>OX422209.1:607537577-608845911 GCA_949130495.1 Sambucus nigra
AACAAGATTAGTAGAAGTGATTACTCAATGAAGAAAACAGGGAATAAAGTGCAAAGCAATATTGATCAAAGATGAGATAATTAAAAGAGTTACATGACACTTATTTTTATAGCTGCTGCTTCTTTGACTAACAACCTCCGTAACAGACTCCTATCAAACTAAGACCAAAGACTAAATCAAATAACTAAGCTATTGTTGAATAAATCAACTAACAAACTCCTAAAAAATAGAACAACTATCTGACTAGGACAGAAACTCTAGAGGATGCACTAATTTGTAACAATCGCAATAATGTATCGTACTCTATAATTACTAGTATAGTATATAACATTTATTGAAATATCACATTAGTTCGAAAATAAATTGTAAGATAGATTTGAGATTTATATTATTATTCTTTTTATTTAGTAGATGATGTTTTGGGTTAGAATAATGATATGAGTAGTGAACATATCCCTCAAATCTCTTTTAAAGTGTATTAAAGCGTTTATACATTAAAATGGGTCCCACATATACTACAAATACTTAATGTACTTTAAAGTAGAGTTCCTCTATTCCCACTCTAAATTAGCATTCTCCCACTCCACTTTAATGTGAAAAAACTTTAAAACCTTCAAAGTTCATTCACTTAATTCAAAACTCATAACTTTCTTTCTTTTGATATAAGTAGGAGAAAAAAACCCTTTTCATCTTTTTATTTTATTTGTCTAAAAACAGTTTTTTAATAAAATTACATTTTTATAAAAACAAACTTTATTTTTACAAAAATAGAAGACAATTTAAAAAAAAAAACTCTTCAGTTTTTTCTCTTTATAAAAACATTTAAACAAAGTTATTTTTAATTATAAAAAAGAGTTGTTTATATATTTGAAAAAAAAAGATAAAGCCATCATTCCGTTCACTTAAAAAAAAATAACATAAGTTTTTTATATATATAATGTACAATTTGTTTTTTCCATAAAACAATTATTTTGTAAAATACAATTAAAATATTGTAGAGTTTTCGCTCAATACACTAATATATACATATACTACTTTTTTATGAAAAAATAGTTTTTTTTAGGGGTTAAAAAAAACACTAATATATACATATACTACTATTTTTTTTAACCCCTAAAGACATATACTACTTATTCCACTAATATATACATATACATTAAAAAAAATAGTTTTTTATAAAAAAAAAACGCCACTATATTTTCTTTTTATAAAAAACAGTTAATTTTTAAAAACACTCAAAATCGTTTTGAATACAAAAAATGTTTATTTAAAAAAAATCTTTAAAAAAGAAATTTGTATAAAAATTGTTTCAACTTTATATAACGTTTTTAAAAGTAAAAAAATTACTTCCACTGTTAAAAACAATGAGCTGTTGTTTATATTAAAAAAAATGGTCTGTGTCAGCGGTATGTATCGGCGGTCAGACCGCTGACACGGATCAATATATACGAAAAAATGGTTCATGCCAGCAGTATGTATATGTGGTCTAACCGCCTATATAACAGTGGAAATAATTTTTTTACTTTTTAAAACGGATATATAAAGTTGAAACAATTTTTTATACAACTTTTTTTAAAACGTTTTTTTTAAAGAAACATTTTTTATAATCAAAATCCTTTTGAGTGTTTTATATAAACTTTTCAAAACAGTTTTGAGTGTTTTTAAAAATTAACTGTTTTTTATAAAAAGAAAAAATTGTAGCTTTTTTTTAATAAAAAACTATTTTCTTTTTCTTTTTAAACCCTAAAGACATTAATGCACAATACTATATGTATATATTAGTGTATTGAAAAAAAACTCTACAATATTTTAATTGTATTTTACAAAAACAATTGTTTTATGGTAAAAACAAATTGTACATTATATATATAAAAACGTATTGTTATTTTTTTATTAAAATGAACGAAATGTTGGTTTTATCTTTAAAAAACTATTTTTTTTCAAATATATATACAAATCTTTTTTATAATTAAAAAAACTTTGTTTAATTATTATAAAGAGAAAAAACTGTAGTGTTTTTTTTTAAATTATCTTTTTTTTTGTAAAAATACCATTTTTTTGAAAAACAGTTTTTAGACAAATAAAAAAAAAGATTAAAAGTTTTTTTTTCTCTTTTTTGGATCAAAAGAGAGAAAGTTATGAGTTTTGGATTAAGTGAATGAACTTTGAGGGTATTAAAGTCTTTTCACATTAAAGTGGAGTGGGGGAATGTTAGTTTGGAGTGGGAATAGAGGAACTCTTAAAGTATGTATTGAAATGTTTTGGAATATGTAACATTACTCAATGAGTAAACTCTCAATCATCTTTTCAATGAAAAAAAGATATGTATAGCTAAAATGTGTAAGGGTAAAAGTACTTATTTTACTCAATTATGGTCATAATAACATTATACTTTAAGGACGTGTGTTCAAATTTTTTAAAAAAATGATAACATGTCCCTTAACGACATATGTTTTGAGCGTTAAAATAGTAAATATGAGAGCTTTACATGAGTAGCTGAGTCCCTACTAGTTTTGGGTTCTTAGCGTGTGTCATTTAATATATGTTATCATGACCCATCTTAACATAGCGAAAATAAAATTTCAACATATAATTAATAGAGTCGAGAGCTCTCATCCTATTTTAGTTCAAAATGGGGTTCAAAATGGTTAACTTGCTTTAAAAGTAGGTCTTGGTGGATATAACATTTTATCATTTTCCTTTAATAAAGCCACATCTAATTGAATCAACATTAGATTTTTAATTTCGCATTCTAATCTAAATTGAACTAAAGGTAAAATCAATTTCACATTTGAATCTCAACTGAACTAATGATCCATTTGATAGCAATATTTGTCATGACAAATAAGGAATATTTCTCACTTTCTAATTTATTGTTGCATCATAATATTTATTTACCCTTAAAATAATTACAATTTACACAGAGATACTAACACATAAAGCACAAAAAATTAATTTGCAATGGAATTCAATTCTTTAGGAGTCCAAACTAATGACTTGAAAATTAATTTCACCACATTCTATCAAAAAGGGCCTAAAGTTATATCCTATTGCATTGGATTGGTTTTTGTGATTGTTTGGATAATTTGTAATTTAGACTTTATTGGAATAGAATTGGATTGAAATGGATCCTGTACAATACAATGAATTCAACCAATTATCGGTCATCTAACCATATTACAAATGAGAATTTTATAATATCCAAAATAATAATATATGACAACTAATAAAAATATGATGCGTGTTACTTTTTAAATAAATTATATACATAGTCGGTTTGGATCAGTATCATCATTTTTGCATTTATATAACTGATACCGATTCAATTAATGACGACTATCTTAAAATACAATCCAAACCAACTTAATTTAGGTCAGTTTTTTCATTGCAATGGATTAGATTGGTCAATTCCCTAAATTTTCTCTAAATCTCCCTAGTTTGAGTGATAATTATTGGGGTAAAATTACACATGTTAATGTATGATTAATTATTATTAATTACTTAATACATTCATAACACATCAATACATAATATCAAAAGTGTTTTTGAATTCATAATTTATTATAGACTTTATTCAAAGATTTACAATTTTTTATAAGTTTATTAATTAGTTAAATTGTAATATTTATGATGACTAAATAATTGATTACCTTATGACATGAAAATGTGTCACTTAAATATCATTCCAAAAAGTGTTGCTCAATAATTATTCAAATAAAATTGTTTATCAACATTGTAACTTGTTGTTTTAATAATTGAGAGCTACTCAACTCAACCCGAAAAAGTCGATTCCCAAATAGTTGGGGTCGACTATATGAATTCTAATTTTTCATTTTGTTGTGCTAAGTGTAATATCCTCGGTTAAAACGCATTATATCTTGAAGCCATGACTATAATTTGATGTGAACACCTCTAATATGTGGTATCCCGCTTAATTAAATACCGGGTGATCGGGAATTTATTAAATTAAAATAGAATATCCAGATTGGTTCATTCTTAGCATCACTGTTAAAAAACTTTTTAATATTTACTAACCACCTAGTATTTGAAAAGCAGATGTCAAATTTTATCTTTATTATTGACATGAAAGGATTTAAAACAATTAAACAATTAAACAATTAAATATCATATTCACTATACTAAATTAATCAACACCACAAATAAGAAAATATTGGATCAAATAAAATATGACGGGAGTAAACACCCCAATAGGAAACTCTAATACAATAATCCATATAAAACTAAATCCACAACTAATTAATAAAAGAAATAAAATGTCCTCGGAACAACTACGAAATGAAAATGGGAAACATGCCCGACTGAGATAAAGTAATGAGTGTCATACACATAAGAATCATGCAATAGGTATACACACAACCTATATATTTGTATCATCAGTATAGGTATACTCCCAACCTATATTATACTTCCCATACGTAGTGTATATATGACACACCCCAGCCCAGTTACTTATAATTAAGTTTGAAAGTCAAAGTGAGTCAAAACATGATTAATTTAACCAAACCATAAACATGAGTTTTAATTTCAGAGTCATCATCATAAATCCATATAACTGAAAACCTTTTTTTACAACATCAGAGTAGTCATACTTATACAAACTTTCTTGAAGGATAATTTAACTTAATTACATCATTTATATTTAAACAAAGTCTTAGTTTCTCCCATTCCTGGCTAACCCAGCCCGACTTCCTAGATTTGGCAGTGACATCGCGTTACCTGAAAAATGTAAACATAGGAACCGTGAGCAAAATAGCCCAGTGAATGCATCACTACTATACTACTGCATGAATTTGAATTCAATAAATCATGTCCATATAATTATGTATTAACTTATCCGGCTCATTCATAATGAATGACCAACTTTTTCGAATCATGATTCACATATCCTGTCTAAATAGACAATTCTCCCCCATTCCTGGTCGAGGAGTAACCCCTTGTCATTAATAGGCAAATCTCCCCCATTCCGGGTCGGGGAGTAACCTCCCATTTCGATAAACCGAAATGAAAATTTTTATATTCATTATATTCTGATCATATCAACGACACGATACAAATATCTCTTTCCAGTGAGTACACTCACCTTGGTTGACAACTATGTATTCAGGTTTCCTTCTGGTGGAGCTGATTTGGGTTGATTAGACCTTACACCTGTCAATCCAACTAAATCAGTACTGAACCTCAATCATAAATATTATCCTAACATAATTATGTAACTTTCCATGACTATACATCAACAATATAATTCCAATTAAGTCACATTCCATAAAACATAAGTACAGGCAAAACAATGATATACATGTTGATAAAGCTACGAACATTCAACCGTAGGAAATACCTTATAAGTAATTTATAACCAAAGTCAAGTAAACATGAAATTATACTTCTCAATGTATATACACATGAAACATGAACTCAAAGTACCCATTGTAAGGATGAAATACAAACATTCATTCAAGGGGTATCTAGTATGGCCTGAAATTATTGTCCTACATACTTAACCATCCTATATTCCTAAATTGTACAAATACAGGGGTCCAACCTTATCAATATGAAAACATATATGAATATACTTTCCAGTACAAGTGACGGTGTAATTTTTCACGCTTCCTAGTGCAAGTTATGACCATTTCTTTACAACACAAGAAATCTGCCCTACAAGCTCCTCTATTGTTCCTTCAACTTCCAAGAATTTTCATAATTTTTCTTCAGCATAAATTTCCATGATTTTCAACCCATTTTCATTACACATACTTAATAGTGCAGAATTAAAGTTTCATAAATTTTTGACTTCATTTGCTATGTCAAAAGCTTGACAAAACTCAGGGCATATCGAAATGAAATATAGAAACAACAACTATATACCAACTTGAAATCATCATTAAGGCCTAACCACAAGGAGATAAATTCTAATTTTAGGATATGATGTGAATATATGAGTATACTTTCATATCTAATTGGAATTTATCAATTCCAGTAAGCACACAATGAGATATTCAAGTTTGAATACAAGGGGTTTCAATACAAAGCAATTTTAAGGGTTTATGCATTCAACCTAACTTAAGCTTGCATATATCCATACATATGCATCCAATCATGAAAGGTAAATAAACAAATCAAGAATTTATATCATATAAATCATAAATATATGAAAAATACAAGATTTGAAATTAGGATTACCTTCGGGACTTTTACGTAATTTCTACGGATTTTTCTACACTTTTTCTCCTCACTTTTTCTTCCTAAACTTCTACTCTCTCCTTCCTCACCCTAACAACACTTCAAACTGAACCTAGGGCCTAATTTTCTGAAGAAATAAGTTAGAGGGATAGTTTTAAGTCGGCCAAGGCTGCCTCCCAAGCCAACCAATCAAATCAAATCATTTGGTTTAATAAAAGACAAATTACCACTTAAAGGGAATGGACAGATTTGCCCCTTGTTCGTAAATTCAGTATAACTCTTTACTCGGGCATCCATTTGATGATCTGTTTGTTGTGTTACAACTCTAACTCACATGTCTACAACTATATATTTTTACCTCAAGTCAATTGTAATGTGATAAGGGTCAAAACTAGTCTCTAACAGGGACATTTCTACCGAAAATAACAAAATTTTGTGATTGTAAATAATTCGACCTTTCATGATTTATGAAAGTAGGATTATAATAAACATAATCACTTAACATTAGATATAATAATGACACATTATTCATATCACATAAGATAAGCATGATATAAAATAATTTATCATAATTATATTCAGGTTGTCACAATATATATATATATATATATATATATATATATATATATATATATATATATATATATATATCCCCAAGATCCCACATATGACTTATCATTAATTATACTTATCGTCACATATTTCGAAGATTTCTCACTATTTGAAGTGTGCCAATTATTCTTTAACTTTTTTCAATAGTTAATTCACTCATCTCCTACTGGTTTAAGTCATTGTTCTCCTTGGCCCCTCGAGGTACTACAGAATTCTCCAAGCTAGGTTTTATCCCAAAATTATACCTAATCACTCTTTATCCTTAAATCCTTATCACATGACGAAGCCTCAAGGTCACTCTTGGCCTACTGATTTTTTAAATCTAATTCTCTTTATTCTCAAAATTCATCCCTAAAGTTAATTCAGTCGTTTCCCACGAGTTCTAGTTAAAAGGGAAAAAGTTGTCAAAATTCTGGGCTGCCGAATCGATTCGCTCCTGGACTGAATCGATTCTCTTGCCAATTGATCGATTCGGCGAGGGAGCCGAATCGATTCACCGGTAGCAGGTCTCGTCTTCTACCTCTGAACTGTTACGGGTTTCACCATTTATACATATCCAAACCTCAATTAATCAATCCCAAACTCCCAAGTAATCATATTAAACGTTATATCAATGTATTTAAACAATTTCTTACATGGAAGAAGCATTAAACCATCAATGTTACTCCAAAAATCAAATTATTTCAAGATTATCTCTCAAAAACCATCTTATATCATCAAGAACCTCTACAAACCCAGATTTCTTCATGTTATATTATCATAATATCATCTAATTTCATCATTCTACATAAAGGATTCAATCTTAACCTTAATTCAACCAAAATCATGATTTAATTCTTCAATTTAATCATCAAAACTCATGGATTTAATATAATGAACATACTATTCTAACATTAGTGTTATATCCTACATGAATTAAGCAAGATAAATACTTGTCTTGTTATGGAGGTCTAATTATCTGCAGAAATTTGGTATGGTTGCAATTTCGTCCTTCTGATCTACGTGATGGTGGTATTGGTGGTGCAAGAGTAGTGTTTTATGGCTTTGAGACTCTCTCTCAGGGCTCTCCTTCTTCCTCCCTTGATAACCTCTCCAAGTTTGATTCATGTAATCCTAACTTCTCCCATTCCCAATATGATTTACACCTATTAAATTCATGGGTCTTCCTTCCTCAAAAATACAAATGACTAAAATACCCTTATGTGGTACCGATTTGGCCTAAAATTGCCCCGGGAGGCAAACTAAGCCTCCAGTACATTTTTCTGACTATATTGACCCTTCCGGACACTTTGGTGCACTCGAAATGACCATATGGATGACTTATAAATAAATTACTTTTTACTTCCTTAAATTGAGTACTGACACGACTCACACGCGCGTCCCGACTAAATTACTGTAACTGTCATTTTTTTCACTCACCGTAATTTTTAATATTTTCTTAATCCCATATTACTTTACTCACTAAGTAATACTCAATATAATTCATATCAATAAATACTAACCATTGTCTTTCTAGTTAATATTTTTCCCATTTTTAATAAAATTAATCCAACATTAAAAAATCATTAAAATTATAGGGTATTACATAATTTTCCTAAAGGGGGTGCATAGGACACAAAACCAATTAGGGTCAATTTTTCCCATTCCCAAAAGCTAGCACCTTGGATTTAATAAAAAAATAGATTTTACCCTTTAAATATGAAATTGAGCATGAGTAGTCATAATTTTAATACTTAAAAACAAAATTAAATGATTTGATTTGCAACACACACACGAGGAATAAACTATCCTAATTCACGTGGCTTGACTAGGCTAAAATCTTTGTATAGTTCAATTACCTATTAAGTTAGGATCAAACCATATATATAAGTGTAGATATGTGTGATATGATATATATTAACAATTCAAATAAAATCAATACACAAGGAAACACCCCTCCACGGGAAAAAAAACTTTCATGTATGCTCTCTCTCATTCAACTAGAAAATATAATTTTACACAATGCAAGAAATTACCTCTCATCTGAATCCTTTATATGTAGTTACCTACGCACATCTCAATTTTTCCCCACTGAACGAGAATCCATCTTGTAGCTCCAAAAGTCCATTCTCCTCCAAGCATTACACCTTGAAAATTTTCTTTAAGAAATTATCCAATGAAAATTTAGTTATAGATCTAAAGTGTGGAATAAATTTGATATGCAATGATAGTTGATTATAAGATTTAGTAGATTTGAAACAAATTCACTCAACAAAAGTCTTCACAAGCCACAGATTAAGTATGGATCTATACAAATTCACTCTATTTTGAAGGACAACGAATAATCGCAAGAGAGTCTGACTATAAGATCTCAAACACGAATTACAGGAAAAACCCAAAAGATCTAGAAAACTCAGATTATGATTTTTAAATGCAAAATTCGTAATTATAGGCAGCCTTGCCCAAGGTGTCCGTGTAGAAAATAATCTTGTTTGCTACGAATAAGACACGAGTTGATAATCAGAACCAAAAGTATATAAAAATAACTTTATGTCGGAAGATTTTGTATACCGATGCATTGATGGTGTTGAAAGATGTATAATGGAAATAAATATGATTAGGTCTCTGACCTACAATAATTACATGAGAATAAAACATGGGGCTTGATTATGAAAGACTCGATGTTTTCAAACAGGAGTAGCCAGTCTTATATAAATATAAATGGATACATTTTCAATCTCCCCATTTTGTCTATATTATGGAGAAAAAACCAAAAAAACATCTTAGTTATAAAAATCAAACAAACTCCACTTAAATCAATAATGAGTGTATGACCAACACAACGCCAATAATTTCAAAGATTAATATAAATAACCAAGGATAAGTTTAAATCTGGATAGAGTTTGAAACCATCAAGTTAATACCTAAAAAAACTTAAGCAACACGCTGAGATAATATTTGTATGGTAGTATGAAGAAAGCATCTTAAGAAAACAAGATGGGGTTTTCTATGGATTTATTCATATATTAGGTTACTTACACATAAATTCAAATTTTAATGAAAATTTATGGGACACCTCGCCTAATAAATTATCGGGTGGCCAGCCTGTGATCAAAATAAAAAGTTAGTCTCATATGGCTCATTCTTAGCATCACTATCGAAAACTTTTTAAAGTTACTAACCATCTAGTAATTTAATTTGACCGGTGCCAAATTTTATCTTTCAATAATTAAAATCAAGCGAAAAATAATAAAATCACCAACTCATTGATAATTAAATCCAATACTGATGAATAATATATATAAAGATGAGCGAATCAACTTAAAGTTCAACAATTAAATACAATAATAAACTAAAACAGTAACCTGAGTATAGAAAGATCAATAAATAACTGAATATTAAATCTGATGGAGACATGCAAAAATGAGTACTGAAGTAGATATCCTACACTAGGAATGAATGAATGAGGCGACTATAGCAACGTCCTGCAACTTCCACCTGAGCTACAGCTACGCATCCCTGGACAGAATCCTTAAACTAGGCGTCCCTGTGGCTGGACACCTAAAAGGCTTTGAAAATGATTTTGACACGGGTCAGAGCCCAAGTAAAACATTTTGAAAATATTTAGCAAGCAATTAAATTATAGTAGTTAAATATGCATGGACACTCTTCATATTTAAGTTAGTGTCACGCTCACTTGAGGTATAACTCACCCCTCTTCTAATGTGCACACCTAATGCTTACCTACTAACCTTTCTAGTCAAGCTACCCCACCTAACTAGCCTCATCACGCCTCTTTCTAATACACTACTCTAACCCGAGTACTCTCACTGTTGCTTCATACGTCATTTATCTTATTAACTTAATTAATCATATTTAATTAATCCTCCATAATATTCTCAGATTTAAGGATTTTTACCCGCTTAATGTTTTCCTGTGTCCACCCATATTGCCGACATAATACAGTACCAAATTTTCAATCCTATATTATTTATTTAATGTCACCAACTATTTATAAAGTTTTCACATACTGAAATAAATTTAGGCATAACTATCTACAATGTCTACTAAAGCACCCGAAGTAAAACAAATCACACGTATATATATATATATATATATATATATATATATATATATATATATATATATATATATATATATATATATATATATATATATATTCATCACTATCATAAATATATACATATACGGCATGTCTAGGAGCAGACTTATGATACGGGCATACTCTGCTATCAAGTCCTGGTACATCACGTACTAAATAAGGACATCGGTTCAGATATCACCCTCGAAACAAAATTCAAATAACACATATTGTAGGCGAATATAGTCCTAAGCATTTAGGCTATGCACCCAAATGACCAGTCACACCCTTATTCACACAAGTGGTGCTCAATCCCTAAGTTCTATATTCTGAGGTACAAGTAAATATCCCCCCAAATGGGCTCATCAAAATAAGACTATCTATGACGCGAAATCTCCCGTGATATCAAGTCGCCTAGGTATGTTCACACATAATTATTCAACCAGTAGGTAATCACGCAATATATGCATATTTACAAATAACATCAATATAGGTATACACCTCGCACGAGACTAATGTAACTCGTAGGAACTGACCGCATGGTCACAGGAACACCACTTTGAGAGTACAATCATAATTTAAGAATATTTGCACTAAGGCTCTAAAACATGGTGCTAGAGGGAGAAACCCCAAAATACCCCCAAATGACCCCGTGAGTAGTGCCAACACCTCACAAGAGATCAATGTAACTCGTAGAAACTGACCGTGTGGTTACGGGTCCCCCAGTTTAAGAGCACAGTGATAATTTGAGAATATCTGCACTTAGGCTTGAAAACATGGCATTGGAGGGTGAAATCCCAAAACACCATACAAATGGCCCCGTAAGCGGTGCCAACACCTCGCACAAAACTATGTAACTCGTAGGAACTGACCGCGTAGTCACGGAACCCCCGGTTTGAGAGCATAACAATAATTTGATAATATCTTCAATAAGCCTTGAAAACATGGCGTTGGAGGGCGAAACCATAAAACACCGCCCAAACGGTCACGTGAGCGGTGCTAACACCTCGTACAGGTACAATGTAACTCATAGAAACTGATCACCCGGTTTGAGCGCACGACAATAATTTGTGAATATATGCACTTAGGCTTGAAAACATAGCATTAGAGAAACCCTAAAACACCCCACCAACGGCCCCATGAGAGGTGTTGACACCTCACACGGGATAAATATAACTCATAGGAACTGACTATGTGGACATCGGACCCCCGATTTGAGAGCCTGGTAATAATTTGAGAATATCTGCACTTAGGCTTGAAAATATGGCATTAGAGGGGAAACCCCCCCCCCCCCCAAACGACCCTATGTGCGGTGCCAACACCTTGAACGTGGGAAATGTAACTCATAGGAACTGACAACGTGGTCACGTAACCCCCGGTTAGAGAGCACAGTGATAATTTAAGAATATCTGCATTTAGGCTTGAAAATATGGCGTTGGAGGTTGAAACCCCAAAACACCCACCAAAAATGGCCCCATAAGCGGCACCAACACCTTGAACGGGACCAATATAACTCGTAGTAACTGATCGCGTGATCATGGGACCCTTGATTTGAGAGCATGGTGATAATTTGAGAATATCTACACTTAGGCTTAAAAATCTTGCGTTGGAGGGAGAAACCCCGAAACACCCACTAAATGACCCCATGAGCGGCGCCAACATCGCACCCGAAACTAATGTAACTCATGGGAACCGACTGCATCATCACAAAACCATCGATTTAAGAGCATGGAGATATTAAAAACATGGCATTGGAGGACGAAACCCCGTAAAACCCCCCAAACGGCCCCATGAGGGGTGCCAACACCTCGCACAAGACCAATGTAACTCATAGGAACTGACAGTGTGGTCATGGGACCCTCGTGATAATACACAAATATTGCGTATTTCATCCGTCGAACCTATGCATTTTAGTCCCCTCGGGTGCCTTAATCTCTATATTTAAGCCCATTAACCAGACAACCTCGGTTTATATTATTAACATGTAATATGAGGTATAATTGGGCTTTTGTAGGTGTTTAGGAACTAAGAATGGAGTTCGGACGCATTCCGCTCAAGTATCATATGCATTCACACGTTCAAGGGCAATCCGTTCGATTCACAGTTTGGGCACTGGCCCGACATCTTACGGAACTTGTTTCCCTCCTCGCAAGCTTCACGTGGCCGTAAACGGTGAGTGATTCCGATCCCGAATGAAGAAGTTACGGCGATTCTAGCGAAGAAGAAAACATTTACACCAAAACAGGAGGAAAGGAGGTTCTGCCCTGCTTGATCGATCGATCAATCAGAAGGATCGATCGATTGATCCTTCATATTTTTTGGCACGATTTCATCCATCGATCGATCGACCAAAGGGGTCGATCGATCGATCCCCTGTTTCTGCAGATATTTTTTCCTTCTTTTCTTTTATTCCAACTTACTATATAACCCAATTTTCTTGTAATATATAAAACATTCAGAGATATTCCGTTTTTATTAGTTTAGCCTAGGGTTTATGGGTTTGGAGAGCTTGGCTTCATTTATCTTTGGGTTGACAACCATATGAGTTGTGTATGTTGAACTTTCCACTTCCATCTCCATTTATATAATTGTTTTTGCTTAATTCTTGCTTTATAGATTAATTTCCATGCTTTCTTAATTAGTTTACTTGCTTTATTTCTTGCTTTCCTAGTTTAATTAGTTGTAATCTAGTACAATCATTATGTGCCCCTAGATAATTAGGGTTGGGATGTCGTTTCGCCATTAACGGGCCCGAGCTCCGAAAATTAGGTTTTGTGCAAAATTGCATTTAATTGAACCCGCGCATATTAAAGTCGGATTATTACGCATTTAACTTTCTTTGTCATCCAACGTTAGTGTTTATAGCGATAATCCGAGTGCGACCATTTTCGGTTAAATGTTTATTCTCACAACTTTGGCTTAAATTCCTTATTGTGTGAAGTTTATGTTTAATTAATAATGCTCGATTAAATTGCTCTCGAGCCGGAATTCTGACTAATAGTTGTTTTGAGCCATATGGTTGGATGATATCCCGATCCTCGCTTTTACTTTATTTTAGACTTAACTTCTCTATTTTCTTTTAATTACTAGCATACATCACCCTTTTTCACTTTTATTCCGGAACTGATAAATCCGTTACAATCTATCGAACACTCCCTGTGGATTCGATCCTTACTTGCCACTGCACTCCGTAGTTAGTGTGCCATGTCTAGGTATTTATTTGTGTAGAGGCGTAAATGCCCAACGACATATTTTACACACAGTTTACGCCGGCTACCAAAATGGCGCCTTTGCCGGGGAGTGTTTTGATTAAGATTGTAATTGTCTTATTAGTTCATAGTATTCTTTCTTTTGTATTTGTATTCTTTGTTTTAACCTTTTTTGCAGGACTTCTACATTTGATCACCTAGAAACGCTTGAATTTTCCCGTCGCACATTGCTTTGTGGAATTTGCCATCTCAAGCCTTTGTTGGGGTAAGCATGTCTTATTCCAATCCTTTCGGTAATCATTATGATAATTCTTAAAATTCTCGTACTCATTTGACTTTTGGTCAATACTTAGAGTCCTAAAAAATTACAAATTCAAAAATGACTTTGGGCGAGTATTACAAAAGTCAAGCTTTGGAATGCGTGTATTTTGAGGAGGATGATAATGATTTTAGGCCTTTACCTCCTTATTATAGGAATGTTAAAACTAAAAACAATAGTTTTCAAAACTCGTCTAATAATGAGTTTAACTTTTGTGCCGATAATGATTTTCAAACTCCTCATTTTCAAGCATCCCAACCTTGGCCTATGACTTTCGACGAGAGTTTGCTTATGCTTGAGAACGAGAGGTATGAAGAATGTTATCGGGAAGAACATAGTTGTTGGGAGCAAGAGTTGGATTTATTATTCAAATTCGACGACGATTTCTCTTCCGAAACTTTTGAAGTCGAGGAATGTTTTGAACAAATTGAGGACTTTGTGCCTACTTTGGAACAAACCATTCGTCACTTGGCCTATCTTGTAATTGAGAATGAAAGTGAGGATGAAATGGATGTAGTATCCATTTTCAATGAGATGATTTCTTCTTTGGATCCCAAAGAAGAAAGTTTCATTGAAAATGATGCTATCTCCTTTGAAATTCCAACTTTGAGCGATGATAACTCATCTCTTGAGTTTGAATTTCTTTCCTCCCCATTATCATTCTCCATTTCCACACCATCACAAGTACCCGATGAGTTGGTACCGAACTTTAAAACGTTCAACCGACGAGGAGTACTTACTCGAGTTGCTTTACATAAAGGCATATTTGCCCCCGTGTGCGTCGCCTCCCATTCCAACTTTAAAATACTTGGGAGATGATTCAATTTTTCTAGGCCCACACGTGTATTTGTCGCCCCTCCTATCCAAATCTCCCATCATCCCTCCCAAAGTTTCAATTGGGGATGGTTCACTTTTATCGCCTTACACAAGCCTTCCGTCGTTTGAACGGAATTCCTATTTTCTGGGAGGCATTCATGTTCGGGAGGGTCCACCATTGATCCGTCAAAGTTAAATTGTGTTTTGGATGGACCCTCAAAAATTTCAACTCTTAGTATATAGATAATTAGGATTCCTATGTGTAGGTTGTATATACTAACTTCTTCATTTTTTATTTTCTCTTAAGTTAGTCTAGTGTAATTATTTAATCTCTTTTTATTTCTTTTTGTATGCTTGGTTATAACTCTTTTGTAGGTTCAACGGACTTGAATTTGCGGAGACTATGTGCCCCGGCACACACTTGTTAAGAAAACAATGAAAAAAGTCACAAAAACAATTTTTCTTTATTTTCACACACTCATTCTCACGCATCTGCATTGGTTTTTCTTTTTTATTTTATTTTATTTCTCCTTTTTTTGTGAACATGTGTGTGTGTCGACCGTTGTACATATTTTTCATTTTTTGGTTAGTATATGTGTAGGTATGTGCATACTTAGCCCAATTCTTTGTTTTTTATTTTTAATTTTTTTTTCTATTTTTATTTTCCTATACTTATATATTCTATATATATACTTATTTTTATATTTCTACCCCCATACCCCCCATAATTGCCATTTCCCCCTTGTTAAAAAATAGCATGCAGTGGGCATTTTGCTGTTTGATCTCGATCGATCGATCAAGTAGTTAAAGGCCGAGAACTGCTTCTTTTTTTCCCACTTTCCCTCATTTCTATTATTTCTCTTCTCCCAATTTCGAGCCCTAAAATTTCCCCCATAACATTTCCTTTATTTTCAACCCCTACTCTACATTTTAAAGGTATAATCCTTCCTCTAAACTTATGTATTTGTAGATTTTGGTTGAAATTTGTCATGTTTACATTGTTTTATCCAATTTTTGACATGTTTGAATATTTGTTGGTTTTATCCCTGATTTTTGTTGTTCCAACTGATTTCTTTAGTCAATATTGCTATATATCCATTCATGAACACATTTTTGATGTTGCATTGTGATGTGTTCATGAATGGGGCTACATTGTTGGTTCAAATGGTATTTTTCACCCTCGTCGCACATTGTGCATGCCAAGTGTTCGCTAAAATGCCCAAAATAATTTTCAATCCAATTTTTGGCGCACAGTTGGGGTGATTTTCACTCGTTGTCGCATGGCGACAAATGTTCTCGCAATGTTGATTTTTTTCCCTCGGTTTTGCGCACGTGCACCCACCATTTCAACTCGTACACTAATTAACCATTAATTGTGCTTATAATTTTCTTTGTATTGCTTAATTATTGTTTTGTAGGTTGAAATGGAAAACCTAAAAAAAATATAAGTTCACGCGGTGCTTGCCCAATGGGGGCTTCGAGGGGTTTCGTTGCAAGCAGGAGCGAGACTGGTTTTAGGCCTACTTTCAGACATCCGAGCGACCGCTGGGTAATCATTTTTGCTAGCACCCTTGATATCACATACCACAGGAGGTGCGGGCTTTGTTGCGCCGACAGTGATAGGAACCCTTTCTCGCTACCAATGGGCGCTTTAATGAATAGCTTGCTTGTATGTTTTATGCGACATTGGTAGAGGTGAGGGGGCAGGGGCCTACTACGTATGAGGCCATGGTCTATGGGGTGTAGATACCTTTCCGCCGTTCTGACTTGGCGACTTTTATGGGTGTGCCAGACCCTACGGATCCTATCAGCTTTTTGGATGGGGATATATTTTTTCGTGCGACGTTGATAGAGGCCCTTGCGCCGGGCGAGTTATGGAAGAAAGGCGCGTTCCGTTCGACAGTAATAGCAGACTTACTAAGACTTCTCCACTACATCAACGTCCATTTATTCATGGTGACGAGCAACCGGTCAGAGGTTCGTCACAAGCACGTAGCATTGATCTACACTATGCTTCATGATTTGGGAGATATTAGTTTGCCCAAAATATTTTTGGAGATGATGCTATCGACATCCATGGAGATCGCCTGGAGGTATTCCCTTCCTTTTCCTTCCCTCATCACGAGGATCTTCACTTCTCACGGTTGCCCATAATATGACGCTGATCGCAAGCATGAGCCACTAGGGCTTCTCACAAAGGATAATATCTCGAAGATGTTGACTCATGCTTGGGGGGAGTCGGGGAACAAAAGACAGAGGGCAAATGCAACTGGCAGGACAGAGGCAACTGACATGGTAGCGAAGGAGGCCGAGATTAGAGGTATGGAGCAGGGTGAGGGTTCTCACGTGCCACACATAGATTATGATGTCCACTTTGAGGCATTTTAGGCCCTGCATGACCAACGCTGGGAGGAGACCTAGCTCAGGTGGGCTACATGGGAGTCCCGCCTGGACCAACAGCAGTTAGAGCTGAGACAACAGCAGGTCGAGCAGCGACAAGAGTGGGCCGAGCAGAGGTAGGCGAGAGCGCAACAAAGGCCTGATTACCAGATGATGCAGGCGATGATGAGAGATCTTTACTTGCAGAGGAATGATTCAGACACAAAGCTACCTCCTCATTTTTAGGATCCTTCTGATCCTAGTGGTTCCGGCTACTAGGCTACTGTTGTACTGGGCATTTTGGCATTTCTGGGGCAGATAGTATGTTGTATTTTTTTGTTTTCTTTTTCTTTTTTTCTTTTTCATAGTTGTAATGTATTAAGTTGTTTTGTATTGAACTTATAAAATGAGCAATGAGAATGTAGTTGATGGTTGTTTATTGGATTTTTATGTGTGTGACCTTCCATTTTATAAAATCAAAAAGTTCACCATCAATTTATCTAGTATCTGAACTTCAGCCCCTCTATATTATTGTGACTTGTGACATATATTCTTTTAACTTAATACATCGGTACATATTCTTCCTATTCTTTGTACTAACTTATTTTGCAGATTCATTTGGACTTGTACTTATGGAAATCGCTCCAAATTTGGGTAATATCATTCTTTTCTTATCTTTACGTTGTGTTCTTTAATGGACGCATTGGGGACAATGCAACGTTTAAGTTATGGGGTGTGGGGTATTCTATCCATTTCACTGTTTAGTCCTTGAATTTGACTACAATTTAGTTACAAAGCATGTTTTGTTAAAAATTGAAAATTTTCAAAAATATTTTCGTTCTTTTTCTCCTTTGTTGGGCATTTTGCCCCTGTTTCCGATGATAAATTTTAATAATTACCCAATCCATTAGATAATTCAATGATGCATGTTCTCAATTTTAGAAGTTATTAGACTTTAGTCCTTAAATTATTAATATTATGAATAACTTCATGAATTAAACTTTATCCCGTGAGCACATACACTTTTATGGTTATATTGATTTGGTTTAAGATTTTTATAACTCGATAAACTTTTGTTGCATTGTATATACTTACATCGAGTGAGATTAGAGACTTATCTTCATTTGTGAGTGTATACACTATTCTTTCCTCCTTGAAAACATTACAGTCGTTGGTAATCTCTTTATTCTTTCATTGACCGTTCATTAATTGAGTTCATTCTTAAAATGAATTACTTGAGCATGATTTTCATATATTGTTTTGACTCGAGAATTGCGTAAAATTTGTGAAATGATCATAGGCCCTCTTTGTATATCACCCATATGACCTTGACCTCACCTTTTATATGTTCCCTAGTTAACCCACTTGAGCCTAAATACTAGCCTTTCATTTCATTACCCCAAATCCCATATCCAACTCCAAATTGGAGTTATATACTATACATATTACCTTACATACCCTTGTTTGGATTGTAATTTGGGATTGAATGATGTTGTTGTGTATTGTGGTTGCAATTTGAGCATGAAAAGAGTGAGAAAAGAAAAAAGTGTAGTGAAAAAGAGAAGAAAAAGAGAAAGTTGAAAACAAAAGAAAACAAAAGAAAGAAGTGAGAAAAATAAGAAAAGAAAAATAAAGAGAAAGTGTATATATTGTGTATAGTGATTCAATAATCCTTGTAACTCTCTCGATTGTTATATCTAATGCTCGTTTGGAAATCATTTGTCTAATTTTGAAATTGTCCACCTTTTTCCATTATCCCGAGTTTCATCCCCAAACACTTTGAATCCGTATATACATCCCTTTCATTTCATAACCTTAGCCCTAAACCTACATTACAACCCTATTAAAGTCCTATGTAAGTAGATGTAATTTAGAGGTTTAAATAGTTTTGATAATCTGTGAAAATGCATCTCGCCTCTTTTATATGTGCGGTATCCTTTCACTGAGATTACAGTTTTTATTTCCTATATAGCATTCTTCATTTGTGACATGTGCGCGGCCTAGTTTCACTTTACATTTACTCCTTATGCCCGCATGTCCCATGTGTTACCTCCCTGTTTTAAGTGAATTCATTTGATGAGTGAAATGCCCATAAGGATGGACTTTTATGCATGCTTTGATATTTAGTATCCAAGTTATTTAAGTTTTTGCCAAATCATATTTTGCGTGTGCTCACTCCCCTCCCACACGTTAAAGTTTCAATTCATTGAGGTGCATTCTATAATGTTAATAACTACGGACTTTTCACGTGAATTCGTTTGCTATGCTAATAAAATGTTAAAATCTTGTTCGTATTGTTGAGTTTGTCGCATGTGATTGGGCATATTTTGAGAAAACTTTATGATGTTTGTGGGTATCATCCCTGAAAACCCTCACGAGACGACACTCGTCCACTAGGGTGACCTAGGGGTTTAACGGCTTATTGCATATGCTAAATGCAATCGTTCGCCCGTGAAAGTGGCCTTATCTTTTTATTGCTTTTATACCATATTTTTGTACTATCTCCTATTTTTGGTTTACTTGTTTTTCTTGTTGCATCCTATTTCATTACTAGGGACTAGCAATGTGTAAGTTAGGGGGTGTGATAATACGCAAATATTGTATATTTCATCTGTCGAACCTACGCATTTTAGCCCCCTCGGGTGCTTTAATCTCTATATTTAATCCCGTTAACTAGACAACCTCGGTTTATATTGTTAACATGCTATATGAGGTATAATTGGGCTTTTGTAGGTATTTAGGTACTAAGAATGGAGTTCGGACGCATTTCGCTCAAGTCCCGTACGCATTCGCACATTCAAGGGCAATCCGATCGATTCACAGTTTGGGCACCTAGCCTGACATCTCATGGAAGTTGTTTCCCTCCTCGCAAGCTTCGCATGGCCTCGAACGTTGCACGATTCTGATCCTGAATGAAGAAGTTACGGCGATTCTAGCGGAGAAGAAAGCATTTACACCAAAAAAGGAGGAAAGGACGTTCAGCCCTACTTGATCGATCGATCGATCAGAAGGATCGATCGATCGATCCTTCATATTTTTTGGCACGATTTCATCCATCCATCGATCGATCAAAGGGGTCGATCGATCGATCCCCTGTTTCTGCAGATATTTTTGCCTTCTTTTCTTTTATTCCAACTTACTATATAACCCAATTTTCTTGTAATATATAAAACATTCAGAGATATTCAGTTTTTATTAGTTTACCCTAGGGTTTGGAGAGCTTGGCTTCATTTCTCTTTGGGTTGACAACCATATGGGTTGTGTATGTTGAAATTTCCACTTCCATCTCCATTTATATAATTGTTCTTGCTTAATTCTTGATTTGTAGATTAATTTCCATGCTTTCTTAATTAGTTTACTTGCTTTATTTCTTCCTTTCCTAGTTTAATTAGTTGTAATCTAGTACAATCATTATGTGCCCCTAGATAATTAGGGTCGGGATGTCGTTCCGCCATTTACGGGCCCCGAGCTCCGAAAATTAGGTTTTGTGCAAAATTGAGTTTAATTGAACCCGCGCATATTAAAGTCGGATTATTACGCGTTTAACTTTCTTTGTCATGCAACGTTAGTGTTTATAGCGATAATCCGAGTGAGACCGTTTTCGGTTAAATGTTTATTCTCGCAACTTTGGCTTAAATTTCTTATTGTGTGAAGTTTATTTTTAATTGATAATGCTCGATTAAATTGCTCTCGAGCCAAAATTCTGACTAATAGTTGTTTCGATCCGTATGGTTGAATGATATCCCGATCCTCGCTTTTACTTTATTTTAGACTTAACTTCTCTATTTTCTTTTAATTACTAGCATACATCACCCTTTTTCACTTTTATTCCGAAACTGATAAATCTGTTACAATCTATCAAACACTCCCTGTGGATTCGATCCTTACTTGTCGCTGCACTCCGTAGTTAGTGTGCTAAGTCTAGGTATTTATTTGTGTAGAGGCGTAAACGCCCAACGACATATTTTACACACAGTTTACGCTGTCTACCACCTCGATTTGAGAGCACGGTGATAGTTTGAGAATATCTGCACTTAGGCTTAAAAACATGGCGTTGGATGGCGAAACCACGAAACACCCTCCAAATAGCCCCATGAATGGTACCACCACCTCGTACGTGACCAATGTAACTATTAAAAACTGATTGCGTGGTCATGGAACCACGGTTTGAGAGCATGGTGATAATTTGAAAATATCTTCTCTTAGGCTTGAAAACTTGGCGTTGGAGGGAAAAACTTTAAAACACCCCCTAATTGGCCCTGCGAGCTGCATGAACACTTCGCAAGGAACCAATGTAACTCATTGGAACTGACCATGTAGTCACTAGACCCCCGATTTGAGAGCACGAAGATAATTTGTGAATATCTGCACTTAGGCTTGAAAACATGGCATTGGAATGCGAAACCCCATAACACTACCAAACAACCCCATGAGAGGCCCAAACACCTCGCACGAGAATCATGTAACTCGTAAAACCTGACCATATGGACACGGGACCCCGATTTGAGAACATGGTGATAATTTGAGAATATCGGCTCTTAGGCTTGAAAACATGGCATTGGAGGGCGAAACCCCGAAACACCCCCAATTGGCCCTATGAGTGATGCCAACACCTCGCACGGGACCAAAGTATCTCGTAAGAAATGACCGCGTGATCACGAAACCCCCAATTTAAGATCACAATGATAATTTGAGATTATCTACACTTAGGCTTGAAAACATGACGTTGGAGGGAAAAAGCCCGAAACACCACCCAAACGGTCTTGTGAGAGATGCCAACATCTCGCACGGGGCCAATGTAACTAGTAAGAACTGACCGCATGGTCACGGGACCTTCAATGTGAGAGCACGGTGATAATTTCATAATATCTGGACTTAGGCTTGAAAACATAACATTGGAGGGCGAAACACCCCCCAAACAGCCCCGTGAGTAGCGCCAACACCTCGTACGGGACCAATGTAACTTGTAAGAACTGACCGCACTGTCATGGGAACCTCAATTTGAGAGCACGATAATAATTTGAGAATATCTACACTTTGGCTTGAAAACATGGCTTTGGAGGGCCAAACCCCGAAACACCCCCCAAATGACCCGTGAGCGGTGCCAATACCTTGCACAGGACCAATATAAATTATAGGAACTGACAGCGTGGTCACGGGACCCCCGGTTTGAGAGCACGACAGTAATTTGAGAATATCAGCACTTAGGCTTAAAAACATGGCGTTGGAGGGCGAAACCCCTAAACACCCCCCAAATGGCCCCGTGAGTTCCGCTAACTCCTTGCACGGGACCAATGTAACTCATAAAAATTGATCGCGTGGTTACGGGACCCCTAATTTTAGAGAATGATGATAATTTTAAGATATTTACACTTAGTCTTGAAAACATGTCGCTGGAGGTAAAAACCCCGAAACACCCCACAAACGGACCCATGAGCAGTGCCAACATCTTGCACGGGATATGGTGATGGATCAGGTTTAAGAATGTCCAGAAAACAGAGGAAATTCTGACTAATTTTTTTTATTATAGTTAAATATTATCACGGCCAAAGTCCATGACCATCTCTATTTATTTTTCTCACGCACAAAAAGGGTAAAGGCTTAGGGTCGTGACTATTTTTGTGATGTCAAAGTTTGGGTCATGAACTTGAGTTGTGACCATTTTCATATTTCAAAGGATGGGTCATGGACTTAAGCCCTGACCAGGGTCGTGAACATTTTCTTATTCTGAAGTATTGGTCACGAACTTGATTCGTGACCGTGTCCGTGACCATTTTCATATTCCGAAGTATGGGCCACGGACTTGAGATGTGACTAGGGCCATGACCAAAATCATATATTAAAGGATGGGTCACGGACTTTGGCCTGCACCATCTTGATGTATGGGTCACGGCTATAGTTCGTGACCATCTTCAGTGACGTTTTAGGCCGATGACCCATCATTTGGTCAGGGATTTAGGCCGTGACTCGTGAAATTGCTCATGCTCAAAATGATCACAGCCTTTGGCCATGACCCACTATCCTGATCAGGGACTTTGATCATGACCATCCGCCTAATATGGTGTAGTATCTATATGATCGGCTTAAATATTGGATCCATATGGTGTTGATAGGAGGCAACTGAAGGGTGAATCCTAAGCATATAGTATGGTTCCCATGCAAAAACATCTAAGATTTATTCCAGGAAGGCGATTAACTACTTCCTTTTGAGGTCAGTCATGCTTGTGCCAATCAGAAACTTCCTTTTTGTCTTGGCTTTGTCAGAGGTAACCTCCTCCAGGTATTTAATGACCCTATCAGTGGGGTGGATCCTGGTCTATTCCACACCAGTCAGCCATGCTGTAGTTACTATTTAGATGGAATTAACCCATCCTGGGTTGACTCTAAAATAAATTTTCTCCTTCTTCCTCTAGTACTTGGGCCTAATAGTAGTGATCATTCACTTTCAAGCAACTTCTTGATCACCTTTTATCTTTATTATCGCCTTGTGAGTGATGAACTTGAGCTTCTATTGGTAAGTAAAAAGGACAACCCTCAGGACATGAAGTCATCCTCTGCCTAAAATGGTGTGGTAAGTAGACTCCATGTCGACCACTAGAAATTCTATTAGTTCTAAAATATTTCCTACCCTTACTGACAAGCCCACCTTTCCCAATAGCATAGTCATCTTCCAGGCGAAGACGACTAGAAGAACAGTTGCCTCCTTGAGGTCTGACAACTGAAGCTTGAGTTTGCTGAAGAGCTCTAGGTACATCGCCTTTGAAAATCTCCCCTAGTCCATTAATAGCTTATTCACATCCTAGTTCATGATTCTGATAGTGATAACAAGAGCATCATGGTGTGGGGTTCTTACCCTAACCAAATCCTTATTTGTAAAAATGATGTGCTTATTGTAATTGACATCCTCTGATCTCCTGTGCACGTCAACTTAACTTTTTGGGATATCAATCTAAAAATCTTCTATTACGGTTGTAATTTTCTTGAGTTCCATCTAAATAACATCCTTTGGATCTGCTTAGGGTCGAATGCTTCGTGAATAACAGAGAACACATGTCCCATGTCATCATCAAGTATATTGTCTGGTTTCTAGTCTCCATTAACTGCAGCATGGTCAGACTTTTTCTCGATGAATTCATTAATATGCCCAGCTTGGGCTAATTCCTCCAGGTAGGCCTTAAGTGCCTTGCCGTTTTCGCTCTTGTGGATGCCTTTTTTGTCGAATGCGCATCGAGTGCATTATTTCTCTTGGTCCGATCTCCACCCATATTCTTGGGCCACTTAATGAATTGCTGATCTTTGATTTTTTCTAAGATCTTGTAGATTAACTCCTTGAAAACTGGGTTGACGGCTTGAAAATCCGTAGAAGGGTCAGTTCAGCCCCGATTCTTGGTGCTATTCTTCTTCTTTTCCCATTTTTGGGGGTGCTATCATTGTCCCCTCTTTATTTTCCTTGGCACGACCAATCTCAGCCTGACTAGTATGGACCACGTCCTCCACCTTAACATATTTCTCTACGCGTGACATGAGATTGTCAATGGTTTAAATTTTTTCTTGGTAAGCGGTTGATACATCATCGATATGGGGGCAGACATATCTTAAAGGATGCTACGAAAACTCGCTCCGAGCAATCCTATACCTCATTGAAGACTTTCCAATAGGATTTAGAGTATTCTCATAGGTATTGTAGCGACTTCTTTTACATCATAAGCAACAAATGCCTTCTTTTAGGATAAGAGTTAATGGTGATGGAATGAGAAATGAAGGATTCGACAAGCATCTTAAAACTCTTGATCGACCTATGAGGGAGCTTCTCGAACCATTTATGGGAAACATCACCCAGGCTGAAGGGAAAAACATGAAATATTACCACATTATCGTAACCCCACAAAGTCATATCCTACCTGTATTGGCCAATATAGTCGATAGGATCGGTCTTGCCACCGTAGACCTTGAACCCGGGGTTTACGAATTTCTTAGGGGGTTCCTCCATTTTGATAGATTTTGAGAAGAGAGACTTCATCTAGGTAATGAGGGCTCTCCTAGTTAGCTCCTTAGTTGACCTAACTCCCTTATCAGCAGGGTGTTTGTTGGTCCATCTCCATTTGAACTAGACTCCTTATGTCATCTCTGTGGGGCTCGTCATTCCTGTGGTGCCTACCTTGATAACTTCCATGTGATGAGCATTCTTGGTCGCGCTTGGTGATCCTTCCTTGTCTTTGAGTCTTCCCACCTGAGGGCTAGGAGTTCAAGATCGACGCTTTCTATTCTGGTGGAATTCCTTCTCCATATCCTTCAATCTCCTTCATAGGAGAGAATTGTCTTCAACTTAGAAGCGACCTGCCTCCTCTTGTTATTAAAGTATAACTTCATAGGTGTCACCCAGACATAAGATCTGAGTTGTTCTAGGTTGCCCATGGCTTTCCTCCGAAGGCCATTGTTTCAGTCGGAACCATAAGTCCCCATCTTGGCAAACCTCAGACCTGACTCTCAGGGGAATAACTCCGCCCGCAAATCTCTAGGTTGAGGGACACTGTTAGAAGCATTTTTTGGTTATTGAGACATCGTGGGTGTTCTTTGCGAGAATTACATTCATGGAGAAGAATAATCATTCCCATAGATGATGCCAATTGTGAGTGCAAATTAATCACAATTAAATAGATTTAAAAGTAATTAAATAACGAAAGTAAAGAGATGTCAATCACACAACACAATATATAAGTGATTCGAAAAATTGCCTGCATCCATGGAGAGGTCACTATTTTTCTATTATGTTCTCTCAAGTCTCGATTTTACATCCCCTTTGACCCTAGGGTGAGGGTTATATTTATAGTAGTATCAAGTGGTGGAAATGTATAAGGAACTCCCCCAACTTGTTAGTGGATCGTGTGGTGTCTATGAATACCTCCTCCGAGATCGTTGGTAACCATTTGAGATTATCAAAGTTGACGTGATAAATATTCGTATTTATCTATGTGATAACTTCAATTATTGATCATCTTTAAGTATCTTTGGCCAGGCGAGTCAATATCTTACTAGGCTAGTTAATTATTTAAGTCCCCACAAGTATTGTCACTGTTGATTGAGTTTGAGTACTTTATTTAGTATATGATATTTATCATATTCATATCTTATATTCCTATTGCTAAGTTGTACTATCATTGTATTTATTTGTTTTTCCTTTTGATATATTTTGAAAAATTCATATAAGAGTTTTGTTTTTCAAAAAAATTATGAAAAATTGTAAAAAAAATTCTTGGTTTTTACGAAAAATTCGAAACAATGATTTTTTTTTTATTTTGATAAAGTTTCTAAAAAGACAAAAAGAGTTTTATATTTTCGTTTTCACCATAGATGGATGATCATTTAAGATTTCGAATCGCCCCTACATTCCAGCCATTCACGTGGCTTTTTTATATTGCTTTGAGACATGACTTTGTTTCATTAGTGTTCTTAATAATTTGTGGATTCATTACATTACTCATTGATAAATACTATCTACATGTTAGACTGCTTGTCACTTTTGTTGCACAAGTGCATGAACTTGTTTGAACATTGTACTTACTTATCATGTTTCATAAATGATGTTCTCATCCCAATTCTGCTTAATAATGAATTAAATGTAAAAAGAGATAAGTTGTGCATGTAAGAACCATTGCCCGAATTTCTTTACCCAAAAAATTATGATAAATGTTAAGCAATGGAAAGGGGATATGAAAGAGCAAAATATCTCTTTGCATTATAAGGCTCCATTTGCATAAAATAGCTTAAAAATATTAATGGAACGTAAAAATAGAAGTGCCATTGCCACTTTTGCTTATATTCATTGATGCTTCTCTACAAAAGAGCATTAATTTCTTCAAAATATTTGATAGTGAATTCATATTATATGAGATATTTTGAATGAATTAAAGAATAAGATCAATGGGTTTTCATATTAGACTTTCTTGAAAAACATTAAAATAGTTTGGCATTATTGGTGTGAGAATCATTTATGTTTATGACATGTTGATTAAGTTGAGTCAAATTCATATGATAATCCTTTTTCTGTAGACGGTCTCATGTCTTCATGCACACTTGTTAGGAATGTTAATGTTGATTTGCCTAGGAAAATGTTCACACAATTTCATTCCATTTTCACGATTCAGACATTTTAGTGTTATTCCATTGTGTGTTGTATTTGTTCATTTTATATTGTATACTTGAAAAATTTTGAATTTTTTTTTATAAATAGTTGGTTTAGAAAATATACGTTTTGGGATTATCATTACACGTTCCTTACTGTTTATCTTAAGTCATGATATTTTTCTTCTTTATGTGTTTCTTAATATTCATGACTAGTTTCTACTCCTTTGTCTATTACGAAGAAAAAGGGGGAGAACACATTCACAAATTGTGGGGGAGTTTTATTTAGAACTAGTATATATTATATTTTTTAAAACTTGTATGCGTCACATGGTATTTCTTTGTTTCATATGTGAAAGTCTCTTCTTCTTCGACGATGATTTCATATGGATTATACAAGATGAAGAAAAATTTGACTAAGGAGAGAACAAGTTAAGTTTGAAGACAAAGTTTCACATGTGTAATTCCGTTTCTAGGGTTTGGAAGGACATTATGAATCATTGTCTTGAGGGGTTTTATTGTAATTTGGTTTTTGATTTTATTTTTGTACCAGAATAGCCAAAGGAGGAGATTTGTAAGAGCAAATATTTATGATTGCTCATAGTTTAGGCTTTTGTTAGTTTTGGTGTATTCTGTTACAAACCAGCACTTCAAACCAAACACCGACATCTCCAATATCGAAGACACATCGACACATTATGGATGTACACACTTGTGGCCTTCACAAATTTTTATAAATCATATGTTGGGATATATTTATTTAAATCAAGGATTTTTATAAAATCGTTTCTAAAATAAATTTTGTTTTTGGTCTTATTCAAATAATATTGGATCTCATTCGAACGAGATGGGGATCTCGTTAGACACTCCATCAAACGAACATCAAACAAGATATCCCGACCTTGATTGAGATTACCCGTTTGAACCTAGTTAAAAGGGAGTTCAAACGAGAATGGAATTTCATTAAAATAAACACTGATGTTGTTCGAACGAAACTGTTGTTTTCATTCGAATAAGGTCTGACTTCGTTCGAACGACTTCTCCGTCTTGAAATTTGTGATATTCTTATAGATACTTTTTTAGAGCAATTTTTCAAAGAGACTTTAGCGAAAACGATTTTTGAATACCTATTCCATGGTTCTTTACTTTTGGTTTTTTAAAACCACTTTTACTTTTGCAAATATTTCATCCCCATATTTTATTCGTAAGATTTATGAAACCCTAGTTTGAAAATTCCTTCATAAACCTTAGTGGATTTCAATCTCTCTAGCTGATTGTGGAACTGAGGTTCCATTGCTGAAGAAGACGAAGGTTGATCGATGGATACCAAGGGAAGTTTGCTTCGCGTGGACGACTCTGTAAAAGAAATTAAAGACTTTTCGCATTATACATAGTCGATCTACGTAGTCTATAAGTCGACTGTGTCTGTCAATTACTCTATAGTGTTGGATAAAGGTTTTTCCCTTTTTTGGGATTTTTTTTCTTATTTTCTTTGCATGCGTGTTTTGACTGTGAGTGATAAATTAGAATTAAATTTGATTATTTCATCACATGAACACTCAATTGCTAATTAAGATAAAATTTGACTAAAATTGTAACATGTGTGTGAGGAAGCTAACATACGGACTGTCCATGATAACTTACTTTCTCAATCTTGGTCTTGTGTTAGCGTTGGTTTCCAAAGGCAACTGAACGTACTATGATTTATCCCTACGTTAATTAGTTATGGTCGGATCTTTTTGTCCATATGACTACACCAGATTTCCCAGATTCTGCTGAAGTTCTTGATCGTGACCTGTCCAGGATAAGTCCATTTATGAAGTGTGGTTTTGATTATATATTCTGATATGCTCGGCTCTAATATGTCTTCGGCCTAGGATTCTTGCACATCTCTTACATCAATTAAACAAATATTGAATAATTCAGAAAAACTTGCAATTAGTACATATGTAAAGGAGTAAATTGATTCTCATTCATCATTGAACACCGAGTGCAAGGAAATGAAAATATTGTTTACATTGTATTTTGGTCTCCCAAATTATAATCTTCTCTTCATCACTAGTAATACTTCATCAGGTTCTCTGCATTCCACGAATTCCTGAACTCTCAATTCGATAGTCATAGGTCGCATAATAGAAAAAATTATGTACGAGCCATGCCAATTTGGTTCCAACTTATTCCCGTTTTAGATAACATTTTTTAGACTGTAGTCCCCTTCCTTCAAGGTGCACGATTTTACCCTTTTGTTGTAAAATTGAGTCATCCGCTATTAGTAAGCTGCTATTCAAATTTCTGTGTGTTCCCTGACATCCTATACTAAATCTAGATTGATTTTTCTCATTAAGTCACTCTTCGGAGATAGGAAGTTGAGTACTCAATGACTTGGAAATCCGATCTCTATTGTCACCACTTCCTCTATGTCAAATGTCAACATAAATGGAGTCTCAATTATCGTAGTCCTTGGAGTGGTTCGATATATATATATACCCCATACCACAATAACTTGGTATACAAATATAAGCTAAAGTTTATGGTACATTACCCCAATACAACTAGATGCACTCGAACTAACCCACCTACCCTGTGTGGTCCCATCGAGTAGCCAAACCCACAATGTATAATTATATATATCATAATTCACACGTAGAATATATCATAACACTATTATACCTCATTCTTGTCAAAATCCCCATACAGAATTATACAAACATGATATTACATAATTACGAGTTTAAATTCAAATCTTGACATTTTAACTCTTGTCACATCTTCCTCAATCAATTGGGTTGAATTAACATGCAATTAACATTGATTCTTTCATTAAACATGTGATTACGTAATAATAAATCAGTTAAACTATAAAATGATTCAGATTTACAACATATAATTATTCAAAAATTATTAATCAAGGGTTCCTATTAGAAGAAAAAATAATATGCACAACATACATATTATGTTGCTAAAAGTTAAAAATGTGTTGCTAAAAGGTATTGGCGACATATTTTGCTGTGTCGCCAGCTTGTTGCCTATTGCTTGTTTAGGAAAACCTTTGGCGACAAAACCAGATCATGTTTTCGAAGGTATACCTTTAGCAATACGCATTTATGTCACCAGAGGTATTTTATTATTTCACTAATTTATAGTAATATATATTATTTATATTGCCAAAGGTCACTTTAGGGCGACAAAAATATTATGTTGACAAAAAAAAACCTTTCAGCAACACAAATTATGTTACAGAATGTAATGTAAATGACACGGAACAACCTTTGGCAATAAAAAATTGTGTTGCCAAAAGGTATACATTTGGCATCATAGCTATTGTGTTGCCAAAATTTATACCCCTAGCATCACAACAATTTTGTTTCAAATGTGTCCCTTTCAGCAACATGTTTCCCTTGTTGCTAAACGTTATCTTTTGGTAAAAAAAACATGTGTTTCCATATCCAAAGTGAAAGATGTAGAAAATGACTTTTGGAGACAAAAAATGTGTTTCCAACAGTACTGTATTTTGTTTATTACCTATTATTTTTTCGTAAAACAATCATTGAAAACACTTTTAAAGCTATGAATTTCATCAAAACTCACACAACATAAAACGTGGAAGCTTATAATCAAAATCACATTGCACATTTTTCATACAGTTATACGTAATACAAAGTTCCACAATTTTCAACCAAATCTCACAAATCCGCATTACAAAACAATCATTCATCACAATATAAGTACAAAAGGGTACAAAAGAAGTGACTCCTAAATAAGAACATAATCTATCCTAATATATTAACACATCAAAAGAGTAAAAATAGTCAATCCTGATAAATTAAAACGTTAAAAGATGTAAAACAAATTAATCCATGTAAATTAAAATGACGACGAAGACACTATGACTCCATTACACAAAAAGATACTGTAACTCCAAACCACTGCGAATATAATAACTCCAAGCAAAATTCAATATCAATTTGCATAAGATAAAAAAATGTTATAAATATAATTTTTTCGCTATGTTTATTAGTTGTTTTAAGTTTTCATCCACCAATGCCAATTTTCAAATGCATGTCCATTCGACTTAATCAATTTAGAACACTTATTAATTTTAGATAATTTTGACAAAGTTTTCTTTTTTTATTTGTAAGCATTCAAATAAATTCAACAACAAAAAAAGACACAACTAAACCACCAACAAATCCCTTTCACCGATTCAATATATATAAGCTCAAAAATTAAATCCATTAACATAACGGTTCATCGAACTCATGTCCGAGTTTTAAAATATATTATAATAGCCTCACACGGCCCGCACAACCTAATGATAATCAACATTAGTCCCATGTGAGGTGTGCATCCCTCTTTTCGATTTGTTATATTCATATCTTACGCTTTCACGCCCTTAATTCTAAAGTTTTATACTTAAAAATTTAAAATTTAGAATGACATCTGAATCCATGAGTCTCATGACTCACTATGTGACGGTGATTAAAAATAAGGATAATCTCATAAATTTACCTTCACATAAAGTGGACTTAATTGGAGAGTAACTCATTAGTGAACTTTGGTTTTGTGTTAGGGAGGTTCGTGAAAGTTTTTAGCTTCACATAGGTAAATTATATAGTATACAGAACCTCAACCTATACTTTCTTTGTATTTAGTAGCTATAAATATGCTTGACCAGTTGAGGGATACTAAACCTCTTATACATATTTCACCATATTTACATACACGAGAGGGGTGGAGGGAGAGATAAAAATCTCTTCCCACGATGGACACCCTAACACATATATACACACATAAGGGTATACTCAGTAGCTTTAGTTAACGATGTGTGGAATATTACCAAAGCTCATATTCACGATTTGCAATATCATGATTAGAATTTATTTAAGGATTGTCTCTTTACTTTGGTGAGAATCACGCATATAATATTTTCCTCTCTCACTACAATAGTAAGATGAGAATATAAGAAACATTATTTCAATTTAAAATATCTTGGTAGGCCATAAGATAGAAAAGTGGCTCGTTAACCTCAAGAACAAACCAAAAAGAGAGATACTTGGTAAAAATAAATAATTTGAACCAAAGGAAACGAAAAAGATGGTGCCCACATGGGCGTACCTTTGCTGAAATCAAACACAGAGGATGGTTAGATGAAGAAGTGTATACGACTGGGGCATTTTGTTACAAATACCTAGACCAGGGGAATGGTTATCCTGAAAAAACATGGGTTAGTTACAAAGTTAATCCGTTTCATAAAAGTTTTAATAATACCCATTCACCTAAATATATCTTGTTGAATTCAATCTCCCATTCTAAAACCTGATAAAAAATAAAAAATAATAAAAAAATAAAATGAATACTCAAATACCTACTTATAAAGAAAAACTAAAACCATCAAAGTACAACTAATCTTCCACTACCATACAACTAATTCTACAATATCAGTAACCTTAGAACGTGAATATTAAAAACAACTAATGAAACTGAAAAATTATTTGTAAAAAACCTAATTTGTGAAAAGTATCGGAGTTCATATAAGTGGTTTATGGAGAATAAGAAAAAAATTGAATCTTTTGCAACAACAGAAGTAAAACCAAACTTGATTTATGACGATTCTTGGACCAAACATGTTGCAAGAAAAATGAAAAGGAAAATCAGTCAGTCTAAAGAAAAAGAGAAATCAGGAAGACAAAGGACAAAGAAATGAAAAGATACACCTCTGAATGAAGGACATCCTCCGTATGCCCAACACCGTCGGGTCTATCGCATTAGGGTGTTGTTTCATACTCAACTATCCCCCTCCATCCAGTTGGATATTGTTGGAAGGAAGAGCAAGCTAGAGAAATGGAACCTCCGACGTCGCTTCCGCCGCTGACATCGACGCACCACCAGTACTGTGGGCAGACCCCACTGATCAACTCGCAACCCCCCTGAAGCAGTAAGAGGTGGAGGAATATTCACCACGTCATATATATATGACGACATCAACTAGCTCATCATGAAGTCAAGTTAGTCCTAAGTCGCTACTGTGTCTCTATAGGACGAGTACGCTCGCTAATCAGCGCCATCGCCCTGGCCTCCTTCGACATCTCTTGAACCCGCCTCATATATCTTGGGGGCATCATGAGTGGGACCGCCACCTAGTCCTCCACGATATGCTGGACTACTCTCTATCTCAGATACCAACAGTAGCCAAACTTGTGCTCAAGTAGTGAGCGCATCAGCGCATTTTGCCCGGTCACCCGTACGTGCTGAATAGCCGGCCCCCAGGGATAGAAAGTCACCTGCATTTTTCCAGATAAAGTTAATACTCGCACGAGAAAAGAGAACGCCAAAGAAAAGGATTTAAAAAAGAAAAGAAGAGATAACCTGGTCACTCGTTAGGACATACAAGGCCTAACGTATTGCAGACAGGGAGAGAGAGTGCTTTGATCTTTGATTGGACATTCGCCACCGGTTCATCTGACAGAAATTCCCCACCGACTCATCATGCAAACTAGTGAAATGAGCATTGAACCCGATCACCTCGTATAACCCCATATGAAAAAGGACAAGAGTCAGTAATCAGAAGAAATTAAAAAGGAAATAAAAGAAAATGTAAAAAGAAAATTACCTCCGGAAGATGCGTGGCTCCAGTAAAAGTCTGCTGGCAGCAGTAATTGAAAGCATCCAAAGAAGAATAAAGGGTGGCCAAAGTATGGATCCCCCCGTCAAAGAGAGGGATATTCGAAAATACCTTCAAATATGGTAAAAACCATAAGTGGACAACGTCGCAGCTCGATGCCCCAAAACCCTCCAAACAACAGAAGAATAAATAAGCGGGGTATATGCCTCACATGCAGCCCATCGATCTCGTCAAATCTCATACTCAGCAAAACCTCCCAAAGAAGAGAAATACGGATCGAGTCCCCTGAGACTATCCATCCCACATCGCCCAGCGCCGCATCCACCACTGTCGGTGTCACCCTCAGAGACCGGTCCACCTCTATCTTTGTTACCCTCACAGTCGATCCCCAACAGGCATGAACATCAATGGGGGTCACCGTCGTCTCCTCAATTCCTAAGTGTATAGTGTGGTTAGTGTCCCACCACTTCTCCCCTTGTGCAATAGAATGGCCGTAGAGCGTGGTGTCTCATCCAAGGCAGACGCAAAATGATCAAAACTCGTGGAAGAAACCACCCAACACACCATCATAGGAACGAGCTCCCACACATACCTAAATCCCATCGTCCCCCGGGAGAGAAAGCTTGTAGGAGCAATGTTAGTCTGGAAAAATAGAACGAAACCTTTTGTAAAAATTCAAAGAAATAAGAAAATGCAAAGAAGGAATAGAATGCCAAAATTCATGCGGTACTTACAAAAAACTAGGTTTCATCACCCTAGATGACCAGTGGTGCAAAGGCTCATGCAGAAGAGTTCGGTCATTGGAAATAGGCTCGAACAAATGAAAAGCATTCCCATTGACCAAAGCCAGGGGCACACTATCCCGCCACTCCAAGCTCGCCCAGTCATCAACGCCTAACCACGCCATGTGGGTCTTTCTACTTGTGAAATCCACTATTTTCTAGTCTCGAATCAGGAAAGGACGCAGGAGTAGTTTATAGAAGAGAGAAGCAGAAGATAGGAAAGCTGGAAGCTGTGAAAAATGAAGAGAAATCGCCCCTTTTTATAAGAGGCTAAGGGGCATGACGATCAATAGTCCCTTGACACCCACCGATCGACACTGTCCCTTCCCCTTTCTAAGGCAGCCCAGAAGATGCGCCACAGCCGATTGGCAACCCCTACAATACGTTGGTCAGCAACCCCTTAAAATATCGTATAAAAAGTCCCAAAAACGCCAAAAAATTCCCCCAAAAAATCATAAAATTGCTAAATAAATATTAGAAAATTTCTTCCTCAAGAAAACCATTTTATAGGCTTCCAAATCCCCAGCATAATTGATACCACATTTTACCCTGCTTAAATCCTAAAAATCAGTGCACCTACGTCCCCAACGCCCACTACAAGTCCCCAGCAAAATCCCTAAGTCGTGTCCTCAACAGAAATCAAACACTTGCCCAGTAGGGCTATGTAATATCCTATCCGTTTACCCAACAGGAATTCTTGAATTAAAATTTTCTCAAAAAAATTCCAAGCAGAGCTTGGAGCCCTAACCTGACATCTCTCCCCAGAAACACATTCCCTAGGGGAATCCTAAAACCTCCAGTTATCAACTGTCTCCCCAAATGAAATTTCTAGACTAAGATTTTTATCCCTTCTAAAAAAACATATTCCCCATACAGATGTCTCCTCCCCAGTAGAGTCTTAAACAAAAATTCCCCAGGAGAGTTTTCCCCCACACTTCTACTTCAGGTCTTTAAAATTGACCTCGACCATTAGAATTGGTTGCTCCCACTTAAGGTCCTCATAATTGACCTCGACCATTAGAATTGGTCGCCCCTACTTAAGGTCCTCATAATTGACCTCGACCCTCAGAATCGATCACTCCCACTTAAGGTCCTCATAATTGATTTGGACCCTCATAATTGGTCGCCCCCACTTAAGGTCCTCAGAATTAACCTCGACCCTAAGAATTTATCGCTCCTACTTAAGGTCCTCAGAATTGACCTCGACCTTCAAAATTGGTCTCTCCCTCTTAAGGTTCTCAGAATTGACCTCGACCCTCAGAATTGGTCGCTTCAACTTAAGGTCCTCATAATTGACCTCGACATTCAAAATTGGTCTCTTCTAATTAAGGTCCTGAGAATTGACCCCGACCCTCAGAATTGGTCGCTTCCACTTAAGGTCCTTAGAATTAACCTCGACCCTTAGAATTGGTCACTCCCACTTAAGGTCCTCAAAATTGACCTCGACCCTTAGAATTGGTCGCCCCCATTTAAGGTCCTCAGAATTGACCACGACCCTTAGAATTGGTCTCTCTTACTTAAGGTCCTAAGAATTGATCTTGACCCTTTGAATTGGACGCTCGTATTTAAGGTCCTCAGAATTGACCTCGAACCTTAAAATTGGTCGCCCCCACTGAAGGTCTCCATAATTGACCTCGAACCTCATAATTGGTCGCTTCGACTTAAGGTCCCCATAATTGACCTCGACCCTCATAATTGGTCACTCTAACTTAAGGTCCTCAAAATTGAACTCCACCCTTAGAATTGGTTGCCCCAACTTAAGGTCCTTAAAATTGACCTCAATCCTCAGAGTTATTCTTTCCCACTTAAGGTTCTCAGAATTGACCTCGACCCTCAGAATCGGTCACTCCCATCTTTAAGCCCTCTGAATCTTCCATCCCTAGCATTACCTTAAGTCCTTAAAATTGACCTCGGCCATCTGAATCGATCATTTTCATCGCTTTGGTGCGCATAATTGACTTCTTTCCCAAAACATCACGTGGTGTCTATTCGACGACTTTCACTTATTCCAAGCACACCAGTCGAGGGTCTCTATAGACACCACATTCTAAGAGCCCCTAAGTCTCTCCTTAAGTCCCTAGCACCTCCCCAACTGACTACAAACCCTACTCCAAGTACCGATCTAGAGGCCATCGAGCACTCTCAGGCTTCATTTGACTCTGATCAACTCTATTGTCAGAGCGAAATCTTAATAAATCTTTGAAAGGAACTAAAAACCCTTTCCAATGGTCCACCTCGTGCACAAATCAATATAACTGTTCAGATGAGCTGACCATTTAACTATCGAAAGCCGTTCTGGAGGCTAATGGGCACTCTTGGACCCCGATTTAACCCCAATCAACTTTTCCGCTAGAGAGAAAGCTAAACGAATATTAGAAGGGAACTAAAACTCCTTTCCAATGATTTATGCCTTGTGCAAAATAGCATAATGGTTCAGACGAACGATCCCTTTTCTCTCAAAAATTGCTCCGGAGGCCACCAATCACTCCCGGATTCCGTTTGACCAAAGTTAATTCTTCAGCTCGAATGAGACTAAATGAATCTTCTAAGGGAACTGAGTACCCATTTGAACGGTTCACCCTGTGTGTGAATCAGCCTTACGGTACGGATGAACGATCTATTTTACTCCAAAAGGTCACTGGGCGATTTTGGGCCCCATTGACCAAAGTCAACTCTTCGAATCGAGTGAATCTCTTTGGAACGTTGAATTACCTTGCATAACCTTTCCAATGGTTTGCCCCCATGAACGATTCGGTCTTACGGCTTGGATGAATGATTAATCATCATCTGACGATCTTCTGTCCAAAGGACCAATGGGCATTTTCGAGCCCCTTTTGACCCAAAGTCAACTCCCAAAACTAGGAGCGACCTAAGTATTATCAAAGGTTCCTGAATTACCTTTCTAATGGTATGCCCCATGCACGATTTGGATTTATGGATTGATTTTTACGACCATTTTTCTAGAAAATCTGCACAAGACTGCTATTGGCAGGTTCATTTCCCTGCCTTTCGATAGTGTGTCTTAGGTTACTTGTCGATAGGTAGGACACAGAGAATGCCGATTGAAAGTCCTACTACCCTATATAAAGAGAGAATGAGCTCAGTTTGAGAGTCACCCTAGGTGATCTCATCAACATTCTTCTACAATCAGTGAAATTTTCTTGTGTGAAATTCTTCTCCACCTTTCATTCCCATCACTTTCATGCCTAATTTAGCAATAATATCATTCTCTCTCATCTTACAGTCATACCAACTTGTGAGGAAGTTCATCAATAATCAAGATCAAGCTTCAAGTCTCCAAAGAAGGTCCAAACATCCATCTCTCACTTTAAATTCCTTTTATTCTCTCATTAGTTATATAAATCCTTAATTTAGCTTTTGGATTTAGATCATACCATTAATATCTCATCCTTTATTAGTTATATTGTACATAATTTAGTTATGCTACACATATAAATTCCAATAGGATTCTCCATCACATTTTCTAAAAACTAAAAATATATTTTCCACGTACACACACACACACATAATAAACTACAGTTTGAATCTATAGGATAAACCCCACCCTTGTGCCGCAAGTGAACTACGTGGACTTTGATGCCTTTATAGGCTACGTAGGCATCTCGGGCTTAAATACAAAACTCTAGTCCTATTTTCCTATTTTCCTATTTACATCTTTTTTCTTTTTTCTAATCCATTGTTTATTCATAAATATCATACTTGTGATTCATACTTTCATCTTATCTAAACTATATTATTGTTTCATCACAATGATCGATATCTCGATAAATTCGCATATCATATTTTCTAGTAATTATTTTGGAAACATTCCTTTGGATGACCTCACCCCATCTTTTCCATTATGAGAGTCGAGCGATTCCAATCTCCCCTTATACACACACACACACACACACACACACTTCATGGACAAATTAAGAAAAATATTAACTTAAGCCCATGAGAGACCAAAAGAGCAGGGTGGGTGCCTAATACCTTCCTATTCCGTAACTTAGCCCCTAAACCTCTGATCTATTTGGTTTCGCAAGCAACATTTGGTGCAAAATAGGATGACGACAGTATTTCTTTACATCACCCTAAAATCGACGATGACTGAAGCACCCCACGATATAGTGAGAGGCACAGGATCTTTTTCTCTCCCTCTTTTCCCTCAAAAGATTGTCGAGGAGGGGAAGTTCTCGGGATGGCCACAGAATGTATCAAGGATTCCTCATGATCCTCATAAAGGAACATAATACTTATATATACAACATCAAATAAATAAAAATGCTAAAAAAAAATCTTTTTAGGAGGTTACATAAAAACTCTCCTAAAAGACCAAACCAAAAACATCATCACCACCATACTATCTGACACGAGACCTCTTCCCAGAAAAACCACTAGAACGACCCTCAACCAAGTTCCTAAACTCTGCATCCTATCCCTCACACCGAGTGTGGACTCTCCATCCGAGTAAGGAAAATCACCCAAACCTAATACCAAGCTCGTTGACAGCAAAAGATAGTCTATGTTAAAATCCCTAATGACCTCCATAATTAATTAGAGTAATTCTAAATAAGCCGGCGAACAAAGCGTTAGCATCTCCCGTAGCTAGGAGGCATCAACTAACACCTGATGAAAGTTTATAAAAACATAAAAGTTAGTCAAAGAATTATGAACCAGTGGTGAACAAATACGTGTAAGGGAATGAAATATTAAATAAACTCAAGTCATTCACAAAAATGGTGGGTCCAAAGATAACGTAAACATCCTGAAGACTAAGCCACATTGATGAATATGTACCACTTGGTATTCCCTATGAAGAACCACTGTGAAGGCATACGGTATCACCTGGAGCGTACAATGACTAACTCGATAACCTAACATGGGAAGAGCAACGGAACCCAAGGAAAGTGAAGTAGCATCCCATGCCACTCCCGAGATAATGGGCACCGAAGGAGATCCTATCATTCCTCCCATAAGACTCTCCAATAACAACAATAAAGATGGGGCATCTAGTATTCCAAAAATTGAACCACCTTCTCTATCCATAATGAGTAGAACCAAGAGAATATATATACATAATATGTATTCAAAGGCATTAACAAAACCGGCTGGGGGACATGAAACGCCAAGGAAAATAAGGGAAAGTTCCCCAAAATGGTAACCCAAATCTGTAATAAATACATTTCAGGAGATGAATCCGTATTTCATTCAGTTAACCCACCACTCTTCAAACATCCGTTATGCGAAATACCATGGACCAAACACAAGCAACGTTATGCCATACAGTTAAGACCTTACCAAAATTTAAAAAATCCAACTTATACCCCTATGGTTTTCCAATATCTCTATTAGTTCCTCCATACTCCCCTAAGATGATCAAACCTATTTTAGACCTCTCAATTTTAATGTAAAGCATCCGTATGCACAGAATTTTAGTTGTCTGCCTATGTGGACACCTCGTTCTGCAATCGGGGTGCGCCTCCTTCTCTTCCGCTAGACAAAATGCTCTAAAACCGGCCTAGACCAAGTTATTAAGGGCAAAAACACCCCCAGATCCCCTCAACCCGGGCCCACCTAAGTCTCAGAGAAAAACCACCCCAAATGGATACCAAAAAGACCAAAAAATATGTAATACAAAAACTATTAGGGTTAAAATTAAAAATCAAAGTAATCATAAAGAGGCCCAAAACCTTTACTTGGTTCCTTTGGCCAATCAGCACATTGCTTTGAGGTCCTTCTACTGATCGGTAGATACCGTGATAGAGAAAATCATCTAGGCCTCCCACATGGTAGCCTTATCTAAAAACAACGACCATCATCCCTCAAGTAAACGATAAAGGACATAAAGACCCTTTAACCGAATGACAGAATTCGTGTCAGGGAGAATCATCTCGACCTCCCACTTCGTGGCCTTATTTAAAAACAACGACCATCATCCCTATGCCGAATGGTAAAAAGGCTCACCGAGTTCCCTATAAATATAGACCACCACCTATAATTTAAAAACACTTCAAAAATCATGAAAAGACTTCGAAAATATCGAAGAGCATTCCAAAAATCACCGAGAACCCAAAAACCCATTATTCTAACTTTTTCTCCCTTGTGCATCCAAGATACTAGATATCATTCTGAAAGTCCCGAGGAAGCTCGTACTTCAAAAAAGTAACTTTTCCTTTAAAAAGGAAAACTCATACATTCGCAAAGTCACTTTTGAGTCCCAAATAGAGTCAAACCTCCATAAAAAATTTGAAAAACCAAACACTTCTAATCGAAGATCTACCCAACTAAAAAAAAAGTCAGGACTTCTAGATGAGGCTCTTCCCGACTCAAAAATACTTGAAAAAGGGGACAACCACCGTAAAAAAGTCAATTTTTCCGCGAGGGTAAAGAACATTTGCCCAAATTTTGAGGAAATACCCCCACATATATATATATATATATATATATATATATATATATATATATATATATATATATATATATATATATATATATATATATATATATATATATATATTATACATATTTGTGTGTTTAATTTAGCTCGATCCCCTTTAGCGGCCCGAGTATGCAATTTATAGCGTTTATATTTCAAAAATCGGGTTTCTAAACCAGCACCTCTATTAATTTACTTGGCAAACTCACGTGTTAAAACAATGCTAATAAAATGGTACAACGACCATTACAGAACTTGAAATCATATTTTTCAAAATCATTTTGAGGAAAGTGTCTCTGAGTCAAGTGATTCCAAAACTGTCCATTGGGCCAAAGTCTAAAATCTGACTACTCCCACCTCATATCCAAACCAATAAAGCCCATCCATGCTATGGCACTCGAATATGTGTTTCCACGTCCAAATACCCATCAAATGTCAACCTCTGATTATAAATTATTTTCATATAAATATATTAATCCAACATAACAAAAAAGCTATATAAAGCACACAAACTCACAAACGGATCTTACATGCAAAACTTTCTTATCGAGTTTTATTGCGCTTGGTTTTTTTTAAGGACAGGATTGAAGTGAAAACACCCAACCAACATGTGATAAGTCAAGCACAATAATCAAGAAAATCCGTGCATGTGTGCAATAAAGGAAGTTATGAGTCAAACATGTAGGAAGTAACACTTAATTACATCTTAATGACTCCAAACATTATAAAGCACACAGATGATTTCACGTACTATCTCAAAACACTATCAAATAGCCACATGAAACAAAATGGAATGATGTTGTGACTCGGTCATCCTAAGTGTCAATCCATAAACGGTGTAAACAAAATAAAAAAATCCTTTTGGATTTTAAATTTTTTTATCAAAATAAAATCTTTTTTTACTTTTCAAAATTTTCAAATAGAAAAAAAAATATAACTACAAAGTGATACAACTAGCAGTAGGCATATAATATCGATATGAGCAACATCCTATGCTAACAAATAGTAATCACAAAAGAGAGTCCACAATCAAAGCTGATGTGATAAACAAGCAATGCGGTGTTATAAATTAAGCATGGATACATAGAATAACTGCATATAAACTGACCATAAGCAACCCATCAGTACCCAAAACCTAAGCATATGAACACCGGGTACTGAAATCGGAAGGGAAGAAAAAACAGAATTTCCAGACAGGTCTCTCAAATGACATATAGATCTCGCTCAAATGAGAAAACCAAAAACTTCCCAGAATGCCTAGCAAATCATACAGTTTTGCCCAGTGCAAAAATTTCATGAAAACAGTACCTGTTAGGGGCAAACAGATCCAAAACAGTGCTAAAACAGAAGCGAAACACACAAATGAACAAATAAATCAATGTGCGCTACATCAATGTGAGTCATAACACTAGAAAGAATATAACATAATGCATAACTAGTGTATGACAAACATCCAACACAATAAACCACCCGATTTCGCATGGGGTGAATCACGTGCAAGCAAACGAGAGTTGTGAACAAAAAATCCATATGCCTCTAAATCCAATTTTCTAACCCAAATAGATTTGTAACGACACGTGGGAGTTTGGGGAATCGAATTTATTCTTTTATTAACCTTCCTAGGTCAATTTAAAAGCTTGTAACAAAAGTGCCTAAGATGACCTTGCCTACCGCAATGTGTGCAAGTGTAAATAGGGCGGTGTGTATTACCTAAAGGTGTCCCTCATCTCAGATTTCTCGGATGCTCCCTCCGAATTTGCCTAGGTGGGTCTCTCCTAATTATCTTAGGGGGTTATCTCATGATGTTCCTGGGGGCTCTTTCCTAACAAACTTATGTGCCTCTTTCTTACCATTCCTAGGAGGTTCTCTCACACGTGTGGGAATGGGTGCAACATATTTTTCAAGACCAATCCCACCCCTATCCTTTTTTATCTCGACGGTGCCTAAAATCTTATCAAGTTTTTCAGACCTAGACTCCAAATCAAATTTCACTTTACTTGAATCCTATAATTTCATCTCAAGTTCACCTATCCTAGATTCAAGTACATATCTAGAATCCTCAAACTCTAAAAGCTCATTTTTTTTAGTTTCCATCAACCCTCTAAGACTATCTCTCTCACCCTCGACGTAATCAAGCTTCTCTCTCAAAGTTTTCTCATGTGACCTAGGTTATTCAACTAAAAAATCATTATTTTTTAAGGCACACTCTTTCAATTGAGCTTTCAATTTTAAAATTTCTTTCTTTGTTTTCAAAGATCCAGAGTTTGTAAGTCACGCTCATCTACACTTTTATCCTCACTTCCATCACCCTTACTATTATGGGATTCACTCTCAGTGGATATGGAAGAAGTGTCATTGTCATTCTCATGAGTAGCAACACAGTTAGGAAGGACACGCTTACTTGCATAAAATTTTTCTTCACTCGGGTTATTCTCACTAAGGGTGGCAACACAAACAATTGGTTTGTTAAAACACTCCCTAACCTTGATGGAACACTCATCTATGCTATGGCCAATCCCCTCACAACAAAAACATCTCTCAGATTCTTTCCTTTTAACAAGATTTTTAAAAACAAATTTCACTGGAGATGTCCAAATAGAGTTTTTAAACACTTGAGTTCTAATATCATCAAAACCATCGAAAGCCATTATTGCGAAAAAATAGGATCAAACAAATAACTTAGTGCAACAGGCTTGGACACAAAGGTGCATGCAAAAATCAGGATCGCGCGATAATTTAGCGTAACCTGCGCTGATACCAATTTGTGGAGTGTCTACAACGGAAATATTGTAACTTCTCAAATAAACTTGAATTTTAATTAATCCCTAAAACATGCATCTAGATGATTTATCCAATAAAATAAAGCATGCAGGATAAATCAAAAAAATTTAAGAAAAATCCCCCAAAGGGGGAAAACCTTTTTATTTTCACTATAATTTTCTATGATACGGTTACACGGATTACAATGAAAATAAGAGAGACATACGAAATACCCCCAGGCGTCAGTTTCGATGTCTCGGTGTAAAACCCCACCTAATTAAATACCGGGTGATCAGTCCATTATTAAATTAAAAACCAGGTGAACGGTTGGTTCATTCTCAGCATCACTGTCGCAAAATAATATTTCCAATTTGAACACACTAAATAATTAAGCTAAGTGTCAAAACAATTTAAAACCTTAATTTTCCTTTATTAAATACCAATATGAAAACCTTTTTAATAATAACAGTTTGAGAGTCACATAAATAAAAGGATAACAATAACTACACTACCATTTAAACCATCTAGATAAACCAAATCAAGTTATGAACTATAAATGAAATCATCCAGACAAGATTTAACTCCCGAGGAGTACCGAATGTGGAAATATCCTAAATCTCTGACAAATCCAATTGTAATAGGAAATCGGACGACACATGCCCTAACTATGAAGATCTAAAGTATGAACTGATTTAATGACGAAGTCATCTAAAGCAAGGGCCTGCAACTCCCACATAAAATGCAGCACGTCCAATCCAAAGAACCTAAGCATGACGCCCCTATGGTTGGGCACCTCTAATACATACATATATATACAAGAGATAAATAAATGACAGAAAACGGGTCAGAGCCCGAGTGTAAAATAGTTTTAAAAATAGTTTAGCAAGTATTTAAAATGCTTACCGGCTAATATCACAGCCATGTTAGTATGCGACACTCTCTTGAGAATCAACACCTCTCATCTAGTGTGCACTCCTACCGTACCTCTAGGACATCCTAGTTATAGTTCCCACGCTAACTAGATTAACCACATGTATCCATTCTTTATAGCCCAAAAGTATTCCCACGTATTAACCTTATAATACATATAATGATGTTATAAACATATATATATATCCATTTAGAATCAACATGGATAAGTCCCTTATTAATTCAATTCAACTAAGTGTTTTCATACATAACTATCTTACATTTCTACTTTAGCCACATAGTAGATATCATCACATGTGTATATATATATATATATATATATATATATATACTATACTATACAGCACCCCGAGACACAACTGCGGTCCTGCATTACTCTGCTATCTTGTCCCAATGCATCACGTTGCTATATAGGGGACTATGGGTTCGATAAATATTCCTCGAACCACAAATATCAAATCACAAATATTGGAGGCGAACATAGTCCTAATCCTTTGGGCTACGCACATACCTACGATCCCAAATGACCGTTCTATACCATTGTTATCACTAATGGTAATGGACCTCAGTCCTATGTCCTTGAGTGAAAAGTCAAAAATCCCATGGAATCATCAGGATATGACTGCCCTCACGCGCAAACCTCCCGTCGATAGCAAGTAAGACATGTATGTCATACAGAGATACATAATATATGCACAATCACAAAGTAATACATATTAATATTCATATGTTCCAAATTAGGTTCACCCACAACCCATAATTATTGTCATCCGTGCTTAGCATAAATTTTACTTAATTATCTTGTATAACGGATTCGTCTCTTTAATTCTCATTTATTATTTACTTCATTCTTACTTCTCATCTCTCTAAGTATTCTTTCTCACTATGTATAATTATCAGTAGGTATACCCTCACTTACCTTCTAGTATAAATCTTTAATGAGTCTTACTATTTTAGTAAACGTACACACAATTCCCAAAGTATAAATAACTCCCCGTTAACCCACAATTTCATCTCATATTAATTTCACTGACCGAAGTCTACTTAGACCCTATTGGTGCTCTTTATAACCCATTATACTCTATCAATGATGATCAAGGGTTCCTACGTATTTTAACCGGACTAAACAAAAAGGAGAAAAATATGCACTTCTCCAGGAGGGATCGATCGATCGAGGAAAGGGGGTCGATCGATCGATCAAGCAGTTCTTGCCCAGTTTTCTGCAATATTCAACCTACGGGTTCAACCATTTTAACCCCTACAAACCTCTATAATTTCTTCCCAAACTACCATCAAAGTAAACCAAGTGTATAAGAAAATGTACATAAACAAGTTCTAAGGTAACAACATCAATCAATCCTCAACGAATTAATCAAAAAGGGGTTAAATCTAAAATCTCTTTATAAAACCAAATTTTGCATGAATCATCCCCACCCTCTATTTTAATCAAGATTTTCTTCCCAAAAATCATAATAATTTCATGGGTAATCCTCTACATATGATCAAGATTTTAGACTACATGGATTCTCCCTACAACACATATAAATTCTCTTCCAAAATATATAATTTTTCCATTAAAATATATGATTTTCATTCCTAGACTAACATAGAAGGTATATTAACTTGGAATTTATCAAGATAGATACTTGCCTGGGTTTCAAGGATATGATTTGTTGTTGAAAATTATATGGATGCGTTCCTCGTCATGCGATCTACATTTTGGTGGTGGTGGCGATGAAATCGGGTGAGTTCTAGGCCTTGGATTGCTTGAAGACTCTTCACCTTCTTCTCAAATCTCTTCACCTTCTTCTCTAATCACTTCACCTTCTTCTCTATTGGCTGGCTTAGGCTTTGTGCTTGTTAACCCCAAGAGACAACTCTAAATGGCTAATAAATACTAAGAAAATTCGTGGGTTTAATTACCCAAAAATACAAAATGTCTAAAATACCCTCCCGGGGTGTCAATTAGGCCTAAAAATGCCCTGAGACCCAAACTAAACCCCTGGCTACACTTTTCTGACTATCTCAACCCTTTCAGACACTTTGGCGCACTCAAAATGGCTATACGAATGACTTATAATTTATTCACTTTAATAATAATAATTTAGTCCTGATACGACACAGGCGCGTCCCGAATTAAATTTCCATAATTGCCATTTTATTCACTCGTGACAATTATAATAAAATCAATATCATATATTACTTTACTCATCTAGTAATATTCAAAAAATTTCTAATAATTACTAACTCCCATCATGCTAGTAAATATTAAAAAAATAATTTCCGGATTAATACTAAATTAATACCTCAAATTAAATTTAATAAATCCCCAATTTTAAAAGCCATAAAAATACAGGGTATTACATACTTCCCTCCTAATAACGGAATTTCGTCCCGAAATTCGGAAGAATAAAGCGTAACTGCTAAGGACAACTCCGGGTATTAATATCACATCTCATGTAATTTTCGTCGTACCACCCATGCAGTATATTACCGAATACCCCCACTAATGTTATACTCAAAGCCTTACCATTTAGGTTAAATTATCTTGAGTTAAACTTTACCCAATCCGTACTATACCATCCTCATGGAAAATTTATGGGAAGTAACGATCCTAAGTCATCAAACAACTAAATCTGGAAGTCACAACCCCAAACGACTCTATAAGAGGCACGAACACCTCGCACGGGACCATTATAACATATAAGAACCAAACGCGTAGTCCCGGGTCTCCCGATTTGGGAATATGATGATAATTTGCAAAAATCAATACTTAGACTTAAAAACAGGCCGTTAAAGGGTGAAAACCCAAACCAACCTCCAAACGACCCCATAAGAGGCACGAACACCTGACATGGGATGAATGTAACTTGTACGAACTGACCGCGTAGTCCCGGGTCTCTCGGTTTGAGAATATGACGATAATTTGCAAAAACAGCACCTAGACTTAAAAATAGGCCTTTAAAGGGTGAAAAGAGAAACCAACCCCCAAATGTCATTGTAAGAGGCACGAACATCTCATATGGTACCAATGTAACTTGTAGGAACTGACCGTGTAGTCCCGAGTCTCCCGGTTTGAGAATATGACGATAATTTGCAAAAATAACACTTAGACTTAAAAATAGTCCATTAAAGTGTGAAAACCTAAACCAACCCCCAAACGTCTTCGTAAGAGGCACGAACACCTCGTACGGTACCAATGTAACTTGTAGGAACTGACCGCGTAGTCCCGGGTCTCTAGATTTGAGAATATGATGATAATTTGCAAAAAATAATACTTAGACTTACAAACAAGTCGTTTAAGGGAGAAAACTTAAACCAACCTCCAAACGACCCCGTTAGAGGCACGAACACCTCGTACGGTACCAATGTAACTTGTAGGAACTGACCGCATAGTCTCGGGCCTACCGGTTTGAGAATATGATGATAATTTGTAAAAATCAATACTTAGAATTAAAAATAGGCCGTTAAAGGGTGAAAACCCAAACCAGCCCCCAAACGACCCCGTAAGAGGCACGAACACCTCACACGGGACCAATGTAACTTGTAGGAACTAACCGTGAAGTCCCGGATCTCCCGATTTGAGAATATGACGATAATTTGCAAAAATAGCACTTTGACTTAAAAATAGGCCGTTAAAGGGTGAAAACCTAAACCAACCCCCCAAACTTCATCGTAAGAGGCACGAACACCTCGTATGGTACTAATGTAACTTGTAGGAACTGACCGCGTAGTCTCGGGTCTCCCGATTTGAGAATATGATGATAATTTGCAAAAAACAATACTTAGACTTAAAAACAGGCCGTTAGAGGGTGAAAACCCAAACCAGCCCCCAAAGGACCCCGTAAGAGGTACGGACACCTCGCACAGGACGACTGAAACTTGTACGAACCGCCCGCATAGTCTCGGGTCTCTCGATTTGAGAATATGACGATAATTTGTAAAAATAACACTTAGACTTAAAAACAAGCAGTTAAAGGGTGAAAACCAAAACCAGCCACCAAACGTCCCCGTGGGAGGCACGAAAACCTCGCACGGGACTAATGTACCTTGTAGGAACTGATCGCGTAGTCCCGGGTCTCTCGATTTGAGAATACGATGATAATTTGCAAAAAATCACAATTAGACTTAAAAACAGGCCGTTAAAGGGTATAAAATACCCAGTTATCAGTGCTATATCAAATTAAAGTAGGAATCTAGATTGGTTCATTGTTAGCATCATTGTCGAAAAATAATTATTTACTAATACCCTATTAGGTCCGGTGTCAAAATTTTAAACTTTATATTCTTCATTACCATATACAACGATAAAACCATCATACAGAGAATATACACAATATATAATAAATGGAATAAATAAAACATTAACCAATCACTTGGTTAAAATATATATTACTACCATATCGAATCGACGTAAATAAAATGATGGAAATAAAATAAATGACAATAGTTGGGCAATATGGTCGAGTAGTACTCTGTAATACCTCCTATCTATATCCCAAGGATAGAAGGATCTAATCAATCCCTACAAAAATCACAGCTCCTATAACAACGTCTGACTAGAAAGGTATATCATTTGCTCAATTGTTTTATTTGTTATGTGTTGAACTGTTTATTATGAAAATATATATTTTTAGTTACTTTATATATATTACTGGGAATTCCTATCTCTATATAATGCTTTCTATTCTAAATTGAATAGGTATCCATTTTCTGAAAAACCATAGAATGTCTGGAAATTGAATCTCATTCGGCTTTTAGCTGATGTTGTATCAATAACAATTTTCAGGAAATAAGTAGGCTCGCAAAGGAAACATAAAAGGACTATGTTGAAGATTTAGCTTTCAGAGCTCTTTTTGTTACTTTAAGTAAAATGTTGGTTTTATCTTATAAAGCATGTTTGGCTCTCTTGTAATAAGTTTTAAATTTTGTCTTAAGTTGTAACTCGTTGTTACTTTTAATATGAATGAAATTTCCTTTAGAAAGCTCTAATGATGTAATTCCTTCACTTCCAGTATTTTACGATTCATAAGCATGTGATTGTATTTTCGTTCATTCATTCTAAGAAATATATTAAAACAAGAATATTTGTTCCCTTGGTGGCATGTCAAGACACTCGTTCCCTACTAATTTTGGGTTGGGGCCATGAACAGATGGTATCAGAACTTAGGTTATGAACCCATAGACTACTGAATATATGTTTCGAACGTTATAGATTTTAAGTTTCCATAGATAGGATATAGGATTAAATATCCAACTTATGTGATAATCTTCCATATGCCTTACATTTTATATAATTATTTATATATAATTGTTTTTCTAATTTGCAATCTTGAGATAGTACATCTTACGTTCGACCATGACTATAGAAAATGACCAAGACAATATCAACTGCGAGAACTAGTGATTCGAATATGGAAGAACCGGAAGGTGCATACAAGGCGATTGAAAGTCTAAAAAATATTGCGGAGCATCAGGTGAATAATGGAGTGCTAAGGAAGCTTGAACTAAGTAGTTATACTATTGAATAGTTCAAGAAATTGAATTCGCCATCTTTTAAAGGTACTCCGAACACCACTGAAGCAGAAATTTGGGTGATGCATATGGTAAAGATGCTCGATGTTCTTAAGTGTACCAATAAACAAAGGGTTTGGTCTGCAACATTTATGTTAGAAGGTGAAGCCGAGCATTGGTGTAGAACGACTAAGAGAATACATGAGTAAAGTAATACTTATATAGGTTGGAATTACTTCTTAGTGATCTTTTATGAGAATTTTTTTCCTAAAATGATGAAAGATGAAATGGCAGATGAATTCTTGAGTCTGCAAGGGAATATGACGGTTAGTCAATACGAGGCAAAGTTTATTGAGTTATCCCAGTTTGCACAACATGTTATGGTAACTGATGTTTTAAAAGCCAATAAGTTTGAATGTGTGTTAAAATTGAATAGTCATAGTCAAATTTCCATCCTAAAGTTAACATCATATAGTGACATCATGACTAGGGCTACAATATCTGAGAGGGATCATGAGGAGTACAATCGAATTAGGGATGGTAAGAGGAAATTTGGGGAACAAATAGGGAAGAACCCAAATAATGGAAATAATTTTATGAGTACACCCAATGTTGGGGGAGCTAGTGATAATAAACAGTATAATAACAAGATCAGCGATGCGTAAAGATGTATGGAGGACGACCTTGTTATAGTGATTTAGGAGCTTATTTTAGATGTGGACAGAAAGGACATTGAGTAAAAGGCTGCCCAACCCCAGTAATGGTTTGGATACATCTTTCAGGTGAAAAGGACCAAGGCAGACATGGTAGAGTTTTTTTACTTTCTAATACCCAAGCTTCTAACGTAGTAGTGTCAGGTACACTTTCTATATGTGCACAACCTTTTCAAGTTTTAATAGATCCTAGTTTCACCCATTCATTTGTGTATGTACGTTTTGTTAACTACTTTCCTAATATGCCTAAACCCTTTAATCATAGCATACATATTTCTACTCCTTCAGGTGAGTTATTGACGGGAACATTAGTATATATGTCTTTCCCTATAGATTTTAGTAGTCACAAACTATTCACAGATTTGAAAGCTTTAGACGTAAGAGATTTCGAAGTCATTTCAGGGATGGATTGGTTAGCATCGTATCATGCTAAGGTAGATTATTTTGAGAAGAGAGTTACTTTCCAAATACCTAACCAACTAGAATTATGTTTTAAAGGAACTGTCATCCTATCTCCCATGTGTATTATCTCTACAATGCAAGCTTATAGTTTTCTTAAGAAGGGATGTTAAGGATTTCTTTCAAGTGTTAACAAAAGAGCCTAGTTTAGAATATATCCCTATAGCTAAACATCTTTTCGATTATTTACCCAGCCTACCTCCTAGTAGAGAAATCAAGTTTACGATTGACCTTATTCCTGGAACTATACCAATATCAAAACCACCTTATTGCATGAAACCTTTGGAATTAAGGGAAATAAAAGTTCAATTACAAGATCTATTAGACAAGGGATTTGTTATAAAAAGTGTATCCCCTTGGGGTGCTCTAGTGTTATTTGTTAAAAAGAAGGATGGGACGATGAGGTTATATATAAATTATCGTGAACTAGGTGACCATTAAAAAAAAATACCCCTTACCTTGTATAGATGATTTATTTGACCAACTTTAAGGTGCGAAAGTATTTTCAAAGATTGACCTTAGGTTAGGCTATCACCAATTGAAGATTAAGGAAGATAATATTTCAAAATCCACTTTTCATACTAGATATGGTCACTATTAATTTCTTATGATGCCATTTGGACTAACTTATACACCATCCGCTTTTATGGATACGATGAATAGAGTGTTTAGTAAATATTTGGATCAGTGTGTGGTTGTTTTCACTGATGACATCCTTATTTATTCCAAAAGTATTGAAGAACACGAAAAGCATTTAGAGATAGTGTTACAAATCCTTGTGAGGGAGAAATTATATATAAATTAAAGAAGTGTGAGTTTTTGTTGCCTAGCATCTCTTTTTTCTAAGACGTGTCATTTCTAAGGAGGGAGTGTTGTTTGAACCTCAAAAGATCGAGGCTATACTAGATTGTCCTAGAGAAACTAATGTGATGGAGATTCGTAGTTTTCTTAGATTAGTAGGTTATTATCGAAGATTAGTTAAAGGGTTTTCTAGTATTGACAAACCTTTATCTAGATTAACACAAAAGAAGGTGAAATACGAATGGTATGAGGAAGTTGAGAATAGTTTTTAAGAACTTAAGAATCGATTAGTAAATACCCCAATTCTGACTATTCCTTTCGGGAAAGAGAGATTTGTGATTTATAGTGATGCTTCTAAAAATGGTTTGGGATTTGTGCTAATGCAAAATGGAAAAGTAGAAGATTTTTCCTCGAGACAGTTAATACCACATGAGCAGAATTATTCAACCCATGACTTAGAATTAGCAGTTATAATTTTTTCTTTTAATATTTGGAGACATTATTTGTATGGTGAGACATGTGAGATTTATACCGATCATAAGAGTTTGAAATATATATATCTTTACTCAAAAAGAATTTAACATGAGATAAAGGAGGTGGTTAGAATTTATAAAGGAATATGATTTAAATATTCATTATCAACCATGGAAAGCCAATATAGTAGTTGATGCTTTAAGTAAAAATTCTACACAAAATTTAGCAATCTTATTATAAACCAGGAATCTCTGTTGAAGGGTTTAAGAAGTATGGAAATACATGTTCGTATTTATAATAAAGGAGGAATAATCGTAAACTTATAAGTACAACCCATGTTAATGTAAAGGATCCAAATTGCACAAGTAAATGACCCACAACTGAAGAAGATTAGAGAAGAAGTTATTGAAGGGAAGAAAATCGAACCTGCGATAAGATGATATATTGAGGTTTGGAAATAGAGTGTGTGTTTCACATAATGCCCAACTGAAGAGGCAAATTTTATAAGAAGGTCATTACTCAAGATTCACATTTCATCTCGGGTGTACAAAGATGTATAGGGATCTTTGAGAAGAATTTTGGTGGAATAACACGAAGAGGGAAATATCAGAATTTGTATCTCAATGTTTAGTTTGCCAACAAGTGAAAGCTGAACATCAGAAACTATCAGGAATACTATAACCCCTACCTATCCCTGAGTGGAAATGGGAAAATATTAATATGGATTTTATGATAGGTTTACAAAGGATTTCAAATGGTAATGATTCTATTTGGGTAATTATAGATAGGCTAACTAAATCTGCTTATTTTTTTTCCATTAAGATTACCCATTCTTTAAAAAAATTACTTAAGTTATATGTACGGGAAATTATTAGGCTTCGTAGAACCCTAATTTCAATTATTTCTAATCGTGATCCTAGATTTATGTCTCGCTTTTGGAAAAGCCTACAAGCAACTATGGGAACATAATTGAATTTCAGCATCGCTTTTCATCCTCAAACAGATGGATAATCTGAGAGAACCATTCAAACATTAGAGGATATGCTTAGGGCATGTGTACTTGATCTGAAGGGGAACTTGGATGATCATTTACCGTTAGTGAAATTTGCATATAATAATAATTATCCAGCAAGTATTCAAATGTCTTCGTATGAGGCACTCTATGGAAGAAGGTGTCATTCTCCTGCATGTTGGGTAGAAGTTGGAGAGAGAAAGTTATTGGGACCAGAATTGATTCAGATCACAATAGAGAAAGTGATATTGATACACGACCGACTTCGAATCGCTAAAAGCCGTCAAAAGAGTTATGTTGACAATCGACACCGCCAACTAGAATTCTAAAAATGAGATTACATGTTCTTATGAGTATCACCAGCGAAGGGAGTAATCCGATTTAGGAAGAAAGGGAAGTTGAGACCAAGATGCATAGGACCTTTTGAAATCCTTGAAAAGATAGGAGTTGTTGCGTATAGAATAGCTTTACCACCTAAGCTCTCTAGTGTGCATAATTTGTTTCATGTTTTAATGATGAAAAAATACGTCCCAGATCCAACACATATCTTAAGTCATGAAATTCTTCAAGTTAGAGAAGATCTGACCTACATTGAGCATCAAGTAGAATTTTGGACCATAAAGATCAATTATTACGAATCAAGGTAATTCCACTCGTCAAAGTATTATTGTATAATCACTCCGTTGAACAAGCAACATGGGTGAGGGAATATGAAAGAAAGGAGCGATATCCATACCTGTTTGAAAAGTAATGTAAGTCAAGTTTGGGGACCAAACTTTTTATAAGGAGGGTAGGATGTAATAACCCCACTTTTATATGCTCATATATATAGTTTGATTTTACAATTGCATCTCACTTATTATCTGAGAAATGCATCATTACATATGTGATATTCAAGGTTCTTAATATGACAAAGCCCATTTTTAAATTTAAAGAATCAACTGTAAAATGGGTCCAATTGAAGTTTTGTGGCACATCCTAAGCTAAATGATAAGTTTTAGTGTAGAAAATATAAATTTATGAAACTTTAGGGACTTAGTTTTAATTAATAAAGTCTTAGGGACCAAAATGAAAAATAAAAGGGAACTTTTTGAAAATAAAATATTTTCAAGGACCTCTAAAAATATTAAAACTTTGAAGTGTGAAATTACCAAAATACCCTTTATGTGTAAAATAACCCTTATACCCTTAATAACTTTCCACCGCGTGCTTTATTTTTCCACCACCACCTTACACGTTTCATCCATATAGATATAGCTTAAACATGTATCGTCCTTAGAGAGAAAACTAAAACACATGTCGCTGTTTGGTAAAATAAGATTGCAAGACCGCTCCGTTATGTGACACTTCAATGCTGACTCGTCGTTGTGAGAGCTTGGTGGTCACCCAGACACGTCTTAACACCAAAATATCTTTAAAAAACTATAATTAAAGTCCTTGGGATCATTTATTACACAAACTATATTTGAAAAACTATAAATAGAGTCCTTGGTGAGGCCTTTGCTTGACTAATATATTTATTCCAAACAACCTGAGCCTCAACCTGCTAGGCCCAAGTCAAAGAGTAAGTCAAGAGCTGCTGCACCAAAGAGGAAACATCCCGACGTGGATATTTCTAGTTTCATACTAGCTACTATTACCCCTGCTACCACTGTGATTTCCACTGCTGTCGCTGTTGCTCCTACTCTCCCCGTCCCCCTCGCCAGTAAGAATCGGGGCGTGTAGGAAGAAAAAGAAGATCAGTACCAGGACCTCTGCTCCCTCTCCTGTTCCCAACCAGGAATTTGACACTGACGACCTTGGATTAGAGGAAATATATATCACTGTGTGAGAGAAAGGATACGAGGCCCTTGGACTGTCTACTGAGGGAGCTGATGTTACTTCCATTCCTATTGGTGAAGGTACTATAACTCATTCCCTTTTACTTTGTGAAGTTGACTTTTATGGGGCCATACTTGCTAGTTCCCCTTCTCTATCATTTGAAGAGGAACTAGTCGATTATAGAAGCACTCCCTCCCATGATGATGACGGTTCTTCTTCGAATGAGATGAAATTCACTGACCCGTAATGATGATCAGCACTTTGATGCTTCTTCTTTGTTACCAGTTTCGGAGGAGTCTTCCAGTGAGGGTGCCTTAATAGGGTCCCCTTCTGCCTCTAGTCCTACTACTGGGCAGCTACCATACGGGCAGACCGCTCGCACTATCATTGTGAGTTTATTTTCTTAAATTTTGATTATTACTTTACTCTCTATTTTTTTATACATAATTTAACTATAGCTTATCTCTGTCTTCATGGTATTTGCAGGGTGCTTCTGTTGCAACGATCGATCCTGCACCTTCACTTCCTGTCCAGGGGCCTTTTGTAGGGCCAGGAATTCCATGTTGGCATCATGTTTGGGCTATCAAAGTAGGTGTGTTACTTCCCTCTACACATTCATTACTTCCTTTATTATTTCTCTCATCTTATTTTTTTTAACTCTGGTAGCTGTCTACTGTGTTCCCGACATTAGCGAGGACTTATTAGATATCTTCCTCTTCAATCCAGGTAAATATCAGCTCCCCCGAGTCCTTTGTCTTTTACTTGCCACATTATTAAAATACATCTTTTTGACATTTTTGGTCTTGGTGCACGCAGGCGACTGTTTCTCTTAGTCGCCTTTCTTCACCTCCTCCTTCCTTTGTGGTGAAAGGTTCCGCATCCAGGCTGCTTTTGGTACTTTTAACTTGTTTTCTTCACAGTCTTTTGCTGCTTTTCATATTCTTCACATCCATAACTATATAATTTTTGTGAATGCTTTTTGCGTAGAGACCTTCTTCCAGCGACCCTTCTTTTATTAAGGGGTGATAGCATCCTCAGGAGGCGCTGCTCCCGGTATACTACCTTTAGGGAGAATTCCTATTTCCTAAGTTTTTGTGTCTATGGACCCCGGGCTTCACATCCTACCCATACCCTCTGGGGCCATTTTTACCATTGCATCTAGCGAACCTGTCATATAGGTTAGCTCCACCTCTTAGGTACTGCTTATTCTAGTTAGGCCTTATTTCTTACTTTGCTTTGTGTTTGGGCTTCTGACTGTTTTGTAATGACCTAGGTCGTCACATCTACCGCCTCTACCCCACCGTTTGTGTTTCCCCTTCCTCTTTAGAGGGGTTTCGGGTACACCTGCATGTGATTCTTTTGGCTTCTTGATCCCTGCTTCTATGCTATTGCGATTCCATTTTCATATTCTTTTTTTTTTAATTTAATGCCAGTTGGTTGCCACTACCTCTTCTTCGCCTGCACCTTCGGTTCCTTTTACAGAAGCCTTACCATGCTTGGGGGAGCTCCTGAGATAGCACCTGCTTCAGGCAGTCTGGCCGAAGTCCTCTTATCTTAGGGGTTTATCTCTAGTTCCGTTGGACCATTCTCAGACTCAGTGGTATGTTCAAATTTTTTAAAAATTTACTTGTTACCTTGATTATACCTCTTGTGCCTGCAACATTTTCTTTTCTAACGTTTCTGTGGATGTGGTCCCTTTTCCTGTGGGACTTACATTTGAATTCTCAGGTGAGTATTCTACTAGTTCCTATGCTTGAAAAGACATATGCAATCCCTCCATCTAGTTCCCCTCTTTCTCCGACTATTGCAGAATCTTTAACAAATGTTCGTATGGGGCGCTCGCAGGTAAATACTTAATCTAGTGGTTCTTTTGAGCTTATGTTTTCTATATAAATACTTGCTGGCTTTTACATATTTCCATGTTTGCAACCTAGCGTTGTGACTATCCATTTGATTGCGGGACAACCAGGGGAACTACTATTGAGTCAGGTATTATACTGACATACCTTACTCTGTCTTTATTCCCTTTTTCTTCTTGCTTTTAGTGCGCAAGTAGGTCCACTTTCATGTTCCTATTTCCTTACTTTCAGGTCAGCGAGGCAGCTGTCGCTATTGCTACGGGCCCTATTGTGAGTGTTATACTACGCACTCCCCAGGTATTAAACTGTCATACCCGAGTTCTTTCTGTTTATTTACGTTGGCACATTTCTCTTCTGCTCCTCTTTTTTTAGGAAAAGTGGATGCTAACATTTGCCTATTCTTTGTTAGGCTAGTGCCCAAGTCCATATGGTACGCCCTTGCCTTAGTGACAACATATTGAGTCCTCTAGGTTTTGAGGTAAAATTTCAGTGATCTTCATTTTAATTCGAATATTAATAATCGCCTCATGCTAATTTCCTTATCTACTACTTATCCATTGCTACTTTTCATTGTGCAGGATCCAGTTGATGAACCTGTTGAAGCTACTGGGGTGGCCGACCAAGGTTTCGAGGCAACTGGAAATGCTGTCTCCGATGAGGATTCCTTTGTGCCTCTCTTCAAGATTGTGTCTCACAAGACAAGTTATGATGACATAGAGGTGGAGGCTCCTGGTGCTTTCATGAGCGCACTGTGGCATTCAGAGTTTCCCTCCTAATTCTGCGCTTAGGAACGAGAAGTGTTGGAGCTGCTTCTAGAGAACCATCCTAAGACTTTCACCTCCCAGAGCGTCCTCAATATTGACAGCCTTATAATCATCATTTTGAAGGCTTAGCTAGCCACATGCATGAGTTTCTGTCTACCCCTCCCACTAATGTGACTGCTTGGAGCGTCTCGCTGTTTCTCTAGGCTCTTAATGATCTTTAGCATTTATATCATTTCCAGCTGGACTGGCTTCAAGTTTTAATTCGTCATTTTCTCGGTACCACCTTTAGGAAGATAATGAAGATCCATACTTCCCGATAGACCAGGGAGCGACAGCGTCAGGCTGAGGCTGCATGAATTCAGACTCAGATTCTGTTTCTACAGGCTAAGCTAGCTAAGCTGGAGGTAGGTGTTGCTGAGGATGAGGCTCGGATAGCTAGGTTAGAGGAGCAACTTGTTGAGGAGGAGGTTCTTTCTTACGCAGACTTACGCTCCCGACAGAATCTATTTTTCATGTTATCTAGTGGGTAGATAGTTTGGTTGTTTAGGCTCCTTCTTGTATTCTTTTCATATGTAGAGGACTTTGGCCATTATTAATGGAAAAAAAAGTATTTTTGTTGATTTTTACCGCTTTGCTCATTTGTTTTTATCTCAACTTTGGTGTCTTCTTATATTGGCCTGTGTTAATATATCCTCTAGCTACGTATTATTTTCATTTTATCTGGTTAAGTAAAAACAAATTTGGAACTACCTCCTATAACTATAGGGGTACTTTCATTTTATCTGGACAACTAACATTTTTAGAACTGTCCCCTCTAAGTGTGGGGTACTTGCCTTTTATCTGGGCAAGTAACATTTTTTAGAACTGTCCCTCTAACTGTGTGGGTACTTGCATTTTATATGGGCAAGTAACATTTATAGAACTGTCCCCTCTAACTATGGGGTACTTGCCTTTTATCTGGGCAAGTAACATTTTTTAGAACTGTCCCTCTAACTGTGCGGGTACTTGCATTTTATATGGGCAAGTAACATTTATAGAATTGTCCCCTCTAACTGTGGGATACTTTCATTTTATCTGGGCAAGTAACATTTTTTAGAACTATCCCCTCTAACTGTGGGGGTACTTGCATTTTATCTCGACAAGTAACATTTTTAGAACTGTCCCCTCTAACTGTGGGGTACTTGCATTTTATCTAGGCAAGTAACATTTTTTAGAACTTTCCCCTCTAACTATGGGGTACTTGTATTTTATCTAAGCAAGTAATATTTTTTTAGAACTATCCCCTCTAACTGTGGGGTATTTGCATTTTATCTGGGAAAGTAATATTTTAGATTTGTCCCCTCTAACTGTGGGGTACTTGCATTTTATCTGGGCAAGTAATATTTTTTTCGAAATATTCCCTCTAACCGTGGGGCACTTGCATTTTATCTGGGCAAGTAATATTTTTTAGAACTATCCCCTCTAACTGTGGGGTACTTGCATTTTATCTGGGCAAGTAATATTTTTTTTAGAAGTTATAGTAGGGGAATGTAAGTCCCCTTTTCTCTATTCTTTAATGAGCTAGTGAAATAAGGCTTTTTCTTTGAGAACAGAAGCTAAGGCTTGCTCTCAAAATGAAAAAGTTTGCTATATATTTTTTATTATCAAGACTTGGAGGACATCCTCCTGCTGGTCTGGTGATAAAATTAAAATCTTTTATCTAATATGCTTGGAGGGACTTTGCTCAGTATACCTTTCTATCAGAATGGATGTACCCCCCCGAACTGTAGTGAGAAAATTTCTCTCTATCTAGGGCTCTCCTCTAGTCTAGCAGGGAGAATTAAAAAAATGTATATATATATTCTGGTTTGTCTATCTTATGCCATAAGCAGCAAAAATGAGAATCATCATGCAATGCTAAAAAATAGTTGCTATTCATTTCTATTCATTGTTTGTATCATTTACAAGATTGTATTGCTCTTATCAACTTACAAAAAAGCACTTGTCTAGAACTAGAGCAAGATGTTCAAACCTTTCAATAGAAATGAAAATTTTCCTTTAACAAAATTAGGCATAATACCTCTTCAGCCACTTGTAGTTGATGGACTGGAGGCAATCACTATCTGGCTCTGAAAGCTAACAATAACCCGACTTTCCTACTTCTCTGACGACAAAGGGGCCTTCCCAGTTGGGTTTGAACTTTGATGCCGACATGCTGCGGAGGTGGTGAGTGGATGATCGCAGGACTAAGTCTCCCACCTGGAACTCCCTAGGCTTAACCAAATTTTTGTAGGCTCTGGACAGTTGTTGGGATTAGACTTTGAATTCTCCTTCGCCTTGTCTCTATGCTCATCCAGTGCCTCCAGCTGCACGTGCCTTGGGTCAGGAATGAGTCTATTGCTTAAAGTAACTCTAGCTGAGGCACCGTCAACTCCACCGGTAAGACAGCTTTAGTCCCATATATTAGGGAGAACGGGGTGAACCATATAGGTTTTCTTTTTGTAGTACGATAATACCATTGCACCATGGGTAATTTCTCATCCCATTCCCCCTGGCATGCCTCCAACATTTTCTTTAAGATATTTATCAGGGTTTTATTGGTAGATTTCGCTTGGCCATTACCCTTAGGGTAGGAGATGGTTGAGCTATTGTGCACAATTTTGTATTTGTCTATAAGGAGAGCCATCTCCTTACATTCGAACTACTTACCATTATCTATTAAGATTACCTTGGGTATACCAAAATGGCATATGATATACTCCTTTATAAACTGGGTTACCACTTGGGCAGTCACTCTCCTTAGAGGGATGGCTTCTTCCCAATTGGTGTACAATTCTGTAGCCACAATGATAAAAGCTTTGCCATGAGAGGCTGGGCTGATTTTCCCACTAGGTCAAATGCCTATGTGTGGAAGGGGTAGGGAGCTGCGAGTCTTTGCAATATGATGGAGGGAGCATGTATCATGTTACCATGCACCAGACAGGACTTGCACTTCTTCATGTTGCCAATGGAATCCATCTCCATGGTCGGCCAGTAGTACCCTAGTGTCATAAACTAGTTATATAATTTAGCACCCCCATGTGATAGGATCATGAGCCCCTTTTAGCACCTTCTCTATGTCCTCTTTAACTATGCACCTTAGTGCCTTCTCATTGTACCCTTTTCTGTAAAGCTCTCATTTCACTAAGTAAAAACGAGCTATCATTTTTTGCAAATAAATTTCATTCGCCCTCTCTGAGGGCAGCTCCCCATCTCTCAGATACGCTATATATGGTTGTCTCCAATCTTCGAAGACCTCTACAAAGTTGTCTTCCGTTGGTTGGTCAAAATTAGTTTGGCATTTTAGACAGCTTTGTTGTAAACATGCAGGTTTCGCACTCATAGTGGGCTAATAATACCCACCCTGTTGCAACCGTCGATAGAGAGGAGAATAAGTACTCCATAATGATTTTGGTGCATTTCTTCTAACCTTTTCTTAGCTTCTTGCTCTCCAACACACCTAGCCAGAAGTCCTCTGGGGCTCTTACAATAGAGTGTTCCCTGCAGCATGTGATACTTAGCTAACTCCAACATCTTCATTGTCCCTTCTCTGGTTTCGAGTTACTTCACCACTATGTGCCTCCAATCTTCTTGCTCATCGCTTGGGAACAAGGATTTTACCGTAGTAGGCACTGTTCTTCGTCGTACTATGATTGTTGCTTTCGACTCATCCATGTCTAGCTTTTGTGCTATGGTGGCACGTGCACCGGGATGCTTGTTCATTGTCCGTGCATGTCTCTCTATTGTTACTTCCAAGAACTGTCCGAGAAACCTTTGGATGATGTACCTGTACGGTGCTAAATTTGCATGCTTGAGGGCGAACTCCCCATTGACTTATTTTACTACCAGGTTAGAGTCCCCTCGTATGCACAACACCCTGATTCCTCTTCTGAGTGCCTCCAACATCCCCAAAATGAGGGCTTCATACTCAGCCTTGTTGTTTGAGCATTTAAAGTCCAACTTGAAAGAGAGAGTGATCTTCTCCTTCCTCTTTGACAATATAATATGAGCACTCCCTATCCCTTGAGTACTGGAGCCATTAAACTCCATCGCCCATTTTTCCATTTCTTCTACCATGCATGCTTAAAAATCTCCCCAGGCAGCTCTTCACTAGGTGGCTCAAAGTTCCCACTTGGAAAATGGGCAAGTAGATCTGCCATTGCCTGGCTTTTAATGGCCTTAGGCACTATGCATTTCAAATCATACTCTGACAGGATCAAAAACCACCTTGTTTCTCATCCCATAAGTATTATCCGCGTGAGGAGGTACTTGATGGGGTCACACTTAGTGATTATATGAACTGTGAAGGCTAACAAATAGTGTCTCAACTTCTGGGCAATAAGTACTAAGGCCAGGCAATGACTCTTTACATTAGTGTATCTAGACTTTGCACTTGATATCGCCTTTGAGAGGTAGTACACTGGATTTTCCACTCTTTCCTTCTCTTGGGCTAGCAGTGCTTCTATGGACCTCAGTGTTGAAGTAAGGTAAAGCAGCAGCGGTGCCCCCTCTTCTAGTGGAATCATTATGGATGGGGAGGATAGAATATCTTTGATCTTATCAAAGGCCTTCTTCTTCTCATCTCCCCAAATCCATTTGGATTTGTCTTTCAGAAGGGGTATGAACAGGTGAGTCACCTCTGTGAGTGCGGGTATGAACCTCCTCAGGTAGGATACCTTTCCCATGAAGCTTTTAAGCTATCTCTGACTCTTGGGAGTGGCAATATCATCATGGCTTTCATTTTTTCTGCGTGTACTTGAACCCCCTATGGGTTCACCATGAACCCTAGAAACTTTTTGGCAATGACTCCAAAGGTACACTTAGAAGGGTTCATTCGCATCTTATACCTGTGGCGCCTCTCGAACCCCCTCCTGAGGTCTTGTATGTGTTTGATTTTTTTTTTGGATTTCACCAATATATCATGCACAAAAAACTCTAATATGTCATGAAATAGGTCATGAAAAATTGCCATCATGGTTCTCTAGTATATGGCTCGAGCATTCTTCAGTCCAAATAGCATGATTGTTTAGTGGAAGTTTCCTAGGAGTGTGTGAAAGCAGTCTTCTCTGCGTCTGCGGGATCCATCTTAATCTGGTTGTAGCTAACGTACCTATCCATGAAACTATATATCTCATACACTGCGGTAGCATCGACTAAGCTATCTATGCTTGGTAGAGGAAATTTATCTTTTGGGCATGCCCTGTTCAAGTCGTGAAAATCTACACAAATTCTGATTTGGTTCTTATCTTTCTTCTCCATTGGCACTATACTAAAAAGCCTTACAGAATGTTGAGTTTGCTTGATGAATCCCGTTGCCAATAAATTTTCCACCCCAGCCTTTATCTTCAAGTCGAGGTTTGCCTTATAAGCGCGAGTGGCATGTCTCACTCGAATGGCATTGGAAATAATGTTCAATCTATGGGAGATCACCTCTAGGTATATTCTAGGCATGTCTTTATACTTCCAAGCGAAGACATCGGTGAACTCCTTGAGAAATCCAACGAGCTCTTCTTTCTGCTTTGGTCCGAGACTCTTGGAGATCAGGATGGGTCTACTTTCACCTCCTTCTTTCCCTAGATTGCTCTCCTCTAACTCCTATAGTTGCTCTCGGGGTCCATCTTGCATGCATTATGGGGATTCCTCTAGCTCCTCAACGTGCTCAATAATATGTGACTCATCCACAATAAAGCATTTTGGTGCCTAGTCGGTGCTCTCATCCCAGAATAATGCCCATGCAGTCCGTTATAAGCGGTAGATAACCTTTCCATCGGGTAAAACCACTTTTTTATAAGTTCGGGGAGATTTGGCTACTTCCTCCACTTTTCTCTTCCCTTTTACCATGTGTGGAAGTACCCTTTCCCCTAAGCAATCATTAACGAATTTCTTTGGTTGATCCAATCCCCCACATCTTGCTTGATTTCTAGCCTTCGTATATAATTTCTTCTTTCCTCATCCAGTTCAGTGTAAAAATCTGCGTCTACAAGATGGGCCTCCTAAATGGAGAAATGCTTTTGAGTCACTTTGATGACTATCTTTGTGCCTCTAATATTAGCCTTTGCACACTAGTGGTAAGTAGAAGGCATTATGCCATGGGTATGCATCCATACCCTTCCAATGAGCAGCTGGTAACTGGTAGTGGAATTGATGATATGGAATTTGATGTGAGAAGTGAAATTTCCCAATTTAACTCCCACGTTCACGTATCCAATGGATTGCACCCCGGCACAACCAAATGCAGAGATCACTAGTGGCTCTGGCACCACTTTCTCTTGGTCAATTCCTGTCTCATACAATGTATTAATCGACATAATGTTAATAGATTCTCCTCCATCCATTAATGCCCCGGGGAATGACACCCCATTGAGCACAGCTATAACATACAAGGGGCGATTATAAAAATAAAGCACCTACCTATCTGTCTCAAAAAACACTACTTTGGAAGTATATCTCTTAATCATCCTTCCAATTAGCCCTTGCCAATTTATTGAGGGATCTCCCTGCTACTGCACTGCCTCTAAAACTTTTCTTGTTATAAGCACCCTTGTGTCGTACATCAATCCTATTTGATTGAAGAACCACTTGAACTTGGGGATCCTCGCTATGGCTTCACACTCAGAGTCTAGGTCTACTTCGTATGTCTGGGCATTACACACATATTCTGCTTCGGATGTCCCCCCTCGTTTAGGGCAAGGATGACATCCACTTGGCACTCTATGAGGTTGACCTTCTCGACTTCTTTGCCTTCCTCATTTTCTTGATCTTGAGTGAAGAACCATTCTTCAGGTTTTCTTTGTAACTCACTCTGGTGCTTACTGGTAAAAGTTAACTTCTCCAACTCTTTAGATATCTCGTCACCATTTTCCCACTCCATCATCTCTTGGACTGCCTCATCATCATACGCTATTACCATGTTAGCAGTGCCAAAGTGATGTGCTGGAAGTGGATTTTCAATAACGTCCATTGGGGGTATTTGCAAGATACCATTGGCCACCTGCTCGCTAATGATTCTTCTCAAATAGTAGTAGTCTTGAGTGGAGTGCTGGACCCGCTAGTGTACCTCACAATACTTAGGGTTGGCTTTATCTGCAGCTGTTGGAGTTTCTCCATTCAGGTGAGGGGGACCTATTTCCCCCTACCGCACCAATGTGAAATAACAATCCATAGCTCTGTTACACTGCAAGGTAGCGGTGGTGGAGCATCTTCTCCAAATTTTCTCTTGTTATTAGGGTTGTTGTTCTTGGACTCTTGCCTTTAGGATTTCCATCCACATAATTAACTGCATGTCTCCTAGAGACGTGAAATCTTCCGCAAGTAAGCGGTACATGTGTCCTCCAACTCGAGGTCCTTGGGTTGATTATCATGGCTATGTTGCTCGCGGCCTTGGTGAATTCTAAAAATGTTCTATATATAGTCTCATTGATCAGATAGAGTTTGTATTCCTCCAAGATTCCTTCCACACAAATTTGGAGCAGTCTTGCCTCTGCTACCTCCTCGTGGGCATCAAGTTCTCTCTCACGAAAGCGCTTAATGTATTGCATCAACTCTTTGCCAGGATTTTACACCTCTTGTGCCATGTGGCTCAACATGAATTCATCTTCCGTCACAAAGAACTTTTAGAGGAACTGCGTGTGCATCTCTTCCAAAGTAGGGAGGCTATTGGGTACTAGGCAGGAGTACCACGTGTAGACCTTCCCTGTGAGGGTCTTGGAGAACTCCCTCAACCTCAGGTTTTTATCATTCGCATGCACTCCCCAAATATTCAACAAACCTCTCCACGTGCTCCCTTGGTTTCTCCCCTTTGCCACTAAATTTGATAAATTTTGGTGGGACATACACTTCTAGGTACAGTTTCTCATTTATTTCCTGTGGGTATGGGTCTTGCAACTCATCGTACAAGTGAGAGGCCTCCTTTTGAGAGGAGGATAGAAGCCTCCTCACGTCCTCCATCGTAAATGCCTTGGAGGGGGATTCTTCTAGGCCCACACCCTTTTTTTGCTGCTGGGCTTGCCAATGTTAGAATTTTCTCCTGTGCCACTCATTGAGGTGGGGTTGTTTCTTCTGAATCCTCCATCGAGGCGACAGTCCTCTAGAGAGGGCAGTTGTCGGTGTTACGCATCCTTGACCCAAACTTGTAAGGTCGGCCTAAATTTGTTTTAATAAATCAAAGAACATGCTCTTAAGACTCATACATGTCACCGAAATTATTGCCGGTGAACTAGTCTGCCCTACTAGAGGGGCAGATGTCCTTGCTCCAATCACCACCACTTCTTCATGAGTGGTCTGGTCACTCTGAGTCCCATGGAAGCAAGAATACCTCCCCAGCGGAGTTGCCAAATGTAAGAGGGTGGTGAGACTGGGTTCTATGAATAACTGAAAAGGGTGAGGTATGACCTGCTCTAATGGACGTTGCCTTAAACATTCTCAAGCACTTCTAAAAAATCTTCAGGTAAAAACTTCCCTATCTGGAAAAAATGGAACTCAAATTGTAGCCTAATCCCTCTAAGAAGATGATATTCACCACAATAATAGTAACTTTACCCAAGAGAAACTCCTGAGAGTGATGGATGTCAGGTGGAGTGAAGGAACAAAGCACTTAACACTTAAAGAGAGAGAGCAGGGAGAGAACACTTAGTGGTCTGGAGCGATTTTGACAGAGTAACGGTATGACTTGAGTTATGATATCCTTTTGAACTTGCCCAGGGGTCCTATTTATACTTAGGCACTAGGGGTGAGTTGGCACTTTTTGGGTGCCAAAACTGAGGGGATTGGTGAGGGACAAGGTCTGCAATGTACCTTTTATCCCTACCTACATACAGCCACCTGTCTCCTCCGACAGGTGCCACCTGGTGTGAGCCGAGTCAAAAAGAAAATGTGTCTGCGCTTGTGGACAACATGTCTGATTTGGCGAATATAATTTTAAAACGGTAACTTATTGTAAAAACTATTTAAACTTGAGGAGGGGTCTCTAAGACCACATCCTCTAAAATCTTTGTAAACTTGAGGAGGGAGGTCTCAGGGACCACCTCCTCTAAAATCTTTGTAAACTTAATGAGGGAGGTCTCAAGGATCACCTCCTCTAAAATCTTTGTAATCTTGAGGAGGGAGGTCTCTAGGACCACCTCCTCTAAAATCTTTGTAAGCTTGAGTAGAGGTCTCAAGGACCATCTCATCTAAAATCATTTTTCAAAGTGTTCATTTCTTGTGACCAACTGTTGGTTGCTCACTTCAATTGTGATTAAGTGTGGACTGTGTGAGAACTAGGTGACTACTAGGGTCTGTTTACTAGTGTTCTATCAATCTTAAAGTGCTAAGTGGTGAGCTTGCTCAGCAAACCTTGTTCCTCAGTCGCCAAGCCAAAACTCTTAAGAGATCCCATCTTGCCTAGTTGAGCCCTGCCTGCTCAACTAGGCTACCTGTACAAGAAAGTAATATGTTAATACTTTTGTGTGAGTAATAAATCTTGGCAAAGTGGTTACTCTAAGTGATCCTCCTCACCCACTCGTTCTGTTCTATGGGGAATTCTAATTTTTGGGGGCGAGGAGGCTCTTGTAGTGAGCTTCCTCGTTGAGTTATAATATCTGAGTTATTTGGGACGAGGGACCTTTTTCTAATGATCCTCCTCGCCCAAATTCCAAATGGTGAATTATTGGGTACTTTGGGGCGAGGAGCCCTTTCTGAGGCCCTACTCACCCAAACTTTAATTCTGTGAGTTTTAAGACTTTTGGGCAAGGAGCCTTTTCTGAGGCCCTCCTCTCCCATTTTCATTTCTGTGAGCATTTGAGGATTTTGGAGCGAGGAGCCCTTTCTGGGGTCCTCCTTAACCATTGCCATTTTTATGAGCATTTGAGGATTTTGGAGCTAGGATCCCTTTTTTGGGACCTCCTTGCCCATTTCCATTTCTGTGAGCATTTTGAGGATCTTGGGCCGAGGAGCCCTTTCTGGGGCCTCATCGCCCATTTCCATTTCAATGAGCATTTGAGAATCTTGGGGAGAGGATCCCTTTTTGGGGCCCTCCTCGCCCATTTCCATTTCAGTGAGCACTTGATAATTTTGGGGCAAGGAGCCCTTTCTAGGGCCCTCCTCCCCCATTTCCATTTCTGTTAGCCTTTGGGGGTGAGGAGCCCTTTTTGGTGACTTCCTCACCCAAGTTCTTGAGCTATCAAGTGTGTAGCCCTCTACAATTATCCTTTCAGGGATGCTTCATTCTGATCCAAGAGTCGACACACATGCAAACTTTTTCTCTTGATATCGACACAAGGATAATGTTTGTAAGCCATGTAGGGTATTCGACCACGCGAATAAAGCCTACGTTAAATTGTTTCACCACTTCGTCTTTAACTTTAAGAGACCATTCTAGGAACGTAGGAATCTTGTGTAGTGTTATTTTCGGGTCAATGTCGAGCATGTAACAATAGTACGACGCGAAGACATCCATGAATTCTTTCAATAACCCTTCAAATTGTGACACCTCTTGATCCTTGAGGGTGGACGTGTTCTAATCTCGTGTAGATGGGTAATAAAATCGAGATTGATAACAATAGTCTCATCATCATTGTTTGAATGCGGTTATGTTGTTTAGTTTTTTTCCCTATTGATATTAGTTAAGAATTGTTCATTTATTAGATCATATTTATCAATAGTTTGATTAGAATCAAAGAAATTGACGTAAGGCACAATAAGATACTCAAAATCATCATTCATTTCATTAAAAACATTTTTAGGAAATACAGCGATAAGGACATCATCAAAGGAGGCCTCGTTAACAATTACAAAAGAAATAGAAGAAAAAACAGTAGGCATGGGTGTTTCTTGGAGGAGTGAACATCAGGGTTCAGATTGACTTGGGTAGGCTTGATAGGGATGGCATGCCAATTGAGGGGTGGTTTATCAATAGTGGTTATTTTTGTAGGAGTCAAACAGCCAGACTTCTAGGATGATCATGCAGAGATCCAACCTTAGTGTATACAAGTCTAACGGTTCATCGGTGTCACCGCCCTCAAAGTTCTCGGTGCTTACCCAACTTTGATGGTTAAAGGCTTTCCCTCATGCTTATATTATTTATCCCAACTAACCTCGTATTCAAAGAATATCTTCAGCCTTGATTTCATCTTTTTCTTTATAGGGTCGTACCATGGTTTGGGAGAAAATTCGTAAAATGGAAACTTTTCACCATTCGATTCATCGCTTGATGTGTCAAAGTTATCACCCCATTCGGTGGCAAAAATGTCATCCTTAAATGAAAAGTCAATGCATTCCACAAACTCTTTGGCCTCTACATACAAGTCTTCCCATTCAGCAGAGAAGTGTTGGAAAGAAGGGAATAAACGCCCTTGGAGTTTTAAAACTATAGGCAGTTCAGAGACGGGACATACTTCTCGCTTCTCGATGAACACATTAAACATAACCTACATAATGTCAACTAAACTAAACTCTTTCATGAGTACGAACCATTCATCGGAGTGTTAAGACCACTTTCGAGATTCTATGAATATGGCTTTGATATTTTCACAGTTGTCTTTTTCGAGAAATTTCAGCCTAAATTCCTAAAGTTGGTCTAAGATTGTAGATAGTTCCATGTCTCCACCTTCTGAACAGGTACGAATGGCAATGCAGGCTCTATTGACTAGAGATAGAGGTTGGTCAGTGGGATTCTCAGGATATATGAGAAAGGAAGTATAGATCTTAAGGGTTTTGGGTGAACTAGTGGATGAAATGGGTGTTTCGATGGGCTTAATTTTAGTGAAAGGGTCAAATTCTGGATTTTATTCTAAGAGGATGCAATTTACCCCTATTCGTTGTGCTGGGAGAGGGTTCTGGGTGGTATTGGGCATTGGATTGGCTGGTGGCGCAATGGTCCCCCAGTCTATGAGGCTTTGGATAGCATTTTTTAGATGAAAACACTGATTAGTGGTGTGACTAGTGATTTAGTGGAAGTTTCAACGGGCATCATCCTTGAAATTTTGATGAAGGGGATATGGAAATAGTCAGGGTTCTGGAGGTTTCATAAGATTTCGGGCTAAAAGGTCTTGATATTAACTTTTAACAAAGGGGCATGAAGTTTGGTATATTCCTTTCTGTCTAAATTGGGATTACTTTTGAGTGTCAATGAGGTAGCAGGTTGGGAGATGTTATTGATGGTTGAGACGGTGGTGGTAGTTGGCTTATCATACTTCTAAGGTGTAAACTGCCAGGTCAACCTTTTTAGTTTAAATTCAATTTTTTAGCCTGTGACCCCTTCTTCTATTTCTGCCCCTACCTCTCGAGAGGCTCTGAAATGAGCGTAATACTGGACTCCAGTTGAAGTTATAGTATGGGGTATGAAGTTTTTCTTCATAATTCTTTCTAGCTCTTATTTTGATGGTCGATTTATCATAATAGCTGCTTTCTCCCTCCATCTTTTGATAAAACTGCTAAATAATTCTTTCGAGTTTCGCTTAAGCAGTTTCATGACTCACCAAGTAACTTTAATCTCGTCGTTATACATATACTGAGTCATGAATTCTTGGGTCACATCTTCCTAAACACGAATTCTAGATTCTTTGATGGATAAGAACCATAGTAGGGCACCTTCTTTGAGAATTTATTAGAACATGTGTGCCATTATCTCTTTTGATTCTCCGAGGAGAGTCATGGCACGGTGGTAGCTATGTACGTGCACAATTGGAGGTCCACTGCCTTTTAACTTATCGATATTTGGCATTTTAAACTTCTCTAGTAGTCAGGCTTTCGAATAGGGAGACATGTGGGTGTAATCCACATAGTTCCTCGAGATTTTGACTCGGTCAAATCGTTTAGAGAATAACCTTCTTCTTTAACCTTGTTCAAATCTTCTTCTTTGGGATCAACACACACCGACGGATTACCCTATGGATGGGCAAGATTCGGTATTAGAAGCTAAGATGGTTGATTCGGAATAAATTCTTCACATTTATCCCCATAATTTAGCTACATTTATCATCCCGTGCAGTGTTAATTCTATAATTTTATCTCATATAGTTGCTACTAACAAGTTCCTACGAGTACATCATGTTTCGTGTATTTTTCTTACTTTGTGCAGATATTTGATATACTTGAAAGCGAGAAAGAAACGGAATGACGATAAAAAATCAGGAAGAAAATTTAAGGGTAAATTCGTAATTACATAGCAAGAATTCGGACCTGGGACCTAAAGAGAAGATAACGTTCATGAGCTCATGAGCGCATAGGAAGAAACGACACCCAAGTTTGAGTCCCGGTTGTGAAGTTGTGAAGAAATGAAGATGAGGATAATTCAAAGAAGAAAAGAAAGAAAAATCAAGGTTCGAATTGGTTTGGTCCCAAGGGGAACCGATTCGGTTTGGCTAGAAAATTAGGCCCCAACACTAAAACTATGAACCTGTTTACTCATTCCTTAAGGCCAGCCGAACTAGTTCGACGGCCTGGTGAATTTTACTATTTTCTCCTTGCAAAAATCAGAGTTGTTCATGGTTATATATCTTGTAAAAACGTGATATTTTGGTATATCTTTGATTCTATACTTAGTTTAGTTAGTTTTTACCCTAGTTTTAAGAGCTCTTGGAGGCAACAAACCTTAAGAGCAAAGATTATCATTAAAAAAATCATCTTCTTCATTATTTTCGATTGCCTTCATCAATATAAGTATTGTTCTCTTATTGCTCTCATGATATATTATCTTTCTAGATTATTACTTTTTACTTTCTTACTAAAGATGTTTTATATATGTTTAGTTGCAATCTTTATGTAACAATCAAAACATGCAACGTAAAAATCATGCCTAATTGTAGTTACACCATGTCCGAAAAAGTTTATTAAAGGGTTAGGGTACAAGAACCCAACCTAGCTATTAAGGATGGACTTAAAATTGGATAAAATTTAATTACTTATTTAGAGGCTTAAAATCTTGTTGAAACAACTGTTGTAGGTCTTTTAATTTCATTTGACCTAGGTAACCGAAATGTTTAAGAATATAATATGCATTTAGACAATTTATCATTCACATTAGATATGTTTTTTATTTGATATTGTGAGGAGTAAAATCCGCATATGTCCAAACATTTAATGTTTCTTTGAATTATGAATTAAATTCTTAAAGGTTTTATATCTAACGTAATCACTGACGATTTGGGGGAGTGTACTTCAACTCTATTTTCACATATAGATTATAAGCAAAATAGTTATTCTTTCATACGTAATTGTTTCTCAATCATTAATTAAGTTGCACTAGTTGATACAATTTTCCCAAAAAAATCATCTTTTCCTTTCTTATTCTGAGTCAATCGCGAGGTTTACTCATCTTCCCTATTCGTCGTTACGTTCTTCATCTTCATACCTGAGTTCGATACCCGACTTTCTCAGATTATTACTTACGCGATCGATTTGTACTTGAACTGAAATAAGCACGCACTAGAGACAGATTTTGATTCGCATCAAGTTTTTAGTGTCGTTATCGGGGGCTAGGTAGACATTCAGGTTAGGTAGAATTAATCTAAAATTTGACTCTAATTCTTAAAAAATAGAATCTCTCAAATCCTTTCATGCAAAATACTCGGCCAACTCCTCACTATACTCCTATTAGAATTCACAAAAATCCCATAGTTGAGTACAATTTCGATAGCTCGCACACTCCACTCGTTCCACAATTTTGGGTTCCACCTCCTACACAACCTAACTCCATCACGAGTCACACGTCTAGAGAGTTTAGAGAGGGTAGTTATACTACTAGTGTGAGTGCAATGTTAGATCAGGGTAGTTACAACACGGGTAAAGGTGAGTTACCATACCTTCCCATAAGAGACCTCTTATATCCCAAGAGGACCGTCACTCCAGGATGCATTATACTCCCATATATGTGGGGCAGTTTTGTTTTAGAAATGAGATGATCCAAATCCTCCCTACATTCCATGGTATGGAGCTGGGAAAGCCCTATCTCCACAATAGAGAGTTAGAGGAAGCATGTAAGACTTTCAATGACCAAGCTTGCACTCAAGATGTCATTTGCCTCAAGATTTTCCCCTTCTCCCTAAAGGATAAGTCTAAGACATGGCTTTGGTCACTAGCACCGAGCTCGATTGGAACTTGGAGGGACATGCAAGCAAAGTTTCTCCAAAACTTGTTTCTCCCATATCAAACTAACTCCATTAAGTCTAAAATTTAAACATTTAGACAAAATGAAAATAAGCTTTTTGAAAGATTACTTAATATGTGCCCACACAACGTCTTTGATAAGTGGAGACTCATCTCTTTCTTCAATCACAGGCTAAACTTATGTTCCAAGCAACTCGTTGAAACCATGTGCCCTGGGGAGTTTCTAGGGTTAGACGCAGACGATGCATAGGGTCACCTTAAGTATGTCATCGAGACTACTCAGACGTGGGACACATCTGATCCAAACACCCAATCTCGAGCTTGACAAATGTCCACAGCTCGTTATACATACTCGAGTTGAAGCTTCAAATCAACCAACTTACCAAGAGGTTATAAGACGTAGTCGAGTCTAGGGGAGAGACGCATTTGTCTCCACTCTAGCATTGAGAGAGAATGTGTGTGCAATTTGTGAGGCGGGACATCCAACGAAGGAATGGCCGTGATACCCGCCTACAAACTAACGCTTCAAGAGAAAGTGGAAGCGGTAGGAGCTTTTAAGGATAGTTTTAATTTCCCTCAAGGGAATTCATATAATTCTTCACGGAGAAACCATCCCGATTTCAATTATGGGCAACCACACGCATCAATGAATCCTAGTTCACATGTTGCCCCACCTCCGCCACCGCTCCCTCATTTACTGCAAGCCCCACCCACTTATGCAGGCACAACCTCCCGTGCCTTATATCATCCCACCGCATAGAAATCTCGAGGACACTTTAAACCAATTTTTGCAAACTCAGTCGGTGATCAATGCTCAAAACTCCCAATATTTTTCTGAATTAAAGGCGTCGTTATCTAAGTTACAATCCTCCCTAAGTGCCAAAGAGAAGGGAAAATTTCCCGCCCAAGGTAAAAAACCTCCCCAAAGTCAAAATAGTGTTAGCTCTACTTCGACGACAATAAAGAGAAATGCCACGCTGTTACCACTCTACGTAGTGGGAGAGTTATTGATTTATCACCTTACCCACATGACGAGCTTAAAGACAAGGAAGTTTCTCCCAACACAAAAGAGGCCTAAGATTCCCCCTTGAATGACACTTACAACGATGACACTATTAGGCCTGAGGTTATAGTGAAACCACCTACTTCTGCTCCTTTCCCTCAACGGTTGGTTCCTCCTCCTAAAGGGGCCTCCCCTGAAAATGTTCTAGATGTACTAAATCAAGTCAAGCCAAATTTATCTTTTCTCGAGGCAATCAAGAAAATTCTCGTCTATGCAATGTTCTTAAAGACTTGTTGATGGCAAAACGTTGATTAAAGGTGAAAAAGAATGTTTTCTTAGCACAAAACTTTAGCTCGGTCCTTTTGAGTGACCTCCCACCGAAATTTAAAGATCCGAGTGCAACGACTATTTTATGCATCATTGGAAAGAATTGCATCAACAGATCCTTATTAGATTTAGGGCGAGTGTTAATATTCTCCCTTACTCCATCTATAGGCAATTAAATTTTGGGGGACCTCAAGCCCACAAAGATTACTCTCCAACTTGCGAACCGTACCATGAATATAACTCGGGGGATTATTGAGGACGTCATATTCCAAGTGGACACTTTCTACTTCTCGGTGGATTTTTTCGTTTGGGACATGGCACCCTCCTCTACCTCGAGTAATCATGTTCCCAGAATTCTTGGCCGCCCATTAGTAGTTATGGCTAATGCATTGATTAGTTCTCTAAATGTGAAAATGCAACTCATATTCGGTAATATGACGTTTGAAACAAATATCTTTAATGTTCCCAAGAAAGTGGGTGATGAGGATGAGTTTCATGAGGTACATCTTATAAAGGAGGTGGTAGACTAGCACATCAAGGGTAGTTATAGTGGGGATTCTCTAGAAGCACGCCTTGTTTCGAATAATGAGAGTGATGGGACGTATACCGATTTTGAGCGTGAAGTGGGAGGGTGGAGAGAGATTTTGAATGAGAGCGAATGATGAGGATATGAGAGACGTTACCTGGGTTTTTAGATTCGAGGAATTACCATCGAGGGAGTCACATACGGTTCCCTTCGATGATAAATTTTGCACCCTCGAATTGAAGAAACTACCCTCAAATATAAAATTTGCTTATTTGGGAGAAGATGAGACATTTCTCATTGTTGTATCCTCGAGCCTAAGTAAAGTTCCAGAGGGTGAGATACTAGATATTTTTAGGAAACACCATAGTTATTTTGGTTAGAGCATCATAGATTTGAAGGGTATAAGCCCCTAATTTGTACCCATAAATCCACCACAAGGAGGATGTGAAGCCTTCGAGGGAGATATAGAGGCATTTAAATCCCACGATGAAAATGTCATGAGGGGAAGGTTCTTAAATTATTGGAAGCGGGAATTATCTACCCCATTCTAGATAGCAAGTGGGTGATACCGATTCAAGTCGTCTCGGAGAAGTCGGGAATGACTGTGGTCGAAATGCAAAGGGTGAGCTTATTCCATAATGTACCAGCACCGGGTGGAGTGTTTGTAATAATTACTGGAAGCTCAATACCGACACTGGGAAGGATCATTTCCCCTTACCTTTTATTAACTAAATTCCAAAGCGAGTAGCAGGATACCCATTTTATTGCTTTCTTGATGGTTATTCTTGGTAAATTGAGGTAGATGCGATAGATAAAAAAAGATGACGTTCACATGTGTTTTTGGCACGTTTGCCTACAAACGCATGCCTTTTGCATTATGTAATGCACCCACGACCTTTCAAAGGTGCATGCTTAGTCTTTTTAGTGATACGGTCGAAAGGGGCCTTCAGGTTTTCATGGATGAATTTATTGTCTTCGAAACCTCTTTCGACCATTTCCTCGCTAAGATTGAAAAAGTGTTAGCCCCTTGTGTCGAAAAGAACTTGGTACTAAATTTGGAGAAGTGACATTTCATGGTTATAGAAGGCATAGTTCTTGGCCACATCATTTTGTCCAAAGGCATTGAGGTTGATAGGGTGAAAATAGATGTTATTGCCAATCTTCCCCCACCTAAGTCACTAAAGGATGTGTACTCTTTCTTGGGCCACGTGAGTTTCTACTATAGGTTGATTAAGGACTTTAGTGCCGTTGCTATGCCCTTAAGCAACCTACTTCTGAAAGATGTCCGCTTTGAGTGGAATGAAGCATGCTAAAGTGCTTTTGAAAAAGTAAAAAGAATGCTTATTTCCGCTCCCATTGTGCAAGCTCCATATTGGTCCCTTCCATTCAAGCTTCTATGTGATGCGAATGATTATACAACTGGAGCTATTTTGGGACAAAAAAATATAAGAAGGCTAGCGTCAATCATTATTCTAGTCAGGCCTTAACCCGACCACAACTTAACTACTCCACCATAGAGAAAGAACTCCTAGTCGTTGTATTCGCCCTAGATAAACTTCACTCTTACCTCATAGGTTAACCTATTATATGATTCGCCGACCATGCGGCTCTTAAGTATCTCCTTTTTAAAAAGGATGCTAAATCATCCCTCATAAGGTAGATCCTACTCCTAAAAATATTCAATCTCTCCAAGAAGATAAGAAAGGAATAGAAAACATCGTAGCTCACCATTTACTGAGGCTTTCGTCCGACGTACCTAGTGATCCCATACCCATAAATGAATACTTCTCAGATGATCAATTATTTTCCACTTCATCTCTCCCTTAGTTCGCAGATATAACAAATTTTCTTGTCATGGGGGTCGCCCCCCTCCCCCCGAATGGACACCGTAAGAAAAAAAAAGTTCCTCACTTGGTCGCGCATGTTCTTCTATGATGATCCCTATTTATTCAATTATTTAGCGGACCAAATCACCAAAGATGCGTGCTGGATGACGAAATTTCTAGTGTCATCCGCTTTGGTCATACGGAAGCATGTGGAGGCCTTTTTCCACGAATAAGACAACCGCTAAGATCCTCCAAAGCGGTCTTTACTAGACTAGGATCTTTTGGGATGTTAATGCTTATTTTAAATCTTGTGATAGATTCTAAATGATGGTAGTCATCACTCGATGAGACATGATTCCATTGACCCCTATTCTCATTATCGAGTTATTCGACTGTTAAGGCATTGACTTTATGGGTCCCTTTCCTCCCTCCTTTGGTTTATTATACATCATTATTGCAATAGATTATGTGTCCAAATGGGTTGAGTCCATAGCTACTAGGACAAATGACAATAAGGTGGTGATAAAGTTCATTCAGGAACACATACTTTCTCTCTTCGGTGCTCCAAAGGTGATTATTAGTGACAATGGCAAGCACTTTTGCAATAGGCTCTTGAGAAACTTATGAGAAAGTACGACATTTTCCACAAGGTTAGGACGACTTATCACCCGCAAAAAAATGGGCAAGCCGAGTTAGCCAACCGTGAGATAAAGAATATTCTTGAGAAGACTGTTGATCCTAATCGAACGGATTGGTCTCTCTGGTTAAACGATTCGCTATGGTCATACCAGACCGCTTATAAAAAAAACCTTGAGATGTACCCATTTCATTTTGTTTATGGCAAGCCTTGCCATCTCCCCGTGGAGCTTGAGCATAAGGCGTATTGGCCAATCAAGAGGTTAAACTATAACTTGGATCAAGTTGGTGAAGAACACAAACTTCAATTGAATGAGTAGGAAGAAATATGCAATAATGCGTATGAGAGCACTAAAATATCCAAGTTAAGGATGAAACTCTCACAGGAGTGAAATAACCGTTGAAAGGAGTTTCATCCAGGTCAAAACGTGCTCCTATATAACTCCCGATTAGACTTATTTCCCAACAAATTACGTTTGTAATATATTGGCACGTTTGTAATGAGAGAGGCGTTTTCCCATGGAGCCATTGAGTAAGAAAACCTTAAGGGAGAGACATGTTTAAGGTTAACAGATAATGCTTAAAGACATATCTTGAGGTATTCGCAGAGGAAGCCGACACAATTTGGTTATCAAACCCCATTTATGGGATAGATTGAATAGGTTGAGAGGTCTTCACACCCCTAATGCGTATATGGTGATTCTTGTTGTATCAAAGTGAGTGAGTCACAAGTTAGAAAAATAGGAGCACCATTGCATTACACGTGAGAGCGCAAGGCGATTTGAGGGAGTTTTTAGGCATTTCAACCTAAAATTTGGGTGGAAAAATGTTGGTCATGGCTCGGGAGTCAAGTGTAAATAGATTCAACACTTAGTTTTTTATAGAGTTTGAAAAAAATAAGGGGAGACTCACTAGAATAGCAAACCAGTTTGCCATGGCCTTCTTTACAGGGTCGAACCAGTTCGAGCATGTCAGTTCGAAAAAAAATTAAATGTTTTGAATTGTTTTGGGTCCTACGAAAACCGGTTCGATAATCTGGGTAGCCAACATTCATCTCGCCTCATCGTTTTTCTACCTCTTCAATTCCAACATTCATTCCCCCCCCCCTCCACTCCGAAATTTTACCCTCCAAAACATCCTTCCACCCACATTCATTCCTCTTTTAATCTCCCTCTAACCTTTCCCTATCCATTCCCTTTTCCCACCAAAATCAAAACCTCCTCCACTATAAATACCACACCATCCCCACCATTCGACCCACTACTTTCATACTTTACAAATTTCCTCTCTTCATAATCACTCCCAAACTGCACCTCATGGCTAATCGTGAACCCGTCATTGAGAAATATGACTCCCTTGACGTTTTTAGAAGAAAATTCCAACCCTTTTTGTTCTCTCCAAGAATGGAATTGAGTCTACAAACATTTCACCACTGCCCGAACCTTGCAAATTAAGCCACAAGTCCTTTAGAACCATCTGCCCAACGAACTCATTGCACTCTTCAACCGCATCAAGTGGTCCTGCTATTTAGCCACCTTAGAGGAAGCGATGTGACCCCAAGAATGCTATCATTTCTATGACACTCTTATCAAAATCAATAGGTCAAATTGTGAAGCGCTAGTTGATTGCCAACATATTCATTTTTTGCGCCAACTTGTCATCGATAAATTGTGGGAAAAATGAGTCCCCGCTCACGCCCAATATGATCCCACCGTGGGCGTAGGCCTCGACAAACACACTTGCCTAGCCCATATTACACCCGATCTTTATTGGGTTAGAGACTCATTTTTAGTAGGGGACTTGGGATTAATAAAGCCTTAAGGTGGTAGATCTCTTGCGGTATAAAAGTAACCTTGACTTTAAAGGTGTTCTCATTAACTACGATTTAGGTGGGACTAGTCATCATATCGTATTGTTAATAGATTTTGGTATTAGGATTCTCCATGATGCAATCATGAGGAAGACTTTGGATGATCAGGATTATGTTAGAGGGAGGATAAGAGATAGTTGTCACACAAGTAGATGGTTGTCACACAAGTAGGTTTACAAGTGGATAACAAGATAATCATAGCCATTGAGAAGCCATGACAAGAGCATGCACTAATTTTTCACTTATGGAGAAACAAGGAAGAAGTTAATTTGTAAGAAGGGTATGTAATGAGAGATATGACAATAGAATAGTGAGGATTTTTTTACAAGTGTTAGTTATTATTACGGTTAGTTATTATTAAGGTCTTGTTTGCATTCGTTTTCTCCTAAGGGTCAAAGAAAAGTGTTTGCGGACCTAAGTCTAGTGTAAGAGGTATAAGTTTAATTCAAGATGAGTTAAACATGTGCCTAAACGCATTGATATACTTCTTGCATGTTAGGGAAATTATTCATCAGTACATGTGGATGCTATGTGTTATACCCAAGTGTACGTTGACCACCTCACTATATACCATAATATCATAGTACGTGTGCGAATAAATTTGATATACTTGACGTAAGTGAATGAATTCCCGCAATACATGTCCCATCGTGGAAATAGTTATTTGGTACATATAATAAAAGACTCCATATTTGTCAAGGGTACATAAAAAAAGGTGAGTAAAGTCCTATCACCTAGGTCCACCTTACCTCGCAGATCTAATAACTAATGACAGAGAGACTTTCCAGTACGGGTCAAGAAGGATAATAATTACATGAATATGAATGTATTGTGAAAATGAATGAGTATTTTTTTAGCCTATTATAAATATTTCTTGTAAAAGAGTATACAAGATAACATTTGAATATTAAAAAATAATATGAAAGAGTAAGAAAAAGAGAAAAAAATAACAAAAATAAAGTATTGTCCTCTTATAGAGATAAAAAAATGTCCTTGTATCCCCTGCAAAGATGCCACTTTTTCCATTCTAACCCTTGATGTGTAAGGAAGGGGAACTCGCTTAGGTTTGTGACCAACCAATGTGTGCGACTATTGCACGCGTTTTTCTCCATTATGGGGAAGGAAATGGGACGTAAATGGAAAATTGTGTGGTGTGGTGTGGTGTGGTGTGTGATAGTCTAAAACTTGATGTTATAAGACTATATTACCCAAAATAGATATAAGAAAATAAACAATTTCAAAAAGGCTATGAGGAAAATGATCAAATCAAATTAGATTAAATGGGAACCATGAGAGCGAAAGTGTTAGGCACCTCCTCCTCCCTTACAGTCTCTAGTGGGTGAAAATAATATACTCATGCTCCTGTGCACATGTGCATAGGTGAATGAAAGTTTGTGCATGTAAAGGTGTGAAAATAAGTGAGAGTCTGTGCAAGGAGTACAAGACTGTAATTATGCAAGTTATGAGTATAATACATACATGCATAAGTGAAGGGCATATTATGAGATCACCATGGAAAAGGGAAGCACATATGACCAAATGAGAAAAATAAACATGAGCGAGATTGTATTATCCATGACATCACTACAAGAAAGTGTATAAAAATAAATAAATGAAATAAATTAGAAAGTGGTAAATAAGTTGTGAATAAATAAGAGGGAAATGAAATATGTACAGAATTGGACTTGAATCTCAAAGCATATACGAATTGCCTAAATACCTTCGTGGAGAGATAGCAAAAACCACATACTTCAAGACAGGTTTTGAATGTTGAATTTACATTGTATTTGAAATTTATGCGTGTTTGTGAGTTGTTTCTAAGGAAGTGAGTGTACAACTAGTTTAGGTGTTAGAACCCTTTTGTGTGAAAAGTTGGTGTTGAAACCCTTTTTGTAAATAAAGTGGGTGTTAAAAACCTTTTTATGTAAAAAATAGTTGTTAAACCTTTTGTGTGAGAAGTGGTTGTTGCAACCATTTACGTGAAAAGTTGGTTAATTTCATTTATTAATATAGGTTCGAGAGCATGTGTGTAAATAAAAAAATGAGATGAATAAGTATTAATTAAAGTGATGACAAAAGTAATATTAAGAAATGTGAAGAGGACGATGAAGATAGACAAAATGTATGAAGACGATGCTAAGGAAAGAACAGAATGAATAAAATCTCATACTTAAAGATCAAAATATTTTTAAATCTCTCAATGAAAATCTGGTGGTATAACGACCATGGAATTATCATTTTGTTGTGGCATGAAGGCGAAGTAAAGGCTAACAAGCAATAATTTAGAGGTGGTGTACAGGTGATGTAACGAATACAACTCGGGCTTTAGGAGATATGTTTGGATGATGAGGCGGGAATATGCTGGAGGTTTCAGATGAAATGAGAGATAAAATGGGTGTATGGGGTATATATATATGTGTTTTTGAGGTCTCCTCAAAGTGGAACATGTTGTTTCTTATTTAAATGGCTCAAAATAGGTTTCGAAAGGTAAAATATACCCCCCCCCAATCGAGGGACACGCCAATCAACGTAGGGTGATTTGACTATCAATAGGTGCATTTCTTAGCGAGAAAGTAGTTTTAGTGGCATTGTTGATCGGCATGCCTCATGGGGTGACGATAGGCACCTAACTATGACTAAATTCATGTGACACCCCGCCTAATTAAATACCGGGCGATCACTCCATTATTAAATTAAATCAAGGTGAACAGTCGGTTCATTCTCAGCATCACTGTCGATAAAAATAAATTTTCCAATTTAACACCCTAATTAATTAAGCTAAGTGTCAAAAACCATTTTCATGCATAACTTTCCAAATTTTATTTAAAGAAAAATCATTTATTTAAATTATTAAGAACATCACAGTAAAATAAGAATCACACCATAATAAACCTGGAACATAATCTAATTAATCTAAAACATTCGTCAATCGAATGTCAACATGCGAAACATAAAGTAACACAATTCAAACTGAATAAATCCCATAGTGACAATACTAGAAAAATAACTGAAATACAATGTCCCAATAACAATGAAATAATGGAAGGGCGACACGTGCCCAATAAATGAGAATGCTAGAAGTGGAGTCAATAAAGGAAGCCGTCTACGCAAGTGACCTGCAACTCCCACCAAAGCTGCGGCGCGTTCCTGTCAAGAGATCCTAAGCAAGACGCCCCTGTGGCTGGGCACCTGAAATATATACATATATATACAAGAGAGAGAGAGAGAGAGAGAAAAACGGGTCAGATCCCGAAAGTGTGTTTGATTTAAAATACGTTTAGCAAGTATTTAAATTGATACAGGCCAATGCAACAATATATTAGTGCGTCACTCTCTTGAGAAAATCTCACCTCTCTTCTAATGTGCACACCTATCGCACTAACCTTCCCAATGATTTGTCTTATCATTTTTCGCACTAGTCTTCCTAAATGATTTAACTTATCTTAGATTACTCGTAAGATTTACAATTCAACGATTCCGTTTAAAAAGAATGTTCCCATTTATAACCAAAGCTCTCCATTTTTAACTTTATAAAATCAATAAAGTTTTCCAGTGACATATTATACTTTCTCAAAACAAGTATTCATAATTTATAGTCCCGAATTATTTTTCACTTACTACGTTAAAGCAACAGTTTAAATTCCCCAATTCAGATATATATATTAAGCACTCGTATAATCTATATATATTCTAACAGCACCAACATACAAACTATGGTGCAGGCATTCTCTGCTATCCAATCCCCGTATCGCTCACACTAAGGGGTATACAAGTTCGGAATCACTCTCGAACTGTAACAACATAAATACACAAAATAAGATTGAGGCGAAGCATAGATTCCAAGTCTCTAAGAGGTCAGTACATACCCTCACGTCTCTTAGGACCATCTGAACTATCGGTCCGATAGCCTGTACCAAGGATATCTATCTTCTAGGGTACAAGTCAATATCCCCCATAAAGGTCCCATCGAGATAAGACTATCCCAGCGCGGTAACCTCAGGGATAGCAAGTAGCGCGGGTACGTTTTTCACACGTATATAATAGATGCATACACAACCATATAAATATACCACATATCCTTTACATCAATATAGGTTTCTCTCATCACCCATAATTACGATATTTATCCTTAATATTCACATTAAGTATTTTATATAAGATTCCGTCACTAACCTTAACTTGAAGGGTTCTCTCACTTATTACATGACACTAGTGGACTCTATCCTCACAAATCTGAAATTCAGTAAGTGTCTTTATTAGGTTCCAACGTAACTCTCTTACGCACCTCACCCTTTAAATTTATAAGTTTACCAACCCTAAAGTAAATGTCCCATAAATACCATTCTCGTTGAAGATTAAAGGTCCCAACATTCATTCATATGCCCTACTGGTCCCCAATGTCTCCCAAATCATTTTATCAAGAATGCCCAAGAATTATTTCACGACAATTTGAATTTAACTCATTTAAAGAGGGAATTAGGAGTCTGCCAGGAGGGGTCGATCGATCGAAGCTTTAGGCTCGATCGATCGAACCTTCGATCGATCGAAGCTCTAGGCTCGATCGATCGATCAAGCAGGTCTGGGAAAAATTCTGCAGAATGCAGTTACGGGTTTCATAACCAAACTTACACCAAATCCATATTTTCATGTTCCAATCGTCCCAGAATTCTACTACTAACATTATAACAATATACTAGATGATTCTAACGTAAGGCATGTACATATTCATCATTTAAACATGGATTTTCAACCTAAAATTATGTCCAATTATCAAGAACCCTAGAATTTTCTTAAACAGATTTCTAACAAATCTTTCTCCAGAATTTCTTTCTTATGATCATCAAAATTTCGTGGTTTATATTCCTCTACATGGCAAGGGTTCCAGAATCTCCATATAATCAAAACTACATGCATTTTCCTAACACAAATTGGGTTTTCTTCCATAGTTTTCATCTCTAATCAATCCTAAACTAATATGAAGATTGAATTAACGAAAATACGCAAGTTAAACACTTGCCTAGGATTTTTGGTATTCTGATTCACGGTTGATTTTGGTATGGCCGCGTTCCTCATCTCGCGATCTACGCGGTGGTGGTGGCGGCGGTGCAAACCGGTGACTTTTTGGCCTTGAATTGCCTTGGAGCTCTCTCCTCTCTTCTCCAATGGCCGTCACTTGATTTCTGGATATTCTAACCCTAAAAGGCTAACCTAAATGGCTGATATAGGTTGCTGAATTTCGTGGGTTTAATTACCCAAAAAGGTGAAATGACTAAATTGCCCTCCCGGGGTACCAATTAGGCATAAAAACGCCCCGAGACCCAAACTAAACCCCCGGGTTCACTTTTCTGACTATCTCGACCCTTTCGGAGGCGTTGGCGCACTCAAAACGACCATACGGACAACTTGTAAAATATTCACTTTTTATTTAACAAAATTAGTCCTGACGCGACACTAGCACGTCCCGACTTAAATTTCCGAAATTTGTCATTTAATTTACTCATGACATACAATATAACCAATATAATATATTACTTTACTCATTAGTAATATTCAACCAATTTCCCATAATTACTAACTCTCGTCACGTTAATAATTATAACATAATTAATTTTCGGATTTTTATTAAATAGTTCACTCACATTAAATTTAATAAATCCCCAAATTAATATATCATAAAAATACGGGGTATTCAAATATGTTGGATTTTATTTTTAAAGATGATAATTTCAAACGGTTTCGAAATCGGAATTAAAATGGAGTTTTAATTGAATTTTTATTATTTAGAATAGTCCCAAAATATAAAACTCTCTAAGAGTCCTCGGAACATAAAACTCTCTAGTAAAAATAATATTTTTAGAAATCCGACCGTCCGATCAAGCGGAATTTTTGTCAGCAGTCCTGTCTCGCCGTTCCCTACAGTATACTAAAATTTCAAGCGATTTCAACGGTCCGATCATTCGGAATAAAATTTTTAGTGTTTGTATCTGATTAGAACTCTTTTCTTAATCAAACTCTTAACCCTTTATATATCAAATAATTCGTGGCTTGGCTTTTCAAATCACTTTTTCCCAAACTTTTTAACCAAAACACCTCTCCAAAATTACTCCCTTTCATATACAAACCATAGCCCCAAACTTATTCAAGATTTTAACCTTAGATTAGAAGGCTTATTTGGTGTTTTCTCGAGTTTGGGCTAGAGTAAGATTTGATTATTTTCGCGAGAAGAACGTGATGGTGTGATTAGATTTTGAGGTTGATTTATGTGATGATTTTGAGGTATGGGGTTTTACACAATTAACTCCTTAATCTCGCGAGTGCTTATTCCGTTGAATTCTTGTTAATTGAACTCATATTTTGAATTGTTAAATTCATTGAAATCTGGAAAAATAATTATTTGAATTATTTTGATTCATGTGGTATTATTCATGTTGTTGTTGAGCACGTTGTCATGAGATTTTAATATGGCACGGACGTTGGGCACCCGCCAAAATTCCTGCTTCCAAGGGCTATGACTTGATAAAGCATATGCGGATGGGGTGAGGCCTGGTGACCCGGTTAACGTGTTGTTGAGGAATTTATTGATAAAATGCTATTGAGATTTGCATTTGATTTGAATATTCGTATTCGTATTGTTGCGCTTTGTTCATCGCTAACTTATTACTGTTGAGCATCTTCCTGGTATTGTGTACTTCCCCATATTTTCTTTTAGTTGGCAGGTTAGCGTGGATTTGGGCGCTTTGGATTTGATTTGGAGAATGGATTTTAGCGAGGATTATTTTTGGGAAGATTTTGAATACAAGATGAGAAGATTGTATTATTTTGATGTATAGAGCATTGGAGATTTATTTTAGTTGTTGTATTTATTCGGGAGACTTGGTTGTATTTGTATTTGAAGAGATTTGAGATTAGTGGTTTCTCATTTTTATTGTGGGTTTTAGATGCTCTATGCCTTGTGATTTGTGGATTAGTTTAGTTTTATCGATAGTAGCGCTCCGTTCGCTCTCCCCGGGCGGGGTGTTACAATTCATCCATAACTTTTAGCTCGGGTATCCGATTCATGCATTGCTTTTTCCGTTGGAAAGGTAATTTAAAAATATGCAACTTCCTATATTAGAACTTATCCAATTTCATAATTTTCATGGGTGAAATTTAATTGGAACTTGGGTAAATGATTTGCAAGTGTATATTTTCAAGCTTTTGGGGTTATTTGAGTCTTAAAAATATGCTTCCATTTTATAAGACTTATAGATTGATAGAGAGTTGTGATTGGGGCATCGTTTGAGGTCTTGGACAAGCTTGTATATCCTTTATAGATTAGTAAAGATTTGGTAAATAGGAATAAGGTTACATAATGATGTGTGTATAACAGGTGTAACGCCCATCCCCATTACGTATACTCATTATGTCGTCATTTATCACACTTCTATCATCACCACCAATAATTCGCCACTAATCTTTGGTTTTGGTAAAGGATATAATGCATATTCTAGCAACTATGAGAATAAATCTAGATGATTACCTAGAAATACTTACTGTACCATAGAGTTTCCCCCTTTTGAGGGTTAGGGATTTATTAATGGATAATCTCGACAACTTTGTTCTAAAAGTTGTTGCTCTTATCTTATTATTGATTAGTATGAGGACTGAACTTAACAACTTCCTTAATTCCCCATTGGTTACCAATATAATACGAGTGTACAAGGGCGATTATCCCTTCTTGTATATACAATTTAATTTTTATGAAGGTGCGCGATAAGAAATTGCCTTTAGTCAGATCACATCCTGTATGTGCCAAAACACGTGAATGTACTCAAGAGGATTGGCCGTGCTAAGGCAGTTGGGTGTTTTAAGAGTTTCACGAGTATTTTAATCACTAGTATTTCGCTGGAGTCGTTACACTTATCATATATCAAAACATGGGGAGAATGTAATATCATCGTTGATATGCTTTTAAATGGAATTGTCTTCCTCCAATTGGATATGATAAATTTATTGATAGTTTTGAGTATGATAATGAGAAGGTCATTTTGTGTTGATTTGGAAGAGTCAGTAAATGACAATTGGTGTAAGCCTAATAAAATTGGATCCTCAAAACATTAATTTGCAAAATGACAAAGATATTTGCTCGTGACTTTTACCTGCTCACTCATGATATGAATAAGGCGGGTCGAGTTTTAGGGACGATTAATGACCTATGTTTGAAGTCGAGAGAATAATTGGCCTTCTTTTTATTAACCTTTATGTCTTGCTTTTTATTAGCTAGAAAAGCAAAAGACTCCCCTTTGAAGATACTATTTTGTTATGTAATTTGCCTTTCAAAAGGATAATTAATCCATCTTATTTCCTTAACATTAGTCTATCTCTATACGTGGATTGATATAATTCACCTCAATATGGAATGTAAATCGATTAATATGGTGTTTTAAATTACACTAATATATTCTCATTAATGAGTTTTATTTTTTAGAGATTCCCTATATATGCCACTAAAAATCTCCTATTTTTGAATGCCCATCTTGATAACTATAAATGTCATAAGAAAATCCAAAAGCCTTTACTTCTTATAATTTTGTAATACCCCGTATTTTTATGACTTTCGAATTTTGGGGATTTATTAAATTTAATTAGAGATATTAATTTAATATTAATCCGAAAATTATTTAAATATTAACTAGCGTAATGAGAGTTAGTAATTATTAGAATTTTGTTGTAAATTACATTATGGGTAAAGCAAGATGTGTAATTAAATTTATTAAAATTATCACGAGAATCTAATTTGATAATTTTGGAAATTTTATCAGGACGCGCCTGTGTCGTGTTAGGATTGAATTCAAATTATTAAAAGTGAATAAATTATAAGTCACCCATATGGTCATTTTGAGTGCGTCAATGTGTCCGGAAGGGTCGAGATAGTCAAAATAATGTACCCCGGGGTTTAGTTTGGGTCTCGGGGCGTTCTTAGGCCAAATCAGCATCCCGGGAGGGCGTTTTAGACATTTTCTATTTTTGGGCATGGAAACCCACGAATTTTATAAGGTTTTATCATATGTTAGGGGTTGTCTTCTAGGTTTAGCATAACCAAAAACCAAGAACGGCCATTGGAGAGGAAGAGGAAAAGCTTTCCAAGGAGTTCTAGGGTAAGAACTCCACCGTTTGCACCGCCGTCACCGCCAAATTGTAGATCGCGCGACGAGGATCACAACCACACCAATTTTTTCCACAAATCAAAAACAAAGATTTCCAGGAAAGTATCTATCTTGATTTATTTTAGTTAATGCTTCAATTATATTAGTCTAGGGTTGATTAGAACTAGTTTTCGGGAAAGAAAATTATATTGGAGACTAGAATTTATATGTTGTAGAGGTGAAAATAATATTCTAGAAATCTATTTTATATGTAGAGGCTGAACCACGAATTTTCATTGAGTTAGGAGTAGAAAATCTAGAAAAATAATGGGAAGAACTAATTTAAAGAAAATATTAGGGTTCTTTAGACTTATATAGATTTTGGCCTTTTAATTCGTTATACTTGATGGAAATTCACATGTCTTACGTATAATATTATTTAATTGGGTATATAAAACTTGTAGTATCATTTGTTGGGAGTTTCGGACTCAAAAATGATGGTTTGGACGTGTTTGGAATAGGATTCCCGTAACTGGTATTTCTGCAGTTTTGCCATAACTACTTGATCGATCGATCGACCCACTTCCATCGATCGATCGACCCCTCCTGGAAAATTCATATTCCTCTTTTGAATAGTTTATTTCGATTACAATGAGTGGTAACCTTTGAACATTATTGTTAGAACATTTTGGGACATAAAGAGGACCAATAGGACTTTGTAAAAATGGAGCATGTAATGTAAAGACGAAATTAGTGTTAACGGGGAGTGATATGTTTCCTGTTATCTCTTCGCTCTTGTAAAAATGGAGCATTTAAATACTTGCTAAACTCAATTTTTAAACTGTTTTATAATCGGGCTCTGATATGTTTCCTGTTATCTCTTCGCTCTTGTATATATATATGTATATATTATAGGTGCCCAACCACAGGGGAGTCATGCTGAGGATTCTTTGGAAGGAACGTGATGCAGCTTAGGTGGGAGTTGCAGGCCTTTTGATTAGACGACCTCATTATTGATTCCACTCCTACTTTTGTTTTAATCCAGTTGGGCATGTGTCGCCCTTTTTCCTTATTCAGTTGGTTTTATCAGAGACTGTGATTAATTTATTTTCAGTATTTTTATTTTGGGATTTGTTACTGTCAGGATGTTTTTCCTTTGAAGTTTTAAAGTTGGAATTAGTTATTTGAATGCTTAAATTGCTTGGATGATCTTTTCCAGTCTAGTTATTTGTGTGACTCTTAAACTATGAGTTATGAAAAGTTTTTATTATTGGGCTTAAATTAAATATGGAAATAATGTTTTAAATGGTTTTGACACTTAACTTAATTATTTAGGGTGTTTACTTTGAAAAGTTATTTTACGACAGTGATGCTAAGAATGAACCAACCGTTCACCTTGGTTATAATTTAATACATGACTGATCACCCGGTATTTAATTAGGCGGGGTGTTATAGGTGGTATCAGAGCACCAGGTTCTAGTATCCTTTAGGATCTGTACGGCTTATTTCGCTTTCAGCTTAACGTCCTTGATATAGAGCCTTATTTTTAGGATTGCTGTATTCTTGCATTTACACTTACGTCTTCAGCTATTTAAGATTTGATAATAACTGTAGACTAATAAACTTCCTTCTCATTTCAGATGCCTCTGAGACGCGCACCCAAAGACAGACGTGACTTGGCTGAGCAGCCATCAGCTCCGACTCAGGGATTAATGAACGCAATAGAGGTAGCCACTATCATTGCCCAGGCAGTGAACGCCGCATTAGCAGTAGTGCAGCAGGCTCTACCCCAAGTTCAGGCAATGGCACCAGTACCAGCACAACTTTCATCTGCATGGGAGCAGATTAGGGATGCCTTCCAAAAGGCGCATCCCCCAGAGTTCGCGGGTAGTTCGGATATCATTGTAGCCAGCCAATGGAAGAAAGATATCCAGCGGCATCTGCGCCTGTACGAGTGCACGGACGTGCAGAAACAACTGTTGGCTTCCTTCAAGCTAGTGTGGGCCGCTTTGTAGTGGTGGGAATCCGCCACCACCTTGGAGGAGAGGGACATTACCATTACTCAGTCATTTTGGGCGCGGTTTGACCGCAAATACTTTCCATCCGCCATGTAGACTGAGATGAGGTAGAAATTACTGAATCTGAAACAGGAGAATACGACTGTTGCTGAGTACGAGGAGGAGTTCACTAGACTTCTCACTATAGTTCCAGATGAGGCACCCACTGAGGGGAAGAAGATACTATTATTTGTGGACGGGTTGGCCTGGAGGATTCGTCAGCACCTCATAGGCAATTTGTCGCTGAGTACCTACACGGATGTACTCAATGCTGCTTTGTTACACTGCCAGGATCATCGCTTCCATCTGTAGGGAAGCAAACAAGCAGGAAAATCCAACCAGTAGGTCAGGACATGGGGTAGTAGTACTTGTGGAGCACCGACATCTCAGGGGCAGACTCGTTATAATGAGCAGAGTTCCCATCAGGGGGACCCTGCCAAGCGATTCCAATCAGGTGACACCAGGCAGGGATTTGGGGGATTAAGGCAGGGCCAGTCTAATCAGCCAGGCCAACACCGTCAACCGCAGGGCCATCAGGGCCAATAGCATTTTCAGCAGGGCCAATGGTGGGGTGGTAACGGCCAGCAGGGCCATAATCAGTAGGGACAGAGGGAAGGAAATTTTAGGGGCCGATGCTTCGTGTGTGGTAAAAATGTCCATAGGCGCCAGGATTGTCCAGAGGAAGATAGGGCCCCACAGTAGCAAGGTGCTCGTAATGAGCCACAGAGGACACTTTTTCCAGCCGCACTTCGAGTACCGGCTCAGCCACCAGCCCTACCAGCCATCCGAGCAGGGGCAGTAACAGTACGGACGTGTCTATAACGTCCACCAGGCCACAGCTCCTCAGGCACCACTCGAGATTGATGGTACGTTTCCTATTTATGGTACTATGGGTCGAGTTTTATTTGATACTGGGCGACACGCTATTTTATAGCTACTCATTTTGCGAAGGCCTTAGGATTATTAGCCACAGCAGAGAGCACTGTGACATGCGTAGACTCACCACTGGGAAATGGGTCGTTAATCTTCTTTATATGTCGGGGTGTGAGAGTAGAGATTGGTAGCTTAATATTACAAGCAGACATGTTAGTCTTAGATATGCATGAGCACGATGTTATTATTGGCATGGATTGGCTCGCAGCATACAGAGCCATGATAGATTATTTCGGTGGGAGTATTATCTTTGCCATTCCAGGGCAGGAGATGTTTTCTAGTGGCAATGCCTCGCCCAGAGGGAGGCTCTTCCGCTCATTTGTATTACATAGAGTAGGATACCTCTAAGGAGGTCGTAATTCCCTTAGACTCGATCCCAGTTGTTTGTGAGTATTCTGATGTATTTCAGGAGATACCAGGCCTACCCCCAGTCGAGAGATAGATTTCGTCATAGACTTGTTACTGGATACTCGCCTAATAGCACGCAGTCCATACCGTATGGCTCTAGCGGAAATGAGGGAGTTACGAGATCAGATAGAGCAACTGTTAGGTCAGGGCTTCATTCGTAGGAGTACCTCACCTTGGGGAGCTCCAGTTTTGTTTATGAAGAAGAGAGATGGTTCACTGAGGCTATGTATGGACTATCGGGAGCTGAAAAAGGTCACAATATGGAATAAATATCCATTGCCTCGAATTGATGATCTCTTCGACCAGTTGAGGGGAGAAAATTTCTTTTCGAAGATAGATTTGAGGTCAAGATACCATCAGCTACGGATTAGGGAGCTGGATGTTTCGAAGACTACTTTCTTGACGGGATATGGATCCTATGAGTTCAGAGTGATGCCATTTCGACTCACAAATGCTCCAACCGTATTCATAGACTTGATGAACCGAGTATTCAGAGAGTTCTTGGATTAGTTTGTTATCATCTTTAAAGATGACATCCTGATATATTCACACACTGAGGAAGAACATGCTGAGAACTTGAGGCAGGTTCTTCAGACTCTACGAGAGCATCAGATGTATGCTAAGTACGAGAAGTGCAGATTCATGTTACAAGAGGTGAAGTTTTTGGGACATGTCATATCTGAATTGGGGATATCAATTGACCTGAGGAAAGTGTCAGTAGTGAGGGAGTGGGGACAGCCCACGACACTAACGAAAGTGCCAAGTTTCTTAAGGTTAGCCGGGTACTACAGGATATGCATCCGAGGGTTCTCCAAGATAGTGGGTCCATTGACGAACCTGACTCGCAAGGGGATACCATATGTTTGGGATGATGCTTATTAATTGGCCTTCGATGAGCTGAAAGATAAGTTGACTTCGGCACTAGTTCTAGCTTTACCCAAGCCGGGAGTGGAGTATCTGGTTTACACCTATGCCTCCTTACAGGGACTTGGGGGAGTACTTCAACAGGAGGAGAATGTTATAGATTTTGCCTCCTGCAATCTTAAGTTGCACGAGAGAAATTACCCTACTCACGACCTAGAGCTAGCAATGGTCGTCTTTGCATTGAGGATATGGAGACATTATTTATTGGGGGAGAAGTTATGCTTATTCATAGACCACAAGTGACTGCAGTACCTGTTCACTCAGTGAGAGATGAATATGCGTCAGTTCAGGTGGTTAGAGTTTGTGAAAGACAATCAATTCGACATACAGTACCATCCGGGGAAGGCTAATGTGGTTGCTGATGCGTTGAGCCCTAGACCGATAGATGACGTAGAGGATGCCTGGAGAGCAAAGTGGAAAGAGTTGGGTCACCAGGACGTGGTAGCCCATTCCTTTATATCTGTCATGATAGTAACACCCGAGATTGTTAATAGGGTAATACAGGCACAGACAACATACTCATTTTTCCAAGAACAGATTGTACGACTTTTAGCTGAGGGTGTTGAGTCCTATTCATTTGGTTCCGATGGAGGTTTGAGATTTAATGGGAAATTAGTGGTCCCAGAAGGAGTAGACCTACGTCATGCAGTGATGACACAGTCTCACAGGTCTAGATTTGTGGTGCATCCCGGGGGAGATAAGATGTATCAGGATATGAGGCGACAATACTGGTGGAGTGGGATGAAGAAGGACATTGCGGAGTTCATGTCCAAGTGTTCTACTTGCCAAATGGTAAAGGTAGACCACCAAAAACCATCGGGGTTGCTTCAGCCGTTCAAAATACCCACGTGGAAGTGGGAGAGTATATCCATGGATTTTATTACTGGGTTGCCTACATCACAGCGGGGTCACGACTCCATCTGGGTGATTGTGGATCGTTTGACCAAGGTGGCTCATTTTTTGCCAGTACGGACAGACTATACCACAGATCAGTACGCTTAGTTGTTCATTTCCGAGATTGTTAGACTATATGGGGTGCCCCTGGATATTATGTCGGACAGAGACAAGATTTTCATATCACGTTTCTGGGAGATCTTTCAGGAGGCAATGGGTACAAAGTTGAGATTGAGTTCATCTTATCACCCACAGACAGATGGACAAACAGAGCATACCAATCACATGTTGGAAGATATGCTACACATGTGTATCCTTGATTTTGGAGGAGGATGGGAGCCACACCTTCCATTGGTGGAGTTTGCTTATAATAACTCCTATCCGTTCACGATTGGCATGGCTCCATTGGAGGCATTGTATGGAAGGCCTTGTCATTCTCCAACTTGTTGGCTAGAGGTGGGGGACAACAAGTTTCTAGGACCAGAGGTGATTCAGAAAACCTCCTCTAGGGTTGAGCTTATCAAGAGTCACATTCGGGTAGCCCAAGATAGGCAGAAAAGCTACGCAGATGCAAAATGGTTTTTCCAAGAATTTAATGTGGGGGACCAAGTATTACTACATGTATCTCCTATGAAAGGAGTGATGAGTTTGGGAAGAAATGGAAATTGTCCCCAAGGTACGTGGTACCATTTCCCATTATCGAGAGGATTGGGCCGGTAGCATAAAGATTGGGACTGCCAGAACATTTACACCGAATTCACGATATATTCCACATCTCGTCATTGAGATGATACCTTCGGGATGACATGGACCACACCCACATTGCGATGTAGGAGATTGACTTACAGCCCGATAGCTCTTACGAGGACATGCCAATGGATATTCGAGACCATAACGAGAGGAGATTGAGGTCGAAAGTAGTCCCACTTGTACGGGTCCAGTGGGAGCATCATAATGTGGAGGAATCCACTTGGGAGCGTGAGGCAGACATGCGTGAAAAATACCTAGAGTTATTCTTACCAGTTATACCTTATTTTTCGAATTTCGGAATTAAATTTTGTTATTAGGGGGAAGTATGTAATACCCCGTATTTTTATGACTTCGAATTTTGGGGATTTATTAAATTTAATTAGAGATATTAATTTAATATTAATCTGGAAATCATTTAAATATTTGCTAGAGTGATGAGAGTTAGTAATTATTAGAATTTTATTGTAAATTACTTTATGGGTAAATTAAGATGTTTAATTAAATTTAGTAAAATTATCACGAGAATCAAATTTGATAATTTTGGAAATTTTATCGGGAAGTGCCTGTGTCGTGTCGGGATTAAATTCGAATTATTAAAAGTGAATAAATTATAAGTCACCTGTATGGTCATTTTGAGTGCGTCAGTGTGTCCGGAATGGTCAAGATAGTCAAAATAATGTACCCCGGGGTTTATTTTGGGTCTCGGGGCGTTCTTAGGCCTAATCAGCATCCCGGGAGGGCGTTTTAGACATTTTGTATTTTTGGGCATGAAAACCCACGAATTTTCTAAGGTTTTATCAGATGTTAGGGGCTGTTTTCTAGGGTTAGCATAACCAAAAACCAAGAACGACCATTGGAGAGGAAGAGGAAAAGATTTCCAAGGAGTTCTAGGCCAAGAACTCCACAGTTTGCGCCGTCGTCACCGTCAAATTGTAGATCGCGCGACGAGGATCACAACCATGCCAATTTCTTCCACAAATCAGAAAAAAAGATTTCCAGGCAAGTATCTATCTTGCTTTATTTTATCATTCTTCAATTATATTAGTATAGGGTTGATTAGAATTAGTTTTTGTGAAAGAAAGTCATATTGGAGACTAGAATTTACATGTTGTTGAGGTGAAAATCATATTCTGGAAATCTATTTTATATGTAGAGGTTGAACCACAAATTTGCATTTAGTTAGGAGTAGAAAATTTGTAAAAAGAATGGGAAGAAATAAGTTAAAGAAAATATTAGGGTTCTTGAGACTTATATAGATTTTGGCCTTTTAATTCGTTATACTTAATGGAAATTCACATGTGTTACGTAGAATATTATTTAATTGGGTATATAACACTTGTAAGTATCATTTGTCTGGAGTTTGGGAGTCAAAAATGATGATTTGGAAGAGTTTGGAATAGGATTCCCATAACAGGTCTTTATGTAGTTTTGCCATAACTGCTTGATCGATCGATCGACCAAAGAGCATCGATCGATCGATGATCGATCGATCGACCCACTTCCATTGATCGATCGACCCCTCCTAGAAATTTATATTCCTCTTTTGAATAGTTTGTTTCGATTACAATGAGTGGTAACCTTTGAAAATTATTGTTAGAACATTTTGGGACATAAAGAGGACCAGTAGGACTTTGTAAAAATGGGGCATTTAATGTAAATATGAAATTAGTGTTGACGGGGAGTTATTTACACTTAAGGAATAATGGGAACGTGAGTCTAAAGGAGTGAGACTCGTAAGGAAGTTACGTTGTAAAATAAGAGAGTAACTACTGAAATATACTTAGGGGATAAGATACTACGAGTGATGTGAAGTAAGTTTGGGATGATCCCATAAATTAGAATAAAAGAGACGAGCCGTTATACGGGATAATCTAGTAATGTGTACTAAGAACAAATATTATAAGTATGGGTCGTGAGTGTACCTAATTTAGAAATGGGAATGGTATTATACATATATATGAGTGTGTTTGTGCATATACTATATACTTGTAAAAAAAATCATGCCCGGGGTACTTGCTATCATTGAGGTTATCGCGCCAGGACAGTCTTATCTCGATGGGACCTTTATGGGGATATTGACTTGTACCCTAGAACATAGGAATCCTTGGTACAGGCTATCTGATTGATAGTCAGACGGTCCTAAGAGATGTGAGGGTATGTGCTGACCTCTTTGTGACTTGGAACTATGCTTCGCCTCAATTTGTATGTGTTTTGTGTTAATACAGTTCGAGAGTGATTTCGAACTAGTATTTCCCTTAGTTCGAGTGATACGGGGACTTGATAGTAGAGTATGGCAGCACCATAGATTTTATGTGGGGTGCCGATAGTATATATATATATTTTATGAGTGATTAATTTATATATATAGACTTGAAATTGGGAACTTTCTATTGTGACTAAAAGTAGTAAGTAATGAATAAATATTCCAACTTTATTCTAACTGTTTGAAAAGTTTGAGGAAATACTAAAAGACTTTATAATGAAATAAGATTTATGTAAAAACCTTATTTTCAAAAATTAATTATCTTAGCCCTAGTAATTGTTGGCATGAAACCTTTTGAGGAATTTAAGATAAGCTAAACTTGTGTGGATTAATAGTGCGGTAGGTGTGCACATTAGAATAAAGGTGAGAATTTCTCAAGAGAGTGCCGCATACTAATATGATTGTTGCATTAGCCGATAAGCATTTTAAATACTTCCTAAACTGAATTTGTAAACTGTTTTACAATCGGGCTTTGACCCGTTTCCTATTATCTCTTCTCTCTTGTATATATATATATATATATATATATATATATATATATATATATATATATATATATATATATATTACAGGTGCCCAACCACAGGGGTGTCATGCTTAGGATTCTTTGGAAGGAACGTGCTCCAGCTTAGGTGGGAGTTGCAGGCCTTTTGATTAGACGACCTCATTATTGATTCCACTCCTACTTCTGTTTTAATCCAGTTGGGCATGTGTCACCCTTTTTCCTTATTCAGTTGGTTTTGTCCGAGACTGTGATTCATTTATTTTCAGTATTTTTATTTTGGGATTTGTTACTGTCAGGATGTTTTTCCTTTGAAGTTTTAAAGTTGGAATTAATTATTTGAATGCTTAAATTGCTTGGATGATCTTTTCCAGTCTAGTTATTTGTGTGACTCTTAAACTATGAGTTATGAAAGGTTTTTATTATTGGGCTTAAATTAAATATGGAAATAATGTTTTAAATGGTTTTGACACTTAACTTAATTATTTAGGGTGTTTACTTTGAAAAGTTATTTTACGACAGTGATGCTAAGAATGAACCAACCGTTCACCTTGGTTATAATTTAATAAAGGACTGATCACCCGGTATTGAATTAGGCGGGCTGTTACAGGTGGTATCAGAGCATCAGGTTCTAGTGTCCTTTAGGATCTGTACGGCTTATTTCGCTTTCAGCTTAGCGTCCTTGATATAGAGCCTTATTTTTAGGATTGTTGTATTCTTTCATTTACACTTACATATTCAGCTATTTAAGATTTGCTAATAACTGTAGACTAATAAACTTCCTTCTCATTTCAGATGCGTCCGAGACGCGCACCTAAAGACAGATGTGCCCAGGCCGAGCAGCCAGCAGCTCCGGCTCAGGGAGTGATGAACGCAATAGAGGTAGCCGCTATCCTTGCCCAGGTGGTGAACGCCTCATTATCAGTAGTGCAGCAGGCTCCACCCCAGGTTCAGGTAGTGGCGCCAGTACCAGCACAACTTCCATCTGCATGGGAGCGGGTTAGGGATGCCTTCCAGAAGGCACATCCCCCAAAGTTTGCGGGTAGTTCGGATATCATTGTAGCCAGCCAATGGAAGGAAGATATCCAGAGGCATCTGTGCATGTACGAGTGCACGGAAGTGCAGAAACAACTGTTGGCTTCCTTCAAGATAGTGTGGGCCACTTTGTAGTGGTGGGAATCCACCACCACCTTCGAGGATAGGAATATTATCACTATTCAGTCATTTTGGGGGCGGTTTAACCGCAAATACTTTCCATCCGCCGTGCAGACTGAGATGAGGTGCAAATTACTGAATCTAAAATAGGAGAATACGATTGTTGCTGAGTACGAGGAGGAGTTTACTAGACTTCTCACTATAGTTCCAGATGAGGCACCCACTGAGGGGAAGAAGATACTATTTTTTATGGACGGGTTGTCCTAGAGGATCCATCAGCACCTCATAGGCAATCTGTCGTTGAGTACCTACACGGATGTACTCAATGCTGCTTTGTTACACTGCCAGGATCATCGCTTCCATCTACAGGAAAGAAAATGAGCAAGAGAGTCCAGCCAGCAGGGCTAGACAGGGGTAGGTAGTACTGGTGGAGCACCGGCATCTCAGGGGCAGACTAGTCATAATGAGCAGAGTTCCCATCAGGGGGACCCTGCCAAGCGGTTCCGATTAGGTGACACCAGGCAGGGTTTTGGGGGATTTAGGCAGGGCCAGTCTAATCAGCAGGGCCAGCAACGTCAGCCACAGGGCCATCAGGGCCAATAGCATTTTCAGCAGGGTCGTAATCATAAGGGACAGAGGGGAGGAAATTTCAGGGGTCGATGCTTCGGGTGTGGTAAAAATGGCCATAGGCGCCTAGATTGTCCAGTGGGAGATAGCGCCCCACAGCAGCAAGGTGCTCGTAATGAGCCACAGAGGCCACTTTTTCCAGCCACACTCCCAGCACCGGCTCAGCCACCAGCCCTACTAGCCATCCCAGCAGCTCTAGCACAACAGGGGAAATTGCAGTACGGACGTGTCTATAACGTCCACCAGGCAGCAGCTCCTCAGGCACCACCCACGATTGAGGGTATATTTCTTATCCATGGTACTATGGTTCGGGTTTTATTTGATATTGGGGCGACACATTATTTTATAGCTACTCATTTTACGAAGGCCTTAGGAATATTAGCCACATCAGAGAGCACTGTGATATGCATAGACTCACCACTAAGAAATGGGTCGTTAATCTTCTTTATATGGCAGGGTGTGGGAGTAGAGATTGGTAGCTTAATCTTACCAGTAGACATGTTAGTCTTAGATATGCAGGAGCACAATATTATTATTGGCATGGATTGGCTCGCAGCATACAGAGCCATGATAGATTGTTTCGGTGGGAGTATTATCTTTGCCATTCCGGGGCAGGAAATGTTTCTAGTGGCGATGCCTCGCCCAGAGGGAGGCTCTTCCCCTCATTTGTATTACATAGAGGAGGATACCTCTGAGGAGGTCGTGATTCCCTTAGATTCGATCCCAGTTGTTTGTGAGTATTCTGATGTATTTCAGGAGATACCAAGCCTACCCCCCAATCGAGAGATAGATTTCATCATAGACTTGTTACCGGATACTCGACCGATAGCACACGCTCCATATCGTATGGCTCCAACGAAAATGAGGGAGTTACGAGATTAGATAGAGCTACAGTTAGGTTAGGGATCCATTCGTAGGAGTACCTTACCTTGGGGCGCTCCAATTTTATTTGTGAATAAGAGAGATGGTTCACTGAGGCTATGTGTGGACTACCGGGAGGTGAATAAGGTCACGATATGGAACAAATATTCATTGCCTCGAATCGATGATTTGTTCGACCAGCTGAGGGGAGTTACTTTCTTTTTGAAGATAGATTTGAGGTCAGGATACCATCAGCTACGGATTAGGGAGCAGTATGTTTCGAAGACTGCTTTCTTGACGAGATATGGGTCCTATGAGTTCAGAGTGATGCCATTTGGACTCACACATGCTACAGCCGTATTCATGGAGTTGATGAATCGAGTATTCATAGAGTTCTTGGATCAGTTTGTCATCGTCTTCATTGATGACATCTTGATATATTCACATACTTAGGCAGAACATGTTGAGCAGTTGAGGCAGGTTCTTCAGATTCTACGAGAGCATCAGCTGTATGCTAAGTACGAGAAGTGCGAATTCCAGTTACGAGAGGTACAGTTTTTGGGACATGTCGTATCTAAATTGGGGATAGCGGTTGACCCAAGTAAAGTGTCAACAGTGAGGGAGTGGGGATAGCGCACGACACCAATGGAAGTGCATAGTTTCTTGGGGTTAGTCGGGTACTACAGGAAATTCATCCGAGGGTTCTCCAAGATAGCGGGTCCATTGATGAACCTGACTCGCAAGCGGGTACCATATGTTTGGGACGATGCTTGTCAATTGGCTTTCAATGAGCTGAAAGATAAGATGACTTTGGCACCAGTTCTTGCTTTACCCAAGCTGGGAGAGTATCTGGTTTACACCGATGCCTCATTACGGGGACTCGGGGGAGTACTTCAGCAGGAGGAGAAGACTATAGCTTTTTCCTCCCGCAAGCTTAAGCCGCACAAGGGAAATTACCCCACTCACGACCTAGAGCTAGCAGCGGTCGTCCTTGCATTGAGGATATGGAGACATTATTTATTAGGGGAGAAGTTCCACTTGTTCACAGACCATAAGTCACTGCAGTACCTTTTCACTCAGCGAGAGCTGAATATGCGTTAGCATGGGTGGTTAGAGTTTGTGAAAGACTATCAATTCGACATACAGTACCATACGGGGAAGGCTAACGTGGTTGCGGATGCGTTGATCCGTAGACCGATAGACGATGTAGTGGACGTCTAGAGAGCAAAGTGGAAAGAGTTGGGTCACCAGGATGCGGTAGCCTGTTCCTTCATATCTGTCATGACAGTAACACCCGAGATTGTTACGAGGGTAATACAGGCACAAACAACAGACTCATTTTGCCAAGAACAGATTGTACGACTTTTAGCTGAGGGTGCTGAGTTTTATTCAGTTGGTTCCGATGGAGGTTTGTGGTTTAATGGGAAATTAGTGGTCCCAGAAGGAGTAGACCTATGTCATGCAGTGATGACACAGTGTCACAAGTCCAGATTTGCAGTGCATCCCGGGGGAGATAAGATGTACCAGGATATGAGGCGACAATACTGGTGGAGTGGGATGAAGAAGGACATTGCGGAGTTCGTGTCTAAGTATTCTACTTGTCAAATGGTAAAGGTAGACCACTAGAAACCGTCGGGGTTACTTAAGCTGTTGGAAATACCCACGTGGAAGTGGGAGAGTATTTCTATAGATTTTTTTATTGGGTTGCCTACATCACAGTGGGGTCACGACTCCATCTGGGTGATTATGGACCGTTTGACCAAGGTGGCTCATTTTTTGCCAGTACGGATAGACTATACCATGGGCCAGTATGCTCAGTTATTCATTACCGAGATTGTTAGACTACATGGGGTGCCCCTGTATATTTTGTCGGACAAAGATAAGATTTTTGTGTCACGTTTCTGGGAGAGCTTTCAGGAGGCAATGGGTACAGAGTTAAGATTAAGTTCAGCTTATCACCCACAGACAGATGGACAAATAGAGCATACCAATCAGATGTTGGAAGATATGCTATGTATGTGTATCCTTGATTTTGGAGGAGGATGGGAGCCACACCTTCCACTGGTGGAGTTTGCTTATAATAACTCATATCAGTTCACAATTGGCATGGCTCCATTTGAGGGATTGTATGGCAGGCCATTTCGTTCTCCAACTTGTTGGCTAGAGGTGGGGAACAACAAGTTGCTAGGACCAGAGATGATTCAGGAAAACTCCGCTAGGATTGAGCATATCAGGAGTCGCATTCGGGTAGCCCAGGACAGGAAAAAAAGTTACGCCGATGCAAAATGGTTTTTTCTAGAATTTAATGTGGGGGACCAAGTATTACTACGTGTATCACCTATGAAAGGAGTGATGAGGTTTGGAAAGAAAGGGAAACTGGCCCCAAGGTACGTGGGACCATTTCCCATTATCGAGAGGATTGGGTCGGTAGCATACAGATTGGGACTACCAGAACATTTACATCGAATTCATGATGTATTCCACATCTCGTCATTGAGACGATACCTTCGGGATGACATGGCCCACACCTACATCGCGATTGAGGAGATTTACTTACATCTCGATAGCTCTTACAAGGAGAGGCCAATGGCTATTCTAGACCATAGCGAAAGGAAATTGAGGTCGAAAGTAGTCCCACTTGTACGGGTCCAGTGGGAGCATCATAATGTGGAGGAATCCACTTGGGAGCGTGAGGCAGACATGCGTGAGAAATACCTAGAGTTATTCTTACCAGGTATACCTTATTTTTCGAATTTCGAGTTGAAATGCTGTTATTAGGGGGGAAGTATGTAATACCCCGTATTTTTATGACTTTTGAATTTTGGGGATTTATTAAATTTAATTAGAGATATTAATTTAATATTAATCCGGAAATCATTTAAATATTTACTAGCGTGATGAGAGTTAGTAATTATTAGAATTTTGTTGTACATTACATTATGGGTAAAGTAAGATGTGTAATTAAATTTAGTAAAATTATCACGAGAATCAAATTTGATAATTTTGGAAATTTTATCAGGAAGCGCCTGTGTCGTGTCGGGATTAAATTCGAATTATTAAAAATGAATAAATTATAAGTCACCCGTATGGTCATTTTGAGTGCGTCAATGTATCCGGAATGGTCGAGATAGTCAAAATAATGTAACCCAGGGTTTATTTTGGGTCTCGGGGCGTTCTTAGGCCAAATCAGCATCCCGGGAGGGCGTTTTAGACATTTTGTATTTTTGGGCATGGAAACCCACGAATTTTCTAAGGTTTTATCAGATGTTAGGGGTTGTCTTCTACGGTTAGCATAACCAAAAACCAAGAACAACCATTAGAGAGGAAGAGGAAAAGATTTCCAAGGAGTTCTAGGCCAAGAACTCCACCGTTTACACCGCCGTCACCGCCAAATTATAGATCGCGGGACGAGGATCACAACCACACCAATTTCTTCCACAAATCAGAAACAAAAATTTCCAAGAAAGTATCTATCTTTCTTTATTTTAGTTAATACTTCAATTATATTAGTCTAGGGTTGATTAGAACTATTTTTTGTGAAAGAAAATCATATTGGAGTCTAGAATTTACATGTTGCAGAGGTGAAAATCATATTCTGGAAATCTATTTTATATGTAGAGATTGAACCACGAATTTGCATTGAGTTAGGAGTAGAAAATCTGGAAAAAGAATGGGAAGAACTAAGTTAAAGAAAACATTAGGGTTCTTGAGACATATATAGATTTTGGCCTTTTAATTCATTGTACTTGATGGAAATTCACAAGTCTTACGTAGAATATTATTCAATTGGGTATATAACACTTGTAGTATCATTTGTTGGGAGTTTGGGAGTAAAAAATGATGAGTTGGACGAGTTTAGAATAGGATTACCGTAACTGGTTTCTGCAGTTTCGCCATAACTGCTTGATCGATCGATCGACCGACCAAAAGCATCGATCGATCGAACCACTTCCATCGATCAATCGACCCCTCTAGGAAAATTCATATTCCTGTTTTGAATAGTTTATTTCGATTACAATGAGTGGTAACCTTTGAACATTATTGTTAGAAAATTTTGGGACATAAAGAGGACCAATAGGACTTTGTAAAAATGGAGCATTTAATGTAAAGACAAAATTAGTGTTAATAAGGAGTGATTTACACTTAAGGAATAATGGGAACGTGTGTCTAAAGGAGTGAGACTCGTAAGGAAGTTACGTTGTAAAATAAGAGAGTACATAATAAAATTATACTTAGGGAGATAAGATACTACGAGTGATGCGAAGTAAGTTTGGGATGATCCCATATATAAGAATAAAAGAGACGAGCCGTTATACGGGATAATCTAGTAATGTGTACTAAGAACGAATATTATAAGTATGGGTCGTGAGTGTACCTAATTTAGAAATGGGAATGGTAGTATACATATATATGACTGTGTTTGTGAATATACTATATACGTGTAAAAAAAATCATGGCCGCGCTCCTTGCTATCACTGAGGTTACCGCGCCGAGACAGTCTTATCTCGATGGGACTTTTATGGGGGATATTGACTTGTACCCTAGAACATAGGAATCCTTGGTACAGGCTATCTGATTGGTAGTCATACGGTCCTAAGAGACGTGAGGGTATGTGTTGACCTCTTAGTGACTTGAAACTATGCTTCGCCTCAAATTGTATGTGTTTTGTGTTAATATAGTTCGAGAGTGATTCTGAACTAGAATTTCCCCTAGTACGAGTGATACGGGGACTTGATAGCAGAGTATGCCAGCACCATAAATTTTATGTGGGGTGCCGATAATATATATATTATATGAGTGATTGAAATTGTGAACTTTCTATTGTGACTAAAAGTAGTAAGTAATGAATAAATATTCCGACTTTATTGTAAGTGTTTGAAAAGTTTGAAGAAATATTGAAAAACTTTATAATGAAATAAGATTTATGTAAAAACCTTATTTTCAAAAATTAATTATCTTAGCCCGAGTAATTGTCGGCATGAAACCTTATGAGGAATTAAAGATAAGCTAAACTTGTGGGGATTAATAGTGAGGTAGGTGTCCACATTAGAATGGAGGTGAGAATTTCTCAAGAGAGTGTCGCATACTAATATGATTGCTGCATTAGCCGGTAAGCATTTTAAATACTTGCTAAACTGAATTTTTAAACTGTTTAGCAATCGGGATCTAACTCGTTTCATGTTATCTCTTCTCTCTTGTATATATATATATATATATTATAGGTGCCCAACCACAAGGGCGTCATGCTTAGAATTCGTTGGAAGGAATGCGCTGCAGCTTAGGTGGGAGTTGCAGGCCTTTTTATTAGACGACCTCATTATTGATTCCACTCCTAGTTCTATTTTAATCCAGTTGGGCATGTGTCACCCTTTTTCCTTATTCAATTGGTTTTGTCAGAGACTGTGATTCATTTATTTTGAATATTTTTATTTTGGGATTTGTTACTGTCAGGATGTTTTTCCTTTGAAGTTTTAAAGTTGGAATTAGTTATTTGAATGCTTAAATTGCTTGGATGATCTTTTCCAGTATAGTTATTTGTGGGACTCTTAAACTATGAATTATGAAAGGTTTTTATTATTGGGCTTAAATTAAATATGGAAATAATGTTTTAAATGGTTTTGACACTTAGCTTAATTATTTAGGGTGTTTACTTTGAAAAGTTATTTTACGACAGTGATGCTAAGAATGAACCAACCGTTCACCTTGTTTATAATTTAATAAAGGACTGATCACCCGGTATTTAATTAAGCGGGGTGTTACAAATTTTTATGAACCTTCAAAATTTATTGTCATTCCCTATACGAGGGGAAGAAGTAAACTCTACATCATAACTTATTATCTTTGGCCCCTGAAAGTTATGTTCATCATGCTTATTCTAAGGAGTTAGATAATTTCCCTCTCACCTCTTATATGGTTTGATTATTGTCTTGAATGCTTCATGCCATACCAAGGTAATATCATCTCGAGAGGACATAAAGACCCTTTAGCTGTTATGTAAGTGCTCTTTAGAATGACTTCCATGCTTTAAATAATTTTGATAGGGTGTATTACATATCTTCCAACTTTATCTAATCTAACGTATTGGAGTTTTTTCCCATCCTTATGGGGTTTATATTACCAATAAGGTCTATGCACCTCGAATGTGAAAAAAAATGAGAATTGGCGAATATTAATTCTATCAAGGCATTTGTCCCTACTCACCCTCGTGATACTTACCCCTTAGGTATTCAGTAATCATATAAGTATCTTTAAGATAAATATTAAAACAAGGATTGAACCAATAGAATAACTCTAAGGCATACTCTCGAGTTTATGATGCCTATAATTGTTAAACATTTTGGAAAATTAGTGGCAAGTACTCTCTAATATCAAGGGAAAAGAAAATGGAAATGCCTAAGAGGGTAATATAAAAATTGTACGTCAAGATGACATATTGACTTTTATTATTGCGTTTACCACACCTGATACTACGAGAACTTCCAAAAAATATCTTCCTTGAACATTGGGTGATGGAAAAAGTAGAGTTAAAAGACCCGCTACCTAACCCCAGTTATGAGATGATGAGGTGTTTCATGAGGGAACTTAAAAGACTGACTTTGTTGGTTTTAAGAAACATAAGAGGTTGTTCGAGAGGTGGGGTATTGCCCCTTTGAATATGACGCGACACACACCTTCCTCCTAATGGGATCAACTTTCCTGTTCTTGAATTTTTCAAATTTCTTGGCATCTTTCTATTGATTTTGAAACTTAAAAAATATATTTACCAACAATGAAACATCCTCAAAATCGGAATCCGAAACTTTAATTTCCTCCTTCCAGGATTTCAAAGCAATACCTTTTTCTTTCTTAGGCACTTGCTTGGAGGTAATCATGTCAATTTCATAGGTTTGTAAGTCACCTACAATCTCTGCTAGTTTCGTCGACTCTAACTTACCCAATGAGTTTAAAATGGTCACTTTCGCATCAAACCTACTAGGAAATAACCTAAGGATTTTCTTAATGACACGGTTGTCTGTAATTTTCTCACCAAGGTTAAACGACGAGTTGACAATATTGGACAACCTAGCATAAAACTCATCAAAAGTCTCATCCTCTAACATCCTATTGGTCCCAAATAGTGTAGTAAGATTTTGAAGTTTTGACGCCCTAACCGTGGTAGTGACCTCGTGAGTAAGTGCCAAAATATCCCAAGCCTCTTTTGATGTTTCACAAGTCATAATTCTATTATATTATTTCGGTGTGACATGTGAAGAAATCGCGTGCAGACCCTTAGAATTATATTGTGAAAGTCTATGTTCAGTTTTGGTCCATGACTCGATAGGCTCTAAATTAGTGACCTCCCCTAAAATAGTGACAGGATGTGTCCAACCTTTCTCAACTGCTAGCCACACACGCTCATCAATTGATTTTAATGCACTTTTCATTCTCATTATCCAATAGGTGTAATTAGTGCCATAAAAAATAGGAGTTCAAAAAAGTTCGTTATTTCCAAAATTAATCTTTGAAACACACGGGATCACAAAACAAATAAATTATGTTTTCTAGCTCTGATACCAATTTAAAAAGGGGGTGTCCCTATGCGTATGTTTCAAATCAAATCAAGTTTCAACAAAAATTATCCAACTTTTAATAAGCACCAAACCAAGTTGTGAAAAAACAATTCTTACTTTAAACCAATTTTATCTTGATTAATGCTAAACATGCATCTAGTGATTAAAGAAAGTAAAGTAAAGTAAATAATACTCACAACGATGGATGTACAAGGAAAAACCCAAGACGGGAAAAAACCTCGGACGGCCCAAGCCAGACAATCACTATGAATGTGTAATTACAACGAACAGGTAAAAGACTCACTCAACGACTCGATCCCCATGGGTCTTAACGCTCTTCTGATCTTCAACCACTCCTCTCACAGTGCTCATGCAGAAAGTCCTTCTTCCACGATACCTGTCCACAACACAGGCATCCACGTATGTCTCGGTGTCCACCGAATGTCTTTGATACGTCTACGATGTCGAGCAAGAAGTCCTTCTCTTTTCTTCACCGCAAAACCCAGATGTTCAAGTATAGAACAAACCTTCTTGGTGCAGCAAAATCACATAAACATATAGTAATGATAACTCGGATCTTTGCAAACTCTAAGGATCTGTTTGAGATTTTAAACCTTAGAAAAACATGTGCAAACATGTTTATGGATCGTAAACTATTTTTCAAAATTCACACTCATTAATTTTGACGAAACCATGCTTTAAATAGAAAAAGATCACCGCCTCAAAAAATGTGTCGCTCGAACGAGATTGGCCTGTCGTTCGCACGACATATCCATCTCGCTCAAATGAAGGACAGATGTCGTTCGAACGACGCGCGTGTCATTTGGACTTTTTCTTTAAAACGTCTCTTCCAAAAGATATCCAAATAAGTCAAAATCTTTTTCGAGCTTATCAGAATGAAACGTAGTTTAAAACATCTAAAACACTTTTAAAATATGTGAAAATATTTTTTCTTCTAAAATTACATCCTTATCTTTTATAAAAATAATTCCGAGCACCATTAATTATACGTATTCATACCGTGTGATCTCGAAATGCAATTAACTTTGAAGACGAATAAACTTTCACCAATTCAACTTCGGAATGATTAATTCTTTGAAACTTTGCCGCAATGTCTTCAATTTCTTCAATACGTCATAGACCATGTGGGATCGTGACAAAATAAAATCTCCCTGTGACATATTACAAACACAGTTTTGTTCACGGAATTAAGTCAAAACAGTACAGGGACTCAATTGGAAATTTATGTCCTTACATTTATTAACTTCTAAATGAAAATAGAGCATTTCTTTATTATATGAGGATCCCAGATATAAGATATGACTATGGAAGTAGGGTAGTGATTCTTTGCAATATCATAAGCAATAGAAGATGAAAATTTCCCAAACAAATTAGGAGTCCAGATCCACTTATTGTCTAAAAGTTCCATATTAGAATAGCACAAGTCTTTGACTGATTGCAATCTTCTCCAGTTCCAAGAATCCCTTATAGCGGTAGCAGACCAATTCTTGTACCTGTTAGACATAAATGAGGACCATAGAGAGGTCTCTGGTACTAATTTCCAAATAAGATTCATTATAGAGGCCTTAGAAACTGTATATAAACCAGTTAATCCAAGACCTCCTTCATTAAGATCGTTGCATAAAGACTCCCAATCCTTCCACTGATACTTCCATCCATGCTCAACACTACCCACCAGATAACTTGTTAATCATCCTATGAATTTTCTGTATAATTATATTTAGAGGACATTTAGAAGCCAAAATAAATAATGGGATAGAGGACAACACATGTTTGATAAGAATATACCTCCCATCACTTGATAAAAATTTAGGCTACCATCCTGCAAGTTTTTATCTCGAAGAATACATAAGACTGTCATAATTTTTCACTTTGTTCCTCCCTCTGAATAAAGGGCAGCCAAGATACTTGATTGGGAGGTCCCTGGCCTTTAAAATAGTGCATTCAACTACATTGGATCTGAAATTTGGAGGCCTTTTAGCATTATCTATAAAGCAGGTCTTAGTAAAGTTAATCTTCTTGCCTGAAATGAGAGAGTATTTTTGAAGAAAATTCATGAGGTTTTTTAAGCTTCTCTTATCCCCTCTAGAGAATACAATTCAATCATCGGCAGAGGCTAAATATGATATAATAGGATTGTCACTAGGAAAGTTAAAAGTATTAGTTTGTCCTTCTTCCATAAGTTTATTCAATCCCCTGCTAAAATAATCAATAGCTAAAATAATAAGGCATGGGATAGGGGCTCCCCTTACCTTAGACCTTTAGAAGATATGAAATACCCACAACTTTGTCCATTAATACAAATAGAAAACCAGTTGTTGGAAGTAATTATCCAAATGAGATCAATCCCTTTCTCTCTAAACCCAAAGCTTCTAAGAACTGAAATTAGAAACCCCCAATTAACCCTATCATAGGCCTTTTCCATATCTATCTTAATAATGACATTTACAATGCTGTTGTGATAAAGAAACTTCGTCACAAATAATCTTTAGCGACGAACAGATACGCCACTAAAGGAATTAAACATTGTCTCAATTACAATTACATTACTTGGTTTTGGCCATTCTCGATACATATGTTCATCGCTGAAGCAGTTATATCCGTTGCACATATTTTTTTCATTTATAAAGTTCTTGCGATAAAGAAACTTCGTCGCAAAATATGTTTTTAAAAAATTGATAGCAACAAATTAAATCATCGCAAATGTGTTATGAATCACTAAACATGAGTTATTTTTTAAGCAAATATTTGAATGAATGAATTTTTTCCTTGCAGTAATAAGTTCTTTTGCCGCAAGTGAAAATAAAAATATTAATTTATAGCAACTTAAGTACTAAGATAAAAACAATAGTGAAAAAAGTCGTAACCATGTCTCTAAAATTAAACATGAATCATAACTAATTAGTTAAACTGAGATAAAAGTCATAGTAAAATATTTAAACTAAGACACAAGTCATTTACCAATTTGTCACAACTAAAAATGTTGAATACTAATAAAACCAAATCTAGGAGTATTCGCTTAAGAAACACCCTCCATCCGACTAAGTGTCGCCATGATCTTTTCAATCATTACTCCTCGACTCTGGATTGTTGCATTTTGACTCTTCAAAACACCATTCAACCGAGAGATCTCATATTTCACGGCCTCATTCTCTGCAATGGCATATGCTCCATACCTAGATCCAAATGTCTCAGGTTGAGGTTCAATCCCAAAACCCTTAACATAACCCAACCTCATCTCAATAATCTCCTCACAAATGTGTGCTTCGATCAACACTGGATTGCTTCGCTGCATATCGAGCATGTTGTTCTGTAAAGAAAAGTGTCAAATTATATCCAATACCACCTAAAAAAGGGCACAATATTAAGTTTTAATTATTATTGATACAATAACATCTATCATTAATAAATTAGGATAGGTTAGGTTAAACTTGAAAATGGATTGATCTTTGAAAAAAATTGCCCTAAAATATTACCACTTTAATGTGACTTTAGTTGCAGTAAAATCGAGGTCACGATTTTTGTTTATAAAAAGTTATAGAGCCAATTTTAAATGAACCAAGAAAATGTAAAGATAAAATGTTTACATGTATCATAAAATGGTTAATCAACAATATGCAAATATTAATCCAATTCACCAAATACTAATTTTCCATCGCACGTGAAAATCAAACAAAAAGTGACATTAACATATACTTACATACGCATTCTTGACCTCATGGTTGACCCATCCTCTAGCATTACTGAAATGGTTGTTATGGAAGATTACAATACGCCCAATAGGTTTCTCATGTAACTTACTATCCTTCTACCATAATAAAAAAAATCAAAGTAAACAAATTTGTGCTATAAACAAAAATGCTTGTTACAAATATCAGCTACCAAATTTACCTCTTCATATGTGTGTTGAACAAATAATTTTGTCCTACCACGTTGATTAAATAAACACTATCGACGACTTTCTCTACATTTGGCTGAACAATCCTGAATTAATAAGCAAATATATTTTAATACACAAGTATAATGGTAAAAATGAGATAAAAACGGTGAATACTAGATTTTAGCCCAGCGCGATACGCAACCTTTTGTAAAAAATTTATAGCACTCCATTATATATGAAAAAAATTTCAACAAATGAATATTTGATATAAAGAATAATTCATATCATTGAAATTAAATATCTATTGAAATTAAGCACTGAACTAGTACCCTCTGCCCATCGAATTCTACTACTACTTTTGATATAAAGATAGATACTACTACTTTTGAATATCACTGATCATTAAAATGTAACCTAAATTCTACTACTTTTATCATCAATCTCTTTGTAATCCATCCAAATTCAGTTATCTTATGACTTATCCTCGTGATACTCTTGAACCTAGTTTATTGACTATTTATCCTAGTGTCAACCTATTTCAAAAATCATAAAGGGAATATAGCTTGACAAATTTCACATTAAATATGGCAGGCGTAATATAGCCAGCGAAGAATTTACCTGAGCACATTTAGTTAGCACGAGGGGTTTGAAAAGAATTACCAAATTGCATAGTAGCTGACCTCCACGTGTCATTGTAGAATTACACTTTTCTATATTTGTGCGTCTAAGATTTTATACAAGTTTATATGATAGTTTGGGGATTAATTAATTATGTGGGACATTGGAACTGGTGTTGAGTCAAAATTAGAAAAGAGATCCAAGATAATAATGGCTTGCTCATTAGGTAGCGCAATGAAACCAACACAAAATCTTTCTAAAGGCCAACAGTCAAGGTTTGTTCACATTTTATCCCATTTATTTTTTTCTCACATTTGAAGCTTAGCATAGTTTATGCTTAAATGATACATCAACAAAATATACTAAGAAAAAAATAAATCACGTTTTAAAAATAAGTATACAAGGAATCATGGATTTGGTTTAATTTAAGGTTGAAGTTGTATAAAGGTTTACAAATTGTTCAGCTTTTCTAGTTTCCTTGGCCTTTAATTTATCAAGGATAGTAAATAATAGATGTTTTTGAAATGCCATTTTTTAGGATTAAGAAAAAAAACATAAAAATATTATCGTCTTAATCTTGCCTTCTTTTCTAAAAAAAAAAATCTAACTTGGTAATTAGTCTTAAATTTAAACCGCCCTATTTAATTTTCCTCCCAGATTTAATTATGAAAATTTAATTAAATGACTCTTATGTCTAGTTGGACCTAAATGCATCAGTCTTTGTGATGGTGCAATGCATGGTTGGAACTTGTTCAAGTTAAAAAATTGGCATGATTACAAATATGTATTGGACACTAAAATGGAAAGAGAAAAAATACAGGAAACGATAAATGAATAAACAAAACAAAATATGATGATCCTGACCTCAATTTAGGATAAAATTTTGAATTATTATTTTCTTACCCTTTATTCTTACATTTTCAAATGTTTTCTTCTTTTACTTGTGTGCCTAGCGACTAGTGCCCCGCATTGCATCCAATTACTCTCTCCCTCTCTCGACAGCAGCTTAAAGCTTTGATATATGCTTTTGTTGATGTTAATTAATGAATTTTGATATGCGTTTCATCGTGATGTACCAATTTAGTTAATAAATTATACACGTAGAAATGCATATATACATACAACTAAGGAGATTGCAGATGCTCTACTTTAATACTATTATTTTTAACTATATTATGAGTAACAAAAAGTGACTGGTATGTTAGAATTTTCTTGCATAACTGTCCCCAAAATGCACAATTTAAAAATAAATAATGTATATTCTCAAAGTTCCCCCCACGGAAAAAAGATTATGGCACTTGAAGCCAACAACCTCGTTGCGCTAAATTACGTTACTTCAACTACCACAAACAATAATAACATCATTATTGATTATATCCTTATTTGAAGTTGATTTTGTATCCAAATCATGCGGGTCCCTTATAGCTGCCTATTTGCTAGTCTTCAATGGCTATACCAATGTTTTCCATTTGGAATGAGGGCTCTATAAGTGGTTCAAAAAGAACAACCTACATTTTCTGAAGATGAAATCCCTAAAGAATGATATTTGTACCACTATAAGTTGACCCCTTGATTAATCTTTTCTCTTTTTATTTTTGTTTGTGTTCCCCATATCGTATAGATCGCAAGGGAGCCATGGTCAAGATATTTAGACTAAAATATACAATTGAGTGTAAAAGGACATAAATAGCTCTTCACATATTCATAACTATCCCCAAACAAAAAATAAACATGTTTTTATTGTTTCTATAAATAATGAAAGAGTTCCGTGCAACAACCTCTTCAAAAACGTTCCATCGGGATCAAAGGATGTAATACTTTTGATTTGTAAGTTGCATTTATCTTGGTAAATAGAAAGGTTAATACTATTTCTAAATTTTTAGTGAGACCCCTGTTCTAAGAAATCAGGCTTCTTTATCTATCCACATAACCAAACAATCGAATAAGAACATGAATCTTTTATGTAAAATAAATTGCATCCTAATGTACATATCCACAAGATTAAGACTATATTTAGTTACGTTTCTCCAATATAGAAACCTATATGTTGCAAAAAAAAATTGAACATGTATGATTCCCAATGTACGCATCCACATGCCTAAGATCATATTCAGTTATGTTTATCCAGCAGAGGGGCCTAAATTTCTTCACCAAAGTAATAGACGCTATACCTGTAATATCCAACCTAGAGAATCTAATTAAATCATATGTAAATTATATATAAGGAGGAATTGATTACGAGTATGAAGAGAACGATTGGGTTATGGAATTTGTATAAACTAAAAAAAGGATTTAAGGATTTTTATGTTAGAAATTTAATAGGCCCTCCAAGACTTTAAGAACCGTGCTCAGTCAAAAATAAAAAGTTGAAATGGAAGAGATTTTATAAGAAACATCTTCATTCCGGTAGGGTCGTTCAAACAACCTTCAGTGTCGTTCAAATGGCAAATCAGCCATTCAAACGATGTATGGGAAATGTCGGTTCTGCCATTATATTTATGTTGTCTTCATGGGGTCCATGAGATCAATCTGGTCCACTGAGTTGTCGATCGGTGAGCTAACAGTTACCTGATATGGGGAGAATTCATGAGGTTATAGGGTTTCCATTTTTGGTGGCAGATTGGTGATTTGTGGTTATAAGAAGAAAGGGGCGTGGGGTTGGGAACCCCCACAGCCAAACTCTCGAAGGCTTCTCTCTCTCTCTCTCCCTTGATCTATTATTCCCCATTATTATCTTCGAGTGTAACTCGTACACCCACACCAAGAAATATACAGCCTTCCCCTGCTAAGAAATAAGCCACGAACACGAATATATATACAGAGAGAGAAGTTGTTGTCGGGGGTTTTGATGAGTGTTTACGGAGGCATTTTTAGAAGAAGATGTAGTTGTTATTAGAAGTATTTGGAAAGCGATTTAATGGAGATTTTCTTAGAGCCTGTTGGAGCTCCCATGGAGGTCTGTTTGGTGGAGCTTTTGTGACTCCCTTTAAGGCCACCATTGAAGGTTGGGGAGTCACCCATCTTAATCGCCACCACCATCCTTGATACCATTTAGGTGGGTGATCTACTCTTAGTATATTTATGACTCTATTTGATAAATAGTATAGCCTTGTTGTGCGTATGATTAAGAGTAAATTTATGAGACAAGTAGCGTAGGCATTTTTATGGAATAAAAATGCTAGAAAATAATGTTGTTATATTTTCTAATAAATCTGAAATTAGACATTTTTATGGAAGTAAAAATGTTAGAAAATAACATTTTTGTGAGTTTCCTAGTAATTTGAAAATCGACATTTTTATGAAATAAAATGCTAGGAAATGTTACTATTGTGTGCTTTCTATTAAATCTGAAAATAAATATTTTATGGAATAAAAATGTAAGAAATGTCATTTTGGCATATTTTAGTGAAAAGAAATAACAAACATTTTTATGGAATAAAAATGCTAGAAAATGTTATTTTGTTAAGATTAAAGAGTGAATAGTTATTTCAAAATTTTGAAATAATGAAAGTCAATGTTTTATGAAAATGGTGTATTTCCTAGTAATTTTGGTGATAAATGTTTAATGGAATAAAATGTTGGCAAATTATGTGATTTTATGGGAAATGATATTTGGTTGAAAAATAAAGAATAACTAATATTTCAAGGTTTGGGAATATTGAAGAATGACATATTTGTCAAAATGGAAATTTTAAAAATATTGGTGTTAAACATCTTATGGAATAAAATGTTTCGAAATGAACCTTTATGTAACACCCCATGATTTTGGGATCGAGAAATTAAATTTTTGGGAAAATAAAATTTAATTAAATTGGAGAATTTTAAAATTTGGGAATTGAGGTCAAAAAATAGAGAACATTTCAAAGTATTCTGGATGATGATTTTGAGGGTACCATAGATCCCGGAAGGGTCGAGATAGTCAAAATGACTGTCATTGGGTTTTATTTCAGCTTTGGAATGTTTTTAAGTCAGTTTGACTCGAATTGGAGTAAACGAGTCATTTAAAGTGTGTATTAACATTTAAAATTGGGACTTATGTTTTAAGGGATTTAGAGGCTTATGGATCAAGCCTTCTCATTCGAGAGAAAGAGATAAAGAGAAAGAAGAGAGAAAAGAAGAAGAAAAGAATAGAGAGAGGAAGAAAAGCTTGGAGATTCCAGCCAAAACGCGACAACGAGGACGATCCAACCTCTACAAATCTGAGGCAAGTGTTTAATCTTCCTAAATAAGTCATTTGTGTATTTGATTTCATAATTTGTGGGTAAAGGAAATGGTTTTGGGGTATAAATATCAAAACCTAGATTTTGGGTTTAAATCTTGAAATTGATGATTACACATGGGTTTAAGGGATATAAATTGATGAGGTGAAATTATAGGATGTGTTTTGATGTTGGAAAGATCATTGGCTTACAAATTTATACTTAGAAATTATTTGATTTGGGATTTTGGGAAATTAGGTTTTTGTAGAAAAATGACCATTTTGTAGCATGCTGAACAGGCCGAATCGATTCGGCCTCTTTTCGAATCGATTCGGAATATTGCAGAGTCCGAGGACTGTGTGACTAAATCTTTTTGGACCCAAGGAGAATCGATTTTTCCTGAGACATAAGCCTAGGTATTTGGACCCGAATCGATTCAGAAACAGGGCTAATTTATGGAGTTTTCCTAGGATGATTTCTAACCCTTTTTTGTTGGGTTTATTGGTTTGGGGCCTTCTCTTATGATGTAAGAGATATGTTTTGGAGACAAATAAGGGGTTTCTCACGTATTATGATTTTGGGGACTTCATGGAACAATTTGGGAAAAATATATCCATGTATGCATTAGAGTTGTGTATAGAGATAGTGAGAAACCTCATTGGGGATGGAAATCCTAATATTAGATCACGAGAGTGAGTCTAGATATGATGTGAAGTTAAGAACTCCTAAAGAGAGAGTTGTGAGGGCATGTCTCGTAATTGTAAGCCGAGAGTAGTGCCAAATCCTTATGGTAAATAGAACTCGATTGAGATTAAGGTTTGGGGACCGAAGAGTGAGAGGGGTCACGTATCCTTAGAAACGTTTAAATTAAGGAAAAATCGATAGCCCAATAGGAGTAAGGGTTCATAAGATCAAGTGAACCATAGGTGAAATTAGGAACGGATTGGATCGTACGATCAACTAGAATAAGCGGTAGCATAAATTCTAGTCAGGATAGTTTACACATAATTGTGTGGAAATAATCATTGGGATTCAAATACTTGATATGAAGTTGGGATAATTTGAGGTTTATATACTATTGGTCATGTATATGCCAATGGTCAAATAGTACTTGAGATAATTATGTACTTTTGAATATATTGGAGGTGTGTAGTGATGGTTTCCTACACTAAACTTTGGGTGATAACCCAAATGTTTAATATAAACATATATTTTTGGGAGAGTATTCATCATAGGAAAAATGGATGAATATGCTTCAAGTGAGGGATTGTATTCACATATCGAGGTAAATTAAATAAGTTTTGGGGTGACGGCTAGTATATTGAGGATTATGTATACCTATATCCGAGTTTATATATATATCTTATACATATGAATGAGAAATAGTTTGTATATATAGATATATGGATATGTGAATACATGTATATATATGTGTATGGATATGAATATATGGATATATTTTTGTTGTGAATATCTAAACCATATGTGATGGTTTAATGTTTAATCATATGATGGTATCATATGGATGTGTATATATTGTGCATGTGAACGATATATATACTTATGTGGTTAAGCATACCCCGCTCATGCTATCATTGGGAAGTTTTCGCGTAGAGGGTGAGCATCCTGGCTCAAGGAGCTGGGTGTGGATATTCCCCAGGTCATAGTCGTCCATGGTGTTATTATGTGATATGAATTTATTTTGGGGTGGGACGTGGTGGGTATGTCTCGTCTCATTGACCGGTTAGGAGCTATGACCGCTTCCCGGGACGTTGTATGTGTGTGTTTGGCCCCGATGTCGGTGATATTGAGTCCGACCGTGGTCCCCAGGATGGTATGTGAGTAATGCCCTGGAAGATAATAGCATGGTGCAGTTTATCGGCGATATATATAGCCGGGTATATTATGTGCATGGCCATTTTACATCAGATGTGATATGTACACTTGGTCATGGAAATGGATGATTGTATATATATATATGGTTAGAATAATTGACTATGTATATTTTTATATCCTATAGCTGAAATGATATGGAATCTTGATGGAGTACATCTTGAATGATTATGGTGTACTAGATTGATGGGGGTTGATGTATCGCATTTAAGGAATATTTCGGTTACATCATCCCAAGGATATTATTGGAGATTTTGGGTTGTTCTTACATGGTAATCTAAATTTAGTAGTTGTAATAGTATAATTGTATGTATGGCATAATGGATCTCTAGGATCGACATTGTCAAGGACTACTGTAACGGGAGGGTTCCTTGTTTGGATTTCGCTTTGCGAGACGCCCCACGCACGAAACGTAGTGCAATGTTGAGATTGGAGAGAAGTTTTGTCAATAAAAATGTTGTATGCATGTTATTTAGAAATTAAATCATATGATTCAACCCAAATGTATATGGGTAACGTATTAAAAATTATAATTGATTAAATTATAAACCGGAATCCATTAAGCCTAGTATGGCATATATGTTTGAATATAATCATGTATGATTAGAAAGGGTTGGATTATTGGGTATGCTAGGAAGGCAGTTATTGAGGGTATAGGCTATGCCTATGGTAAGTTAGGTTGTACTTATAGGTGGGGTAACTTAACTAAAATTTCAGGACGTGAGTAGGTGCGCGCCGTTAGATGAGAGGTGAGTTAGGGTTTCACGAGAGTGCGATTCCACTTTAATTATGAAATAAGTGCATTGATATTTATTATGCACGGTTAACACCCTAAATATTTTTACAACTCGGGCTCTGACCCGTTTACTTTTCTCTCCTGCATGTATATCTATATATTACTACAGGTGTCCTACCGCATGGATGCCGGATGCCCTCCATCCAGAGTCTTGGGAGCCATGACAGATGCGGACTGTTGTAGGACTTAGATTGTAGTCACTTCCTACTTCTTTAAAAATCTAGGTAATATTCATGTTGTATATCGGGTTTGTACTCAAGGGATATTTATAAATGTTTGTATTTATTCCATTTCAGTTATTGTATTGTCTGTGACCCGACAGCTTATTCGGGTTTATTTTTTTGTGGTATATTCGGTTGTAGTTACTCATTTCATTTTATTCCAGCATTTCATTTATCATAGTTCTTGTATGTATCTTTCTTTTCTTTGTTAGTAGCTTATATTGTTGGTTTGTTGTCTGTTATATATTGTATTTAATTTTAACATCTCCCTTACATGATCTCGGGTAGTTAGTCTATATTATATTTGTACCAACAGTTTGTGTTGAGACTGAGCCATCTGAAACTCCTGATTTAATGTAGTATAGGGTTGGCGACCCGTTATTATTTTAAGCGGGGTGTTACAGATGGTATCAGAGTATCAGGTTCTAGAGTCTTTAGGATCTGTGCGGGTTTTCTGCGTTCTTTCGTTAACGTTCTTGATATAAAGCCCTACTATTAGGACTGTTGTCTTCACTGCATTTATCTTCTTTTACGAAGTGTATTCACTTAATCGACGTTCTGATAACAGTTGTTCTCGTTTCAGATGTCTCCTAGATTATGTAATCTAGGAAAGGACAAGATTATAGATACAATACCCATAAAATATTTTAGGTACACTTTGATCGGGGGTATTTGTTTTCCTCGATTCAGGCGAAAATAAGAAAGAGAACTTTAGCTGAGGTTCAGGGTGATCTATCGATGGTTGAGTGAGAAAGGGAAATTTACTCAAATGGCGAATTTTGGACTTAGTAAGGTATGTCTGGGGAGAGGTATGTAGTGTAGTCCTTAGGAGGTTTAGATTAAGAAACCCGTCGACTTTTGTTAGGAAGCCTCATGATGCTAACCTCTACCGGTGGAAGGTAGGTGGCATTGACCAAATAGTTAGGGGTATCGTCTTTATTTAAGAAGGGCGTAAGAAATTTGGAGACTCAGGTTCGTTGAGTAGGACTGGGGGAGTTTTCGGTTGTCACAATTGCGCTTTGTCCTTCAAAATGGTTAGGAAGGATTTTGAGGAAGATGTTTCTCTTATGGAGAAATAGGTTTATGAGGAAGGATTGTCCTGGAAGAAGTAGAGGACCCTGAGTTGAGATTCAAGGAAAAGGTGAAACCATTGGATTATGGAAGTATAAGGTAGAATCCCTTTCTTTGGGTTTAAGTCACGCTTTGTGCGATATTGGGAACGTCGCACGTTAGGTATATTGAGAGGTTAACCACTACGCCCTTAGGGTGTATAAAATTTCCTTGGAGGAAGGAGTGAGTAAGTATGGCCATTGTATGGCATCTTTTGAGAAAATAAATCGTCTCGTGAGGAGATAGTCGAGAGTTGTAATATTGAATTCCGGAAGTGCAGAATGTTGAGGTTTATTGAGTAGTGGTTATAAGGTTATATTGTCTTATGGATAGGTTAGGGCATGTAATTGTAGTGTTCCAATGAGGGAAGAACTTATTTTATGGAAAGGTGTTGATGTGATGTAGAGGAATTTTTATACTTGAGAGGTTCAAGTTGGTAGTTTTATTTTGAGCGGATAATTAAGCTCATAGTTGTGCTAGTTTTGAGAACTAGGTATTGGTTAGAGTGTTGTATTGGTTGAGGCCTTCTGTCTTAAACATAAGGTATTTGTTTGGCGTGTCGAAAGACACAGACTTTATTTATATTGTATTGTTATATAGGCCTTTGGGCAATATCTAAAATATAAAAATCTTTTGTAAAACCTTAACCCTGGTTCAACTAATCTCAATCCCCCACCTAGCTACACAGTAGTGTATTGGGAGGGTTCTTTGTTTGGATTTCGCTTGTGAGACCTCCCCCGCACGAAGGTGGCTAGCGTCAGGAATTGAGGAGAGTTCAACCATTGGGAATTTTCAAACTTTTATATAGTTAATATGTTATTATAGATTATATTGGTGATAGTTATATAACGATTGGAGGCTAATGGAGCCTGATTATAATTCTACGAGTGGAAGCTCGGGTACGGGGTGTATGGGCCCCCTGGGTAGTAGCTTGCTTTAAAATCTAAAGGGTTTGACATGAGAACTAGAAAGGATCGGTATAGTGATCCTGAGGGTTGATGTAAGGACTAGATGAGATTGAGGTCCTAGGCATATCTTAAATTTCGCGGGCGAAGTTTTTGTAAGGGGGGAGGAGTGTAACACCCCATGATTTTGGGATCGAGAAATTAAATGTTTGGGAAAATAAAATTTAATTAAATTGGAGAATTTTAAAATTTGGGAATTGAGGTCCTAAAATAGAGGACATTTCAAAGTATTTCGGATGATGATTTTGAGGGTACCATCGATCCCGAAAGGGTCGAGATAGTCGAAATGACTATCATTGGGTTTTATTTTGGTTCCGGAATGTTTTTAAGTCAGTTTGACTCGAATTGGAGTAAACGAGTCATTTAAAGTGTGTATTAAGATTTAAAATTGGGACTTATGTTTCAAGGGATTTAGAGGCTTACGGATCAAGCCTTATCATTTGAGAGAAAGAGAGAAAGAGAAAGAAGAGAGAAAAGAAGATAGAGAGAAAGAAAAGCTTGGAGATTCCGGCCAAAACCCGACAACGAGGACGATCCAACCTCTACAAATCTGAGGCAAGTGTTTAATCTTGCTAAATAATTCATTTGTGTATTTGATTTCATAATTTGTGGGTAAAGGAAATGGTCTTTGGGTATAAATATCAAAACCTAGATTTTGGGTTTAAATCTTGAAATTGATGATTACACATGGGTTTAAGGGGTATAAATTGATGAGGTGAAATTATAGGATGTGTTTTGATGTTGGAAACATGATTGGGTTAAAAATTTATACTTAGAAATTGTTTGATTTGGGATTTTGGGAAATTAGGTTTTTGTAGAAAAATGGCCATTTCGTAGCCTGCTGAACATGACGAATCGATTCGGCCTCTTTTCCAATCGATTCGGAATGTTGCAGGATCCCAGGTCTGTGTGACCAAATCGATTCGGCCTGAGACAGAAGCCCAGGTCTTTGGAATCGAATCAATTTGCCTTGGAGGCCGAATCGATTCGCTAGGCCGAATCGATTCGGAAATAGGGCTGTTTCATGGTGTTTTCCTAGGATGATTTCTAACCCTTTTTTGTTGGGTTTATTGGTTTGGGACCTTCTCTTATGATGTAAGAGATATGTTTTAGAGACACATAAGGGGTTTCTCACATATTATGATTTTGAGGACTTCTTGGAACAATTTGGGAAAAATATATCCATGTATGCATTAGAGTTGTGTATAGAGATAGTGAGAAACCTCATTGGGGATGGAAATCCTAATATTAGATCACGAGAGTGAGTCAAGATATGATGTGAAGTTAAGAACTCTTAAAGAGAGAGTTACGAGGGCATGGCTCGTAATTGTAGGCCGAGGGTAGTGCGAAATCCTTATGATAAATAGAATTCGATTGAGATTAAGGTTTGGGGACCGAAGAGTGAGAGCGGTCACGTATCCTTAGAAACGTTTAAATTAAGGAAAAATCGGTATACCAATATGAGTAAGGGTTCATAAGATCAAGTGAACCGTAGGTGAAATTAGGAACGAATTGGATCGTACTATCAACTAGAATAAGCGGTAGCATAAATTCTAGTCAGGATAGTTTACACATAATTCTCTGGAAATAATCATTAGGATTCCAATACTGGAAATGAAGTTGGGATAAGTTGAGGTTTATATACTATTGGTCATGTATATGCCAATGGTCAAATAGTACTTGAGATAATTATGTACTTTTGAATATAGTGGAGATGTGTAGTGATGGATTCCTACACTAAACTTTGGGTGATAACCCAAATGTTGAATATAAACATATATTTTTGGGAGAGTATTCATCATAGGAAAAATGGATGAATATGCTTCAAGTGAGGGATTGTTTTCACATATCGAGGTAAATTAAATGAGTTTTGGGGTAACGGCTAGTATATTGAGGATTATGTATACCTATAGCCGGTTTTATATATATCTTATACATATGAACGAGAAATAGTTTGTATATATAGATATGTGGATATGTGAATATATGTATATATATATGTATGGATATGAATATATGGATATATTTTTGTTGTGAATATCTAAACCGTATGTGATGGTTTAATGTTTAATCATATGATGGGATCATATGGATGTGTATATATTGTGCATGTGAACGATATATATACTTATGTGGTTAAGCATACCCCGCTCATGATATCATTGGGAAGTTTTCGCGCAGAGGGTGAGCATCCTGGCTCAAGGAGCAGGGTGTGGATATTCCCCAGGTGATAGTCGTCCATGGTGTTATTATGTGATATGCATTTCTTTTAGGGTGGGACGTGGTGGGTATGTCTCGTCTCATTGACTGGTTAGGAGCTATGACCGCTTCTCGGGGCGTCGTGTGTGTGTGTGTTTGGCCCCAATGTCGGTGATATTGAGTCCGACCGTGGTCCCCAGGATGGTATGTGAGTAATGCCCTGGAAGATGATAGCATGGTGCAGTTTATCGGCATTTTATATAGCCGGGTATATTATGTGCATGGCCATTGTACATCAGATGTGGTATGTACACTTGGTCATGGGAATGGATGATTGTATATATATATATGGTTAGAATAAATGCCTATATATATTTATATATCCTATAGGTGAAAGGATATTGTATCTTGATGGAGTACATCTTGGATGATTATGGTGTACAAGATTGATGGGGGTTGATGTATTGCATTTAATGAATATTTCGGTTACATCATCCCAAGGATATTATTGGAGATTTTGGGTTGTTCTTACATGGTAATCTAATTTAGTAGTTGTAATAGTAGAATTGTATGTATGGCATAATGGATCTCTAGGATCGACATTGTCAAGGAGTAGTGTAACGGGGGGGTTCCTTGTTTGGATTTCACTTTGCGAGACGCCCCACGCACGAAACGTAGTGCAATGTTGAGATTGGAGAGAAGTTTTGTCAATAAAAATTTTGTATGTATGTTATTTAGAAATTAAATCATATGATTCAACCCAAATGTATATGGGTAATGTATTAAGAATTATAATTTATTAAATTATAAATCGGAATCCATTAAGCCTAGTATGGCATATATGTTTGAAAATAATCAAGTATGATTAAAAAGGGTTGGATTCTTGATTATGCTAGGAAGGCAGGTATTAGGGGTATAGGCTATGCCTATGGTAAGTTAGGTTGTCCTTATAGGTGGGGTAACTTAACTAAAATTTCAGGATGCGAGTAGGTGCGCGCCGTTAGATGAGAGGTGAGTTGGGGTTTCACGAGAGTGTGATTCCACTTTAATTATGAAATAAGTGCATTGATACTTATTATGCACGGTTAACACACTTGCTAAATATTTTTACAACTCGGGCTCTGACCCGTTTACTTTTATCTCCTGCATGTATATCTATATATTACTATAGGTGTCGTACCGCATGGATACCGGATGCCCTCCATCCAGAGTCTTGGGAGCCATGAAAGGTGCGGACTGTTGCGGGACTTAGATTGTAGTCGCTTCCTACTTCTTTAAAAATCTAGGTAGGATTCATGTTGTATATCGGGTTTGTACCCAAGGGATATTTATAAATGTTTGTATTTATTCCATTTCAGTTATTGTATTGTCTGTGACCCGACAGCTTATTCGGGTTTATTTTTTTTGTGGTATATTCGGTTGTAGTTACTCATTTCATTTTATTCTAGAATTTCATTTATCATAGTTCTTGTATGCATCTGTCTTTTCTTTGTTAGTAGCTTATAGTGTTGGTTTGTTGTCTGTTATCTATTGTATTTAATTTTAACATCTCGCTTACATGATATCGGGTAGTTAGTCTATATTATATTTGTACCGACAGTTGGTGTTGAGACTGAGCCATCTGAAACTCCTGATTTAATGTAGTATAGGGTTGGCCACCCGTTATTATTTTAAGCGGGGTGTTACTCTTTATTTATTGAAAAGTATGCTTAAAACATGTAGTAGGATTTTTGGGTTCTAAATCAATCTTATATTGCATTTAAACTTGTAGTATTTTGGCATAGAATGTATAAACAAGTTTAAAGAAGGTGTTATTGGATTTGAACAATAATTAATAAAGGTTGAAGTTTTAGTCTTCAAAGTATGTACAATTAGGACTAAAAGACATAGTGTGTATGAAGTTAACGGACTACGTGTTAATAAAAGAAATGATATTTTCTTACAAAAGTAGTCTTAAGCATAAATGTATTTCTTGAAAGAAATATGAATGTTGGTAAAAAAAAGTATTAGTTAAGTGTTAATGGGCAAACATGAAATGGTTAGGGAGTGTAACTAAGTAATAATCTGAAATATTAACACTTATGAGATTATAAAAGGATTAAAGGCGTAAAAGTGTTTCCAATCAAGATGAATGTACTCCAAGTGTAAAAGGGTGTTAAATGGTAAAACACTTAAGAAGTTGGTGTGTATAACTAAATAGTGTTTTGGGTGAAATTATCACTTGTGAAAAAGGAGTAAAAGTGCGATTTGGAAACAAATGGGTAAAATGGTAATTTTACTTAAAGTGGAACCTTTTAGAAAATAAAAATGTTGGGAAGGGTGTTACACAAAGTGCTCCTAAATGAATATGACTTTTGGAATAAAAATCAAGGTTAAAGTGTAAAGGACATAAAATGATAAATTTTCAAGTGTAACACAAATTGGGATGATAAAGTCTCGGGTTTTGGCTTCGGTCGGGTAAAAAGGAAGGGAAATAATGTGGACAATTGTAAAATATTAAAACACATGAAAGGTACACGGATGACACCGGGATAAAGCAAAAAGGGCCCGAAGCCCTTGGTGAAAAGACCTAAACCACTCGCCAGAGCATATGGTGCGCATAGCCGTCGGTGTAGAACCCGTGTAAGTATGCGGTATTAGAAGATTTCGAGAAAAAATAAAGAAAATATGGAACATATCGAGAAATGGGTTGTGTTGTAAAATACGTTAATACAACCTAACTTGAATGAGTGTAATAAATATTCTGGTAAATGTGAAATGGACAAGTAAATATATAAATCTACTAATGTCCATAAAGGAATGAAAGGGTTTAAAGAAAGTAAATAATTGGGTGGTTAAGCCACCTAAATGGTTAAACCCATACTTAACACAAAATGTGTTGTAAAAAAGATTTTCAAAGATTAAACAAGTATTTTCTAACGCGGTGTATGCATGTGTTCAAATGGTTATTTTCAATGAAAATACTTAAGTGTATAGTAATAAATGAAAGGAGTAAAATTTTGGTAAGGGAATGGTTTCAATAAAATTAAGTGGAACGGTTACAAGTGTTGAACTGGGTGTGTTAAATAAGATGAAAATGCTAAGTATGAGTAAAGGAAGGTTTTACTAAATTAAGTTAAATTACTCTGGATAAGTATGGTTTTCGAAAGCAGAACGGTTAATGTATTGGAATGTGTATTTTCAAAGGTATATGTATGTACATATATACATATTTTCACATGCATGTGGTCGTAGCATGTGAGTATTCCATTTTTTTCCTTCATTTTTATACTGTTTGTATAAATCCCATTGGGCATAAGCTCACATCCCCACTTTGTTACGACAGGTTGGGAGAGGTTCTGTATTTTGAGTGCATTTTACTGGTAAGTATATTTTATTTTTATTAGTAGCTCTGTTTACTTGGACTTCGGGGTGCTCCCTATGGGTCCCTCACGTAGTTCATCTCGAAATTGGAATCGCATGCTAACAAGTGAAACGTCAATTAAAATAAAACTGGACTAGCAACATTATTTAGGTTGTTTCATTGCACTTCACACCTAACGATTCCATTCGTATCGGTTTGACTCATGGGTAACCCACAAATCCGGGGCGGGGCTTTACAAATGGTATCAGAGCTATAGGTTCAAGATTCCTTTTGGGAGTGACGTGGTGAGGTCAGTAGTGGATCGTTCGACGTTGGTGTTGGTTTGGATCATTCATGCTAATTTGATGACGGTTTATCTCGTGTCCTCGATGATAAGGCCAAAGAGGGTAGAACGACAAGTAAGTTAGTGCCAAGTGACATATGATCTAGTGAATTATTATAAATGGCTTCCGCAAATTCTGAATTAGTATGTAATAAGTTACAAGTGTCCATGTAAGGTAGTAAGTGGGGACACAATGGTATATAGTGTGAGGTGTTTGTTCAACCTTTGATGACATAGAGTCTTCAGAGATGTTAATAGAATGTGATGATGCCATTGGGAAAGTGGCACCAAAATTGTGCATAGTCAACGGTAGAGATTGATAGTAGAAATGTTATGATTAAGTAATGAGAAATCATGATTTCAAATGTAATCTTAGGTACGGCATATATGAGGAGTCCATATCAATGTTATTATTAGGTAAATTGGATCTTTGGGGTGACATCGTGATTGATGGAAATTGATAGGATGTTGACCTTGTGGAAGAATGCCTAGTGATTGTTAGCATATGAGTATATCACGTAAGCCTCTAGCAGGATTACGGAGTGACAATGAGTAGTAATGTGTTTATAAATGTTAGTTTGTGGTAAGAACATATTGGGTCCTTGGTTGTGGGCTTGGAATTAGTATATCATGATTCTTATGATTGACTATAATATGGGTTTAGATAATCTTGAAGCTAAATAATCGTGATGACTTAGTATTAAAGGAATGAGTTCTGATGTTTTAGAATATGACCTCTTACGACGTAATTAGGGTGGGTACCCCTCTTGGGCAGTGCCCGATGTCCTGTGCTCTAGTGTGTCATGAGAAATAGGATCCCTTAAGGCGTTCGTAGGCGTGGGCGTGGGCTTGGGCCTTGGTGTTTATAGGTGGTACCCGACGTCCCGTGTCCTACCAATATATGTATAGATATGTGTGTGGTTGTGTTAATTGATAGACTAGCACATGGTATAAGGTTTGCATGGTAAGGTAATTTGGTTATATTAGTTGAACACTCATCGAGGATAAAGCTACAGGCTTGTGAAATTGTATTGAAAATTTCTTGGAGACATATACTAAGGTTTATCTGGTGAGATATTAAAGCAAGTGATATTCATTCCTTGAAATTTGTGAATCGAGGTTGTGTGACACGGGTCATGGTATGACTCGTGGTTTCCTTTAATAGACGTGTAAGTTTTTTAGAGAAATAACCGAATAGGACATCGTCGTTCATGAGGCAGTGGAAATCATAATTGTAAGGAAGTTTACACATGTGATGGTAGACTATTGATGACTATAGTACCGTCAGACCATGTGACTTGTGACGCTGCCTTGGAGTTAGGGCTACGACTCTTGTTTATAGGCATATGTCACAATACGAATTTTGAGGATGAATAAAAAATAGGTTAATCAATGCTATGTGGTGCACCTGGGAGAAGCAGAACACAAGGATGTCCATCATGGATTGTGGTGATAGAACTAGGGATAAAGTGTTAGGTTTGATTATAGCACATGCGTGTGCTACCTATACAGTTAGTAATGACTCCATTAAGGGAATTCACAGAGCATGATTGAGGATTGAAGGTTGAGATGCCATTAGAATGCTTATGATTTGGGATCATGTAGACGGTGCTATGGGTGATAGTAATAGTTCATAAATTTAACTGTTTGAATTTATGTGAGCATTGTGTGTCACTTAATGATAATGATCTTGAAGACTGAGGTTAGCTACCACATGTTGAGATTTATAGGCCTACTGGTGATAGGTCGATAAATAATGATGAGTCATAAGAGAAGTAACTTTGCCTTTTAATTCTTACCAAGATGGATAGGTAGTGTTAGTTCTAAGGAAGAAAGACCAACATTTCAGTTCCCCGGAGAAATTCATTTTACCTTCCACCCATCAAGCATGGACGCACGATTCTAGGTAGAACCCATCGGGTTAGGAGGTCAAGCCATGATGCATGGAAAGGCCATGGTACTGAACAAGTACCAATAAGATTTAGAGGCTTTAAGTATACTTCGTGGGTTCATATGTCGTACGGTTCAATTTATCTTCAGAGTTAGATTTCCTCCATTGGTGTTGCAGTCACCTGATTCGTTGCCTTCGTGTGCCTTCTTTGATCCCGATAATGGGAAGTTATTTATTCCTTTATTTCGGTGTGACACTACGTAAGCTCAGTAGTGATGCAGGTTAGGTCGTGTTGTGGTCGATTCATCACGATACGTGAGTGCCCTTCATAGACACCTTTATTCTATACCAAGTCTGCGTGCAAGCGTGTTCTCCAATTCTTACATATAGTTTTCATGTGTTACTTGATTGCGTTAGGTTAACATGTGACCAGTTAGCCGGTATAACTAGTTACGACCAGGTTATGTGTCCCGAGATTGTGACTTGAGAATATTGTGAGTATCAGGACTTGATGAAACATTAGGTGCTAGTATTGCACTCTGTTATGAGTTGTGCAGAATGAAGATGTGATAGCTCGTGTGTAATTGTGTTGTGATACCTAGGATGAATCTTGGTCAGCATAAGGATCTCGTAGGAAATATCGGTTGGATGGGATTATTTGATAAAGAAGTTATCTTATAACGCATTGAGATGTAACAAGAAGTGTTGAAATTGCATCCGCTTAGGCTAGGTGTGATCCGAGAATCTATTTAAGGAAATGAAGGTTACAAATCCTAATGTAGGAAAGATCCATGTTAATGAACTCAATGGTGACATTTTGATATTTGACGAATATCAACAACCTCGAGGTTTTGTTTAAATAGATATGTTAGGCATGCTTGAGGACTAGAAATAAGAACTTAGGGTTCGTCCTGAATGGATTAACAATGGTAATTGATTAAGGTAAAATCTTTTATTTTAGGCAGCAGTGTTGAGGATGCCCGAGATTGGAATATGATCATAGGTAATTGGACTATAGATGTTGATGAACCAAGAATTTCGAGGATGAAATTCCCTAAAGAGGTAAGTTTGTAATATCCCACCCTGAGAATATAATTAAATTATATGTAAATTATATATAATGAGAAATTGATTACAAATATAAAGAGAACAATTGGGTTATGGACTCACTTTGTATGAACTAAAAATAAGGATTTTAGGATTTTTAGGTCAAAAATTTGATAAGCCCTCTAAGACTTTAAGAACCGTTCGGTGTCAAAAATGAAAAGTTATAACGAAAAGAATTTTAGAAGAAACGTCGCTGTTCCGATAGAGGCATTCAAATGACTTTCAGTGTCGTTCAAACGACACTTGAGTGTCGTTCAAACGAAAAATCAGTACTTCGAACGACGTATGGGAAATGTCGGTTCTGCCATTATATTTGTGTTGTCTTCAAGGAGACCATGGGATCAATATGTACCAGTGAGTTGTCGATCGGTGAGCTAACAGTTACCTGATATGGGGAGAATTAGTGAGGTTATAGGGTTTCCATTTTTGGTGAAAGATTAGTTATTTGTGGTTATAAGAAGAAATGGGTGTGCGGTTGGGATCCCCCACTGCCAAACTCTCGAAGACTTTTCTCTCCATCTCCCTTAATCATTTATTCCCCATTTTTCTCTTCCAGTGTAACTCGTACACCCACACCAAGAAATATACATCCTTCCCCTGCTAAGAAACAAGGCAAGAACACGAATATATATATAAGATGTTGTTGGGATTTTTTATGAGTATTTATGGAGGCATTTTTAAAAGAAGATGTAGGTGTTATTAGAAGTATTTGAAGAGGGTTTCGATGGAGCTTTTCTTGGAGTGTGTCGGAGCTTCCATGGAGGTCTGTTTGGTGGAGCTTTTGGGACTCCCTTTAAGCCACCTTTGAAGGTGGGGGACTCACCCATCTTCATCGCCACCACCATCCTTGAGACCATTTAGGTGGTTGATTAACTCTTAGTATATTTGTGACTATATTTGGTAAATAATTGCCTTGTTGTGTGTATGATTAAGAGTATATTTATGAGAACAAATAGTGTAGGCATTTTTATGGAATGAAAATGCTAGAAAATATTATTGTTGTGTATTTTCTAATAAATCTAAAATTATATATTTTTATGGAAATAAAAATGTTAGAAAATAATATTTTTGTGTGTTTCCTAGTAATCTGAAAATCGACATTGTTAAGAAATAAAAATGGTAGGGAATGTTACTATTTTGTGCTTTCTATAAAATCTAAAAATAAATATTTTTGTGGAATAAAAACGTAAGAAATGTCATTTTGGAATATTTTAGTGAAAAATAATAATAAACATTTTTATGGAATAAAAATGTTAGGAAATGTTATTTTGTTAAGATTAAAGAGGATATTTCAAGGTTTTGAAATAGTGAAAGTTGATGTTTTATGAAAAATGGTGTATTTCATAGTAATTTTAGTGAAAACATTTAATGGAATAAAATGTTAGCAAATTATGTGATTTTGTGGGAAAATGATATTTTGTTGAAAAATAAAGAATGAGTAATATTTCTAGGTTTTAGAATGTTGAAGAATGATATATTTGTGGAAATGAAAATTTTAGAAATATTGGTGTCAAACATCTTGTGGAATAAAATGTTTGGAAATAAACCTTTATTTAATGAAAAATGTGTTTAAACCATGTTGTAGGATTTTTAGGTTTAAAATCCATCTTCTATTGCATTTAAACTTGTAATATTTTGACATAGAATGTATAAACAAGTTTAAAGAAGATTTTATTGGGTTTGAACAAGAATTAATAAAGGTTGAAGTTTTAGTCTTCAAAGTATGTATAATTGGTACTAAATAACATAGTGGGTATGAAGTTAAAGGACTACGTGTTAATAAAGAAATGGTATTTTCTTATAAAAGTAGTTTTAAGTATAAATGTATTTCTTGAATAAAGAAGTAAAAAAACATGAATGTTGGTAGAAAGTTTTAGTTAAGTGTTAATGGACAAACATGGAATGGTTAGTGAGTGTAACTCACTAATAATGTGAAATATTAACTAACAATTATGGAATCATAAAAAGATTAAAGGTGTAAAAGTGTTTCCAATCAAGATGAATGTAATCCAAGTCTAAAAGGGTGTTAAAGGGTAAAACACTTAATAAGTTGGTGTGTATAACTAAATAGTATTTTGGGTAAAATTAACACTTATGAAAAGGGAGTAAAAGTGCGATTTAGAAACAAATAGGTAAAATGGTAATTTTACTTAAGGTGGAACATTTTAGAAAATAAAAATGTTGGGAAGGGTGTTACACAAAGTGGTCCTAAATGAATATAATTTTTGGAATAAAAATCAAGTTTAAAGTGTAAAGGTCACAAAATGATAAATTTGCAAGTGTAGCACAAATTGGGACGGGAAAGTCCTGGGTTTTGGCTTTGGCTTCGTTAAAAGGAAGGAAAATAATGTGAAAATTTATAAAATATTAAAACACATTAAAGGCACTCGGATGAAACAGGGATAGAGCAAGAAGGTCCCAGAGGCCTTAGGTTAAAAGTCCTAACCTACTGACCAGAGCATATAGTGCGCATAGCCATCGGTGTAGAGCCCGTGTAAGTATGTGGTATTGAAAGATTTTGAGAAAAGATAAAGAAAATATGGAACATATCGAGAAATGGGTTATGTGGTAAAATAAGTTAATATAATATGTGAAAAAATGTTACTAAAGCCGTTTAATACAAGATTAAACTATTTAAGTAACTCTGAACTGGTTTTTGAAGAAACTCTTTTCTTGAAACCAAATCAGTTTTAATCACAAGATGTGTTTAATAAAACATGCACGAGATCAGTTTAAGATTTGTAACAAGTTTTGAAAAACAAAACTAAAACAGTTTAAATCATCACACTACCAAGAATGAGATGAGAAGATGTAGAAAGATTAATGACAAGAGATTTTTAACGTGGTAAAACCTCACCCAACTGGGGAAACATCCACGACTCCCTCTATGGAGTAAAAAGAAAAATCCACTAAAACAAAATATAATAGTTACAAACTATATAACACACAAGCACACAAATCAGTCCTATACAAGTTTAGGAATGTACCCACTGGTGTCCTTCTAACTTTTCTGCAGTTCTGATTACTGATGTGGTTCTCCCAGTTTGCTAACTTCACTTTGTTCCAGTCTTTACGTTGACTCTTGTTTCAAGATCTTATTACCAACACTTTCAGTGGTGTGGTGTGTAAGTGTTTGTGATGGTGATCTAACACATCCATGCACACACTCACCCTTATGTTTACAATTAGTCCTAACAAATTACAAATCAGATCTATATGTTGTGATTTTTAGTCTCTCTCTTCTTAGGAAACTTGAACCTTATTTGACCTTTAAAATAAACCCATAATCCACGGCTATCTTGCTCAGAAGATGTTTTAAGATCTTAATCAATTTCAGGGTTTTGAAAATACTTTTGAAATTGAAAATCGCCAAGTGTGATTTCAACTAGGTCAAAAGGTCTTGTATCAAAAGAACTAGAAATAGAAAATGATTTTATTGATTTTGAAAAAGAAAACATTTACTGAAAAATAATCAACAAAAGATTTCTCAAGGCGAGAAACTATAAATGCAGATCTACGTGTAATATAACATAAAATGGCCAGATCTATGATTTCTATGAAATAAAAATACAGATCTAATCCTAATGTTTAAGTTGGACACAAGATCTCAAAACGAAGAGGTTATAGCAAGAAACAGCTTTCAAACCAACACTAAAAAACTCTCAAACACTCAAGGTTATGTTTGGAATGAACTTGTTTTTGGTAAAAAGGTTAGGGTTTGATAAGGTGTTTGGACGAATTAGGGTTAGGGTTTCTAACTCTGTGATTTCTCTCTCTTCTCTCTCTAAAAGACGAAGTGGCAAAAGCTTATGAAAGGCTGAGGGTTAGCCTCCTTATATACAGGGCTGAGAAGGATCGAGAAGGGGTTCGAAATCAACGGCTAATATTAAGTCTTGCAACATTGACTTCCATCCACCGGTTAAAGGTAAGCGATTGGTTAAGAGGCTTCTGATTGGAGGATAGAGGTTTACAGGGATTGTAACAAGGATACATGTAGGGCGTTGATAAGATTAATCCAAGGGCTGATAATAAACGTTGGTTTTCTCTCTTAAAAGAAACACACCTTCAACCAATAGTAGGACGACAGGTGTGGGGTAAACAACGGATAACAAACGCGCGTCCCAAACTTAATTACACAAGCACCCTGTTGTCTCTAACGCTTTCGGATCATACCCAAGTGAACATTTCAGGGATAAAACCAATAACCAGTATTTATATAATGACCCCAAAACTTTTTAATTCTAAATTTATTTAAGAAAGAATTGTTTTAAAAACCATTAAAAATTCCCAAAAATTATTAAAAAAAAAAGGTTTGAAGGGAAATTAACACACACAACACATATACAATCAATTTAGCAATATGTGTAAACAATGTATGTGGTCCTAAAGTTTGTGAATGTTTGTGAATATACCTTTGATCATTCAAACAAGAGGAATGAAATATCTGAGGCTTTTTGGTATCTAGGATGGAGACTCAATTTTGTCTTTATTTCCAAACTAGATGAGCATTCATACAATGTAGACTCAAATGAGTCAAGAGTATAAGGTGATTCAATCTGACTTGAATGAATGTAATAATTATTCCGATAAAGGTGAAATGGACAAGTAAATGCGTAAATCTATTAATGTCCCTAAATGAATGAAAGGTCTTAAAGAAAGTGGATAATTGGGTGGTTAAGCAACCTAAATGGTTAAACCCATACATAACACAAGAATGCATTGTAAAAAGGATTATAAAAGATTAAACAAGTATTTTGTAAAGCGATGTATGCGTGTGTTGAAATGGTGATTTTCAATGAAAATACTGAAGTGTATAGTAATGAATGAAAGGAGTTAAATTCCGGTAAAGGAATGGTTTTAATAAAATTAATTGGAATGGTTTTAAATGTTGAACCGGGTGTGTTAAACAAGGTTAAAATGCTATGTATAAATAAAGGAAGCCTTTATAAGATTAAGGTAAATTAATTAGGATAAGAAAGGTTTTCAAAAGCAGAACGGTTCATGCATTGGCATGTGTAATTTCAAAGGTATATATATGTAGATACATACATATTTTCGCATGCATATGGTTGTAGCGTGTGAGTATTCCTTTTTGTCGTATGTTTCTATACTACTTGTATAAATCCCACTGGGCAAAAGCTCACTTCCCGACTTTGTTATGACAGGTCGGGAGCGGTTCCATATATTAAGGGAGTTTTACAGGTAAGTATATTTTATTTATATTTACGGGCACTGTCAAACCAACATAAATAAAATATATGACACAAATTTCAGGGAAAAACCTTTTTATTTCATTATAATTATAAATCGCAACTTACACAATTACAATGAAATACATTTGGTTGACACACGAATACCTGCAAGCGTCGGTCGACGTCGTCAAAAATGAATTATGTGCAGCAATCCATAAGAACCGCAATGTGACACCCCGCCTAATTAATCCCGGGTGATCAGTCCTAAATCAAGTTAGAAAAGGTTTCTCAGTTGGTCCATTCTTAGCATCACTGTCGTCTTTTAATTACTAACCACCTAAGTGAGAAAAATAGACTGTTGTCAATTTTTATCTTTCCATTAATTTAATGAAACTCATGCGGAACATAAATTAATACAAAATCACAATTAACTAAACTAACCATCCACAAATAAAATACCTAACCGAATAAACCATCGGTCCAAATATCCAATACACGTAAAGACCCGAAGTAAATCTCAACAAGTCTGATACTAATAAATGAACTGTGAGCGACATGCTCAAACAACTACGAAAGAGTCTCCACATGAATGAAAGAATGAGGCGTCTATCAAAACCCCGCAACATCCACACGTGCTGCAGCAACGGATATCTGGAATAGAGTCAAGCCTGGCGTCCCTGTGGCTAGACACCTAAAAGGTTTTTAAAAAAAATTATATAGCAAGGGTTAGTACCCAAAAACAATTGAAAATATTTAACAAATGATTAACTTGCAGTAATAAATAAATATGCATGCTCTTCATCGTTTAGTTAGTGCCACACTCTCTTGAGGACTTCCTTACCCCTCCTCTAATGTGCACTACGAACGCTTCCATTTAATTTACTAGGTCCTACACTCCTGACCCAATACTTATGTTAACCCATGCAATTTACCTACTCTAACCGAGTATGCCTTAAATCATGATTTTTAAGTTATTATAAACACCAACTTAATTTAATCATTACCTTTTTTAAATTTCATATAACACTCACTCCGGTTATGCTTATAATACATTTTTCACTATGTATTAATTATCCCCATATATAATTATTTACCTAATTATATATTTAGTCAAACTGCAGTATTCACAAACATACTGAAATAACATTTAATACAAACTTTCGGCCGAGTAAAATTACTCACAGAAAAATATAAATTTTCCCAAGTGCTATCCCACTAGGAGTATTCACATAACCTAGTTATCCAAGTTAGATTCGCTCACTAAATCAGTTCAACATACAAATTGGAGGCGATCATATTCCTTCCCTGAAAGTGAGATGCCCCTCACCCATATAACGGACGCTATGACCTGGGATTATACTCGCCCTACTCCTCAAGCTAGGGGATTCATCCACTACGCGCAACCTCCCCCTATAGCACTAGAGTATATACTAATAATATTCAATCACTGATATTAATGCACACACACTATATATATATATACTGTCACACTCTGTACATATATAACTATAATGTCCCGGCTACACTATGTATACAATCCGTAACATAAGACTATTCAATTTATTAAGAGTTTATGGTCCAACTCTAATCATTAATTAATTCGCACGTTAATTAATTAAGTCACCTTTGGTGTCACCCCCACCATAAAATTGGACTTACTCTCGTAGTCCTAATCAACCTCACCCGAGTCTAAATCCCCGACTCTCAAATTATTTAGCGTTTACCTAAATAAGGTTTATCTCTCGGTATTCCTCAACCATTATCCCTGGACTTGTTCTCTAACTATATTTAATCCTTCCGAACAAACTGCTCATAATTCAATCTTAGTGTGTCACACCTAATTTATCCAGAACATTTTTAAATTATGATGTCACACTAATCCGTCTTCAAATCCTAATTAATTTTATTCACTATTAATTAGATTTTAAATCCATGTATTAAGTACTCCTCAAATTTAAGGCATGGAAAAATATTAAATTAAATTTATCTCCATATAAAGGAAAACTGGGCGAACTGCCAGAATCTGTCGACCATCGATTGATCGACCCCAAACCTTCGATCGATCGATCGAGCAGGTCTTCGTCTTCTTCACGAAGACAGATTCAGCCATGGACGAATTTTCCCAAACCCTAGTTTTCTCTACCAGCAACCTTAAGCCCTCTTAACATTAATACATGTTAGAAACCTTATTAGGGACCTCCACAATGTCCACCAACATTATCAATTCGTCCATTAACTACAATATCTGTATTTGGGGAAAAATCCATCTTTAACCCAATACCCATTTACAACCCAAGTTCCCTCATCAAATCCATTTCTAATTATCCAGATAACATCCTACCAGATATATATCAATTTAAAATATCAGATTTCTACACGAATCCTCACTCAATTTCGTAAATCAGATTATTATTTCCAAAACCTCATGTTTATGCCATGAACACCCCAAAACGAAATTTGATCAAACACATCACATGAATATGAATTTCAAAACAGATTCAATACTATTGCAAGTTATCCACTTGCCTTAGGTTTCGTAGTGTCTGATTCGGAGATGAATTCCAAGGTTGAAGATGATCCTTGTTGGCTCTCTAGTGATCCCAAAATTGCCTTTAACTGCTATTAGGGTTCCTTAATACACTTAGCCTTTTCTAAAACTCTATCAGCCGTTTTATTATCCCTCCCAATTCCTTAATTTATCTAATCCCGTTTTTTGCCTAATGGGCCAAGCCCAAGTGACCCAAATGCCCCCGTGTGGGCCCGACTATGTCTAAAAACGCCCCGTGACCTGTTTACTACCCCCGGGTACACTTTTCCGACTATCTCGGCCCATCCGGACTCAACCGTACACTCAGAATTGGCATCCAAATTAATTTATAAAAATATTTATCCCCTCACCCCTTTAGTCTATACCGACTCCCGGTTGAGATAAGTGTATACCCTGTCATTAATACTCGAAATGACTTAAATAAATAATTACTATTCACTTAGTAAATAACTTCCCGTAAATATTAACCATTTACTCCTCGATTAATATTTAAATAAAATTCCCCTAATTAATTCAATTAAATTACGACTCACAAGTAATTTTAAATTCTCGAATTAATTAAACATTTAATGCATGAAAAATGCGGGGTGTTACATACTCCCCCCCTTACAAAGGAATTTCGTCCCCGAAATTAGGTCATACCTGTGATGAAAAGATCTTGATATTGCTCCCGCATATCCTCCTCGCGCTCCTAGGTAGACTCGTCAATATTGTGATGACCCCACTGTACTCTAACTAGTGGAACAACCTTGGATCGTAATTTCTACTCGCTACGGTCTATGATAGCCACCAGCCTCTCCTCATATGAGATGTTTGGCTGTAAATCAATTTCTTCGAGTGGAATGTGCCAGAAGGCCCTCTCACTCCTGCGATATTTCTTCAGCGATGCTACATGGAACACGTCGTGTATCCTCTGAAGATGCTCTGGTAATCCCAGCCTGTAGGCTACATGCCCCACCCTCTCGATAATAGAGAAAGGCCCCACATACCTCGGTGCTAGCTTACCCTTCTTGCCGAACCTCATCACCCCTTTCATGGGGGACACCTTGACCAATACCTGATCCCCAACCTCCAACTCCATGTGTCTCCGTGAAGCATCAGCGTAACTTTTTTGTCTATCCTGAGCTATTCGAATCCTCCCTCGGATCAGCTCTATCTTGGAAGATGTCTCCTGAACAATCTCCGGCCCCAACAGTTTGTTGTCCCCCACCTCTAACCAACAAGCGGGTGAACGACAAGGTCTCCCGTATAATGCCTCGAATGGTGCCATGTCGATCGTGAATTGGTAAGAGTTATTATACGCAAACTCTACCAGAGGAAGATATTTCTCCCAACCTCCCCCGAATTCTAGTATACACATTCTGAGCATATCTTCCAACATCTGATTGACTCTCTCTGTCTGCCCGTCAATCTGTGGGTGATAGGCTATACTCAAACGTAACTCCATGCCCATGGCCTCCTGAAAACTCCGCCAAAAATGGGCCACAAAGATCTTGTCCCTATCCGACACAATATTAATCGGTACCCCATGCAGTTTAACGATCTCCGCTATGAAAAGCTGTGCATAACGCATCGTCTCAAAGTCTGTGCGAACTGGTAGGAAGTGGGCCACTTTGGTCAACCGATCCACAATAACCCATATGGAATCGTGACCCTTCTGTGATGTAGGTAACCCTGTAATAAAGTCCATAGAGATGCTCTCCCACTTCCACATAGGAATTTCAAGTGGCTGTAGCATCCCTGATGGTCTCTGATGGTCAACTTTCACAAGCTGACACGTGGCACATTTCGAAACAAACTCTGCTATGTCCTGTTTCATCCCTGCCCACCAATACTGCCTCCTCACTCATATCTTGATACATCTTATCGCCACCGGGATGCACCACGAATCTCGACCCACGAGACTCTGTCATAACAGCGTGCCTCAATTCCGCATCATCTGGCACAATTAACCTACCATTATGGCGTAAGCCTCCCTCCGAGCTGATCGAGTAGCCCCCTGCTCCCTCAGCTAGCAACTGGCTCACCCTATCCTGGCAGGTCTGATCCTCTGCCTGAGCCCTCACAACCCGTATAATGATCTCGGGTGTGATGAATAATGCTGACATGCAAGCCCTGGCTACATCATTCGCGTACCGAAGTTCTCTCCACTTCGCTTTCCAGACTTCTGATATTTCCCCAGTCGGCCTCCGACTCAATGCATCTGCCACCACATTAGCCTTACCACGATGATACTGAATATCAAACTGATAGTCTTTCACGAATTCTAACCATCGCCTCTATCTCATATTCAAATCCTTCTGAGTGAAGAGATACTGAAGTGATTTGTGATCCGTGAATAGCGTGAACTGCTCCCCCAGGAGATATTGTCTCCATATCCTCAAAGAAAAAACGACTGCTGGTAACTCCAGGTCGTGAGTGGGGTAATTCCTCTCGTGGGGCTTTAGCTTCCTGGACGCATAAGCTATAGCCCTTTCCTCCTGCTGAAGCACACCCCCAAGTCCCTGTAAGGATGCGTCAATGTACACCCGATACTCTAATCCTCCTTTTGGCAATTCAAGTACGGGTGCAGATGTCCACTTGTCCTTTAACTCGTCGAAGGCTAATTGGCAGTGATCATTCCAAGTGAAAGGTAACCCTTTCCGGGTAAGATTCGTCAAAGGGCCCGCAATCTTTGAGAATCCCTTGATGAACCGTCTGTAATAACCGGCCAGCCCCAGAAAACTGCGCACTTATATCGGTGTCGTGGCCTGTCCCCACTCCCTCACCGTCGATACTTTACTTGGATCCACCGTAATACCCCGGTCTGACACCACGTGGCCAAGGAACTGGACCTCCCATAGCCAAAATCAACACTTACCGAATTTGGCATAGAGTTGGTGATCCCGTAATGTCTCTAACACTATATGTAGGTGCTCTGCGTGCTCCTCCTCGGTACGCGAGTAGATCAGGATGTCATCAATGAACACGATAACAAACTGATCGAGAAACTCCCTGAATACTCTGTTCATGAGGTCCATGAACACTGCTGGCGCATTGGTGAGTCCGAATGGCATCACCCTGAACTCGTAAAATCAATACCGCGATAGGAAAGCGGTCTTCGGAACACCTCCCTCTCGGATACGTAGTTGATGATATCCTGACCTTAAGTCGACCTTAGAGAAATAAGACGCCCCTCTCAACTGGTCGAATAGGTCGTCAATCCTAGGAAATGGATACTTATTCCGTATCATGGCCTTATCCAGCTCTCTATAGTCCACGCATAACCATAGAGAGCCGTCTCGCTTTTTCACAAATAACACCGGTGCACCCCATGGCGATGTACTCCGTTGTATGAAACCCTGACCCAGAAGCTGCTGAATTTGCTCCCTCAGTTCACGCATCTCTGAAGGGGCCATACGGTATGGGGCCCGAGTAATTGGCCTCATCCCCGGTGCTAAATCGATCACAAATTCGATCTCCCTGCTAGGTTGCAACCCTGGTATCTCCTGAAACACATCCTCAAAGTCTCTCACCACTGGGATTGAATCCAACGGAATAGCCACCTCCTGTGAGGTTTCCTCCTCAATGTAATACAAGTGTGTGCGTGACCCTCCCTCGGGTAGTGGCATTGTTATTAAGAACATCTCCTGCCCTGAAATGGAGAACACGATAGTCCTTTCGTAGCAATCCACCGTCGACCGATAACCTGCCAACCAATCCATACCGAAGATGACATCGTACCCCTCCATTTCTAACACTAGTAGGTCCGCTGCTAAACTAAGTCTCCCGATCAAAATGTCCACACCCCGACAAATTGAGTGAATCGTAGCCCCGCTGCCAACTGGCGACTCTACACACATCCGAAGACCTCCCGCGATCTCTAGTAGTCCGGCCCGTTTAGCAAAATTTAATTTAATAAATGAATGTGATGCTCCCGTATCAAAGAGAATATTACCCTCATAACCATGAATGAGAAACATACCCTCAACTGCTGGCGGTGCTTGCTGCGCCGGGGGATTAGGAACATCCCGGACGTTATACACACGTCCGTAGTGCATCTGCCCCTGCTGAGGTGGGGCTGGTGCTGCTGGTGGTAATTGCCCCCGTTGCCCTTGTTGGGCCTCCTGCTATTGACCTCTGCCCCTCTGTGGGCATTCCCTCTTGAAATGTCCTGGCTGGCCACACACAAAACAGCGTCTCTTACCAGCCCCCTGTTGTTGGCCCTGGCCCTGCTGGCCTCCCCCATTGTTCCCTTGGCCTTGACGGCCCTGAGGAACCTGCTGCTGCTGATTCGGGCCCGGCTGTCCCTGCCTGAACCCCTGTCCTCCTTGTTGGAAACCACCAGTCTTAAACTTCTTAGCCTGATTCCCTTGCTGACTACCCGCCTGCTGCTGAGCACCACTTGTGTCACTACTAGTAACAGCCTTGCCCTGTTGGCTCGGCTCCCCTATTCTCTTGCTCCCCTTCGCATGGAAGCGATGGTCCTGGCAGTGTACAAGTGCGGCATTAACGATGTCTATATACGTTGCTAATGCTGGATTCCCAATCAAGTGTTGCCTGATTCGCCAGGCTAAACCGTCCATAAACCTCGATTTCTTCCGCTCCTCATCGCTCACCTCATTTGGCACAAAGTTTGCCAAATGGGTGAACTCTTCCTCGTAGTCTGCCACTGATCGGTCACCCTGAACTAAATCACTGAATTTCTTCCTTATCTCAGTCTCTACTGCTGGTGGAAAGTATTTGCGGTCGAACCGCACCCAAAACTCTGCTATCGGCATTAAGTCTCACTCCCTGGCAGTGGTAACTGACTCCCACCACTGTAAGGTTGCCCCTGAGAGACGAAAGGTAGCAAGCATCTGTTTCTGTACCTCGGTACACTCTATCATGCACAGATGGTGCTGAATATTCTTCTTCCAGTCACAAGCCTCTATCACATCTGTACTACCCCGGAACTCAGGTGTGTGACCCTTCTGAAAGGTCTCCCTAACTCTTTGCCAAGATGGCGGCCCTACTGGAGCCTGAACTGCTGGTGCCACTGGAGGCGGTGCCTGGGGATATGGAAAGTGAGCTTCCATAGCTCTCATTACTGTTTCGACCGCCTGGGCCACTATCACTGCTACCTGAGTAGTGGAAATCAACTCTGGTGGGGGTGGTGGTAGCGGTATCTGTGGCTCCTGATGAGTCTCCCTGATTTCATCCCTAGCCTCAGCCCTCTCCGCTCTTTGCCTCTTTGGTGGCATCTGAAATAGATTGAATTGTATAAGTACATAATTTACACAATAATATACACAGAAGATATACGATTATCTCACAAGCGGAAAAATGAATCAAGAGTCCTAATAATAGGGCTCTATAGCAACCGAGTGCTACGCTAAAACGTTGAAAGCCGCACAGATCCTAAGGACACTAGAACCTGATGCTCTAATACCATCTGTGACACCCCGCCTAATTAATCCCGGGTGATCAGTCCTAAATCAAGTTAGAAAAGGTTTCTCAGTTGGTCCATTCTTAGCATCACTGTCGTCTTTTAATAACTAACCACCTAAGTGAGAAAAATAGACTAGTGTCAATTTTTATCTTTCCATTAATTTAATGAAACTCATGCGGAACATAAAATAATATAAAATCACAGTTAACTAAACTAACCATCCACAAATAAAATACCTAACCGAATAAAACATCGGTCCAAATATCCAATACACGTAAAGACCCGAAGTAAATCTCAACAAGTATGATACTAATAAATGAATTGTGAGCGACATGCTCAAACAACTACGAAAGAGTCTCCACACGAATGAAAGAATGAGGCGTCTATCAAAACCCCGCAACATCCACACGTGTTGCAGCAACGGATACCTGGAATAGAGTCAAGCCTGGCATCCCTGTGGCTTGACACCTAAAAGGTTTTTTAAAAAAAAATTATATAGCAAGGGTTAGTACCCAAAAACAATTGAAAATATTTAACAAATGATTAACTTGCAGTAATAAATAAATATGCATGCTCTTCATATTTTCGTTAGTGCCACACTCTCTTGAGGACTTCCTTACCCCTCCTCTAATGTGCACTACGAACGCTTCCATTTAATTTACTAGGTCCTACACTCCTGACCCAAAACTTATGTTAACCCTTACAATTTACCTACTCTAACCGAGTATGCCTTAAATCATGATTTTTAAGTTATTATAAACACCAACTTAATTTAATCATTACCTTTTTTAAATTTCATATAACACTCACTCCGGTTATGCTTATAATATATTTTTCACTATGTATTAATTATCCCCATATATAATTATTTACCTAATTATATATTTAGTCAAACTGCAGTATTCACAAACATACTTAAATAACATTTAATACAAACTTTCGACAGAGTAAAAATACTCACAGAAAAATATAAATTTTCCCAAGTGCTATCCCACTAGGCGTATTCACATAACCTAGTTATCCAAGTTAGATTCGCTCACTAACTCAGTTCAACATACAAATTGGAGGCAATCATATTCCTTCCCTGAAACTGAGATGCCCCTCACCCATATAACGGACGCTATGACCTGGGATTATACTCGCCCTACTCCTCAAGCTAGGGGATTCATCCACTACGCGCAACCTCCCCCTATAGCACTAGAGTATATACTAATAATATTCAATCACTGATATTAATGCACACACACTATATATATATATACTGTCACACTCTGTACATATATAAATATAAAATGTCCCGGCTACACCATGTATACAATCCGTAACATAAGCCTATTCAATTTATTAAGAGTTTATGGTCCAACTCTAACCATTAATTAATTCGCACGTTAATTAATTAAGTCACCTTTGGTGTCGCCCCCACCATAAAATTGGACTTACTCTCGTAGTCCTAATCAACCTCACCCGAGTCTAAATCCCCGACTCTCAAATTATTTATCCTTTACCTAAATAAGGTTTATCTCTCGGTATTCCTCAACCATTATCCCCGGACTTGTTCTCTAACTATATTTAATCCTTCCGAACAAACTGCTCATAATTCAATCTTAGTGTGTCACACCTAATTTATCCAGAACATTTTTAAATTATGATGTCACACAAATCCGTCTTCAAATCCAAATAATTTTATTCACTATTAATTAGATTTTAAATCCATGTATTAAGTACTCCTCAAATTTAAGACATGGAAAAATATTAAATTAAATTTATCTCCATATAAAGGAAAACTGGGCGAACTGCCAGAATCTGTCGACCATCGATCGATCGACCCCAGACCTTCGATCGATCGATCGAGCAGGTCTTCGTCTTCTTCGCGAAGACAGATTCAGCCATGGACGAATTTTCCCAAACCCTAGTTTTCTCTACCAGCAACCTTAAGCCCTCTTAACATTAATACATGTTAGAAACCTTATTAGGGACCTCCAGAATGTCCACCAACATTATCAATTCATCCATTAACTACAATTTCTGTATTTGGGGAAAAATCCATCTTTAACCCAATACCCATTTACAACCCAAGTTCCCTCATCAAATCCATTTCTAATTATCCAGATAACATCCTACCAGATATATATCAATTTAAAATATCATATTTCTACATGAATCCTCACTCAATTTCATAAATCAGATTATTATTTCCAAAACCTCATGTTTATGCCATGAACACCCCAAAACGAAATTTGATCAAACACATCACATGAATATGAATTTCAAAACAGATTCAATACTATTGCAAGTTATCCACTTGCCTTAGGTTTCGTAGTGTCTGATTCGGAGATGAATTCCAAGGTTGAAGATGATCCCTGTTGGCTCTCTAGTGATCCCAAAATTGCCTTTAACTGCTATTAGGGTTCCTTAATACACTTAGCCTTTTCTAAAACTCTATCAGTCGTTTTATTATCCCTCCCAATTCCTTAATTTACCTAATCCCGTTTTTTGCCTAATGGGCCAAGCCCAAGTGACCGAAATGCCCCCGTGTGGGCCCGGCTATGTCTAAAAACGCCCCGTGACCCGTTTACTACCCCCGGGTACACTTTTTCGACTATCTCGGCCCATCCGGACTCAACCGTACACTCAGAATTGGCATCTGAATTAATTTATAAAAAAATTTATCCCCTCACCCCTTTAGTCTATACCGACTCCCGGTTGAGATAAGTGTATACCCTGTCAATAATACTCGAAATGACTTAAATAAATAATTACTATTCATTTAGTAAATAACTTCCCGTAAATATTAACCATTTACTCCTCGATTAATATTTAAATAAAATTCCCCTAATTAATTCAATTAAATTACGACTCACAAGTAATTTTAAATTCCCGAATTAATTAAACATTTAATGCATGAAAAATGTGGGGTGTTACACGCAATACTAACTTCAACAAAGATCCACATGCGACAAACCTCAATGACACGCAACCATATGATGTAAATATCCTCTCCACAAAAGCATGAACACAAGCAAAGTGTGTTATCAAACTCCAACACAATTCACATGAATAATTGGGACTTTTGTAAGTTGAAAACAAAAGAGATTAAACTCTAAAAGAAGAAGCCAAAAGGTTTTGCTGATTTCGCAGTGTTTGCGGAATGTAAAAATGTACAAACTTCTTGAGGGAAACGGAGTTGAAGAATCCCTTAAATAGAAAACTTAAGGAGGCGGGTCGTTCAAGCGAGACACGCAATCATTCGAACGACATACACTATCGGTTGAAGTATCGCTTGAGACAGCATGTCCTTTGAATGACCTAAGGTGTCCTTCGAACGAGACCCATAAAATAATAGATTTTTTCTCGTTAACCTTTCTGTAAATGCAGGGCCTTAAACACTCCGAAAAATAAATTTTTGATGAAAAACATTTAAAGCTCCGCTCCGACACTTAGAAAATATTTTGTAAAAAATATCCCAATATCCTAAGTGAAATATTAAGGAATTAAAAACACAACTTTATCAAATTCATTTCGCGGAGGCTTGATTGTTAATGAAGCTTCATATTCAGACCCTCTCATTGCATATTTGATCTTGAACATCTTCGGCGGTTGTAGTGGTATATGATATAATTAATTTTTACGGATAATGTTCTTACAAGAGGGTTACATGCAGCATATACCTCATCCGAAACAACCATTTTTTACTGTTCCTTTGTTAATATGCTTGCATTGTTCTTCCACAGTAAAAAAATCAAATCTTTCATCATTTAATTTGAAAATATTTACAGAAACCCGAAATACCCAAAGCTCGCACAACAAACACGAGCTACTATATCAAGCATAACTGCTTTTTCCAGGTAGACTGTTTAAAAATTTCTAACTTCTCTACAAAACCCTTCTCAAATGATTCCACGTGTAAATAATAAATGCATACTAAAAAGGAATTTGAGAAATAGTTTGAAAATGAATAAATTGCAAATGTAAGATCAAGATTCTGCTACTTTTTTACATATCAAGATCTGAGAGTAATCTAGATTCTAAAATTCAAACACCCTAAGTGTAACAAAGATTCTACAATTCAAACAATTAAACACGTAATCAATGAATACATACTAAACAAAAATCTTACATAACAATAGTGAGTTCAAACTTGTTTGAAAAATGTTATTTTCAGAGACAGATAAAAGTTTCGCACTCGAAAAAACAAAGCCGAGATTGTGTATTGAAAAATTATCACTTAATGAATAAATGAATACTAAAGCAGAATAATCTGAATTACAAGAATCAGTTCAATACTTATCAAACTACGTTTTAACTAATAACTACTAGTTTTAACTTTTTTATTGATCTTTATCACAATGTGATCAATCGATTTAATAATAACAATGTAATCAATATCAAGCAATTTAACAAATAATGACAATGTAATCAATCAATAGTTAAAAAAATGAAAAATAACAATTAAGTCAAATCCTTGTGAAATTGAATGAGTGTAACCTAGATTCGTCAAATTCAATAAATAATACCTTTACCGATCATTGATCTAAAATATTTCAAAATAATTATTGTTGACGGACAAAATCCTTGTCAAATAATTCCACATGTAATCAATCAATACATACTAACAAAGAATATGAAAATAGGAAATCCTTTATGTGCACATCAAAATTCTAATACTAGTTTTAATTATGATTAATCATCACAATGTAACCTAAATAGATATTAGTACTTTCAAATATCACTGATCATCACAATGCATCCTAGATTCTACTACTTTTATCAATCGATGCAATTCAATATGTAACCAATAAATACATATTAAACAAGAATGAAGAAAGACGACATTTGAAAAAAAGTGTTTACAAGGAAAGACAAAAGTTCTGCTTTTCGCAATCAATAGTAAAAAAACAATGAGTTCAGTCCTTGTGAAATTGAATGAGCATAACCTAGATTCATCAAATTCAATAAATACATCAAATTCAATAAATACTACTTTTATCGATCACTGATCTAAATTACGCTTGAAGATCAACACATTTCAAAATAATTTTTTTGACAGTGTAATCATTCTCTATCAAACTCATTAAATACCTGAGTAATGGAATTCGATATATACTACTTGTATTATACCAAAAAGTGAGCAATCAATTGAAAAAAGACAAACACAAAATCCTTGTCAAATAATTCCCCTTGCAATCAATCAATACATACTAACAATGAATCTGAAAATAGTAAATCCTTTACTAACACATAAAAATTCTATTATTAGTTTTACATATGGCTGTTCGTCACAATATAACCTAGACAGATACTACTACTTTTAAATAGCATTGATAATTAAAAAGTAACCTAGATTTTACTACTTTTATCATCACAATGTGATCAATCGGTCCCTACTCAATCTAAATTCAGTTATCTTACGAGTTGTCTTCGAGACACACTTAAACATAGCTAATTGATTATTTACCCCCATATCAACCTATTTCAAATATCATAAACAAATTAAAGATTGCCAAATTTCGCACTAAATGCGATAGATGTAATATAGCCAACGAAGAATTTACGTGAGCACATTTAGTTAGCACGAGGGGTTTAAAAAGAATGACGATTTGTAAGTTAGATTCAACTTTATAAACAAAAAGGTTAGTACTATTTCTAAATTTTAGTGAGACCCCCATTCTTAGAAACCAATCTTCTTTATCTATCCACAAAATCAAACAATGGAATAAGAACATGCATCTTTTATGTAAAAAAAAATTAAGTCCCAATGTAAGTATCCACATGCCTAAGACTATATTTAGTTACGTTTCTCCAATATAAAACCTATATGTTGCAAAAAAATTGAAAGCATACAATACCCAACGTACTTACAGACGAAACCCAAATGTTGAAAAATGAATTTAAAAGAAATTTGAAAAAGATGAAATGTACTTACAAATGAAATAAATTTCTTGAGAAAATTGCTTATAGACATGGCTCTAAGAAAATGGTGTTCCCTTGATTTTAATAAAAAATAAATTAGATCTAGGTTTGAATAAGGATTGAAATTAGGGATAAGAAGTAAATGTAGATAAGAAGAAGAGAAAGAGAGATAACCTTGATTGTGGAGATAAGAGCTGAAAACAAGCGGCGTCTTAATCAAAACTGAAAGAGACTTCTCATAACACAAGACTCCCTTGTAAACCCACATTGTTTTCAGATACCTATTGCGATGAATGTAGTGCATCACCAAAAGAATAAAGGAAAGTAATTTCCAAGGAAATAAAAATGCATTTCAAATAATTTGTATTTTTTTAACTCGTGCGGGAAAACGAGGTAGGAAAAAATATTTGCGCCCACGAATTTGCAAGATTTTTTATATATATCACAAATTTAAGGCTTTTGCAATAAAATTAAAATACTTGTTAAACGTTTTGCAGAAGTACCTGCAATTTTTTATGAAAACAATAAAAATATTTTTCATCGCAACATATATATCTTCAACGGTGACAAATTATTCATCGCAAAATATTTTGTTGCAAAATCTCTCATTTCTTTTAGTGACAATTCGAGTTGGTATGATTCACGTGGTTATACATGCCGTTTGTTCTAGCATGATGCCTTTCGAATATGCTAAAAATACTTTCTCATAAAAGTTTATAAGTTACCAAGCGGTGTATTTTATTGTATTTACAAGGGACTATATCATTCATGAAACGCCTGCCATTGTCACTCATGTTTTTGTTATTACGCATACCATGAATACCACTATTCATTTCTTACTTTTCTGCTCGATAGTTGTGTCTTGATCATCAATTGTATTGTCTAGTCTACTTGTAAGATGTTCTACCTCAGTGTCCATAGCTTGAGATACAACAACCTCTATTATAACAAGTGCTCTGGTAGGTAAGTAGGAATCATTTTAGCAAATCTAATAAACTAACTTGTTCATAGACTTCCATACTTATTATTTTTTCCCAATCTTTTAGGCCCTAACATTATTGCTCGTGTAAACCACATTTACCCCCATTGATCAATAGTAATGTGTTGAACTTACCTACCATCAATGGAACTCACTTATTGAAATACTAGGTGTTTAGTACCCCTCTATAAGTTTGTTCCGCTAAAATGTTAAAAATTACAAATCTTTAATTTTATAAGTATATCTATTTATCTATGCTAACTTTATTTTCTTGTTTATTGGTTATAGGATTTTCCTACCTCGGGGAATGATTTCCTAGAATATCACTAATTTGCAATCTTTGCCTCTACTAATAAATAATAGGCCAAAAATGGATGCCCTCCCATTTGATCTTATTTTTAGTACTTCTATAATTCCAACTTTAATTACTAGGAGTGGGATAATGGTTATAGTAATCACAATCACTGTAGATATATTTCTAAAGATCAATCTTTAGTTATTTTAGGGTTTTTGGGTGTATAAATATGAGGTGGTACTATTTATTTTAATTCTTGAAATCCAATGCACACGTCTCGATGTACTTAGGTTCAAGAGAGTATTATTGTTATAACATAAGACACTTGATAATATGTTTGTGTCTCTTTAATTTTTATGTAAACTAGTTTGGTAATCTTACCAGTTTGTTCCCTTATATCTTATTCCCTGTTCCCAAATGTAGGAAGTCAACGAGGAGCCAATGTTGCTACGTATATATATGCTACCTTATTTAAACGACAAACTTTTTTCTAAGGGTTGTAACTATCATTGACTTATCCATTATACTTTATCTTTTGTTTATAGGCTTCCAATAAGGTTAAAAATAAGAATATAGTAGTAAATACCCAAATGACGATGACCTCTGGAGGGAGGGTAAATAATGTGAGGGGAATATGGACATCAGAAAAACTCGGAGAGCAACAAATAGAGTTTACACAAACCGTACCGCGAGATGAATGAAAGAAGTGTCCCCTCACACATTAGATACTCGAGGGACATTCCCTAATAACCTCTCATTGATCATTATAATCCCTCTGGTATTTTATGGATTTACCTACGATATTCAAAGATATCAACATCTTAAGGAAGGTTATTCAAAAGGGTTGTTGGAAAACTCGACAACAAAATTATTAATGCACGTATTTTCGTCGATAAACAAACCCCTCTAAGAGGACAAGGAGGAAAGGAATACTTTCAAATTGTCAAGATAGTATGTGATTCTAACATGAAATTTATTTATGTGATGATTTAATGGGAGGGGGTTGTGCACAACTCACAAGTGTCATTCCACTAAAGGTGATATATGCTTTTAGATATTATATAGTCTTACTATTTAGTTTTCATATGTGTGTTTTGTTATTATTGTAGATATTTATTATTTGTGTGGTACTAGATAGACCCGTAATGGAGGCTTTACATGTCTCTATAAAGTACACGATATTGCCTATCGAATTTTAGGTGCGGTGGTCAAGCTTGAGATAAAAACGAGAAATTCAACCATGGATATGCTAAATTAAGAAATGATGTTGAGATGACATTTTGGTGTTTTAAATGCAAGATTCACAATATAAGATAAAATGTATCCTTACAGTTTTCGAACTCGAGTGTGTATTGTTATTGTACGTATGGCGAAACATGGCTCCATTTGTTGAGTATCACTTAGTCATCCATTGTTTGGAACATATAAAGATGAGGATGTAGACTTATTGTCCGAGCCTTCAATAAATAGTGAATAAGAAGAAGCTCCGATAAATTAAGATAAAATATTTGGACAGGAAACACAACAACAAGTGATTAATTTACCTGATCAAATTGCAAATCAATTATTTAGAAGAACTTAAGATTTATTATTTACTCTTATTAGTCATTTGTGACCTGTAATTATTTTTTAGTTAGTTTTTAAACATTTTTTTAAATACTTTATGCCATGGTATTTCCTAATTATTTGAATGCCTAATATTATTTTTTACATAATTGATAACATATCATGTGTAATTATATTTTATCAAAGTTGAAAATGTTTAATATGTAAGTTTGTTGTGTTATGCCAAATGAACATGTATTCTTTATAAGATACGAGATAAGGGTGAATGGTCCCCATAATAGGCATCAAATTCAAATAAGAAATCTTCAAACAAATAATATATATTCAAATGTTTCATTCAGACAACAAACAAATAATTTTTTTAAATTCAGATTTTAGATCAGACTTCTGATTCAAATAAAGAACAAGTGCAACCAAACTTGTCCCTTTTCTCTTGATTAACATTAACTAATTATTTATTCATCGTGGTAACTAGTTCGATAGATAACGGGACACAACACCCATCTTCCACTTACCACTTGTGTGAGGTTACAATGACCCCATAGGAGCACAAAATTTGTTGACCCTACCTAAAAGAGAGTTAACATGACCTTCCAATATGATTAGTTGAAATATAAATGGCTCAATGATGGACCCTATAATTTTTAATGAGTTGTTCATGTTTTAACTAATCATATTATTTTAAACGTGATTAGGTTATGACTATTCTATTTAATCGGCATTGGCAGATGGTGGTGAGGTTGCACTTGGATTCACCCTTAATTATCTCTTAGTTAGAGAGTTCTTTTGAGCACCACGTAGATGACATATCAACACACTCTTCAATTCACATGAGAAATTTTACTTTATGACACAATCGAACCCATTTTTGTATCAATGGGATCGAGCTTGTAACGTTAGCTTTTGCATTAGATTTTTTAGTTCTTAAGTGTGTTTCACCTAACACCAAGGGTTGATGAAACAGGAATAATGATTGGTTACCTTATAGGTTTTTCTCATCTACACATGTAGATTGCGTGTTGTGATACTATAAGGAGATTTGAGGTTCATTATGTTGTTTGGGCTCTTCCCTCTACAAGTTGGGGTCGTTAAAGTGGTGCTAGTTAGTTTGTAGTTTTGTAACTTCCCACTGTAGAGCTACGTATTTATCTTCTCTATCTCCAAATCTTCCTCGAATCGTTCCCATTATTAACGAGAAACTAGTTTAGCAATAAGTGGCTAGTTAGGGTTGTCATGCCATCTCCTCATATTTGTACAAGAATGGCAGTGAGTGTTCCTTTTAGGAGGGGAAGTAAAACAACATTGGTAGGATTATGGGGGATTTCTTTACCATCGATAATGCTTGGACTCATTGCAAATGACATCTTGATTACCCCACCTATTTGGTTAAACTAATATGTAATGGAAATTAATGTCACATGTCGATCGAGTAAGGTCGGATAAGTACAACAAACCATGACTTGATGGGGATGAAACGATCGGCAAGTGAGATATCATTTACTTAGATCAGGTTGTATGACTTCGCAGGATTTTAAAAGGAAAAGGGGAAGGGGCAAGAAGAAGCCGAATTTCACTTGAATATGCTTCTCCCCGTGAGGTTAGGCTTAATTAGTACTTAAACTCTTTCAACAACGAACAATGTCTGTAATTACTCATTCAAGTCTAATTATACTTATTATTTTTGTAATCACGACCCTATTTGAAATGAACATACCACATATGTAAGACCAAGTTTTATAATTGATCAAATTAGTTTTTATTTTACTTATCCCGTTACACACCACTGCACCTTTGTGACTACTTTCATGTATTTGAAGACAAGAAGTTGATGAATCTTCGCAGATTGAAGATCGTTCGTCACATCAACATTCAAAAGATCTACAAAGAGTTTAGGTTAAATCTTTATTTATCCAAGTGATTTTTGTAAAAGAAATAGTTTGTTTTAAAAGTTTCCAAAATGTTTTTTAAATATTTTATTTAAATCTCGCAAACTCGTTTGAACGAGATTTACATGTTATTCGAATGAGTTTACACAGTGTCATTATGAGATTCCTTCACCTGAATGAAATCTGGGATGACGTCTTTTGGTTAGTTTTGGAAAGTCATTCGAAGTTTCGTTAGCTGTCATTCAAACAAGATTGGGTGCGTTGTTAGAATGAGTTTCTCAGGTTCTAACAAGATTTGAAGCGACGCCTTTAGACAGGCTCAGGAATGTCGTTCGAAGTTTCGTTGGAATCCTATCTGAACAAAAAAGGGTATGCCATTCGAATGAGTGTGCGAATTTTTATTTTTTTAAACAAATCTGATTCAAATATCTAATGCTTATCACTTTCCAACAAACTTCCACATTAAAAGAGATACGATATTAGACTATTTGAAAAGTCATTTTAGAGTTCTTTTTATGAACGGAATCTATTAAATTTTCATGTAGAGAATTTCTCTACTACTGATTTGTGGAGTTGAGGCTCTATTACTGAAGACGAAGGCTAATCGGTGGATACCGAGGGAAGATCGCTTATTGTGGACAATGATGTACTGTACTGTATCCGTAGAAGACTTGAAAAAGTGTGCATTATACTTAGTGAGCTAATTAGTTTGTCAGTCGTCCAGCGTCTGTCAATTTTGATACATTACTGAAATCAAAAGGTTTTTGTTCGAAAGGGATTTTTCCTTACTTCTTCGCATGCTTGTTTAGTTTCGCTTATTTAATTTGGAATTGATTATTACACGCACACTAAATTAAATCAAGATAAAATTTGAATTTGTGTGTGTTTGACCTAAGATAAAAATAAATCTATTAAATTTGCATTCTCAACTTACAATCTTGTAATCCGTTTCTTGGGTCTTAAATAACAATTCTATCATCCATGAATGTACCATGAATAAAAGATCCACCGCAATTTTTTCCAATTGAACTTAGGCAAACCCTTCTTACTTATCAATGATTAGGGTAAATTAATAATTTTTAACACATATTTTGTAATCAAACAAGAAAAAAATGTATTTTACCATTAAAAAAAATACTTTTTAAATGAAAAAATTATGAATAATAGATCTAATCCCGTACACTTGAGTCTTCCTCCAAATCTATAGATGCAAATCAATCCACTCAATTGCAATTAATTTTTTAACCCAAACTTCAACAACACCGCGGAAATATATATACCATACACGTCACAGCCTATCTGGCGAGCAATTATATGCATATGAGAATTAAGAACAATAATGATAAATGGGTATATATGTCTTCACACAAACTAAGACACATCCCGCCTTTGATGCAAAAAATTTGAATTAAGACACCGCCAAAACCCATGCGGTCACAAGAAATCACTTACTTGCAACAACTAATAGAGATAATAATACAACAAACAATACCAACTAATCGCTATACTCCAAAAATGTCTTTCCTCAAAAAACCATCCTCGCGCTACAACTCTTTCGATTCTCAATCCTCCACACAATCTCACCAATCAGTTCCATCATCTTCTATCGATAAATTCTCCCACAAATGCCTCCCACTTGTGAAAATCAAACCCTCAGAAATAGCTCAGGGGGCGGTTAAGCATAACCAAAATTTCAGCTCCATTGTAAAAAAGGTTATGGAGAAAAAATCATCGTCGGCCAAGATAAGGATAGCTAAAAGAGGGGGGTTGGTTATACCAGTCGATTTTATAACGGAAGATTTGAAGAAGACGACAATGAAGGGAACGAATTTTAGCAGTTTGCATAAGAAATTATTTAGTAAGGGTTTGGGATGTGGAAAAGATGGAATGGAGGTGAAGGCATTGACGAAAGTTAAGTCTAATATGCGGAGTTTGGCCATGGTTTTAAGGAGTGAGAGGGAGCTTTTGACTCAAAATAAGGATCTGGAATCGGAGATTGTTGAGCTTAAGTTATTACTTCATGACAAAAATACAAAGGTGATGTGCTTGTGTTTTTCATTATGTTTATACTTATTAGTTTCATTTTTTATTCAGTTTGCCTATTAATATTAATAATCCTGCTGAATTAAATACAATAGTGACTATTCATAATAACCGAGTAGTGTTTTAGATTGAGCCAAACTTAATTATGCATGTAATAAATGTGTTACAAATACAATTACCTCTTTACAATAATTTAGATACAAATAAGGGATGAGAGCCATTGCTCAAAGTCTACATCATTTAATGGGGATAATAGGGTTTCGTGATACTACCTCCATCCCAAATTAATAGTCTCCTGCTTTTTCTTTCCAAAATTAATAGTTGCTTTCCTTTTTTGAATGTAATGAATGGACTAAATTCCATGATAATGAACAACGCTCGATCTTGGCCATTGATTGAGTGAATTCTTAAAAGCCATTGTTTTCAAATGACAACTATTAATTAGGGACGAATGTAATCGTTAATTTGTTTGTATGATTATGCATGATGGTCCTAAAAATAATGGAATCTATGTTATTGTAATTTGTTTGATGTTATGTGTTTGTGTTAATGTTGAGTAGGGAGGATTATTGCATATTAACATTGACTTTCGCATATGATGTTGAATGTATGGTGTTTTTTATTCTGACAAATGACAGTGATTTTTGTTTTTTATTTCCTTTTTTCTTTTTCAGTTATTTTGCATTCATCCACCATCTGTTATGCATATTGTGATTTTGACAACTCAAGTTACATAGAACATAGAGGTTTGGCACCAAAATATGTCAAAAATAATCTTTTATAGCTTATTTTGATGATCTTTTATAACATTTTTGAGTGTTTACCCCACTTTGGGGTGTGCCAGACTTACGTAATGCAAAAGTTTGGGTTCCAAAGACACAATATGCATACAAATAGGGGCCAAAGGGAAAAAACAATATGCATATTTTTTTTTTTATTTTTAGTTCATTTTGTTGTACTTGAGATACTTTATTACTTTTCAATAATAGTAAGACGTCCCCCTTGATCTAACCAGCTCAACTCTCAACTTTCACCAACAAGGCCAGGAACAACCAATTATATCATAGTTAAAACAAGACTCACATATCAACAAACCATATACAAATCAACAGGGCACCAAATAACAATGCTAATAAACCTCACAAACATTAATTAACGACTCTCAGATAGCACCTCATTCTGCAGCAACAACTAATTTTAATAACTTTTGATCCATTAATCTCCCCTGGAGATCCCTCTTATACACTTCTTGATTTCCCCTACCAACATATGATTGGGTCTTTGAACATGATGGAAATTTTCATCTCTCTCTTACCATAGGAAGTCAACAGAGACATATGCTCAATTTCCTTATAAAGCAGAGGGAGATTTTTCCCCCATGGTATTTATAGGGTTGGTCAATTCTAGGACTACATGTACCACATGATCTATTTAGTGTTAAATTATTGCATTGGAAAACGAGTTATATTATTTTTTCATAGTGGCATTGTTAATAATAATTACCTTTGAATTGCAGGTTGAGAAGCTTAAGGATTTATGTCTGAGTCAAATGGAAGAGATAAAGGCAACAAAGAATGCCTTATTGGTCCCAGACGTTACAAGTAAATAACTCCAGGAGCTATTGTAGAAGCAGGGTTCTGAACTAATACAGGGAAAACAACTCAATCCTAGTCTCCAGAGGCAGGTCACCTCTCTTACTGACCAAATTCAGTTCCTTGCCGATGATCTGGCAGAGGTAGCTCCTTAGCTTGCAACCATATGTTCCTTTTTTACATCCTTTATAAATGAAAAGAAAATCCTTCCATTTTGAAGGTACTAATATGCGCACAAGAATCTTTTCTATTTTATGTTAAGAAACTTTCGCATACTAAACATATGTTAAATCTTCCTTGCATTATCTGATAATTTCTCCAATCCATTTGATACCTTTCACCTCTTACCTTACTGTGTTGGGAGCTCCCGATGCCTAAGTCCTAGCAAATTATTCCACTGAGTTTTTCTTTTAATTCAAAGTTTTCTCTACGTTATGATCGTTTAACATCTCTTACCAATTTATCTAACATTCATATTATTTTTATTTTTAACATTTTGTTCACCTCCATTATATTACATTTGTGGTGGTTTGAAGTTTATTATGAAAAATATTCACAAACCGTCTCCGTCATTCAATCCAAGGTGTCTATATTTCATGGATTTCTCTACAATCAAGCTAGTCTTTTGCTATAATTTTGTCAATCGTGATCCTTCTTATAAACCATGCTTATGATCCTTCACCCAAATTTTGAATTAAGTTTACCTACGAAAATGTCCAAATTTGGAAAAGTGAAAAGCACGAGAGTTGAGAACTCTAAATCAGATCTTTAATGGTGAATTATGTGTGTGAATTGTCCAGTCGAGTTGAAACTTATCACAAAATTGGGAAAATTATTTTGAAACATGTCGAGGACATTCATCGATAGACACCCAAGGAGGACTAACTATTGAAAATTATAGTACCTTAGCATAAGAAAGGAAACATGTCCATCGACACCCGCTACTGATTGGCATCCCTACATGGGTACAATTTATGAAATTGTTAACTTTAACCTCTTATAAATGAAAAGAAAGCGATACCATTTTAGAGGTCTAAATATGCACGTAACAAGTTTTTCTCAACTATATTAAGAGAATTTATCATACTAAAAATCTGTTAAATCTTCATCTTATTTTCCAACAATTTTTCCAATCCATACTATCCATTCCACCTCTTACCATGGTGTGCTAGAAGCTCCTGTTTGTCACACCTCGCCTAATTAATTACCGGGTGATCAGTCCTTAATTAATTAATTTTAGAATCTCAAGTTGGTTCAGATAATGCATCACCGTCCAAAACTCAAATTTTAATTTAATAAAAACTAACCACCTAATATTTAAAAAGGTTGGTGTCAAAATTTTATCTGGTTATTAACCATCATCATTAAAGGGTAATATCTAAACATCACCATACATCACAATAGTATAAGGTAAGAACTAACTGAACTAAAATAAAGAACTGGAGTAAACACATCCAGTCAAAATCCCATACAATAATCCAATAACATGACATCAGAGTCTATTGATAGAATAAAAATAACTCTAAATCTCTGAATGTAAAATAGGAGGGACGAGATGTCCAACTGAAATGAAATGACTGATGGATAAGGAGAAATAAACTCATAAATATCTACTACCAATATCATGTAGCTTCCACAGCAGCTACATCTCGAAAAATGAATGAAATGTCCTAAGTCTGGTGTCCCTGTGGCTGAGAACCTAAAATAATAGAACAAGAAAAGAGATTTGCAGAAAAACGGGTCAGAGCCCGAGTAGAAAATAGTTTAAATACAGAAAGTGCTTAAATTGATTTAATTAGCACATATATTATACATGTTAACTTAGCGTACTCACTTGAGATGCTCACCTCTCATCTAATGTGTACACCTAGCGAGTCTAACTACCCATACTAGTCTCGCCACTCTACCTGACTATATGTAGGATAATCACTATGCCAGATATAATATCTAAAAAACCTGAAACCAATATATTACTATTATTTAGGAATATGTTTAAGGATGTTACAACTCATTGTCATAGTATTCTATATTCCCAACTGGTGACCCAATATGTATATACTTTAATAAAGTATCCAACAAGAAACACATAATAGGAACTCAGTATACATATATAAAATCTCATTATGTATACATACAAATATATCAATACATCACCCATGGTTAAGAAACCCCTGGTGCTAGGCATACTCGGCTATCTAGTCCCATTGCAACGCTCATGCAAAAAGGACATAGGTTCAATCTCTCAGGAACCAATAAAACATATACACATATTGGGGGCGAACATAGTCCCAAGCTGATGGGCTACGCACATACCTACGCACCCATATGACCGTCAACACTATCGTTCTTATAAATAGCCCATACCTAGGTTCCATGCTCTAGTGGTACGACTTTAAATCCCCCGAAGGCACACAAGATATGGTCGTCCACAACGCGTTAACCCCCGTTCGATAGCCAGTAGCAAGGTATGTCATACACATGATATTCCAAGTAATAAGCATGCACACAACTTATATACATTAATAGGTAATCACATAACCCGAATACTATAATCCGTAAGTAATATTAATGACATTACTCTGCCACGATATCCGTATATATATAGCCTCTCTAGGACTTACATTATCTCCTAGGTTTTCACACAAATTCAATACCCCAAGGACCATTACGCCCTTAATTCCCTAACACTTTGGAATTTAAGCCACCCGTTACTCACGTAGGGTAATACACTCGCTTGGATAACCCTAGAATGGTTTTTACCTCGAACGGACCTTAAAAACTTATTCTGGAATCTCGTTAGAAGTTCCAAGATTCTCATTTGAACAATTTCATTCGAACGTAGTTCCCACTTTGAACGAAGTCAGCAACTCGTTAGAAGAGTCATTGGAAATCTCGTTAGAAGGTTCGTTCGATCGAGGTTGTTTGAACGACCTGGGCAGGTCTTTGAACGACCTGTGCAGGTCTTCGAACGAGAATTCTGGACATACCTAGTTCTTCCAAATTTTGATTTTTCTCAACATTCCAAACCTCAAGCTGAATCCAAATTTCGTCCAACATCAGTTTAAATGTTTCTAAACTAACCCTAATGATTATGGGGCAATTTCTAACACAAATTAGTTTTTAAATCTTTACGTTTTCAAAAGGGAAAACCATAATTTCTAAAATCTCTAAGAATCCTCATATAATGAACCCAACACTTTAGTTATTTCAAATCCTTAAATTCAATTTGTGATTTGTACATAAAATCTCCAGATTTAATAGTCTATAAAATGGGGTAAATCTTCTACATGCAACTTATCACCAAAATCTATTTTTCTTCTATGATTAAACCTAATGAAACCCAAATTTCCATCATATGATATCTAGATCATTAACAGAGTTTAACGGGAACAATATATGCTAAATAAACTAGCAAGATAAACACTTGCCTCAGAATAAACTTCTGATTCTTGGACTAAAATTGGTGTGGGAACTATCCTCTTAACACGATCTACGTGCTGGTGTAATCTTTAGTGTGAAAGTTCGAGTTCTTAGCTTGGGGCTCCAATGGAGTCTTCTTCCACCTTCGTTCTCTCTCTCTTTTTCTCTCTTTCTCACGTAAGTTGAAACTGACAGACCACTAACCCTCAATGCTTTTAATTAAACCCAATTTTCGTCCATTTAACTACCCAAAAATCCCAAAAGACCAAAATACCCCCCGGGGTGTCATTTTGGGCTAAAATGCATCGAACTCGAAATAAAATACCCAAGTAGTGTTTTCTGACTATTTCGACCCTTTCGGACACTCTCGTGCACTCAAAATAGTCATTCGAGTTATAAAAAAATAATTTACCTTTTTAACCCCCAAATACATACCGGTGATGCGACTCATACGCGCGTCCCAAATAATTACATCAGGACTGCCGTGTATCTCATTCCGACCATAATATTATTTCGATAACTACTAACTCTCGTCATGGTAGTAATTATTACCATTAAATCGGATTAATTACAAATTAAATTTCCTCCTGTTAAATTAATTAGTCCCCTTTTCCATAATTTCATAATAGAATAAATATGCGTAAAAATACGGGGTATTACATACTTCCCCTTAATAACGGAATTTCATCCCCAAATTTGGAACTGGAAATATAGCCGACGAGAATAACTCTGGATAATGTTCACGCATGTCATCCTCGCACTCCCAAGTTGATTCCTCGACAATATGGTGCTGTCACTGAACACGGACTAGTGGTACTATCTTTGACCTCAACTTCCTCTCACTACGGTCTAGGATAGCAATTGGTCCCTCCTCGTAGGAGCTATCAGGTTGTAAGTCGATCTACTCCAACGCAATATGAGTATGGGACAAATCCTCTCGAAGAAATATCCTTAGCAAAGAGATATGGAACATGTCATGGGCCCTATGCAAGTTCTCCGGTAACCCAAGTCTATAAGCAGCTGGCCCAATCCTCTCGATAATGGGGAATGGCCCTATATACCTAGGCGCCAACTTTCCCTTCTTCCCAAAATGTATAACTCCATTAATAGGAGACACCCGAAGTAACACCTGATCCCCAATGTTGAACTCTCAGAAATACCATTTGGCATCAGCGTAGCTCTTCTGTCGATCCTGAGTAACCCGAATACGGCTTCGTATTAATTCTATCTTTTCCAAAGTATCCTGAATTACCTCCGGACCAAGTAGCTTATTGTCCTCCACCTCTAACCAACATGCTAGGGAACAACAAGGTCTTTCGTATAGTATCTCGAATGGAGCCATACCGATAGTAAACTGGTAGGAGTTGTTATAGGAAAACTCCACCAGCGGGAGGTACTGCTCCCAGCCTCTGCCAAAATCAATGATTCACATAAGCAACATTTCCTCTAACATATGATTTGTTCACTCGGTCTGACCATTCATCTACGAGTGATAGACTGGCTCTGTCACAATTTTGTACCCATCGCCTCTTGAAAACTGTCCTAAAATTGAGACACAAACACCTTATCTATGTCAGAAACAATATTTAGAGACACTCCATGGAGTCTCACTATCTCTGTTATGAATATCTGGGCATATTGTCCCATGGTGTAATCTGTCCTGGCTGACAGAAAGTGGGCTACCTTGGTCAGCCGATCCACTATCACCCATATCGAACCGTGACCCCTCTACGATGTAGGTAATCCTATGATGATGTCCATGGAAATGATCTCTCATTTCCACATAGGAACCTCTATGGATGTAGAAGTCCCTCCATTCTCTGATGGTCCACCTTTACCAACCGACAAGTGGCATATTTTGAGATGAACTCGGTAATATCCTTCTTCATCCCACTCCACCAGTACTGTCTATGCATATCCTGGTACATCTTATCCCCACCGGGATGTACCGCAAATCGTGAACCATGCGACTATATCATCACCTCGTGTCATAAGTTTTCACCCTCAGGAACAACTAATCTTCCACTGAAACATAAACCCCCATCTGAACCCATGGTATAAGACTCGGCCCCCTGCTAGAAGCTGCACTATCTGACTCGCAGAACGGATCAGCTGCCTGAGCCTGTACTACTCTCATAATAATCTGGGGTGTAACCTTCATCACAGACATAAATGATCAATCCACCGCATCCTAGTTCCCTAACTCCTTCCATTTCTCTTTCCACACTTCGTCCACCTCCCCTACCGCCTTATGGCTCAATGCATCTGCTACCACGCTAGCATTTCCCGGGTGGTATTGGATATCAAAATGATAATCCTTCACAAACTCAATCCACTGGCGCTGACGCATATTCATCTCCTTCTGTGTAAAGAGATACTCTAATGACTTGTGATCTGTGAACAAGCGAAATTTCTCCCCCAGGAGGTAATGTCTCCAAATCCGAAGTGCAAACACCACCGCCGCCAACTCTAAATCTTGGGTGGGGTAATTCCTATCGTGAGGCTTAAGCTTACGAGAAGCATAGGCTATATCCTGATCCTTCTGTTGAAGTACACCTTCAAGTCCTAATAAGGATGCATTAGTGTAGACTAGATACTCCACTCACGACCTGGGTAATGCTAACACTGGTGCTGAGGTTAACTTATCTTTCAACTCATCAAAGGCTAACTGACAGGCATCACTCCAGATAACTGACACCCCTTTGTGAGTCAGGTGTGTCAATGGACCCTCTATCTTCGAAAACCCTCGAATGAAAATCCTGTAGTATCCGATTAAGCCCAAGAAACTGCGTATCTCGATCAGTGTCGTGGGCTATACCCACTCCCTCACCGCTGACACCTTCCCTTGATCCACTGATATCCCTCTGTCAGAGATGATATGCCCCAAAAACTGGACCTCCTTCAGCCAAAACCCACATTTCTCGTATTTTGCATACAACTCATGCTGATGCAATATTTGTAAAACTTGACTCAAGTGCTCAGCATGCTCTTTCTCGGTCTGAAAGTAAATCAGAATGTCATCTATAAAGACGAGACGAACTGGTCCAGGAACTCTCTGAACACCTTGTTCATCGAGTCCATAAACACAGCTGGGGCGTTAGTTAGCCCGAAAGGCATAACCCTGAATTCATAGGAGCCATATATCGTCAAGAAGGCATTCTTCGACACATGCTTCTCCCTGATACGCAACTGATGGTATCCCGATCTCAAGTCAATATTCAAGAAGAAGGCTGCTCCTATCAACTGGTGAAATGAGTCATCGATTCAAGGCAATGAATATTTGTTTCTTATCGTGACTCTATTCAACTCCCAGTAATCAACACATAACCTCAATGATCCATCCCTCTTCTTAACGAATAGTATGGGGGAACCCCACGGTGAAGTACTCCTACGGATGAATCCCTACCCCAATAACTGCTCAATCTGGTCACGTAACTCCCTCATCTCTACTAGAGCCATACGATAAGGTGAGCGGGCTATCGGTCGAGTGCCCGACGCTAAATCAATGAAAAATTCTATCTCTTTACTCAGTGGTAACCCTAAAATATCCTCAAACACATCGAAAAACTCTTGAATAATAGGAATCGAGTCAAGCGGTACAAACACCTCCGTAGAGGTCTCCTCCTCTATATAGTATAAATGAGTGGACGATCCTCCCTCAGAGCTAGGCATCTCCACTAGGAACATCTCCTTACCGGGTATAGCAAAACCTATACTCTTACTAAAATAATCAATCATGGACCTATACCTGACAAGCCAGTCCATACCTACAATCATGTCATGCTCGGACATATCCAATACGAGCATGTTAGTGGGAAAGATAAACCTCCCAATTGTGACACCCCGCCTAATTAAATACCGGGCGATCACTCCTTTATTAAATTAAAATCAAGGTGAACAGTTGGTTCATTCTTAGCATCATTGTCATAAAAATAAATTTTCCAAATTAACACCCTAATTAATTAAGCTAAGTGTTAAAACCATTTTTAACATTTCTTTCCAAATTTTATTTTTAAAGAAAATCATTTATTTATTTATTAACAACATTATCAATAAGTAAGAATCATACCACAATTATCCTGGAACATAATCCAATTAATTTAAACATTGAACATTCAAAATCCCAACATCTAAAACTTAAAGTAAAGCATTCATGCCGAATAAATCCCAAAGTAACCGTACTAGAAATAACTGAAATACAAATGTCCCAATAAAACAGATAAATAGTGGAAAGGGCGACACATGCCCAGTAACTGAGAATGATAGAAGAGGAATCAAGTAAATGAAATCGTCTAAGCAAGTGGCCTGCAACTCCCACCTAAGCTGCAGCACGTTTCTCCCAAGGGATCCTAAGCAAGACGCCCCTGTGGCTGGGCACCTGTAATATATACATATATATATACAAGAGAGAAAGAGAAATGGAAACGGGTCAGAGCCCGATAGTATATATGATTTAAAAATTCGTTTAGTAAGTATTTAAATTGATACAGGCCAATGCAACAACATATTAGTGCGACACTCTCTTGAGAAATTCTCACCTCTCTTCTAATGTGCACACCTATCGCATTAACCTTCCCAATAGTCTATCTCGTCATATACCACACTATTTTTCCCCAATGATTTAACCTATGTTAGGTTATTCGCAGGATTTACAACTGAACAACACAAATATTTAAAATGTAAGATTTCAATTTGTAACCAGAGTTCTCATTTTTAACTTTATTAATCAATAAAGTTTTCCAGTGTCATATTATACTTTCTCACAACAATTATTTATAATTTGAGTCATCGATCATGTCCTACATATCAAATCACAGTAGGCAGTTCCAGATTTCAGAATTTCATATATATATATATATATTTACTACTCGTATAATATATATATTACAACAGCACCCCAAATAAACTATGGTGCGGGCATACTCTACTATCCAAACCCCATATCACTCATTTTAAGGGGAATACAAATTCGGAATCACTCTCGAATTGTATTAACACATACACAAACAATATTGAGGCGAAGCATAGATTCCAAGTCTCTAAGAGGATGGAACATACCTGCGTCTCTTAGGACCGTCTGAACTATCAAATCGATAGCCTGTACCAAGGATATCTATCTCCTAGGGTACAAATCAATATCCCCCCGAAGGCAACACATGATAAGATCGTCTCAGCGCGGTAACCTCGGGATAGCAAGTAGCGTGGGTATGATTTTCACACATAGATAGTATATGCAAACACAGTCATATAACTATACTAATATTACCATATCAATATTAGGTATATTTCAAATCCCATAGTTACGAATTTTGTCCTTATTTTCACAGTTTTAGTAACCACATATAACGGTTCGTTTCTAACCTTGATTCGGTATTATTCCAACTTACCACATAATTCTCATGGCTTTATCCTCCCAATTATAAAATTCAGTAGGTACCCTATTTATATTCCAACGTAACTCTCTTACTCGTCTCTCTCTTTAAAACCTAAATTTATCGACCCTTATGTGAGAATCCCACAAATACAATCCTCGTCTCATTTTAAAAGTCCCAAAATTATTCATATGTACTACTGGTCTTCCATAACTCCCAAAACATTTTATTAAGGTTGTCCAAGAATTATTTCACGGTAAATCGAATTTAACTCATTTAAAAAGGGAAATAGGAGTCTACCAGGAGGGGTCGATCGATCGAGGTCTGGGGCTCGATCGAGCGAACCTTCGATCGATCGAAGCTCTGGGCGCGATCGATCGATCAAACAGGTATTTCGATTTCTACAGTTTTGCAGTTACGGGTTCTAATACCTATCTTCATCCAAATTCAAGTTTTACATTCCCAAACGTCCAAAGATTCATACTACGAACATTATATCATCATACTAGGTATTTCCAACGTAAAGCATGTGGATTTATATCATTAAACATGGATTAATAGCCCAAAAATTGATATAATTATCAAGAACCCTAGAATTCTCTTAAACATGGTTCTAACAAGTATTTCCAGAAATTTCTTCTTATAAACATCATAATTTCGTGGGTAATTCCTCTACATGGCAAGGGTTTCTAGGATTATCATTTAAACCATAACTACATGCGATTCCTATCTCAAATCTTTGGTTTTCTTCCATAAAAACTCATTCTAATTACTCCTAAACTAATATGAAAGATGCACCAATGAAATAAGCAAGATAAACACTTGCCTGGGATTTCTGGTGTTCTGATTTGCAGATGATTTTGGTGTGGTTGCGTTCCCCGTCGCGCGATCTACGCGTTGGTGGTGGTGGCGGTGCAAACAGATGGATTTTGGGCCTTGGATTGCCTTGAGAGCTCTCTCCTTTCCTTTCCTATGGCCGTCACTTGTCTTTGGTTGTTCTAACCCTAGAAGGCAACCTTAGACATCTGATATAACCCTTAAAATTTCGTGGGTTTAATTACCCATAATTGCGAAATGTCCAAAACGCCCTCCCGGGGTACTAATTAGGCCTAAAAACGCCCTGAGACCCAAACTAAACTCCCAGGTACACTTTTCTGACTATATCGACACTTCCGAACGCGTTGGCGCACTCAAAACGACCATATAAGCAACTTATAAAATATTCACTTTTATTTATCAATATTTAGTCCTGACGCGACACGGGCGCGTCCCGACTCAAATTTCCAAAATTATCATTTTATTCACTCGCGACATTCAATATAACCAATATTACATATTACTTTGCTCATTAGTAATATTCAACAAATTTTTCCATAATTACTAACTCTCGTCACATTAATAATTATAACATAATTAATTTCCGGATTTTTATATAATAATTAACTCACATTAAATTTAATAAATCCTCAAATTAATACAGCATAAAAATACGGGGTATTACATACTTCCCCCCAATAACGGAATTTCGTCCCGAAATTCGGAAAACAAGGCATACCTGGTAAGAACAAATCTGGATATCTCTCGCGCATATCGGCCTCACGCTCCCAAGTGGATTCCTCCATGTTATGATGCTCCCACTGGACCCGCACAAGTGGAACTATCTTCGACCTCAATCTCCTCTCACTATAGTCTAGGATAGCCACCGGTCTCTCCTCGTAAGAGCTGTCAGGCTATAAGTCTATCTCATCTATCTCGATGTGAGTATGGGCCATATCATCTCGAAGGTACCGTCTCAACGACGAGATATGGAATACATCGTGAATGCGATGTAAATGCTCTGGTAATCCCAATTTGTATGCTACTGGCCCAATCCTCTCGATAATGGGAAATCGTCCCATGTACCTCGGGGCCAATTTCCCTTTCTTCCCGAACCTCATCACTCCTTTCATAGGAGATACACGCAGTAGCACTTGGTCCCCCACATTAAACTCCCAGAAGAACCGTTTCGCATCGGCGTAGCTCTTCTGCCTGTCAACTCGAATGCGACTCCTAATCATCTCAATCCTAGCGGAGGTTTCCTGAAACACCTCTGGTCCTTGCAACTTGTTATCCCCCACCTTGAGCCAACAAGTTGGAGAACGAAAAGGCCTGCCATACAAAGCCTCAAATGGATCCATGCCAATCGTGAACTGATAAGAATTATTATAAGCAAACTCTACCAGTGGAAGGTGTGGCTCCCAATCTCCTCCCAAATCTAGAACACACATGCGTAGCATATCCTTTAACATCTGATTAGTATGCTCTGTCTGTCCATCTGTCTGTGGGTGATAAGCTGAACTCAGCTTCAACTCAGTACCCATAGCCTCCTGAAAGCTTTCCTAAAAACGTGACACGAAAATCTTGTCTCTATCTGACACAATATTCAGGGGCACCCCGTGTAATTGGATAATCTCAGAAATGAACAACTGAGCATACTGACCTGTGGTATAATCTGTCCGCACCGGCAGAAAATGAGCCACCTTGGTCAAACGGTCTACAATCACCCAGATGGAGTCGTGGCCCCGCTGTGATGTAGGCAACCCTGTAATAAAATCCATGGAAATACTCTCCCACTTCCACGCAGGTATTTCCAATGGCTGAAGCAATCCTGACGGTTTCTGATGGTCCACCTTCACCAGCTAGCAGGTAGAACACTTGGACACAAACTCAGCAATGTCCTTCTTCATCCCACTCCACCAGTATTGTCTCCTCATATCCTGGTACATCTTATCTCCTCCAGGATGCACTGCAAATCGGGGCCCGTGAGATTGGGTCATCATTGCATGACACAATTCTGCCCCTTTTGGAACCACCAATCTCCCATTAAACCTCAAACCCCCGTCAGAACTAACAGAATAGGACTTAGCACCTTCAGCTAAAAGTCATACAATCTGCTCCTGGCAAAACGGGTCTGTGGTCTGTGCCTGTATCACCCTCGTAAGAATCTTGGGTGTGACTGTCATAACGGATATGAAGAAATGGGCTACTGCGTCCTGGTTACCCAACTGCTTCCACTTCGCTTTCCAGACATCCGCTACCTCATTTATCGGTCTACGACTCAACGCATCAGCAACTACGTTGGCCTTCCCCGGATGATACTGTATGTCGAACTTATAGTCCTTCATAAACTCTAACCATCTGCGCTGACGCATATTCAGCTCTCGCTGAGTGAACAGGTACTGCCATGATTTGTGGTCTGTGAACAAACGAAACTTTTCCCCCAATAAATAGTGTCTCCATATCCTCAATGCAAAGATGACCGCTGCTAACTCCAGGTCGTGGGTGGGGTAATTCTTCTCATGCGGCTTAAGCTTACGGGAGGCAAAAGCTATAGCCTTCTCCTCCTGCTGAAGTACTCCCCCAAGTCCCCGTAAAGAGGCATCGGTGTAAACCAGGTACTCCACACCCGACTTCGGTAAAGCAAGGACTGGTGCTTAAGTAAGCTTGTCTTTCAGCTCGTCGAAAGCCAATTGACAAGCATCATCCCAAACAAATGGTACTCCTTTGCGAGTCAGGTTCGTCAATGGACCCGCTATTTTGGAGAATCCCCGAATGAATCTCCTGTAGTATCCGGCTAACCCCAAGAAACTACGCACTTCCATCGGTGTCGTGGGCTTTCCCCACTCCCTCACCGCTGACACTTTACTCGGGTCAACTGCTATCCCCTGTTCAGAAACAACATGCCCCAAGAACTATACCTCTCGCAATAAGAATCCACACTTCTCGTAATTAGCATACAACTGATGCTCTCGTAAGGTCTGAAGAACCTACCTCAAGTGCTCGGCATGCTCCTCTTCGGAGTGTGAATATATGAAAATGTCATCTATAAAGTCGATGAAAAACTGATCCAAGAACTCTCTGAATACTCGGTTCGTTAAGTCCATGAATACGGCTGGAACATTTATGAGACCAAATGGCATCACTCTGAAGTCGTAAGACCCATATCTCGGCAAGAAGGCAGTCTTTGAAACATCCTCTCTCTAATACGTAGCTGATGGTACCCCGACCTCAGATCTATCTTCGAAAAGAAAGTTTCTCCCCTCAGTTGGTCGAACAGATCATTGATTCGAGGCAACGGATACTTATTCCGTATCGTGACCTTGTTCAACTCCCGGTAGTCCACACATAACCTCAGTGAACCATCTCTCTTCTTCACAAACAAGACTGGAGCGCCCCAAGGTGAGGTACTCCTACAAATGAAGCCCTGACCTAACAGCTTCTCTATCTGATCTCGTAACTCTCGCATCTCCGCCGGAGCCATACGGTAAGGAGCGCGTGCTACAGGTCTCGTATCTGGCAATAAATCTATGACAAAGTCTATCTCTCGACTGGGGGGTAGGCCTGGTATCTCCTGGAATACATCGGAATACTCACGAACGACTGGAATCGAGTCTAAAGGAATCACAACCTCGTTAGAGGCATCCTCTATATAATACAAATGAGCGGTCGAACCTCCCTTTGGGCGAGGCATCTCCACTACAAACATCTCTTGCCCCGGAATGGAAAAAAAAATGCTCCCACCGAAGCAATCAATCATGGCTCTATAAGCTGTGAGCCAATCCATACCGATAATAACATCATGCTCATGCATATCTAAGACTAACATGTCTGCAGGTAATACCAATCTACCAATCTCTACCCCCACTCCCCGGCATATAAAGAAGATAAGCGACCCACTCCCCAGTGGTGAGTCTACACACGTCATAGTGCTCTCTGCTGTGGCTAATAACCCTAAGGCCTTCGCAAAATGCGTAGCTATAAAACAATACGTCGCCCCAGTATCAAACGAAATTCGACCCAGAGTTCCATGGATAGGAAACATACCCCAAATCGTGGGTGATGCCTGTGGGGCTGCTGCCTGGTGGACATTATAGATATGTCTGTACTGTAACTGCCCCTACTGCTTTGGAGCTACTGGAAAGGTTGGTAGGGCTGGTACCTGAGCTGGTGCTGGGAGAGCGACTGGAAAAAGTGGCCCCTGTGGCTCATTACGGGCACCCTGCTGCTGTGGGTCCCTAATACCCTCTGGGCAATCCTGGCGTTTATGTCCATGCGTGCCACACACAAAACATCGGCCTCCGAAGTTATTCCCCCTCTGACCCTGCTGCTGTCGGTGTCGGCCTTGCTGACTTGGGACTTTATTCCTCTTTCGAAACTGTTTCATTTTACCACGTTGTTGACTAGAACTGACTCGATCTTGGGTAGTTTGTTGTCGCAATTTCGGTGTCTTCGCACATTTGTCAGCTTTAGTCACATGCATTTGGTTAACCTCTCTAGGTCTTTTGCCTCCTTTAAGTCGTATGCTGCATTCTTGGTATTGTAAAACTACAGTGGTGACTGCTTGTGCCACGATACCTGCTAACTCGGCGGTTGATATTCTCTCTGGGGATACCTGAGGGGTGAGTCGATCTTGCTCGTTGACTCCCCTTACCATTTTAGCTAGTTCTTCTTGACGATCCATCTGAAAATTTAAGTAAATTTGGATGAGTTCATCATTCAAATAAACAAATCACAGAATCACGAATTCCCAATGTATAGAGATGAACACAACATTCCTAGTATTTAGGGCTCTATATCAAAGAAAGCAAAGCTGAAAGCATAATAAGCCGCACAGATCCTAAAGGACACTAGAACCTGATGCTCTGATACCACCTATGACACCCCGCCTAATTAAATACCGGGCGATCACTCCTTTATTAAATTAAAATCAAGGTGAACAGTTGGTTCATTCTTAGCATCACCGTCGTAAAAATAAATTTTCCAAATTAACCCCCTAATTAATTAAGCTAAGTGTCAAAACCATTTTTAACATTTCTTTCCAAATTTTATTTTTAAAGAAAATCATTTATTTATTAACAACATTATCAATAAGTAAGAATCATACCACAATTATCCTGGAACATAATCCAATTAATTTAAACATTCAACATTCAAAATCCCAACATCTAAAACTTAAAGTAAAACATTCATGCCGAATAAATCCCAAAGTAACCGTACTAGAAATAACTGAAATACAAATGTCCCAATAAAACAGATAAATAGTGGAAAGGGCGACACATGCCCATTAATTGAGAATGATAGAAGAGGAATCAAGTAAATGAAATCGTCTAAGCAAGTGGCCTGCAACTCCCACTTAAGCTGCAGCACGTTTCTCCCAAGGGATCCTAAGCAAGACGCCCCTGTGGCTGGGCACCTGTAATATATACATATATATATACAAGAGAGAAAGAGAAATGGAAACGGGTCAGAGCCCGATAGTATATATGATTTAAAAATTCATTTAGTAAGTATTTAAATTGATACAGGCCAATGCAACAACATATTAGTGCGACACTCTCTTGAGAAATTCTCACCTCTCTTCTAATGTGCACACCTATCGCACTAACCTTCCCAATAGTCTATCTCGTCATATACCACACTATTTTTCCCCAATGATTTAACTTATCTTAGGTTATTCGCAGGATTTACAGCTGAACAACACAAGTATTTAAAGCGTAAGATTTCAATTTGTAATCGGAGTTCTCCTTTTTAACTTTATTAATCAATAAAGTTTTCCAGTGTCATATTATACTTTCTCAAAACAATTATTTATAATTTGAGTCATCGACCATGTCCTACATATCAAATCACAGTAGGCAGTTCTAGATTTCAGAATTTCATATATATATATATATATATATATATATATATATATATATATATATATATTTACTACTCGTATAATATATATATTACAGCAGCACCCCAAATAAACTGTGGTGCGGGCATACTCTACTATCCAAACCCCATATAACTCATTTTAAGGGGAATACAAATTCGGAATCACTCTCGAATTGTATTAACACATACACAAACAATATTGAGGCGAAGCATAGATTCCAAGTCTCTAAGAGGATGGCACATACCTGCGTCTCTTAGGACCGTCTGAACTATCAAATCGATAGCCTGTACCAAGGATATCTATCTCCTAGGGTACGAATCAATATCCCCCCGAAGGCAACACATGATAAGATCGTCCCAGCGCGGTAACCTCGGGATAGCAAGTAGCGTGGGTATGATTTTCACACATAGATAGTATATGCAAACACAATCATATAACTATACTAATATTACCATATCAATATTAGGTATATTTCAAATCCCATAGTTATGACCTTTATCCTTATTTTCACATTTTTAGTAACCACATATAACGGTTCGTTTCTAACCTTGATTCGGTATTATTCCAACTTACCACATAATTCTCATGGCTTTATCCTCCCAATTATAAAATTCAGTAGGTACCCTATTTATATTCAAACGTAACTCTCTTACTCGTCTCTCTATTTAAAACCTAAATTTATCGACCCTTATGTTAGAATCCCACAAATACAATCCTCGTCTCATTTTAAAAGTCCCAAAATTATTCATATGTCCTACTGGTCTTCCATAACTCCCAAAATATTTTATTAAGGGTGTCCAAGAATTATTTCACGATAAATCGAATTTAACTCATTTAAAAAGGGAAATAGGAGTCTGCCAGGAGGGGTCAATCGATCGAGGTCTGGTGCTCGATCGAGCGAACCTTCGATCGATCGAAGCTCTGGGCTCGATCGATCGATCAAACAGGTATTTCGATTTCTGCAGTTTTGCAGTTACGGGTTCTAATACCTATCTTCATCCAAATTCATGTTTTACATTCCCAAACGTCCAAAGATTCATACTATATCATCATACTAGGTATTTCCAACATAAAGCATGTGGATTTCTATCATTAAACATGGATTAATAGCCCAAAAATTGATATAATTATCAAGAACCCTAGAATTCTCTTAAACATGGTTCTAACAAGTATTTCCGGAAATTTCTTCTTATAAACATCATAATTTCGTGGGTAATTCCTCTACATGGCAAGGGTTTCCAGGATTATCATTTAAACCATAACTACATGCGATTCCTATCTCAAATCTTTGGTTTTCTTCCATAAAAACTCATTCTAATTACTTCTAAATATGAAAGATGAACCAATGAAATAAGCAAGATAAACACTTGCCTGGGATTTCTGGTGTTCTGATTTGCAGATGATTTTGGTGTGGTTGCGTTCCCCGTCGCGTGATCTACGCGTTGATGGTGGTGGCGGTGCAAACGAATGGATTTTGGGCCTTGGATTGCCTTGAGAGCTCTCTCCTTTCCTCTCCGATGGCCGTCACTTGTCTTTGGTTGTTCTAACCCTAGAAGGCAACCTTAGACATCTGATATAACCCTTAGAATTTCGTGGGTTTAATTACCCATAATTGCGAAATGTCCAAAACGCCCTCCCGGGGTACTAATTAGGCCTAAAAACGCACTGAGACCCAAACTAAACTCCCGGGTACACTTTTCTGACTATCTCGACACTTACGGATGCGCTGGCGCACTCAAAACGACCATACGAGCAACTTATAAAATATTCACTTTTATTTATCAATATTTAGTCCTGACGCGACACGAGCGCGTCCCGACTCAAATTTCCAAAATTGTCATTTTATTCACTCGTGACATTCAATATAACCAATATTACATATTACTTTGCTCATTAGTAATATGAAACAAATTTTTCCATAATTACTAACTCTCGTCACGTTAATAATTATAACATAATTAATTTTCGGATTTTTATTAAATAATTAACTCACATTAAATTTAATAAATCCCCAAATTAATATAACATAAAAATACGGGGTATTACACCAATATCTATACCCACTCCTCGACAAAAAAAGAAATAACGGAACCTCTACTCAATGGTGAATCCACACAAGTGATGTACTCTCTATTGTATCAGATAATCCTGTAGTACGTGCCAACCCCGTGGTAATAAAACAGTGTGTGGTCCCCGTGTCAAATAAAATGCGCCCCAAAGTCCCCTAGATAGAAAACATATCCTCAATCGCGGGTGGGTCCTGTGGGACGGCGACCTACTGAAGATTGTAGAAGCGTCCATACTGAAGCTGCTCTTCCTGAACTGGGGTGGCTAGAATGGGTGGCAGTGCTAGCATCTGTGGAAGTGCTAGGAGAGTTGTGGGAAATAACGGTCTCTGGGGCTCCTGACGAGCACCTTGCTGCTGCTGTTGTTGCTGGCCTATATCCTTCTGAGGGAAGTCCTGACGTTTGTGGCCAGTGTTACCATAGGTGACACATCTCCCTAGGAAGGGTCATCCCTTATGTCCCTTCTGTCCTCGTCCCTGATGGTCATTTTCGCCCCTCCCTTGGCCATTTTGGTCCTGTTGAACCTGTTGCTGGCCCTACTGGACCTGATGGCCATGCTGACCCTGCTGGCCATGTCGAATGCCTCCCTGCCCATGTCTAAAACCTCCTGACCTGAACCTCTTAGGATCCCCTGCTGGGAACCCTGGTCACTGTGCATATGCTGACCCTGAACTACCCGTGCCCCACTGGCATTATTTCCTCCTAACCCGCCTTGCTGGATGGACTCTCCTACTCGCTTAACCTCGATTAGATGAAAATGGTAGTCCTGCGAGTAGAATAGTGCTACATAAACCACGTCTGAATAGGTGGCCAAAGAGATATTGCCTATCAAATGCTGGCGGATCCTCCATGTCAACCCATCCATAAAATGTTGAATTTTCTTTTCCTCAGTCGGGATCTTATCCGGTATAATGTTAAGAAGGTTGATAAACTCTACCTCATATTTCGCTACAGTCTTTCCCTCCTATTTCAAGTTCACCAATTTTCATCTCATTTCTGTCTGGAAGGCCGATGGGAAATATTTGCGATCTAACCGAACCCAAAAGTCTCGAATAATGAGTGTGTCTCTCTCCTCGGCAGTGGTAATAGACTCCCACCACTACAGTGTTACTCCCACAAACTTGAACGTGGATAGTATCTGACTCTGCACCTTCGTGCACTCATGTATCCTTAAGTGCCTCAGGATATCCTTCTTTCATTAGATCGCTACCACCACATCGGATCTCCCTATAAATTCCGGAGGATGCGACTTCTAGAACGCATCCCTAACACATTCCTAAGAAGATGGGATACCCTGGGCCTGAACTGGAGCCATCACCGGTGCCTGAGGTGGTTCCTCTTACACAACTGCCAATGTGGCATTCACTGCCCTAGCTACAATGGCGGCAACTTCAGTGCGATTCATCATACCGTGAGCTGGCATGCTGAGGCTCAGGTTGGGAATTCCTGGGAACACTCTATGCATGTCTAGGAGGCATCTAAAAGGAGAGAGAAGTTTCATAAGTATGCAGTTATTATCTCAAAGTAGCTGAAGAATGTAAAATGCATAAAAAGTACAACAATCCTAAAATATAGGGATCTATATTAAAAGACTCTACGTGGAAACATAACAAGCCGTACAGATCCTAAGGAAACTAGAACCTGGATCTTAGACCACCCGTGACACCCCGCCCAATTAATCACCGGGTGATCAGTACTTAATTAATTAATTTCATAATCTCAAGTTGGTTCAGATAATGCATCACTGTCGAAAACTCAAATTTTAATTTAATAAAAACTAACCACCTAATATTTAAAAAGGTTGGTGTCAAAATTTTATCTTGTTATTAACCATCATCATTAAAGGGTAATATCTAAACATCACCATATATCACAGTAGTATAAGGTAAGAACTAACTGAAGTAAAATAAAGAACTGGAGTAAACACATCCAGTCAAAATCCCATACAATAATCCAATAACATGACATCAAAGTCTAATGAAAGAATAAAAAAACTCTAAATCTCTGAATGTAAAATAGGAGGGATGATATGTCCAACTAAAATGAAATGACAGATGGATAAGGAGAAATAAACTCAGAAACATGCACTAGAAATATCCTGTAGCTTCCATAGTAGCTACATCTCAGCAAATGAATGGAATCTCCTAAGTCTGGTGTCCCTGTGGCTAAGCACCTAAAATAATAGAACAGGAAAATAGATTTGCAGAAAAATGGGTCAGAGACCGAGTATAAAACAGTTTAAATACAACAAGTGCTTAAATTGATTTAATTAGCATATATATATTACCCATGTTAACTTAGAGTACTCATTTGAGATGCTCACCTCTCATCTAATGTGCACACCTAGCGAGTCTAACTACCCATACTAGTTTCATCACTCTACCTGACTATATGTAGGATAATCACTATAGGGAAATTTCTAACACAAATTAGTATTAAAGTCTTTACGTTTTCAAAAGGGAAAACCATAATTTCTAAAATCTCTTAGAATCCTCATATAATGAACCCATCGCTTTAGTTATTTCAAATCTTTAAATTCAATTCGTGATTTGTACATAAAATCTCCAGATTTAATAGTCTACAAAATGGGGTAAATCCTCTACATTCAACCGATCACCAAAATCTAATGTTCTTTTACGATTAAAGCTAATGAAACCCAAATTTCCATCATATGATATCTAGATCATTAACAGAGTTTAACAAGAACAATATATGCTAAATAAACTAGAAAGATAAACATTTGCCTCGAAATGAAATTCTGATTCTTGGACTCTAATTGTATGGGAACGATCCTCTTGACACGATCTATGCGCTGGTGTAATCTTTAGTGTGGAAGCTCGAGTTCTTGGCTTAGGGCTCCAATAGTGTCTTCTTCTTCCTTAGTTCTCTCTCTCTTCTTCTCTCTTTCTCACGTAAGTTGAACTGACAAACCACTAACCCTCAATGCTTTTAATTAAACCCAATTTTTGTCCATTTAATTACCCAAAAATCACAAAAGACCAAAATACCCCTTTGGGGTTTCGTTTTGGGCTAAAATGCCCGAACTCCAAATAAAATACCCGAGTAGTGTTTTCTAACTATTTCAACCCTTCAGGACACTCTGACACACTCAAAATAGTCTTTAGAGTTATAAAAAAATAATTTACCTTTTCAACCCCCAAATATATACTAGTGACGCGGCTCATACGCGTGTCCTAAATAATTATATCATGACTGACATATATCTCATTCTAGACAAAATATTATTTCGATAACTACTAACTCTCATCACGCTAGTAATTATTACCATTAAATCGTATTAATTACAAATTAAATTTTCTCCCTTTAATTTAATTAATCCCCATTTTCCATAATTTTATAATAGAATAAATATGCGTAAAAATATGGGGTATTACACTATTCCCCGAGTCCTAGATGTTAGACCACCCATTTTTTGTCTCGAATTCAAAGTTTTCTATACAGTATGTTTGTTTAACATCTCTTAACCTTTTATCTAAAATTCATATTGTTTATATTTTTAGCATTATGTTCACCTCCTTTATATTTCTTCATCACTTGATTTGCATCCACTAACACTATTTTTTCATTTTAGTACCTCAATCACTATTTTTTCATCATAAATTAAAAAAAATACTAAAAATAGATCTTATATTGTATTTCATAACATAGTGGTGCTACAAACTTAGTTTCCATACAAGAGGGGTTTCAGATCCAATTTACTCACAAAAGGGTTTTTTAACACACTTTCATTTAAACAATTAAAATCACTCCTATATTGAAAATGTAATTTGAAATCACATTTAAATCACCTTTTAAACTACATTGTAAGAGCAAGTTTTATAATATCTTAGTTTATTTTTTATTTTGCTTATCCCATTACACACACCCTGCACCATCATGGAAACTTCTACGTACTCGAAGACAAAGTTGAAGACTTTTGGAAAGATTAAAAAATCGTTTCTTTTGAACAATATTCAGAAAAGTTACGATAGTTTGGCAAAGCCTTTATTATTCCAGGGGATTACTTTTTAAGAGTTTGCATTTTAAAATGTTTTAAAAATATTTTTTCAGAAAAGTCTGGAAACTTTGACGACTAGTTAGAATGAGATTTCTAGGTCATTTGAACGATTTACTAATATATCATTATAACGAGTTTCATGGTTCGAAAAAAATCTGGGACGACACCTTTTGGTCAGTTATGGAATGTCGTTTGAAATATCGTTGGAAGTCATTCAAACGAGGTGGGGTATGTCATTAGAACGAAGGTCCCCATTATAGAACGAGATGATTTTTTGTCAAGAACTGGAATGTTGTTGGAAGTCTAATCAAATGGAAAAAGGTACGTCATTCGAACGAGCGAGCGAGATTTTGCTTTTTAATTAAATCTGATCCAAATATCTTATGTTTATCCTTTTGCAAAACCTCCTTATAAATAGAGATGCATGATCTCTTTTGAAAGATTTTCCACACCCTTTTGGAGTTCTTTTTTTATCAAACTAACGTGATGCAGAATTTGTGTGCTACGTGTGTACCTACGACTCAATTACAAGCCGATAGCTCAAGTAATACCGGGTAAATCGGGGTAAAATCCACAAGGAATAAGACGATAAAAATTCTGACGATAGCAAGGTAGGCTTCTCAAATCTTGGTATCGAATCTCGAAAGAAAATAAAAGGTGATTTGATTTTGGCAAAATTTCTAATTAACTACGAAAAATTGAACTAGAAAGTGCAATTTAATTTAAGAGGAAGCAAGAAACTAGAATTTTTGGTTTTGAAAAAAATTAGGAAAAGAGGAGTTGGGATCCAATCTCCCAAACCGTAAGTATTTTTCACTAAATATAAAATTTTCTACAATTATATAATTACTTAAAAGAACAACATTAATTAAATCGAAGTACTAAACATGTGAGAATGTTACTCTACACAATATTTAGTCAACAACTAAATTGATGCGAATGATAAGATTATTAATATGTATATCGTATTCTTAAACACTCTGGTTGCCTACGACAAAAGGAATTTAGAGACCCACTATATTAGTCCCAAAAAAGTATCAACCCCAAATAATTGCGTATACAATTATATAAAAGTTTATATCTAACAACTAACACCTAGGTTGGATTCATATTCCCCAACTCTCCAAAAATCTAGTCCGACACGATATTAATCTCTATGCGGGAATTCATTTATTTACATGTAAACAAAATGAAGAAATGAGAAAGAGGATGACAATTAAAGTTACCAATGATGAAGGGCATAAAGCATGCAATAAGAATTATTACTTGAAGAAAATCTGAAAAAGCTATGATCCTCTATTGAATTAATGGTGTAAAAGGATGTAAATTGTTTTTCCAATATGTTATTGATAATAGCTTGCCTGATAATGAATGCTGATAGGTCTAAAAGACTCCTAATAGGTTTATACAAGTGAGAAAAATTTGTGTAAAGAAGTGTAGATAATCTCAAACTCCTTATCCTTAAATCTAGGGAAAATAACAAAATCCTAGCTTGTAACGAACCCTTTGGCCAAACCAAACCCATCACCGAACTCTTAGGGAAAATCGATTCACTTGATCGAATCAATTTTGTCAGAATCTCTACTTAAGCTGCCATATTTGCCTAATTTGATATTATTTATACTTTTGCCTTGGAATTTCTTCTCAACTTCAAATGCATAACTTTCTAACCGTATCTTGGATTGGGGTACCGTTTCTTCCAGTGTTCTCGTGATTTTAAGACCTCAACCTTTTAGTTTTCTCCTCCTCCGGGTTCTTGCTAGAAAATTAGTAAATTTATCTTGACTTCCCTATTTTACATTTCTTTCACCATTTTGGATTTTCTCTTACCCACTTGCACAATTTACCTATAAAACGTAAGAGAAATACACAAACCACCAAATACTTGCCAAAAAGGGTTAGTAGCATAAATATGAGATAAATTTAGTGTAAATTCATTATATGGGACTGTTCAAATACCAAAGTTAAGGGTGTAGGGGGGCTTGAAGATAATCTTTGGATTAGTGATTAGTCATAAATTCTTCATATTTATCCCCATAATTTAGAGGCTTTTATCACCTCATATGATGTAAATTATGTTGATTTATCTCATACATTCACTATTGACATCCTCCATCGATTACATCAATTTTGGGGTATTTCTCTTAGATTTTGCAGATATTTTATACAAGTGATGAAAAAAAACTCAAACTCAAGAAAGAAACAAGTGAAGGAAAATCAAGGGAAAAAAAATATTTTTACACTAAGAAGTCGGACACGGAACCTAAAGTAAAGTTGAAGACCTTGAGTTCATAAGCACGTAGTAAGAAACAACATCAAAATCTGAGTCCCGGTTGAAAATTTATGAAGTTTCAAAGTTGAGAAGAAATGAAGAAAAAATCAAGGAAAAAATCCCCAGGCAAACCCAACAGATAGACAAAGAAGCGGACCGGGCCCTAACACTGGAAGTTGCAAACCAAATCGATGAAAAAGAATCCGGACCGATCTAACACTCTGTCAAGCATCAGACCTGTTCGCCCCATTAAAGAAGCCAAAACCTTTTTATTCTAAAAGTTATAGTTCTGCAAGGTTGAAACACGTAATAAAACGTGGTAGATATATCTTAGGGTATGACCACACATAATAGAGCAGTTTTTAGAGATTCTTGAAGGCAAGAACCTTATGATTGTTTATCTTCAACAATTTGTTCCTCTTTTACATAAAATTCAAGGTTTTTCTTCAAGACAAGTAAAGTTCAATATTTTTCTTTTGTTTCTCTCTTTGGTAATTCATTATTTGTTTGATAAGAGCTACTCATACATGTTTAGATCTCACTTCATCATGATTCTCATTACATGCAATGTAGAAATCGTCTTTTTTTGCACTTACATCATGTCCTACTAGATTTTCAAAGGTTGGGATGCATGGACCCAAACCTAAATGGTTCGCATGGATATAAAAATGTGTTCTTGAATTAAATAATTAGTTGGAACATGTCACATAGTTAATACAAATATCGTAGGATTTTTAACCTCGATTTCCCTAGGAAACCAGGGTGTTTAAGAGTGTGACGCGCATATTGATCATCTCACCACGTAATTTATTTGGATTCTTGATTTCATATTGTGAGGGTTCATTTCTTTATAGGTGTAATGCTTGAAAGGAATAAAGTATGTCCTTAATTAATTGCTTAATTCTCGACTATTTTTGTATTCGGTGAATTCATAAGGGGCTGGGGGATTGTGTTCCGACCTTGCTTCTGTTTCATAGTTATCAATCCGTAGTTTATTAAATGCGTAGTTAAATAATTGTTTAATTTAAATCGTTTTAGTTGGTAGATATAATCATAAAAATTCATCATCTTTTCTTTCCTTTAGCTGAATCAGTTGTAAGGTTACGCGTCTTCCCTATTCATTGTTATATGTATATGTCTTAGTCCCTGTGTTCGATACCTGGTTTACTGGGATATTACTTGAGTTAACGGTTTACACTTGAATCGTAATTAGCACGCACTAGAGACACATTTTAAGTCACGTCCATTATTGATATGCCACCGCAACTAATAGAAGAGATTTTAGGGGAAAAAAGCAGCATGAAGACATTGAGACAGCTCAGCGCGACAACCCAATGAAGAGATTGGCCGATACAGCTTACCCTTTAATTCATGTGTATTATTTATACTAAATGGTTAACATTGATTAAAATGATGTAACGATTGTAATATTATTCAGTTTGAGTCAAACGACACTTGCGAGAGAACAGGCTTGAGAGAGCTTACATGCTCTACCAGATGACCTTGTCGTGGGAAATTCAGAGGGACTTGGTTTGGAGGATTCAGAAGTACAACATCATTAGGTATTGTCCTAACCATCTGAGATACACCTGGTAAAACACCGAGTAACCTTTCACTGGGGAAGCCTGTGTGGAGTAGTCTTGAGTTCCATCATTTGTTAACCCTTGAGCCTAACAGTCCCTTAACTAAAGTCACATCTACTTTATGTGATGTCACTAGCCAGTCACTGTCAAATCTAAACTCGAGTAAACCATTATGGTATTGGGACTGTCAGGCAGTTCCGTCATCCACCTCTGTAGGTTGCAATCCTTTGATGCACAGTGGTTAGGCAAAAGGCATATGTTGGCATTTAATGTTTATGAAGTAGAGTTGACCGTACCATCAGGCATTTAAGGTTTTTGACGTAAAGTATAGGGGGATGTCAGTTCACAGCTGTAAAGGACTAAGTCATCTCGGGAGTGGTGTGGGGGATATTTATTGGCCTTAACCACTTCTGAGAGAGAGAGTTCTTTCTGGAGATTATTTACTAGAGAGAGCGTAAAGATCAGATAGAAGTTATTGCAAACTAAATTTCTTGCTCACCCACCATCGTCATTTATTGCGAAGCTTTAATAGCTAACTAGAGATCTTTCAGAGGTTGGTGGTCTGTTGGTTGCATGCTAAGGTGTATCTAGGGTTCTAACTTCTCTCTCTCTTTGAATGAGCTACTTCTGAGTCCTTTATTTTTATTCTTATTTATACAAGAAAGTATTGTGAGATCAATTCGAGTGTTAATCATATGTACTATTGTAGGTTTACTTATATTTATTGAAGAGTTATTGGGTTATCATTTATCACTATACCTATAGGGGTTACACCTAAACTAAAATTTCCATACTCCCAGGCTACAAGGAGACTACCCTCTTACATTTGGCGACTCTACTGGGAGGTATTCTCCTAAAAGTATGGCACAAGATAATGTTAACTGTATCATAGATTTTGACGCCATTTAGCGTAATAAAGAACAAGTTGCGAGGGAGCTTGAGGCCTTCAGGGATGAGGTTCCTCGGGTGGAGGTTCCACCAGTTCAAATGACAATAGGCGACCTAGGGGTGAAACAAGCTTCTACTAGTGTCGGGATAGGACGAGCACATATGTCCCTTCTTGTGGGAAAGTTATTTGAGTTCTTGCAGACCCCAACTACTACAAAGTTTTGGGTGCATTTGACCCCAGTTCCTTCATAACACCAATGGTTACTCCAATAGCCCCATCGAGATCAGCTCCCATGACAGCTAGCCTTATGAACATAGTTCCCACCCCTATCCTAATGGTGGGTATCCCAGGTGTGATGGGTGTTTCACCAATGGTAAGTACGCCAGGTGTAATTAGTATTCCACTAGTGATCCCTCAACCTATTGATCCAGTGGTTGAGAAAACACTTGCATCTGCCCTAGAAGAATTGAGGAAGGAGATGTTGAAAGTGATAGCAGCATCCTTTCAATAAGCCAGTGAGGTAGCATCAGTGTATGACAATTTTTGTACTCCCTACTCTCAGGAATACAATAATGAACCTTACATAAAGGACTACATCCCTCCCATCTTTGACAAGTACACAAGAAAAAGGGGGAACCCGAAGGAGAATATACTCACTAAAATAACAAGAAACTTAGGTTGAGTGAGTTTTCCAAATCCCTAACCGATAAGGGTTACACCTGGTACTCGCACTTGGCACCTAAAAGTGTCTCAACATGGGAAAAAATGCATGTGTTGTTTGTCCAGAAGTTCTTTCTATTAGGAGATGAGTTCACACTGACCCATCTAGGCAGGGAGAAGCAACGACTAGGGGAGGAAGTGGTGGAATATGTTCAAAGGTTTAGGGAAAGGTCTCTCAATGTAAGAGAAGAAGCTAAAAAGTCCAAACTGCTTCAGATCTATGCTGAAGGTTTTCTCTTAGAGTACATATGACATCTCATTAATGAAACGTACAAAGGAACTTTTGCGGCGTTCTTGAAAGCAGCACAAAATATATCATTGGTTATTCGATCAATTCACACTATGGTGCCTGTGATGTTTAGGCAGCCAACACATCCCATGGCGATAATGGGCCAACCCCCATGAGTAGGTTACGCCGATGAAGGAAAATGGGCTAAGAAACCAAAGAAGGATAACAAAAGAAAGTTTGGCACAGACAGGGAGGATCCAACCACACTGCCTTGCACCATTGAAGAAGTTGTCAGCTATTATAACACCATGGTCCAGGGTAGAATGATGTATGCGCTTAAGGGCATTTCGTCCGTTGAACCACACACTGAGACAAGGGTGGATCCCAAGTATTTCCAGATCCATCGGAAGGTGGGCGATCTAATGATAATCTGTTTCACACTAGAAAGATCATAAGAAAGCTCATGAAGATGGGGACTCTACAAAACCCTTAGGAGAATGTAAACTCCACCCCCTGCCAGCACATAGGGTCAACCTTGTAGTTGCTTTTGATGAGGAGGCTGAATGGGAAGTGAGGGAACTGAAGTTTGAACGAGAACAATTTGAAGATACGTTGGAGGATTGTACCAGGGGAGTGGCCAACATTATAATAGCTTACGATGAAGCTCGAATCCAGGATAAAGAAGACTTATAAAACCTGGAAGGAGAGAAGATTGATCAAGGGGTAAAATGCCAAGCTGTCTCGGGGTCACAGAAGTTCTCATGGTTCTTCAACCAAGTGGGGATGTCAATGGAGATCCGGTTAGAAATAACACAAGCGATCTTGGATATTGCACAAAATAACGCAGTACCATCGCTGAGGTGGAGAACACCAATGACCAAGTTGGTAAGGAAGTTTTTAGCCGAAGTATCCTTTAGCGATGCCGACAGGGCTGTGAGGTTCCCCCATAATAGGCCGTTATACGTAACTACTAGTGCTAATGGGGTGAGTTTTTCAAGAACCTTGATGGATGGTGGAGCATCGGTAAACATCATGCCAATCAGTTCCTTCCAGGTGCCCAATGTTCCTGAGGCAAGATTGATACTAATGCCTCTGGTAATTTCTGGCTATGATAACCAATCATCCAAGTCAGTTGGATACGTGAACATTGGTATTATCACGGGGAATCTTACTTCTCACATCAAATTCCATGTGATTGAGAGTGCTACTTCCGATTGCCTCCTGATAGGAACGGTCTACATACCACCAATGTGTGAAGGACAATGCAAAAGGGACTGAAATTATCATACGTGTAATGAAAAAACCCTTTGCCACTGAAAGCTCACCTTGTAGATGCATCTTTCTACACTGAGTTAGAAGAAGATGCCAGAGTCTTGATGACAAGTATGGAGGGAGAAAGAGTTCCCCCTACTAGAGAAAAAATGGGACTTGTGAATGGTTAGAGTAATAAAGTGGCAGGAAGAAGGGAAACATCTGAGGAAGTTCACCATGATGGTTCCATGATCCAGAATATCTCGAAACAGCTCAGAGATAGAATCATGCCCAAGATAGATTCGATGGAGGACAAGGTCCAAAGACAAAGCATGTTGAGTAGGTTTTCTAAAAATAGATTGGCAGAAATTTCAAGATAAAGGAAGAGAAAGGCGGTTGTAACGGCAAGAAGGCAATGCAAGAAGAAAATTACAGAGTATTGGGAGAGTGATTTACCTTCTCTGAAGGTCTGAGTAGGCGGTAAAAGGAGCTATTCTAGAGGTTAACGAAGAGGCTACCCTGGTGTATGAATGTTTCTTAATAGACTAATAAGGGCAGTGTATGGTCATTGGCAAGTCTAACATATAAGAGTTTGAAGAAAAAGTGGGAGAAGAGCTAGAGTACATGACAGATCGATCGAAGCCACAGGTGTAAGAGATGGGACAACTAGATTTAGTTGAGGAAGGGGAAGACCCAAGACCCATCTTCATTTCGAAAGACCTGAGCGAGGAGAAAAGAGGGGCCTTGGTTGAGCTAATTTGGGAATACAAGGATGTTTTTACATGAAAATACATAGAAATAGAGGGATTAGATAAAGAAATAAGTTGCCAAAAACTTAACATTATGCCTTCTACCATACTGGTGAAGCAAGCCACGAGGACCTATAAGCCTAAAATGGATTTGAAGATCAAAGAGGAGGTGAAAAGGCTGCTTGCGATAGGGTTCACTAAATAGATAGAACATCCACTCTAGCTGTCAAGCATCATCCTAGTGGGAACAAGGACAAGAATCACATATGGATCTATGTGGACTTTATAGATCTTAGCAGAGCTTGCTCGAAGGATGAGTCCCCTCTGCCCTCCATTGATAACTTGATCGATGCAACTACTAGTCATGAGACGTACAGTTTTATGGATGGGTATGTGGGATACAACCAAATCAAGATGGATCCAATTGATGCGGAGAAAATGACATTCAGGACCCCGTTGGGCAACTTCATGTACACAATGATGCCTTTTGGGTTAAAGAATGTTGGTTTAACTTATTAAAGGATGATAATGGTCATCTTCCATGACTTATTTCATAAGTTTTTGGAATTTTATGTGGATGATTTGGTCATCAAGTCGAATAAGGAGGAGTGCCATCTGGACAATCTAAGAAAGGTATTCATTCGGTGAAGAAAATAAAAGCTGGAGATGAACTCACTGAAGTGCGCTTTCGGAGTCACAAGTGGAAAGCTCCTGAGTTTTGTGGTAGATCTGCAAGGAGTACAGATTTACCAGGACAAGCAACGAGCAATTCTCGAGATGCTATGTCCAAGAACGATGAAAGAGCTCAAGAGTTTACTCAATAAAGTCTCTTACCTTAGGAGATTTGTACCAGGACTAGCTGAAATAACTCATCCCCTGATGGAGCTGCTCTGAAAGGGCACAAAGTTCAAATGGGAGGAAGCTCACCAGGAATCTTTGAACAAGTTGAAGAAGATGCTCACTTCTTCACAAATGATGATACCTCCCAATATAGGGAGATTGTTGCAACTCTACCTTACAACTACAACGAGATCCGTTGGATCTCTCATGGTGGAGGAAATCGATGGGTAAGAGAGACCAGTCTACTACTTGAGAAGGATTATTTATGGACCAGAGGCAAGGTACAGTAGTATCGAATGATATTGTTTAGACTTGGTGTTTGCAGTACCAAAACTTAAACATTACATGTTATCTTTCACAACACACATTGTGATAAAATGTGACCTGATTAAGTTTTTGTTGGTAAGAACTATTTGGATTAAAAGGTCATTTAGGTGGTTCCTTATCCTTTCAGAATAAGATTTGAAATGTTTGGTCCCTCGATCGATTAAGATCTAGGAGTATGCATATCTACTGGCAATTTTATAATCTGGAATATTTGAGCCACCCCGAGAGAGCATTCCAAGGTTTGACTTGAAGGCAAATTTTTTGAATGCCAACCTTGAAGAATAGATGATGCAGTTAGATGGATCTTCGGAGAAAAATAAGGGGAATGGGTCATCCTTTCTAAAGGGAAGGAAGATTTTTTTTCTTTCCTATAAGTTGGATTTCCCTTGATCTAACAATGAAGTAGAGTATGAAGCATTGGCACTGGGGTTCCTAGAGGCCCTCCAAAGGGGAATCCATTAACTGTGCATCAAAGGTGACTCGAACTTGGTGGTTAAGTAAGTGAATGGTGAATATGCATTGAAGCACCTCGAAATATATCCTTATAGAATGATCATCCAATGACTAATCAACCAGTTCCACTAGGTCAAGATAAAAAGGCATCCCAGAATAATGAGTAGGCATGCCGATGCCTATGCTACCATTGATCAGAAGATAGCTATGAAAACTGATACAAATAATGTGGTGATACAACGGAGAACATCCCCATCAGTTGTGCAATCGATCTTACCAATGGAAGATGATTCAGATTGGAAGGAAAAGATTAGGAATCGGTTGGAGTCTGGGGAGGGCTAGATGGAACTGAAGGACCTAGCATAGTACTTTTCCAATCAGGGAAACTTCTACTTTAGGAACGTGGGAGGATGGTGATTGAGTGGAAAAACCATGTGTCCATGTAAATATGTTAATCGTTGTTATCGGCTTCCGACAGCAACAAAAAAAAAAACCTAAATTTTAACTACACTCTTCTGGAGTATAGTGGCTAGTCTGGGTATCTAATCCACAGGGAATGATTGATTGATTTTAATTGATTTATCACTTCAAAAATAAAGTGCAAAATATGATGATGGGTTGAGAAAGAAAAAAGGGGAAAACTAAAGAAGTTAACTAAGCCTAATTGGAAAATTAAGGTAGGGACACAATCCCCCAACTCGTAGTGTATTTACTGGGTATAAAACTTGTTATGAATTAGATAATTGATGAAATCCCATTCTTATTAATCTCAAGCATTATATATATGAGTGTACCAGCCCTCACCATTAATCAAAAGTAAGAATAAAGCGATGTCGTTATAGCTACGCTCGCGTCACACTCTTAAGCATCTCGGTTACCTAGGGAAAGCGAGATCAAAAGTCCTACGACGGTTGTGACCACTACACAACACAATTCGATCATTTATTTAATTTAGGGAACTAATTTTACACACATGAAAACCACATCGGGTTGGGTTCATGCACCCCAACCCCTAAAAAATCTAGCCTAGTATGGTGTAACTATGATTAACTACACAAGAATCCATTAACAAATATGTGAAAATAAGGAAAGAATGATAAAAGTGCAGTAATTTAAGGTTACCAAGATTAAAGAACCCAACCATGCAAGAATAAATCAAAGGCTAAAGAGAAAACTGGAAAATCTCTTGAATTAAAGGTGCAAAATATGTAAATTGTTCCCTCAGATGTTTTTCCTTGATTATGAGCTTTTACAATAATGAAATCTGAATAAAAAGAGTCCTAATGACTAAATATATAGTCTAGAGGTAATTTAGAAGAGTCCCCAAAATATAAAACTCTAAGAAAGAAAAAGAAATTTTGAGAAAATCCAAAACGGTCTGGACCGTTTACCTAGTCCCTCCGATCCGGACCGTTTTGGATTTTCTCAAAATTTCTTTTTTCTTTCTTAGAGTTTTCCCTTTAGAGTCAAGTTAGGGTTCTCCGTCTTCCCAAACGTCATCACGAGGGAAATAGGATGAGAAAATCATGACGACATTTGGGAAGATGGAGAAACTTAACTTCACTCTAAAGAGAAAACTCTAAGAAAGAAAAAGAAATTCTGAGAAAATCCAAAACGGTTCGGATCGCCAGGACTGGGCAGTTCGGATCTCTCCCTTATTTGAGTCAGGCATCTGCACAGGGGTGGTCCGGATCCTTTAATTTTAATAGGTTCAAATCTCTCTTGTTTTTCATTCAGATATTTTGTTGCCAACCGGTCCGGATCTTTTATTTTTAATAGGTCCGGATTGCCCTTGAAATTCCTCCAGAGCTTTTTTCTTGGCTTCTCTCATCTTCAACTGATCATAACTTCTTCACCTAAGCTCGGATTGAGGTGTCGTTTTATCCAGTGTTCTTGTAATTGAAAGATCTCCATCTTTCCAGTTGTCCCCACCTCTGGACTAAGGCTGCAAAGTTACGAAAATGCCCTTTTTGTCCTTCCTTCTTTCATTTCTTTAAATGTTTTTCCAATTTCTTTCTTTCTCGATACTTTAAATTCCTGCAAAATTCATGAGAAATACACAAAACTAGATGTACTTGTTAGACAGAGTCATTGACAAGGAAATGAGACAAATTAACACATTTTACATTATCCGAGATGATAAAACTCCCTAAATTAAGGGGATAAATTCGGAAGAATTTATGCCTAATCAAATTCCCCAAACTTAGAACTTTGTGCGTCCCGAGAACTGTTAAAAAAATCTTAAACTCAGCTCAATTCTCGAATTTTACTTATTGAGGTAAAATACCACTTTCAGGGGCAAGCGATTGCATTTAGCATATGCAAAAAGACTTTAAACCCCTAGGTTACCCTAATAGGACGAGTTCTGTCTCGTGAGGGTTTATAGTGAATATACCCACAAAATTCAACTCAAAGTAAAGTCAAACTACTTAAAAATTGTACACTTTAAAGTTTCTAGAAAATAGTCAGCACAAATTCATATTCAAGAGTCTCAAATCATAGTGTGTGCGTGCGAAGCCAGAAATTTAACCACTAATTTCCACCGATTGATCATTACGTTACTTTTCGAAAATTCATTTTTTTCAAATGCTCACGGAATACTCTCACAAATGAATCACTCGAAATGTGGCTATTGTCTTAGTATGCATGATAAAAAGAGTAAATGTAATGGACACAAACTCACGCACACCATTTGAAAGACGAAATATCTGAGGTGAAAATATCTCTTCATCGAACTACGGTTATTGAGCAACCGGAAACATCATTTATTTTTCACACCATTTAATCTCTCTTATTATCTTTTCATGTCTTAGAACTCAACGCGGTAATCAATTTTGAAATTTGAACTCGGTTTGGAATTTCTTGGGTTATAAGGTATAGTGGGTAAAAGGAGATGGTTGGATATTTTTGGAATTGGAAAATTTTCTTGTGATGTTCGTTACTGCTTTTCGGGCATTTACTTATTTTCTCTTCATTTTCTATTTTTTTCTAATTTTATTTTCTTGCTATTTTTGTTGAGCATTCTCTATTTTTCTTGCCCCTTTTTATTGCACCATTTGGACTAAATTTTTGGATTTGTAATTTTCTCAATTCCGGGCTATTTGGGTTTTACGGATTATGAAATGAAAAGGGAAAATTTTATTCGGCTCAAATTGGGTTGCAAAGGACAAAAAATTTCACAACTTTTTTTGGCTAATATTTTTGGGGAACAAACGAGGGCCTAACTTCATTATTCGAATTACTAATTACTTTACCATATGCGTCTCGGGATTAATATAGTTTAGAGATGTTTTAACACGTTTTTCAAGAAAACATCTCGCACATTTCTCATAACCGATCAAAACAAGAGTATTGAGATCTTTAATGACTTAATAAAACGCTGAAAAGAACTGTGAGTTAAGAATTAACTCAGATTGATTTAGCAACTCAAAAAAATCGATAGGCTCGAAATCTCACTGGGTTGATTAATCTCCACACTTATTCATCAAGTCGTTAATTTTCGCTCAATTTTCATCTTTGTTAAATTTCGGCTTAGTGCATTTGTTTTTTTTACAACTTGAGACAAAAAAAAGCTGACATTTTTGAAGCTTTTAAATTCCAATTTTTATCTATTTTGAAGAAAAATATTTTTGCCTTTTTCAAAATCTTTCAATTTTTCTGGTGAAATTTTCTAATTTTTGGGGGCATTTCAAAAATTTGTGAAGTTTTAGAAATACGCACTTATGACCCCCTAACTTAGACTTTTGCATTGTCCTCAATCAAAAGGACTAAATTCTAAATAAGTAGAAATAATAAGTTAAAAAAAAATGAACAAATATTAAAATGCAATAAGACACTATATGACACCAGCACATGACTCAAAAATACAATAAAAATCACCCCATACATGTTGGGGGTGCGACGACCTCTCATCTCTCCACAAACTCACCTGACCCCTTTTACGAGGTTTGTTGCTCTCCTAGTCTCCCCCTTCTTCCTGTCATAAGTAAATAGCCAGAACAAGTTAGGCCCTATCCCATAGATAAGGGAGAGACTCTGGGTCTCGGGATGACTCACTAGGAAGGGATCCTCGTGGTGCCTAATCGAATCTTTGCCTATGTGCACCAACTTGGAAGGGACATCTCGATTTCTTTTAATTTTAGGAGTGCATGGGTCGGGCTCTAAATCGGATGATACTTGAGTCTTTTCCTCAATTGCCTTAAAGGACTCAAGGGGTATGGGTGGATGGTCAGAAAGAAGGAATTCATTTATTTTATCTTTCCAATTGCTCTCTCCTAAGTGACTAAAAGAGTCCAATAATGGTTGGACTTCGACATTAAGGTTCTCATTCATCAGCCCTAATTTTTTCTTAAAGTTATCTAGACTCATATCACCTAACTCTCTCTCATGATTAATTTCCTCATCCTCTCTCTTAATTTCCTCAAACCTCTATGCCCCGTTCATGCCTACGTGCTCGCTCTCGCCCTCGCTCGCGGTCGCGGTCACTAAGCACACCTCCCTCACCTCGTGCTTAACGTCAGAATCACTGCTCTCACTTGGTGCAACAAGGCCTAACCCTAACGTCTCTCTCCTGTGAGTCCTCTCTTGCTCGTGTGCTTCCTTGATAAGATTTGTTTCTCGTAGTTCGCTTTTGTCTCCCTCGTTTTTAATATTATCAAAGATATTTGTCTCGAGTGTCATGTTCCCAAACGTTAATTGCATTTTCCCATTCCGAGTATTGATAAGTGCATTAGCCTTAGTTAGGAAAGGGCGACCAAGGATGACGGGAACATGATTTCTCAGTAGAATGGATGGCTCTTCATCCTAAATAACGAAATCCATCGAGAAGTAGAAAGTGTCAATTTGGACGATTACATCTTCAATAATTACCTGAGGCATCTTCACGGAGCGATCCGTGAGTTGGAGAGTCATATTTGTCGGCTTAAGGGCCCCCAAGTCTAGTTCTTATATATGAAATAAGGAAGAATGTTAACACTCACCCCTAAATCTACCAGCGCTCTCTCGATTCGGTTCTTCCCTATGATGCACGAAATGGTGGGTGCACCCGGATCTTTATATTTTAGTGGAAGATCGCTCAACAAGATGGAGCTGACGTTCTGTGTTAGAAATACATTTTTCTTTACCTTCATCCTTCGTTTCACCGTGAGTAAGTCTTTAAAGAACTTAGCATATGCTGGAATTTACTTTATGGTCTCGAGAAAAGGTAAATTGATCTTTACTTGCTTAAGAACATCGAGGACATTGTCCTGAGAAGTCTCTTTGGATTGAGGGGTCAACCATTGAGGATATGGGGCTGCACTGGGAGGTTTCACAACCACTTTCAGCCCACCTATGTTGTCATTACCACTCTTTTCCAAGGGGACATCTTCGGCTTCTTTCGTGCTGGGTGAAATCTCCTTTTCATTTTGCTCATCATGTGGAGGAGGTGACAAGTCAACAACCCTTCCACTACGTAGAGTGGTAATTGCACTACATTTCTCTTAATTTTCATTGGACGTAGAGCTAGCACTAGGTTGACCTTGAGGAGGTCTTTGGCCTTGGGCTGGAAATTTACCCTTCTCTTGCACACTTATGGATGTTTGTAATCTAGAGATGCTCGTATTCATCTCAGTGAACATGCGCTCAAACCTAGCATTGGTTGAGTTTTGAGATGGGATGAATTGGTTTAAATTATCCTCAAGAGATCTCCACAGTGGGGTAATAAATGGGCTTGGAGGGGGTGCTTGCATTTGTGGCTGCATAGGTGGCACTTGTTGAAATTAAGGAGGGGGTGGACATAGGGAAACATGTGAAGTAGGATTCATCGCAGTGTGTTGTTGCCCGTAGCTAAAACCATGATGGTTCCTCCATGAAGGGTTGTATGCATTCCCATGAGGGGCCTTAAAATTTCCCTTGAACTCTCCTATGTGACTCTCTTGCTCTTGAAGCATGACTTTTTACGCGGGTATCATCGGGCATTCCTCTATTGAATGTCCCACCTCACAAATAGCACACACCTTTTCAATGGGGGTGTGGATGGAGTCGGTTGCTTCTCTTACCAGTGCTTCGAGTAATTCTCTCATGCCTTATCAATTTGATCGATTCGACGGTCTATTAAGGTATATTTGTCTAAATGGTACAGACCGGACTTAGTAGGAGTGGTGGATTATTGTTGAGGTCGATTCTGAGCGCTACGGTCAGATGTATCACACGCTCGAGTAGTCTCGGTGACATACCTAAGGTGGATCTCAGCATCATTAACATCTAGCTCAAAAAAAGGTCCATCAGACATAGTTTCAACGAGTTGCTTGGAGTGAATATTCATCCCATTATGAAATAACGAGATAAGTTGATGTTTATCAAGACTAAGGTGACGACATGAAGTGACTAACTCATTAAAACGTTCATGATATCGATCGAATGGCTCATTTTCTAGTTGTCGAAAAGTTTGAATTTGAGCCTTGTAGGGGGCTTAAAGATAATATCGAGATTAGAGTTAATCCCCCAGCTAATACAATAGACCCAAGAGATTAAGGCAGTGATGAAGCTCAGCGAGGCAGCTCAAGCAATGAAGCTCGGTAAGGAAGTGATGTAGCTTAGTAAGGCAGTGATGCAGCTCAGCAAGGCAGCTCAGGCGAGGTAGTTAAGCGTGACTACCCAGGGGGATCTTTTAGTGAAGAAGCTAGCCGAGGGAGATCATACTCTATTCCTATTTCTTTATTTATTCTTCTTGTATACTTTTATTTATATTGACTATGAGTTGTAAAGGTTATAATTATTTTTAGTGGGAGGTCGAACGGTACTCGCGAGAGACCAGGCTTGGCAGGGCTTAGGAGAGGTTTTATGCTCTATCGAAGGACCTCGTCGTGGGAAGTTCAGAGGGACTTGGTTTGGCTGATTGGGAAGCGAGTCACCATTGGGGCTTGTCCTAACCATCTTAGATACACCTGGTAAAACACCAAAGGACCTTGACCATGGAACCTTAGGCGGGGCAGCCTTAAGTTCCATCGGGCGTTGAGTTATGAACCAAACGACCCTCTACTTAATTTCACATCCTCTTTATGAGATGTCACTATCCAGCTAGGCAATGTCAAATTTTCATTTGAGTAAACCACCATGGTATTTGGGGTTGTCCGATAGTTGGTGAGCTACCTCTATGACGACAGGCCTCTGATGTACAGTGGTTAGACAAAAGGCATATTTTGGCATTTAATATTTATGACGTGGAGCTGACTATTCCATCCAGCATTTAATGTTTGTGATATAAAGTATGAGGAATATCTTTCACATTTATGGATGACTGAGTCATCTTGGGAGTGGTGTGGAGGGATATTTAAGGGCCTCAACCACCTCTGAGGAAGGGATGTTCTTTTTTGGGAGTTCAGAAGTTATTACTAGTGAAAAAATACATCAGAGTGAGAGATTTATTACAAACCAGAGTTCACTCACCCACCATTGTCATTTATTACAAAGCTTTTAATACTTGACAGAGATCTTTGAGGGTGGTTGGTGTGTTAGGCTGCTTGCCAAGGTGTATTCAGGATGCTTACTTCTCTCTACCTTTAAATGAGTTACTACTGAGTTCATTTTCACCAGATCATGATTGTGTATTTTACTTATTCAATGGTGTTTCTTGATTAACTTATCATTACTGTACTCCAAAATGGGTTACCCCCCCTCGTCTTATCTAAACTACCCTCTTACATTTGGCGACCCAGCTGTGGAGGTATTCTTCTGAGCAAAGAGTATGGCGCAGGATAATGTTAATCGAAGACTTAACTTTGATGATATTCAACTCAATGAAGAACAAGCGACGAGAGAGCTGGAGACTTCGAAAAATGGAGCCCCTCGAGTGGAGGTACCCCTAGTTCAAATGCTGACAGGCATTCCAGGGGTGACACAAGCTTCCACGAGCACCGAGTTTGGACCAGCTCAAGTGACACTCCTCATGAATAAATTTTACGAGTTTTTGCAACTCATGTAGCTTCAACGGTGTTGGGGGGATTTTAGGCCAACTCCTTCGTAACGCACGGGGTAGCCTCAACTGGCCCACCAAGCGCAGTTCTAACTGAAACTACCCCAGAAAGTGTGCCCCTTGTTGCGATTCCAATAGTGGGAACTCTAGGAGTAACAAGTGTTCCAACTATGGTCATTACTTCGGGTGCAACGGGAATCCCACCTATGGTCCCTCTGGACGCTCCCTCAACGATATCAACAATGGAGGAAATGAGAAAAGAGATACAGAAGGAGATGTTTAAGTTCATGCAAGCTTCCTCGCAATCCGTTGCCAAGGTAGCTTCGGTTTATGATGATTTTCGGACGCCTTACCCTCAACAATATGATGATCCTTACCCAAAAGATTATATTTCTCCTATCTTCGAAAAGTACACAGGAAAGGGGGAAACCCGAAGGAGCACATCAATATGACTCTTTGTGTGTGTGTGTAGTGGTGTGTGTGTGTGTGTGTGTGTGTGTGCATGTGTGTGGTGGGGGAAGGGGGAAGGGGGTGGGGCAGGGATGGGTGGGTGGGTGAGTGGTGGGGGGTTGCGTGTGTGTGTGTGTCTGTATGTGCGTAATGTCCCTTGTAAACGAATTGATTGGTTATTAATTTTTTTAGTATATTAATATATGATTGCCCCGTATTGTAAATTAGTAAATTAATATATGATTAATTATAAAAGTAGGATTGCCCCTCATTGTAAATTAGTAAATTAATAATTGTATACTTTAATTATTAGTTTAATTGATGAAAATAATTAATTGAGTAGATGAATTAGAAGGAGTATGTGATACACATTTGTTGTTGACATTGTTATTGGATTATAGTGGATCAATTTGGGTTGGTTAGTTTTAAAAGTGGCATGACCACTGGATTATTGTCCCTATGGGGGTGGGATTTTTCAACTTTTTTTGAAAATTACTTTGTATATCGAACAATATATATATAGTATGATAATTAAATGAAACATACTTGAAATTATATATAGTGCGCATAGATACTAGCCTTCTAGTTCTTATGCGTACGCATTCAATAGCCCTTAGACCCGTTCGAGAGTCATTACCCCTGTAATGAGATCTCTCGAATTGTCCCGTTTGGACAGTTTGGGACTGCATAATTTCTGTATAATATTCTTAGTGGCTTAAAGTTGTTACTTTTGGAGGAAGTTTTGCAGTCGTATCCTAATGTTCTCAGGGTACATACTAGATTGACAAGTGTGACTGTTATTTCAATTGATCAATTGAAATAACACTCATACTTGCCAATCTACGTCGTGTACTTGGAGAACTACGGGGATACGCTGCCGATTTTTTTTTCAAATCGTAACAATGTGCATGAGTTGTTAAGTATATTACAGAAAAATACGGTCTTGAATGGGATAAAACCACTCACCCTTTAGAGGAGTTGGAGGAAATAGAAATTTCTATTATAAATTGAATTTGAATATAAATAAAACATAATATAAATCTAAGTTTTGTTTATATTAATCCATGAATATATGCTTCGTACCTTTAATATGTGATTAGTTGTGGTAGCTGTGATGGGATATCGGAAATACAAAGAGTGGATGGGTGAGACAAATAGAATAGGGGATGTGTTTCGTAGAGGTGCTAACGAATTTGTGAAATATGCAAAGAGATATCATAACGATGAAGAGTTTCCGTGTCCGTGTGCTAGGTGTAAGAATGGTAAGGTGTTTGAGTGGAAAACATTTGAACTACATTTGTTAAGATCGGGTAAGCAAGATAGTTATCGATTTTAGATTTTTCACGGTGAATTGAAAGTTCCTTTTATCCCCGACCAACCTTCACAACAACCTTCAACAAGTAGGATAGATGTAGAAAGGGACGACATAGATCATAATATGTTAGATGATTTAGTTGATGATGCATACGGAGTTTACGAAGCAGAAGAGAATGAAGTTACTGATGATGTAGAAGGTTCAAGTGCTCGTGAAGATATCACGATAAAACTTGACGATGACTACCAAAGTTTAAAATTTAAGGTTTGCACAGTTTGAAGACGCCATGGTTGGTTTGAACAGTTTGAAGACGCAATACGATTTGTCTGGCAATAGCGTGATAGGAATTCTGAAATGGGTGAAGGGCTTATTACTCTAGGAGAATACACTTCCAAATAGCTATCCTGTTATGACTGCATACTATACCGAAATGAGTATGAAAATCTCGATCGTTGTCCGGTATGCGATGAACCTAGATATGTCCAATCTACTAGTAAGAAAGACACAAGCTCAAAAGTGCCTAAAAAAGTATTGAAATATTTTCCCATTGGGCCTAGATTCAAGAGATTTGAAACAGTACCATGGTTGACTTGTCCAAGTTGAAGAGAAACGACCATATGAGCGATGAGCCTTTTGTTTGTGCATTTCAAAAGGTTAACCAAGTGTTTTACTCGGAGTATATCAACAACAAGACGTGGTCAATTGTCCAACACGCGCCAAAATGTCTAAATAGTAGTGTTGATGACTTGGATGCTCCAACCGAATATCAATCCGTTTTTGATGATAACCCGAATTTTAAACATTTTTTCAATCTGTAATAAATATTTCAATTTGTACCGAAACATCCATTTTTAATGCTTTTAATTGATCTAAACTTTATCATTTTCACTCTTGTGTAGTGTGCGTGTGTGTAGGCAGTAGGGGTGAGGGTGGGGATGTTTCGGATTTTTAGTAATTATACATATTATGAGCTAGATGCTGTTATTTTGGAATTCAGAATTGAGGTGTTTGACATTAACAATTAATTTTTATTTGTAGTAATTGTACATATTTGCATGTCTTCTTTTAATTCATTTTGATATGTACTAATAACATTTTTTTTACAGCAAATGTCTCCTTCAAGTGTTAAGGCGAGTATGATGATGCTTGTTATGATGATGTCGTCTGGGCTCAGTAGTAGAGGAGGCGATGAGGGCTCCTCGGCCCCTAGGCTCCCCAAATATGGCAAATTGGGGATGGCCATCGATAACAAGTCGGGGCTATTAGCGAGATCCCTCGAGCTGGTAAAGACGATCGTCGGCCCGGGGTACATTAGTTGGAAGGAGGTGCCATATGAGCTCAAGTTAGCTGTTTGGGTGGCACTACAGGTAATGTATTTATATTTATATTTATATTTATATTCATATGAATATTTCAATTTCAATTTGAATTTCATTTCATTTCATTATATATATATATATTTATATTTATTTACAACTAACATTGTATTTGTTGGACATGAACAATTCAGCCTATATCCAAAGCTACGCGATTCCGTCTGGGAGCAGTTGAGGGAGAAACACAAGGCGTGGAAGAAAAATATGGGGACCCGGTACTTTGGGAAGACACGAGAGTCCATTATCCAAAGGCGTGAATCCGTCCCGCCGAAGGAGCTGATCTCATTGGTACAATGACAAAAGTTCGTTGACAATGAGATTTGGGAGCGATAATTGGCATCTCTCCAACCGGGGAGGGAAAACCGAGCAAAAAAGACGGACGTGCACTACTCCGGCCAAACTTCTTACGCCGAGGTGGAGCATAGGATGATGATAAGATTTAATTTTTCTATAAATATAGAAATATATTATTCTGCATTATTTTACTTTGCGGGGCGGGGCCGATACTAATTTTACTTTATTTTATTTCAGGGGATAGGGAGTGGCCCTGGGGTAGGCCACATAGGCTCGATACTTATGTGAATCTTCATACGAAGAAAGGGAAGGATACGGAGGTGTCCCCGAGCATCGCATCCACGATTGTAAGTAATCCGATAGTTTACTTTTTGTTAATTACGTTATAATTTTTTAATTTAGTTATTTTACTAATCATCTGCTTTTTGTCGTTTCAACCAAAGCTTAAGGAAGTGCATGAGTCGCAATCTGATGCCGACAAGGCATCTTTGTCCACAAACGCACTCAACCAAGTGCTTGGCTTTGATCGCAAGGGGAGGATAGGAGGTGAGCTCGCGGGTGGCCAAATCTAGGATCATCGGATTGGAGATGAGCGACACCGGGTTGGCTCAAACGGTGGACTCGCATGACGCGAAGCTATCCCATTTGGAGGCGATGGTCCAAGATATGTTCTCATTCATAAAGCATTCGTTGGGTGGAGGAAAACATAAGGGGAAAGGGAAGTAGAAGGTGGGGTGGAGGAGGTACAGGAGGACGAGGTGCAGGATGATGAGGATGTGGACATCGTTGCTTCATCGTCGTCACGTACGGACTTTGATGATCCACTTCCCTATTTGGCTCCCTTCGACCGACCGATGTCGACACTTAGTTGGCCGAGCATATTTATACTGGACATATTTGATTGACAACGGATAGGGCGGGGGTTGAGGGACCCGAATATCATCCAGGGTTGACTAGTTCATGGACGTGAGCTTGAGGACATCGAGTCCAAGGTGCTCGTCACGCATGTGATACTTGGGAAGGAGAACTCCCCGTTGAGGTTGTGTGAACAATGCGGCACGATGTATATCAGTGGCTGTGTCAATTTGTATATCGTGTGGCCTACTCACCTCCTCGGATTTAACCTTACCCAAGACATGTAGTGACATTATTTGAATTGAATTGTTTTTAAGGTGGTACATTTGAATTATATTTGGATTATATCGTGATGCATATTGTCTCTATTTTGAATGTATATTTTCATTATCTCTATTTTATTTGGATATATGATGCTTGAATAAGTACAATATTGCTATAACAGATACAAATATACTGCTGGCAGTGGCAGTGGCCAAACTGCCCAACAGATTTTTTTCAATACTGCCCAGAATTGTCACAGTCATTGACTGTGACAAGTTCGTGACAAAGGATAGTTATCATGGACTTGTCACGATCAATGACCGTGAATTTTTTTTATCATTGTCACGGACTTGTCACGGTCCTTGACCGTGACAAAACTTATCGTGGTTAAGGCTCGTGACACGACCGTGACAAGTCTGGAACAAAAAAAGTTATCTCGCTCAGAATTTTCACGATCATTGACCTTGACAAGTTGAACTTGTCAAGGTCAACGACAATGACATTTTGGAAGATTTGGTGTAGTGATCTAAGGGATAACTACAACAACAAGAGGCTCCAGCTGAAGGATTTCTCAAAATCATTAACCGATAAATCTTATAAGTGTTACTCTCATTTGGCGCCCAAGAGTGTTTCAACGTGGGAATAGATGCATTCTTTATTTGTCCAGAAGTACTTTGTGGCAGAAGATGAGTTCACGTTAACATAATTAGGCAGGGAGAGGCAACGATGGGAGAGGATGTGGGGACTTATGTTCGAAGATTCAGGGAAAGGTCCCTCGACGTGAGGGAAGAAGCTAAAGAGTCCAAATTATTACAACTCTGCGCTGAGGGTTCACTCCTAGAGTATATTGATTAGGCATAAATTCTTCAAATTTATCCCCTTAATTTTAGTATTTTTATGATCCCGTGCGATGTAAATAGCTTGGATTTGTCTCATATTTATGATACTAACCCCTTTTGGCAAGTATTTTGTGTTTTGTATATTTCTTATGTGTTTTACAGGTATTTCATGCAAGAAAGATGGAAAATAGAACTCAAAACAGTGAAAGAAAGCAAGAAATGGGGAGATCAAGGGTATTTTCATAATTTTACAGCCATATTCCGGAGGTAGGGCCAGCTATAAATTTGAATAGCTTTCAATTACAAGAACACTAGAAAAAACGGCACCTCAATCCGAGCTACGGTGAAGAAGTTATGATCATTTGAAGTTGAGAGAAGTCAAGAAAAAAATTCTGTAGGAATTTCAAAGGAGATCTGGACCTATTAAAAATAAAAGGTTCGGACCGCCCCTTTAGTCACACTCAAAATTTGTTACAAATTAGTCACACTTTCTAAGTGTGACAAATTGCCAGATACGGGATTTTTATTTTGTCCTTATCTTTTAGCCAAAAGAGTTTTATGTTTTGACGACTCATTTTATGTTTTGAGGACTCTTCTAAACGACCTCTAGCCTATATATTTAGTCATTAGGACTCTTTTTATTCAGATTTCATTCATGTAAAAGCTCCATAATAAGTAGGAACATTGAGGAGAAGAATTTACTTATTTTGCACCTTTAATTCAAGAGATTTTCTAGTTTTTCTTCAACCTTTGATTTCTTCTTGGATGGTCTTGTTATTCAATCTTGGTAACCTTTATTTTCAGCAATTTTATTATTATTTCTCCTGTTTAACCTATATTTCAACGCAATTATGAGTTCATGCAACGTAGATAATGTATTTTACTAATTTCACAATGTTAGGCTAGATTTTTAAGGGTTGGGATGCATGAACCCAACCCGATATGGTTTGCATGGGTATAAAATTAGTTCTCTAAATATAATAATTGATTAGATCGTGTAATATGGTGATCACAACTGTTGTAGGACTTTTGATCTCGTTTGCCCTTTATAACCGGGATGCTTAAGAGTGCAACGTGCGTGTAGCTAATACGACACTGCTTTATTCATCCTTTGATTATGTATGATGCGGGCTACAATCCCTCATATATGTAATGGTTGGGAGTACTAAAGATCGAGTTTGATCAATAAATTAATTTACGACTAGTTTTGTACTGGGCAACACACTAGGGTTTGGGAGATTGAATTCCTAACCTATTTTTCCTCAGTCATATTAATTCATTCTTAGTTAGTTAATTTTGCCCACGTAGTAAATTTAGTAGTTTAATCTAGTTTGCATTTAGTTAGTAGTGATCCCATAATCCCATAATCATATTTTCTTACCTTTTTAAAGTCAACTTGAGAATTAATTAACCTACCTTCTGTCGTCAAATTGAGATCGTCCTTTTTCACTGTGGATTCGATACCCAGACTCGTCGCTATACTCCATGAGAGTGTAGTCAAAGTTTAGTTTTTTGTATTACGGTTGGAAGCCGATAACAATGACTAACGTAGTTACACTGACGCTCGGTTTCTAACTCGATCAAAATGGCGCCGTTTCCGAGAAATTAGGTAGATTTTAGGTTAGGTTGGTTAATCCCGAATTTGACCTCAAATAAAAAAAATCCAAAAAAAAATTCCAAAAATATGTGTGTCACGTTTTTGAATTGCCCAATTTGAAATGTCTCACTTTAACTCTTTTGGTGGCTTTAATTTTTATGATAATAGTGAGAAGGAGGCACTCAAGATTTACGAACATTGGATCAATATCACTAAAAACGAGTCTCATAAATACAAGCCGAGTGCTATGGCCATCCAAATTTATTAAAATGAAAGGCTTGAAGAAGAAATTCTTGAAAATGAATATCGGGAAAAAATTGTTATTTGGCGCAAGAGTTAGATGCATTATTTGAACCCAATGAGGATGTTTCTTCCGATATTGTTGAAGTTGAAGAATGTTTTCAACAAAATGAGGAATCCAAGGTTTTAGAACTAAGGAAGCCTACTTTGTACGAACTCTGGTTTATAGTAAAAAGCAATTTGATGACCTTGCTACTACAGAGTTGAAATTAGAGAAACTAGCAAGGAGATTGATGCTCATCTGGTAAGCTTAAAGGAGGGCGAGACTTGCGCTTCACCTAACACTTTTTAGGATGAAATCATTGAGAGTGATCCAAGTTCTTTTGAATCTCAACCTCTTATAAATATTCCAAAATCTACTGAGGTTAAAGATCATTTGTCTCCTTGTGTCCCTACTATTATCAATCCATTAAATCCATCACAAGAACTGGATGAATGTCTTGAGGACGTTGATCCAATTCTTGCATGGGAATGTTATTTTGAGATGCTTCATCTTATGGGCCATACACTTAGACGTGTCACTCCACCTGATCCAATTGAAAATTTTGGGGGAGAAGATTTTGAGGATAAGGACCTTTTGCTTAAATTGTTCTCTAAGATGAACTCTTGCTTTTTGTGTACCCCCGCTTCCCATGCTACTTGAAAAATCTTTGGGAGGTGATTCTATTTTTCTTGGATCTCAATTGTACTTGTCCCCCTTTGCATCCAAATCTCCCATCACGCCTTTAAAAAATTTAATTGGTGATGGTTCATTTTTTCCATCTCACACATGCCTTCTGTTGTTCAAACTGAATTCTTATTTTTCGGAAGGCATGAATGAAAATGAGGGTACACCAATTATCCCTCAAAGTCAAATTGTATTTTGGGTGGACCCTCAAATTTTTTGACTTCTAGTGTATAACTCATTAGAAGTTCAAATCGTATGTTGTACATAATTAGCTTTTTTTTCCTTTTCTTTTTTTTATAGTTTAGAGTAATTAGTTAAAGTTTTTCTTATTCTTTTTGTTATGCTTGGTTCTAACATGTTTTGTAGATTCAATGGACTCGTACTCATCGGGGATCGCTCCATTTGGGTAATATCTTTCTTTTCCTCTCTTTGTATTGTGCTCTTGATTCGCATTAAGGACAATGCAACATTTAAGTTAGCGAGTGTGGGATATTCCTCCCATTTATTATTTAGATTCATTGATTTGATCATATGTTCGTTCCAAAGTATGGTTTTTTAGAAAATTTCTAAAATTTCCAAAAAAATTGAAAAAGCCAAAAAATATATTTCTTCAAAATAAATAAAATTGGAATTTAAAAGCTTCAAAAATGTCATATTTTCTATCTCAAATTGTAAAATTCAAAATGCACAAAGCCAAAATTGACCAAAGATAGAAATTGAGAGAAAATTGACGACTTTAGGAATAAGTGTGGAGATCAACTAACCCGGTGAGATTTCGAACCTATCATTTTTATGAGTTTAAAAATCAATCTGAGTTAATGGTTAAATCAAAGTTCTTTTCAGCATTTAAAAAAAAAGTCTTTGATGATCTATATTCCTTTTTTAATTGGTTATGAGAAATGTGTGAGATGTTGTATCGAAAAGCGGGCTAAATATATCTCTAAACGTAAACTAATCTCGAGACGCATATGGTAAAGCATCTAGAAATTTGGACAATGAAGTAGACCCTCGTTTGTCACCCAAAAATATTGGCCAGAAAAAGTCGTGAAAAATCAACCTTTTTGCAACCCAATTTGAGCCTAGTATTTTTTTTTCCTTTTTGTTTGATAACCCGAAAAAACCCAATTAGCCCAGAATTGTGAAAATCGAATATTCATCAAATAAAGTCTTAAAAGTTCATAAGAAGGGGCAAGAAAAAAATAGCAGAATGCTTAACAAAAATATCAAGAAAAAGAAAAATAAGAAAAGAAAAAAAAATAGAAAGGAAGAGAAAATGAGCAATAGCTCAAAAAAAGAACAAATGGACATCATTAATGAATTCTCCAATTCCGAAGTCCCCACCATCTCCTTTTACCCCTTATACCTTATAACCCGAAAAAGTCCTAACTCAGTCCGAATTACGAAATTAATTACCGCGTGGAGAGATAAGACACGAAAAAATAATAAAAGAAATTAAAATGGTGTGACTAAGAGATGATGTTTCCCGTTTCCCAATAACCGTAATCTGATGAAGAGATCTTTTAACCATAAATTTGCGTCTTTTAAAGTGGTGTGCGTGAATTTATGTCCATCATATTTACTCTTTTTATCACGCATACAGAGATAATAAGCTGCATTTTCGAGTGATTCATTTCTGAGAGCATCTCGTGAGGTTTTAAAATCAAAGTGAATTTTCGAAAAGTGACATAGTGATTAATTGATGGAAGTTAGAGGTTCGATTTTCGGATCCGCACACACACACTATGACTTGAGACTTATGAATATAATTTTAAGGTGATCATTTTTGGGGAGTTTAAATTGTACAGTTTTTAAGTATTTTGAATATTCTTTGAGTCAATAACGAATTTTGTGGGTATATTCACTGCAAAACCTCACGAGACAACACTCATCCTACTAGGGTAACCTAGGGGTTTAACGGCTTGTTGCATATGCTAAATGCAATCGCTTACTCGCAAAAAAGGTATTATATCCAAATAATGTTTTTAAAGGGTCCTTAACTCATACACTTTTTCTTTTACATTGCTCGGGACGCGCAAAGTCCTAAGTTAGGGGGCTTTGATTAAGTATAAATTCTTCACATTTATCCCCTTAATTTTGATATTTTTATGATCCCGTGCGGTGTAAATACCTTGGATTTGTCTCAAATTTATGCTACTAACACCTTTTGGCAAGTATTTTATGTTTTGTGTATTTCTGATGTATTTTACACGTATTTCATGCAAGAAAGATGGAAAAGAGAACTCAAAACAGTGAAAGAAAGCAAGAAATGAGGTGTTCAAGGGTATTTTTTTAATTTTACAGCCATATTCCAGAGGTAGGGCCAATTGGAAAATTGAAGAGCTTTAAATTACAAGAACATTAAAAAATAGCGCCTCAATCCGAGCTACACTAAAAAAGTTTTGATCATTTGAAGTTGAGAGAAGTCAAGAAAAAAATTCTGTAGGAATTTCAAGGGAGATCCGGACCTATTAAAAATAAAAGGTCCGGACCGTCCTTTTAGTCACGCTCAAAGTCCGTTACAAAATTAGTCACGCTTTCAAAGTGTGACAAATTTCCAGATACGGGATTTTTATTTTGTCCTTATCTTTTAGCCAAAAGAGTTTTGTGTTTTGGGGACTCTTCTACACGACCTCTAGCCTATATATTTAGTCATTTGGACTCTTTTTATTCAGATTTCATTCATGTAAAAGATCCATAATAAGTAGGAACATCTAGGAGAAGAATTTACATATTTTGCACCTTTAATTCAAGAGCTTTTCTAGTTTTTCTTCAACCTTTGATTTCTTCTTGCATGGTATTGTTCTTCAATCTCGGTAACCTTTATTTCCAGCACTTTTATTATTATTTCTCCCATTTTATCTCTCTTTCCATGCAATTATGAGTTCATGCAATGTAGATAACGTAGTTTTCACTAATTTCACCATGTTAGGCTAGATTTGTAAGGGTTGGGATGCATGAACCCAACCCGATCTGGTTTACATGGGTATAAAATTAGTTCTCTAAATTTAATAATTGATTATATCGTGTAATATGGTGATCACAACTATTGTAGGACTTTTGATCTCGTTTTCCCTTGGTAACCGGGATGCTTAAGAGTGCAACATGCGTGTAGCTAATACGACACTGCTTTATTCATCCTTTGATTATGTATGATGCGGGCTACGATCCCTCATATATGTAATGGTTGGGAGTACTAAAGATCGGGTTTGATCAATTAATTAATTTACGACTAGTTTTGAACTAGGCAACACACTAGGGTTTGGGAGATTGAATTCCTAACCTATTTTTCCTCAGTCATATTAATTCATTCTTAGTTAGTTAATTTTTCTCACGTAGTTAATGTAGTAGTTTAATCTAGTTTGAATTTAGTTAGTAGATTTGATCCCATAATCAGATAAGCATCTTCTCTTACCTTTTTAAATTCAACTTTATGATTAATTAACCTACCTTCTGTCGTCAAAACGAGATCGTCCTTTTTCCCTATGGATTCGATACCCAGACTCGCCGCTATACTCCATAAGAGTGTAGTTAAAGTTTAGGTTTTTGTATTACGGTTGGAATCCGCTAACAACGACTAACGTATTTATAAGGATGCTCGGTTTCCATCTCGATCATACATTTGTCACCTAATTAATGAATCTCGCGAAGGGACTTTTGCTGCATTTTTAAAAGTAGCAAGGAATATATCATTGGTAGTTCGGTCGAATCCTGTTGTGGTACCATTAATGTTCAGAAAGCCTGGGCCACCCATTGTAGCTCGCATCCAATCCCCACGAGTGGGATACGTTGATCAAAGTGAAGGAAGCAAATAACCAATGAAGGATTACAAGAGAAAGTTTGTAAGAGATAAGGATGATCCACCATCGTTACCCTGTACAGTAGAAGAGGCTATTAGATGTTACAACGCCATGATTTAAGGAGGAACAGTGTATGAACCTAAGGGTATTCCTACCGTGGAACCAGATGCAGCGACCAGAGAAGATCCCAAGTACTTCCAGATCCATCAGAAGATTCAATATCCAACGGGAAGTTATTTTACGTTAAGGAGAATCATCGATAAACATGTAAAGGTAGGGACACTGTAAATCCCTCCGTAAAATATTAATGACAACCCACTTCAATCACATGGGGCCAATCTAGTGGTGGCCTATGATGATGAGGTAGAAAGAGAAGCGAAGGAGATGATGACAGAGTAGGCTGAGTTCGAAGAGGCTTTGGAGGAGTGTACTAGGGTAATGGATAATGTGGTGTTAGCTTATGACGAATTAAGTACCAGGGATATGGAGGACATACACAATGTTGAATGTGAGGAAATGGACCAAAACTTGGAGTACTGGGCGGTTTCATGGTCCCCAAAGTTGGCCTGGTTCTTTGATCAGGTGGGAATGCAAAAAGAAAGTAGGTTGGAGATAACCCAAGCAATCCTGGATATTGCGAGGAAGAATTCAGTCCCTTTCCTGAGATGTAAGGGACCCATGGCCAGGCTAGTGAAGAAATTTATGTCAGAAATAACATTCAGCGATACAGATAGGGCCATGAGAATTCCTCATAATCGATCGTTATATGTGACTGCCAGCATCAATGGGGTTAGCTTCGCAAGGGCTCTTATGGGTGGGGGGCATCCATTAGCATCATGCCAATTATCTCTTTCCACGCATCTACCATCCCAAAAGAAAGATTAGTCCCCATGCCTTTGGTGATTTTAGGTTATGACAACTAGTCTTCCAAATCCATTGGTTATGTAGTGGGGGCTTGAAGGTAATCCTGAGATTAGGGATTATCCCCCCATTGGCAACAGTGTTTGGGATTGAGAAATCGAGGCAGCTCAGCGTGGCAGCTCAGTGAGGTAGCTTAGCTTGGCAACTCATACTTTAGCTTGTTGTGTTGCTTAATCATATTGTATCTTTGTTTATATTGACTATAAGCTATAACGGTTGTAACGATTTAACGAGAATAATAATGAGTTTTAGTGTGAGGTCAAACGGTACTCGCGAGAGACCAGGCTTGGCAGGACTTGAGAGAGCTTTCATGCTCTATCGAATGATCTAACCGTGGGAACCTTAGAGGGACTTGGTTTGGAGGATTGAGAAGTGAGGCACCGTTGGGGCTTGCCCTGACCATCTTAGATACACCTGATAAAACACCGAAGGACCCTGATCGTGGAACCTCAGGCGGAGTATCTTGGAGTTCCATCGGGCATTGAGTTGTGAACCAAACAGCCTTCTACTTAATGTCACATCTATTGTAGGTCATGTCACTAGCCAGTTGAACAATGTTAGACCGGCACTTGAGTAAACCACCGTGGTATTTGGGGCTGTTGGTGAGCCACCTATGTGACAACAGTCCCCTGACACACAATGGTTAGGCAAAAGGCATGTCTTGGCATTTAATGTCTACGATGTGGAGACAACTAGTGCATCAGGTATTTAATGTTTGTGACATAAAGTATGAGGGATATCTTTCACAGGTATAAATGGTTGAGTTGTCTCGAGGGTGGTGTGGGAGGCTATTTAAGGACCCCAACCACCTCTGAGGAGAGGATGATATATTTTTGATAGTTCAGAAGTTATTACTAGAGAGAATATACATCAAAGAGAGTTATTACAAAACCAGAGAGTTTACTCACCCACCATTGTCATTTTATTACGAAGCTTTCAATACTTGACAGAGATTCTTGAGGGTGGTTGGTGTGTTTGGCTTCCTACTAAGGTGTATCTAGGGTGCTTACTTCTCTCTCCCTTTAGCTAAGTTACTTCTAAGTTCATTACTACCTTCTAAGTTATACACGAGAGATTTGTGAGTTCAAACTAAGTCTATCTTCATTAAGTCATGTTTGCATGTCTTGTGGTTAATCAATAGTGTTGCTATTTAACTTATCATTACTGTACTCAAAAAGGGGTTATGCCTCCATCTTATCTAAACTACCCTCTTACATTTGGTGACTCTGCTGGGGAGGCATTCTTCAAAGCAAGGAGTATTGCGCAAGATAACGTTAATCGAAGGCTTAACTTTGATGGCATTCAACACAATAAAGAACAGGTGGCGAGGGAACTGGAGGCTCTAAGGGATGAGGCCCCTCGAATCGAGGTACCTCCAGTTCAGGCAACGATAAGCATTTTAGGGGTGACACAAGCTTCCATGAGTGCTGGGTTGGGACCAGCCCTGGTGGCACTCCTCATGAATAAGTTTTATGAGTTTTTGCAAACTCCGATAGCTTCAACAATGTTGGGAGGATTTGAATCCAACTCCTTCATAACACTAGGGGCAGCCCCAATGGCCCCACCAAGTGCAGGCGTAATCGGAACAGTCCCAGCAAGTGTACCCTCTGTTGTGAATTCATCAGTGGGAACCTTAGGAGTATCAGAGACTCCAACTGTGATGATTTCTCCATCTATAACGGGCACTCAGCTCATTGTCCCGTTGGTTGTTGCCCCAGTAGCATCACCCATGGAGGAAATTAGGAAGGAGATGCAGAAAGAGATGATGAAGTTCATGTAAGCCTCCTCGCAATCTGCTGGCGAGGTAGGTTCGGTTTATGATGACTTTCGAACAACTTATCCCTAGGAATACAACGATGAGCCCTATCCAAAATGCTATATTCCTCCCATTTTTGAAAAATACACAGGGAAAGGTGGAAACCTGAAGGAGCACATTAAGCACTTCGTTGAATACTTGGGGGAGCATTGTAATAATAAGAAGATCAGGTTGAGAAAGTTTTCTAAATCCTTAACCGATAAGTCATATATACCTGGTATTCTCATTTGTCTCCTAAGAGAATTTCTATATGGGAGGAGATGCATGTTTTGTTTGTCCAGAAGTTCTTTCTGGCGAAAGGTGATTTTACTTTGACCCAACTAGGGAGGGATAAGTAACGACCCGGGGAAGAAGTAGTGGCGTACGTTCAAAAGTTCAGGAAAAGGTCCCTCGATGTGAGGGAGGAGGCCAAAGAATCCAAGTTATTGCAGAACTGTGCGGAGGGGTTGCTTCCTGAGTACATCTATCATCTCATTAATCAAACGCGCGAGGGGAATTTTTTGGCATTCATAAAAGCATCAAGAAATATCTCCTTGATGGTGCGACCACATCCAGTGGTGGTTCCCAAGATGTTTAGGCAACCTATATAACCTGTGGGAGGGAGGTCTCAGTCCCCACGGGTAGGGTACACCGAGGGAGCAGATGGGGTCAAGGCGTTGAGGAAGGATAATAAGAGGAAGTTCAGAAGAGAGAGGGAGGACCCACCACCATTGCGTTGTACTGTGGAGGAGGCTCTCAGCTGTTACAATGCAATGGTCCAAGGAGGAATGGTCTATGAACTAAAGGGCATTCCCGTGGGGGAACCCGATGCGACGACAAGGGCGGATCCCAAATATTGTTAGATTCATCGGAAGATCCAACATCCAACAGAGAGCTGTTTCACGTTGAGGAGAATCACCGATAAGTATGTGAAGGCAGGGACGTTGCAAATCCCTTCGCTGAATGTTAACAACAACCCACTGCCAGCACATGGGGCCAATTTGGTGGTGGACTATGACGAGGAAGCAGAGAGAGAAGAAAGAGAGCCAACGACGAAGTAGGAGGAATTCGAAGAAGCTTGGGAAGGTTGTACGAAGGGAATGGCTAATGTAGTGCTAGCCTACGATGAGGAAAGCACCAAACACATGGAGGACATATACAGCGTTGAAGGTGAGGATGCAGACCCAGTCCTAGAGTACTGTGCAGTTTCAAAATCCCCAAAGTTCATTTGGTTCTTCGACCAAGTGGGGATATCGAAACAGAGTAGGTTAGAAATAACTCAGGCAATACTAGACATTGCGAGGAAGAACGTAGTCCCTTCGTTGAGATAGAAGGGACCCATGGCCAGGTTGGTGAGGAGGTTTCTGTCACAAGTAACTTTCAGCGATGCAGATAGGGCTGTAAGATTCCCTCATAACAGGCCATTGTATGTGACCGCCAACGTCAACGAAATTAGTTTCCCAAGGACTCTTATGGATGGGGGAGCTTCCATCAATATTATGCCAATCAACTCTTTTCACGCAACTAATATTCCAGAGGAAAGGTTGGTACCCATGCCTTTGGTGATTTCAGGATATGATAACCAGTCTTCTAAATGTAATACCCCGTATTTTATGCTATATTAATTTGGGGATTTATTAAATTTAATGTGAATTAATTATTTAATATAAATCCAGAAATTAATTATGTTATAATTATTAACGTGATGAGAGTTAGTAATTATGGGAAATTTGTTGAATATTACTAATGAGCAAAGTAATATATAATATTGGTTATATTAAAGGTCACGAGTGAATAAAATGACAATTTTGGAAATTTGAGTCGGGACGCGCCCGTGTCGCGTCGGGACTAAATATTGATGAATAAAAGTAAATATATTATAAGTCGCTCGTATGGTCATTTTGAGTGCGCCAAAGTGTCCTGAAGGGTCGAGATAGTCAGAAAAGTGTACCCGGGGGTTTAGTTTGGGTCTCGGGGCGTTTTTAGGCTTAATTAGTACCCCAGGAGGGCATTTCGGACATTTTACATTTTTGGGTAATTAAACCCACGAAAATTCAAGGGATAGGAGAGGGAAGGAGAGAGCTTCCAAAGCAATCCAAGGCCCAAAATCCATCCGTTTGCACCGCCACCACCATCAACGCGTAGATCGCGCGATGGGGAACGCAACCACACCAAATTCATCATCAAACCAGAACATCAAAAATCCCAGGCAAGTGTTTATCTTGCTTATTTCGTTAATGCATCACTCATGTTAGTCTAGGAATGATTAGGATGAGTTTTACGAAAGAAAACCCAAAAATTTGAGATAGGAAATCGCATGTAGTAATGGTTTAAATGATGATCTGGAAACCCCTTCATATGTAGAGGTGGTATTACACAATTTAGAATTTATAAGGATGAACGAATTGATGTTGATTAGGTTCTCTAATTGAAAATTTGGGAATTAGGGCTCTTACGAAGTAATTTGGGGATTTCATGTAATCTAAATTATTTTTGATGAATTAATGATTCTAGGAAGTTATTAATGTTATATAATCATGATATTATTGATTGGGATTGAAGAGGAGGCGTTTGGGATTAAACTATAGAGGTTTTTAGGCTTAAAAATTGAGAAAAATGAATCTGCCAAAGGTTGAAGACGAAACAGTGTAGTTCGCGCGATGTCGTTCGAGCGAGATGTCAATGTCGCGCGATGTCGTTCGAGCGAGAGGTACATGTCGTGCGAAGTCATTCGAGCGACACGTGGATGTCGTTCGAGCGAGAACCATTCTGGTTCGAGCGAGATTTTTATTTTTTAAGGGAAATTCCTATTTTACCCCTATTTTAGAAATCGGTTAATTTGAGTGAGGAAAACCAGTATTCGAGGAATTCAGATTAGTACAAGGCTTTTGGGGTTGTGTAGGGTGGCAATTTCAGTATTTGGGACGGTGAGATTACTTTAAAGATCACGAGAGAGAGATAACCGTAAATAATGATATGAGTCCGTTATACGGGATAAGTGAGTAAAAATGTCTTTAGAACAAGAAGTTGTAATTATAAGTTGTGGGTACACCAAATTGAGAAATGTGAATAAGTGTTGTATATATATGACTATGCGATCGTGAATATACAATCTATGTGTGAAAATCATGCCCGCGCTACTTGCTATCCCTGAGGTTACCGCGCTGGGACAGTCTTATCTCAAATGGCCCTTCATGGGGGATATTGACTCGTACCCTAGAAGATAAGAATCCTAGGTATGGGCCATCGGATCGATAGTCGGACGGTCCTAAGAGACGTGAGGGTATGTACTGACCTCTTGGACTTGGAAACTATGCTTCGCCTCACTATTGTTTATGTTTTGTTTAATACAGTTCGAGAGATATTCCGAACTTGTATTTCCCTTAGTACGAGTGATACGGGGATTGGATAGCAGAGTATGCCCGCACCATAATTTTTATGTGGGGTGCCGTTAGAATATATATATTATACGAGTATTTAATATATATATGAAAATTCTGAAATGTGGAACTTCCTATTGTGTTTAAGGTAAGTAAGAAATGAATGATGATTTCAAATTGGATATACTTGTTTTGAAAAGTATAATATGATACTGGGAAACTTTATTAATAAATAAAGTTAAAATGAGAGCTTTGTTACTAAATGAAATTATCCTCTAAAACAATTATGTTGTTCAGTTTTAAATCTTACGAGTAACCTAAGATAAGTTAAATCGTTGGGAAGATTAGTGCGATATAAGATAAGATAAACCGTTGGGAAGGTTAGTGCGATAGGTGTGCACATTAGAAGAGAGGTGAGAATTTCTCAAGAGAGTGTCGCACTAATATGTTGTTGCATTGGCCTGTAAACAATTTAAATTCTTGCTAAACGAATTTTAAATCTTCTACACTATCGGTCTCTGACCCGTTTCTATTTCTCTTTCTCTCTTGTATATATATATATATATATTACAGGTGCCCAGCTAAAGGGGCGTCTTACATAGGATCATTTGGAAGGACCGCGCTACAGCTTAGGTGGGAGTTGCAGGCCACTTGCTTAGACGACTTCATTTATTTGATTCCACTCCTAACATACTCATTTAGTGGGGAATGTGTCGCCTTTTCCATTATTCAGTTGTTTATTTGGACATTGTGATTCAGATATTTCTAGTATTGTCATTTTGGGATTTATTACTATTTGGATGCTTTACTTTAAGTTTTAAAGTTGGGATTTAGTTGTTGAATGTTTAAATTATTTGGATTATATATTCCAGGAGTATTGTGGTATGATTCTTTAATTTTAAATTGTTGTAAGTAATTAAATCTTTGTTTTTATAATAAAATTTGGAAAGTAATGTTTAAAAATGATTTTGACACTTAGATTAATTAATTAGGGTGTTTAAATTTGAAAAGTTATTTTTACGACAGTGATGCTAAGAATGAACCAACTGTTCACCCTGATTTTAATTTAATAAAGGAGTGATCGCCCGGTATTTAATTAGGCGGGGTGTCACACTAAATCCATTGGGTACGTGAATGTTGGGATCGTAATGGGAAATCTGAGTTCCCATATCAAGCTCCACGTAAAAGAGAGTGCAACTTCCTACCATCTACTAATAGGAAGAGTGTGGATGCACAACCAAGGCCCAGTTCCCTCGCCGTACCATCAATGTGCTAAGGCGAATATTAAGGGAACGGAGGTGACCATTAGGGATAAAAATAGGCCCTTCAGTGTCGAGGAAGCTCACTTGGTAGATGCATCATTCTACATAGAGTTGGAGGAGGATGTCCGGGTCCTAACGAGAAGAATGGAGGAAGCATGGGTTCTCTCGACCAGAGAAAGGATGGGGCCCTTGAACGAGCAGAATAAAGAGTTTGCAAGCAGCACAAGAGTGATGATCGAAGAAGCTTACCAAATGGCCCCTCGACCCTAAAACATTTCTAAGCAGCTCAAAGACAGGATGAGGCCCAGAGTGGATCCGATGGAACATGAGGTCCAACGACAAAGCGTGCGGATCCGGTTCTCAGGAAAAAAGTTGGTCAAGGCTTTTAGAGAGAAAAAGAGGAAGGCAGCTACAGCTACTAGCAGACAGTGCAAGAAGGTCATTACTGAAGAAGGAAAGGTGATATATCGATTATAATGGCATGAACGGGCGGCTGAAGAAGATGACAATGAGGCTGACCCGATATATGAGTGATTTTTAGTGAATCATCAGGGATAATGTATGGTGATAGACAACTCCAATATACAAGAGTTCATGGAAGATATTGCCGAAGAATCAGATTATATGGCAGGTCAACCGAAGCCACATGCACAAGAGTTGGAGCAGTTGAACCTGGCAAAAGAAGGCAAGGATTTAAGGCCTATTTTCATCTCGAAAGACCTCAGTAAGGAGAAATGAGAGGCTTTGGTTGAGTTGACTTGGGAGTTTACAGATGTTTTTATGTAGAAATACACAGAGATGGAAGGGCTGGATAAGGGAGTCAGCTGCCACAAGTTAAACGTGATGCCTTCAGCCATTCTGGTGAAACAAGCAACGAGAACGTACAAGCCTGAGCTAGATTTAAAGATAAAGGAAGAGGTCCAGCGCTTATTAGCGGCAGGGTTCATCAAACTGATACAGCACCCGCTTTGGCTGTCTAGCAATGTCCCGGTGGGAAAGAAAGACTAAAACCAAATAAATATCTATGTGGATTTCAGAGATTTGAATAGAGATTGCCCCAAGGATGAGTTCCCTCTGCCCTACATTGACAACTTAATAGATGCAACGACTGGTCATGAGATGTATAGCTTCATGAATGGGTATATAGGGTACAACCAGATCAAGATGGACCCTTCAGATGCAGAGAAAATGGCATTTAGAACCCCATTAGGCAATTTCATGTATAGAGTAATGCCGTTTGGACTCAATAATGCTGGGGCTACTTACTATAGGACAATGATGGCCATTTTCCACGACTTCTTCCACAAATTTATGGAATTCTATGTGGATGATTTGGTTATCAAATCAAAGAAGGAGGAGTCCCACCTGGGAGATTTGAGGAAGGTGTTTGCCCGATGCAGGAAGTATAAATTGAGGATGAACCCACTAAAATGCATCTTTGGAGTAACAAGTGGAAAACTCCTAGGCTTCGTGGTTGATTGGCAACAGGTGCAGATGGACCAGGATAAGAAGCGAGCGATCTTAGAGATGCTAAGTCCAAGAACGACGAAGGAGCTAAAGAGTTTCCTCGGTAAAGTCTCCTATCTTAGGATATTTGTGCTTGGGTTAGCCGAAATGACACATCTGTTGATGCAGCTATTACGAAGGAACACGAAATTCAAGTGGGAGGAGGTTCACCAGGATTCACTCGTTGGGCTGAAGAAGATGCTCGTTTCACCACAGATCATGGTTCTCCCACGGGTAGGAATACCGATGCAGTTATACCTCACATCCACCACATATCCGTGGGAGCTTTATTGGCGCAAGAGATTAATGGGGAAGAGCGGCCCATCTACTATCTCAGCAGGATCATCCATGGAACAGAAGTCAGATATAGTAGTTTGTTAAGGCATTATTTAGCCTGAGTCTTTGTAGCACAAAAACTTAGACATTATATGATATCTTTTACAATTCATATTGTAAATTGATGTGATCCTATTAAGTATTTGCTGGCAAGAACTATATTGATTGGTAGGGCAGCTAGGTGGTTCCTTATCCTCTTCGAATATGACTTGAAGTGTGTGGTTTCTCTCACAATCAAAAGCCAAGCGTATGCCGATCTGTTGGCAATCTTCCCCTCGGGAACATTTGAGCCAACTAAAGAAAGTATTCCAGGAGATGATTTTCAGGCCAATCACCTAGACGCAACGGATGCGGAATGGACAATGCAATTCGATGGATCTTCGACATAAAAGAAAGGAGGAGTAGGGGTTATTCTTTCAAAAGGAATGGAGGAGATTTTCCTTTCCTACAAGTTAGATTTCCCTTATTCCAATAATGAGGCAGAATATGAAGCATTGGTGCTGGGGTTGCTAGAGGCTCTTCGAAGAGGAATTCATACACTTTGCATCAAAGGTGATTCAAACATAGTAATTCGGCAGGTGAACGGAGAATATGCATTGAAACACATGAGTTAGGCACCATACAGGACTATCATTCAGAGGATCCTCTGCCAGTTCCATCGGACAAATATCAAGAGACATCCTAGAATAATGAACTGCCATTCAGACGCCTATACCACCATTTCCCAAAAAATGGTCACAAGGAACGATGCAACTACTGTCGTGATCCAACGAAGAACGTCTCCTTCAGTAGTAAAGTCAATTTCACCAATGAAGGAGGACGTGGACTGGAGGGGAGAGATTAGGAAGCAACTGGAGTATGGCTATGGAATGATGGGACTAAGAGAATTAACTCAATACTTAACAAACCAGAGGAACCTTTACTTTAGGAACGCAGGAGGATGGCTGTCAAGGCGCGTCGGCCCAGAAGAAGCAGAGCAAAGATTGAAGAAAACACATGAAGAGAACTGTGAGACAACTAAGATACCCCTCTACCGAAGGATTCAAAGAGAGGGATATTTTTGGCCGAAAATGAAACAGGACACAACAGAACTATAACAAAAGTGCGACAAATGCCAGTTATTCTTCGAAGCAGCTAAATGTCATTTCGTGGAAGCTCAACCTGATTGGAGACAGCCCTACATTGACTTCATTAGAGATAGAGTTATCCCAATAGAAAAGATTGGCGCGATGGGACTCAAGTGGAGGGCCCCGAGATTCTATGTTCAGGAGGGACAACTCTATCAAAGGGGATACTTCAACAAGCCGTTGCATTGCATCATGAAGGAAGAAGCAGCCCAGGTCCTCAAACAGGCGCACAATCCAGCTCACATAGGAGGGGGCAAGTTATATGACCAATTAATGACATTGGGGTATTATTAGCCAACAATGGAGAAAGATTACACTGAGTTCGTTCGAAAATGCATGGCTCGCTAACTTCATGGAAAAATGATCCATGCCCCATCGGTGGACCTACACTCCCTGGAAATGCCTTATCCTTTTCACACATGGGCGTTTGATCTGGTAGGGGAAATGCACCCTTCTTCGAGGGGAAAATATAGATAGTAGGAGCAACGGAATGCTTCACCAAGTGGGTTGAAGCGATACCACTGAGACGAGCAACAGTGGGGGTGGTGAGCAACTTCATCAGATAACACATCATTTACCATTTTGGGATCCCAAAGGTTATCCTTTCAGACAATGGAACCCCTTTCATCAATTCATAAGTAACGATGCTCACAGACAAGTACTCCATTGTTCATCATACTTCGACGGTGGCATATCCAAAGGGAAACGGTCAGACCGAAGCAACTAACAAAACTTTGGTTAATATCCCGGATAAAATGATGGAGGATTTCCCAAGAGCATGGGATGATAAGATACCAGCTGTATTGTGGTCCTATCGAACAACCAAGAGGAAGCCTACAGGGTATACTCCGTTCCCCCTTATTTGTGGGGCTGAGGCAATCCTTCCGGTGGAGTTAGAAGTTCCCTCTGCTCGATATGCCTTGCGAAGTAGCATGCTCCCTCAGAGTAGACATGTGCATCTCGAGGCGTTGGATGAACACAGAGATAATGTGATGCAACACTTTCGAATGTATATGAAATATCTTTCCACGGCATATAATAACTTGGTAAGACCGAGGAAGTTCATGGAGGGAGACCCCGTGCTGAAGGCAGCAATGAAACACATCAGGGGGCTTACTCCACCTAAGTCTGCAGCAAATTGGGAGGGTTAATTTCTAGGATGGAAGAAGATAAGCCATTCAAGATTAATAATAAATGGTTGAAAGTCTATCATGTGTAAGCAATTAGGTTTGGACCACTAATGTATCTAGCTATTGTTATGAATACACAACTTCTTTTTATGATGAGTATGAAAGTCCTTTTTATTATAACTCAAGTGGAGATGAAAGAATTATAGAAATTCATAATGTACGCAAGCAGTTGTAACACAAAGAAATGACATCGAAAACATACATTTATTCTTCATTCATAAACTTTGGGGCATTACAAAATTGGGAGCTATTGCTAAAGAATTACATAGAAAGAAGAAAAGAAAATATTTACAACAAATCATTGACCCAAGAGGAACTAAAGATAGGGAGCAGAGAAAAAATCTCCAGGAAGGCCCGAAGAAGCTGCCAGGCAAGACTGTTAGGCATTTATAGAAACCCCCAGCCTCGTTTGTGCTTGTGTATACTCGATGAGGAGCTTCTATTTCTTCGACTTTGCCAAGCATAGAGCTTCTTCGAGGTCCCCTACCTCTTTCTCAATGGCTTCAAGAAAAGATGCTAACTCAGCCAACTTGGCTTCCTCAGCCCGTTGATCCTCCTGATGTTTCCGAAGCAGTTCCCTCTAGCTATCTAGTCACTGGCTCTTAAAAGTTTTCAAATGCGTAATAAGCCAATTAAGACGAAAGATATCACGACCCAAATCATTCAAGTGGACCAGGAATTGGTTGAGGAGGGCTCTAGTAATGATTGAGGTTAGAGTACTGGAAATCTCATCCACAATGGTAGCAATGCACTGAACCCTGTAACTCATCACAGAGATGTTGGAACGCAGGCAATCCACGATGAACGTTTCAGGATGGTGGTTTGCAAGTAGCTCAAATACCAAGCGATGGTTGACAGGCATCTGAGGAGAACGCTGAAGCACCATCAGGCAGAAGTCATGAGGAGTCAAGTTGGGCAGAGGAAGCTCACAGTTAGATTCGCTTTCATTAGCAGAACCGGTTGTGGAACCTTGATCGTTGTGACTCGAGCCTTCTGAAATAACAGGTTCTCGATGGGGTGATGAGGTAGGCGAAAGAACTGGTGGAGAATCCTCTTAAGCAACCTGAGGACAGTTAGAGGAAATAATGAGTACGAAAAATCTTAACAAGTGTTTTTCGTTATTAAGTCACCGATATAGGTGGAGTTTATGAAAAAATCTTAACAAGTGTTTTCGTTGTTAAGTCACCGATATACGTGGAGTTTATGGAAAATCTTAACAAGTGTTTTCGTTGTTAAGTCACCCATACAAGTGGAGTTTATGAAAAAATCTCAAGAAGTGTTTTTGTTGTTAAGTCATCGATACAGGTGGAGTTTATGAAAAAATCTTAACAAGTGTTTTCGTTGTTAAGTCACTGATATAGGTGGAGTTTATGGAAAATTTTAACATATGTGTTCGTTGTTAAGTCACCGATATAGGTGGAGTTTACAAAAAATCTTAACAAGTGTTTTCATTCTTAAGTCACCGATATAGGTGGAGTTTATGAAAAATCTTAACAAGAGTTTTCTTTGTTAAGTCACCGATATAGGTGGAGTTTATGAAAAAATCTTAACAAGTGTTTTCGTTTTTAAGTCACCGATATAGGTGGAGTTTATGAAAAACTTTAACAAGTGATTTTGTTGTTAAGTCACCAGCATAGGTGAACTTTGAGAGACTCGGAAATGCAGAGAAATTAACGAAGTACCTCAGCAATAGCATCAACGAGAATAGGAGCCACCGTGGAGGCCTCAATGGCGCCCCTAACTGAAGAAGCCTCAACGGTCGGCAAAGCTCCCTCACCAACAAACGGTACCAAGGCCAACGAAGGAGTTTTGCTTAAAGAACACGAGGAACCTCCAAACGACACTGAAGAATCACCACGCGGGGCAGCAGCATCAACCTTGGCCTTGGATAGAGAAAAGCCACTAAGAGCAAAGGGTGGGGGAAGGCTTGGAGAAAGCTGCAAATGCAAAACCAAGTATTAGACACAAGGATAAAGTACAAGAAAAGGCAGGAGTATATCTAAGTGTTACTTACCCCCGTTATGGCACCAAAAAGGGGAATTTCAGTCACGGGTCTCGTAAGCGCAGTGGGAAGAAGAATGTTAGCTATCAGAGACGCCACTTCCACCTAAAACATCCCAACATTGACTTGATAATTTTTTTTACCTCAAGGGCACTCTCCTCGACCACAACAATGGGCAGAGGGACCTCTTGCTCGGATGGTAATTCAGAAGGGGCTGGAGTAGTTGCCTCTGGTTGGGTAGACATTCCAATAGATTCAACGGTAGCAGCCCCCGCAGCAGCATCTTTGGCGCGTTGGGAGGACAAACGGAGAGAGTAAGTAAGACCTATCATGGGGGAACGGGGAGGAATAGTATCGGCTTGAGAGACACCGAAATTCCACCCCCCACGAAACGGCTCACGGGGGAACCAGGGGGACTGGGCCTTTCTTCAACTCTCTGCACCAAAGTTATCAAAGAAATACGTAGATGCAGCTTGCCTTAAGAAAAGGGGAACAAGAACAAAACATGCACACATACCTCAGATCCGAAGGGAGAATGATAAGGTATAACCACTAGTGAAGGTGGAGAGGAGGCAGCAGCAGAAGGGGCTGGGGCGGGATGTATCTCGGGTGTTCATTTTTTCTAGGACTTGGTACCCAGAGTTTTCTTCCTCGTGTCCGTTGCATCAGCACCTTGAGGTAACCTCTAACTTTTTTTCCTCTTTGCCGTTAGCTCAGTTGGATCAACCGTGATAGTGGGAAAGGCAGCCAAAGGAGGAATGATGATAGCGCGCCATTGAAACTCAGCATTTTTTCCTTCGACCTTAGCTTGAACCTGCCTCCTCGGCTCTTCACTTACCTCTATAGACATAGGAGGGGGAATGGAGGCAATATGGAATGCCTCGAAAGTAGTTTGTGCTTGAGCTTGGGACTTGGATTTTGAGTACTTGGATTTTAAGGAAACCCCACTTTTTGACTTCTTGGTCTTTTTAGTAGGTGGCTGAGAAGGCCCTTCCCCTGTTGTAGCTTCGGTCGAAGGGGCAGGTTATTTGGGAGTTGCAACGGCCTTAGGCTTGGGCGTGGCAGTAGGGATCATGGAACAGTATGGAGGAAGTTCAGAGGAGGTACCTTGGGGATTTGGCTTAGAGGGAACTCAATCCCCAGAACATAATTTCCTTTTAACCCCAAATCCAAGGCAAAAATAAAAGAACTGGAGGATACACAGGATCCCCCTCGATGAACTCAAAAATTTGGGCCAGTTGTCTTGGCCAATACTTTTTTACAAATAGAGGAGTCACGTCCCCTTGCCTAGTGATGCTGGTAATGGTGACTCGCCCATCCATGGTAGAACTCACTACCCACATAGCAGTTGAGGAGAACAGGGAACATGCTTCGCTAGAAGAGACCTTGGGGCTAGATGATTGAAAAACTGGGCAAGGAGCCCCTTGATCGAAACCAAACTGATGGCTACATCGGTTGGGATTGTAGTGCTCGCTGGTGTATCCCTACTCGGTATAAGAGGGAAGGTATCCTAGCAAAAATAGAAGGACCACATCTAGTGAAGGGTCTTCAATAATGAGGTCTAGAGTAGTTGCTCAGACCACTCTTGCTTCATGTTTGAAAAGACCACAAGTGTAGAGAAAGATATCCTCTTCATAAGGCCTCATCACAAAATTCTAAGAATGATCAATAATGGAGGTCAACTCCTTTTGGCTTTGTCTCTTGTGATAAACAAATGAGCGTGGGGGTAGAATTATTTCCCCCGAAGGAGGGCGATTGGTCTTGGCTGCTATGATGGGGAAACACACATAGAGGAAGCCTGTTAAGAGGACACAGTTGGCAAAGTTGGCCAGGTTATAATGACCCAGAGATCGTTCCATGTCGAAAAGGGTTCTATCAAGCCATGTGAAGAGGGATCCTAGGGCGATTGCATCAAGAGGAAGCTTGATACCACGATCCAAATGGAGGGATATATTAATGAGGTCCCTTCGAGGTTGGTCGTTGTGTTTCCCCATTAAAAGAAAGCGAGAAAGAATGATAAGGATATATGCAGGAAGTTCTAGTGATGTACCTTGTCCAGGGGAAGCCTCGGAGGAATTACTCTTAGAAGGATCCTTGAAGAAATAGTTGATGAGTGGAGTGAAAGTGGCTTTGTTTGAAGAACCTATGCACCTTTGGCATATACGTTCCAGCTCCAAATGATCAGCAGCTTTCTGGGCATCTAGGGCCTCATCAGAATAAGGCTCATGGCCTGTTGCTTCAAGGCTTAAGAGCTCACATACGTCTTCCAACATTATTGTAAACTCACCCCACGCAGCAATGAATGTATGAGTGGTAACATTCCACCGAGACACGAGAATGGGAAGGGCATCATTATTCTTGGACAGGGTGAACTCAGCAAACCACTTAGCCCGATGAAGCCCAATTTTGGTTAGAGTATCAGCATGGGAACTCTTCATATGGGAGTTCCAGGCAGCAAAGTGAGCAGGAGATCCCCCAGGCCCTTCGAAGTTGATATGGGACCATGAGAAGTCCCCTCGCCCAAGACGAAATCGGAGAGTCCCCTCTGGAGGTAGAAAGCCCCAATCATCAGCACTTTCATCTTCATCACGAAGCGTCAGGGCATCATACTTGGCATTAAAAACGTAAGTCTTATAAAACCTAGCAAAGTCATCACCCTTGTCGAATATAGGGGACCAGCGGTAGAAGTGCAACTGATCCTGACGGGCAGCAGCCAAAGAGGTGGCAGCAGAGGTGGTGGAAACGGGAGTGGCAGACAGAGCACTGGTGGAAGACGTGGTGGGGTTGCTTGAGGAGGCCATTGCAGACAAAAATAAAATACGAAAAAAGAAGCTCAGAAAAAAAAAAAAGGGTTGGGAATGAAGATGGAGAAGCACAACCACAAGTGGTGGCGTAAAAGATGAGATAAGGAAGAAGCTAGGTAAGAGATTGGTAAAAAATGGAGTTCGCACACAGTTCTCTCTCTAGAGAATACGAGAGTTTAAATAAGATGAAGGAAAGAGAAGGGGTTTTGAAAAAAGAGACATTTGAAACCTTTTAAACCTGTCTATTGAGTTTCCCACCACCACACGTGCAAGGCCGCCTATAATCATTTCAAATGAACACATGGAACTTCGGGAAGTATTTTGACAGCTAAAAAGACAGCGCCACGTCATTTACGAAGTGACGCCTGGGGAATATAAAGGGTTGCCTTCTTCAGCAAGTTTGAGTTTTGGCACCAGAATTTTTGTCAGACATATCTAATAACTCCCATTGGAAAAGATGTCCCAACGGTTCAAAAAGTTACGATGACCCCTCGCTACAAGTCCAAACGTTGTTTAAATGGTGACTCGTCTACATTGGGGATAATTTCTACTTTTTTGAACATAGCAAAGCGTTACAAGGGAGAATTTCACTTACTAAGAATCAAAATGAGTATTTGAGAAGGTTAGCAGGCCTTTCGGTAGAATTTCAAATAATAAAGTTAGAACGGTTGAAGCTCAGTATAAGAAAAAAGTGGTGATGTCCCTTTGTCAAAGAACCAATAAGCCGTAGTGCTTCGGTTCAGGTACATCAGGGAGAATTTTATATTTTCCTGGAGATTCTAACGTGGTGGTTCTAATGAAGGAAAGGATGCCAGATTTTTACTCATAGAGGAGGTTCATCGGATTGAGAAGTTTTCGTGTCGACATTTCTTGTGCCAACAAAAAATCTCTCCACGAAGGGGCAAATGTAGAAGGGGCTTGAAGGTAATCCTGAGATTAGGAATAATTCCCCCATTAGCAACAGTGTTTGGGATTAAGAGATCGAGGTAGCTCAGCGAGGCAGCTTAGCGTGGCAACTCATACTTTAGCTTATTGTTTTTCTTAGTCATATTGTATCTTTGTTTATATTGATTGTAAGATATAACGGTTGTAATGATGTAACGAGAAAAATAATGAGGTTTAATGTGAGGTCAAATGGTACTCGCGAGAGATAAGGTTTGGCAGAACTTGGGAGAGCTTTCATGCTCTATCAAATAACCTTCCTGTGGGAACCTTAGAGGTACTTGGTTTCGAGGATTGAGAAGTGAGGCGCCGTTGGGGCTTGCCCTGACCATCTTAGATACACCTGGTAAAATAGCGAAGGACCCTGACCGTGGAACCTTGGGCGGAGAAGCTTGGAGTTCCATCGAGCGTTGAGTTGTGATCCAAACAACTCTTTACTTAATGTCACATCTACTGTAGGTGATATCACTAGCCAGCTAAACAATGTGAGATCGACACTTGAGTAAACCACCGTGGTATTTGGGGCTGTTGGTGAGCCACCTCTGTGACAACAGCCCCCTGACACATAGTGGTTAGGCAAAAGGCATGTCTTGGCATTTAATGTATATGATGTGGAGACAACTAGTGCATCAGGTATTTAATGTTTGTGACATAAAGTATGAGGGATGTCTTTCACATGCATTAATGGTTGAGTTGCCTCAGGGGTGGTGTGGGAGGCTATTTAAGGACACCAACCACCTCTGAGGAGAGGATGATATATTTTTTAGAGTTCAGAAGTTAGTATTAGAGAGAAGATACATCAAAGAGAGTTATTACAAAACCAAAGAGTTTACTCACCCACCATTGTCATTTTATTACGAAGCTTTCAATACTTGACAGAGATTCTTGAGGGTGGTTGGTGTGTTTGGCTGCCTACTAAGGTGTATCTAGGTTGCTTACTTCTCTCTCCCTTTAGCTAAGTTACTTTTAAGTTCATTACTACCTTCTAAGTTATACACGAGAGATTTGTGAGTTCAAACTAAGTCTATCTTCATTAAGTCAAGTTTGCATGTCTTGTGGTTAATCAATAGTGTTGCTATTTAACTTATCATTACTGTACTCAAAAAGGGATTGCGTCTCAATCTTATCTAAACTACCCTCTTACAGGTTATGTGAATGTTTGGATTGTAATGGGAAATCTGAGTTACCACATCAAGTTCCACGTGATAGAGAGTGCAACTTCCTACAATCTATTGTTAAGAAGAGTGTGGGTGCACAACCAAGGACTAGTTACCTCGACGTATCACTAATGTGCCAAGGCAAATATCAAAGGAACAGAGATCATATATGAGCTACGAAGAGGCCCTTCATTGTCGAAGAAGATCACCTAGTGGATGCAGTGTTTGATACAGAGTTAGAGGAGGACGTCAGAGTCATAACGAGAAGAATGGAGGGAGCCTGGGTTCCCTCGATCCAAGAAAGGATGGGACCTGTGAATGGTCAGAATGATAAAATTGCAAGCGACATAGGCATAATAGAAGAATCCCACCAAGTGGTCCCTCAACCTGAGAAAATATTGAAGCAGCTAAAAGATAGGATGCAGCCCAGAATGGACCCGATGGAACACGAGGTCACATGGCAAAGTGTGCTGAGTTAATTCTTTGAAGGAAGAAGGGTAGAGGCTTTGAGGGAAAGGAAAAGAAAGGCAGTTGCAAGGGCTAGTAGACAATGTAAGAAGATTGTTACTAATGAAGTGAAGTTGGTTTATCGCCTATGATGGTGTGAACGGGCAACCGAAGGAGCTGTGGCAGAGGTCGACGAGGAGGCTGACCCAATATATGAATGTTTTCTGGTGGATCAATGGGGACAATGTATGATAATAGACAATTTTGACATACATGAGTTCGTGGAGGAAATCACCGAAGAACCAGACTACATGATGGACCAACCAAATCCACAAGTAAAAGAATTAGAGTAGCTAAATCTAGTAAAAGAAGGGAAGGATCCAAGGCCCATTTTCCTCTCGAAGGATCTCAGCACGAAGAAATGAGAGGCTTTAATTGAGGTAATCCGGGAGTTTATAGACGTTTTCGCATGGAAATATATAGAGGTGAGGGGCTAGATGAAGAAGTAAGCTGCCACAAATTATACGTAATGCCTTCGGCCATTTCGGTGAAGAAAGCAACGAGGACCTACAAGCTTGAATTGGACTTAAAGATTAAAGAAAAGGTCTAATGTCTGTTGGCAGCAAGATTCATCAAACCGATACAACACCCACTCTGGCTTTCTAGCATTATCCCAGTGGGTAAGAAAGATAAGAATCAAATAAGAATCTGCTTGGATTACAGAGACTTGAATAGAGCTTGTCCTAAAGATGAGTTCCCTCTGCTTTCCATCGATAGCTTGGAAGATGCAACGTCTGGATATGAGATGTATAGCATCATGGATGGGTATATAGGGTACTACCAGATCAATATGGACCCCACAGATGCAGAGAAAATAACATTTAGAAATCCGTTGGGTAACTTCATGTACAAGGTAATGTCATTTGGACTCAAAATGATGGGGATACTTATCAAAGAATAATGATGGCCATTTTTCATGACTTCTTTCACAAATTTGTGGAGTTTAATGTGGATGATTTAGTCATCAAATAGAAGAAGGAGGGGTCCCACCTGAGCGATTTGAGGAAAGTGTTTGCCATATATAGGAAGTAAAAACTGAAGATGAACCCGATGAAGTGCGTTTTCAAAGTAACCAGTGGAAAATTCTAGGCTTTGTGGTAGATCGATAGGGAGTACAGATGGACCAAGACAAATAACGAGCGATCTTGGAGATGCCAAGTCTAAGAACAGTGAAGGATCTCAAGAGTTTCCTCGGTAAAGTTTCCTACCTTAGGAGAGTTGTGCTTAGATTGGCCGAACTAACACGCCTGTTGATGATACTTTTGTGAAAGAATACAAAGTTCAAGTGGGAGGAAGTTCACCAGGAGTCTCTCACCAGAATGAAGAAGCTGCTCATTTCACCACAGACCATAATTCCTCCAAGGGCAAGAATACCGACGCAGTTATACCTCACATCCACCATGAGGTTCGTTGTGGCTCTATTAGCATAGGAGATTGACGGGAAGGAATGACCAGTCTACTTCATTAGTAGAATCATATATGGGCCAAAGGTCAGGTACAGTAGCTTGGAAAGGCATTGTTTAACCTTAGTCTTTATAACATAAAAGCTTAGACATTATATGTTGTCTTTTACAATTCATATTGTAACAAGATGTGATCCTATTAAGTTTTTGTTGGCAATAACTATATTAATTGGTAGGGCAAATAGGTGTTTCCTCATCCTCTTAGAGTATGACTTGAAATGCATGGTCCCTAGTGCAATCAAAAGCCAAGCATACGCAGACCTCTTGGCAATCTTTTCATATGGGATATATGAGCCACCACGAGAGATCCTTCCAGGAGATGATTTACAGGATAATCTCTTAGACGCAAGCAAAGAGGAATGGACGATGCAGTTCGATGGATCTTCAGCAGAGAACAAAGGAGGAGCATGAGTTATTCTTTCAAGAGGTACGTAAGAAATTTATCTTTCCTACATGTTAGACTTCCCTTGTTCCAATAATGAAGCAGAGTATGAGGCATTGGTACTGGGGTTGTTGGAGGCCCTTCTAAGGGGGATTCGTTCAATCTGGATTAAGGGTGATTCGAACTTAGTGATTCAACAAGTAAATAGAGGATAGGCGTTGAAACACCTCAGTCTGTCACCTTACAAAATAATCATCCAGAGACTCCTCAACTAGTTCCATCAGACTAAGATAAAGAGGCATCCCCGAATAATGACCCACCATCTAGAAGCCTATGCCACCATCACTTAAAAGATGATCACGAGAGATGATAAAACTACAGTCATGATTCAATGAAGAATAACTCCCACGGTGGTACACTCAATTTTACCGATAGAGGATGACTCTGATGGAGGGGAGAGATTAGAAAATAATTGGAGTCCAGAGAAAGAGTGATGGAACTGAGAGAGTTAGACTAATACTTTACAAATCAGGGAAACCTCTACTACAGTAATGCAGGAGGATGGCTATCAAGATGCATCATCCCAGAAAAAGCAGAGCGAAGACTAAAAAAACACGAAGAGCATTGCGAGACAACTGACATCCCTCTTTATACAAGAATTCAAAGGGAGGGATACTTCTTGCCTAGAATAAAGCAGGATGCAACAGAGCTACAATAGAAGTGTGACAAGTTCTAACTGTTCTTCGAAGCAGTTGAATGCCATTTCGTTGAAGCTTAAATATGGAGTTATCCCAATCAAGAAGATGGATGTGATGGGACTCAAACGAAGGGACCCAAAGTTCTACATTCAAGAAGGGTAGCTTTATCGAAGAGGGTACTTCAACAGGCCACTGTGTTGTGTCATAAAGGAGGAAGCAACCAAAGTCCTCAAACAAGATCATTATCTAACTCACATAGGAGGAACAAAGTTGTATGAACAACTGATGATGTTGGGGTATTATTAGCCAATGATATAGAAAGACTATGTTGAGTTCATTTAAAAATGTAAATCTTTCCAACTGCATGGAAATATGATCCATGATCCATCGATGGATCTACACTCTCTGGAAACACCTTATCCTTTTCACACTTAGGCATTTGACCTAGTAGGGGAAATACATCCTTCTTCGAGGGGGAAGATCTGGATACTAGTGGGAATGTAGTACTTTATAAAATGGGCTGAAGCGATACCACTAATAAGGGCAACAACATGGGTGGTGAGCAACTTCATCAGAGAATACATCATTTTCCATTTTGGGATTCCAAAGGTTATTCTCTCTGATAACGAAACCCCCTTCATCAATTCAGAGGTAACAATTCTCACAGACAAGTACTCCATTATTCATCACACTTCAACGGTGGTGTAGCCAAAGGGAAACGATCAAGCCAAAGCAGCTAACAAAATATTGATTCACATTTTGGCCAAGACGATGGAGGATTTCTCAGGATTATGGGAAGATAAGATACTGGCTGTGTTGTGGGCCTATCTAATAACTAAAAGGAAGTCCATAGGATATACCCCATTCTCCCTTGTGTATGGTGCTGAAGTGATTCTCCTGGTGGAGTTGGAAGTTCCCTCTGCCCGATATGCCTTGCGAAGTAGCCTGCTCCCACAGAACAGATATGTGAAGTTGGAAGAGTTGGACGAACATAGAGATAATGCGATGCAATATTTTCAAATGTACACAAAGCAGCTGTCAAGGGAATACGACAACTTAGTGAGACCAAGGAAGTTTGTTGAAGGGCTTTATTTTGAAGCGAGTAGTAAAACATATCAGAGGGTTTCCCCTACCTAAGTTTACAACAAATTAGGAGGGAACTTTCATTGTAAAGGAGGCTCATGATTCAGGTTATTATTTGATTTCTAAGATGGAAGAAGATAAACCATTTATGATTAACAACGAATGGTTAAAGGTCTATCATGTGTAAAGCAAGTAACCTTAGAACATCGATGCATCTAGTTTTTTTTTATCAATATATATAAGTCATTATTTTTCTCGAAAGAGGTCTTTTTTTGTAACTAGAATGAGATGGAAGATGACAAAGTTGGTATTTTATGCAAACAGTTATAACACAAAGAAGTGGCATGAAAATAAGATATAACTTCTCTTTCATTCATAAATTGAGAGGTTTTACAAAAATGGGAACTATTGCCCAAGAGTTCATAAGAAGGAAACCTAAAAAATTTAAACAAATACGTGAGAGGTCATCAGCCTAGGAGGAACCACAAGTCTGGAGCAGAGAAATAATCTTCAGGAAGACCCGAGGAAGCTGCTAGGCATGCTTGCTGAGCATTGATGGAACCTTCCAGCCTTGTCTAAACTTGAGCATGCTCAATGAGGAGTTTATCTCACCTCAACTTCGCTAGGAGCAAACTTTCTTCGATATCCTCCACTTTTGTATTAGCAACTTCAAGTAGAGATGTTAGTTCGACCAGCCTAGTTTCGTCAGGTCGTTGAGCATCTTGGTGCTTCTGGAGTAATTCCCCCTGACTTTCCAATTATCGACTCTTTAAGGTCTTTAAATGTCCAATTAGCTAGCTAAATTGGAAGCCATATCGGCCCAACTCCTTTAGACAGCCCAAGAATTAGTTGAGGAGGGGCCTGGAAACGTTTTTAGTAGAAGTAATGATGATATCAGCAATAACGATCACCATAACTTGAAGCCTGTGGCTCATCATGATAATTTTTTAACACAGGCAGTCGATAATGAAAGTCTCGGGGTGATGAGTTGTAATCTTCTGAATCACCAATCGATGGCTGGCAGGTAGTTGGGGAGAGAGATGAAAGACCATGAGACAAAACTCATGAGGAGATAGATTTGGCATAGGAAGCTGACAACCAGATTCACTATCGGCCTGAGCACCTGTCATGGAACCTTGGTCATTAGGACTCGTTTCCTCAGATACAGTTAGTTCCCGATTTGTCAAGGCGACAAATGAAGGAATCGCTGGAGGTTGCTCTGCAACGCGAGGGGACTCCCCAGCAGCTTGAGGACAAATTAAGCAAACAATGAGTTTAACAAAAAATCTTAACAAGTGTTTATCATTGTTAAGTCACCGTTACTGGTGGAGTTTGATGAAAAATCTTAACAAGTGTTTATCATTGTTAAGTCACCGTTACTGGTAGAGTTTGAATTTTTGAAAATGAGTTTCTTCTAGATTGTACATTGTCAAGATAAAGGACAAGCAATAAAGAATGAAGAGGAAATAGAAAAATACCTCAGAAGCAAGAATGGGAGTCACTAAAGATGCTACAATGGTGGGAACTGTTGAGGACATATTCATCCCCTTAGAATTTTTCACTGCACCCTCAACTAGAGGAACCCCAGCTAGAGGAACCTCAATATTGGATGAAGCTCCTGCGTCAACATAAGGAACCAACGCTAGTATCGGGGGAGAACTTGAAGAAGCCGTTGGACCTTCCACAGATACATCAATACTAGTGGGGCAGAAGAAGCACCAGGATGAGTAGAAGAGTCAATGGTGGCCTTAAAAACTAGCAGAATCTCGAAGGATAATGGCGGGACAAGACTTGGAGAAAGTTGTAAAAACAAAAATAAATGTTAGAGGAGGGGAATAATATAGAAAGAAGAGATACCCTTCACATTTAACTCACCTCAGTAATATGGCTGAAAGGGGGAACGATAGTTATAGGTCTTATCAATAGAGGTGGACGAAGGATGTTGGCCAATGATGAAGCTAGAAAGGAAGCTACCTCAACCTGAGATACATCAAGAGGATAAGAAGATTCACACAGTAGAAAAGATAGAAAAGAAAGATTTAGAAGTGTTTAGAACTTGTTACCTTGGGAGAGCTTGGCAAAACGGGAAAAATAGCCAGAGGAACCACCGACAAAGAGGGTGTATTAGAAGAAGCTGGGGGAGTCTCCTCTGGATGAGAGGAAACCCCCACATATTCAATGAACACAACAAACCTCTAGCAAGCCTCCTCTGTTCGACTGGAGGACAAACGATGTGGGTAAGTATGACCTATCATGGGCGAATGAGGAGGAGATGATTCGGTCATAGATCCACCAAAGCGTCCTCCCACGAAAGGGCTGAATGGAGATGAAGGCCTTTCTTCATCAGCCTTCTGACAAAAATAAGTAAGAAAAAACAAGTGTTAGAAAAAAGAAGAGAATTCACTAAGCTATAAATGACTAAGTATGGGAAGACTAACCTCATGCTCAGAAGAAGAGTGTGATGGTATGACAACGGGCGAAGATGGAGAAGATGAGTGAGGAGAAGCCCTCTTGGTGAGATCAGCTGCAGTGTAAGGGATATCCTTAATAAGTATAACTGCATCGGGATAAGGAGAAGTAGAACTCCTAGGTATAAAGGCTTTTTTTTTACTTGCCTTAGTTCCCAAAGTTTTCTTCCTCTTACCAGAAGCGCCAGTACCTGAAGGACCCCTTTTTCTTCATGAAGTCCCTTAAGTAGGGTCCACTACGATAATGGGAAATGACTTAGGAGGAGGAGCTGATGGCGCAGTTTGTTGAAATATGTGTTGAAGCTGTTCAACCTCCTTTATAACTGCCTCTTGTATTTCCTTAAGCACATTAGCATTGGGAGGAAAATATGCAATGAGAAAAGCATCTATATGGGCTTGGGACTTGTGTGGGGACTTAGGCTTCGAAGAGGCCCCGCTCTTGGTCTTCTTTGATTTTTGCAAAAGGGGTTGCGAGGGACCTTCACTAGAAGCTGCAACATCAGAAGTACCTCCAGCTGGGGGTTTAGGCGTTGAAGATTTCTTATCTTTGGCCATAACAACGGGGATTAATGGACATTATATAGGCAACTCATTAAGAGGATCCTTTGGTGTTTAGCTGAGTGGGAACTCAATTCCCAAAACGAATTCTCTTTCAGCCCCTGCTCCAAAGGGGGAAAACTGAGAGGTGCCAGGAGAATTCGAGTCATATGGGTCGTAAAAGTAATCCGGTGGAGGTGCACCCATAGACATTTGATACATCTTAGACTGGAGATGATGCATAATGCTTGTGTCACGATGGTATTCCCATTGGTCTGTGTTGGTCTGCATCATATCGATTTATGAAACCGTTGAGTCGTGATTCGAGCGCAGTGATATGTCCATCGAAATCTTCTCCCAGTGGCTCAAAATCTGAATTGGCATATTCATTATACTCCTCCTCTTCACCCTCTCCCATGACAACATTGGCATCCATATCCTCTTCATCCTCATATCCATCCTCGTCATCATCTTCTGCATTCGTCTCGTCATCATCATCATCCGCCCACCGTGCTCGGATGATCTCCCTTTGCCTCTCCCTTTTGGTGCGGGTGCCCTACCCAAGAGGATTTGGAAGGAGAGGAAACCCAGTGGGAGGACCAATTCCAACATCGGCTAGAATAGAAGTGATTAGCGGGGCATAAGGGAGAGGGGTGGTGCCCTTTTGTCCAAGGCCACAAAAAAATGTTCTCGTAGATGATACGGGATAGGTGGATCCGTGGGGCTCGTTGAGAAAACCACACTAACCCCTTAGAAGGAAGAGGCTGGTGACGGAGTGGGGCAACTTAATCCAACGCACTTGGCGCTCCATATGTAGCTTTCGAGAGTGGCTAAAAAATCGGTCACACAAAATTTGTTCTTGGTTCGATCGACATGCATCATTTCCGTGGTCAATAACCTCAACGGACTTGTATTTTGGCGGTAGGGCTCGATTAGCCATGTGGGAAAGAAGTGGGTTGAAGGTAGAAACTGGAATAGAGAGGAAGAGAGGTGAGTGAGTGGAGTAGTGGTGAAATAGGGGAGGATGAATGTATATTTATAGGCGGGGGTGGAGGGAAGGGTTAGATTTTGGATCGAAGGGGGAGTGTATTTGGGAGGTAAAGGATCGATAGGGAGGAGAAAAATAGGTTAGGATAGGAAAATAGAGGATTAGGGAATTGGGGGGTGTATCTCGAGAAGGAGAAGAAATATACAGATGCGAACCGATCCTGGTTCCCAGGACTGGACTGGTCCGGTCCTTTTTTTTAATTTTTTCGTAAATGAATCGATCCAGACCACTAGGGGCACATCGGTCCGGATCTAAGAAACTTGCAGATTCCTCTAACTTTATAATTCACTCTTCTCTCTCAATTTTCGGATGCTCCCACAACTTTTCCTAGGCATGATCGACCTAGAACCTCCCAACACTTGCTTAGAAACCCTAGACGCTCTGTAGACGCTTGTTTTCCCGCTCCTATCCTTACGTGATTTATATATACCGACTCTAACTACCCTAACCGACTCACATCTACTATACACAAGAATCACCCCATAAGCGTCGGGGGTGCGACGACCTTTCTCTCTGGCTTAAAACTCACCCGACCCCAAGAACGGGGTTTGTTGCTCTCCTAGTTTCCCCCATTTTCCTATCATAAGTAAAAAGGGAGAGTCCCTTGATCTCGGGCTGACTCACTTAGAAGGGATCCTCGTGGTCCCTAACTTATTCTTTGCCTGCATTCACCAACTTAGAAGGGGCATCTCGATGTCTTTTAATTTCAGGAGTGCATGGGTCGGGCTGGAATTAGAATGAGACTTGAGCCTTTTCCTCAATCGCATTAAAAGACTCAAGTGGCATGGGTGGATGGTTACTAAATAGGAGTTCATCGATCGTTTCTTTCCATTCGCTCTCGCCTAAGTAACCCATCGAGCTCGATAAAGGTTTGGCTTCGACTTTATAGCTCTCTTACACTTGCTCGGCTTCTTTCTCAAAGCCCTCAACGCTCATTTCTCCTACCTCTCTCTCATGACTAATGTTCACGTCCTCTCTCTTAATCGCCTCAAATCTCTCTGCCCCGCTGTCGCTTACTTGCTCACTCTCACTCTCAATTGTAGTCACTAAGCACACATCTCCTAGTCCTTTCTTAACATCATAATTTATGCTATCACATTGTGCATCAAGACCTACCCCTAACGGATCTCGCTTGTGAGCCCTCTCATGCTTGTGTGCTTCCTCGATAAGATCTGTTTCTCGCGGTTCGCTTTCATCGTCCTCGTTCTTAGTGTTATTAAAGATATTTATCTCGAGGATCATATTCCCAAACGTTAATTGTATTCTCCCACTCCGAGTATTGATGAGTGCATTATCCGTAGCTAGGAATGGGAGACCAAGGATGATGGGAATATGAGTGCTCGGGAGAATGTATGGATCCTCATCCCAAATAATAAAATCCATCGGGAAGCAAAAAGTGTCAATTTGGACGATTACATCTTTAATAATTTCTCGAGGCATCTTCACGAAGTGATCCGCGACTTGCAGAGTCATGGTCGTGAGCTTAGGGCCCCCAAATCTAATTATTTATAGATAAAATAGTGAAAAATATTAACACTCGCCCCTAAATCTATTAACGCTCGTTCAATTCGATTCTTCCCCATGATGCACGAGATGGCGGGTGCACCCGGATGTTTATATTTTTGTGGAAGATCACTCAATAGTACTGAGCCCACATTATGTGTTAGAAGCACATTTTCTTTACCTTTAGCCTTCGTTTCACCTTGAGTAAGTCCTTAAGTAACTTAGCATATGTTGGAGTTTGCTTTATGGTCTCAATAAAAGGTAAATTGATTTTTACTTGCTTAAGAACGTCAAGGACATCGTCCCGATAAGTCTTTTTGGATTGAGGGATCAACCCGTTTAGGATATAGGGCTGCACTGGGGGTTTCATCACCACTTCTGGCCCTCCGGTGTAATCATTACCACTCTTTTTCACGGGGACATCTTCGGCCTCTTTTGTGCAGGGAGAAATCTCCTTTTCATTTTGCTTAGCGCGTGGAAGAGGTGACAAGTCAAACACTCTCCCACAATGCAGAGTCTTAATTATACTACATTGCTCAGGATGCTCGTGGGATGTAGTGCTCACACTAGATTGACCTTGAGGCGGTCTTTGGTCTTGGGCCGAAAATTTACCCTTCTCTTGGACACTTAAAGATGCTTGTAATCTAGAGATACTCCTATTCTTTTCAGTGAATATGAGCTCAAACATAGCATTGGTTGCATTTTGATATTGAATGAATTGGTTTAAATTGTCCTCAAGAGACCTTCGCGGTGGGGAAATATATGGGCCTAGAGGTGGTGCTTGCATTTGTAGCTGCATAGGTGGTGCTTATTGAAATTGAGGAGGGGGTGTAGGTAGGGCAATATGTGAAGTACGATGGATCGCAGCGTGTTGTTTCCCGTAGCTAAAACTAGGATGGTTCCTCCATGAAGGGTTGTATGCATTCCCGTGAGGGGCGTTAAAATTTCCCTTACACTCTCATATTTCTTCCACCAGCTCATTATACATGGCTTTGTAGGCAGGTATCATTGGATATGCCCTTGCTGGATGGCCTGCCTCGTAAATAGCACACACCTCCTTGTTCACAACACGAGTGGATTCGGTAGTTTCTCTTAATTGGACCTCAAGCATGTCCTTCATACTCTTCTCAAACTGATCAAGTAGACGGTCTATCAAGGTCTCATTATTCAATTGGTATAGAACGGACGTAGTAGGAGTGGTGGATATTTTTTGAGGTCAGTTTTGGGCATTAGGATCGGAGGTGTCCCATGCTTGAGTAGTCTCGGCGACATACTTAAGATACGCCTCATCATCACTCGCATCTAATTCCCAAAACGGTCTTTCACACAATGTTTGAATAAGTTGTTTAGATGCTATGGTAAGCCTATGATGAAAGAAAGAGATTAGGTGATGTTTATCCAACCCATGATGGGGGCAGGCATTAACAAACTCTTGGAAGCGGTCCCAACACCGGTCAAATGGATCATTATCTTGTTATAGAAAAACTTGAATTTGAGCCTTGACGGAATTGGTTTTTTGTGGTGGAAAGAACTTCGAGGGAAACTTGAACTGCATATCCTTCCATGATATAATAGAGTTAATTGGTAAAGACCAAATCTAGGTCTTAGCTTTATCCTTTAAGGAAAAAGGAAAAAGGAAAAAGGAAAAAGGAAAAAGGAAAAAGGAAAAAGGAAAAAGGAAAAAGGAAAAAGGAAAAAGGAAAAAGGAAAAAGGAAAAAGCTTTAGGCGAACGACATCTTGCGTGAGATCTTGATCACTAAACATTTCGCATGCCTCTTTGAACTCGCGGATGTGGAGGTATGGTTTCTCCGAATCCATGCTGTGAAAAGTTGGACAAATATGTATCATCCCATTACGAAAGTGGAACTGTCCTGCATTGTACGAAAGTAGAATGCATCCAGGTGTGACAGTTCACTCAGAAAATAGGAGTCCTTTCATGGGACGATACGGTAGGTTTTCCTCACCCGTACTGAAACTAGTGATATCCAACAGTATTCTCTTTCCAATGGACTCATAATCCTCACTCAGTGTTCTAGAAGTGTGACTCGGCGTGTGACTTGTGATGGAGTTTAGAGGTGTAGGAGGTGGAGCTTATAATTGTGGAACGGGAGGGGTATGGGGGCTATCAGAATTATACTCAACAATGGGATTTTTGTGAATTCTTATTGGAGTATTTTGAGGAGTTTGTTCTTTATTTTGCGTGAAAGGGATTTTGAGAGACAATTTCTTTTTGGCTTTTTATTTTTCTGAATTTTTATGGAGTTTTTTTTTGTCTTTTTAATTATTTTTTGGAATCAAATTTGGGATTGAATCTACTAACCTAAAGTCTACCTAAGATATCCAGCAACGACGCCAAAAACTTGATGCGACCACAAATGTGTCTTAAAATGCGTGCTTATTTAGGCTCAAGTACAAGCCTATTGCGTAAGTAATAACCTAGTAAGTCGGCATCGTATCCATAGGGAACTAGGACGAAAACTCGTAACGACGAAGGAATAGAAGACTAACCCTAAACTAATTCGTGAAAAGAAACTAAAAGATGATTAATTGTGAAATTTAATTCTACTATCTAAATGCAAATGAAATTTAAATAACGAACTACGATACGTGCACATAATTAAAGCTACTGCAATTAAGTGAATATGAATGAGGGAAAATCAGGGTAGGATACTATCCCCCAAACCCTAGTAGATTTACCGAATAAAATACTAGCTTTTGAATTAGATAAGTTATCAAACCTAGTCTTCAGTAATCCTAAGCATTACATATATAAAGGCACTAGCCCTCATCATACATAATCAAAGGTAAGAATAAAGCGATGTTGCATAGCTAAGCACACGCATCGCATCCTTAAACACCCAGGTTACCTAAGGCAAACGAGGTTAAAAGGTCTATGACTGTTGTGATTGCAACACAACACAATTCGATCAAAATTTAGTTCAAAACCCATTTTTTATCCATGTAAACTACATCAGGTTGGGTGCATGCATTCCAACCCTTGGAAATTTAGCTGGACATAATTAAACTAAGTGTGAACACAAAACCAACTGTGCATGGATTCATAAATACTTAAAAAATTGGGAAGAAAAATTGTTACGAAAATTTGCAAACTAATTTCTATGAATAATCCTACTTGAATGTAAAAGCAATTGAAATTAGAAAGTAAAGAATACTTGGAATGAAGAAATTCTGGAAATAAAGCTTCAAACTTGAATAAATTAAATACCTAGGGTTCTTAGGTGCAAAAGCTCTCCAAAATTATCCAAAAGAGAACTCCATAAAGTCGGGGAATTAATTAGAATAAGTATCCTATGAAAATTACAAGAGTTTGAGCTAAGTTGGACTCTCAATTTGAAAAAGAAAATTCAGAAAAATCAGAACCGAACTAGTCCGGCGTGGTCTTTTGGTTCGGTCTGGTATAAGCCGGATCGGTTCATTTTCCTTTTAAATCGAATCAGTTCGGACCTCAATTTTATGTAGAGATTCTCAAGGCATCGGACCGGTTCATTTTTGGTTTTATCCATATCGGTTCGATGGTGAATTTTATTCAGAGTCTGGATCTCCTCTGGATCGGTTTGTTTTTGACAATGATGTGTCCGGTCCGATTTTGGAATTCTTTCTTTTCTTATTTTCTTTTGATTTTATCTCATTTTTGAAGTTCCATAACTTCTGATCTGGGACTCGGACTCGGATGGCGTTTCTTCCTACGTCATTGTAGACTCGAGCTCTTCAATTTTCATTTTGGTCCTTCGTCCGAATTCTAGTGGTAAAGTTACTATTTTTCCCTCTGACTTTCCTTCCTTTGTTTTTTCCTTGATTTCTCGGCTCTTGAGTTTCCTCTTCTCTTCACTAGTATAAAATACCTGTAAAAAGAAAAAAGAATACACAAAACTCGAGGCATTATGTAAAAAAAGTCACTAGCGCATATATGAGATAAATCCACACAATTTACATCGCCCAGGGTGCTAAAAGTCTCCAAATTAAGGAGATAAATTTGTAAGAATCGACGCCTAATCAAATGCATAAAGATAACGGGCGCTAATATGTAATATTCGTGACTAATCACACCCCTTAACTTAGACATTGCTAGTCCCTAGTGATGAAACAAACAAAATCAGTCCACATAAGGCGGTACAAACGTATATATGCATCAAACTATAAATGTCACTTTCGTAGGGAACAAGATTGCATTTAGCATATGCAATAAACTGTTAAACCCTTGGGTTACCCTAGTATATGAGTGTTGTCTCGTGATGGATTTTAGGGATGAAACCTACAAACATCAAAGTTTCCTAAAAGAGTATGCCCAACCAATATGTGACAAGCCCAACAGTATCGAAAAAGATTTCAAACACATTATATGCAAAGTGAATGAATTCACACAAAAGTTCATATTATTAAAATTATAGAATGAACCCAAAGAATTGAAACGTAAAAGTGGGAGGAAAAGCGAGCACAAGAAAAGTATGGTTTGGCAAAAACTTAAATAAACTGGATAAGCCTTAAAGCGTGCATAAGTCAATCGTTACCGGATTTTATACTCAACAAATGAAATCACTATGAATGGGAGGTAATACACGAGACATGTGGGAATAAAGAGTAAATGAAAATGAAAACTAGACCGCACACATGCCACTAAAGAAGAACACTATATATAAAATGAAAAATATGCAATCTCAATGAAAGAGACCGCCATTAAAGGAGGCAAAATGTATTTTCACAGATTATCAAAACTATTTAAACTTTTTAATTGAATTCACCTTAGGATCACAAAGGACTTGTATAGGGATGTAATGTAGGCTTGGGGTTAAGGTTATGAAACGAAGGGATCATGTTCGGATGCAAAGGTGTTCGGGGATGAAAAACTTGGAATAATGAAAAATGTGGCCAACTACAAAATTGGACAATGATTTTGTAACTAACATTGTATATGAAATAGGAAAGTGACATGGATTATTGAACACTATATACATAAATTAAAAAACTCTTTCTTTTCTTTTGTTTTCTTTCGTCTCTTTTTCTTCACTTTTTCTTTACTTTTTCTTCTTCTTTTCTTTCACACTCTCACTTTCTTAATTGCAACCACATAACACGAACATCATTCAATCCTAAGTACCATCGGAAACAAAGGTATGGAAGGTGAAATATATGGTTTATAACTCTAATGTGGAGTTGGTCATGGGATTTGGAGTTGTGAAACGAAAGGCTATATTAAGGCTCAAAGGGGTTGGCGAGGGAAAACATTTAGGGAGAGTTAAATGTCAATATGGGTTTATATAACAAAGATGGCCTATGATCCTTTCCTAAAGTTTACGCAATTCTCGAGTTAAAACAAACTTTGAAAATCATGCTCAAGTAACACATTTCATATATGAAGTTAATAATGAACGATCAAATGAAAGAATAGTTAGATTACCAACGAATTTAACATTTCAAGGAGGAAAGAGAAGTGTATAACAATCACAACGAAGAGAATTACAAAGATCACTAAGTGTAAGTAGATATTTTGAGGTATAAAAATCTTAAATCAAATCAATTCAACAAGAAAAGCGCATGTGCTCATGGGATTAAAGTTTAATTTATGAAGTTATTCATAATATCAATAATTGAGGACGAAAGTCTAATCACTTTTAAAATCTAGAACATGCATCATTGAATTGTCAATTGGATCAGGCATTTATTAAAATTTATCATCGGAAACAAAGGCAAAATGCCCAACAAAGGAGAAAAAAGAAAGAAAATCTTTTTGAAAATTTTAATTTTTATAAGAAAAGCATGCTTAGGAAAAACATATTATCAAATCATGGAAACTACCAATGAAAGGATAGAATATCCCACACCCCTAACTAAAACCTGACATTATCCTCAATGTGATTTCAGAACCAAGCTAAAGAAAGGAAAAGAGCGATATTACCCAAAATGGAGCGATCTCGTGAAAGTGCAAGTCCAATGATTCTACAAAACATGTTAGTACCACACATAACAAAAACAAATAAAAAAAACTTAACTAATTACGCTAGACAATAAGTAAGAATAAAGAAAAATAATAAAAAAAACTAACTATTTACAACCTACAATTTGAACTTATAACTAACTATACACTAGAAGTTGAAATTATTGAGGGTCCACCCAAAATACGATTTGACTTTGAAGGATCAATGGGTGGCCCCTCCCTTTCGTGCATACCTTTCGAAAATAGGAATTCCGTTCAAACAATGGAAGGTATGTGTAAGGCGTAAGAAATTAACCATCATTAATTAAAATTTTTTTTTGGGGGGGGGGGGGGGGGGGGGGATGATGGGGGGGATTGAACGGGTGATGAATACACGTGGGATCTAAGAAAAGCAGAATTTCCTCCCAAAGAATTTGCAGTTGAAATGGGAGGTGGCGCATATGGAGGTAAAATTGTCTTCATGGAAAGCAACTCGAGCTAGTAATCCTCACTGGTGAAAGGGTCAAACGTTTTAAAGTTTGGAAACGATTCATTGGTTACTTGTATCGATTCGATGATATAGAATAAAAATGGGGAGGATATAAGTTCAAACTCAAGAGATGAGTCATCATCATTTGAAGATTGAGTTTAGAAGGAAATAACATCATTTTCAATGAAATATTCTTCTTTGGGGACCAAAGAAGAAATCATTTCATTGCAAACGGATACTACGTCCACTTCTTCCTCATTTTTATTCTCTATTATACCATGGGCCAAGTCATGAATGGTTTGTTCCAAAGTAGGCACAAAATTCTCATTTGGTTCAAAACATTTCTCGACTTCAAAAGTCTCAAAAAGGAAATTGTCCTTGAATTCGAATAATGCATTCAACTCTTGCTCCCAATAATGATTTTCTTCCCGATAACGGTTTTCAAAATTTTCATTCTCAATAAGGCGCAAGCCCTCATGTAAGGTCATAGGTGGAGGCGTCGATTCTTGATAATGAAAAATAAACTATCCTCGAAACAACTATTAAAATCATTATCATAAGAATTTTGAAAACTATTGCAAATCGTTTCAACATTCTTATTATAAGGATTTTGAGGCCCAAAATCGAAATAAGCATTTTCAAAATTCCAATAGTCCATAACTTGACTTTTATAATACTCACCTAAAGACATTTTTTATGTTTCAATTTTTTGGGCTTGTGAGTATTGACCAAAAGTTATAGGTTTATGGGAATTTTGAGAATTATCACTAAGATTACTAAAAACATTAGAATAAGACATTCTTACCCCAAAAAAGTCTCGAGATGGCAAATTCCACAAAGTGATGTGCGTCCGTCAAATTCAAGCGTTTCTTGGCGTTCAAATGTAGAAGTCCTACAAAAATAGTTAACAAAGAAAATACTACGAAATTCTAAATCAATTCAATTATGAAAATGATTATTCCTTGGCAACGGTGCCATTTTGATCAAGCAGGCAGGGATCGAGGCGTAATTGTATAAAGATATACATCGGTCGTTATGCTCATCTCCCGCCGCTATGTAAAAACCTATACTATTGACTACACTCTTTTAAGGGAGTACAACGACAAATCCAAGTATCGAATTCACATAGAAATGATGCTAGAATTTAATCTATTTAATACGTCAGGAATAAAACTATAAAAGATAAAATGTTACCAAGAAAGAAAAGATAATCTAGGCATGGGTATTGAAACTACAACTAACAAACGAAATAAAAACTATGGATTGAGACTAATATCCCTCACCACGGATTAATTAGTATAAATGGTTACATAGGAATACAAGTTTATCGAGATTGAATCTTATTTCAACAGTTAATTAAATCTAGAGTTGTCCCACCCTAAATCGTCATAAAAGCCTACTATGATTTTAGCGTCAACAAATACCCCGAAAATTACAAACGCAAGGTCGTAAATATGGAGCATACATGATATACCCGATTAAATTTCCTAGGCATAAGATCAAGAACAACCCGATCGAATTAAACTCATAAACTCCATCACCAAAGAAAAGTAACCAAATTAACCCAAGGTGAGTTCAATCAATCTCAACCTAAACTAAATTAGCTGCACAACATAATGGAAGACATGTATTTAAATGCAAGAAAGAAAGTGAAGGTAAGTAAAATAAAGTAATAAATCTAGGTTACAAAGCCTAAGAACAATAATGGAACTTACATTAATAGAGAAGAAGGAAGAATAGTAAACTTACAAACCCAAAATGGGAAGGAAAACCTAGGAGAGAGAAGCTCTCAAAACCTAACCTAAAAACTAACTAAAACGATATATATCCATTTATTATAACAAAATTCAACTTATCTATTAAGCTATAAAAGAAATAAAGGAAAAAGAAACAAAAAGAGAAAAACTTGTTGACTGAACAAAATCAAATCGATTCGGCTTGGCCCCAAATCGATTCAGAAAGGCAAACTTTGAATATGTACAAAACTGAATCGATTCGGATTTGGACCGAATCGATTTGGAATAGCAGGTCTAAGTTGCTATCTTAAATCATGGACAAATGTATAATCTTTGACCGATCAGGGTTCCAAGGCCGGTCGACCGGTCCCCTATTTTGATCATCTATTGGTTCATAAAAGTGGAGAAAAGGTGCGGTATGAGAACAGATATAACACCTTCATCTGGGCTCCAAACGACGCGCCGTTCACGACCAAGCGAACCTAACTCAATGAACTACGCTTCTGTTGAATTTTCATAAGTAGTAAATGAAGTGTGAAATGTATAAAATGCCCTTGAAATTGTGTCTGATGATGGAACTTTTCGAAATGCAACCAATCCTCACTTTAAGCGTTCTCATACCCACAAAAGCTCAATTAAACCATGCAAAACACACACACGCGCACACGCGCGGGCGGGTACACACACACACACACACACATATATATATATATATATATATATTAAAAATCGAGGTTATCTCATTAACGACCATATATATAGGCATTAAGGAACACAAAAATACTAGAACTACGCTTATGTTGAATTTCCATAAGTAAGAGATGAAGTGTGAAATGTATAAAATGCCCTTGAAATTGTGTCTAACGATGGAACTTTTTTGAAATGCAACCAATCCTCACTTTAAGCGTTCTCATACCTACAAAAGCTTAATTAAACCATGAAAAACACACACACATACACACACGCACACGCATGCATGCACACAAACACACACATATATATATATATATCAAAAACCGAGGTTGTCTCATTAAAGACCATACATATAGGCATTAAGGAACACAAAAATACTAGAATGCATAAAGATAACGGGCGCTAATATGCAATATTTGTGACTAATCAGTGTTCGTACCTCATCAATTTCCCTTTTTTATTCTGATCCATCTTGTTGGTTATGTATAATGTTCTCTGTTAAGACCATAATTGCTCTATCTGGGCCCTTATTAATGGTCCACCTTGAAACGGTATTTTATAGACCTTGATCTATTGTACCATTCAACATTAATATGTGCTTGGTATTTTACGATCAAATCAATATTATGTGGTACAACAAATCTATTATCAAACTGCTCACCATTCTTCTCAAAACTTTTTGAATCATCTCTTCTCTTATACACTGGGAATATTCTATCATCTATTATTGTTTCATTTCTAAAAGGGCGAGGGAAGTGTTTTGAGAAACCTTCTTTTCTCATACATGGAGAAATAAGATTTTTTGTGCCACGTGAACCGTGCATCATAAATTTACCAATAATTGTAAATCGAATTGGATCTACTGTGATTCAGGTAACTTTGCTGAGATGATATCGTCAATCTCATTCAGAGTTCTATTTTTACCAACAGATTGTAGAAAAATTAATATATGTGCATGAGGTAGGCATATCTTTTGAAATTCTATTGTGTAGATGGCTGTTAGAAATGTAAAGATATTATCAGTTAATAGCATATACGTACTAAAGAAGGTTATAATGAAATTTTAGGATTAATAATTATTGTACAACATAAGTTTGAAGTATATACTGACCAACTAAAACATGACTAAAATATTAACCTTCTGTTAAATCCCGTATTAGTTGACCTAGCTTAATTTTGAACAGTCTTGTCATAATATTCGGTTTGTCTTCGAGTTTCTGACCTGGTGTTAAATCAAGGAAAGATTTTATTAACTACACCAAATTAGGCGAATAATCATTGACTTGGGTCGTGACCATATCTCGCGTTACTAAATTTATGTGTCATGGACCAGGTCCATGACCAAACGATGTGGTCTCGAATCATGACATGGGGGACAATGGTCACGAACGAGGATCGTGACCAGCTAGCCATGGACCAAATTCGTAAACATGTGTGACTAGTCTAGAAAGATAGTCACGGTACAAAGCCGTGACCCAGACTTAGACTTTCCACGAAACTAGTCACAACCCAAACCCGTGACCAAGATGTTGACTTTCACAAACCTGGTCATGACCCACAACCATGACCAATAATTTCCCAATATAAATTGGGCCACGGCCTATAGACGTGACCATCTTTAGCTATGAAAAAAATAATAAATACTAATTGTTTGGGTCCTATTCCCAAATCGGGAGTCATGAGACTACGTTGTCGGTTGCTACATGTTACGTTGGATACGCTCGAGGTGTTCATGCCACTCGTGGTGCCGTTTGAGATTGGTTGGGGGTGTTCCCCCTTGCGGCATGTTATCAAGTCCTAGTGTGTCTGTTTTCAAATTCGTGCAACGGGGTAAACATGGGAACTTTGGATGAATTCGTGAATTTTGGCTATCTGTCTTGGCCAATACTTTATTGCAAAATCACTGGTTACATCCCCCTTCATAGAAAGTGCAGGATGGTAACACGACCACTTATGGCCGAGAAAATCGTGAAATCAGCTGACACAATGTAAAAGGATCAGGCCTCAAGAAAAGATGCCTTGGGGTGAGAATCTTGAAACACCGATCGAGGAAACCCTTGATCGTAACCAAACTGATGGCTACAGCAGTTGGGGTTATAATGTTAAAATGTATACCCCGAGTCAGTGTAAGAGGGCAGATAGCTAGGAGTCAAAGCCAAAACGATGGCAATAGAAGGGTCCTCCATTATAAGATCCTTCGAAGGGGACCCCACGACTCTAGGTACGATACCAAAAAAAAATTTAAGTATGGGCAAAAGAATCTTCACTATAGGGCCTCATCATGAAGCAAGTTGCTTTGTAAAAAATGCCCAGAATCTCCTTCCTACTCTATTTCTTGTGGAAGAAAAAAATGCGATGGGACTTGATGATTTCCCCATCACGAAGGGGAGTACGATTGGCAAATATCTCGGTAAAATAGATGTAAAGAAAACCAATCAAAACGATGGATGCTTATATCCCCTAGCTAAATGGACAGACATATTAATCAAGTCCCTACGCAATTGATCATTGGGCTTTCCAGACAAGATAAAACGCGACAGAGTCACAAGTATGTAGGGTGATTACTCAAGAGATGTACCTTTGCATGGGCTAAATTTAGCAGTGGGGTTGGTATGATAGAATTAGTTTATGAGGGGAGTGAAGGTAGCCTTGATGGAAGTCTACTCGGGCCTTTGTCTCTTTGACATCCAAAGCCTAATCGTGATAAGCCAAAATTCCTATGGGCTCAAGCCCAAGAAACTCGCAAACATCCTCAAGTGTAACGGTGAACTCTCCCCACGAGGCAATGAAGGTGTGAGTTGTAATGTTCCTACGCGAGACTAAGATTTGAAGGACAATATTATGTTTAGAGAGAGTAAACTCCCCAAACCAGAAAGCTCGATGGAGACCAACCTTGGAAAGAAAGTCAGAGTAAGTGGTCTATATAAATGAGTTCCAAGAAAAAAAGTGGGAAGGGGAACCACCAGGTCCTTCGAAGTCAATATGGGACCAAGGGAAGTCACCTCTGTCAAGACGGAACCTCATAGTCCCCTCTGGAGGAACATAGCCCCAAGAAGTGGAATCTTGGTTTTTATCATCCAGCAGCAAAGCGTCATACTTGGCTAAAAAATGGCAAGTCCTGCACTCCTCAGAAAACTCATTATCTTTCCCAAAAATAAGAGACCGACGGTAAAAACGCAGTTGTTCTTGGCATGCTGACACTAAGGAGACTTCGTCCAGGGTGGTTACAGGCGGAGCACTGGTGGTGGGCGTGCTGGGAACGCTAGAAGAGGGCATGTCAGTGGATGGGGGAAGAAGAAAAGCTTAAAGAAGCGGAGATGGGGACGAAAATGGAGGAATACAACAACAAGTGGTGATAAAAGAGATGATAAAAGGGAGAGAACTAGAGAAAACCTTGTTACTAATGGCGGTTTTAATATTTCTCTCTCTAAAAAAAATCTTCGGGAGTTTGAAGAAGACGAAGAAGAAATGGCTAAGTGTTTTTGAAAACTAGACGTTTGTAACCCTTTAAACTCATATTTTGAGTTTTAACACTAGCACACGTGTAAAGCAGCTTATAATCATTTCAAGTGGACACGTGGCACTTTGGGGAGTGTCCTGACAGTTGAAAAGACAACACCACATCATTGATGAAGTGACGCATGGGGAATAGAAAGGGTTTTCTTCCTAGGCATGTTTGATTTTTGGCGCTAAAATTTTTATCAGATATCCGATCACTCCCAACGTAGAAACTGTCCCAACAGTTCAAAAAGCTACGACGTCCCCTTGCCACAAGTCTGAACATTATTTAATTGTGACTCAAATACAATGGGGAGAATTTTTCTACTTTTTAAAACATGAAGAAATAATGGAACAACTTTATAACTGGAGAATTTCACTTCCCAATAGTCAAAATGGGTACTTGAGAAAGTCAGCAGGTGTTTTGGGGGAATTTTACTTTTTTCCTAGTAGTAATAACGGCAGAGGCCGTAACGAAGACAGAGACACCAAGGTTCATTGAATTGAGAAGTTTTCATGCAGAAGTTTCTTTTTCTCACAATAAATCTCTCCACGAAGGGGGCAAATGCAGGGGGCTTGAAGATAATCTCGAGATTAGAGTTAATCCCCCCATCTAATACAATAGACTCAATAGATTAAGACAACGATGTAGCTCAAGAAATGAAACTCGGTAAGGCAGTGATGGCTCAAGCGATACAGCTCAACAAGGCAGCTCAGGTGAGGTAGTTCAGCATGGCAGCCTAGGGGGATCTTCCAGCGAAGAAGATGGCCGAGGGAGCTCATCCTCTAGTCCTATTTCTTTGCTAAGTCCTGTTGTATCCTTTTATTTATATTGACTATGAATTATAACGGTTATAATGATTTTTAGTGGGAGGTTGAACGGTACTCGCGAGAGACCAGGCTTGGTAGGGCCTGGGAGAGCTTTCATGCTCTATCGAACGACCTCGCCGTGGGAACTTCAGAGGGAATTAGTTTGGAGGATTGAGAAGTGAGGAACCATTGGGTCTTGTCCTGACTATCTTAGATACACCTAGTAAAACACCAAAAGACCTTGGCCTTGGAACCTTGGGCGGGGCAGCCTTGAGTTCCATCGGGAGTTGAGTTATAAACCAAACAACCCTCTACTTAATGTCACATTCTCTTTATGATATGTCACTATCCATCTAAGCAATGTCAAATCTACACTTGAGTAAACCACCGTGGTATTTGGGGTTGTCAGACAGTTAGTGAGCAACCTCTGTGACGAAAGCCCTATAATGCACAGTGGTTAGGCAAAAATGCATGTCTCTCATTTAATGTTTATGATGTGGAGATGACTAGTCTATCGGGAATTTAATGTTTGTGACATAAAGTATGAGGGATGTCTTTCACATTTATGGATGACTGAGTTATCTCGGGAGTGGTGTGGGGGGCTATTTAAGGGCCTCAACCACCTCTGGGGAAGGGATGTTCTTTTTTGGGAGTTCAGAAGTAATTCCTAGAGAAAAAATACATCAGAGAGAGAGAATTATTACAAATCAGAGTTCACTAACCCACCATTGTCATTTATTACGAATCTTTTAATACTTGACAGAGATCTTTAAGGGTGGTTAGTGGATTTGGCTTCCTTCTAAGGTGTATCCAGGTTTCTTACTTCTCTCTCCCTTTAAATGAGTTACTACTGAGTTCATTTTCACCAAATCGTGATTGTGTGTTTTACTTAGTCAAAGGTGTTTCTTGATTAACTTATCATTACTGTACTCCAAAAGGGGTTAAACCTCCATCTTATCTAAATTACCTCTTACAAGCCTTAATGGAGTTTGTTCGATGCGAAGGGAAGAATTTTTTAAGAAATTTGGATTGCAACTCATTCCACGACGTAATCGAGTTTGTACATAAAGACCATAGCCCGATCTTAGATTTACCCTTTAGAGAGAAAGGAAAAAGCTTAAGGCAGATTACATCTTTTGTGCATGTTTGATCGCTAAAGGTCTCGCACGCATCCTTGAACTCACGCGCGTGAGATAAGGTTTCTCCAAATCGATTCCATGATAAGTGGGAAGTATTTGGATCATCCCATTCCTCAAGTGAAATTGCCCTACATTATATGGGAGTAGAATGCATCCCGGAGTGACTGATCGCTCGGGATATAAGAATTCTCTCAAAAGGCAATACAGTGCCTATCCCCCACCCGTACCATGACTAGCTTGATCAGACATGTCTCTCTCTTCAAGTGATTCAGTATCCTCACTCGGTGTGCTTAAAGTGTAACCTGACAGGTAACTCGAAGGGAAATTCAAAGGATCACTCAAAGTGTAACTTGCTATGGAGTTTAGCGGTGTAGGATTTGGAACCCAAAACTGAGGTACATTAGGAGTATGGGGGCTATCAGGATCGTACACAACTAACAGATTTTCGTAAATGCGATTTGGAGTTGATTGAGGAGTTTGTTGCAGATTTTGCACGAAAAGACTATGAGAAATGTTGTATCTTTTTAGGATTTTTTTTTATATTTTCTGATTTTTTTTTAATTTTAATGAATTTTTGGTCACAGATTTTAGATTAACTCGATCTAACCTAAAAGTCAACCTAAATCCCCGGGAATGGTGCCAAAAACTTGACGCGACTGAAAATATGTTCTAAAGTGCATTCTTATATAGGTTCAAGTGCAAGCCTATCACTCAAGTAATCATCCCGATAAGTCGGGTATCAATCCTCAAGGAAATAAGATGAGAAAATCGTGACGACGTTTGGGAAGATGGAGAACCCTAACTTGACTCTAAAGAGAAAACGAAAAGATGATGAAGATGGAATGAAATCTACTAATTAAATGCGATTTAAGTAAACTATAATGAACTAAACATGCAGATTAAACTAATTATGATGTTGTACCTTTAAATGAGAAGAATAGGTTAGGACACAATCCTCCAACCCTAGTGCATTTACCGATGTTAAAATCAACTCTCGAATTGAAATAAATAATTAAATCCAATCTTTATTAATCTCAAGCATTATATATATGAGCTTCAAGCCCGCATTATATATAATCAAAACTAAGAATAAAGCGGTGTCGAGATAACTACACGCGCATTGCATTCTTAATCATCCCGGTTACCTAGGGCAAACGAGATCAAAAGTCCTATAACGGTTATGATCACAACACAACACAATTTAACCAATTATTTAATTCAAAAACTTAATTTTATACATATGAAAAGAACATCGGGTTGGATTCATGCATCCCAACCCTTAGAAACTTAGCCGGACATAACTAAACTAAATAAAAACACAATTATTGAAAAACAAAACATCATACTATATGGAGAATGCGGAAGAAGAACATGTTGAATCAAAACAAATAACTAATCTAAGTAAAAACTGAAGGTTTAAAAGAAAATATTACTTGTATTGAAGAAATTCGAGAAATAATACTTCAATCATCACTCAAAATTCACTATTTGATAAAACTAGGGTTTTTGGTTATAAAACCCTTCTACTACTAATGGAAATATAATTTTCTCAAACCCCTAATATTGTGTAACAACCTTGAATAAATAGCCCCCGAAATTTACAAGAGATTGAGTCAACATAAAACTCTACAAAAGAAAAACAAATTCTGAGAAAATCCAAAACGGTCTGGATTGACGGGACTGGGCGGTCCGAATCTCTCCCTTATTTGAGTCAGGAATCTGCACAGGGGCGGTCCTAATCCTTTAATTTTAATAGGTTTAGATCTATCTTGTTTTTCATTCATAGATTTTGTTGCCAGACGGTCCGGATCTTTTATTTTTAATAGGTCCGGACCGCCCTTGAAATTCCTTCAGAAATTTTTCCTTGACTTCTCTCTTCTTCAACTAATCATAACTTCTTCACCACAGCTCGAATTGTGGTGTCATTTTTTCCAGTGTTCTTGTAATTGAAAGATCTTCAACTTTCTAGTTGGCCCCTTCCGAACTAAGGCTACAAAATTACGAAAATCCCCTTTTTGACTTTCCTTCTTTGATTTCTTTAAATGTATTTCCAATTTCTTTCTTTCTCGATACTTTAAATGCCTGCAAAATTCATGAGAAATACACGAAACTAGATATTCTTGCTAGAAGGAGTCATTATCAAGGAAATGAGATAAATCAACAGATTTTACATTATTCGAGATGATAAAAATCCCTAAATTAAGAGGATAAATTCGAAAGAATTTATGCCTAATCAGATGGTTATCGAGATGTGTCAGGCCAAAAGAAGTAGAATAAAGATTAAAAAAGACACATTATGAACACTGCAAAATAACTGAGATCCCTCTATATAGAAGAATTCATCGGGAGGGGTATTTTTGGCGAACGATGAAGCAGGATGCAGCAGAGTTGCAACGAAGGTGCGATAAATGTCAACTTTTATTTCAGGCAGTTAAATGCCACTTCATTGAAACTCAAGTAGACTGGAGGGATCCTTACATCGATTTTATCAAAGATAGAGTTGTGCCTTTAGAAAAAGTAGATGCGATGGAACTCAAGCGAAGGGACCCACGATTCTATGTCCAGGATGATCAGCTCTATCGAAGGGGGTGCTTCAACAGACTATTGAGATGTATCATAGATAAAGAAGCAACGAAAGTTTTCAAATAAGCTCATGATCTATCTCACATCGGAGGACCAAAGTTATATGACAAACTAATGACCTTAGGGTTATTATTGGCCAAATATGGAGAAAGATTCCACTGAGTTTGAAAATGCAAGGCGTACCAGTTGTATAGAAACATGATCCATGCTCCTTCGATAGACTTAATTACTTGGCCACTCCTTACCCATTCCACACTTGGGCATTTGACTTGGTAGGGGAAATACACACATTTTATAGGGGAAAGATATGGATACTCGTGGAATTAGAATGTTTTACAAAGTGGGCTGAGGCGATACCACTCAAAAGAGCAACTGTAGGTTTGGTGGTTAACTTCATCAGGGAGTACATTATTTGCATTTTTGGAATTCTAAAGGTCATCCTCTCTGATAATAGGACCCTGTTTATCAATTAAGAAGTAACGATGCTTACAGACAAATACTCCATTATCCATCATACCTTAACGGTGGAATATCCTAAGGGGAATGGTAAAGCCGAAGAACTAATAATACCTTGTTCAACATCTTGGCCAAGATGATGGAAGACTTCCCAAGATCGTGGGATGATAAGATTCCAGCAGTCTTATGGTCCTATCGAATGACTATGAGGAAACCTATAGTATACACACCGTTCTTTCTTGTGTTTGGGGATGAAGTAATTTTACCGATAGAACTAGAGGTTTCTTCGACCCGATATGCATTACGAAGCAGCATGCTCCCTCAAAGTAGACATTTATAGCTAGAAGCACTGGATGAGAACAGGAACAATGCGATGCAACACTTCCAAATGTACACAAATCAGCTTTCCAGATCATATGACAACTTGGTGAGGCCAAAAAAATTATAGAAGGGGATTTGGTTTTGAAAGCAGTAGTAAAGAACATACGGAGGCTCCCTTTGCCTAAATTTACTGCAAATTGGGAGGGATATTTCATCGTGAAGGAGACTCACGATTCAGGTTATTGTTTATACTCTAAAATGGAAGAAGATAAACCCTTCAAGATTAATAACAAATGGTTGAAGGTTTACTACGTTTAAATGAGTAACCTCAGTTAGAGATTTATTTTTTGTTAAAACTATGTTGCAATTCGTTGTGGGAGTTATTTATTTTGTAGTGAGATTAAGAAGAGGGAGTTTGCTTATAAATTGTAAGAATTTGAACTTTGCCATTAACAGAAGCATTGCAACGAAACAACATATGATGGAAAAACACTATATCTTTTTTATTGATACGAATTATAAATATTACAAGAAATTGGGAACTACAGCCCAAGAATTACATCGAGTAAAGAAAAGAATGTAATTATAAAAGAAGGGACTTCTAGCCAAGAAGAAACCATAGATCAGGTTGGGAGAAGAAGTCCCCAGGAAAACCAGAAGAAGCTTCCAAGCATGACCTTTGAGCAACAACGTAGCCTTCAAGCCTAGTTTGCACTTGAGATATTTTGATTAATAGGGTTTCCCATTCCATCTTGGCCTTTTCTAAGGCTTTTTTGGCAACCCCCACTCTATCATCGGCTGCCACTATTAAAAGGGACAACTTTGCTAACCTTTTCTCTTAAGACAGTTGACCCTTTACGTGTATCAGATATAGTTCCCTTTAACTTTCCAATTGATGGCTCTTCAGAAGTTTCAGATGGATAATCAACTAATTCAGTTGGAAGCCATCCTTGCCCATCTCCTTCAAACTTCCAAGATGGCGATTGATGAGTGCCCTCATAAGGTTGGACATTTAAGTGTTGACAACCTCATTAATAATGACCACCAGACCTTACAGCCTATGACTCATCACCAACACGTTAGATCATTTACAGTCAGCAGTAAAAGTTTGAGGATAGTGCATTACAATCCACTCGATAATAGACCGGTCGTATGCAAAAATCTGAGGAGATTTTCGAAGAACCATGAGATAAAACTCGTGAGGATCCATGTTTGGAGAAGGAATCTCACATCTCGACTCACTCTCCACTGGAATATTTATAGTTGAACCACAATCGCCATGGCTTGAGTCCCCATAGGGGATTGGTTCTTGATGAGTGGGTTCAACAATCGAGGGATCATGCTGAGTTGATGTTTGGATAATAGCAGGCCCTCTCACAACCTACAAAGCGATAAAGCAAAATGAGTTGACAAAAATGTTAACAAGTTATTTTCATTGTTAAGTCACCGTTATAGGCGGAGTTTGACGAAAAATATTAACAAGTGGTTTTCATTGTTAAGTCACCATTAAAGGTGAAGTTTGACGAAAATCTTAACAAGTGATTTTCATTATTAAGTCACCGTTATAGGTGGAGTTTGAAAAAAAAATCTTAACAAGTGGTTTTCACTGTTAAGTGAGCGTTATAGGTGGAGTTTTACGGAAAATCTTAACGGTTTTCATTGTTAAGTCATCATTTTAAGTGGAATTTAAGATTTTTTTAACAAATGTCTTCCATTGTTAAAGATATCTTGAAGGGATAATGAAAGTACTTATGCAAATAAGAGAGATCAATCAAAAAATACCTCAAGATTTCCTGGAGGGGTAACAGTAACTGGAGAGACAGTTGCAGCGGAAGAAACTATAGCAGATAAACTAGTTCCTCCCTGTGCCTCTAAAAAACCCTTGGCCCGAGGAAACCCAACCCTTGGCAAAGCACCCTCCCTAGGAACAGGCACTATGGCCAAGATAGGAGAGGGATAAAAAGTAACTGTTTGATCAAACCCCATAGAGGCCGAGGAGATTCCCGGGCGTGAAGATGAACCAATGGTAGCTTGCACAATAGGGGAACCCCAAATAAAGATGGTGGGATCAATAAGGGGGAAAGCTACACACATAACAAAGCGCTAGGAATAAGAAAAGAAACATATAAATGTAAAAGAAACAACACAAGGAAGGATATTACCTCAGTGATATTGGTAAAGGGGGATAACACAATGGCAGGCCTCACCAGGGGAAATTGCAGAATTGACCCAGCGAGAGATATGGCCAGATTAGGGGCAGTTACAACCTGAAGGTCAAAGAAAATACTTAGTACTTAAGCCAAATGAAGAAAAATATAGGAAAGTGATAATCAAGATTAGTAACTCTGTAGGGATAGAGGAAATTGGAACAACGTCCAAAGGAACCACGGGAAGAGCAGACGTCCTGGAAAAAGCCATAAGAGATTCCTCTAGTTGTGAAAAAGATCCAACGGTTTCTCCAAAAGTGGAAGCCCTCCTGGAACCCACCTCTATATGACTAGTGGTAGAATGATGAGAATACGACATCCCATACATGGAATAATGGGGAGGTGATACATAGGCTGAGGCGCTGCCAAAGCGTTCTCCCACGAAGAGGCTCATAGGAGGACTTGGCCTTTCTTCTTCAATTTCCTACACAAAGTCTCGAAGTGTTATAAAATACACTACTTCACATCATGATGAAAATGGATAAGTGTGGAAATACTAAAGAAATATACCTCTTGCTCAGGGGAAGAATGGGATTATATGACCATTGGCGAAGTAGGTGGCGAAAGAGATGGGGTAAGCCCTATCGACAATGTCAAGACTGTCATCCATAGTGATAGCCTCAGTTGGAGTTGAAGAGTGGGAGGCCTCATTAGCAGAACCAGCAATGGTAGGCTGCACCTCATAAGCCCTTTTCCTTTGGGTCTTTGTATCCAGAGTCTTCTTTCGGGTGGCCAGAGGCACCAATAATAGAGGGGACTTTGGAAATTTTCCTATATTTTGATACCCCCTCCGTTGGATCTATGATAATATTTGGGAAGGCAGTAGAAGGAGGAAGGGAGGGGGTGGGCTTCTTGAAGTGCCAATTTTACCCTCTCCAGTTCAGCTTGACATTTGGCTCTTATTTCCCCACTTAGTTCTACAGGCATGCCAGGTGGAAAGGAAGCAATTGGGAATGCGTTTAAAGGAGATTGGGACTTAAGGTTTGAGGAAGTCCCACTCCTAGAAGTTTTAGATTTCTTGGAGGGAGGTTTTGAAGGCCCCTCGTCAGAAAGACCTTCAGGGTCAGTGGGTGGTTTAGGCGTAAGAGCTTTATTGGCTTTGGATGTGGCAGTAGAGATCATGGGGCAATGAGGAGGCAGCTCACTGGGGGGATCTTTTGGCGTGCTACTCAAAGGGAACTCCACCCAAAGAACAAAATTTCCTTTAAGGACTAATTCACCTACAAAGAATGAGATAACTAGGGGATATGTCGGAGGACCTCGAACAAACTCAGAAATCTTGGCCAACTGCATCGGCCAATACTTTGTTGCAAATAATGAAGTCACATCCCCATGTATGGTAATATTGGGGATGATGACTCACCCTGCCATTATTGAGCTGACCTCCCAAGTAACAGTAGAAGTATAGAAGGAGTAGGCCTCAGTAAAGGTGACTTTGGGGTGGGATAACTGAAAAATTGGGCAAGGGGTCCCTTGGTCAAAGCCAAATTGGTATTTGCATAGGTTGGGGTTGTAAGGCTCAGAGGTATATCCCCACTCAGTGTCGGAAGGTAGGTACACAGGGGAGAATAAAAGGACCACAGCTAATGGGGGGTTTCAGTGATGAGGTCAGTAGAAGTTGGTTGGACCACCTTTGCCCCGTTTTGAGAAAAATCCCAAGTGTGGAGGAAACGTTCTTCATCGTATGGCCTCATAACAAGACTTTTGGGTTTATCAAAGATGGGCAGTATGTCCTTACGACTCTATTTCTTATGGTAACAATACAAGCGAGGGGGGGTGATGGATTCACCAGAGGGAGGACGAATGCAGTTGACTGATATAGCAGGAAAACGGGTATAAAGGAAGCCCGTGTGAGAAGTATTGTGTTAACAAAGTTGGCTAGGTTAGAATGACCAAGGGACCTTTCCATGTCCAGGTGGGTCATGTCCAGCCAAATGTAGAGGGACCCCAAGACCATGGCTACTAGAGGAATCTTAACCCCCTTTCCAAACAAATGGATATGTTTATAATGTCCCTCCTGCATTATTCTTTTGGTTTCCCAGGCAACATGAAATGGGAAAGAATGACAAAAATGTAAGTTGGCAATTCTAGAGATGTACCTTGACCCTTACTAGAAGTAGAAGAACTATCTTTCTCAAAGGGATATCGAAAGAAGTAATTAATGAGAGGAGTGAAAGTGGATTTATTGGATGACCCAGTGCAACTTTGATAAATTCAACCCAACTCTGATGGATCAGTAGTTTTTTCGGTGTCTAGTGCCTCATTAGAATAAGGTATGGCACCCGTGGGCTTAAGTCCTAATAGTTCACAAATGTCCTCCAACGTGATGGTGAACTCACCCCAGGTAGCAATGAAAATATGGGTGGTAACACTCCAGTGAGAGAACATAACTCAGAGTGCAGCATTGTGTTTGGAGAGGGTGAAGTTACCAAACCACTTTGCCCGATGGAGCCCAATCTTGGTAAGAGCATCGACATAAGTGTTCTACATATGGGAGTTTCAAATATCAAAGTTGGCTGGGGAACCTCCTGGACCTGCGAAGTCAATCTAGGAATAGGGGAAGTCACCTCGATCGATATGAAACCTCATGGTTCCTTCTGGGGAAAATTAACCCCAAGAAACATAATCCTCATCTTTATTACCCAAGAGTTAAGGTTTACACTTAGCAGTCAGAGTGCAAGTCCCAAAAATCACCACCTTTCATAAAGATAGGAGATCGATGATAAAAACTCAGTTCTGCCTAGCGAGCATCCCCCAAGGCAGTGGCATCCACAGAGGCAACAATAGTAGCAATGGAAGTGGCAGGCAGAGCACCAGTAGCAAGAGAAACAAGAGAGCTTGAAGAGGCCATGAGAGATAGGGGGAGGCTTGTAGAGAGGAGAAAGAGCGATGACAATGGCAGACTAACAAGAAAAGAAAGAAACAGATGGAAAAGGAGAAAGAAGACAAAGAAGAACCATTAGCATCAATGGGGGATGGCAATTTTCTCTCTCTAAAAAATCTCTGTAAGTATTAAGGCAAGCGAAAATACGAAGATGGTAAAAGTGACTAAGTGTTGAGAATTAGTCATTTGAAATAAAGTGGACATTTGAGTTTCCCACAAAAGTACGTACCAAGCCGTGAAAATGATTGTAAGTGGACACGTGGCACTTTGGGGAACTCTCTGACATTTGAAAAGATAGGCTCACGTCATTAATGAGGTAACATTTGGGAAAAGGTGTGTTGCTTTCAAGATAAGTTAAGTTCTGGGGAAAAATACTTTTTTAATTAAACAGCTATACTGAACACCTAAGCTGACTTAAATCGGCTTGAAGAGGCATAGGGGAGAATTTCAACATTACAAGAAAAGCCCCACGTTGCACAGTTCAAGAAAGTTGACGATGTCCCCTCGCCACAAGCCTGTTTAGAGATACTTCTAGCTAAGGTACATCGGGGAGAATTTTACTTTTTGAACAAAATAAAAAGAGGAAGAATAACGAAATGACAAAAATTGGGGAGAATTTAAGGTTCAACGGTTATTTTTGGAGAAGTATAGATAGGGGAAAATTTAACTTTTGAACAGCCAGAACATGTCAAAACTTTCCTCATATATTTTGGAAGAATTCCAATCGCCAACCAAGAAGGCAGAACAAATGAGATATAACGACAAAAAAAGTAGCGATGTACCTTTTCCATTGGTCGAGAGTCTGTAGATCTATGGATCAGGTATATTGGGGAGAATTTTACTTTTTTCTAGCAGAGATAAGGACAGAAGTTGCAGCGAGAACTTTCTCCCCACAGGTTTAAGGTTCATCGGATTGAGAAGTTTTCGTGCAGACATTTCTTGTTGCCACAACAAATCTCTACATGAAGGGGTAAATGTAGGGGGCTTGAAGATAATCCCTAGATTAGAGATAAGCCTCCCCAACTAATATAAGAGACTTTAAGGGAAGAAAGTAGCATGAAGAGATTGAGACAGCTCAGCATGGCAGCCCAGCGAGGAGATTGGCCGATACAGCTTACCCTTTACTTCATGTCTGTTATTTGGACTAAATTTTTAACATTGATTAAAATGATGTAACGATTGTAATATTATTCAGTGTGAGGTCAAATGGTACTCTCGAGAGACCAGGCCTGGCAGGTCCTGTGAGAGCTTACATGCTCTACCGAATGACCTCGTCATGGGAACTTGAGAGGGACAAGTAAGGAAGCTTTAGGATTTGTCCTGACCATCTTAAATACACCTGGTAAAACACCAAGTAACCTTTCATCGGGGAAGCTTATGCGGAGTAGTCATGAGTTCCATCATTTGTTGACCCTTGACTCACATATACTTTATGTGATGTCACTAGATAGCTAGTCACTATCAAATTCAAACTTGAGTAAATCTCTATGGTATTAGGGCTGCCAAATAGTTTGGTGAGCTACCTCTGTAGGTGGCAGTCCTCTAACGCATAGTGGTTAGGAAAAATGCATGTCTAGGCATTTAATGTTTATGACATAGAGTTGACTAGTCCATCAGGCATTTAATGTTTGTGACGTAAAGTATGGGGGGTGTCTGTTCAAAACTATAAAGGACTAAGGCATCTCGGGAATGGTGTGGGGGCTATTTATTGGCCTCAACCACTTCTGGGAGAGAGATTTCTTTCTGGAGATTAGTTGCTAGAGAGATAATATAGATCACAGAGAAGTAATTGCAAACCAGAGTTCTTGCTCACCCACCATTGTCATTTATTACGATGCTTTAATAGGTAATCAAAGATCTTTTAGAGATTGTTGGTGTGTTGGCTACCTGCCAAGGTGTATCTGGGGTACTTACTTTTCTCTCCCTTTGAATGAGCTACTTCTGAGTTCTTTTTATTATTATTCTGAGTTATACACGAGAGTATTGTGAGTTCAATCTGAATATTAATCATATGTACTATTGTAGGTTTACTTGTGTTTGTTGAAGAGTTTATGGGTTATCATTTATCACTATACCTATAAGGGTTACACCTTAACTAGTATTACCATACTCCCAGGCTACAAGGGGACTAACCTCTTACAAAGGGGATAAATATGAAATATTTATACCTAATTAGATCCCCATAACATCGAACGCTGCTAGTTCTGAGCAATGTAAAAGAATGAGGGTAAAAGTCTAAATACACCTCTAAACAACTAACGGGTTAGAATACCTCTTTCATGGCCAATGCGATTGCATTTAGCATATGCAATAAGCTGTTAGACCTCCAGGTTACACTAGTAGGACTACTGGTATCTCGTGATGGTTTGTAGTGAATTTACCCTCAAAATTCTTTTTTGCACGACTCAAAGAAAATATCAAAATAATTAAAAATTCTAGAATTTAAATTTTAGAAAAATAATCACAATGAATTTTTAATCGATAAATCTCAATTCGTAGTGTGTGTGCACGAATTCAAAAATTAATCGCTAACTTCCACTGATTGATCATTACATTACTTTTCGAAAATTCTCTTTGATTTAATTTCTCACGGAATGCTCTAACAAATAATCACTCAGATTGTGGTTTTTTCTCTTGGTGTGCGTGAAATTAAGAATATATAATGGACAAGAGTTTACGCACACAAATTGAAAGAAATAAATTTTTATAGCGAAAAGATCTCATAGACAGAATACGATCGTTGGAAAATAAGAAAAACCATTATTTATTCGCATTATAGATTATCTTTTTGCATTTTTAGCTCTCCATGAATTAATTAACTTCTTTCTTCGGACTCGGTTAGAAGTTTTTTGGTTTAAGGTGTTTTGGGTAATAATTGGGATATATTGGAAAATTTCAGAGTTGGAAAATTTTCCTGCGACATCCATTGGCCCTTTTTCGAGCTTTTGCTCATTTTTCTCTTTTTCTTTTCTCTTTTTCTTTTTCTTTTTCATATTTTTATCATTTTTCTACTTTTTTTTCTTCTTCTTTTGTTTGAGCATTTTTTTTCTATTTTTCTGCCTATTTTTATGAACCAGATGGACTTTATTTATGAATTTTTCGATTTTCACAACTCTGGACTAATTTGGGGTTTTCGGATTAACAAATGAAAAGTTTTTACAAATTAAGACTTTAAACAAAAATTCACTGATCTTTTTGAAGATTTTAAATTCCAATTTGTATTTACTTTGAAGAAAAATATTTTTGACTTTTTAGAAAAAATTTATTTTTGGGGGGAGTTTTTGAAATTTCTCAATTTTGGGGGGAATTTTGAAATTTTTAAAGTTTAAGGTACGCACTTGTACCCCCTAACTTAGATAAAATCAATAAAATCTAAATAAGGCAAGAACAGTGCGAAAATAAAACAAACAAATATTAAAATGTAATATACACTAATAAACTCAAATAGAATTTCATTAACAATAGAGAGATTACATAGTTCCATGAAAGATAAAACCACACAAAAAAAGAACTACATAAAAAAATATAAACACATCCAGAAGAACTAATGTGAGGGGCCGGGGGAAGTCGGGTCACAAGCGCATGAGTCAAAACAGTAGTCGAGAATTTGTGCACCTGGACCTATGCTTAAGTAGTACAAATCGGCTTGAAGATGAATTATTATACTAGTATCCCTCCAGTAGTTGCAATGGTCATCCCTATACTCAGAGATAAACCCGTCGAGAATGACCTCAAATTGATCTATACGGCTATTGATGACCACCGTATTAAATGCATGCTCATCAAAATCTTCCTCATCGTTGCCTTGGACATCCCCATCTTCCCATTCTTCTCCACTATCTTCTTCTTGCTCCTCGGCACCTTCTTCATTGCCGGAACCTTTCCCTATTTCAATATCTTCAAAAATTGGCTCGGGGAGAGTTTGGACAGTTCTTGTTTGCGTGTTGCTTGGCCCAATGGATATAGCATTAATGGGTTGGGCTCATGTACTAGCGGGCCCCACATACCAACACCCGCGTCGATGCAAAGAGAACTTGGGAGAAGATATATGAGAGAATGGAAGATTTTTTGTGGGGGGAAGGGTGGAATAGTGTGGTATTGTGGTATTTATAGGTGTGAATGGGTGTGAAATGGTGGGAAAATGAAAAGGTTTTGGTGTGTAATGGAGGGAGAATGGGAAAATGGAAGGTTTTTGGGTTAAAGGGAAGTTTTTAGGATGGGTTCTTAGATATGGAGTCGAGGGGGTAAATTAGGAAGGAGGGGAGGTGAAAATGTTAGAAGAAAATGAAAAAATTGGGTGAAAATTTCATGTCGGCAGCACACAGGGCCGAACCAGTTCCCCCAAAGGATTGAACCAGTTTTCTGAGCGAACCGATTCTCCCCTTAGGCGAAACCGATTTTGTTCAAAGTTCTGACAAACCCAATTTCTCTTAATTTTTTCCTTTCTCGCAGACATGGGGGTGTGGGAATCTACATGTTGCACCAAGTTGAACTTAAATTGACTAAAGATGATCAAAGACACTCAATTTTCACCTCGTTCTCATGTGCATCACTCTCGAGGCCGATTTCAACAACACCAAAAGCTCTCCTCTCATTCGAAACAGACTCAACTCACTCCTAAAGATGCTACACATGCACACGACTCAAAAAATACAACATGAATTCACCCTATACGCATCGGGGGTGTGACAAAATCTCTCCTAAAACTTACTTAACCCTATATACGGGGTCCGAAAAAATCGTCTCCACCTCCCCCAAATCATAAACCAAAAGTCTAAACAACTGAGAATTTGCCCAATAGAAAATGGACACCTAGAGACATATGATGAATGAGGTGAGTGAAATCATCGAGGTGCCCAATCACCTTCTAGCATAAATGGTCAGACTTGGAGTGAATATCTTCCAGAAGTTTCGAATGACACGCTAAGCCTAGTTAGCCCTCAAACTTGAGAATGCATGGATCGAACTCTAAATCAAACGATACTCTAGTCATGTCCTCGATATTATAACATAACTAAAATATCATGGGTAGACGTTCACAAAGAAGGAATTGATCTATCCTATCTTTCTAATCGCTCTCATCTAAGTGATAAAATAAGTCCAATAGTGATTGGACTTTAACAGTGAGGTTCTCATCCACCGGATCAATTTCTTTCTCAAAATTTTCTAGGCTCATATCTAAAGACAAATCAGATGGCCAAGTACGTAGATCGAATATTTCACTAACTTCATTCTCACCTAACATCTCTCTCGTCGTATGCATCTATTGATCATTCCCCAAATACTCTCTCTCGATTTCGATAGCCGTCACTAAACGCGCCTCACGTGGATCCTCAAAATTATTACCCTAAAATTATCCGTGTACTACATCCTCGATAAGATCTGTATCGTGTGAATCGTCCTCATCACCTGTTTTCGTGGTGATGGTGAATATATTCGTTTCAAGCGCAATATTCCCAAACATGAGTTGCATTTTCCCATTATGAGTATTAATCAACGCAATAGGTCTGGATAAGAAAGGGCGGCCAGGAATAACAGGAACACAATGACTCAATGGGGAGGAGGGTTCCATGTACCAAACGACACAATCTACTGGGAAGTAGAAAGTGTACACTTGGATGGTCACGTCCTCAACTACCCCATGGGTACCTTCACGGGATGATCCGCAAGTTGGAGAGTAGTTTTGGTGGGCTTAAAATCTCCTAAAATAGATGGAATAGGGTAAAATGTTAACACTCGCCCTTAAATCTAATAAGGCTCAATCAATTTTATTCTCTCCAATAATCCATGAAATGGTGGGGGCACCCGGATCTTTATATTTGGGTGGGAGGTCACACAATAGTACTGAACTAAGATTTTGTGCTAATAAGACCTTCTTCTTCACCTTTAATTTATGTTTCTCTGTGAGTAAATCCTTTAAGAACTTAGCGTACGCGAGAATTTGCTTAATCGCCCCAAGAAAAGGTAGGTTTAGCTTTACTTTCTTTAGCACTTCTAGAATGTTATCAATGGAGGCACCTTTAGGAGGAAGGACCAATCGTTGAGGGTTTGGTCTGGATATAGGGGGTTCACTACCACTTCGGGCCTAATTGTGTCTTCTTTTTCATTCTCTTACAAGGGGTCATGGTCGGCCTCTTACGTGTCAGGCAAAACCTTCTTGTTTTTCTGCACGTCGTGTGGATCAGGTGACAAGTCAACAACTTTTCCATTACGTAGAGTGGTTACAATGTTACATTGCTCTTGATTTTCATCGGGAGTAGAGCTCGCACAGTTTTGACCTTAAGGAGGTCATTGTCCTTGGGGTGAACCGATTTGCTTGATCAAACTGGTTCAGCCAGAATCTCTACCAAAGCTGCCTTGTTTTGCTTAATTTTCTCTTATTTATACTTTTGCCCCTGGACTTTCTTCTCAACTTCAATACATAAAACTTTTTAACCGTATCTAGAATTGGGGTGCCTTTTTTCCAATGTTCTTGTGATTTTAAGATATTCAACTTTTCAGTTGGTTCCTTCTCCAGATTCTATCTTAAAATTTTCTAAACTGCGCTTGACTTCCTTGTTTCGCATTTCTTTCACCGTTTCGCCTTTTCTCTTCCATTCACTTGTATAATTTACCTGTAAAACATAAGAGTGAGACACAAAGCACGAAATACTCACAAAAGGGTTAGTAGCATAAATATGAAATAAATTCGGGCTAAAGGCAGTGTACGAAACTATAAAAATTCTGAAACTAAGGTGGCAAATATGTCCAATATTCATCCGAACCCCTTAGAAATTTAGAGATCACATTATAAAATCATGGGAAAAATAATCCTTATTTAAGAACCCTTGTAAAGTTCATCTTTGTTGCTAATTTTTGGAGCAGAGCCTCTACAGCTGAAGAAGAAGACTGATCGGTGGATACCGAGAGAGGAATTCTTCTTGTGGGAGGTGCTGGACTGTGCCTTTCTTGTAGAAAAATTAAAGACATGCACATTATACTTAGAGAGAAAAGTATTCTATAAACTATATCGTGTTTGTCAAATCTTATATAGTGCCATAATAAAAAAAAATCCCAAAAGGGATTTTTCATACTTCTTCGCATGTTTGCCTACTTCGTTTGCTATATTTAATTTGGACTACATCACTGCATACAAAATAAATTAATTCATGATAAAATCTACTGAAATTTGAATTTGTTTGTTTGTCCTACGATACAAATCATTCTATAGAATCCTCTTTTTTTCAAATTGGTATAAGGGTTGTTTGCAGTAAAATATTGTGTGATCCTTTTCTACAAATTTTTTGGATATCAATTTTTTTAATTAGTTATCCTTAAAAAAATTTATTTTATGGATAATTTTTATAATAGGATGCCTATTTTCGATGGGTCTAATTATGCATGCTGAAAAGTTAGGATGAGGTATGCCTTAAAATCCATTGATGAAAGAGTTTAACTTGTTTGTGCAAGCGGGTGGAAGCCACCCACAGTGACTAATGGGGATGTCATAGGTCCAAAACCTGTCTCTGCATGGATATAATAGGAATCTAAATGGAGTAATTTTAACTCACGCGGCTTAAGTGCCATATCTAAAGCTGCCACCCCTGATGAGTTACGTTGCATCATAATGTGCACCACATCTAAGGAAGCTTGGGATACCGTCTAGCTCACTCACGAGGGGACCAATGTCGTGAAAGCTTCTAAGATACAAAATCTCACCGCACAATTTGGGACTATTACAATGCTAGAGTTTGAGTCATTTGATGAATTTTATGTACGATTGTCTAATATCGTAAACTCTAGTTTTAATTTAGGTGAGAAAATTTTTGATACGCATGTAGTTAAAAATATTTTGAGATCACTTCCATACCGTTTTATTCCTAAGGTAATTTTGCTAAATTCGTTGGGGATATTAGATATGCGTAGGTTAGAAGAACTCATAGGAGACCTTCAAACATATGAGATGGACATGTTTCCCCAAACTGTTAAACCTAAGGAAAAAGGAATTGCATTAAAAATTCAATCGAAAATGAAAGAGAAAATGTCATTTGACTCTGAGTATGATTTTAATTTGGATTATTTATTGCTTTTTGAAAAAAAAAATCAAAAAATTCCTCAAACTTAGATAAGAAAATACTTCCAAAGAAAATAAGAGTTTTGTGAAAGACAAGAAATATAAATTGGGCAATAAAAATTGTGAAAAAGAAAGAAAATATTATCCTAAGAAAGATCAATGGGGATATTATGAGTGCGAGGGTAAGGGTGAAAAAGTTCACGGGAGTCCTACAAGATTAAAGAGACAAGGCAAAGGTAAAGATGCATTCAATGTCACGCTTAGTGATAGGATGTCAAGTCGGTGGATTTTAGAGGCAAATCACCACATGGACTTGACATCATATCGCTAGGTGTACCTCATGTCGATTAAGTGTACCTTTACCTTTGCTAGAAATGTACTTAATGCGGTCTAAGTGTATTTCACATCATTCAGGGATAAAAATGTTAGCACATTAAGTGTAACTCACGCCGATGAGGAAACTGCTAAACATTATGACCTTGACAGTGAGTCTAGTCATTTTAGTGAGAACGAGGGAGATGACACTTTCAGTGAGAGAGAGTCTGACCTTTAATATGATTACACATAACTTTATGTTGAGTCCTTTAAAACGAATAAATAAATTAACGATTTAGCGCTTAGAGTTTTATCATTAGAGATAGAGTTGAAAGAGGCGAGAGAGAGTAAGTCTTAGGTAAGAGTTTATTTGGGAGAGAGAGTCATTTTAGTAGGGGAAAATGGTGACTTTACCAATAATGTGGATAGTTTTATAAGAGATCTTCAAGCATCCGTGGAGATTCATGAGAAACTTGAAGTCCTTGTATCCCAACTCAAGAAAGATCTCGAACGCGTCCAGGAGGTTAAGTTTACTATAGAGGATATATAAAAGAAGGTTGTAAAAATGATCCTTGGTCCCACTTTAAGCATTAGGGAGAGGCAAGTCATAGGTTATGACAGTGAATCCACATCCTATGCCACATCAAAATCGGTTCCTAAATTAGTGGTATTTCCTTATGGGCGTCAACCTAAACCACAAAAAAGAGTTACTCCTAAGAAAGAAAACTAAGGTAGACCCAGAAAAGTATATGATTGCACTTATTTCAAGAGGAGAGGTCACCTTAGGGGATTTTTCTACAAGTTAGGTAGAACTAGATTTACATATACTCCCTCACACCGCTATAGCAACTTTGATAGTCTTAAAGAGCAAGTTGAGTTTCTAGTCACGACTTCACAAAGCGTAATGGAAGAATATCTACGAATATTTATGACATTTAAGAATGCTTATAATGATATGGAAAAATCCAACAATGATAAGGGCAAACAAAAAGTTACCCCCACTTGGGTACCTAAGCAAGACGATAAAGCCGTTGTTGTTCATGTTGCTCTCAAGGTTCAAAATACATCCCAATAGTATTTTGATAGTGGGTTCTCTAGGCACATCACCGGTGATATATTATTTTTTACCAACCTTGAGGATCGCAAGGAAGGCAAAGTCACCATTGGAGATAGGAGTAGGTCTAGTATTTTAGGACATGGATGTGTTAAGATACATGAATTTCCTTAACTAGACAATGTGTTGTACATAAAAGGGTTGAAAGTGAAATTAATTAGAATAAGCCAACTGTGTGATGCAAACTTTGCGTTAAAGCTTGATTAGTCCGAATGTAAAGTATATGATCAATCTGGTGAAATTTTACTATAAGGAGTGAGAACTGAAGATAATTACTATAGGATCATTCCCAAGTCCTCATTTGTGCACAATAATGTCGTGGTCTCCTCTATAGATCTTTGGCATAAATGACTAGGTCATATGAACTTTAGAGATCTTGAGAGATTAGTGAAAAGGGACCTAGTTCGTGCCTTATCGTCACTTAGGAAACCAATTTACTCAATTGATGGACCTTAGCAATAAGGAAAACAAATTCAAATTCCCCATCAAAATTTGAAAACCATTTCCACCACACGTGTTTTAGAATTGAATCACATGGGTATTATGAATCCTACTCGTTTAGAGAGTTTAGGTGGTAAGAGATACATTCTCATGATGGTCGATGACTTTTTAAGATACTCTATTGAGGGGTTTCTTAGGGAAAAGTCCAATGTTGTTGAGTCCTTAACAACTAAGTGCCGTGTCCTACAAAATAAAAATGGTGTCACTATTAATTAGATGTGTAGTGACAACGACACTGAATTAAAAAATCCAAAGTGGATAATTATTATGATGGAATGGGCATCAGATACGAGTTTTTGATCGTTCGTACTCCTAAACAAAATAGGATAGTTGAGAGGAAGAATCAGACGATACAAGATATGTATATATCCATTCTTCTTAGGAGAAACGTAGATAGAAATGTTTGGGCAGACGCGGTGAGTACTTCATGCCATATGGTGAATAGGGTATATCTTCGTTCGCGCACGCTACACATAACTTTTGAGTTTTGGACAGGGAAGAACCCCAACCTATCGTATTATTGTGTCTTTGAGGGTACTTGCTACATCTTGATTGATAAAGATCACTTAGGTAAGTTCGACACCCCAACGATGAGGGGATATTTTTAGGTTATTCATCATCTAATGGGGATTATTGGGTGTTTAACCTTACAAGCTCTAAGGTTATGGAGTTAATAAACGTCATTATTAGAGACGATGAGCCATCAATGTTTATTGACCCTAACCCCAAGTGTGAGGATGATGCACCCCTGGTAATAATCCCATCCTTCCTCATACTACCCCAGTGGATTCCACTCTTGATTTATAGGATCCACCCTCTATGATTCAAAAGAGTCATGACCCTTCTGCTCTACTTGGTGATCCCACACTAGGTGTCAAGACTCGTGTTTAACTTGAGAATCTGATTAGCTACCTTTTCTACGCCTCCTTAGTAGAGCCCAAGTGTGAAAGAATCACTCAAGGACGAGCATTGCATATCTTCTATGCAAGATGTGTTGCTTCAATTTTGCAAGAATGATATCTAGGTGTTATTCTTCTGACCTAGCGAGATCAATATGATAGATACCAAGTGTTTTTAAAAGAATAAGATGGATGAGGATGGTACCATAGTTCGCAATAAGGCTAAGTTGGTCGATCAAGTCTACACATAGAATGAGGGTGTAGACTTTGACGAGACATTCAATTTTGTTTCTTGGATTGAGTCCGTTCGCTTACTACTCACCAATTCATGCCATCTGCACTTCAATTTATATCAAATGGATGTCAAGAGTGCCATCCTAAACGACATTCTATAGTGTAACAACCCCCATTTTCTCACGTAAAGGCTGGCCTGACATAATACGTCGAAGATGGGGCTTGTTATACAATCTATAATATTCTCAACATCAAACCAAATAAAATATTTATTTGTAACCATAAAGGAAATAAATTGAAGTTTTATAATTAAACAAATACCAAACAATCCAACATCCACAATTTAAGTAATGAAATAAAATCCAACATACTCATAAGTGTCTTAAACTAACAAAAAATAAAATAAACTTTGGGCTTATGCGTATACAATAATCCAAATGTGAAAAGGAAAGAAATAAAATATAGGAGAAACTTAATAAAGAATCAATGATTGAAAGTCTGATGCGCAATGTGATACTACAAGGCTGAACTGTCCACAGTCCTGCTATCCCTCTCTATGAGCACTTGAGGGGAGAAATCTTCAATGGGACTCAAAGCAGCCTATAATATAGGAGTTATTGATGCCAAACATATTCTCATTCGATGCTATCATGAAGAAGACTTTCTCAGGCTTTGGCTGCGAGAATCTTGGTTCATCCAAAGATATCCCATGCGAGTTTTCAAGTGGTCCTTTGATTTCCATCCAGAGAAGGAATCCTCAATTACTCCGGTTTGGATCACACTTCCACTTCTTCTTATTCACCTGTACAACAAATCTAGCATTTTTTCGATAGCAAGTGCATTTGGCAATCCTTTAAAACTTGATAGTCCAACTGCAGCCTTAACCAGACCTAGTTTAGCAAGGGTATGTATAGAAATTGACCTAACCAAATCTCTAACTCATAGAGTTTGGATAGGTTATGGGACTGAAGGCAAAGGTTTCTAGCAAAATTGTTCATATGAAGATATTCCCCTCTTTTGCAATCACTGTTCCAAGAAAGGCCATGAAAGTGTCAACTGCCTGCTAAAGAAAAATCAAGAAGAAGCCAGAAAGGCAGGAAGACAAGAAAATATACGGATCAAAGAAGGAGATATGGGAATTAACAATAAAGATCCTTCAAAAGGGTCTACAAAAGAATGGGTGAAGAAGACTTTTGAAAAGGGAATCGAAGAAGAGAAGCAAAATCAAGATGATGAAGAAATAGAAGAAGGCCAAATTGTTCCAGTTCAAAAGGAATGCATAACAAGTGAGGAAGCATTAGAAAATCTACCTGATCAAGATAACAATAGATTGGATACAGAAGCAGTGGCAACAGACAGAAATAAAGGCACAGCTTGCAATAAAGAGGAAGTCACAGGAGAGGCTATGAAAGATGATGAAGTAATTGAACACTTGCATATATCTCCAAGGAAAATTCCCACTGATGAGGGGATTCAAACTAGCAGAGATCAAGAGGGATGGACCCAAGTGTCTACAAATAAGAAGAAGAACTTCAAGACTAAAAACACTGTGATTACAGATAAAAAGCTGTTAAGGTCTTCATCTAAGAATCAATCAAAACCCCTTTTTAAATGATTAAGCTGATGATATGGAATGTGAGGGGCATTGGGAAAAAAGGAGCAGGTAGAAGAATTAAAAAGCTTATTAAAATGCACAATCTTGCCATGATAGTTTGCTTAGAGCCTAAAGTGGATGCTGCTAGACTTTAAGAATTTTGAATCAAATTTGGTTTTCAAAATGCTATTGCGAATGCAGTTAATACAATCTGGAGTTTTTTCTCTCTTGACATCTCAGCTACTATTGTTTCTCACATACCTCAGTGCCTGACTTTAAAGATTGTTCATCCTATATTACCTTCAGTCATTCAAGTTTCTTTGGTGTATGCTAAATGTACTAGAAGAGAAAGAATTGAATTATGGAGCTACTTAAACTCGATTCATACTGTGGACCCTTGGTTTGTAGGAGGGGATTTCAACACAGTATCTGCTTCGTTGGATAAGGTAGGAGGGTTACCTTATGATTTTAATACTGCTGAAGAGTTTACTCAATGTATGGAGAATAATGGCCTAATAGACTTGGGGTTTTTGGGTTCAAGATATACCTGGTGGAATAAAAGAAAGTCTAGTGTTTCAATCTGGGAGAGAATAGACAAAATGCTGATGAACCTGAATTGCAAGAATTTATTGACAAAAGTGGTTGTTGAACACCTGAGTAAAGTAGCTTCTGATCACTCTCCATTATTGCTTACTCTTTCTAATAGATGTGACCAACATCCATATAGATTTGTATTTCAAAATTTTTGGTCTCTTCACCTTTCATTTAAAGCAGTCATTCAAGCTAACTGGAAGTGCTTTGAAGGAGGAAATCCGATGTATAGCTTGGTATCCAACCTTAAGAATCTCAGAACAGTGCTATATAATTGGAACAAGGCTAAATATGGAAATTTGTTTCAAAACACCATCAAGGCTGAAGATGACTCTTTGAGAAGTGAAATCCAGTTTGAAAATGATCCATCAGATGTTAATAGAGAAGAGATGAACAGATGTGCAGCCAAGTTAGCCCATCATTTGAAGTTGGAAGAAGAATTTTGGAGACAAAAGGCAAATTGCAAATGGGCTAAAGAAGGGGATATTAACTCAAAATTCTTTCACAAGTCTATTCAAGCTAGGAGGCACAAGAGCTACATCCACAACACAAAAAATGATGATGGAGTTTGGCTAGAAGATCAACATATCATCAAAGAGGAAGCTCTTAATTTCTTCAGAAATATGATTGGCAGAGATTATATCAGACCTGAGGATGAAGAACTCATGGCTGCCATTCCTGACTTGATTCAAGAAGAAGATAATCTGCATATGACAGCTTTGCCTAATATAGAAGAGATCAAAAATGCTGTATGGGACCTTAGTGGTGACAGTGCTCCTGGAATGGATGGTTTCACTGGTACTTTCTTCACTTCAGCCTAGGATGTTATTGGTATGGATGTGTGCAAAGCAGTGGAAGGTTTTTTCAATGGTATGGAGATCCCTAAGTTTTTTACTTCAACTCTTATTATTCTAATTCCAAAAAAAGAAAATCCTCAATATTTTGCAGAATATAGGCCAATAAGTTTATGCACCTTCTTTAACAAAATTCTCTCAAAAATCATAGCCTCAAGACTATCTATTGTTCTCCCAAAAATTATTTCTCCTAATCAAAGTGGCTTTGTCAAAGATAGAGGCATTGTTGATAATATTCTCTTAGCCCAAGAGATGTTCTCAATGATAAACTCTAAGAATGAAGGGAGTAATGTAGCCATCAAAATTGATATGCATAAAGCATATGACAAAGTGTCCTGGTTATTTTTAATGAAAGTCTTGAGGAAATTTGGATTTAATGAGGTATGCATAGACTTAATTTGGAGGCTAATTTCACAGAACTTCTTCTCAGTGATGATTAATGGGGATACTTGTGGTTTTTTCCAATCTTTAAAAGGCTTGAGGCAAGGAGACCCCCTCTCACCAGCCTTATTTTTAATATGTGCTGAAGTTTTGAGCAGAAATCTTGATAAAGTATTCCAATCAACTACCATTAGCAAGTTTAAAACCCCTATCAGCTGTCCTCTTGTGTCTCACCTAGCTTATGCAGATGACTTAATAATTTTCTCATCTGGGAGCACCAAAGCCATAAAAAGAATCAGAGCAGTGTTAGACAGATATGAAACAAGTTCAGGCCAAGAAGTGAACAAGGCTAAGAGTTCTCTATTCTGCTCTAAGAAGATGGATCATGCCAAGATAATGAAAGTCTCCAGGATTATGCAAATTCCAGTTAAGAAGCTTCCTATGGTGTATTTGGGGTGCCCTATTTATAATGGGAGAATGAGATGTTCCCTCTTCGAGAACCTGATAAGCAAAGTTAGAGGTAAACTAGAAGGATGGAAATCAAATTTTCTCTCAATGGGTGGTAAAATCATCTTAATAAAGCATGTTCTTCAATCAATTCCCATTTATAATCTAGCTGCAATGCAACCTCCAAAGAAAGTTCTCTCAGTTATAGAGAAAATCATGGCAAATTTCTTATGGGGTGATTCAGAAGGTACAACAAAACATCATTGGATTGCGTGGCAGGAGTTATGCAGACCAGTAAAGGAGGGTGGCCTAGGTTTCAAAGAATTGAAAGAGATAGTGGAAGCATTCAGCTTAAAACTCTGGTGGAACTTCAGAAACCAAAAGTCTTTATGGTCTCAGTTCATGAAGAATAAATACTGCAGAATTCATCACCCTATGGTGGTGAGGGCATCTAGAGGATCTCATGTATGGAAAAGAATGGTTTTAGCCAGAGATGTGACAGAAAATAACAGCAAATGGATCATAGGTAAAGGTGAAATCAATGTGAAATGGGATAATTGGTCAGGAGAAAGCAGTTTTGATACATCTGACAGTCCCAAGAATCTTAAAATCGCAGATCTGCTTCAGAGCACAGGAGAGTGGGACACCAATAAGATAAGCTAGTTTCTGCCTCATAATTTTGCATCTAAGTGTTCAAAAGTAGAAGTTATGGGAAGAAAATACTTAGATAAATTAATATGGATGCCCAACTATGATGGGATCTTTACTCTAAATTCTGCATGGAATGTTATAAGACAGCACCATTGTTCAACTTGGACAACTGTTTTTATATGGAATAAGATGATTCCTATAAAAATTTCTTTCTTTAATTTAAGACTACTCAAATATAGCCTTCCAGTAGATGAGGCTATAAAGAGAATTGGTATTCGAGGCCCCTCAAAATGTGGCTGTTGTTGTAATCCTCAAATAGAATCTGCAGATCATTTATTTGGCTTTAGTGATTTTTCCAAAGATGTGTGGAATCATTTTAACAATCTTTGTGGGGTTCCTAACACTAATTCCACAATCAGAGGTAGATTGATTGCGTGGTGGTCTTCAGATTCTATGTCTCATTCCGATAAAGTTCATAAAGTCATTCCTTCCTTCATAAACTGGGGTATATGGAAAGCTAGAAACAAATGGAGATTTGAAGATGTGAGAATGCAAACTTCCAGAGCCATAAAAGAGATACATTATCTTATCACTTTATACACAGGAGTGGATATTCTTCAGAATCATCCTACAAGAATGCATCAAAAGCAGCAGAGTCAACCAATTAGAATGGTTCAATGGAGGCCTCCAGGGGGAAATATGTTCAAGCTAAATGTAGATGGATGCTGTAAAGGAAATCCAGGTCCTATGGGAGGAGGAGGAGTTCTTAGAAATGCTTCAGGAAAGCTCATAAAAGCTTTTGCATCAGTTTTGGGAATGGTACTAATATTATTGCAGAAGTTCTATCGATTCTTCGAGGTATGGAAATGTGTGAGTCTATTTTGAATGAGGGCATAATTATAGAATCAGATTCTCTTATTGTTATCCAAGTGTTGAATGATCAATCAAAATGCCCGTGGAGTATTATGCCTTTCATTGCAAAGATTAAAGACAACATTCAAGAGCATAATGTGCAGTTTTGTCATATTCTGAGGGAGGGAAACAAATGTGCCGATTTGCTTGCTTCTTATGGCTGGTCTTCTCAAAGACATACTGAATCAAGTTCTCTAGATGCCTTTCCAAAAGAATTGAAAGGTCTCATAAACATGGATGCTTGGGGATTTCCCAATTTTAGAGTCAATTAGTGTTTCTCTTATTTTGTAAAGGTGACTGTTTCTATAAAGTCATCAGTTTCTCATGAAAGTTTATCTTTTCTTGATTTCTTGAATAATATCTCAGGGGGATAATTTCTTCTTCTAACAAAAAAAAAATTAAAAAAAATCAAAGTGTATGTTTCCCATCGTCACTCACACACGTAACATGTCTCACCCCTCGTTTAAAAGTAGTGCTACATATATAACTACCCAAGTCCTGATACAGATGATGGATGAATACTAATGATAATATAAGAATGCATTTAATAAGATAAACACAATAAATTAAAATTGTTTACATTCAAGTTATTATTTTCTAGATTATCCTAGACATACTACCCATAAAATGACGACATCAAACATCATACATACTAGGTAGTATTGGGTCTGTGTTTTATAGTTTATATCATTAGACTTAAGAAATTCTTCCTTTCATTTTCATTAATTATATATATGTCCTCATATATATACGACACTAAGGCATCTACCAATAATTTCCCGTTCGTGCTCTATCGGTAAGTTCGGAGGAGTATACTGTCAAACACGAATGACATAATACACATATAGTTTGGGTGGTACCTATGCAGTGCACCATTGTACGGCCCATACCTAGCGGTATCACATGGATCCCAACATCAACACTCATCTTTGATAAGTGGTGTTGTAATGTAGTACCTAAAATATGACCTACATTACGTCTAGTCCACCTGTGTTGATGTGTGCTGCGGTCCCCAATGCACGTACCTCGACTGATAGGATAGTCCACAAACATAGGTATGACCACACAAAATATAGTTACACAATACCATATATAAAGTTAATTACCCTAATAATTACCCATAGCTACCCCATAAAGATTATCCGTAATTTTCCTTAGTTAATAATAAACAATAATGTAAATTATTAACTTCCTTTCTTTTATAAAACACAATTAACCATCTAGTTAATTTATCTTTCCTTTTATTAGTAACGTCATGTTTCCATTTTTAATAAATTACACGGTTATTCGTACACGGTCCCACCAACTCGAATGCACGCCTAAAAATACCCTGAACACAATCACGAACCCCGTTCCCTAATCCCCCAGTGGACAAATTGGTTCGATTCATCTGCGAACCAGTTCTCCCATGTTGACTGTTTACAAACGCTATAGTTTATCTCACTACGGTATTATCATTCTTTCATTTAAACCCAATTCCAAAGGCTTAAACCTCGTGATAATCATTGGCATCAGTCCCTATGACTTATTTTATCATCTTATGATTGTTTATTACATATTTTCCAACCCAGATTAAGTCTCAAATCATATAAAGTAGAATCATGAAGGTGTTCATGTATATTTAATTTTTGTCCATCAATCTTTTAACATCTATGACGTGTAAGTGTAAAAATTGAATTAAAATCTTAGACTTTAAAGAGGGATTGACTCATCTACATACGAATCATCAAAATGATTATAACAAGGGTCCTAATCATGAGTTCTATCAACATAAACCCTTAAAATTCTACCATCCTAGATTTTGGATTTCCTACTTTAACATCAAAATCGATTCCTTCAAGAGTATAATTTAATATCGTAATAAAATCACCAAAGTTTCCAAAATCCATATTTTCTACATGGTATTTCAACACGTGATGTATTAAGAAGCAATATAGATTAAATAAAATAAGCAAGAAAATTCTTGCCTCAAGTCTTGAACGATTTCTTAATTGGCTTCTTGAATTTTTCCTTGAATCTTTCTCTCCCAACTCTCCTGCTAGTGTGCTTGCCTTTAGGGTTATTGGATACAAATGACGGGGAGTTATTAAACTCCTAATTAATATAATCAAGACTCAAATCCCTAGTTGGGCCTTAGAAAGTCATTGGGTATTCCGTTGATTGATTTTGGGTAATTTATCTAATATTGGATGTCTATCATGTTCATATCATATATTCCTATTGCTAGATTGTATTTTCATTATATTGACATATTTTTCTTTTTGATATATTTTGAGAAATTCTAAAAAGATTTTTATTTTTTTGACAAAATTTTTAAAAAATCCAAAAATATTTTCAGTTTTTAAGAAAAATTTTGAAAAATGAAAATGATTCTACTTTGATAAATTTTTTAAAAAAGACAAAAATATTTTGTAATTTAATTTTTCATGATATATGAATGAACATTTAAGATATTCATATCACCCCTATATTCCATCCGTGCACATGACTTTTTCATAATGTTTTGAGATATGACTTTATTTCATTAGTGTGCTTAATAATGTGTGGATAACATTTCGTTGATCATTGATGGTTACTTTATAAATGTTATAATCTTTGTCACATTTATTGCACATGTGCATAGACTTTTTGAATATTCTACTTGCTTATTATATGTTGAATATGATGTTCTCATCTTAATTCTGCTTAATAACAAACCAAATGTCAAATGAGATAAGTTGTGATTATAAGGACCATTGTCCGGATTTCATTTGTCGAAAAATATTATTAAATGTTAAGTAATCGAAAGGGGCTACGAAAAATCAAAATTCTCTTTGCGTTAAAAGCCACCATTTTCAAAAAGAGCCTAAAAAGATTAACGTCACACCAAAACAAAAGTGCTAAGGTCATTTAGTTTATATTCATTGATGCTTCGCTACATATGATCATTTTGATTTCTCCAAAATATTTCTGAGTGAATTCTTATATATGTGAGACTTTGAGGGAATTATAAGTACAAGATCAATGGGTTTGCACAACGGACTTTCTTGAAAAAAATTTAAATAGTTTGGAGTTATTGTTCTAAGAATCATTAAAATTCATGGCATATTTCAGAGGTCGAGTCAATTTCATTTAAGTTCAACCTTTTACACCTAAGGCAGAAATTGAGTTAAGAAGTACCTCATGAATTCGTGCGCCTATGTTATGAATGTTATGTGGATTTTCCTATGGATATATTCATAAAATTACATTATGTTTTCATGACTCGGATATTTTAGTGTTATTCCATGGTGGTTATGTGTTTTTATACCTATATGTATTTTTTACACCTTATACTTGAACAAATTTGAAAAAGTTCAAAAATAGTTGTTTGATAGGGGGAGAACATATCATGTCTATTGGATATTCATCGCTCGTTCTTATTAATTATCTTTGTGATGATATCTTAGCTTTTTCATGTCCTGATTATTATTCATGTTTAGATTATACTCCTTTTCTATGATGGTTAAAAGGGGGAGAAGAAATTGAGGGCGAGTTACACTTATTTATCTTTTAAAACTCTTATGCTTCACAATATTTCTTTTGTCTCATGTGTATATCTCATTCCACCTTGATGATGATTTCATGAACCTCACAAGATGAATACTATTAAGTTAAATACTTATACAAAATTATAAGTTTTATAATTGCATTTTTGTCTCTTGATTTGGGAGGGCATCAGTTGTATTAGTCTTCGGTTTGTATTTTGTACTAGAATAGTCAAAGTGGATATTTGTAAGAGGAAGTTTTATAATTGCTCGGTTTAATTTTTATTTAGCTTATTCCACTATACATATACTGCGCCATTATGACTGCTTCTACGTACTTGAAGACAAAGTTGAAGACTTTTGGAAAGATTGAAGAATAGTTCGTCTCAATAATATTCAGAAAAGTTATGGTAGTTATGTAATGCCTTTATTTTTCTAGGGGATTACTTTTTAAGAGTGCATTTCAAAATGTTTTTAAAATATTTTTTAGAAATTTTTAAAAATTTCCATGAGTCGTTAGAATGAGATTCTTGGGTCATTCGAACGAGTTGCTACTATATCGTTAGAACAAGTTTCATGGTTTGAACGAAATCTGGGACGACGTCTTTTGGTCAGTTCTGGAATTTTGTTCGAAGTCTCATTGGAAGTAATTCAAATGAGATGGGGTATATCGTTAGAACAAAGGTTCCCATGATCCAACGAGCTGATTTTTTGCCAAGCACTGGAATGTCATTCGAAATGTCGTTGGAAGCCTGATGGAACGAAAAAAGGTACGTCATTCAAACGAGGTACCAATTCGTTCGTACAGGCATGCGAGATTATGTATTTTTAATAAAATATGATCCAAATCTCTAATGTTTATCATTTTGTAACAAACATCCTTATAAATAGAGATGCGGCATTAGAGTCTAAACGAACTCTTTTGAAATCTTTTCCACACACTTTTAGAGTTCCTTTTATGATCAAACTCTACCATTTTTCATCCAAACCCCTTAAAAATTTAGAGATCACTTTATCAAATCAAGTAGAACATAATACTTATTCAAGAACCCTTATAGAGTTCATCTCTACTACTGATTTGTGGAATAGGTGTTCTACTGCTGAAGAAGAAGGCTGATCAGTGGATATCAAGGGAAGACAACTTCCTATGGGCAGTGCTGGAGTGTGCCGTTATTGTAGAAACTTGAAGAACTGCACATTATATTTAGAGAGCCAAATAGTCTGTAAGTCGTATCGTGTCTATCAAATCTTGTATAGTTTTGGATTAAAGGTTTTGCCCAAAAGGAATTTTTCCAACTTCTTTGAATGTTTGCCTACTTGTTTTGCTATATTTAATTTGGATTATATCACTCCATTCACACAAATTTAATTCAAGATAAAATTTTCTAAAATTTGAATTTGCATGATTGGCCTAAGATACAAATCATTCCATAGAATCCGCTCTTTCTCATACGTGAGCTTTAATCTCTCATTGCGAGGCTACATAGGCATTCATGGTTAATTCATGGGATTTTACCTTTGTTGTTTCCTTTCTTATTTATATTATTTAAATTCTTTCTTTATTATTCAAATTAGCAACTTAAAAATTATGATAACTTATTTATAGCGGCGTCATATTATTACCATACCCCTTATATTTTATAATCTCAATTTTCTATTTGTGCTCACTTTTTCAAGGGCATTGCATGATTCACCCTTACTCTCTACACATATATATCAAATGTACACACTTGAATATTTACATCTTATAATGTTGCATACACGCTCTTTTATATAGCTCTTAACCGAAATACAATTAAGGGATCCATGCCTTGATTCTTCATTACTTTTACCTATCATATTTGATTCATTTTTAGATCAATAATCTTGATAGGATGGATAATAGTTGTTATCGACGGGTGAAAGTTAATTATGGATGGAATTCAAGTCTCTATCTATATATTAATGATATCCCTTCATATATCATATAAGTTTTGATGATTTCAAACCCAACTCGCATATTTAACTATCCAACATATCAGATAAATGAATCAGATCATCTTAGGTAATTTATACCTAGTCAACCAAATATTATAAGTAATTTAATTTAATTGATGGGTACTTGTCATCTTCATGTTGAGAGATTATTAACCATTACATAACAAGTTTGTAATTATAATTTTTTAGATAATGGACTGGAGTGAATTTATTATTCTTTTATGGAATGAACAATAATTTAATGAATTATGCAATTAGTTATTGAGTTAAGTAGGATTACTAATTCTATTAAAAACCATTCCCCTCTTTCTACATGGGAAACCCGTGCTAGCTTATATATCCTTTTATATCTTAATTGTGTACTGGATCTATCTATCTATCTATCTATGTCTCTCTCTATCTATCTATATATATATATATATACTAGTATATGCCCGTGCCTGAAGGCACAGCGAAAATTTTTCAAAGCACGCAATCAAAAAACGATGAAAATTTTCCAAAGTAATCGAAAAACGACAAAAATTTCTAAAGTACATAATTAGAAAACGGCAAAAAATTCTTTTCCCGACAAAAAGAAAGCAACATTTTTAAGGCTTTAAAAACAACAGTTAAAACTTCATTAGTTAAACCAAAACTATGTATACATTAGTATTTTAGGAAACACTGAGCCATATGCCCACTTAGCACAAAGTATAATATAAATACACAATATAATTGATGAGGATGAAATATACAAAAAGAGTGCCATAAACATTATTGTAATTGGTGAGTCAAACTAAATCCTTCTGGTGGACTATCGTACCAAGATTCTTCCGAATCAAAAAATCAGAATTTGAAATCCTTGTTTACTTCATAAACATTATAATGACATGGAAATATAATAATACCCGCTTAAGAAACATCATCAGGAACTTTAGATTCTCCGGATGCAACAACTTCTATGGCTTGGCAAAGTGCTAATGCATAGGTCAAATCGAGTGGAATTCTCATCGCCTTTCATTTATGTAAAGCTCAACACCCCAGCAGTTTCTTTCTCATCTTCGGATTCTCTAAACTCGTAAAGATTTCTCATGTGCAAATCTGAAATGTGCATGAGCTTCAACTCTGAAACCGAAGAAAAAAAGAAAATAATTAGCATATGTTTCAGATTTGAAAAGCAGGCAGCAAATGATATGAACGGACTTTAAAGCACCTAAAAAGATGAAACCAACTAAAAATCAAACCACCTGTTCAGGCACTCTATGATAATAGATTTGCAATCACTCAAAATAAAATCACCTAAAAAGGTGAAAAGCATGAAGCAAATGATACATCACAGTGAGAATAAAAATATTAAAGACACTCAATTCCCAAGCATAGACCTTGCTCACCGAGTCCCATCATAACCGAGACATCGTAAGCATAGATGGAATGTTTTTTGTCTCCAAAACAAAATAAGGTTTTAATTTTTGGTTTTCTGTCTTGAAAATGATTTGAGACTGCATAATGTTCTACTCCTAACAGTCTCGGTGATAACTGAGTCCCATCATAACCGAGACATCGTAAGCATATGAATTGCATGATATACCCTAAACATTACAATTGAAAAGGTGAAGCAGATTAAAAAGTAATAACAAAAAAAAAAAGTTTTAACTGTAATTCAAAAGGAAAAAAATTCCGTTTAATCAGCAAGAAGATTAAAAAAAAATACAGCAAAAAAATTCACCTACCGATTGCCTCTATTTTTTGTAGTCGTCTTTACTTATCCAGGAGACACAACAGTAACTTTATTGCATTGAGAATATGGTTACATTCGAAGATTTATTCTTCTCCAAGCTCGTGCTTTGCACTGTTTATTTATAAACTAAAACCCTTAGTACATTGTTTATATACATGATGAAGCTTATTTGATGTCACCTTCAAAATCTATATTGGCCAAATGACATGCATTGACTGTACAACTTTACCCCCAATATGCACACCCGTGGATTATGTACTGATGTCGAAGTGATCTCGACCTTCCATTTATTTTCTTAAGTATTTATGTCGCTTGATGCATACTGTTTACTGTATTCGACTTTTTGGAGGAAAACTACCGAGAGCTTCTTCAGACTCTTAGGTTCTCCTTCTAACCAAAGATATTCCACTTGTCTTTCCACCCCATTCTTCAAACACAACAAAAAAATTCCCTATTGGTTTCAGCCATGAGCGTGGAACATGATACCATCTCAGCGAGGGCTGTCCGGAGTTAATTTTGGCATTTCTTCTCTGTGAAAGTTCCAGCGTAATTGCATTCGCCGTAGCTGCCTTGTGCTATGTATCCAGGCCAGTAGCGTGTGATGATTTCACCTTTTCCCATAGTACCCATATCTAAAGCCAACCTTGTAGGACCATTTTTGCTTCATTCAATCTCTAGTCCCCTCATTGAGACCCTTCAAAGTGACTGGGCCAAGAACTCCAGTTTTCACATCTCATAATACACGCTAACATTCGAAACACCCACAACTACACTTAGCAAAGAAAAATTATTGATGCCAGCTCTTAATTTCACATTGTCACTAAATGTGATTTTTGGATTCTCCAATCCTCCATAAACAGTTCCTGATAATTGACCATTGATTAAAACATGCACATAATTCACGACCTTGTGACCTGCCAAGATGAATTGAAAGAGAAATCACCATCATAAGGGACCAATAGAGAAAGTTCACTTCTGAAATTGTAAATTGAAGATGAAAGAAAATCCCACATCAACACTGATAATTCACGAAAATGGGAACTTACCTCTAAAGGAGAAAAAACTGTATGCCCTGTCCCATTTGTGATTGCACAATTAGTTTCGTAGGTCGAAAAGTTGGATGCCCTGTCCCATATCTGCTCACAAAACAGTTCTATATATGTCAAGAAACTGAGCACCTATCCTACACCAAAGCATTTTGTGCAAAATTTTCAGAATATAAAACAATACCAACGTGCTTCAAAATTAAACAAATAGGAGATATAACAAACATATAAAACAATTTCAAAATACCAATGTGTGTTTAGGGAAGTGGGACGGCGGCGACATAAGGTGGCAGCAGCATAGTCAATCACATTCAGACGTCATAGCATTCGTTTGACTGTGATTTACTATGATTAACTACATAAATAACTTTAGGATAGTTTAAAGGCAAAATTCAATGGCAAAATTCAATTATATACCTCTCTATGTAATTGCATTCCTTCTCAAAATTTGGGAATTAAGCGGTCGTCTATTATCAAAGTCGAGAGTATAGTCAGAGTTAGAGTATACCTCTTTGTGTAATTACTCGACTCCTCTGCTCCTACATTAAGTAACCGACGGGGCAGCAGCAGCAGCAGGCGTAGGACGACAGCAGGGCTGCCATCATATGTCCTGATTACTGGATGACAGCAGGGCTGCCATCATCTGCTATAGTATCGATATGCATAATCAATACTGGAAAAATCTAAATCAATACATAAAAAAACTAAATTAATAAAGAATAATGTATCAAATTCAGACTCAAATTTCAGATTTCTCAAATTCAGATTAAGTTGTGTTTATTAAGATACATAATGTGTTTGTTCTCTTTGGTTTGTTTCGATTACAAATCTTGGGCAGTAATTGACTTATAATCCATTCTGATTAAAAATCTTTGCTCATAAGATACAAATTTAAGAAACAACAATAATATCACAACAAAGAAAGGACCCCTGCAATGTACGCAACAATGTACGTTGCAGGATATCCAGTATAGGACCCAATTCTCAGTTGGGCATTCATCCTAGAACCTTATATCCAGGATAGGACCCGAACCCATATCAAGAAACCTCAATAAACTATTGGCATATGAGTCGTATTGTACCTCAACAGAGAATCAGATATGGCCTGCAAATGTTTTAGACGTAATGTACCTCAATAGAGAATGAGATACGGGCTGCACCCGAGTCATATTGTACCTCAACAAAGAATTCGATACGACTTGCAAATGTTTTAGACGTATATGGCCTGCAATGTGGATAAGAAACTAATTCTTGGGCAACCAAATATTCTAGACGTATTTCTCTCAGGGACGTAATTCATTCATTACTGCCGATACACCGTTAAAACACTCACATAACAACTTTTTTAAGTGGAACAAACACATACATTTCCTTTATAGTAAATACGAAGGTATCATGATGAAATATAACTTAATTGCAAACATGTAAATCAATGTTTTGAACAAAAAGAAGGAAAGAAACATTAGGTATGTAATAACGAAGAATTAAGTATATGATTAATATGTTCTCCTAAACAATATTGGATGAACTAAATAATTATGTTGTTACTTTGAATAGTAAATAAATAATGATTGTGAAAGATATACTACATCGTAAGAAAAAATTGGTCAAATCTAAAAAAATTCCCAAACCCCTTCAATTATTCAATTTATGTACCGAATCTAAATACTTCAAAAATATTTCATCACTTAGGTAGGGGGTCCAAGATAGCTTTTAGGCAAACATATTGAACTTGTTGAACTTAATATTAAATATATGTATATATAAATAGCATAACATGAATTTACCTCAAATGGTTTGCCAAACAGAAATTGGGCACTACCCATCTGAATTGCTCGAGTTGTTTCAGAATGGTTGTTGGAGCTTACAAAACTGAAACCTTTATTAGTTTGTACCCTCACGTACCAAAACCATGGAAATGACGATGGAGATCAACCGAAGTAACCTACAAAAGAAGGATCTTTCATTTATTTAGTAAGACCCTGTCAGTTTTTTTAAAAAAATACTATGATTGTATCCTTTTTTATGTTAAAAATTGAACTTGGAACATGTATTAGATAAATTTCTCGACACTATGAATGAAAAAGTACTAATCATACTATTTTTTATGGTAAAAATTGAACTTGGAGCATGTATTAGATAAATTTCTCGACACTATGATCAATCATAGTTATAATTATGATCCCTTATATAGTAAAAGTACCAAAAAGTAATAAAGATGAAAAATTATGATCCCTTATTCATCATTTATGCACACCCCTTCTCTGTAATGGAATGGAATCATGTTGCGTATTATTACAAGTCTAGTGAGTGAGTTCAGCCTACAAAATATATATATGAATTGAGGATTGAAAGTTTGAAAGAGTTATATGAAAGTTTGAAAGAGTTATATGCTAATTGAAAAACCAAAAACATGAACTCCAATATTCAAATTACTTAATTCTTTGTATATTTGAAACTCGTGTGCACTACAAACAGAAATGCAAGCCTACAAATAGACCAAGCCAGAAAAGCAAGCCTACATCTTGCATATTTGTGGCACAAATGCACATCTTGCATATGGCGCATCGCCCCTTAGGCACACTCCAAACATGTCGTTTTCAAATATAACTACTAATCAATATTTTTATAGGGCCATGCTTTAGAGAAAAGGTGAAGATTAATAAATGATTCAAAATGGGTCAATACAACAACTAAAGACAAACGCACTGTTAAAAATGTCCAATGTAATATGTATCCTGCTTAATATAAGACAAATTGTTAAAATACAACAACTAAAGATGTCAAATTTAGTTGCACCTTTGTACAAATTGACATCTTTATGCTTAAAGTGGCCAAAATTCTGGATAAAAACCAATGCATTAAAATCCAAGTTGTAAATCTGCCATCACATAAGAGAAGAAAATCCATGTTAGCCATCACATAAGAAAATGCATTAAAATAATTGAACAACAATACAAAACTCTTCGAAGTGTCACTACCTTTGATATGTACTAAACCAACAATAATGTCCGATGAACTAATCACACAGATCCGTTGGCAGATTGGATGATCTAATCACACAGTACATCCACACAGATCCCTTGAACTAATCAATCGAAAACTAATCACAAATAATGTCCGATTTTCAGGTAAATGATTTACTCACAAATATTTCTCCAAAATCTGTCCAAAACCCCTAAAAATTAGGGTTTACAAATCATTAAAATGTCCAAAAAAAACCTAAAGAGAGAAGAACTCATACCCGAATAGATCTTAAAAAAAAACTGAAAAAAACCATTAGATCTTCCAAACAAAACAAAAACAAATCATTAGATCTTCAAAATAAAACCGGGAAAGAAACAAATGTTTTACCTTTTATCCGTGGGGTGTGTAAGATGGTGAGAGGCAAAGGAAGTAGCGGATACAGAGGCGGCGGGAGGCGGAGGCAGGGGAGGGCGGCGACGGCTAGGGTTACCATGGGAGGGCTTGTTTGTGTTGAAGAGAGAGAGAGAGAGAGAGAGAGAGAGAGAGAGAGAGAGGGATGTGAATGAGGAGTCGGGGAAGGATTTGGGGTTGAAGGGGTATTTTCTTCATTTTCCATGTCACAATGTTAACTGGTGACATGGTAAAACCCCACACCCTTAGATCTCCCCAAAAAATTTGATCCCAACCGTTAATTTGTTTTACTATTCAAACACCCCTCTCCCATATATATATATATATATATATATATATATATATATATCTGTACTACTTAAAAAGAGGAAAGTTCCTCTTCAACTCTCAAAGTACTAAACTACCCTTATTAAATTAACATTTCCTATCATACCCTTAATATTAGTCTCATACATTTACTAACTTGATACATTCTCTCTCCTAATACATTCATCTAACAAAACTTTCAAATACATTCATCTTGAAACCCACACATTCATAAAATTAAAATCATTCTATGAATCTTAACTTGATACAGTCCCTCTCCTAATACATTCATCTAACAAAACTTTCAAATACATTCATCTTGAAATCCTAGAAATCAAAAGTCAGTTGTCCAAGTTCCTTCATCTTCCCATCAGATTCATATTGCATAGTTTCTTCGTTGCTTTTGTTTCTTGTCCAAAAAACAAGGCAATACTCATAATTTCCTCCCTAATTTTTTACTCCTTTTTCATTTGCCATCAAAAGTATGCATTTGTTAATTTGAAAGAAAATACATAATTTTTGTAATTATATTTATCTCATTCATGAATGTTGTCTCTCTTTTGTGGTGAGATTTTGTATTTCCAATTTTATTGTTGTTCTATTCATGTTTTATAATAATTCTAAATTCAATGTTAATTTCAGAAAAATTATATATATTTTTTAAGTTAAGGAATTACCAAGTTCACATTTTATTAGATTATTGTTTTTTATGCATTCATATGTATTTCCCAGTTTGACATATTTGTATTCATGTATATTTCTGAAAGATTCTAAAAATTCTTAAAACACTCCAATTTCTTTTTAAAAGACAAACTTGCCATTTGCTCTAAAGATCAAACAAATATTTTTTTATTTGTTAATTTTTTTTCAATAAAAAACAGTATTTTAAACTGTTTTTTAAAATATTTTTTTATTTTTTAAATTAAAAAATAAATGTTTCTTTATAAAAACTGTTAAAAAAACTGTTATGATAGTTTTAAAACCCTTTTTTATTTAAAAAAACTGTTATGATACTTTTATAGAAGTTTTTTTAAGATAGATTTAAAAACTGTTTTTTTTCAAAAAAATGTTTTTTACATAAAATTGGGAAAAAAATTAACAAATAAAAAACTGTTTTTTAAATTGAAAATTGTTTTTATAACCGAATACGACTAAAATAAGAGAAACTCGACACAACATGACACGACAATTATTTTTTAACTAAACATGAACACGATCCTAAGAAAAGTGACACGACAAAACATGAAATATTATTTTTTTACAAAACAAGAACACGACACAAGTAAAAATGTCACGCCACAATATATATTATTTTTTTAACGAAACACGAACCCAACCAAAATAAAAATGACACGACACACCTCAAAATCTTATTTTCACCTATAAAAGTTATATGACACAACACGAAATCTCATTTTTTATCAAATACTAACACAACCCACTTAAAATGCAGCACGACAAGTGCGCCGTGTTCGCATTTCATAAAAAAAAGAGATTTTGTATCGTGCCATGTCACTTTCATATGTGTCACATTTATTTTACGTAAAATTAAGATTTTGAGGTGTGTCATGACATGTCGTGTTAATTTTATTTTGGTCGCGTATTATAAAACATTTTAAATAAAATGTACAAAAAAACATTTTTAAATAAACAGTTTTAAACAATTTTTTAAGTGCCTAAAGATTTTACTTAAAAAAAATTAAGATTCTAATAGTTACTATTTTGGAACTACTGACTTTTTATTTTTATAAAACAATTTTTGTAACTATTAGAATTTTTGTAACAATTTTCTTAAAACACTCCCATGCTTGGATTTTACTTGAAACAATTTTTTTTAAATAAAATCTTTAGGCACTTAAAAAATTGTTTAAAACTACTTTTTTTTGTACATTTTATTTAAAATGTTTTATAATACCGCCTATACCTATCGATGGCGCGTCCCAAGATACTAAAAAAAATGGTCCCCGCCTATGCATACTGCTAGCGTGGACCATTTTTTTAAATAGTAAAAATATTATTTTTGAAATTCCTCTGTGTTGGAATTTTTTCACACTGTATGGTTCAATGTTTTCATTTTGTCTCTCTACATACATATATTCTTCTTATTAAGTCTTACGCCAGTTCAGGTTGTAACTCCCCAACTAAGAAAAACATAACTTCCAAGAACAATCAAATAAGTGAGAAAAATGAGTTCAAATTACCTTACTGAAGCTGCAATTACATGCCTTGGTTGAATTATCTTTGTCAACTCAAACACGCACTCTAAACTGTATCTTTAGCATCTTTAGATACATAGTGTTCAAAGAATTTCAGTTTGTTTTTCCCTGCTCTTAATATTTAGTACTGAGTGTTACTTATTTAGTTCATGGTTTATGGATACTTATGGAATACATTGTACTTATTCAAGTACCATAATTTTTTTTAATTTTTTAAAATTAATTTACAAGTGTTGTTTTCAATTCATCTTATTGTTGAGTAAATTGTTTTAATTTCTTGGAAACTTAGGTTTGGCCATACTTATTAACCAGATAGATTCTCTTTGTTATTTTGTAATTTCTATTCAATGAACATGAATGCAGTTTCTATGTCTCACGTAATTTATCTTTGAAAGTTATCGTATTGATATGTTAAGACTATTTTTTCAACCCTTCATATTATGTAAATGTAATGACTAAAAAGAACTAATGCCCTATTTAACTTCATAGTGATGATTAAGTAATTAAACATTTGGGTATCAATTCCTCACTTTGAGATTTCCTTATAAGGATTGGTAATGGGACGGAAGCATCAACATATGATGAGGGTCCCGAACAGCCTCTTATTGACGTTATCTTCCCATCATTAAATATAAATGCCAACTCGCCAAACTTCTTAACAGATCGAGCAATTCTTGTAACAACAAATGAGCACGCAGACTCACTCAATGATATGATGATTGATATGTTCCCCGGAGAATTGAAGACATTAAATATCTTTGACGAAGCTGTGGATGACACGCACAACTATTACCAAGAAGAATTTTTAAATTCTTTGATGCCGAATGGATTGCCACTACACGCATTGAAACTTAAACATAATTGTCCAATCATTCTTCTACGTAATATAAATCCATCAATTGGATTATGTAACGGAACAAGAATGTTGTACAAAGGTTCTTCGGATAATGTCATCCATGTTCGTCGCTCATAAAGTTGAAGAGGAAGAAGAACCTTTGAATCCTAACAAACGTCAAAAGGAACATATTTAAGCATTAAATTTTCAGTTTTTAGGATTACACAGTGTTTTTATCAAATGTCATCTTTCAATAACTGTGATATGGTTTTTGGTTGCTGAAGCTTTTTTTAACTTCTTTTTTAATGATATTTCCCTATAAATCATTTCAAGCTAATTTCATTGTGATATATTTATTCGGATTATATATACATACATGTTTGTGTGTATTTCTTCCTGCTTTTGAGTAGGTAGTTTTGAGTTATTTTGTGATAGATTTAGAGTATTCACAGGAATATCTTGTATAGTTTACAGTTGAATGGAGGTTTGGTTTTTTGGGGTAATAATTGATGCTTCGTACTAGGTACTTTATGTTATATTATAACAAAACAGATAATATGTTGCAAGTATTTTTATTACTTTGTCCTTCACAGATTTGCAGTGGAAGATTAATATTTGGAAACGGCCACACGTGCAACGCATATATATATATATATAATAAAGGAGGAGGGATTTTTTGTCTTAACCAACTGATGGTTGAGATTGAAAGTTGAGGAGTTTGATCTTTATTAACTAAGAGTTGAGATTAAATTTTGAGAGTCTGTATCCTTTGGAAATGATGCTAAAGAGAGGGGTTAAATGGTAATAAACCCTTGGCCGACACAAGGCTCAAGAAACACTAAAGGTCGTTGAGATTTAAAGCTTCTGAATATCCCATGTCTCGAGACTAATAAAGCCTCTGAACAACTTCTCCCACTTCCTCCATGAGTCTCCCTCACTTGTAACAACTACCCCCCTTTTCCTTAATGTAAGATTCTTGAAGTTAGGGCTTCGAAAGGGGGGTTTGATTTCAGCTGCGATGCAACACCATGGACGTGTAAGAAGTTTTGTGATTTGGGGGCTTTGATTTAATAAAGTCAACTCTGTGAAACTGGAATGGAACTCGGTACAAGCTTCACCATATCATATTTGATGCTGTTGGTTTTGAAGGTTCGGTTTAAATATGATCCAACTTGAGAAATTATCTTCTTTTTTTTTGCAGTTATTCCCTTACATAGGTAAAAGATTGGGCTCCAATGCCTTCAACATCACTACGAGCTTCACCAACGCTAACGCTACTGTTTCAGATCTACGAGATTCACCAGATCTAACAATTTGAGAATATTTGGTGCTGTTGGTTTTGAAGGTTCGGTTTTCAACCGCTCTTACAAATCATTGGTGATGATATAAATCAAAGGTTCTATAAAACCATATTTATAGTACTTCCCAAATCAACCAAACTATAAGTTTATCTCACTAGGATTAATGACGAGGGAGAGAGATGCTCCGGCTGAAATGGTCGATGCTCCGGTGAGTCCCGATGGCGGGCACGATGAGAGCGGAGGGGATCTGAGCGGAGGGTATTTTGTTTCCATGTATTTCAGAAGAAATGTAAATGGTTAGTTTATCCCCCATTAAGTTTTTGTCTTTTTTTTCTCAGATCTGATTTCGGACAGAACTGCAGTAGAGGTAGAGAAAGAGAAGAATATGGAGATTAATTTTTTAGATTAATTTTTGTTATTGATTGAACCATTTTTTATGTTTATCAATTTTTGTTATTGATTGAACCATTTTTGCACTTTCAACTCATTTTTGTTTCTCTTTTTGGGTATCCAAAGACATGGATAATCTGAATATATTTCTCTCCTTTTTGCTTGGTGATATGACAAATAATTTGTTTACGATCTTATCTTTTTGGGCTCTTTCTTATATGCATTTGGTTTATTTACATTTTACAGTTTTAGGAATTCAATATATGTGTTTGGAAATAAATGTGGATTTTTCTTTTTTTTCAGGAAATGATTTTCAGGGGGACTGATACAGTGGACTCTTCCTTATATCTGAAGCATTTTTAAATTTATTTTTGCTATTTCTTTATTCTCACAGTGACGCATGAGGTGTGTCCCCCCCCTCCCCCCTCTCTCTCTCTCTCTTTAAGTGAAGTTTTTTTGGGGCTATTTAGTAAGAATTTTTTTTTTGTCTTGAGACTGTTAACGTCTTTATTTTTTGGTTTGGGTCACTGGTAAAATTAATGCCATCTCACACCCGGTTCTTACACCTCCTATGTCTAGCACTGCTCTAAATATATATATATTATTAGGAGTCTCAGGTAATTATATAGGAATGGGTCATTAAATTACCATCAGCATTATAAAGTATGAGAATAAAAAAATTTGAAACATAAGATTTATTAAGGCCTCGTGCAAAAGTTACACGTGTTTAGAGTAAATAATTAAATAAATTTTCACTTCCTAAGACAACAAAATTATTTTGTTACAACATTGTAGGTCAGTGATGGATTTTTATTCTAATGTTTCATTTAACATTAAAATTCAATTGAAATTAAAGTTATTACAAACTAATAAATTACAAAGTGAATGTTGAATGTATGGTAAGTAGTGTTAAATAGTAATCTAGAAAGTGTATGTGGCATTTGATTATATTATTAACAAAAAAAATTGGTGTATATTTTAGTAATTTAATATTAATTATGAGGACAAAGTGTGTAGTAAGGAATGCGAGTGATCAATTGGATTATGCGTTGTTACCCATTGTATCCAGTTGTGATAGTCTAGACTTTTTTTTTTGGTTTTAAGCGGTGATTATATATGTCCCTATCATTTTTGTATGAGATAATTTAAATTGTGATAGTCGTGATAGTCTAGACTTTTATTTAGATATCCTTTGAACTGTTTTATTCACTCATATCATATATTTAGTACGAAATATATCAAAGCGTGAGTGGACAAAAAAATGAAATCCCCGTGAAGCCCGTTTCCAAAGAACCTTTCCGAGGTAGAAAAAGAGAAGAATAAAGAAATATGGTGAGAGAGAGGGAGGTTCTACATATAGATTGTTAATTTTTCGTATTCAAATATATTTTTTACATTTCTACAGATGTACTATTTTTGTAGATGTAATGTATTGATAGATCTACGGGTTAGTCTTGCGTAGGATTTTAATAATTTTTTTATATAGATATACTATAGCTCAAATGCTCTCTTTATCTCCCTCCAATGTATCCATCTTTGTTTTATATGGATTTTATTTTTAAGCCTCGAGAATACAATGGATATTTGGTTTTGTATAAAGATTTGCTTCATAATGTTTTATTATTTTTATTGCACTCTGGTTCTTATGGGTTGCAAAGAAGTTTGAAATATTTACAAATTTTCATATAAATATTCTTTCTGTGTAAATTTTTAAATTTTCTTATGTTTTGTTATTCCTTGCGATTTTGGGCATTTGAAATATATTTGACGAGGTTTTAATATTTTGGGTTTTCAATTGAAACAAAACCTCTTCTAATCTTTATCTTTAGTCAAGGTGCGTGTAAGCTGACCCGGACACCTCATGGTATGCTACCCTCAAAAAATTAACTTATATATTCATGTTATTCATATTATATTATTGCGTGTCTTATTTTTCCAGACCTAAACACTATTACGAAATGTTCGGAACATTTTTACGATCGTGCCATCGGCACGGGTACACCCTAGTATATATATATATAACATGGAAGATCTTGAGATCTTTTTCACATCTTTGCCTTGCGAATGACTATTTTCTAAATTGTTAATCCAAAATGATTGAATTTGCTTCCATGTGTTCTATAAGAAAAAAAATATTGTAATGTATGAAAAATATTATTGTTAAAATCATTAAGATTTTGAAAATGTACATTCATTTTTGTAACAATCACATGGCTAGATACGCCAAAATGGAATGGATCTGTGTAACACTTGTATTTTAGGACTTAATTAAAGTTATTATTAGTAGAATTATCATAATTATTCCATAATTTTATTTTTGGATTAGAAACTAATTTTGGGAAATAAAATTGATTTTAGTGAAATTATTTAAATAATATATGGATTTAATAAATAAAATGTGATTTATATTTAGTTAAAAATATTTTAACTAATTAAAATATATAGGCAAATTATTTAATTTTTATTTGTTTAATTTTTAAATTAGCTAGTACGTGACGTTTTTGAGAGGTTGCATATTTTTTATATATATTTTTGGTCATGGTATCTCGAATCTCCTCTATAGAGTTTCTATAGGAGGGTAGTGAGACTGGGGTCTAGTAAGATACAGAATCGGGTGAAGCGTGACCCACTCCAATGGACGCTGCCTTCAAGGCTCTCAAGAACTTCTGGAGCAGCTTCTGGTAAAACCTTCTCCTTTCGGTAAAAATGGAAGTCAAGATGGAGCTCCCTCCCTGCAAGAAGATGAACTTCACAACAATAATAGTAACTTTTCTCAAGAGGAACTCTTGAGAGTGATGGTTGTTAGTGGGGAGTGAAGGAACAAGGCACTCGGCACTTAGAGAGAGAGCAGGGAGAGAATACTAGGAGGTACTGGTGTGATTTTGACAGAGTAACGGTGCTATTGAGTTTATCTCTCTTCTTTTTTCTCCTTTCTCTTTTTGACCTTGCCTAGGGGTACTATTTATACTTGGGCACTAGGGTTGAGTTGGTACTTTTGGTCATGAAAACTTAGAGTGTTGGTGAGGAATAAGGTCTATAATGTACCATGTGTCCCTACCTGTGAGCAGCAGCCTATCCCCTCAGACAGGTGCCACCTAGTGCAAACCAAAGTCAAAAATCCCGCGCTTGAAGACAAAATATCTGATTTGATAAATATCTTTTGAAACAGTAACTTATGGTAAAAACTTTATAAGTTTGAGAGGGTGGCCTTGAGAGCCACATCCTCTAAAATGTTTATGAACTTGAGGGGGGTCTTAAATACCACCTCCTCTAAAATCTTTGAAAACTTGAGTGGGACTTGAGGACCCCCTTTTATCTAGAATCATTTTGCAAATTATTCATTTCTTGTGAGCAACCCTTTGGCTGGTCACTCTGGTTGTGTCTAAATGTGAGGTGTGTGAGGGCTGGGTAACCCTAAGGTCTTTCTACTAGTATTCTCTCAATCTTAAAGTACTAAGTGGTTGAGATTGCTCAACAAACCTTGTTCCTCAGCCGCCAAGCCAGGACTCCTAAGAGATCCCAAGTGTCCTATTTGAGCCCGGCTTGCTCAACTAGGCTACATATATAAGAAAATAAATATTAGTATTTCTATTCTTTAAAATAATAATCTTTTCCTAATGAGGGATTGCTCATGGTAGCCCCTCCTTCATCCTGGCCTGTTTTCTGGAAGTTGGAGGGGATCACCTTGACTATTTCTCGCCCCAACATTTTCTGGAAGTTAAGGGGGGAGGACCTTGACTTCTCCTTGCCCCGACATTTTCTGGAAGTTGAGGGGGCGGACCTTTACTACTCTTTGCCACAATATTTTCTGGAAGCGGAGGGACCTTCAAGGTTATGCGTCCCATATTTTCTGGAAGCTGAGGGACCTTGAGGGTTCTGCTTCCCATATTTTTCGGAAGGTGAGGGGGAGAACCTTGACTGTTCCTCGACCCAACATTTTCTAGAAGCTGAGGGGGAGGACCTTAGTCGCTCCTCGCCCCAATGTTTTCTGGCAGTTGAGGGGGACCTTGGGGGTTTTGCGTCCCAAATATTTTCTTGCGGTTGAGGGACCCCAGGGGTTCCGCAACCCATATATATTTTCTATCATTAAGGGAACTTGGGGGTTCCGCGTCTCAAATATTTTCTGTCGTTGAGGGACCTTAGGGGTTCCACGACCCATATATATTTTCTGTCATTGAGGGACCCTGGGGTTCCGTGACCAAAATATTTTCTTGCCGTTGAAGAACCTTGGGTGTTTCGTTTTCAAATATTTTCTGAAAGCTGAAGGGGGGTCTTGGAGGGACCCTCACCCCAAAATATAGCAATGAAGCTTGAAATAACCTTCTACAATTTCCATAAAAATATTTTTTTTAAACTCATTTATAATATAAATTTGAAGATATGTTTACTTATATCCTTAATACACCCTCCATGACTATTTGATTTCACTAAGTGGGGGATTTCCCTATTTTTTGAAGATTAACCACTTTTTATGATAATATTATTTAAGTTTGCAAGATTCATTACCATGCCACAATTTATATTACTAGTCATTATGTAATAATATAACATACCTATTTTAATTGAACACACATATCAATACCTATGTGGTTTATTCCAATATTGACAATCAAAATGTAATTTAAATGACCCATGTCATTTATGTAACTAGTGACAATTTGACAATAAAAACTATTTGATGATATTGTCCGACTTATCACCTCATATAAAATACTTTAATTTCTTAAGTGGAATGCTCTTAGGCAATTCATAGATTACTTACTTCATCCAATTGGAGATATTTTATTAGGGTATAAAAGAGGGAAGTTCATCAGCACTTTAGTAAACAATGATTTTGAACTTAAAATACCAACATAAATATAGAAGATAAACGGCTTGATAAGCGAGAAAGATACTTACAGAATGAAACAGAAGAATGCAAAAGTTCATGTGTTTGAGAGAGTTAACTCAAATAAAAGAATGCAAAAGTACACCCTAGTTATCTTTCTAGATACGCAAATAATAATATGTTGAGTTTTAAATGATGTTGTATCTAAAAAGACCACGTTACCGCATTCAAAAGCCCTTTATTCAATTAGAACTAGGGTAAACATATATTACACTATCTATATTTCATATTCATGATAAAGATCCAAAAAAAAGTTATCAATTGTCGGAATTCCATTTTTATCTTTGTCCGAAAGTTAGATCATCTATCACATTCGTTATGCTCCACATATTCAGCATCTACTTCATCCAAGAAGTCAATTTTAGGATGTAGCCCAATTATGAGCAACATAAAATCCATGGATGAAATTTTCGTTCACATTTCATTCCGTCTATCGCTATATACAATGAAAGCTGCAAAAAAGTATGATATTTCTGATGCTAGAATTAAAAATGCTTTTTGTGGTTTGTAAGTCTTATATTGTGATAATAGTTTATGTTATTTTAATAAGTGTATGTGTGTGTGTGTGTGTGTGTGTGTGTGTGTTGTGTGTGGAAAGAGAGAGATGGAGACAAAGAGATATGTTGACGTAGAAGAAAAAAGGGGGAAGGTTTTAAGTTTATCTATTTGTCTCTTCCTTCCATTTTCCTACCTTAAATTTAAATGGGTTTTCTAGCCATATTTAAAATTCTCACTTTGAATATGTGAGAGTGAATGTGTGTCTCTAAAAACTTTTATTAAATAGAAGGATTGAGAGTTTGATAAAATATGAGTTCCAACTCTCTCTCATGGAATATGTGTTTGGATGATTTTATAGTAATCTATTTGGGGAAAAATATTATTGAACCTTGGTAGAATTTATCAGTTTTTTGGTCTAGTGAGAGCCATATTTAAAATTCTCACTTTGAATATGTGAGAGTGAATGTGTGTCTCTAAAAACTTTTATTAAATGGAAGGATTGAGAATTTGATAAAAATATGAGTTACAACTCTCTCTCATGGAATATATGTGTTTGGATGATTTTATAGTAATCTATTTGGGGAAAAATATTATTGAATCTTGGTAGAATTTATCAGTTTTTTGGTCTAGTGTGAAATTCAACGCATGGTCCATACATTATTACCGGAAACGATCACTGTTATTAGTCACGCTATTAGTTGGTTTAATGAACTCTTAGCTGCAAATGTGGAGGAGGAAGAAAACACCCACTAAACATTAGATGTCTCAGAAGGTCTCCTCTTAATTTTGTTATATATACCATCATCGAGGTGGATTAATTGTATTTCATCCCATTTCTATGGATATAATAAAAGTGAGGGTTATACAAAAGCGAGGTAATGAATCATTTAAAGGATATAGATATAGGTAATGAATAGGCAAGCAACACTAACTTATAAGAGTTATAATATGTGATGCATGTAAAAGTGTTTGATGCAATAAATTATTAATGCTCACGTATTCATTATAAGAAAAATTATAAGCCTCATGTATAATAATGTAATGCCTATTTTACCCTTTTAAAAATTTTCCTTTACCAAGTGGATAAAGAAAATACCACGAGAGTTACTTGTATTGAGTTTGAATTAGGAATGTGCATGGGAATAAAAAAAACAATAAATCGAACCAAACCGTGTGCATTGGGTTGTGTTGGGTTGGTTCGGTTCGGTTTCGGTTCTAAAAATTACAAAATTTAAATTTTCAATTTTGTTCCTAGTTCTAGTGAAAACTCAAACTGACCTGATTAAGAATCAAACAAGGAACCTAGACTAAACTAAAACAGAGTTGATCATAACATGTTCTTTAAGCTTTATATATATGCATAATGTTACATCTTATCTTTAATCTAAATGTTTTAAAATAATTTTGACCATGGGATTTGGTTGACATTTAGAATGTTTGCTTATAGTGTTTTGTTAAGTTATATTTGAGAAAAATATATTAATACATTTATTTTTGGACAAAATACAAATTTAAACCTTAAATTTAGGGCAATTTATAATTTTAGACCTAATATTTCAAAAGTTTCAATGTTAACCCTAAATTTTGAAAATTTTCAATCAAACCCATCATCACATCTCCATTAAAAAATTTAATAAAGATGTTGACATGGCGATCTATGTGGAAAAATATAAAACTATCCATTAAAATGATGTCATGTGGCTCATTAGCATACACCTATTAGAACAAAGAGAAAAAAGAAAAATAAATTTCTTCTTTGGGATTCAATCCCACATGTTATTAATACTTTAACTCATTAAATAGACCAGACCTCTTCTTTGACATACACAAACCCAACAAAACCCACCACCATCTATGACCACTACTACCACCGACACTTCCGACAACAGGCATCGCCGCCGCCATCGCCATCGTCTCATTCTCTTCATCCCTTTTTTGTCCCGATCTCTTCGTCTATTTTGCTGTGAGATTTAAAAAAAATTGGATTCAAAGTTATATATATATATATATATATATATATATATATATATGCTCTTGTACGGATTAGACATGTGTCACCTAACGATGCGACTAGAAATTATCGCATAAATTATAGGCACACTCTCTCTCTTTTCTGGGATCACCGCCAGGTGACACATATTCGGTCCGCACTCTTAAAATGCGAACTGATTCGCACAAGAGCAGGACCGTATATATATATATATATATATATATATATATATATATATATATATATATATATATATATATGACTCAGTTCTATATTATTTTTATATTGGGTTCTCATTTTACTTTGATTTTTTTTTGGTTTGTTCATTGATTTTGTTTAGTTTTTTTTATTTGGAACAAGCCGATTGGGTTCTTATTTATTTTGATTTAGCACAAAAGTTTTGTGATCTTTTCTAAAGTAAAAAAAAATCAACTAATTTGTTTGTGGTTTACTTTTAAATCCAAATCGATTCAATTTAATTCATTTTGAACACAGATTGTTATACTATGATATCGACTTCGATATTTATTTTAGTTTAAAGCTATAGAAACTAATTTTTTATTTTTTCTCAAAACGAATTCAATGCTTTGCAATCTGGTTTCTATTTAGATTCAAAACGATACAATTGATTTTTTCATTTGAATAGGTGGTTTGGAGCCGAAATTTGAATCACTTTGATTTAAATTGGTGATTTTGTGATATAAAATAATATTGTTGAATCCATGGTGTTGTGTGACAGTGGCTGGTGGTTATGGCAGCATAGATGATTGTGGTGGGTGGCAAATGTGGTGGTGTTTTGGATTGTTAGATTTCATTTACGGGCCGGGGGGGGGGGGGGGGGGGGGGTCAGAGTTAGGATGTGGAGGTTATGTGGGAGATGTTATGCAGCAAGTGGTGTTGGAGGTGGGATGCGGTAGTGATTATTTGTTAAAAATTAAATAACTCATACTAACTAAACTGTTGTTTTTTTGTTCCTTTAATTTTTTTATTTGTAGAAATTTTGAATTATTTTAATAGTGATCAGTGGTAATTATATACATGACTTATTTTTGGAGCCACATGTCAATTATTTGTTGGACAACATTTAAAAATATTTCACATAGATCACCATATCAACATCTTTGTTAAAACATTTAACGGAGATGTGAGGGTGGGTTTCATCGAGTTAATTTTGAAAATTTAGGGTTAACATATCAACTTTTAAGACATGGGATCTAAAACTAAAAATGACCCCAAACTTCAGTGATAAATTTATATTTTTTCTTTATTAAATGCATTTTTAGAATCGAGTACCAATCTGTTCCAATTGGTTTGGTTCTAAACATATCAGTTTCGATTCTTGTTCCAAATATGTGGAATCAATCAACCTTGAGTCTAGTTCTGGTTTAGTAGTAGAACCGAAATAATTCGAACCGTGTGCATCCCTACTTTGAATCCAAATCATAGTCAGATTTCAAATGAACATCAATAACACAAGTGAGATTATAACATGTAGGCATGTTGATAGGTCGGTCAGCTTGCCTAGTCTGCTAAGCCTAACCTAGAAATTGTAGGGCTTGTACTAAGGATACAAGCCCAAAGGAATGGGTTGTGATAAAACATAGGTCCGACTGAAAATTGGTTCGGGCTTGGAATTTTCCTATTTAGCCCAAGCCAAGCTCGACCCAACCCGAATATTTCTAGCATAATGTATACTTTTTCTATTTTTGTCCTAATTCTCATAAAAAGATAATATTTTCTATTTTTGCAATAGTTTGTTCAAATTGTGACATAATATTATTTTTTACTACAATGGTATATAAAAAAATTTAATCTTTAATCTTTGTCACATACGTTTATTGTTTAGTTAGTGTTTGTGAAAATTGTAAATTTTGTGAAAATATAAATAAGTTTAGACTTTATGTTTTTTAAGGGTTTATTTTTTTCTTTTCATATATTTCAATCATTTTACTAAAAAAAATCATAGTACTTGACACATAAGAAAGGGATTTTAAGAAAATAGGATGAGTTTGGCTATGTTAGGCTCGACCTTATTTAATTTTTCATGGGTTGAGCTTGGGCCGAACAATATCAGCCCGAGGTCGAGTTGGTCCGGGCTTAGACACTTGCTAGGGCTTGGAACTTTTTATAAAGGGCTTTTTATAAAGTTTTATTATGAGGCGTAAACCTAGCTCAAACAAATTCTAACTTGAACCATGGACAAACCTAATTTTATAATCATAACCAAATAAACAAAAGCAACATATACAAACACACAAGAGACAAATATATTTAAAGTGATTTAGCTGTAAAAAGCCTACACCCACTGTTGGTATTATTTTCGGTGGTTACAATAGCTCATTATGGTATGCTTGTGATTGATCAAATCGTCCCCTTGAGCTAAGGGGGATTATATATTTATAATGGTACAGAACCCTAGAGATAAAATGACTTTATACCTCCAGGCATTTACATCTATATACAATAAATGAGACACTTGACATTCAATGATGGTCGACATTCCATCCGAGTAACCCTTGTTATTCCTGATAGTTCATATTTTGGGAGTTGGTCAGAATTCCAGTCGACTAGGTACCTCTAATGCCAATCAAGATAGCTGATTGGCGACGTAGGAGAGTAGGTTTATATTTTTCATAGATCCACGTATGAGAGTTATTTATACATACAATAGAAGCCCCCAATGCTCCATGTTATAATACCCCATATTTTTATGCATATTTATTTTTATGAAATTATGGAAAATGGGGATTAATTAAATTAAAGGGAGAAAATTTAAATTGTAATTAATCCGATTTTATGATAATAATTACTAGAGTGCTGAGAGTTAGTAGTTATTGAAATAATATTATTGCCATGGATGAGATACACGGCAATTATGTTATAAATATTTGGGACGAGGATGAGTCGTGTCACTAGTAAATTATTTTTGTATAACTCAGATGACTATTTTGAGTGCGCCAGAGTGTCCGAAAGGGTCGAAATAGTCAGAAAATATTACTTGGGTATTTTATTTGGAGTCCGGGGCATTTTTAACCCAAAACGACACCCCAAAGGGGTATTTTGGTCTTTAGGGATTTTTGGGTAATTAAATGGACGAAAATTGGGTTTAATTAAAAGAATTTTGGGTTAGTGGCATGTTAGTTTCAACCTAAGTGAAAAAGAGAGGAAAAGCGATAGAGAACCAAGGAAAAGAAGAAGACTCCATTAGAGCCCTAAGCTAAGAACTCAAGCTTTCATACCAAAAAGTACACCAGCGTATAGATCGTGTCAAGAGGATCGTTCCCATACCAATTTCAACCCGCGAATTGAAGTTTATTTTAAGGCAAGTGATTATCTTTCTCTTTATCTTATCATTTATTATTCTTGTTAACATATGTTGAGGTTTTAGAACTATTAATACCAAATTTAGTTTACCTATGATTAGATTGTGTAGGAATCTTAGAAATTTGATGGGGGTTTGCATGTAGAGGATTTTTCCCCTTATTAGGAATGTGAATTTTGGTTAATTAGATGTTAAATTAATGAAATAAAAATGGGGTTTTAATAGATTAATAATTATGGGTTTATGTTAATATGACTCATAGGGAAAATTTAGGAATTTGTTGAATTTACTTGATGATTAAAAGGATTTGACCCCTAAACTATGCTAAGAAGTGTTCTAGGGTGACTTAGAGTAGTTTGGAAACCTTGTACTTGGGTTGGAATGTGTTTAGGTTGCTATTGAAGAGGAGAAAATATGGAAAAATGAACCTTGAAGATGAACTGGGAAACTTCAAAAATTTCGTTAGAAGTCCAGCCCAGGTCGTTCGAACGACCTCGTTCGAATGAGACTACTAACGAGATTTCAGTGACCCTTCTAATGAGGTTGGTAGTTTTTTTGAAGTAGGGCGACTTCGTTCGAATGACCCTCATTCGAACGACCTCATTCCAACGAGATTTTCTGGATCTTCTAACGAGATTTTAGAATGACTCTTAAGGCCCGATTTTTGTTTCAAACTTCCCGTAGTCCTATGTAAATGAGTGTTAGGCCTGTATAAATGTTGAGTGACTTAAAATTTATAATTATTAGTGAGCGAATTATATGTCAACCCTCAGAAGGTATGATATTTCATAAAATTAAAGAGATGCGAAAATACAAGGGAGAATACATACGAATAAGGTACGGGGTATAATAGGGGATATATTATACGTACTGCAAATACTAGGCTGCGGGAAAGCCAATGAATTTATATAAGTTGTGTGTATGCTTATTGCTTAAAATATTATGTGTATGACTTACCTAGCTACTGACTATCGAACGGAGGTTAACGCGTTGTGGACGACCGGATCTTGTGTGCCTTCGGGGGATTTAGAGTCATACAACTAGAGTATGGAACCTAGGTACGGGCTATCCGTGAGGATGATACTGATGATGATCGTATGGGTGTGTAGGTATGTGTGTAGCCCATTGGCTTGGGACTATGTTAGCCTCCAATAGGTGTTTATATTTTTATTGGTTCTCGAGAGATTGAACATGTTGTCCTCGTTCCAATGGGACTAGATAACCGAGTATACGTAGCACTAAGGGTTTCTCAACCAGGGGTGCAATATTGCTATATTTATATATATATTGATATGTATACGTAAAGAGAATAATGTGTGTATACTGAAATCCAGTTTGGTGTCTTATGTTGATGACTCTATTTTTAAATGTGTACTTATGGTATCATCAACTGGACATTTAGAAGAATATAAGAATAAACTAAAGTGATTCTAAACCTATATCGAAATCTTAAGTACGTCAGCTGTGAGTTATATAGGGAGTCTTTCCAGCATAATAGTATGTACTTATTATCCAGTCAGAGTATCATAACTAATATGGGTAGTTAGGCTCGTTAGGCGTGCACACTAAATCAAGGGGTAAGTATCTCAAGTGAGTACGCCAAGTTAACTTGAATAATAATTATGCTAATTGAATCAATTTAAGAACATGCTATTTTTAAACTGTTTTCAACTCGGGCTATGACCCGTTTTCTATTTATCTTTCTATTGTTCCATTATTTTTAGGTTCCCAGCCATAGGGACACCAGCCTTAGGAGACTTTATTCAGTTTTCGTGTTGTAGCTGCTGTGGAAGCTGCAGGATAATTGCTAGTAGACGACTCAGCCTATTCTCCCTTTTTCAATTATCTATTCCGTTGGACATGTCATCCTTTCTTCTGTTTACATTTAGAGATTAAGTTGTCTTAAATTCTCTCTTAGACTTGGTTTCCTTTTATTGGATTTATTGCACGGGATTGTATCTAGATGTGTTTTACTCTAGTCATTTATTTTACTTCAGTTAGACTTTATTTATATTACTGTGATGCATGGTATTTGTTGGTATTCTTTTTTATATTAGTTAGTGACAAGATTAAAATTTGGACATCACCATTTTTAAATATTAAGTGGTGAGTTTTTATTAAATTAAAATTTGAGTTTTCGACAGTGATGCATTATCTGAACTAACTTGATATTCTGTAATTAATTAATTAATTATGGACTGATCACCTGGTAATTAATTAGGCGGGGTGTTATAGGTCGTATCAGAGCATCAGGTTCTAGTGTCCTTAGGATCTATACGGCTTATTATGTTTTCGCATAGCGTCCTTGGATATATAGCCCTATATTTTAGGATTGTTGTACTCTTCATACGTTTGACGTTCTTCTGCTATTTTGAGAATATAACTGTAGACTTATGAAAATTTTCTCTCTTTTCAGATGCCTCCTAAACGTGCACAAAGAGTTCCCAGGGATGCCCAGCCAGAGCTTCAGCCTGCACCTGCACAGGGTATGATGAATGCCACTGAAGTGGCCGCCATTGTAGCTCAGGCGGTAAATGATGCTTTGGCAGTAGTGCAATAGGAACCACCTCAGGCATCGGTGGTGGATTTAGTTCAGGCCTAGGCTTTCCCGTCTACTTGGGAGCGTGTTAGGGATGCCTTCCAAAAGGCGTATCCTCCCGAGTTTTTAGGGAGCTCCGATGTCGTCGTAACGAGCCAATGGAAAAAGGACATCCAAAGGCATTTAAGGATGCACGAGTGCATGGAGGTACAGAGTCAAATTTTGGCCACGTTCAAACTGGTGGGGGCAGCACTACAGTGGTGGGAGTCCATCACCACCGCTGAGAAGAGAGACACACTCAGTATCCAAGACTTTTGGGTGCGGTTCGACCGCAAGTACTTCCCTTCGGCTGTCCAGACAGAGGTGAGTCAAAAATTAGCAAATCTGAAGTAGGAGGGAAGGACCGTGGCATAGTACGAGGCAGAGTTTACTAATCTTCTCAACATTGTACCGAGTGATATCCCGATCGAAGAGAAAAAAATTTAATGCTTTACGGATGGGTTGACACGGAGGATCCACCAACATTTAATAGGTAATCTCACCTTGGCCACCTATTCAGATGTGGTCAACGCAGCACTACTCCACTGCCAGGACCATCGCTTCCACTTGTTAGATGTTAAGAAAGTGGGAGAGTCCAGCCAGTAGGGCAGGGCAGGAGAGAATAGTGCTGGTGGGGCACAGGCAGTTCAGGGTCAGCATAGGCACAGTGATCAGGATTCCCAGCAAGGGGATCCTATGAGGTTCAGGTCAGGAGGTTTTAGACATGGGCAGGGAGGCTTTCGACATGTCCATCAGATCTAACATGGCCATTAGGGCCAGCAGCAGGTTCAGCAGGGCCTGAATGGCCAAGGGAGGGGTGGTAACGGCCATCAGGGTCAGGGATAGTAGAGACAGAGGGGAGGACCCTTCCCAGGGAGATGTTTCGCGTGTGGCAACACTGGCCATAAATGCCAGGACTACCCTTAGAAGGGTAGAGGCCAGCAGCAGGGTGTTCATCAAGAACCCCAGAGACCGTTATTTCCCGTAGCTCTTCCAGCACCTCCACAGATGGCAGCACGACCACCCATTCCATCCGCCCCAGTTCAGCAAGGGTAGCTTCAGTATGTACGAGTCTATAATCTTCACTAGGCCGCAGTCCCGCAGGACCCACTAGCGATTGAGGGTATGTTTTCTATCCAAGGGACTTTGGGATGCATTTTATTAGACACGGGAGCCACACACTATTTTATTTTCACGGGGTTTGCACGTGCTAGGGGGTTATTTGATACAGAAGAGGGTATGATCACTTGTGTGGATTCGTCGTTGAGTAGGGGTTCCGTTATTTCTTTTATTTATCGGGGAGTGGGTATAGAGATTGGGAGGTTTATCTTACCCACTGACATGATCGTATTAGACATGTTAGAGTATGACACGATTGTGGGTATGGATTGGCTTGTCAGGTATAGGGACATGATTGATTGTTTTAGCAAGAGTATAGTTTTTTCCATACCCAGGCAGGAGGTGTTCCTGGTGGAGATGCTTCACTCTGAGGGAGGATCGTCCACTCATTTATACTATATAGAGGAGGAGACCTCTACGGAGGTTGTGGTACCGTTTGATTCGATTCCTGTAGTTAGAGAGTTTGCCAATGTGTTTCAGGAGATTACGGGGTTACCACCGAGTAGAGAGATAGACTTCGTCATTGATTTAGCGCCAGATACTCGACCAATAGATCGCGCACCTTATCGTATGGATCCAACAGAGATAAGGGACTTACATGACCAGATTGAGTAGTTATTGGGGCAGGGGTTTATCCGTAGGAGTACTTTGCTGTGGGTTGCTCCCGTACTGTTCGTTAAAAATAGGGATGGATCGTTGAGGTTATTATTTTAATTACCGGGAGTTGAATAAAGTCACGATACAGAACAAATATCCGTTATCTCGAATCATTGACTTATTCGACCAGTCGAGAGGAGCGGATTTCTTCTCGAAGATTGATTTGAGATTAGTATACCATCAGTTACGTATCAGGATGTGTCGAAGACTTCTTTCCTAACGAGATATGGTTCCTATGAATTCAGGGTTATGCCTTTCGGGCTAACCAATTCCCTAGCCGTGTTCATGGACTTGATGAACAGGGTGTTCAGAGAGTTCATGGACCAGTTCGTCATCATCTTCATAGATGACATTCTAGTTAACTCGCAGACTGAGGAAGAGCATGCCGAGCACCTGAGGCAGGTTTTGTAAACCTTGCATTAGCATGAGTTGTACGCAAAATACGAGAAATGCGGATTTTGGTTGAAAGAGGTTCAGTTTTGGGGGCATATCATCTCTGACAAAGGGATATCAGTGGATCCGACGAAGGTGTCAGTGGTGAAGGAGTGGGGACATCCCACGACACCGACCGAGATACGTAGTATCTTGGGTTTAGCCGAATACTACAGGAGGTTCATTCGAGGTTCCGTTCACACACCTGACTCGCAAAGGGGTGCCGTTTATCTAGAGTGATGCCTCTTAGTTAGCCTTTGATGAGTTGAAAGATAAATTAACCTCAGCACCAGTGTTAGCATTACCCAAGCCGAGAGTGGAGTATCTATTCTACACTGATGCGTCCTTGTTAGGACTTGCAGGTATACTGCAGCAGGAGGATCAGGCTATAGCTTATGCTTCCCGTAAGCTTAAGCCTCATGAGAGGAACTACCCCACCCACGATTTAGAGTTGGCGGTAGGGGTGTTTGCATTTCATATTTGGAGACATTACCTCCTAGGGGAGAAATTTCGTTTATTCACGAACCACAAGTCATTACAGTACCTCTTTATGCAGAAGGAGTTAAATATACGTCAACATTGGTGGCTTGATTTTGTAAAGGATTATCAATTTAATATCCAATACCACCCGGGGAAGGCTAACGTGGTAGCAGACACGTTGAGTCGCAGGCTAGTCGGTGAGGTGGCTGAGGTGTGAAAAGCAAAATGGAAGGAGTTAGGGAATCAGGATGCGGTGGCTCGATCGTTTATATCTGTGACGATGGTTATGCCCCAGATTATTATGAGAGTAGTATACGCTCAGGAAGATGATTCGTTTTGCCAAAGTCAGATAGTGAAGCTTCTAGCCGAGGGGGCTGATTCTTACACCGTGGGTTCAGACGGGGGGTCCATGTTTTAATGGGAGATTGGTTGTTCCCGAAGGTAAATATTTACAACACAAGGTGATGACAGAGTCGCACTGTTCTCAATTTTTGGTACATCCCGATGGGGATAAGATGTACCAGGATATGCGTAGACAGTACTGGTGGAGTGGGATAAAGAAGAATATTGCAGAGTTTATTTCGAAATCTGCCACTTGTCAGCTAGTAAAGGTGGATCATTAGAGACCGGTGAGATTCTGCAACCATTAGATATTCCTATGTGGAAATGGGAGAGCATTTCCATGCACTTCATCACGGGATTACCCACATCATAGAGGGGTCATGATTCGATATAGGTGATAGTGGATCAGTTGACCAAGGTAGCCCACTTTCTTCCATCCAGGACAGACTACACTATGAGACAGTACGCCTAGATATTTATAGCAGAAATAGTGAGACTCTACGGAGTGCCTCTCAATATCGTGTCTGAAAGAGATAAGGTGTTTGTGTCTCAATTTTGGGAGAGTTTTCAGGAAGCATTGAGTACGGAGTTACGACTGAGCACAGCCTATCACCCATAGACAGATGGTCAGGCCAATAAGACAAATCTGATGTTGGAGGACATGTCACGTATGTGCATCCTTGATTTTGGCAGAAGATGGGAGCAGTACCTTCCACTAGTGGAGTTTTCCTATAATAACTCCTATCAGTTTACTATCGGTATGGCTCCATTCGAGGCACTATACGGCAGACTTGTCGTTCCTCAGCATGTTGGCTAGAGGTGGGGGACAATAAGTTACTTGGATTGGAAGTGAATTTGGATACTTCGGCGAGGATAGAGTTGATACGAAGCCGTATTCGGGTTGCTCAAGATCGACAAAAGAGCTACGCTAACGCCAAACGGTATTTTTGCAAGTTCAACATTGAAGATCAGGTGTTACTTCGGGTGTCTCCTATGAATGGAGTTATGTGTTTTGGGACGAAGGGATAGTTGGCACATAGGTATGTAGGGCAATTCCCCAATATCGAGAGGATTGGGCCAGTTGCTTATAGACTTGGGTTACCAGAGCACTTACACAAAGTCCATGACGTGTTCCGTATCTTTTCACTGAGGAGATTTCTTCGAGATGATTTGGCCCGCACCCGCATTGCATTAGAGGAGATAAACTTATAGCCTGATAGCTCCTACGAGGAGGGGCCGTTTGCTATTCTAGACCATAGCGAGAGGAAGTTGAGATCGAAAATAGGACCACTAGTACGTGTTCAGTGGCAGCACCATAATGTTGAGGAATCAACCCGGGAGCGCGAGGATGACATGCGTGAATGTTATTCAGAGTTATTCTTGCCATATATATATATATTCTTTTCCGAATTTCGGGACGAAATTTTGTTATTAGGGGGGAAGTATGTAATACCTCGTATTTTTACGCATATTTATTTTTATGAAATTATGGAAAATGGGGATTAATTAAATTAAAGGGAGAAAATTTAAATTATAATTAATCCAATTTTATGATAATAATTACTAGCATGATGAGAGTTAGTAGTTATTGCAATAATATTATGGCCAGGGATGAGATACACGGCAATTATAATATAAATATCTGGGACGCGTATGACTCGCGTCACTATTATGTATTTGGGGGTTTAAGAGGTAAATTATTTTTGTATAACTCGGATGACTATTTTGAGTGCCCCAGAGTGTCCAAAAGGGTCGAAATAGTCAGAAAACACTACTCGGGTATTTTATTTGGAGTCCGGGGCATTTTTAACCCAAAATGACACCCCGGATGGGTATTTTGGTCTTTAGGGATTTTTGGGTAATTAATTGGACGAAAATTGGGTTTAATTAAAAGCATTTAAGGTTAGTGGCCTATCAGTTTCAACCTATGTGATAAATATAGGAAAAGAGATAGATAACCAAGGAAGAAGAAGACTCCATTAGAGCCCTAAGCCAAGAACTCAAGCTTTCACACCAAAAAGTACACCAGCGCGTAGATCGTGTCCAGAGGATCGTTCCCATACCAATTTCAACCCGCGAATCAGAAGTTTATTTTAAGGAAAGTGATTATTTTTCTCTTTCTCTTAGAATTTATTATTCTTGTTAACATGTGTTGAGGTTTTAGAACTATTAATACCAAATTTGGTTTACCTATGATGAGATTGTGTAGGAATCTTAGAAATTTGACGGGGGTTTGCATGTAGAGGATTTCCCCCCTTATTAGGAATGTGAAATTTGGTGAATTAGATGTTAATCACGAAATAAAAATGGGGTTTTTATAGATTAATACTTCTGGATTTATATTAATATGACTCGTGGGAAAATTTAGGAATTTATTGAATTTTACTTGATAATTAGAAAGATTTGACCCCTAAACTGTGCTGAGAAGTGTTCTAGGGTGACTTAGAGTAGTTTGAAAACTTTGTACTTGGGTTGGAATGGGTTTAGATTGAGATTGAAGAGGAGAAAATCTGGAAAAATGAACCTTGAAGATGAACTGGGCAACTTCAGAAATTTCGTTAGAAGTCCAGCCCAGGTATAAGATTCCCTTATCCAAAATGTAACTGGCTACTTTGTATCTCATCTTCCTAGCTTCTTTCTAGTTAGATGGTAATAATCCTTTCTCGATGTAATCTTTGATTGGATCCATCCAAGAAAGACCCAATTATATAGAGATTATACTGATAACTTCCACCTCGATTCTCCTATGGGTGAGGATTTCCACTGTAATTATTCATCTAAGCTCTATTGGAGTTGTTCAGGCTAGTCAAGCAAGGGCATCTACTCAGACATTATCCACCCTTAGTATCCAAACTATCTTTATGGCAGGAAAGGAAGAGATAACCTCTATAGACTTATTTAGGCATCTTACCATTATTTCTCCTTTAACTCCATATATCTAAAGCATCTGGTGAATAATAAGTTGAGAATTATTATGCGCTATCACCTACTCGGCACCTAGTGATGAGGCTAGTTCGAAGCCTATAATTAATGCTTCGTACTCAAACTCATTGTTGGAGGCTTGAAATTGAAATATCAATGCCTATTTTACATCTAAATCATTTAAAGTGTTGATAATGAGACCAACTCCGCTGCTAGTGGCGCATAAAGATTCATCTATGAACAATTTCTAGACTGGTATGTCGTTATTGAAGTCTTCTTCTGATGTCACTCCATATTTGAATACCTTCTTACTTTGTTCAGTTGGTCGTCGAGATCTGTCTTGAGTAGCTGATGATTCTGGTTGGTTGACGATAATCTATATTTTCTTTTGAGCTGAGCTATCTTTCAAAAAGGTTTGATCGGTAGGTAGACTTGAATTATTTGCTACTTTTGCATATGTGAACTCTACGATAAGTTCTTCCACTGCTTTCCCTTTGAATGGATCCATCCAAGAAGGTCCCAACTCAATAGATATTATACTGACAACTTCTACCTCAATACTCATATGGGTGAGAATTTCCATTGGAATTATTCATCTCAGCTCTATTGGAGTTACTAAGGCTAACCGAACAAGGGCATGTGCTAGAGCATTATCCACCCTTGGTATCCGAACTACCTTAACTACAAGAAAGGAAGAGATAATCTCCATAGCCTTATTTAGGTATCTTAGCATTGTTTCTCCTTTAACTCTCAATATCTGAAGCATCTAGTGAATACCAAGTTAAGAATCACTATGCACTATGACCTGCTCAGCACTAAGTAATGAGGCTAGTTCCAAGCCTGTAATTAATGTTTCATACTCAAATTCATTGTTGGAGGCTTAAAATTAAAATCTCAACGCATATTTTACGTCTAAATCGACTAGAGTGGTGATATTGAGCCTAGCTCCATTGCCAGTGGAGCATGATAATCCATCTACCAACAGTTTCTAGACTCGTATGTCATTATTGAAGTTTTCTTCTGATATCACTCTATATTTGAATACCTTATTACTTTATTTAGCTAGCCATCGAGATCTTTTTTGAGCTACTGATGATTCTAGTTGGTCGAAGATAATCTTTATTTACTTTTGAGTTGATCTAACTTCCAAAGAGGTCTGCTCGATAGACAAACCTGGATTATTTGACACTTTTGCATACGTGAACTTTGCAATAAAGTCTTCCACTTCTTGCCTTTTTAATGTTGTTATTAGCTCATAAACAATCTCATATTTTCTAAGCTCAACAACCCAAGACATCAACCTTCCTAACAATTCAAGTTTGTGCAAAGCTTGTCACAGAGATAAGTCAGTGTATAATACAATAGTATGGGGTAAGAAGTATGGTCGCATTCATATAGAAGCTTCAATAAGCGCATGTGCCATCTTTTCTAAGAGTGGATATCTGATTTATGTGTAACAACCCCGTATTTGTGAGAAATTAAAAAAATAAATTATGGAGGAATTAAAAATGAATTAATTTTGTTAAATTTAAAGTACACGTGTGAGGTAATTTAATGGAAATTAAATATTATGGGTTGATTAAATTATTACTTGGAGAGAAATGATTAATGTTTATTGAATAAAATTACAAAGTATATAGTAATTACATTTTTGATGTCACAACGAGTGATAACGATGTGACAATGAGTTATCTCAACTGGATGCCGTGCGTGGACTAAATGAGGTAGAGATAGGAAATATTTATGAGTAACTCAGATGAATATTTTGAGGTCACGGTTGAGTCCAGAAGGGTCAAAATAATTAAATTGGTATACCCGGGGGTGATGTTTGGGTCCGGGGATAGTTTGAGACCAAATCGACACCCCGAGAGGGAATTTTAGTCATTTTATAACCTAGGGTTAAGGGTATTTCGAAATTTCAAGGATTATATATAGTTGTGGTGATGTGAGGCTAGGTTAAAAAGAATAGAAAATAATTGGAGGCCAATAGAGAGGAAAGGAAGAGTTTTCTTTGAGCCTAGGAGAGGATTTTGGAGAATTCAAGTTCATTTTGGCATCACAACCATTTTTGGAGGAAGGATAAGAAGAGAAGCTTCATAAAAAAAGGATCCAATCAGACCACTCTTATATAAGGCGCATGTAGAATAGGAACTTTGTGTTAAGTACAATTGATGTTACCCTTGGAATTTGATGTGTAAAATTATAATTGGAATATGATTTTATATAGAATAAAACCAATTACATAAAGAAAACAAAATCAAGAGTTCTGGAATTTGAATCAGGGAATAAATCTAGGTTCTGATGAATGGTTTTGATGAATTTATAAGAGAACACAAAAATATTTAGTTAACGATTATTAGATGTTAAATCTGATGATAAGATGAAATTTTATGGATTTTATTCATGATTTACGTTAGAAATCATACATACATGGTTATTTGATGTTTGGATATAATAATTGAGAGTTTGATATTGTGGTATGAAAGTTTCAAGAATTTAATAATGTGAAAATTTGTAACAGCAAAATGAAGAAGAAGTCCCCTGACACTTTTCAAATCAATTTGGCCATTGGGCTAATCAATTCGATCTTGCCCAAAATAGAAAATTGTTTTGGTTTAAGCCTACATAATCCGTGAAGGGACTTTTGGGATGATTTTAACTATAGGGGGGAATTTAAAAAAAATTAGCAAGCCTATAGGGGAGATTTGAATTACGCAAGATTGACATGAGTTAAGAATTTGGGGAAAATTGACAAAATATCCATAATTGATAAATAAAGGAAACTCGGGACATATTTTGTAGTGATGAGCGAACTTACGTTTATCACCAGTAGGATACAATGGGAATAACTATATATTTCAGAATGGATAATTTGGATTATTAGAGTAGTGAATGATACTCAAATTATACGAATTGGAAGTTTAATTGAAATTTATGGTATGTCGAATATATGAGTGAGATATATACTATGTACGAGTTAATGACGTTGGGTTGTGTCTATACCTACTGAATAATATATATATATATATATATATATATATATATATATGTGTGTGTGTGTGTGTGTGTGTGTGTGTGTGAATACTTATAGATATGATTACGTGTGTGAACATACCTACGCTACCTTCTATTAGGAGGTTTACACACAGAGGGTGATCCCACCTTGACGATTCCAGTGAGGTGTAGATTAGTGCCCCAGTTAATTGAACTTAGGGTGGTCCACTATGTGTCGTGTATTAGTGTGACTGGCCTTTCATTTGTGTACGTTGGGTATGTTCGTATCCCTAAGGATTAGAACAATGTTTGCCTCCATTGTTGTGATAGATTAATTTTAGGTTCGAGGAGACATGTCAAACCAATAGTCCTTAATTGAGTATGAGAGGTACATGGACTTGATAGTGGAGTATGCCACCATCACGAGGGGACATTCCGAGGATGCTATAGTTGTGTATGTATTATATGTGTGATGAATATATACAAGTGTGATATATCTACTTATGTGAGACAATGGAATTGATAGATAACGTATATCTAAAATACTTTAAGTCATGAAATTTAAATTATTGATTCAATAATAAAAATGGGAATAAATAATTTATTATTGAGATCGTAATATCGTATTATATGGGGATATATGGGAGAACTAGTCTTATCGAGATTAGTCAGATACCTTAGCTAGTTGGGCAGAGTATACTAGTTAGGTAGAATATATTAGGCATGCACATTAGCTGAGAGGTGATGATCTCAAGTGAGTGTATGTGGATAATACATGTGTAATAAATAACTGATTTAAATACTTGCTAAATATTTTTAAAATGTTCTACTTGGGCTCTGACTCGTGTCAAAATATGTTCAAAACATTTTTGGTTTCCATCCATAGGGATGCTCAACTTAGAGATCATATCCGGTGACACGTAGCAGCATTGTGGAGGCTTGCAGGATATTTTCTTAGACGCTTCAGATTGTTATTTCTATATAGGAGATTTCATTAGTAGTTCATCTGGGCTTGTTGCCTTCAGACTATTTCTTTTATTCAGTTATACATCAGATTGTATTCAGATTTTAATTACTTATTTCAGATTCTGGTTGGATTTTTATGCTTAGAGAATCGATGGTTTATTCGGTCTCCTTTATGTGTCGTGTGGTTGTTTAGACGTTATTTATATGTGAATGGATTAGTTCATTTAATTTTATTTTCAAATCAGTCCATAATAAAAGATAAAATTTGGCACCCGCTTAATTTGACATAGGTGATTAGTAATTAAAAAGTTTTCGACAGTGATGCTAAGAATGAAACCATTACTGATTCTGGTTTAATTTAATAATGGATTGATCACCCAGGATTATAATAGGCAGGGTGTCACATTATGCTCCTTGAAACGCCTTACTAGTGATGTATACCGATTTTTAAACTCCTCCTTCTTGTCGGATCAAAGTCGAGCTAATAGCGGACATTGAAATAGCTAAGTATAGGTATAATTTTTCTCCCAACACTGGTCGGGAGAGAAGCGATGGAGATTCTAAGTACTTCTTCAAATAAAAAAACCTTTCTCACATTCATAATTACACTTAAAAGTCTTTTTAAGCACTTCAAAGAATGGGAGAGATTTATATGTTGCTCAGCAAACAAAGCGATTTAGAGCTGCCACCCTTCTAATCAAATTTTGCACATGCTTCTTGCTAGTCGGGGACTGCATCTCCATTAAAGCCTTTATTTTACCAAAATTGTCTTCAATTCCTATTTGATTCACAATATATCCCAAGAACATTCCTTCTAGTACCCCGAAGATATATTTGGTTGGGTTGAACTTCAATTGATGTTTCTCCAACTCATCAAATATTTGGGCTAAATCTGTGATATGGTCGACATGAACCTTGCTTTTGGTGATCATTCCATCAACATAACTTCCATATTTTTACCAATCTAGTCTTTAAATACTTTATTTACTAGTCTCTGATATATTGCTCCGGTGTTTTTAGCCCAAAGGTCATAACGTTGTAGCAATATGTTCCTCGGCTAGTGATGAAGGAAGTGTTTTCCTTATCTTTCGACTTCATTATAATCGGGTTATAACCAGAATAATCATCCATGAAGCTAAGCAACTCATGACCTACAGTTTCATCTACTAACTGGTCAATCCTTGGTAGAGGAAAATAATCCTTTGGGCATGCTTTATTGATGTCAGTGAATTCTACACACATGCGCCATTTAGATCGTCATATTCTTCTCAGGACTGAAAACTCCGCGTTTTTGCTTAATTGGTCGGGAGCCCTTATAAATATTGATCTTATAGAAAATAATATTAGGATCAATCCATGGCATATATTCATGGCTCCACGTGAATACATTCTTCCTCTCTTTATGGAATATAATAAATTCATGTTTGAAAGAGCGTGTTAATCTTGGACTAATTTAAGTGGTTCTCTCCGATTTCTCATCATCAAGTATAATAGTCTTTGTTTCTTTTATAATTTGTCCCTTCACTAGCTCTTCCCCTTCTCGGGGATACAAAGTATTGATATGGAAAGTAGTTGTGTCCCTCTATACTTCTTGTTGGTCGGTTGAGGTATAGCATCATTCCCTAGCTTTCATTTGGTTACCATTAACTACGTCTACTCCATAGTTGGTGGGGAAATTGATGCACTGATGCACAACAAATGGTACCACTTATAACTTCTTCATTCTGACTATGTCGAGAATTATGTTATAAGTTGAAGGGTCATTTATAACCAATATAAAGAAACATATCCTTTCATTTCTTCTTACCGACCAAGTGCCGACCAACACATCCAACTTCATTGTTCCCAAGGGATACACCTTTTCTCCTGAGAACCCTATGAGAGGTATATGATAAGGTTATAGCTTACTGTCTCGTAGCCCTAGGTTGGGGAAACAGTCATAGAACATGACGTCAACAGAACTCCCATTATCAACCAAAATTCTTGCCACTCTACCATGGTGGAAATAGTGATGACTAGTGGATTATCATGAGGATAGATCATTCCACTTAGATCGTTTTTAGAGAAGCTTATCACCAATCTATCCTTGCTAACCTTCCTAAGATGACTATCTATGTATTCAAACATGTTAATTTGCCTTATAGTAGGACAAGCCTTGGCTTCATTCATATAAGCTTTTGTTTCAGCAATGGCAACTCCTCCACCAACATCGCCTCTTGTAATGAAATGACAGTTAAAAGAGATCATCCATGCTGCCACTTTAGGGTCATTATATTTCTTCGACAGGTCAGGATCATCCTCATAGTTGTTATTTCGCGCCCTTTTCATGTCATCCTTTCCTCGTCCAGGTGAATCAGATCTTCTTCTCGCATCTTAGCTACCATTTTGACAAAAAAATAGTTAACTTTCCTTGCCAAATAAAATTCTCCACTTCATTCTTTAAGGTGATGCAATTTTTAGTGGTGTGCCTATCATCTCTATGAAAATCGAAATACTTAGATTTATCTCTTCTGTTCGGAGGTGACTTTAGCTTCGTAGGCCAATTTAGGTCTTTTTTACCCCTGATTTCCTCCAATATGTGATGGACACCTTTGGTGAGAGGAGTATATTTACCATACTTCTTAATTTTATCAACTTTCTTGTCTTTTTTATCTTTCTTGACAATATTCTTTAAACTTTCATCCTTTCTTCTAGACTTTCTTTAGCAACCATAACTTCTTAGGCATTCATAATCTTCCCAGTCTTAGCTATAAGCTCTGTCATAGTTTTGGATGGATTTTTTTGCTAGAGCGTAATAAACATTCTTGGCAAGCAATCCAACTCATCAGTGCTTCAATGGTTATCTTCTCTTCATAATCCACCGTTTCTAGTTTCTCATTGTTAAAACGTGTGATATACTCCCGAGTACTTTCTCCAGGTTTTTGGCACACGATCAAGAGATGAGTAATACTCTTGATCGACTTAGCGTAAATATAGAAGTTAGCAATAAATAATTTGGCCAATTGATGGAAATTAGAAATTTTACCTTTGGTAAGATTGTTGTACCATATTTCAGCTGAACCTGTGATGGAACTAGAAAAATCCCTGCACCTTATTTCGTCGGGGACAAAATAGATATCAGCAACAGCCTGGTACTATTTAATATGGAGGACCGGAGTAGTCTTTCCATCATCTTTAGGAGTAACAACTGGTGTCTTGAATTTGAAGGGCATAGGATAGTCCACAACAGCCTGGATAAAAGATGATCCTTTTGCAAAACTTCTTTGTAAAGGATTTTTTTTTGTTTTTACCATTTCTCCTAGACGATCTTCTACTCATTGCATAGTCCTTTCCAAGAATGTTCCTATGAATTGGACTTGGCTGAAGCATCTTTTATGGCTTTGTTATACACATGTGTTGAGCTCTTTTCCTGAGAAATCTGCTCTGCACGCACAAATTCCCTCATGCTAGCTCTAGATCTGATGGATCCAACTATGTGGTCGCGAGGACGTTCTTGCTCCCTGCGATAAGCTCTATTTTCTTGGGTTTCTAAATGATCAAAGGCAGATTCGCTACTTAGTTGTTCCAACACGCTTGGTGTTTCATTGGAGAAAGATCATCCATCATAATAATTAGTTGATCGGAATGATGATGTTGCTTCAAGTAGTATGATCTGTCATAAGAGGACCTGGAGTGATGACATCTCTCATTCCTAGTTGGCAAAAGTGGCATATCCCTCCTGGACGGTTCATTTGATGATTTGTCTATAATGTACGAGCCAATTCCCCAATTAACTTTTTCATGGCTTCTTGTCCCCTAGCCAAGTTGAGAAAAAATCCTTGGAGTTCTACCATACCAGGGGGAGAAGATGGATCTATGTTGTTACCTACAACCCCCAGGATGCTTTCGTTACATTAGTCCTTCTTCAAAACAGAGAATGAACAAAGAAACACAAGAGGTAGGGAACGAAAATAAATAGTCATTCCCACAGATCACGCCAATTTGTTGATGTCTAAAAATATAATGGGTCCAATTTTATAATCAAAAATAAATAAACAAAAGCAGTCTAAATAAACACACAAGAGACAAATTTTTAAATTGGTTCAACTATAAAAAGATTATGTCCACTGTTGGTTTTATTTTCGGTGGTTACATTAGCTCAGTATGGTGTGCTTGTGATTGATCAAATCGTCCCCTTGAGCTAAGGGAGATTATATATTTATTATGGTCCTGAACCTTAGAGATGTAATGCCTTTATACCTCGAGGCATTTACATTTATATACAAATAAATGAGACTCTTGGCATTCATTGTTGGTCGCCATTCCATTCGAGTAAGCCTTGTTATTCCTGGTAGTTCATATTCTAGGAGTTAGTCGGAGTTCCAACCTACCAGGTATATTTGATGCCGATTAAGATAGTTAAATGGCAACGTAGGATAACACGTGTCTATTTTTCATAGGTCCACGTAAGAGAGTAATTTTTACATACAATAATATCCGACTCAACTTAGAGAAAATACTGTAGTCCTAAGGTGACTAATATAAATTGTCAAACAATCAAGAGGAGTTTCCTCTCATGATATGGGTTGATCTAAATTTTATGGATTACCATACCAAGAGTTGTAACCCTAATTGTCTATACTTCTTTATGAATAAGTACAACTCTTTGCCTATAGATAAAGTAATTAAGACAAGCACTTGTTAGTAAGGCAATAATACTTTATTAGAATTTTATAAATAATAAAGAAGCACACATGCGTGATAAGCACCCAAAAGTGTCTATTTTATACCCCGAATAGATGCATTTTAGTCGCTCGTTTTTAATAAAAATGACCTTATGTTCGTATTTATTTATTTCTCAGGTCAATACGCAGTTGCGGTACAAATAATGCTAAATCAGTATAATTGCGACTCAATAGCGGTCAAAAGCGTGCATCGAAGAAATCAAAGGAGACCGCAAAGTCTGGTGTCCTATTTGAGCTTCCCCAGAAGAGTTCTGATGCGCCAAATCAGTCCCGTAACCTTAACCTAGCCCAGACCGAGCCCAGTCCATCACCCAAGCGTGTGTCTGTTGAGTTTGTACCTTTTTAGATTTTCTTAGATTTTTATTTTGAGTCATTTTATTTTTTAAAATTATTTAGGATTTTAAGAATTTATTTGGATTTTTATTTTTATTAGTGTATTTTTATTTTCATTTTTTGATTTTATTAGTTTTTAATTTTTAATCTTTATTTTATTTTATTTTTATTAGGATTAATTTTTAGTAATTTAATTTTTTACTTTTATTAGATTTCATTTTTTATATATATATTTTTTATTTTAGTTTAGTTTTATTTTATTAGGATTATATATTTTTTAGTTTTAATAGAGTTTTATTTTATCTCTTTTTATTTAATTTTTTTTGGTTTGAGATGTTAGTTTTTTGTTAGTTTTATTAGATTTTAAGTTTTTATTTTATTTAGTTTTATTTTTTTTAGGTGGTGTTATTTTTAGGGGTACAAATTAAACACATAACACACTCAATCACACTCTAACCCCATGCATTCACTCATACCCAAACAACTCACCATCACCCACACTCCTTACCATACATCGTACAACACCCAAAAACACCCCTACTACACTATTCATCATCTTCCCTAACCACATGTCTCACTCTCTCTCATCACCCCATAACCAACCATTTCACCCCTTACTCCGGTCTCCAATCCGGCGATAAAATATTGACTAATACGCGATAAAATAATACGCGACTACACTACTTAAGCCAAAACCAGTCAAAAGTGACCGAAATGCCAAAATGAAATATGGCACTTATTTTGACTGTCTCACACCTACCGGGACTAACTACACCCTCCAATTTATTATTTGGAAATTTTATAACTCATTTTACACCCGGTTTCATATTAAACCAATTTGTTATTTTATATCTTATGACACCATAAATCACCTCATGGATATTTTTACCTACACACAAGGTCATACAACATTTTAGTAAATATTGACCGTTCTCATAATAAATTAATATTTACTCAACATCTATCATTTTATAGTTAATTACTATTCACAGTAAATAATTATAAAATGAGCTATCAAAAGAGAGGGTTATTACATACTCCCCCCCTTAAGAGGGAATTTTGCCCCCAAAATTCAGGTATACTTCGCAAGAAGAAATGCGGATACTATTCCCGCAAGTCATCCTCGCGACCCTATGTCGATTCCTCGACACTGTGCTGACTATTTTGCAACATAACTAAAGGTACTATCTGCAATCTAAATCGCCGGTCTCCCTGCTCTAAGATAGCAACCGACTACATCAAATAAGAACCGTCAAGTTGCATCTACTTCGAAAGGAATGTGCCTAAAGGCACCGTCGCATCTCTCGTACCCCCTTACATGGGAGACGTGGGACAAATTATGAACTTGCCGTAAAATGTTTCAATAAGCAAGCTAATAGGTTACCGGACCCACCTTAACATTTATAGGAAAGGCACAACATCACGCGGTGCAATATTCCTTTTCTACTCGAAACACGTAATGCCCTTCACAGGCGATACTCATATCAACACTTGGTCTAATGACCTCAAACTCCAGATGCCTTCTACCCGCATCGACTTAGCTCTCTTGTAGATCTTGGTTGTACGAATGCGATTTCGAATGAACTCAAATTTCGAAGAAGTATCCCGGATCATTCCAGGTCCGGGAGGCTTATCATCTCGCACATCTAACCAACAAGCGGAAGATCAACCAGGCCTACCGCGCAAGGCTTCTTTTAAAGCGCCGTCCTAATAGTGAATCGATGCAAATTCTTATAAGCGAATTCAACTAGTGGGAGACACTGTTCCCGACTACTCTTAAAGTTAAGCACGCATATAAGGAGTATATGCCCCAACATATGGTTTACTCTTTTGGTCTGGCCATCTGGGGAAAAATGATAAGAAGTGATTAACCATAATTCGATTCCCATGACTTCTTGGAAACTTGCCAAGAATGAGAAACGGAAGTCTTGTTTCAGTCAGGACTATAATCAAGGGCACCCCATGCAGTCCAACAACCTTTCTAAGCCCAGCCAATAATACCAGCGACGTATAACTTAGCACATTTCGTCATTACCTTGATGCACCGAAACGTTAGAACCGCGTGATTTCTCCATATCTGCCTTACTTAAGTCCCCTTCGTTCGGGATAAAATTCTCTGATGGAAACGCACCCCACTCTCAAGGTCAAAAGAGCAGAGATCTGTTTCCTGAATTAACAGCTTATTTATGGTTTTAACCGCCCCTGCTTCCTCCTGCGACATCTTGCAATAAAATATTGCTCGAACAAAAGACTAAATTCTGCCCAGGAAGTAGCATCTCCCTTCCTATACGACGATCACCCCCCACGATGAACTTCATTTAAAATAGGGGATAATACTTCTCACAAGTTTAAAATTGTGAGGCGCATCAACAATAAGTCGATACCCCAGTATTATCACTCCCCATCATAGCAGAGACTTGCTAATTGAATCCACCCTCGAGCTTAACCACATTGCTCAGGGGTGCGAGTCAATTCACCCTTTTGTTACCTCCGTAACACTCCACTACGAGAGGCCTCATCTCCTTCGGCTTCACTACCAACTTTCTCGGAATCCCCCAACTTCTCATCATCGAGGAACCAATCCCTCTTAGAGTTTACGCATGACTTAATCATGGTCAACTCCCAACAGCCTTCCTAAACTTACGTCTCATACTTAAAGGCTCTATGTCCAAACAATCCTAAAGTCTATCTACCTATACCCTATCTAAGTCGTATACACCTAATGCTAAGTATATCCCTAGTGCCCATGACCTTCCTCAACCTCTGACATTTGCTCAGTTTCGTGCGTGGGACGTCTCGCCGAAGCGAAATCCAAACAGGGAACCCTCCCATTACACTACTACCTCGCGTTGTCAGTCATCAAGGTGTACAGGTTTAAGACACATGTTCGGGACCGAAAAGATTCTACTGATACACACTACCAATTAAATAACCAAAATTTTTAACAAATCCAACGTTCACTTCTCGTAAAAACTTTATAGTTATATGCCCTATAACATATATATATCTGATTAAATAGCCTTCTTATGAAGGCATAACCCGAAGTCTCAATTCGACTTCGTACCTCGGTCTCCCTCACATCGATCAGAGGAGAGAACTATATGTAGTGCTTCTATGTCGCACTTTAATAGCCATCAATCACTCTTCTACGTGATTCTCGGCTAAACTTTCCAATCCCACTTTCAACAATAAATTTAATAAAACAAAATAAAATAAGAGGAAAGAATAGCATCTCTCCACTCACAACATCGTTAAGTGTTCATGCAGCGGAGTGTCTCGCAAAGCGAAATCCAAACAAGGAACCCCTCCGACACATGCCTACTTAACTGGTTGATCATGGAGATAGAGAGTAATACACATAAAATAAGAGAAAGAAAAGGTGGTATATCCCCACTCCCAACGTCGTTAAGGTTCACGCGTGGAGCGTCCCACAGAAGCGGAATCCAGACAAGGAACCCCTCCTATACGCTACCACTCAACTTTGTTGGTCGTGGAGATAAGGCATAACAATCACATACCAATATCACATCATACTCGACCATGTTAAGGACGAGTAAATCGGCCTCAAAGCACAATTTAGTAAAAGAAATTCCTACATACATACAAACAAAAGAAATGAGCGAACCATCACCCATAGGACTCGATACAAATGAAAATACTCTCAGCAGATTTTATTAAATCTGTAGTCTGAGAAGAGCTCATAAAACAAATGAGCGTATAACACCCGCATCGACTAACACATAACTCACGTATCTCTGGAAAAAAAAACTTACCCTCAATAACGGGCGGTGCCGGCAGAGCTGGAGGAAGCATAGCCTCCTGATTATAACAAACACATCCATACTGTAGTGGTCCCTGCTGCAGAGGAACGACCATAATAGGTACCGGAGGTGGAAACTGAACATATGGCTGTTGCGGAGCCCGAGGAAACTGACCCCCAATCATCTGAGGACACTCTTTCTTGTAATGATCTGCCTCCCCACATTGGAAGCACCGTCCCTTCATGTCCTCCCGACCTCGACCTCTGTTATTCCTAAACTGGGAAATGCCTCGGTCCAGATGATCTCTACCTCCAGGGCCACCCCGACCTGTCTGTTGCAAAGCACCTTGTCCGTGCCTATTATTATTGCCACTCGCAATAAACTCTCCAAGACTTCTTACTTGTCTCATTTCAGTAGCTTTCTGGCTACCCTGCATATATAATCGATGCTCCTGACAATGGAGTGAGGCTGCATTCATAACCTCACTAAAAGTCTGGAAAGCTGGGTTACCCAATAAGTGTTGCCGAATTCTCCAGTTTAGACCTCCATTAAACTTCGAGATCTTCCTCTCTTCCGGAGTCACCTCATCCGGTACAAAACTTGCCAACCGGGTGAATTCCTCTTCACACTCCGCTACAGATCTCTCCCCTTGCACTACATCTTACAACTTCCTCTTCATCTCGCTCTGAACCACGGGAGGAAAATACTTAAGATCAAACAAAGCCCAGAACTCAGTGATTGACATTGTCTCTCTGCTCTGGTGTGGTCATCATCTCCCACCACTGTAACGCAGATCCAACAAGCTTAAAGGTGGTAAGGACTTGTTTCTTATCCTCACTACATTCTATCATTCGAAGGTGGCGTTGCATGTCTTTCTTCCATTGATTGGCTTTAATAACATCAGCACCTCCCTCGAATTCCGGGGGTTGCCCTTTAGAAAGGACTCCCTAACCCTTTCCCACGGAGTAAGTCCCGTAGGAGTTTGAACACCTGGAGCCCGTGGCAATTGTTGGACCATTGCGGTCATGGCGGCATTAATCGCTCCAGCCACTATGTTTGCCACATCCGCAATGTTAATAGTCCTTTGTGGCGGTAGTGGAGGACCTACCTCCTCTTCAACAACTCTATTTCGTCTCGATGGGCGACCTCTCTTAGGCGGCATCCGAGATGGAAGAACAATAGTATTAGAATATTAGTTAAAACAATCTATCTTGCAGAAGATCGCAAACATAAACAACAAGAAGTCCTAACATTAGGCCCTACATCAAAGAACGCTACGGTAGAACGAGACAAATCCACACAGATCCTAGTACTCTAGAACCTGATGCTCTGATACCATCAGTGACAACCCGCGATCCAAGATAAGGGGTGGCCAGCCCGATACTCAAACGTAACAGGAATCATGGATGGATATCATTCTCAGCATCACAAAATATAAACTGAGTATACGGGAAAACCACCCAATAAATCAGAAAACGGGTTGCCAAAAGGTGTAAAATTTTAAAAATACATTTATGAAAATTAAATTTAAACAACCCAATCTGATAAGCAAGTGGAATTCCATAAAATATATATAATACAACCAAAACGAATGTATACAAATGGGCCGAATAGGCTGTCGGTCCACAACTACATACAACAAAATACAACAATTTAAGTATCTTACATAATACATTCATTAAACCGGTACAAAAGTTTGGGCCACACGCCCGAGTAAAAAGACCCGATCATATCTAGATCAACAAGAATGGAAGCGTCTAATACAACGTCCTGTAATAACCCGCAAAATCTTTCAGCTCGTCTAGGGCAAAGGAATATGAATATAAAAACGGGCGTCCTTGCGGTGGAGCACCTGAGCGGATACAGTAATATATATACAACATGGAAAGTAAACCGGTCAGGGTCGGGTTCTATATGATTACCAGAAGAATAAAAAGCATGATAGGTATGAACAGTTATGCAAGAATGATAAGGATGATAATATGACATGCTATCTACCATTTCAAACAAGAATTTAAAGTAAAGCACTTTAATTTAAAGCCCTTCCTCATTAATACAATTTCCATTTCCTCCTGACATTCCTCATTAGGAATAAAACCATTTATTCGGTTTAGTCAAGAAGTTATAATTTCTTTTCATTAATTAAAAACTTCCCATATTATCTTTCCATTCCTTATTAGGAATATCATTTACATCAAGTGCTCTTTATGGCACATATATTATTCCCGTGCTCTTTATGGCACATATCTATGCTCTTTATGGCATTTATCATACGCTCTATGTGGCGTTTATCCACCATCAAGTCCAGCTTGATGAAAATAGTTATATACATATACATATAACGATTCTAAGACCGCCCGTCCGGGTTTCCCCACTGTGCGCGCCCCTAAATGACCATCATCTTCCAGGGCCTTAACATAAGACAACCTGGGCACCTATCGCAATACGTCGGGAAGCGGCCATGAGCCTGCGGGGTAGTCAAGACCACACCCGGAATCTCCTACCCATCGCAGAAAAATATACAACAATAAGCGCTCCCATGGCCTAGGACTATATTCACCCTGCATTCATTAGCCAGGGGGCTTCACCTCACGAGCGAACTTCCCTTATGATGTCATTTAGAGAGGTGTGTAATAGTAAATTAACATTTACATTTTTACATTTTATAATCATAATCCTTACCAATTCCATTTCCATTACCCAAGTGATTAGTTCCTTATATTTGAACCTATCCTTACTAAACCACCAGGTTCATTTTATTTGAATCAATCATCATTGAACCATTTAGGTTCATTTTATTCGAACCTAATTCCCATCGAATATTGTCATTAATATTCCTCAAATTACAATTTCCGACTAAGTCTCGAAATGATCATTTTGATTCTACAAGTCCCCAAAGTTTATGTAACTTTGATAAGCCCCTCTAGTCTCCAAGTTAGGGTATTTAACTTCCTAACTTCTAAAAGTTCGAATATAAGGAGTAATGCCTTAACATTACTTTAAATCTCCCCAGAGTAAACCCCAGATGAACCCATTTCTAGTTTAGGGTAACGTCCAAACTCAACTAATACTCTAGGACTCTACGTTTACTTCTTTTAGAAGGTTCCTAGGTCCTAATCCTAAAGAATAAGGATGAAAAATTTAAAAGGAAAAAGACCCCAAAACTGCTGGAACCGAATCGATTCGCCCCAAGGGCAGAATCAATTTGCCATGCCGAATCGATTCGCCCTTAAAGCGAATCGGTTCGGAAGATAAAACCAACATTCTGCATACAGCCGAATCGATTCGGCCTTAACCCGAATCGATTCGGGTATAAAGACCTGGGAGACTGCATCTATGCGAATCAATTCGCCCTAAGGGCCGAATCGATTCGCCCCTGCGGAATAGCCAAGAATGGCTATGGAGTTTTGAACTCCAATTTCTTCCCAACTCCAAATCCAACCCCAACCGAAAATCATATGCTGAAATTTCTACATCCTAAACACATTCTAACTACCAACCTCAACATCATTTATCATCCAAATCCATTTCCAAGGGTTAATACCCAAAAATCCAACAAAACCCTAACATTTCTAAATCATAACAAATCCATAAATATCAAGACTAATTATTCTACTTAAACTAAATAATTGAAAGTAGATTACTTGCCTTGAGTGTAAGAATCTGATTTGATGAAGAAGGAGGCAACAATCCAAGCTTGAATCTCTCTTTTCCTCCAAAGTTCTCTTCCTCTCTTTCTCTCAATTGTATAAAATGGAAGAATGGGAATAGGGGTGGGAAATAAAACGGGGCTTAAGTCCTAAAATCCCACTTAAGTGACTAATACGCGATAAAATAATACGCGACTACACTACTTAAGGCAAAACCAGTCAAAAGTGACCGAAATGCCAAAATGAAATATGGCACTTATTTTGACTGTCTCACACCTACCGGGACTAACTACACCCTCCAATTTATTATTTGGAAATTTTATAACTCATTTTACTCCCGGTTTCATATTAAACCAATTTGTTATTTTATATCTTATGACACCATAAATCACCTCATGGATATTTTTACCTACACACAAGGTAGTCATACAACATTTTAGTAAATATTGACCGTTCTCATAATAAATTAATATTTACTCAACATCTATCATTTTATAGTTAATTACTATTCACGATAAATAATTATAAAATGAGCTATCAAAAGAGAGGGTTATTACATCTCCCACCTCACTGTTACGTCTACATCTGATCCTGTCCCTATTTTGGAAACATTTCCCGATGAGCAACTTTTTGCTCTCTCCACCGCTCTTTGGTATGCCGATATTGTTAATTTCCTTGTTACCGACTAACTGCGCAATCATTGGTCAAAACAAGAGCGTTCTAAGTTCATGGCCCAGGTGAAATTTTACTCTTGGGATGACCCCTTCCTTTTTAAGTATTTCTCTGATCAAGTCATTCGTCGCTGTGTTCCTGACCATGAACAGTCAAGTATACTCTCCTTTTGTCATGATGGTGCCTGTAGTGGTCATTTTAGCTCCAAGAAGACCGACACCAAAATTTTGCAAAGTGGTTTCTATTGGCCCACTCTTTTTCGAGATGCCCACAACTACTGCCAGGCTTGGGCCAAATGCCAACAATCCGGGCGTATCTCTCGTCGTCACATAATGCCCCTCACACCCATTTTCATCATCAAAATCTTCAATGACCATCGCTTGATTTCATGGGTCCTTTTCCCTCATCTCATGGCTTCCAATATATACTGGTTACAGTTGATTATGTTTCCAAATGGATTGAAGCCATCGCTTGCCGCACCAATGACCATCGCCTTGTGGTCACCTTTCTTAAGGAGTCTGTCTTCACACGTTTTGGAACTCCCAAAGCTATCATTAGTGATGTGGGTAAAGATTTTTATAATCGAGTCTTTGAACATCTCGTCAAAAAGTATGGTGTTACCCACAAAGTTGGTCTCTCTTACCACCCTCGAACTAGTGGTCAAGTTGAAGTTTCCAACCCCGAAATTAAGTACATCTTAGAAAAAATAGTTAATCCTAATAGGAAAAACTGGTCCTTACACTTGAATGATGCTTTGTGGGCATACCATACGACTTTTAAGACTCCGATTGCCATGTCTCCTTATCGCTTGGTCTTTGGTAAACCATGCCACTTACCTGTCGAGCTTGAACATCATGCTTATTGGGCTGTCAAAACCCTTAATTTTGATATTGACGAGGCTGGCATTCATCGAAAGCTATAACTTAATGAATTAGAGGAGATACGGAATGATGCTTATGATTTGTCCAAGAAGTACAAGGACAAAATGAAGTGGATCCATGACCAAAGCATCCTCCGCAAAGAATTCCACCCTGGTCAGAAAGTGTTGTTATATAACTTCCGTCTTCATCTCTTTCTCGGGAAGTTAAAAACCCGCTGGTCTAGACCCTTTATTATTGAATCTGTTACTCCCTATGGTGCCATCACAGTTCAAAATCCTAAAGATGGTAGCCTCTTTCAGGTCAACGGTCAATGATTGAAGCCTTTCTTAGAGCTAGGCCCCTCTCACATTGAAGAAATTGACCTTGTTGACCCCATTTATGAAGACTGACCGTTCAGTCTTGTTTGGGGGTGATACTTATCGCCCCATTTTTTTCTGTCGCCCTGTGCTCTTCATAGTTCCTATCCTTAGGGTGCGATTGGGTCGGTCTGGATGAAGACATTAAACTTAGCGCTACTGGGAGGCAGCCTGTTGTTCATTGTTTCTTAGTATGAGTCTTATCCTGTTTGGAGGTAGTGTTTCACACCACCCAATGCTTTTCGCATGCTTTACAGACTTGTACATCTTTTTGTATCACATATGTTCTTCAGGTTTAATCTCTGCTCCAGAGTGCGGTACATTTCACTAGTGGTTCATTATGGTACAATCTTTCCTCCCTTGTGCTTTTCATTTTTATATATGGTTTTAAACATCGAGGACGATATTCCTTTTTGTTTGGGGGTGGGAAATTTATCAAAATTGTACCTCTTTTGAAAAATTTTAGAAACAAGTGGTTTTAAATTTTTTGTGTAGTTAAAAATAAATTTTTATGATATGATTTGTCTATCATCCCTCTTTTAGAAATCTCGGAATACCCGTGTTCGAACCCAAAAATTACGCTTTTAACCTTAAATTAATTAATACCTCTAAAAGCGTACTTGCACCATGAATTCCTAAACTCGACAATTTTACACTATCACGTCTATAATCAAAAGTTGAAGAGTAAATATATTCTCAAGAAAGCCTTAAACGATAACTAGTGGCGACTTAAACTCGTAAGATTTGTGATTTTCACCTTTTTGAGGGTTTTTACATATCTCCGAGTTACGAGTTGACTCAACTTTCTTTGGGTACTACATTTAGTCGTTGAATGATCTCATTATTTTTCAAAATTGGCTTAATCACTGAGAACGACATTACTTTCGAGTTGTAAGAAACATGTGTCTTGTAGTTTATCCCGAGCACTGAACCGATTTTTCCATACACTTACCATTTTCCCTATCACATTATCATTCACCCATTATCATTTTCCATATTACCCTTATCCATATGTCCCAAATACCATCCATCATTGCCATCGTTTTTGAAAAAAAAAAAGAGTGTTTGAAATTTTCCATGTAAATTGTCTTCATTTGTGCTATGAAAAGAAAAATGTATCGCAATATATATAAAAAAAGCAAAGAAAGAAAATAAAAATAGAAAAAAAGAAAAAGAAAAGCACGTGATCATAAGTTCAAATGATGAATACAATAGTCAGTAAAGTGTGTCACACTCTTCTCAAAAATCCTATCACTCATCTTCTTCAATTCATTATCCCTACATACCATTCATAAACCACATTTTCACTCTTGGTAATGTGTTCGGGTAAACGAAAAGATTATATGGTGAATAATTCGACATTCTCGACATAGTGGTTAGCATTCGTTCATGAGATCAAATTTCTTTCATGTATCCATCATTTCTTATAAAGTGTGTGAGACGTTTGTACTTGATTACATTTACTCACATCCTCACACACTAGAGAGATACACTTACCCAATTCTCAGAGAGTTCGATTCAGAGAGATATTTCCAGTGAGAATTGAAGTCAAAGCGTTGATTATATAAAGGTGATCTTAGAATTACTCTAATGATACTTAAGATTACTTCACACTACACATTCTGAGTTTTAGGAAGGATTACGCTTTTCGGTATTAAATAATTTTATATCTTATAATTGAATACGGTGCTCCTTGATATCCTTTTAAAGTTGGGTTATATAGCGTTTCATCGTCAAATCTGAAACTGCATTTAAATAAGTTTCGAATTTTGTGGGTATATTCACTGCAAACCCTCGTGAGACACCACTCGTCCTTTAGGGCAACTTCCTGGTTTAACGACTTGTTGCACATGCTAAGTGAAATCGCCAGTGCCTGCGAAAGTGGCACACTTTTGGTTACTTATCTCTATTTTCTCTCTAATTTTTGCTCAAGGACTGACAATGTTCTGTTTGGGGTGGTATGATAAGCACCCAAAAGTTTCTATTTTATACCCCGAATAGATGCATTTTAGTCGCTCGTTTTTAATAAAAATGACCATATATTCGTATTTATTTATGTCTCAGGTCAATACGCAGTTGCGGTACAAATAATGCTAAATCAGTACAATTGCGACTCAATAGCGATCAAAAGCGTGCATCGAAGAAATCAAAGGAGACTGCAAAGTCTGGAGTCCTATTTGAGCTTACCCAGAAGAGTTTCGATGCCCCGAATCAGTCCCGTAACCTTAACCTAGCCCAGACCGAGCCCAGTCCATCACCCAAGCCTGTGTGTGTTGAGTTTTTACCTTTTTAGATTTTTTAGATTTTTATTTTGAGTCATTTTATTTTTAGGATTTATGTAGGATTTTTAGAATTTATTTGGATATTTTATTTTTATTAGTGTATTTTGATTTTGATTTTTTCATTTTTATTAGTTTTTAATTTTTAATCTTTATTTTATTTTATTTTTATTAGGATTAATTTTTAGTAATTTAATTTTTTACTTTTATTAGATTTCATTTTTTATATATATATTTTTTATTTTAGTTTAGTTTTATTTAATTAGGATTATATATTTTTTAGTTTTAATAAAGTTTTATTTTATCTCTTTTTATTTAATTTTTTTTGGTTTGAGATGTTAGTTTTTTTTAGTTTTATTAGATTTTAAGTTTTTATTTTATTTAGTTATATATTTTTTAGGTGGTGTTATTTTTAGGGGTACAAATTAAACACATAACACACTCAATCACACTCTAACCCCATGCATTCACTCATACCCAAACAACTCACCATCACCCACACTCCTTACCATACATCGTACAACACCCAAAAACACCCCTACTACACTATTCATCATCTTCCCTAACCACATGTCTCACTCTCTCTCATCACCCCATAACCAACCATTTCACCCCTTACTCCGGTCTCCAATCCGGCGAATCACCACATCCCCTGGCGCCTGAACCCTAGACCCAACCCAGCCATGGCAGAATCAAGCCCAAACCACGAGCCCCATTCTGGACCCATTTATGGAGGTTCAACCCGTGATCGCCCCAGAACCCATTCAACCCGATCGCAACCCCTGCCCGATCCTATGAACCTCCAACCTCCGAACTTCAGCCCGAAACCCGTCGTCGCCATCGCCGGCGATAAAACCAGGCGACCTCCCACCGGCGCCGATCTATAACTTGACCTGTCCCATACCCAGAAACTCGAACCCGCGATTCGAAACCACAAACCCGTGTCCGAATCCAGTAACCCGCGTTCCCCCAAAACCTAAACCCGCGTCAACCTCCACCCACCAAAATCGAAACAAATCCATTGTCAATAATTATCTCCAAGAAACCCTCTTCTTAGCCAATCCAAATCAAATCCCAAAAAAATCTCTTCCAAACAACTTCGTGGCTTATTAAAAAGAAGAAGGAAAGCTCATAAAAAAAGACTCTCATCAGGAAAAAAAAAAGAGATGCACAGAGAGAGAAAAAGAGACTGTATATTATGTACAGTTTAGGGTCATGAAAAAGTTGAGAAAAATACAAAAAAAAATTACTTTAGCTTTAGAATAATTTTTAGGTTTAGTTTTTAGTCTTCTTTTTGTAATCAAGAGCTGAAAATTGTGAAGAAGTTGGACGCATGTCAAGGCGCATTTCAAGATAAATTTGGGAAAAAAATTGCGTATTGTATTTCTACATTCTCTTTTCAATTTATTTCCTTCTTGACATATTATCTACTGTTGTTTATGCACACATGAGAATGTTTGGCTAAACACCTCGTTCAAGGGGTGGGATGCAATGCGAATGATGTTAATTTAATTAATTGGTTTCATTAATTTTATATTTGTAGGTAAATTAATTTTAATTGTCACCAATTAATTTATGTAACGAGAGTTAGTAAATTAATTGAACAAATTAATGTTTGAATTTAGGAATCGAACTAGAGATAGGTTTTTCTAAAATTTGAATATTAATTCGGTGTTGAAAATTGAAGATTTCCATTGTTTTCGTTAAATTGATCCTAGCGGGTAATTTTCTAAAAATAGTGTAGTCCTTATTTTTCATTGTGTGACATTTCTAAATTAATTTTCTAAAAAAGATTCTATTAAATTTATAATTTTAACGAGAGTTGGATTATTGATTTAATATTATCTCAAAATATTTCAAATTAATAAATTGAGAAATTAAAATAATTGAAAATGTAGTGTAATCCCATCTCTTGACTTTCTCACATATTTCACACTCGGTTGCACATTCTTTTTCATTCTTTAGTCATTTTATAATTTTAGCATTTAATTAGTTAATTTTTCCCTTGAAATTATTTTAAAAATAAAAAAAAAAATAAAAAAAAAATTGGAATTGCACGTTTTCACAATAATTGTTTCACCTTGGAAGTTGGATTGATACTCGTACTTACCGCTATACAAGTTATTTTTAGACAAGTTTTGTAGGTACTCAAGGGAATTTTAAGAGTGGCTTTTGCACTACAAGGATACATACGCAAAAAGCTTCGTATCAATGCGCGCAATCACACAATAAACACATATATGTTAGCAAATCACTTAAGTCTCATCTTTGTTCTTCCACGATCTAATTTCTTAGTTAATTGTTTTTTTGGTATTATCATAACATAAGAATTTTGATTTTTATTCTACGAAAATTATTATTCATTTATTTAACTAACTCAAATAAAATTTACATAAACACATGCGTGCATGCACACATATCCCTTCATAGTGATAACAAGACACAAATATGAGTAAGACATAAGCTTGATTGGATAAGGATTAGTTTTATATGTAAATCGTATATATCAAATATTTATCAACAAGACATATATCTATTTTTTAAATGGAAGTTTATACATAACTCTTATTTTACTTTGATAAACTTAATGATGTTATTATATACAAGTCCTATATGAGTAGGCATAGATGAAAAAATTTCAATCAACTTTTATCCACTTCTTCCTTCCCGTAATAAACGTAGAATGTTTGCTTCACACGAAGCATTTCATGAGAAAATATACGAAGACTCGGGAGAAGATCATGAGAAGTAAGCTTCAAAGGAGCACCTCACGAGCCATTTAAATTTTAAATATTGGGTCTTGTAATGGCTTATGTGAAGCCATTTTGCACATGATATTATTCTTGTACATAGAGGAATGTTCTCATTCACACAAGAAGAGAATTTCATGTTATTCTAATTAATAATGATTTAGTTTTCTATATTGGTATAAAATAGCTATTTTTTTGCACAAACCCAATAGAGCATTTTCATGTGCTCTTCATAGATCTTTGTTCAAAAAATCACAGCCTATGATATATTGAATACCTAAACCCTATTATAATCTACATTATTAAATATATACGTTTGGGGTGGATTTTTTATGTGGTTGAGGACTAATTAATGTCGATGGACACCCATGTGAGGACCAATATAAAGAGTTGTAACGGTCATGCAATGGTGTTACATCAATGTTTTGGTCAGATATTGGAGGGAAAGATTACGTATTGAGTAAATACTATAAGACTAATTTTGAGCCATGTAATTTTATTTGCATGATTACTGTGAAGAGTTTGGGAGTTGCGTCTCCGTGATTTTTTCCAGCAAATATTTTCCATGTTAATAGGGTATTTGCTTTAATTTTTGGCATATCTCAATATTAACACATATGAAATTATTCTAACACAATCTGGTAAGCATAAAATTTGAATAAATTAATTGGATTCAATTAACTCAAAATTTTAATTAATTCACAACTTAACTTAAGAAAAAGGACATTGTTTAAACCTTAATGGAAACTAATTTTTCCACTAAAAACATTATATGAAAGTGGGTAAGATTCTGAAGTAACCAAATCCATTATTACCCGTGGGGGAGTAATAATCTAAGTAGATATGTTAAATTTCAAAGGTATTTATAATTCTTAAGAGGCTAAATTTGGAATGTAATTTTTCCATTAAATAAATGATTGTAAAACAACAAGTATTAATTTGGGACGAAGGGTTTAGGTTCATAAATTTTTTCCTTAGAAATTTATAGTGGTCGTGCATCTTGTTTGATAGACCTCAATGACTATATTTCAATAATAGTATTTGTTGCCTCGTATATATACCCAAGATGAGGGGATTGGATATTTATAAATTCAATGTCATTTTAAAACTTTTAAAACTTCTCTTATAAAAGATTAGTTGAAATTGGATGATTCAATTAATAAATAAGTTCAAATATTGAATAGTAAAGCTAGAGTATTAACAACAATATAATAAAGAGAGTTTAGAGAAACTTTGCAAATCGAGATTTTAACGTGGTTCGACATTGCCTATGTCCACGCTAAAGACAATACTCGATAAACTTCATTATCGCCATTACACTAAATTAAAACCAACAACATCACAAGAATCACACTTTACCAACTGCAACCAACAAAACACTATACTCGTCCCTGCCCAAGCGGAACACATGCAAGAGAGACATGTCTAATCCCACCTTAACTCCCAGCAACTACAGGACTATGGGTCGTGAAGATACAATGAGGTTCAACCATAGTAACAACAATATGTTTCGTAATCCAAGTGTAGAACAAACTATGCTTCAATAAGCAACAATAGTGAAATGGGTTAATTTTTTCTCTAGCGATAAGTAAACTTTCCAACAATTACAACTACAATAATTTTAATGGTTAGTGATGTGACTAAAAAAATGTGTCTCTATTGCGTGTGATTACGGATCAAGTGGAAGTCGGTCTCTCAAGTAGTAATCCGGTAAACCTGGTGTCGAACGCAGGGAATATGACGCAAAGTGTGACGACGAATAACCTTACGTTCGACTCGAAGAAAGAAAAGAAAAAAGGATTGATTGTGCGACTTTCCTATCAACTAATGCATGTTAATTAAACTAGTAAATTAATTATTCATGCGAGAATAACTAAGTGATTTTAAATCAATGTGAGAAAATGGAATTGGAGTACACTTTCTCGAACTGTCGGTGATTACTTAAAACATAAAATCTTCAAAAACCTAATTCTCAATTCAAGGAATCATCAAATAATCTTTAAGAATTTGACATACACGGATTTTACTCCTCATAATATCAAATCAAAAATTATATTTAACGGGAATGACAAATTACAGAAACTCATATTATATCCTTAAACATTTTGGTTACCTAGGAAAAACGTAATTAAAAGACCAACAATGTTTACTTCGATAAGACATCAATCCTTTGAATTCTTAATTAAATTGTATTCACTTTTAAATCCATTCGTAACACGTAGGTTGGGTTCGTGTACCCCAACCCTCTAATAGCTTAACCAGGCATAGTGATGTGGGTAGTAAATGAAGTTCTAATGTTTCATGTAATTGAAATCATGTCAAAGTAATATCTAGACATGCATGGAGTTATTAACTTCCCAGAAAATAAATAAAGGATGCAAAGAGGAAGAAGATTCAAGAATAAAGTAAACAAGACAAACTTTCTGTATTAAGTCTTAAGAATAAATCCATAAATGTATAATCTTATTGCATGAATTCAAAGCTATGGTTCTTGCCTCATTTTCTCTCCACTCTTAGGTAAAAAAACTGAGAAAAACTATATCTAATGTGAAACTACAACCCTACTTGGTGGTTTTTGCAAGAGTCCTTCTCTAATACAATTCTAAGAAAAATCAACATTTAAATGAACATTCGCGCATCAGGTAACCTGAACCGGTTCGAGAGCATTGGTCAATCGGTTCTCTATCGAATTGGTTTGGAGTACGATTTGGCAAAACTTGTTGCCTTAGCTTGTTTTCGTTTCTTTCTTTGGATTTCTTTCTCAACTCAGAAGTTGCATAACTTCTGATTCGTAGCTCGGATTAAGGCACCATTTCTTTTAGTGTTCTTGTTATTTTACACTCTTCAACTTTTCTTAGGCTCACTTCAAGGTTTGGGCTGCAGAATTATAAAAATGCCCTTCAACTACCCATCATTTGTTTCTTTTACTGTTTTGATTTCTCTCTCTCACTAACTTGCATGAAATAGCTGTAAAATACGTGGGACATACACAAAGACACAAAATACTCGTCAAAGAGAGTTATTAGCATCTATCTATGAGATAAATTCATTCTATTTACACCGCATGGGATCATAAAAGGACCAAAATTAAGAGGATAAATATGAAATATTTACACCTAATCAAACCCCCTAACTTAGAACGTTGCGCGTTCCGAGCAATGTAAAAGAATAAGAGTTTGAGTTAAAGACCCATAAAAAACTTTATTGGGATATAATACTGTTTTTGTGAGCAAGCGAATGCATTTAGCGTATGCAACTAGCCGTTAAACCCCTAGGTTACTCTATCAGGACGAGTGGTGTCTCGTGAGGGTTTACAGTGAATATACCCACAAAATTCATTTTTTGACTCAAAGAAAAATTAAAATACTTAAAAATTATACAATTTAAATTCTCCAAAAATTGTCACCGTAAATTTATATTCAAAAGTCTTATTTTTTTTTGTGTTTATGCGAAACCGAGAATTAAACCACTAACTTCCACTGATTGATCATTATGTTACTTTTTGAAAATTTGTTTTGATTCAATTTTCACGGGATACTCTCACAAATGAATCACTTAGAATGTGACTATTTTCTCTCGTGTGCATGATTTATAAGATTGAATATAAGGGGATATAAATTCATCCACACAAATTTGAAAGACGAAATTTTTATGGTGGAAAGATCTCATCATTAGAATTTCGTCATTGGAAAACGTGAAACATTGCCTCTTATTCATACCAATTAATCTCTATTATTATTTTTTTCGTTTCTTAGGCTCTCCAAGTGGTAATTAATTTCGTTATTTGGATTCGTTTAGGACTTTTTCTCGTTTAAGGTGTATTAGGAAAAAAAATAGGAATGGTTTAAAAATTCAGAATTGCGTAATTTACTTGCTTACAATGTCCTCAGGTACTTTTTCGGGCATTTGCTCATTTTTAAATTTTTTATTCTTTTTTTTATTGAGCATCTTTTTTCTTTCCCCTTTTTAATTCACCATTTCAACTTAGTTGATGGACTTTTATATTCACAACTCCTAGCTACATGGGTTTTGCGGGTGATCAAACGAAATTGAAAAATTTTATTAGGCTCAAAATGGCTAGCAAAAGGATAATTTTTCACTATATTTTATATGGCTAATATTTTTGAGTAAACTAACGATGGCCTAACTTCATTTATCCAAATTATTCATTATGTTACCATATTCATCTCGAGATATATTTAATTTAGAGATATTTTAGCACGCTTTTCAAAAATAACACTTCGCTCGTTTTTCGTAACCGATCAAAACAATAAATTAGAGATCATCAATGAATTTTTTTAAATACTGAATTGAACTTCGAGTTAATTTTAACTTCGATTGATTTCATTATTAAAAAAAGGCTCAAAATCTCACTGGGTCAATTAATCTCCACACTTATTCATAAAGTTGTCAATTTTCATTTTTGGTCAATTTCAACTTAGTGTTCTTTATTTTTACAAATTGAGACTTCAAACAAAATTTTAGTGATATTTTTAAAAAGTTTAAATTCTACATTTTATTTATTTTGAATACAAATATTTTTGGCTTTTTAAAAAATTTTCATTTTTTTTTGAATTTTTTGGCATAAGCATACTTGGAACGAACATGTGATCAAATCAATGAAACTAAAAAATAAATGGGAATAGTATATCACACTCCGTGACTTATATGTTGCATTGTCCCCAATGCAAATCAAGAACACAACATAAAGAGAGAAAAAAGAAAGATATTACCCAAAATGGAGCCATCCCCAATGTGACACCCCGCTTAATAAAATACCGAGTGATCAGTCCTATACCAAATTAAACAGGAATTTCATCTGGTTCATTCTTAGCATCACTGTTGAATTTATTTTTAATTATTAATCACCTAGTCTTAAATTAAGCAAATGTCAAATTTTATCATTTGAATTAAATCAAACTCAACCAACATACTAGGAAAACAAATTAACCACTACAAGAAAGGAAACTAAACATGCCACAAAGTAAGTACAAGAGTTTGTCGAACAACATCGACTACAAGCAATCCCCAAAGTGCAAGTATAAAAGAATACCGCTACATGCCAAGACTGAATATGAAAGTACAAACTCAATAATACAAATGAAAAAGTCCTTATCTAAAGATAGAATGAGAAAAGTGTCTAAATAAAGAACCCGCAACAATACACACAAGATGTAGCTACACACCCTGTAGGAAGGAACAAGACTGGCGCCCCTGTGGTAGGACACCTAAGAGGTTTTTGAAAATATTTTATAGCAAGGGTTAGAACCCAAAACATTTAAAAATATTTAGCAAGTGAATCTAAATGCAAGAAGTAAATATACAAATACTCTCCATATTTAAATTAGTGTCGTGCACTCCCTTGAGTTTACCTCACCCCTCAACTAATGTGCACACCTACCGAAACTATAAACGCCCCATCTAGATAACCCTCCATAACTAACCTTGTCTCATATATGTCACTATTTTCCACTATCCCAACTTGAGTGAGTATCGTATACATTTTATGGTTTATTGGCCACATTAGCTTATTCAAATCAATTCCTATTTAATGCCATATAACATTCTCACAAGTTATATCCTTTACACCATTCACATCATGTATACGAGTTATAAGCTATATTTCACACTAACTTATTTATATCCATAATCAACTTGATACCATATAACCATTTCACAATTTATAGTATTTATACATTTCACACCATGTATACCTATCCGAATATAATTTTGCACTATATATACGTATCCATAACTCAACATTCATACTAACTTATTTAAGCTATTTCTCATTTAATTCCATATAACCCTTTCACAAGTTATATCATTTATATATTTCACACCATGTATATATATAAATTCCGTATATAATTCTGAACTATATATACGTAACATATCTCAACATTCACACACATGTCGGATATACAATGCTATCACCGAACGCATAGGAGTCAACCGTAGTTCCAGCCGAAAGTGTTTTCTCCATACCTTAACGATCCCACCCCTCTAAGTCACAGACGCTATGGCCTGGGGAATATACTCAACATGCATTCGCTAGCCAGGGGACTCACCCCCATCGCGTAACCTCCTATGATAGCATTAATATTGGTATGGCTTTACTATATATATATATATATATATATATATATATATATATATATATATATATATATATATATATATATATATATATATATATATATGCACTACACATCAACATATATATAGGAATTCAGGCTAATGGAGTATTATGCCCATACCCAAGCCCAATACATTTAAGTTTACGGTCCGCCTTCATTTTAATCAATTACACACTAATTAATTCTCATTATTTTGGTGTAACCCTTTCACATGTATTCGGACTCTCTATCTCTTAGCCCGAAATTCAATATTCCCAATTCAATATTCAATTTCATCCAATTAAGTTTCCCCCACTTAATTAATAAGGTTTCAATCACTCAATCATAAACGTTAATCTCTCAAATTTAATTAATCCTCTAATTAATCCAAGGCTAAGTAGTCACACCTATCAATCTAGGCAATCTCCAACGGAATAACAACTAAAAAATATTTCTTAAAATTTGCCCCACGAATCTGTCCAGATTTTTAAAATGTCGTTTTGGGGCATTTTGGAGCCATTTTGGAGAAAACGTATCAGATAACAAATGTTAGAAAATGTGATTTTCTACCGGGCCTCTCAGACAGAATCCCAATTAGAGCAGTAAATACCTCAATTCTGTATAAATTTCTTCATAATAACTTTTCAAGATTTATCCTAAATCCATTCTTTTGTTATCACAAATCTAGCCCAGACAATTTCATCAATTCAATCATCAATTCTCAAAACCCCTACAGATTTATAACTTTCATTAAAACGAAATCCCCAACTTACTCAAGAACAAACCATAGAATTCAATTTCATTCCACCTCTTTTAATATGAAAATGTAGATGCAATTTAAACGACTTGCCTCAAATGAAGATTAAAAGCTTTGAATGATGGTGTTGAATTGAAATTGAAGCAATCACCCCAACATCCCCATGGTCCTCTTCTCTTTGGCTCTCTTCCTTTATCTTTTTCTTTCTTTAGCCTTCTAATGTGATTTAATGTTCCCTACCCCTTACCCATTTGGGGTTAAAAACTCTATTCACGTTTTTGGGCCTATGAGCCTTATAAAAAGGGTTCATAGTTTCTATATGGAGCTCAAACATATCTAATTAGGCCCCGACATCTAATATATGCATATGACCACTCATTTCGGACTATTTCGACCCTAACGGACTCAACCGCGCGCTCAAAATCACTATCCAAAATAAATTTCTAAAATTAACTCTCACCCGTTAGCTTATTTAAAGATATTCACTTTTAAATATTCCCATAATTAATTCTCATTAATTCACGACACAAGTGAATTACAAATTATTGAATTAATTAAATAAAAATAACAACTTAGAAATTATGAGGTGTTACATACTTCCCCCCTTACAACGGAATTTTGTCCTCAAAATTCGGATAAGCCTCGTACTCCCGGTCTCAACTAGCCCTGCGATCACTTACTCTTAGCATTATTACATAAAGTAATTGAGAAAAAGTAATTAACCAGAGCGCCCATCCACCCTAGACCCGTGCTTAACCGCACTAAATGAAGCACGGAATTTACTAGCCCTTGATCTGTAATATAACTTCGATCCCACAGTTATAACATTCCCAATACCCTCCTCTCGGCATGAAAGTATACATGATCACTCTTATGTAAAAATACAATACCTATTGTCGCACCCTTACTATCACTAGTTTCCTTGTGCGAAGGTAAAACCCGAGCTATATCTTTCCGCTCGACAATAAGTCCAACCACTCTGAATAACATCAGAAATGTCCCTACTCCCCGGGATTTCAATTTAACAATATTAGTACATTAACAACAAACACATTTTAACATACATTACCAAATATATACGCTAAACCCTATCTTAAGTGAAACCTAGCAACGATAATTCATACCCTGGTACCGCTAACACCCAGTCTTACTATAGCTATCCACTATAGCCCCAAACTATAGCTACACAGTTTAAACTTGGAAAACATCCACACTACTCCCATTATCCTCAAAAGTAATAATCTCTCGTATAATGCAACCATCCTCTTAGTGTAACCCCCCCACTCTCACGTGGTTAACACCAAAGAATTCCGCTATTCCACGGTACTTAATTATATACACTATGGCTATTTAACCCAACACCTCCACTAATATCCATCTCACTCACGAATCCCAGTGATAGCAAATTGTAAGTTGTGATGCACTCACTGCCACATCCAAACACACCCATGCTTAATCATTCCATTATTCGGGAGACAACTTATTCCCATTCCTCTAGAATATTCCCCAATCATTGCCTTTGCATATTCTCCCCGAATATACTAAGTATCTGCCCGTAGAGGCTCTAACTCCTCCCAAAATGCCCATACATCCTCTAACTACAAACCTCCGATCATCAATTACGTAACCATAGTTGTCTCAATTTCGGCCCCCGCATTATCGATGTGGCTATATCCTCCAAATATTTTCGATGACTTTACTCATCACTTATTCAATTCTTCCCAGCATTACTCCGCCTTTATTATCGATGTGAGATCCTCAAAATGCACCTTTAGTCCCATACCTAAGGGTCCCTGCGATGGCAAAAGAGATACAAATAAATCACACAAAACTCATCTGAATATGCACAATATAACAACTTGTGGTGCCAAAACCTCACAGTGTTTCTTTCGCAACACCTTCAGGCTCCACTGGCCCTATCACTTAGTGGCTTTCCGCTTAACGTATTTTCTCCACACGTTCGCCAATTATCATTAAATCCAATGACCTAGAATCCAATTCCGTCTTCACCTTACGACATTTAACTAGGGCTTATGCGTATAACACTTCCCAGCAAAGCCCAAACGAACTTTTCCTAGTGCATTACTCCTCATCATCATTGGTCCTTGATTTCCACAGGACCCAAAGCATACCCCCGGGACTCTCGAATCTTGCCCCAATACTCCCAAGTCTATCATGGACTCCTGCGTCCCTAAAGGAGTCATATATTAATGTGCTCATACTATCACTAATCCCTCAGCGCTAAATATTAATAACAAGCTAAATCTCTTTGCTCCGCGACAACCTTACATCCTTTGAATCTCCTCAGTAAAAATTCTACGCACCGGGATCCAACATAACTAGACAACTCCACCCTATAAATCCTACTTCACATAATATTTCCGGTATGATATTTCTCAACTCTTTTCCAGGTGAGACATCTCAAGAGAATACACATTCGGTTGAAATTCGAAAACGCTTGGATCACTCTCAATGATTTCTTCTTAAAAAAAGGGTGAAGGCCAAAAGCAAGTTTCAACCTCATCTGAGATTTTGGAAGAATAAGTCATTGAGTTGAGTTGGACATTTGTTTAATTTATCCAAGCTTCATAAATCTCGATTGCATCATTTAATTCCTTATTCCCACTTCACGAAGTTTTTTTCCAAGTGGTTTGTTGAATTCTCTCATTTTTCAGAATTTTCATATAATCACCCATTGTCATAGGTGGTTTTTCATTTTCTAGAATTTTGAAGCATTCACGCATTGTCTTGGGAGCGTAACTTTGAGAACTATTATCATAACAATTAAAGTCATTTTGCAAAGTTTGTTCCCAATCGTCTTGTTGAATTCTCTCATTTTCCAAAATTTTCATGTAATCACCCATCGTCATAGGTGGTGGATAATTTTTTTTCACGCCTAACTCTTTCATTTTTCAAGAATTTGAAAGCATTCACGCATAGTCTTAGGAGTGTAACTTTGAGAACTATTATCATAACAAATAAAGCCATCAAAAGAGTTAGGATGAGACATTTCAAAGTGGGAAATTTAAAAACATGACAAGCATAAAAAACTCAAGTTTCTCGAAACAATTTAGTATAAGTAAAAAAGAAAGTAAAAAGAATAAACAATACATATACAAAGTATTAAACACTAAAATCCTAAAACAAACTGTTCCTCGACAATGGCGCCAAAAACTTCACGCGACTAAATAAATGTGTCTCTAACGTGCGTGATTATAGCTCAAGTGCAAGCAAATCGCTCAATTAATAATCCGGTAAACTCGGTGTCGAATACAGGGAATAGGAAACAGAACGCGACAACGAATAGGAACAATGAATAACCTTACGTTTGACTCACAGAAAGAAAAGAAAAGAATATTTATTGTGAGACTTTCCTATTAACTAATACAGATTAATTAAACTAGTAAATTAATTATGCATGCGAGAATAACAAAGTGATTTTAAATTAATGTGAGAAAAAGCAGTTAAAGTACACTCCCAAAACCGTCGGTGATTACTTATAACATAAAATCTTAAAAAAACTTAATTCTCAATTCAAAGAATCATCAAATACTCTCTAAGAATTTGACATGTGCGTATTTTACTCCTCACAATATCAAATAAAAAATTGTATTTAACGGAAATGACCAATTACCGAAACTCATATTGCATCGTTAAACATTCTGGTTACCTAGGACAAAAAAAATTAAAAAACCTACAATGTTTATTTCGATATGACATCAATCCTTTGAATTGTTAATTAAATTTTATTCACTTTTCAATGCATTCGTAACACATAGGTTGGGTTCATGTACCCAGCCCTATAATATCTTAGTCGGACATAGTGATGTGGGTAGTTAACGAAATTATAACGTTGCATGTAATCGAAATCAAGATGACGTAATACCTAGACATGCATGCAGTTCTTAACTTCCCAGAAAAAAAAAAGTATGCAAAGAGGAAGAAGATTCAAGAATAAATTAAAGAAGACAAACATTATGTATTAAGTCTTGAGAATCAATCCATAAATGTATAATGTTATTTCATGAATTCAAAGCTATGGTTGTTGCCTCCTTTTCTCTCTACTCCTAGGTCAAAAACTGAGAAAAGCTATGTCTAACGTGAAACTACAACCCTACTTGGTCGTTTTTGCAAGAGTCCTTCTCTAATATAATTCTAAGAAAAATTAACATTTAAATGAACATTCACGAATCAGGTTACCCGAATCGGTTCGAGAGCATTGGCGAACCGATTTGCTGTTGAACCAGTTTGTAGTGAGGTTTGGAAAAAACTTGTTGGCTCAGCTAGTTTGCTCTTCTTTATTTGGATTTCTTTCTCAACTTCGAAGTTGCATAACTTCTTCTCCGTAGCTTGGATTAAGGCGTCATTTCTTCCCGTGTTCTTGTGATTTCACCCTCTTCAAATTTTCCTAGGCTTCGCTTCCATATTCGGGTTGCAGAATTACAAAAATTTCCTTCAACTCCCCGTCATTTGTTTCTTTCACTGTTTTGATTTCTCTGTCGCAGTAACTTGCATGAAATACTTGTAAAACACGTGGGAGATACACAAAACATGAAATACTCGCCAAAGAGAGTCAGTAGTATAAATATGAGATAAATCCTTTCGATTTACACCGCACGAAAACATAAAATGACCAAAATTAAGGGGATAAATATGAAATATTTATGCCTAATGAGTTAGTCTTTGGATCTTTATTACAAGTGGGTAAGTAAGAGATTGGCATCTTCGCTACAAAGGGGATTTTGATTTAAGCAACTCAAGTGGGTTTTCTTGAATCTTTTACTTTATTAAAGTTTTTGCGTCTAAAACTTTCAAATGGGTTTGGGACTTGGGTTTTCTCTCGTAAAACTCAAATATAGATGACACAAACTTGATAATGGGACTTTCAATATTGGGATGATATTGTAATAAATTGTGTGTTAAGAATGGAAGGAAAAAGGGCCCTTTTATAGGGTTTTCAAAAAACTAGTTGTTAGAGGGTGCATTGGTATTTTCAGAGGCTTGGGGAATTTGAATTTCAAAAAATAGTTGTTAAAACTTTGGACTAAAATGCCCTTCGATTAGACTCTGTGTGTAAAAATCATTTTGAAAACTTCTTCTTTTGAATTTTGGTCCAATAGAAAAAAATTCCCTATTTGACCCAATAATATGGGCTTTGGAGTCGGCTATCGAGTCGACTTTAACCCTCTAAAAAATCTTGGAGTCGACTCCATGTTGTCCAAATTTTCTATAACTTTAGGGGAAGGTTGAGGGTTATTTTAAAAGGAAGGTTTGAGGTTGTACTTGCTTTTGTGAGATAGTTTACTTCTTTATAAAAATTTCTAAACCTTTAGAACTTGGGAAGAACTTTTCTTGAATCTTTTGATCACTTGGCTTGGCATGTTGCTATTAAAATTAGGCTTGCACTTAGTTTGGCTTGTTTCCATGCTGACTTGATTCTTTAGATCATTAAACTCTTTACTTGTTCTTATGTGGTTTAGGAAGGTTGTATATGCTTGTTCTTGATGATCCCATCTTTATTTTCTTTGTTCATGAGCTCATGGTATGGATGATTTAATTACTTTGGATCCCAGATCTTGCTTTGATTGGTATTGGACAGCTTGTTTATGTATGGCTTGAGATGGGATGTATTCTTTGGAGACTTGTATGAACATGACATGTCTTTGAGGTTGAACATCAATTCTTCATCGAATGGTAACATGTTTGAATGGGCTTGCTTTTCATGGCTTGAAGTTAGATAATACTAGTTTCTTATCTTGGATTGATGACTTGTATCTTCATTGCAATGCTTGTGCCTTTGAGGGTTTGGTTGCATGGATGATATGATCCTTGTAATGTATCTCATCATGGATTGAGTATTTGTTTTTATCTCAAATATACTAGAGAAAAAATAGTGAAGTATGATCATATATCAATTGTGTTGTTATTATGCAAAATCATTTTCTTTGAAATACTTTAGGTTTCACAATATTTTTTGCAAATAAAAAAATTGTAAATCAAACGTTATAACATTTTGAAGTTTGAAATGAAAAAATATATTTCAAAAGTTTTTTTACAAAATGTTATGTAAATTTTTTTTTGGCTAACTTACAACACATTAAATAAGATAACTCTTAGAATAAGACTTATTTAGTGGAAAAGGGTTTCATGAAATTTATATGATGAAATTTTATGTAACTGAAACTATATATAAATCCCATTAACTTAATGTAATTATGTCTTATTATATATTATCTTTACATCACATTTTGTTAACCATTGTACACTTTTATATAATTTCACAAAGTATCTTTAGAAAAATAGGAGAGTTCATTTTACACTGGTTTAAAAGAAGAGAACTTTTACGACACCTATAACTTTTGATCGATATCTTATTTGAGGAGCCCAGTTTTGGAAAATTCTAGTTGATAGTTGTACACCAGATACAATGTGTCTATCAAAGTAGTGTTGGAAAATTGGACTTGAATTGGGTTTTAGAAAGCTGTCCAGAATTTTCTGGATAGAATTTTGAGCAATTTTGAGCTCAAATTTAGGTGGGACCCACACTACGAAAATCGTGGGACCATATACGAACGCGTTCACCTCCGCAAGGAGATTAACATAGTATATTCATACGTCCAATTTCAATAAGTTATGAATGATAAATATGTCCCCAAAGTGACTCACAAAGCAATGAAAGTTAATGAATTAGGTGTGTTTTAACTCTTGTCCCACATTGGAAGAGTAGTGGAAATTTGATGAGTTAATAACACCCCAAGTATGGACTAAGGCATGGATGCCTTGGGGGTATCCCAACTCTTTGAAGGGGAGATGACCTAAGCTATGCACGGGTTGACTTTCGGTCAAAAGTCCACACGCGCGTGCGCGCGCGTCCGTGTTATGAACAGTCTTCTTAAGACAATTTATTCCCTCCAATGTGCTCCGAGGTTGATGAATATTGTCTCCCAAGATAGAACGTATTTTCTAATTAATTATGTAGCACGACAATAATTAATTACAACGAACTCAAATATTGTGGCTTTTACTCAACAACAATGCAAGATATGTTATGCAGGAAAAAGAATTTCTGAAACATATATGACTGGAATTTTCTGGGACAAAAATGACAGCAATTCTGGAGGACGGAAATTTTTCAGTAATTAATTCTGTAGGGGAAATGTTTAATTTATAGCCTTTGTGTTGACTGTTGGAACAGTCAATGGAAATTAACTGTCAAAAACAGTTAATCAGTTAAACGAAATTAACTGTTGACTGTTGGCAATAACTGCCAACAGTTTATTAATTAATTAATTAATTTCGTAATTAATTAATAATTAAAGCCCAGAAAGTTAAATAAATTCGGCCCAAAAATGTAGGAGATTTATACAAGCCCAAGCCCGAACCGAGCCGAGCCGAGCCGAGCCGGCCGGCCGGACGGACGGACGCGCGCGCGCGCATGTGGACTTTTGACCGAAAGTCAACCCGTACATAGCTTAGGTCATCTCCCCTTCAAAGATTTGGGATACCCCCAAGGCATCCATGCCTTAGTCCATACTTGGGGTGTTATTAACTCATCAAATTTCCACTACTCTTCCAATGTGGGACCAGAGTTAAAACACACCTAATTCATTAACTTTCATTTCTTTGTGAGTCACTTTGGGGACATATTTATCTTCATAACTTATTGAAATTAGATGTATGAATATACTACGTTAATCTCCTTGCGGAGGTGAACGCGTTCGTATATGGTCCCATGATTTTCGTAGTGTGGGTCCCACCTAAATTTGAGCTCAAAGTTGCTCAAAATTTTGTCCAAAAAATTATGGACAGCTTTCTAAAATCCAATTCAAGTCCAATTTTCCAACAATCCCCCACATGAATGATATATCGCTATAAATAAAACCAAACAGATGCTAATGCAGATGCAGACACAAGTTGAGTAAAACTGAAGACTTATTGCATCGGGAGAAGTAGCCTAGTGGCCTTGAACTTTCTTTAGTGATATACTGTCGGATTTACTTAGTTAATCAGTAGACTTAATGTCCTTGAATCGTCAACCGTTTTTGTAAACCTAGACAACAGTATTCACACAATAATTCTTCAACACAGTTGGTTCTCACGTTTGTGTTCATTTTGGCCGTGAACACCACTTGGTTCCGCAAGTATTTTAGAGAATATGCCTTTCATTATTCTCATTGAAGTGGCCCCCTTCTTACTCACGTAGGTGACTTCCATAAAGAGTATTCTGCAATACCCCACTTAGACGTACTAAGATATAGATGTCATTAAAAGCATAACTTATCCTAATTTCGCGGTCGATATGCACTGTCTCATCTTTGGAATGGATAGGATTAAATATCCTCCAGTGCTTACTGAATACAACATAGTTAGGTTTGCCCACTGAACCTAGATCTTGGGATCTCCTATCACCTAGGATGGGTTGCCACTATATTGATTCTTATTTATTTATAGGCTTTTAAACCCATTCCTCTCGATGATCTTTCAACTTGCTCTCGGTTTAAACCTTTCGTTAGTGGATCCGATATATTATCTTTTGACTTTACATAGTCAATTGAGATAATTTCATTTGAGAGAAGTTGTCTAACGGTATTGTGTCGACGACGAATATGTCGTGACTTTCCGTTATACATGTGATTTTGTGCCCTTCCAATCGTTGATTGGCTATCGCAATGTATACATATTGCGGGCACATGTTTAGACCAATTTGGAACATCCTCTAAGAAATTTTGAAGCCATTCAGCTTCTTCTCCAGCTCTATCTAGTGCAGTGAATTCAGATTCCATTGTCGATCTAGTAATGCACGTTTGTTTTGAGGATTTCCAAGATACGGCTGCACCTCCGAGGGTAAACACATACCCACTCGTAGACTTAGAATCTTTTCTACCAGATATCCAATTTGCATCGCAATGTCCTTCAAGAACAACTGGATATTTTGAGTAGTGCAGTCCATAGTTTTGAGTATATTTTAAATAACCCAAAACTCTCAATATAGCTTTCCAGTGATCTCTTCCTGGATTACTCGTAAATCGACTTAGCTTACTTATTGAGTATGCTATGTCCGGTGGCGTACAATTCATGATATACATTAAACTGCCGATAATACGAGAATATTCTAGTTGAGATATGCTTTCACCATTATTTTTTGCTAGATGTAAATTTACATCTACAGGTGTCTTGGTAGGACTAATATCATACTTCTTGAATTTTTCAAGTACTTTCTCTATGTAATGAGATTGAGATAATATAAGTCCATCCGATGTTCTAGAAATTTTAATTCCTAATATAACATCGGCGATTCCTAAATCTTTCATGTCAAATCTACTACTCAACATTTGTTTTGTAGTTTTGACAATTTCCAAGTTACTACCCATGATAAGCATATCATCAACATAGAGGCATACAATGACATATCCATTATGAATGTATTTAAAGTAAACACATTTATCGCATTCATTAATTTTGAAACCATTTGATAACATTGCATTATCAAATTTTTCATGCCATTGTTTAGGTGCTTGTTTTAATCCATATAGTGATTTAACAAGCTTACATACTTTTCCTTCTTGTCCGGGAGCTTTGAACCCTTCAGGTTGCTCCATATAAATGTCCTCGTCTAGTTCACCGTTTAAGAATGAAGTTTTTACATCCATTTGATGTATTTCAAGTCCATTAATAGCAGCTATTGCTATTAGCATCCGAATGGACGTTATTCTTGTTACCGGTGAATATGTGTCGAAGTAATCCAACCCTTCCTTTTGCCTATTGTTCATATAAAAAATTAGATCACTCTAATTTATCAATCAAAGATAAATAAATGAGACAAAGAATTTTAAAGTGGTTCAGCCTTATAAGAATGACCTACGTCCACTGTTTTTTTATTGCTGAGTGTTTTGGGAATTCTCGATTACAAGTTCTATCAAGAAATTTCGGTCTGGATTCAGGTCCAGGGGTCCCTCTACAATGAGGATTGTACAATGTATTTATAGCCCTGAGGCTGTAAAGTGAAAGGGTAATACATTAAATGATGTACATATGAAAGGGTAATACATTCAATGCCCCTTAAACGTGTGCGTCTTAATGATAAGCATTTAATGAACAGTCAAACTGTTGGTTATCCAGCTATTAGTGCTTTGTTCGAGGTGCAGCTCGGACCGCCTGAGTTTCTCGGACTGCCTAAGCTTCTCGGTACTCAAGAGTTCCTTGGAGCGTGTGAGTTCCTCGGGGAAGCAGTGTTCCTCGGGGAAATAGTCTTCCTCGTTGTAATCTTGTTCCTCGGAATGTGTGAGCTCCTCGGGGAAGTAGTGTTCCTCGGGGACATAGTCTTCCTCATTGTAGTCTTGTTCCTCGGAGCGTGTGAGTTCCTCGGAAGTGTTTGTTGTTGCCATGTAGATTGCCACGTGTCTTCATTCTATTGGGCCATGTCAGCAGATTAAATTTGGTATCAACAGAAGCCCCCAATGTTTCATAGTTCGAAATTTGAGGAGTATGGAACATTCTTTCTCGGAATATGGTAGCTTTAAATGGTCTTCCTGATTTTTAGGAGTGTTTCCCTTGTATTTATTTCTCCTTCCACATTCGTAGAATTAAGCCTTTTTTGAACTTTTCTGCTCGCTTCGGTTCCCGCGTACTTTTTGTCCTTTTAGCCGCCGGTAGCGTAATCGTTTCTTTTTGTAATTATTACTTTTCCTTTTCCCAAGGTAGAGTATTTAAACGCTGCAGAAAATCCCATCGTCTTCTACTCTTCCAAATTTGTATTTTTGAGTTTTCCATAGTCTCTTTCTCTCCTGTGTATTCATCTTCTTCCATCGTTTGTTGTCAACAGATCCACTCTTTTTCTGTAAGATCTTCTTCCTTCTTCTTCATTTTCCTTTATTCATCATGGTTTACCCTGTTGAATCTCTTGATAAGTTTCGCTTTGATTTTTCTATTCCCTCATGGGTTGTTCTGAAAGAGCTTTCTGAGCCTTCTGATTATTTCCATTTGGTTGAGGGACATTAGTTCCCCAGCCTCTTTATTGCTGAGTGTGGATTTTCTTTTCCACCAAATCCTCTATGGCTGGAATTCGATCATTACTTTGACATTGTTCCTGCAAGAATAGCCCCCAACACATGGAGAATAGTTAATGGGGTGCATAGATTAAATCAAATCCATGGAACTCGCATAGGAATTCCTGAGATTATGTTCTGTTATAGATGGGCAGTTAATGATAACATTTTTTATTTGAAAACTAGAATGTTAAATAGGGCCTTAGTAGTCAATCTCCCTGATGCCAATAGGGATTATTTTAAGCACGGGGTTGTCATAAAAAATTGGCAACATGCTCCTTTATCAGGAGATGAAGTTTATCAGGGTCCCAGATGCCCTCCTTATGGCAATGGGATAGGTTTTTATTTCATTGTACTTATTTTGAAATCATGCTTCTTTTGTGTTTGATAAAATGTTCCACTGATATTTCAATGTTTATTTATTTGCAGTTGATAGCAAAAGAAAGTATCCAAAGGAAACAGATGTTAATATGAGACATCTGAAACTTATCTGGAGTCTGCATCAATCTGTTGCCGACGAGCATATCAGGTCGGCTTCATATCTGCTGCAATACAAGAGCTACACCACTTCTTTCACTACTCGTCCAGTGATAAGTGAATCAGAGCCAGTACCAGCTTCCACCAGCTCCTCGCCTGAATCTCACGTCCCTTTAAGAGAAAGGATAAAGAGAAGGAGACCTCCCACTTTGTTCGAGAAACCTGCCTCTGGTTCTGGAGAGGCAAAAAGAAATAAAGTTGATGTCCCAGGGAGGGGACAAAGAAGAATGATGCACCTTCCTCGGCTGCTGTCGTGAAGGTTGCCGAGAAGCCCGCAGTGGCTCCGAGCAGGTCTGCTACTCCTGGAGAGGTGATTGTAATATCACCGACCAAGGGTTCTTCCTTGGTTGAATCTGTTCCCGTTCCCCCGAGGAGGCTGAAGAAAATCTCCTCGGTCAATTTGGCTGACACCATTACTCAAGCCCCAGTTGCTGGAACTAGGGTTCCAACTTTTGTTCCCCCGAGCTCTGCCATGAGCTCGGTAAAGTCTTGGATCATTCCCAAGGTCCAAGGTACTGAAGAAAACCTTACTCGGGACATGGTCACCTCGTTAGTTGCTCGTCACCTTTCTTCTGTAAGTTTTCTTACTTTGAACTTTTCATATTTCCTTTGTCATTTCTGTTTCTGACTTGCTTTCTTTTTACTTTCACAGTTGACGAGCTACTTTAATATAATTATGAAGAAGGATGAAGCAATTAAAGCTTCATGCTCCTCGTCCAGTATGGAGGGAGCTTTGCAGGAAGCTATGAAGTCTCTAGAGGACTCTCATCGGACATATGCCACTGACAAGGCTATCTAGGAGAAAAAACTTGCCTCCATCGAGCAGGAAAAAGCTCGAGCTGTTGAAGTCTCCAAAGAGTTGGATAAAAAATGAATGCCCTGGAGAAGGCCAATAAAGAGTTCGAAGAGAAGCTCAAAATTACTGGGGAGCTTGAAGATAAGCTCAGGGCTTCCGAGGAGGAGATGGCTCAACTTCGGGAAGTAGGTCGGCAGAAGGAGGAGATTGAAAACAAATTGAAAGCTACTGATAACCTACTGTACGAGAAGCTCTCCTCGGAGTAATTAAAGAGGAAGATGGTTGTGAAGAAGTCCTTCAGCGCTGGCTGGGACAAGGGGTAGAACAAGGGGTTGGCTGCCATGATGTCAAAAGTTGAATATGGCAGCCTAAAATACTTCAGAGATGGATGGATTGCAGCTCTCCAGGAGATGAAAGTTGATGAATCTTCTGAGATTTTCCAGCAACACATTCCTGGTCCCCCTCCAACTCCAGAAGATGAAGAAGAGGACGAAGCTGCCTCAAAAGAGTCTTCTATGGTGATGGGAGATCATCCCCCAGCCATTCAGCCTGCTGTCGAGGAACTTCAGCAAATCGTCACTTCCTCCGAGCAATTGCCAGTGATCCCCGAGCGACTTCCTACTCCCTCCGAGCAACCTACTTCCTCATCCCAGCCTACCGAGAAGGTTTTGGAAGATAAAGAAAAGGTGTAGAGTTATTCGGGTTTCTCTTTATCTTTTTCTTTTATCAAATGTAACCCAGAACTTGTAACTCTGTACTTTATGATCTAATAAAACTTGGACTTTTTTGCATATTGTTGTCTATCTTCATACTCTGTCTTGATTCTTATTGATTATTGCTTTTTCTTTCTCTTCTAGTTTCTGGCCAGGATGGAATTATCATCTGCTCATGATACAAAGCTGCTGCGATAATGCAATGAATACTTTAAGGCTGGTCACACAGACCTGAGTGCAGCACAAGTTGTAGACACCCTCGGCGAAGATGCTTCAGAACAGGCAGTTGAAGCATATCAATATCTGAAGTGTCTTCTTGATCAAGCAGTGGCCAATAATGTGGCCTAATATGAAATGATCGAGGATATCCAAGGCACCCTTGAAGACCTTCAACTTCAATACAAAGAATCAACTGCCCTGTTGCATGAGAGTTATGAGAAAAAATACAAGTTGATCATTGCTGAAAAGGGCTACGAGAAGCTTTTTACTGGGTACGATGTGAGGGAGAGAACCTTGAGGGGTGAGGTTGAGGAATGTAGACAGATTGTCGAGTTGCTGGAGCAAGAGAACAACAACTTGCAGAAAGAGCTATTACAGTTGAAGTCTGCAGCCCCTTCTTCAAAAACCTTAATCCCAGTGACCGATGAGGGATTCTCATTCTTAGAGGTCGAGAACGCCAACTTGAGGGATGAGTTGGAAACTTTAAAGAGAGCTGGCCCCTCTACATCAACTCGTGGACGAGCAAGAGCTCCTCGGGGATGAGTAAGAGCAGCTGGATTCCTATCGAGGAACAAAGGACTCAGTCTGCATTAGAAAACCAGGCCTTCCAGTTAATGGCGAAGAACCAGGCTTTGGCTGAAATGTCAAAGAAAATCAGGGACTTGGAAGAGCAACTCTCTGAGAAGAAATCTACATTGGAGAACAAAGAGCTTTTCATCAAAAACCTCCACGAGCATATGGAAAGACTAACATATCAGTTCCACAAACAGCCCAGGGAGTTCTGGATGGCTGGATACAACGAAGCACTATACCACTTGGACGATCGTATCCAGAATGCCAACAATGAGGGCTACAAACAAGGCTGGTTGAATGCCTTAGGTGTGCTGCAGCTCGAACATGGTCATTACCTGTGGGACTACCACAATCCCGGGTTGCTCGACTTACCTGTGCCACCATACAAATTAGATATGAGTTGGATCCCTGCACGGGCCATTCCTCGGAGCTTGATTTCAAACTATCTCGGTGACTACAATCTCCATTCAAAAGCCGAGATATCTCGTCCCGAGCATCTCTTGGATCGACCATCCGTGATGAATGTCAGGATGTTGAAGGATCTCAACTTTATAAAGTCTCCTCTGGCTTTAAATGATCTGCCTGCTGGCGAGGAACCTGTGTCAAAAGCAGAGGGGAAAAGACCAGTAGAATAGGAATTTTTGATGTAATAGTTAGTATACATTTCAATATCAATGTAACCTATTTTTTGATTTAATGAAAGACTTTCATTTTTGTTTGCAAATCTTAATTGTTATTGCCTTGTATATCTGTGCATGTATATCTGTTAAAAAAGATAACAAACTATTAAAAAGATAACAATATTATGTTGTTTGTCGACCAGCTTATTGTCGAGTAGTGTGAGTTTGTGGTAGTCATTTGGCAAAAACAATATTTTGTTTTTCGACCAACTTAGTAATAAAGTTACGAGTATCAAAAATGTTGCTCGATCACTTAATAATAAAGTTACGAGTATAACAAATGTTTAAAATGTTTCCGACCAACCAAGATCGTTAAATTATACTTATCGACCAACTACAGTTAGTGGGCTTTTATCCCCGACCAGCTTTACTTGGTAGATTTTTTCCTTTTCATAAAATTTATCCGACTAACCAAGGTCGGTAAATTTTCCTCGTCGACCAACTACAGTTAGTGGGTTTTTATCCCTGACCAGCTATACTTGGTAGATTTTTACATTTTCATAAAATGTGTCCGACCAACCAAGGTCGGTAAATTTTCCTCGTCGACCAACTACAGTTAGTGGGTTTTTATCCCCGACCAGCTATACTTGGTAGATTTTTACATTTTTATAAAATGTGTCCGACCAACCAAGGTCGGTAAATTTTCCTCGTCGACCAACTACAGTTAGTGGATTTTTATCCCCGACCAGCTATAGTTAGTATTTTTGGAATAGTTGTAGCTCCCGACCAACCTTAGTTGGCATTTTCGAGAATATATTTACTTCCTAACCAACATAAATTGGCACATAGTTTTAAGAATATTTTTTTTTATTTCCCGAGGAACATATAGTTTTAAAAGTTTTACTTCCCGGAGGAATACAAGTAGCTTTACTTCCCGGAGGAATACAGGTAGCTTTACTTCCCGGAGGAAAATTGGTAGCTTTACTTCCCGGAGGAATATTGGTAGCTTTACTTCCCGGAGGAATATAGATTTCTCGACCAACCTTAGTTGGCATTTTCGAGAAAAAAATTGAGTAGCCTGAGCTTTGCCGAGTTTCGCCCCGAGTAGTGTGTAGCACTATTCCCCAAAAAACTTTCAATAAGAAGAAAGAATTCGGCAGAATATCTTCATTTTATTCATCACTAATAATATTTGCGCAGGTGCTCTGCATTCTAGGCATTCTTAAACTCCTCGCCTTCTAAAGTTGCTATTCGGTAAGTTCCTGGTCGAACAACTTCTATAACTCGGTATGGTCCATGCTAGTTTGCCTCCAGCTTATTGTGCTTTTGAATGACTTTCTTCAGCACATAATCTCCTTCTTTCAGGTCGCACTTATTCACCCTTTTGTTGTAGAACAAAGATGTTCGCTGCTGGTAGGCAGCATTTCTAATGGCTGCTTCTTCTCTAACTTCCTCGAGCATGTCTAAATCCAGTCTTCTCATTAAGTCGCTGACAGGGGAATTGAAATTCATAACCCTGTGTGTTGGGAGGCCCAACTCGGCAGGTATAACAGCTTCACTTCCAAACGCCAGCATATATGGTGATTCTCCTGTTGCTACTCGGGGAGTAGTTCGGTAAGCCCAAAGTAATGATTGTAGCTCGTTGATCCAGTTTGCTTTCGCATCACCTAATCTTTTCTTTAAGCCATTTAGCAGCATTCTGTTTGTCACTTCAGTTTGTCCATTGCTTTGAGGATGGCCTGGTGCTGAGTGGACCTTTAAAATATTTGATTGATGACAATAGGCAACGAACTCCTCGTTATCAAATTGTGTTCCATGGTCTGTGATGAAAGCATGAGGAAGACCATATCGACAAATGATGTTCTTCCAAACAAATTGGTACACCTTCTCGTACGTCATATCAATGAGTGGCTCAGCTTCTACCCACTTAGTAAAATAATCCACTGCGACGACGAGGTATTTGAACCTTCCTCTGGCCGTTGGCAGTGGCCCAACCAAATCTATCCCCCACATGGCAAATGGCCAAGGAGAAGTGATGGGTGTCAATAATGCTTGTGGAGTTCTTTGGATGGAGGAAAAGCGCTGGCACTTGTCACACTTCTTGGTATAGGCTATACAATCATCTCTCATCGTCAGCCAGTAGTATCCCTGCGTCATCACCCTTTGCAAAACCGTCCGGCCTGCCACATGTGCTCCACAGGACCCTTCATGGATCTCTTAAATCAATTCTTTCACCTCGGAGGGATGTACACATCTCTGCAGACCTGCCATAATTCCTCGTCTATAAAGAATATCGTTAGTTAATACATACCGAGCAACTTTAAACTTCAATTTCTTGGCTGCGAGCTTGTCAATTGGTAATTTTCCCTCTTCAATATATGCCCTGATGGGATCCATCCAAGATGGTCCTAAATCAAGGGTAATAAAGTTCATTGTCAGATCTTCATCTATACTCCGACCAGCCAACACTTCGATTGGGATTGTTCGTCGTAGCTCGGTGCGAGTAGCTGATGCTAGTCGAGCTAGGGCGTCTGCTCTCGCATTCTCCATTCTTGGTATTCTGACCATCTGAATAGCGGCAAATTTTGACACTAGCTCCTTTGCCTTTGCATGATATCTGATCATTAATTCTCCTCTAACTGCATATACTCCCAACATTTGGTTTACGATCAATTGAGAATCACTAAAAACAATGACCTATTGCGCCTCCATAATTTTTGCCAAACTAAGTCCTGCAATCATGGCCTCATATTCAGCCTCATTGTTGGAAGCTTTGAATTGGAAACGCATGGCGTATTCCATGTCGACCTCGTCTGGAGTGCTCAAAACTATCCCCGCGCCACATCCTGTAGTGCAAGATGAGCCATCTACATATAGCCTCCATATAGGTAACTCGTCTTCAAATTTCTAATCTGTCAGAGCTCCTCGTTGAAATATTTGCTGCTTCCTTTAATCCTCCCCGGATTTTTCTTTCTCTTCGTCGATCATCTGTTCTTGTCCTTTTACCAATCGGAATTTGTCTGAGCTAGAATTTGATGATCCTGTAACATCCACTTGCCCTTTTACCAATCGGAATTGGTTTGAGCTAGTGTTTGTTGATCCTGTAACATCCACTTGCCCTTTTACCAATCGGAATTGGTTTGAGCTTGTGTTTGTTGATCCTATAACATCCACAGGTTGATCAGCGAGAAACTTTTGTTCCTCGTCCGGAGTGCTCACAACTATCCCTACGCCACATCCTGTAACATCCACACACCTTTTTACCAATCGAAATTGGTCTGAGCTTGTGTTTGTTGATCCTGTAACATCCACAGGTTGATCAGCGAGCAACTTTTCTTCCTCGTCCGGAGTGCTCACAACTATCCCTGCGCCACATCCTGTAACATCCACACACCCTTTTACCAATCGGAATTGGTTTGAGCTTGTGTTTGTTGATCCTATAACATCCACAGGTTGATCAGCGAGCAACTTTTGCTCCTCGGGGTTATCAGGATAGGTGAACTTCGCTATAAAATCTGCTACAGCCTGCCCTTTTAGCGATGATCTGGGTTCATAAACTATATCATATTCACCGAGCTCTATTGCCCAGTACATCAATCTTCCTGATTTTTCTGGCTTATGAAGGGCTTGCCTCAATGGAATATAAGTATATACGACTATAGTATGAGCCTGGAAGTATGGCCTCATTCTCCTACTCGCTTCAATCAACGCTAGTGCTAACTTTTCCAGCCTTAGATATCTAATTTCTGCTCCTCGGAAGGCCTTACTTGTGTAGTAGATTGGTTTTTGTACTCCATTGTCCACTCTGATCAACGCCGAGCTGACTGCATTCTTCGATACTACTAAATACAAGTACAATTTTTCTCTCATCACCGGCCTGGACAATAGTGGAGGTGCTCCCAAGTATTTCTTCAAGTCTTGAAAAGCTTTCTCACATTCATCATTCCACTCAAAAGTCTTTCTGAGTGTCTTGAAGAATGGGAGACATCTATCAGTTGCTCGTGACATAAATCTGTTGAGTGCTGCTACTCGTCATGTGAGACTCTGTACTTCCTTCTTCGTCGTTGGAGATCGCAGCCCTAATAGAGCTTTGATCTTTTCAGGATTTGCTTCAATGCCCGTTGATTGACAATGTACCCGAGAAACATGCCTTCTTGTACTCCAAATATGCACTTCGTCGGGTTCAGATTCATTTGATATTTATCCAGTTGATCAAAAGTCCTACTTAAGTTAACTAGATGATCGACAGCTTTCTTGCTCTTTGTCAGCATATCGTCAACATAGACTTCCATATTGCAACTGATTTGTTCAGCAAAAACCTTCTTCATCAGCCGCTGATATGTCGCACCTGCATTTTTCGAACCAAAAGGCATAACATTGTAACAATAAGTTCCCCTAGGGGTAATGAAAGAAGTACTTTCCCTGTCTTCAGGTTTCATTTTAATTTGATTGTAGCCAGAATAAGCATCCATAAAACTCAGCAACTCGTGTCCCGAGGTGGCATCCACCAGTTGATCAATTCGGGGCAATGGAAAGTGATCCCTTGGGCATGCTTTGTTGAGGTCGGTGAAGTCTACACACATCCTCCACTTGTTGTTTTTCTTCTTTACCATCACCACATTGGCTAACCAGTCTGGATATTTAACATCTTCAATGAAGCAAGCTTTCTGGAGCTTCTCGACTTCCTCCTGTATAGCTTGATTCTTCTCGGGACTGAACACTCTGCTTCTCTTCTTCACAGGCTTGATCTCCTTATTCACATTGAGCTCGTGACATAAGAAGTTTGGGTCTATCCCAGGCATATCTTCATGAATCCATAAAAAAGTTTGTCTTCTGCTTCTAAGGAAAGTTATCAATTCCTGTTTTAATGAGGCTTCCAACGATGAACCTACTTGAGTAGTTCGCTCAGGGTGTTCGTCGTACAGAATGATGTTTTCAGTAGCTTCCACCACTTGACCCTTCACGAGTTGTGATTCATCTCGAGGATCCAATGTTTCAATTTCTGCACCTTCATCCACTTGATAGGTAGTAGTCTTTTTCTTTGATTCTTCCAGTTCTTCTTGCTCGGCGGATGAATAATAGCATTCCCGAGCTACTTTCTGATCACCTTTCACAACTCCTACTCCAAAGTTTGTTGGAAATTTTCGGCAGTGATGCACTGTAGATGGTACAACCTCGAACTTCTTCAATCCTACTCTTCCCATGATGATATTGTACGATGATTGAATATTCTTATCCATCACGAAGAAGCGTATTTTTTCTGTCCGACAAGCAGGCCACGTACCAATGAATATATCCAACTTGATTGTCCCAAGTGGAAATACTTTCTCGGCAGCAAAACCGATGAGGGGTCTGTGGTAAGGCTCCAGTTGAGATAGCTTTAGATTTAAACTATCGAAGCACGAGTAGAACATGATGTCTGCCGAGCTACCATTATCGACCAGTACTCTTGAAATCATAACCTCCTTCATCCTCATTTTGATCACCAATGGGTCATCATAAGGATACAAAACTCCTGCGAGGTCATTCTTTGAGAAACCAATGACCAATTTCTCTTTGTTCACCTTTCTCGGGCGATCCTCCTCAGCTAGATTTATTCGCTGAATGTACGAGCAAGCTTGAGCCTCACTGAGGTAAGCTTTTCTCTCTGCAGTAAGGTCTCCTCCTCCTGCATCTCCACCTGTTATAACATTACAGTCAAACGACCCAAAGCGTATTAAAAATACCTCGCGTTCTGGTTGCCTTGGTCTCTTGGGAAGATCGGGGTCGTCTTCTGGATCAACTTCATGGTTTCTTTTCTTGTTCTCCTCTGCTCGACGAGGAGATCTAAACCTCTCTCTTGCTCGGACGTTGTTTCTTCTTTCATTTCCACGATTAACATACTTTGACAGCTTTCCTCGTCGGATGAGTGTTTCAATCTCATTCTGAAGAGCTATGCAGTTCTTGGTCATATGGCCATGATCTTTATGAAACTCGTAATACTTCGCTTTATTCCTCTTGTCAGGGTCTGCCTTCATTTTCTCTGGCCAGTTTAGTTCCTCGTTGTTCTTGATTTCTTCTAGAACATGGTTGATATCCTTCTTCAAAGGAGTATAATTATCGTATTTCTTCATCACATCCCATACCGACCTACTTTTTGAATGTTTGTCATTGCCATTGTTCTTATGCTCTTTCTTTTTAGCTTTATCACCTTCCACCTTGGTTTCTTTAGCATCAATGTTCTTCTTCGCAGCCATAGCCTCCTCGGCATTCATAATCTTGGACGCTTTTCCCATCAGGTCTGACATGGTTCTAGGTGGATCTTTGGCCAAAGTGTAGTACAACTTGTTCGGCAGTAGTCCACTCATCAAGGTAGTAATCGCTGTCTTCTTCTCATAATCAATGACTTCAAGTTTCTCGTTATTGAAACGAGTTATATAATCTCTGGTACTCTCGTCAGCTTTTTGTCTAACACTTAACAAGTGTGCTACTCGTTTAACTGGCTTTGCCCCAAAATAAAAATTCCCAATGAATAACTCGGTCAGTTGAAGAAAGGTTGAAATCTTACCCCGAGGAAGATTATTATAACATATCTGAGCAGATCAAGTAAGAGTTCCCGAAAATGCTCTGCATCTCATCTCGTCTGGAACAGCATAGATGTCGGCGGCAACTTGATATTGTTCTATATGAAGGACAGGATCAGTCTTTCCATCATATTTGGGGGTCACAACAGGTGCTTTGAACTTCGATAGTGTTGGAAAATCTACAATGGCCTGGATAAAAGGTGTTCCTCGAACAAAGGTTCGTTGTAGAGAGTTCTTGGCCTTAGCCATTTCCCCTAATCTATCCTCCAGCCTCTGAATAGATCCTTTCCATGCATCATTCCCTTCCTCGGGCCTATTTGTTCGAGCAGCTGATCGCGTTGAAGTAGCTTCCTGAGATCTATCCTGACGAGCAGCTAGTCGATCATGGGATCTATCTTGACGAGCAGCTGGTCGCGATTGGGCAGATCCTTCCCTTAAATATGATGGTCATCGAAAACTCCTCGTTACGACTTTAGGAGGACTTCTACTCCTTCTAAGTCCTAATCGATCAAAAGGTGATACCCTGATTAACCTCTCTAGCGCACTAGTCCTTTCTGGAGAGAGAGTGACACGTTATTCAGTATTTGTGGCTCGCACTGACGAAGTTCGTCCAGGTTGATAAGAAAAATCTTCAGATTCTTCATTGCGATATGAATTGGTACGCCTAGTACGTGAGGATGGTGCACGTGTATTTCTTTGAATGTTTCGTATTCCTGTATGGGATGGTGCACCGCCATGGAGTGTTTGGATGAGTTGTCGCATTGTTTTTTGCATGACGGTCTGGCCCTGGGCCAAATTTGTCATTATTCCAGCTAGATCTGGAATATTTGGCGGAGCAGATGGATTTGGAGGGGTTCCAGCGTTTCGATTGCTGGATTCCGGAATATCAGCCATTCGTAATGGATTGTTTTTGGTGAGAAACGATATTACCAGTCGTTCCCACAGACGGCACCAATCTGTTGATGTAAAAAATTAGATCACTCTAATTTATCAATTACAGATAAATAATTGAGACAAACAATTTTAAAGTGGTTCAGCCTTATAAGAATCGCCTACGTCCACTGTTGTTTTATTGTTGAGTGTTTTGGGAATTCTCGATTACAAGTTCTATCAAGAAATTCCGGTCTGAATTCAGGTCCAGGGGTCCCTCTACAATGAGGATTGTACAATGTATTTATAGCCCTGAGGTTGTAAAGTGAAAGGGTAATACATTAAATGATGTACATATGACAGGGTAATACATTCAATGCCCCTTAAACGTGTGCGTCTGAATGATAAGCATTTAATGAGCAGTCAAACTGTTGGTTATCCAGCTATTAGTGCTTTGTTCGAGGTACAGCTCGGACTGCCTGAGTTGCTCGGTACTCAAGAGTTCCTCGGAGAGATCTTATTCCTCGGAGCGTGTGAGTTCCTCGGGGAAGCAGTGTTCCTCGGGGAAATAGTCTTCCTCGTTGTAATCTTGTTCCTCGGAGCGTGTGAGCTCCTCGGGGAAGTAGTGTTCCTCGGGGAAATATTCTTCCTCGTTGTAGTCTTGTTCCTCGGAGCGTGTGAGTTCCTCGAAAGTGTTTGTTGTTGCCATGTAGATTGCCACGTGTCTTCATTCGATTGGGACATGTCAGCAGATTAAATTTGGTATCAACACCTATAGCCTTTAGCTACAAGTCTAGCTTTATATTTATCAATTGATCCATCGGCCTTCAATTTCTTTTTGAAGATCCATTTATAACCTAACAGTTTTGAACCTGGTGGAAGATCCACTAGTTCCCATGTATGATTTTGTAATATGGATTCAATTTCACTATTTATTGCTTCTTTCCAATTGGAAGCATCGGGTAAGGATATAGCTTCTTTATACGATTGAGGTTCATTTTCTAACAAATATGTTAGAAAATCCGGACCGAAAGAAGTCGAGGTTTTTGCTCTTTTACTACGTCTTGGTTCATCCTCTATTGATTCAATATGTTGATGAGTACCACTTGTAGTAGCTTGATTTGTTCTTTTAGAAGGACCAGATTCTCGGGTCATGTTATACGGGAATTTATTTTCAAAAAATGAAGCATCCCTCGATTCAATAACCGTATTTACATGAATGTTCAAAATCTCAGATTTACAAACTAGAAATCGATATGCACTGCTATTAGTAGCATAACCGATGAATACACAATCCACGATTTTTGGCCCTATTCTTACCTTTTTAGGTTTAAGAACCATCACTTTGGCTAAGCACCCCCACAGCCGTAAATATTTATAGGAAGGTCTTCGACCTTTCCATAATTCATAAGGTGTCTTGTGAGTCTTTTTGTGAGGTACTTTATTGAGAATGTAATTAGCAGAAAGTAAGGCTTCCCCCCACAAATTTTGTGGACCTCCTGAACTTAATAACATTGAGTTCATCATTTCTTTCAAAGTACGGTTTTTGCGTTCAGCAACACCATTCGATTGAGGAGAATAAGGAGCGATTGTTTGATGAATAATCCCATTTTCAGAACAAAATTCCTCAAATGGATATTCATATTCACCTCCTTTATCACTTCTAATAGCCTTTATCGTTTTGCTTAATTGATTCTCAACTTCATTCTTATATTGTTTAAATGCATTAATAGCCTCATCTTTACTATGTAACAAATATACATAGCAATATTTTGTGCAATCGTCAATAAAAGTAATAAAATACTTTTTCCCACCTCTAGTTTGAACAAATTTTAAATCACAAATATCGGTGTGAATTAAATCTAAAGGTTCAGTTATCCTTTTAATAGAATGGAAAGGTAATCTAGCTAATTTAGATTCCACACAAATTTCACATTTATGATTTTTATCAATATTAAATTTTGGCAAAAATTCCAAGTTAATTAATCTACGCAATGTATCAAAATTAACATGTCCCAATCTAGCATGCAAAATATTAGACGACTCAATCAAGTAAGAAGAACTAGCAATTTCATTCATTGAAACAGATGTTTTTGGGGTTACAGTAAGAACATTGAGTTTAAAGAGCCCCTCATTTAGGTACCCTTTCCTACATACATGTCATTTTTAGACAACACAAAGCGATCAGACACAAACACAAGCTTGAAACCATTTTCAGTAAGGAGAGATCCAGAAATCAGATTCTTTCGGATATCAGGCACGTGAAGAACATTGTTGAGAGTAAGTTCCTTTCCAGAAGTCATTTTCAGAGTTATCTTTCCTTGTCCCACCACCTTCGAAGTGGAAGAATTTCCCATAAAAAGATTTTCTTCATTTTCCAAAGGCTTATAGGTGGTGAACATCCATTTGTTAGCACAAATGTGTTGTGTGGCTCCAGTATCCACCCACCATTCCTTGGTATTTCCAACCAAGTTACATTCAGAGGCCATGGAAGAAAGATTCATATCCGCCAAATCATTGGTGATATTCTCACCCTCGGTTACATTTTCTTGAGGGTTATTTTTATTTTGCTTCTTCGGCTTACGACACTCGCTTGAGCGGTGTCCAGGCTTACCACAATTGTAGCATTTGCCTTTGAACTTTTTCTTGTTATGTTTGGAAGTGCCTTCCCCATCATACTTTCGTTTGTTCTTCTTAGGACCTTCAACGACATGGACCTTTGTTTCCATCGGATTCTTCCCACTTTTCTTTTGAGATTCACGGTTGTCTTCTTCGATTCTCAGCCTGACCACCAACTCCTCCACATTCATCTCCTTTCGCTTGTGCTTGAGATAGTTTTTGAACAAAGTCCAAGATGGTGGTAACTTTTCAACAATTGCAGCAACTTGGAAAGTTTCACTAATTGACATTCCTTCAGCATGAATGTCGTGGAGGATCACTTGGAATTCTTACACTTGCGAGATCACAGATTTAGATTCAACCATTTTGAAGTCTAGAAAATGCCCAACGATAAATTTCTTCATCCCAACATCTTCAGTTTTATACTTCTTTTCCAAAGAATTCCATAATTCCTTGGATGTTTTGATCGTGCAGTATACATGGTACAATGTCTTGTCCAAGTAAGCCAGAATATAATTCCGGCATAGGTAGTCCGAATGCTTCCAAGCATCGACAGCAGCAACCTTTTCAGCGTCATCTCCCTCTTGAATAGAGGGGCAATCTTCATATACAAACCTGCCCAATTGGCAGGTAGTGAGATAGAAATACATTTGTCCTTGCCAACGTATAAAGTGAGTCCCAATGGACTTTTCCGGTTTCTCCCCGTGTGGCATAGATACGGGTGCAGTCACATTTGTGTTGGTGACAATCATTTTCGTAGGAATAGTGTTCGTACTTTGCGATTCCATTTCTGTTACAAAAACAGAATTTTTATCAATGATAAAATTCATATATAATGAATTAACCAAAACAGAATACAAAATTCTCTGCACCAATTTTCTCCAAATATAATTCACAATAAATGAATTCCAAAAGAATTCCAAATAAAATTCAGAATTAAACTATAATATAAACAGAATTCCGTACAAAATCGAATTAAATATAAAATCTGTGTCACACTAATTTTTAATAATAAAAGGAATTCTGTACAAAACAGAATTATAATTTAAAGATTAAAAAATTTACATAAACAGATTTTAACAAGAATACACAAATAAAATTTTATTTTCTAATACAGAATATAAAAACAGTATAGAAATTAATTTCTATAACAAAACTGTTTTACTAATTTCTACAATAATGCAGTAAATTAATTCATTTTATTCTGTCAAAACAGATTTATTTCCAACAAATAAATTTCTGTAATAAAAAAAAATTTGTACACTAAAAAACAGTAGAACTGAATAAATTGTCTTAAGATTGTTATGTCTACTATTTATAAATAACAATTGTACAGAATTTTGAATTATTAATTAATTACAGAATTAAAACAGAATTACAGAAACGAAACACTTACTTGAATATGCAGAAATAATAAAAGAATTAAAGATAAATCCGAGCTCTGTTATGAACAGTCTCCTTAAGACAATTTATTCCCTCCAATGTGCTCCGAGGTTGATGAATATTGTCTCCCAAGATAGAACGGATTTTCCAATTAATTATGTAGCACGACAATAATTAATTACAACGAACTCAAATACTGTGGCTTTTACTCAACAACAATGCAAGATATGTTATGCACGAAAAAGAATTTTTGAAACAGATATGACTAGAATTTTTTGGGACAAAAATGACAGCAATTATGGAGGAGGAAAATTTTTCAGTAATTAATTATGTAGGGGAAATGTTTAATTTATAGCTTTTGTGTTGACTGTTGGAACTGTCAACCGAAATTAACTGTCAAAAACAGTTAATCAATTAAACGAAATTAACTGTTGGTAATAACTGCCAACAGTTTATTTATTAATTAATTAATTTCGTAATTAATTAATAATTAAAGCCCAGAAAGTTAAATAAATTCGGCCCAAAATTGTAGGAGATTTTTACAAGCCCAAGCCCAAGCCCGAGCCGAGCCGGACAGACGGACGCGCGCGCATGTGGATTTTTGACCGAAAGTCAACCCGTACATAGCTTAGGTCATCTCCCCTTCAAAGAGTTGGGATACCCCCAAGGCATCCATGCCTTAGTCCATACTTGGGGTGTTATTAACTCATCAAATTTTCACTACTCTTCCAATGTGGGACAAGAGTTAAAACACACCTAATTCATTAACTTTCATTGCTTTGTGAGTCACTTTGGGACATATTTATCATTCATAACTTATTGAAATTGGACGTATGAATATACTATGTTAATCTCCTTGCGGAGGTGAACGCGTTCGTATATGGTTCCACGATTTTCGTAATGTGGGTCCCACCTAAATTTGAGCTCAAAGTTGCTCAAAATTCTGTCCAGAACATTCTGGACAGCTTTCTAAATCCCAATTCAAGTCCAATTTTCCAACACTACTTTGATAGACACATTGTATCTGGTGTACAACTATCAACTAGAATTTGCCAAAACTGGGTTTTCTAAAACCCAATTCAAGTCCAATTGTTCGGTTTATGCTAAGTGTGAAATTCTAAACCTAGTTTTGAAACAGTACTATACATGATCTAAGCGTGTCAAGTCATGTTGAGAAAATAAGACGATTTCGTATCATCTTTTGTCACACCAAACGCCACCCATATACAGATATATCAACCCCTAGCCTTACTATACTTTGATTGTTAACCAGGTCACTTAGTGGCATGTTAACAATATCCTAGGGGTTTGATAGAGCAAGGATCTCTGGTGCTTGATTCATACATGGTATCCCACGCGTATGCCGTATTTGTGACATCATCATTTAGGTGAGGATGTAAACTACAATCACTTCCTAGTCACAAATTTACCTACTCAAACAAGTGAGAAACACACAAAAGGAAAATCGTCGAGGCTTAGGTTGACACAATTTCACATCACTTTCAAAACCTGGTTAGTGGGAATGCCATTTTGGACTAATTAACATCATAATAACCCCACCTTTTAATCAGTGTCCACTTGATCGTTATCTATATAATGCATAATACTGTTTTTGTTTTCTTCCTTCTCTAGTATAATGTTTGGCATGGCAAGTGTCATGTAGCCAGCTGGAGCAGGTTCCAATTTACATTTTTCTCATATTTAATCATACTTAAAAGCAAAGCTGTGGGTGCTTCCATTATTTTTCTTTGAATTTGTTTGTACTTTCAAGCCACTTCAATTCAAACCCTTTTCAATTTACAGTCATCAATACCTCATTTTCTTAGTTTTAATTCATATTCTGTTTGAATGACTTCCCACTAAGTCATAAAAGCATGCTTTTAGGAGGGTTTAATGCTTAAGCAATTGATTTACTCCTAAACAAGTGCCACCCATCAACTTATGCAGATCATGACCAGTGAAAATTTGCCCATTAATTTCTCTTTCTTTCTTATCTTGTATGATTATACCTGGAAAGGCTGTCTTGTATGAAATATAGCTTATTACAGAAGGATTTATTTAAATGATAATTTAGCACTTCTATACTACTAGTGTCACTTATCTCGCACACAATTAACTTCTGATTATATGCTAGGAAAATGAGGAAAAAATTATAGTTTCTTCAATTTTTATTTCTTTGATTGAGTTATATTATGTTATGCCTATCATACTCTTAACCTATTTTTCGGAGAGAAATTTGTGAGTTAATTTTGACTCACAGTCCATTTAAGGTACCTATGTATAAGTGCACTTAAAAATAGCTACTTAATTACTTAACTCAATTGGACACATTGAGTTAACAGCTTTCTTTTACTTTTCATTTTCGCTTTTTTTATATGATTTTTTTAAAGAGGCAATAGGACTAGTTTATCATATATGTTAAGAGTAAGATAAATATAAAGAATATCATTGGTTAAAGTGCAAAACGTGCCTTTTGATTTTAAAGTTTACCAAGAAACCCTCCAATTATTTTTTAATGTAAGAAAACCCTTTGAACCGTGGATTTTGTCACTAAAATTCTTTATAAATCACTAAAATGTGTATTTGCAACAAAATGCATAGTTCAAGAGGTTATTGGGACATGCAGGGGGCTATTTGCAATAATTCAAAAAGTTCATTTTTTGCCTTTTTCTTTTTAGCCATATATATATATGATATGAAAATATAAGGGTTGCTGTCAAAAAGAGGGAAATGAGGGTGACTAGCTGGGTGTAATTGGATTTTGCTTCAAACGAAGGGAAGATTATCCCTCTCTTTGCGGTCAATTCCTTACAAGAATGAATTCTGTCATACACACAAAACCCGCAGCCACCCTCTTATATTACACCATAAACGCTGTTTTGTTTGTCATTACTACTGGCCTTACTTCCTTATTGCGTTTGCAACCGCCAAAACACAAACCAAAAAACCAAAAATGTTGGGTTTGGGGGAACTTAGTGCACAAGCCAGTTCTCTTGCTCATCCAGACCCTTTAGTCTTGGAGCTTAATAGATTACAGAACCAACTCAAAGGTTTTATCTCTCTCTCTCTCTGTCTGTGTGCGTGTATGTGTAACATTTGGGGTTGCTTTGGTGCATGGACTAACTTGTAGTGTAAACCATCAATGATAGTAACATGGGGTTCAGCTAGGGTGGCAATTCAAGTTAGTCGTGTCATTTGTTTTAGACCATTTGCCAGCCCTAGGTTCAGCCTCATTTGTTTTAGACCTAAAGAATAAAAAAGTTTCATGTAAATTTGGATGCTTGTTGTGTCATATTCAAGTAAGTGTCATTTTTTTCCGGGTGGAAGGTTGAAAACATCTATAGCCTTTATGTAATTGACTATATCCAATAAAAACACATGGGTAAGATTTTGGCTGAAATTTATTTTGAGTGGTGGTTTTTAGAAAAGGGTAGCATCGACAACCAAAAACTTTTAGGGTAGAATAATTTGGATGCTTGTTGTGTAATTTGAAAAATGGAGATTGCATGCCAAGAACACTCGAAGGAAGTCTATTAATGAGATAATTTGCAGTTATGAAGGCTTCAACCCATAAAATTAATGGTAGTTTAGCATGAAATAAAAGGGTTAATCCAGTTTCCACAACATGTCGATGTTTGCGTTCGGCTATGCCATTTTGTTCCGGTGTACGGGGACAAGAGATGTGTCTCACAATACCATTTGTATCAAGATAATCCAAAAATTCAGATTTATTGAATTCTCCACCCCCGTCACATTGAAAAATTTTGAGAGAGCCATCATATTGAGTTTTAATTATGGCTTGGAATTTGAGAAAAACACCAAAGAAATCAGATTTTTGTTTTAATGGATAAAGCCAAGAATAACGAGTACAATCATCCACAAAAATTGCATAGTATTTGATATTCTGAGATGATGGAATAGGTGCAGGCCCCCACAAATCACAATGTATTTTATGAAATGGGAATGTTGCAATATCATTATTTAAAGAAAATGGTAGTTTACAACTCTTACCCAATTGACAACTAGCACAAACAGTAGGAGTATGAGTCCAACTACTAATATTTAAACAATGATTTTTATTTAAAGCATGAATAGCCTTCGAACTAGGATGTCATAATCTCTGATGCCAAATAAAATCAGGTGCTTTTCCAGATTGAATGGCAACAAAGGCTTCAAAACCTCCTTGAACCAAAGCATAAAGACCCTTCCTTTTACTCCCCCTTGCTAACAACTGGTGAGATTTCTGATCCTTAACAAGAAAAGAATCATTAGTAAATTCCAAAATGCAAGCATTGTCCTTTGTGAGTTGACTAACAGAGATCAAATTTTTCTTCAAGTCGGGTACTACAAGAACATCTTTTAATTTTAGTTTGGAATTTACTTGAGTATCACCCATATGTGTAATTTTAAGAGGAGAGCCATTACCAACAAAAATATGTTCATTCCCATTATACACTTTGAGATTAGATAAGTTACCTGATGTGTGGGTCATGTGACTAGTAGCTCCAGAATCAACATAAAGATTATTGTCCAGATTAGGAGAGAATGAGTCAGCCATGAGTGCTTGAGATGATCCTTCTTGTGATTGATGAGAGAAATCCCACCTATAGTAACAAGTAGGAGCTTTGTGATTGGTTTTTCCACTAATTTGACAAGCCTGAGGATCATGATTTTCTTTGTTGGTGACACTTGAGTGAGATTGAAAAAATGGTATCGGTGGTTGGAAACGAGGTCCACTGTTGAAAGTTGGTCTATTGCCACCATTGAAAAATGGTCTGTTTCCCCCTCTACCTCCATAAGAAAAATTATTACCAACAGAAGGAGAGGAGAATTGTTGTCGATACCCATTAAAGAATCGACCATTGTTGTGTCTTCCTCTTCCTCTTCCTTGAAAATGTCCTCTTTGAGCCATAAAAGCCATTGAATGGTCTAAACCAGATTGTTGCTTATCATTTGTATGTTCCTCTTCTTCTCGAATATCAAAGCTCCGAAGAGAGCTAATGAGTTGCGACATTGTTGGATAAGGTGGTTTACCCAACATGACAGTTCGAAAAGTCTTGTATTTTGGGCCAAGTCCCTTTGTAAAACTGATAACTTGATTTTCTTCATCAATGGGTTTGTGTATGGCTGCCAAACCATCACATATTCCCTTGAACTCTCTCATATATTCATCAATGGATTTGATATCCAGCTTGATGCTTTGTAGCTGTTCTTTCAATTGGAATTCTTTATCCTTGGTGGCTTGGAGATAATTTCCTTCCAATGCTTCCCACATTTCTTTTGCTGTGTTACAGCCAATAGTGAGATACATGCTCTCTTCTAAGATTGTTCCAGATAACCAGCTTCTAAGAAGAACATCTTGTTCTTCCCACTCTGCATATTTCTTCTTCTCCTCAGCAGTGTTAGCTGTTACTGAAGGAGGATCATCTTTGATCAGATGAGTTATTTTCAAGGTTTGCAATAGTTGAAAAATTTGGTTCCTCCACAACAAATAGTTTCCGGGTTTAAGTTTAACTCCGCAAATACCAATCAGATGGTGTAGAGAGTTAATGGAAAGAGAAATGTTAGAGGATGCAGTTTCCATGGAACCAAGGAGCTCTGATACCATGTAAATTTTATAAATGAACTTGAGTATTTCGTGTATTCAATGACATCAGTTACAGAGAAATATATATACATGAAAACAAGACCTGTTCAAGGTCTGTTACTAAATAGTAGGCTGCTATAGTGCAGCAACCTTAACAACTAAAGCTAAAATATCTTTATAACTAATAAGCGGAAGACCAGGTCATGAGGTTATACCCTTAACAGCTACATTGGAGGCAGTTCTTCATAACAAACGTTATTGCCTTCATGCCATTAATACTTTATACATTGCAGGTGATCCTTTGGTTATAGTTTTTCAACTTAATTTTGAGACATGATGTTATGTCTTCATTATATTGAGTGGTGCATATAGATCACATGTGTTTCAGTAAAACATAGTGTGAAGACGACACATCAGTGTATCTTAAAATTGGGTTAAAAAACTAGTATGGTTTTCCTTTTGAGAAGAGTCACCTAAGTGAACAATCATTTTAACTTAAGTGCGTTACAAGGATAAAGGTTAAACCTAGAGGGTTAGATGTACAAAGATATTAAGTAAAATTAGTTGATTGATAAGGAGACGAGCATTTATTTGAATTTAATTAATTCGTTAGAGTTTCTACAAACAAATAGTTCGGAAGAAACAGTAAAAGTTTTCATTTGTTCCTATATCACATCATACGATTAAATGAAGATTGTATGAAGACGTATATAATTTGCAACTAGTTTGCAAAACTGCAAATTGACTAGAGAATCATTTACAGATTCTCCACTTTTTTTTCTCCCGACTACGATACTCCCATTCTCTAGTTTTACAATTTTTTTAGGTTGTAGCTCTCCCATTGTAATTGCTCTGAGTAATAATGCACAATTATTTAAGCTTAATGTTTAAAATTTTAATTTTGGGGGGCTCTTAGCAGCGGCGGTAATCTACTGCATAGGAGCTGTCAGGAAAAAAAATTAACTTATATTCTAGTGCATAAGAGCATAACCCTCAAGCAGTCTATAAAATTTAAAATTATGGGGTTTTACTTATTCCCTTAGCTTCATTTCGAGTAAAGAACAGACAGATGCTTTATAATATGAGCGGACAAAAATAAAATAAGACATTAAATATTATAAGTATTTTAATAAATACCTTTTTTCAAAGCCAACGAGGAAAAGTGACAAGAAATGCAAGATGATGAGTGTCTAAAGGAACTAGACAGATTTGTACGATGTCAAAGTTGTTACAAAATTTTGTCTAATCCAGACTCATTAAATGGGACAGATTTTCGTGATTTACGTGGAGCACTCATTTGTGAAAGAGTTCAATGGTTAAATTGGCACCCATGTGAGAGTTTTGGGAGGGAATTGAATTTCATCCTCAGTTGAATCTCTGACATCGTCATAATAATGTTTGGATTGAGGAGGTCACGAATCGTGAATGTGAATTAGTCGAGATGCGTTTAAAATTGATCCGAACATCACGTTGTATGATAGGAAAAAAAAAGAAGGGGCTAACTAGCCCTTTTCAGGTGTAATTATTCAATTTTACAAACACTTCTCACCTATAAAATTACGGTATCATCTCGTGCTGATAACTAACTCATGTGGTTCGTGGACTCTTGCTTGGGCCTAGACAATTAACAGTCAATATGGGCTTTTAAGTGGTCTCTGTACCAGAAAGGGAATGTTTCCACAATGGTTGAAATAAAGTAAGGCTGACAACTTTCTTAGTTTTCATATATTGAGCAAGATTTCTATAAACTCAGTTGGCTGGCTAATAACGAAGCCTCTTGTCCAGTGGTATAAGGCTGTTACTTGGACATTGTTTGGGGATGGATTGAGTTTGGTCCCCAGTTCGATCCCTGGTAGTATCAAAATAATGCTTGACCAACGGGAGCTAAAAACCGCGAGCGAAAATTAATCGAAGTGCGCGTAAGCTGGCCCGGACCCACAGTTAAGTGTGGATTATTTATTGAAGTGGATTACAGCCAACACACAGTTTTTTTAACATACTCTAGCTTTGTCTTTATATTTTTATTTACTGAAAAAAATCGAAATTTGACCTAAAGAAAATACCAGAACTAATATTGCTGATATTACAAACTTAAAATATTGTGAATTTTGTTAGGTAAATGGATTTTTCTCTATTTTTTTTTTAATATTTCAACTTATGGGTTTGCTATTTTAGAGTTTGATGGTGAGTTTTATTATTATTAGAAAATCTGGTAATGGGGATGTCAAATTTTTTTTGTACTTTTAGGGTATTTGAAATGTATATGAATAAATTTTATTATGAGGCGTACAATAAAATGTTCATTAGTTTATGTTTTCTTCCTGTGTAATAAGATAATAAGAAAGTATATTATTGATATCGTGTTAGTTTTAGTACGAGTTTGGATTATTTATTCAAAATCGAAAATACCAAACATAAAAAACTAAAAAAGATATTAAAACTAAAAACTAAAAGGCGAAAGACATAAAATAGCTGAAAAATTAAAAATTATTGAAGATACCGAAAAAACAATATACTGAGTGGTTCATTATTGTTATGTATATTTAAAAGACACATTGTGTATGTACAAATTTTATTACGAGGCTTACAATAAAATGTTCATGAGTTTATGTTTTTTCTTTTATCCTGTGTCATAAGATAATAAGGAGGTTATTTGCAATTAAAATGATAGTTTAGAATTTTCGTACACTTTTTTCGAAATAAAAATATAATATTCCTTCCATCATTTGCCGCTTTTATATTTTTGGGTTAACTAACGTTTAGCCCGTATTTTTTTTCATTTAGGGCCCGTTTGGCAACCCAATTCCAAGGCTTGGAATTGGAATTGGAAGGCCAATTTGAATTCCACGGAATTGAAATTGGCCTTCCAATTCCAATTCCAAGCCTTGGAATTGGATTGCCAAACGGGCCCTTAATGTTTAGTTCAACACGGATGGTGACAATACATAATTAATGTAAATATTTGTGTGTTAATGTCACTACCAGAAACTAAACATTATTTCTGAAAATAAAAATGTATTATGGAATATTTGTTAAATGTGCCCTTATTGTTTCCATAACTGTGACTTTTTAAATTCTTCAATTTTAAATTCCACTTTTCGAGGTGATAATATTTAATCTTATGTTACAGAAAAGGAAAGGGAGTTCGGCATGGCTCAAAGCGAAATTAAAGCGCTCAGAGCATCCGAAGTTCTCAAGGAAAAGGCTGTTGAAGAGGTACTAAAAAGATTAAACACACATATTCACATTTTTCCAAACACAAACACTATACACGTCATGAATTAACATATGTGGCATATCTTATGAATCTATGATGCATATACATATAATCTGTATAATTTATGGTCATGTAATTATTTGGTGAGAATGCTATAGCCATGGTAAGGTTTACGTGACTATATTAATCTCCTACATATGTTTTTACAGCTCGAATATGAATTGAGTAAATTGGATGAGAATCTCAGACTCACAGAAGGTTTTGTTCATCAAAAGGTTTGTCATCAATTTTTCTTAAATTTGTGGATATAATACACTTGCAACTTAAGCTTATAAACTTGAGTAATGCAGAATCTTGATATTAAGAAGCTTACAAATGAGAAGAAAGAAGCAATGACTGCACAGTATGCTGCGGAATCAACTTTAAGAAGGGTTTATGCAAATCAAAAGGAGGATGATTCTATTCCTGTTGAATCTATCATTGCTCCTCTTGAGGCAGAAATTAAAATGTACAATATTGAGGTATCTATAATTAAATCATTTCCTCTCTCTCTCTCTCTCTCTCTCTCCCTCTCTTATATAAATATAATCGCTTTCACCTTTTAGATATTATCACTACAAGAGGATAAGAAGGCTATGGAAAGACACACGAAGTCAAAAGAAGTAGCTTTGCTTGAAGCAGAAAGAATTTTGAAGAGTGCTTTGGAGAGGGCTTTAATAGTAGAGGAGGTTCAAAATCAGAACTACGAGTTGAGGAGACAAATTGAGATATGTCAGGCATGATGTTCCTTAACATTATATATATTTAATGTATACATTGAGTTAGGTTGTATTTGCTTTTTCATGGATTGAATCTGAAATTCAGATTTTAAATGTTCATTTACTTCTTAATCAGTCAGAGATAAAAATAGAGATAAAAATAAACGTTAGGGTCTTAATCATTTAAAAAATTAAACACTATTTGATACCTCTTAAGTCTGCATGGGTCAAATTCCGAATTAAGAGGTAAAAACAAACAAAACCTTAATATATAAAAAAAATTCACAATTACGCCCACCTCACTTAATATACTCCATTCAACTCAACAAAACCCCTTTCTCAATTTGTTGGGGTTAACTGCAAGAATCATATTTTTTTTTCATTTAGCTTTATTCAACACAATATCCTCAGTCTAGACATTCACATATTTTTAACTATTTGTATATTGTTTAGACACCTAAGGTATATATTATTTTAGTACAAATGATTTGGATCGTATACAAGTACTAACATTCATGTACATACCCGGTATAAAAACTTATTTTCACCGAGGGACTTTATTGAAGCCAATACGAATATTTAGAATGCATATTTCTGCAATGTCTTCACATAAAATACATGTATGTGCAGGAGGAACACAAAATCCTAGATAAAACAAACCGTCAAAAGGTTTTAGAGGTCGAAAAGCTTAGCCAAACCATTAAGGAGCTTGAGGAGGCCATTCTCGCAGGAGGAGCAGCAGCCAATGCCGTTCGTGACTACCAGCGACAAATTTCTGAACTCTATGTATAAAATATTCTTGTGAATTTAAGCTCCGTCTGGTGTAAAGTGAAATATTTTTAACTTGGATTGAAAATGGTCAAAAGTAGTAAAAATAATTGTTGTTAATCAAAATGGTAAATACATGTAGACCTTATAATTATTTGATTTTGATCAAAAAGTAAACAAATTTTTTCTATGAAAAGATGAAAATACATTTTCTCTATGTAACATGTAGATAAGTGTAAAGTATTTCACATCACATCAAACATGTGTCGCTTATTGATAAAAGTCAACTATACATATTTATATGGAGTGACCTTTGTTTGGCACAACTTGTAGGAAGAGAAGAGGACATTGGAAAGAGAACTTTCAAGAGTCAAAGTATCAGCTAACCGAGTTGCAACGGTTGTTGCTAATGAATGGAAAGATGAGAGTGGCAAAGTTATGCCTGTCAAACAATGGTTAGAAGAGAGAAGGTTACTACAGGTATTGTATTCCTATCCCACCAATATATAACTAACCGTATGAGTATCTTACAAACTTTTATTTATTAAGACTTGGAAATATTAAAATGTTTTTTCAATGTCATTAAATTGTAGGCAGAAATGCAAAGATTAAGAGACAGGCTAGCCATCTCGGACAGAACAGCCAAGACCGAAGCACAACTTAAGGTCAAGATGATTTTGACTTTATAATGTAATTATCATTGTGCATGATATAATTATTTAATGACACATCATAACGATATGTCCTACAATGTTATATATATGGTTATCTATAGTTTGGCATATTTCGGCATAAATGATATTGATCCCTATAAATAACATTTATATTAACTAAGGATGATATAAATGAGGATATAAATTAATAAGGCTGGCTTGGCAATGTAATTTCAAACCAGCAGTAACATATGGTCAAACGGGCAGGGCTTGTAAGTGGAAATTCAAAATGACCAAGTCCTATTCGTTTGAGGGTCGTATGACCCATTTATCACTTAACAAGAAGTCAATAGCTTTTGGGGTGCTATTTTTTGTGACCCCTCTATATATTTGCAACATCGGTGTAAATCAAAGACGATAGAGTTGTTGTGTTTATACGGTGCATTGTGGATGCTCCTATTTATTTAGTTTACCTAGGTAAATTATACAAATTGATACTAGTAATCAAATTGGTGAATTAAAGCTTAAAGTTTATACTATTGTAGACTACACCATATTTTGAATGGGACCTAAACCTGTAGACTTAACACTTTAAACTATGAAATTTATCACTGCTAATTCAAATTTTCTCCAGGATAAATTGAGAATGAGATTAAAGACATTAGAGGAAGTATTAAAGTACGCTTCAAGTGTTTCAGTCAATCCAAATTCATTTTGTGGATCCCCTAAACAAGTCAAATCGAATCATTTCTTAGGCATCTTATCAAGTAATGCTGGAAGGCAAAAGAAATACACTTCACACCTAAAGGCTTGTAAAAGTAAGGTTGTGGACGGTGATGAAAAGGAAAACACCTCCATGAAATACAACGATACTGTTAATGGGAATGGGTTTGAGGACATTAAAACCAATGTTAATGGAAGTGAAAATGAAGTGTCGCAAAACAAGGGAAGCTCCAACACTAATGGTCATGATACGGTTTCTGGATTTTTGTACGACAAACTTCAAAAAGAGGTGATCAGTTTAAGAAAAATCTGTGAGATGAAAGATTGTGATTTGAATGTTAAAGATGAAGAAATCAAGGTGAAGTATCACCCTCTCTCTCTCTTATATATATATCAAATTTTCATTTCACCCACCATACGATTTAACTTTTTAGGGTTGATCTCCGCACTATGTAGATCACCTATACCAAGTTTGATTACAAAATTATTACTATTATTATTATTATTTTGTAAAATATATCAATGTTGTAAAACATAAAAAAGATGAATTTTTGGACTAAACTTTGTGTAAATGATAGCAAAAGTGAGGAGATGACCAACAAAAAACATTCCTCCAAAAATTCATCCAAGTAGTGGGTGAAATGAAAAATGGGAGTAGATGTATATGTTTTTACCATGTCACCTACATTCACGATGAACAGCTAAATGTTTTTTTTTAATTGATCTCCTCCGTATATAGATCAAGTATACTAAGTTTGGCTTAAATTCAAATTTTGAATATTTAAAAAACTAGTCGTTGTAAACACAATCAGAGTGTGTGTGTGTGTATTTGTGTGTGTGTACCAATTGCGAGTAGACATAGTCATGGATGGATTTAATAAAATTTCAATGTGACAATAGATATTATATAATTTATATATGCTTATAGATAACTCATTTAATATATTTCCAAATTTTTTAAGGGGTAAATGAGTGATATTAAAAACATCAACTTAATGATGATCATCGCAGTGAAGATCATCTCTTCCAAATGTTGTCAAAGAATTAATTTATTTACTTCCCCACAACTGAAGATAAGTTTCTTTAAATTTATGTTAAATGATTTATAAGTATCTTAATAATCATACCGACTTTATTTCCTTCTATATACTTCCATATAAATTTATGTTACATGACATAACAGAATGTCACATGATGTTACAGTTCGAAGATTACCAAGTGTGTTTCAGAACATCAATCTCATGCTTTGAATTTGAATACTTAATTATTCAAACTTCAGGCGGAGAATTTAAAATTTAAAATTTGCAAATTTTAAAAAATGAAATTTGAGTTCCCAAACGTGTTCTTTGTATACTAATTTTTATTTCAAGGTCAGCTAGTGTAGGTTTGCCCCGTCATCAAATACTAAATAAACGTGCTTAACTTTTGTGCAGATGCTCTCGAAGAAGGTTGAAACATTGATAAAAGCGTTTGAGGTAGAGTCTAAGAAAATGAAAAGAGAAGCAACAATAAGAGAAAAGGATAAGGTTTTGGATGACAACAAAAGCAAGAGAGGCGCAAGTTCCTTAAAAAGCTCAAAATAGTTCCCTACATGATGATTATGTTGTTGGTTGGCTATTTTCATCGTAACCACCTCCATTATTCAGATGTGAATTTTGGGTATGTTTGATGAAGCGCTGGTTCATTACCCATTTCTTGTGATTGTGATTGTGATTTATTCAATGTAAATATGAATCGTATTTGAGTAATGCCATTTAGCTTAAATAATGTTGTAACACACATGTATGTCATTTAATAAATTGTATGTTTTGTAATTTTAAATAACCAATATATTAAATTGGGGGCATTTTTTATTTTAGTCCCTGGACAATAATATTTTTTAGTTCTAATATAAATTTATATATATTGGGTAGTAAAGGCCCTCGTACCTTAATGGGTTAATATATTATTTAATGTATATACAAACTTAACATGTGTAACGTGAATATTACAAAATATTGTGTATATATTATAAATTTTTACGCGCAAATTACAATTTTTCTAAAAAAAAAATTACAAGAAATTTATGTACACAATACAAAGTTTAATGCATACATTAATGAAAAATCGGGTATTTATTAACGATGCCCATAACCCTAAAAATAGTGATTGATGAGTGAGTTAAAGCCAAAAAGCATCAATCTATAAAATGAAGCAATGTGGAAAACTAAAATTGTATTAGCTCAACACATCCTGAAAAAGATATAGGGTAACATTTCTCGGATTATTGTGAAAATAAGAGGAAAAATAGGGATAAAGCATAAATAAAGGTATACGAAGGTTTTGAAAAAGGTACAAGAAAATTTATTCTCAAGACTTGTGATGGGAATTTCTTTGAACCAAGGGTTTATGCAATGTTGTATTGATATACATTGACAAATTTCAATCAAGTCCATCTCACTATTATTTCATGCTACGTGTTTTAGCCTCATGGGCTTGAAATAATGTTATTATTTCCAAGTTAAATTTGAATTGATTTTTTTTAAACCGCTGAATAATGAATACAAAATATTGTAAATCTAATTTTAAGGCATGGAATAGATTTGAAAATGCCCCCATATGACAAAATTCTTGACAATTGATATATTCATTTTACATATTTCACAACCTTTATTTAGAGAGGCACTAAAAGAATTATACAATTGATTATATTTCTTTCATTACGCACTACGAGTCCGGAGTATTACATTGATGATATTGCTTTTTTTTTCTTTTTTTTTTTGCCTTTTTGAATAATCAAAGACTTTAGACAATTTTATTGTTCTTTAAAAATGATAGATAAACGACATAATTTTGGTGTCCGTCCTTTTCTTATCCTAAAGTGTCCCTAGTACAAAATGGTAGTACTAGTGTAGCTATGGAACAATCCACTTGTGATAGACTTTCAGGAAGGCCATTCAGAGAGCAATGCAAAAGCATTGTTTCTTCCTATACTGGTTAAGAAAAAATGTACATTTCCCTCTTCAAATCTGTAGAACTCGTGAAAATTTGCATTGTAATTAGACATTGTATAAATAAGGCCCACACTGATAGGCGGTAAATATTTATTTACATACAACGACTATCTTCATATGGATACTAAAGGCTTTTATAATTTTTGTATAAATAGAAATCATACCCAAATTAGTTTGTACAAAAAAAAAACATCTACGTTGTTATATTTAAGAATGGCATTTCCATCACAATCTACTCACATATACTCCACTTGCTTACCAAATTTCACACAACACAATGAAGTGCTACTTTATCACACTTGTATAAAATATTCAGTTGATGGTGCGATTGGAACAAACTAGTCTCGTAGCATTCTATGAGATAAAATTACTCGCGAATACAACTGTAGTGAAGGCGTTATTTACAAACGCACTGACAATGCGTTAGAAGAAAAATTCAGAGCGATAAATGAACATTGGTCATTGTATTCCGTGAAGCTGTCTCGAGCATACATAGTTGGTAAAAGGAGTGGGAGACCCGAGATTAGTTGGGTAACGACGTTTATTTACGCTGAATTAATTATTTATGTTTACGGTAAATATTTTATAACACTAATTGTACAAAATATTTATTTGTAGGTCGTTAAAGCTTGAGCAGACTTCCAACGTGATGTCGGTCATATATTTGGGTTCGACTATTGTTATGAGTTGCTGAAAGATTCACCTAAATATAACATCTCACTTATTGTGTAAGAATTTATGGGTGAAGACAGCCAGTCAAGCCCACAAGATTTGAACGACCCAAACAACAATTCAGAGGATATGAATAATCCACTTGAGAGACGTGTAGGGTGTAAGGCTGCCAAACTAAAAGGGAAGAAACGAGCGACAGGCAATAGTTTAGCAACACACACAATAATCCTTGAAAATTCAGAGGAAATCAATGCATCGTACAATGCAAATTCTGCTGAGTTGCAATCCAATCGAATAATTCTAAATGAGAAGACGAAGGATTTAATTAAAATTTGTACTAAAGAGTACGAGGCTTAACTGCATTAAGACGAAGAAAATTTGCAATGTGATGAAGATCGAATTATATGCATGGATACTACCTTCACGTGACAACATGCCTTTCACGAAATGCAGATAAATCAAATAATGCATCAGTGCAATCAAGCATATCAGATTTCGTCACAACATGACAATGGTGAGTGATTTATTAAATATTTAAAGTTTTGTAAATGTTATTTATTTTTTCTCAAGGATTTCTTATTATGATTTTTTATGTATTAGAAGCACATTCAATAAAATTTTAGTTTAGTTTTAGTTATAAATATTACCTTCACATAAGAGAGTACACATAATTAAAAGTACAATGACATAACATTACATAAATTAAAGTGAATAATAACATAAAGCAACGTTAATAGAAATGAACAAAACGGATGATAGTTAGACTATTAATTTGATTATTTCGCATACCGGTTCCAAATATGTTCCATGAGATCACCATAAAATTGGTTGTGGGGATCCTTGTTTTTCATCTTATCCTCCTGCACCTGGTAGTGATAATAACTTGCGAGAGTTTACTTGTTTATGCATGTGGTGTCTCACGAAAGGGTTGGTCAGCACGCTAAGTTCCATCTCGCAACTCATCCTCGAGAATCATATTGTGTAATATGACACACTCGATTATGATCACATGTAATTCTTTATATTCCCAATAATTTTTCAGGTTCCTAATAAAATGGAAACATTATTATAGGATGCTTAAAGCCTTTTCAACATCCTTTCGGACGCCCTACTGAGCTCGTGTGTACACGCTTTGTTTTTAAGTGCTTGGTCTCTTGAAACTTTGACAATAGTAGCGAGAGGTGGATAAATACCATGTAATACCTCGCCCCATTAAACTAATTAAATGATATACAAATTTATACGAGGAGAAGATAACTATAATTACAAGAAATGGTGGGCAACAAATTGGGTTAAATAAAGAGATTAAGGTCTACGCTCCTACTCTCCCATTCGAATAAGTAGCCAATTGATGGAGTCTGTCTTTGAATTTTAAGCCATAAGCAATTAGCGTTGAGTTTGAATAATTAAAATTTTAACTCATGTCAAACCTGTACCTAACCACCTCCGAACTGTATAAGCGGTTAGGGTATTTAGAAAGTATGATCGATTAACCGTTGTTGGTTTAAATAACACCTGCAACGTGAGGATACACGGAACGAACGAATGTGAATAATCCTCCATCTTCGCTCAAACGACGCAGGTAGTCATTCTAACGATAAACTCTATTGTTCGAATGACATATAAAGTCGTTAGAACAACGCTGACTGGATCAATCCACTGTCAATGTTTCATTGGTTGGTCTAAACCCTTGGTGTGCTACGCGACGTGGGAATACTAGTTGAATAACCGAGATAGCGAAGGGCGTAGGCTATAATCGGACATTACCGACACTACACCCAAAACAACAATCTGGCACGATTTAAAACCGTGCCAGATCAAATCTGGCACGGTTTTGAACTGTGCCAGAATTAGGTGTTCCAAAATGGCCAGTTTTTTCTGGCATAGCTCAAAAGTGTGCCAGATTTAACCAAACGAGAACACTTCTGGCACACTTTAAAACTGTGCTAGAATGTGACATTTCTGACATAATTTTGGCACACATTATAACTGTGCCAGATCGAGTATATTTTGATTCTCTTTTGGCATAGTTAAAAACCGTGCCAAAAATTGATACACTTTTGCCAAGGTTTTGAACTGTGCTAAATTTTTTGGATAAAAAAAATTAATTATTTGAAAACAAGAAAATTCACAAATTGAGAATCTCAAAAGTTGTTAATAAACTAATGTACACAAAAATTCAAAATATTACAAGTAATAATAGTTCACAGACCAAAAAATTTGGGTAGAGTTTCCTCTATTTTCTGAACATTCCAAAACCTCCTAATATAATACCTGCGTAATGTAAAGCCCGCACGGTCATAAAATATAATAATAAAATTACAAAAGCCCGCACGGCCATAAAAGCTAACAATAAAACTACAAAAGCCTGCAAGGCCATAACAAAAAAAAATAGAATCCAGAATATTAACGACATTTAGTAAATAATCACCTTGTTGTATATCCATTGACTTCATGTGTTCCACGCGAATAAAAGCTAACGACAAAAAGTTATCCTGCAAAACAAATAAGATACAAAAGGAGATGATATTAGTGACCGAGTAATTTCAAAAAATAAAACTTATTCAAGCTGAAAATTTGCATATACGAATTAAAATTATTATTCTATTCACAAATCCAAATTCTTGTGACTGTGCGGTCAGTTCCTACAAGTGGCATTGGTCCCGTGTGAGGTGTTCATGCCTCTTACGGGATGTTTGGGGACTGGTTTAGATTTTCACCCTCAAACGACTTGTTTTTAAGCGTAATCTAGATATTTTCAAATTATCGGCATATTCTCAAACCGGGAGACCCGTGACTACACGGTTAGTTCCTACAAGTTACATTGGCTCCGTGCGAGGTGTTCGTGCCTCTTACAGGCCTGTTTGTGGGATGGTTTGAGTTTTCACCCTCAAACGGCTTGCTTTTAAACCTAATTTAGATATTTTCAAATTATTGTCATATTCTGAAATCGGGTGACCCGCGACTACACGGTCAATTCCAACAAGTTACATTGGTCCCGTGCGAGGTGTTCGTGCCTCTTACGGGGCCATTTGAGGGACGGTTTGGGTCTTCACCAAATAATGACTTGTTTTTAAGCCTAATCTAGATATTTTCAAATTATTGTCATATTCTCAAACCATGAAACCCGCGACTACGTGGTCAGTTCCTACAAGTTACATTGGTCCCGATTGAGGTGTTCGTGCCTCTTATGGGGTCGTTTGGGTGCTAGTTTGGGTTTTTACCCACAAACTTCTTTTTTTTGAAGCCAAAATCTAGATATTTTCACATTATCATCATATTCTCAAATCGGGAGACCCGTGACAACCCGGTCAGTTCCTACAAGTTACATTGGTCCCGTACGAGATGTTCGTTCCTCTTATGAGGCCGTTTAGGGGATGGTTTGGGATTCAACCCTCAAACGACTTATTTTTAAGCCCAATCTAGATATTTTCAAATTTTCATCATAATCTCAAATCGGGAGACCTCTGACTACATCGTCAATTCCAACAAGTTACATTGGTCCTGTGCAAGGTGTTTGTGCTTCTTACGGGGCCGTTTTGGGGCTGGTTTGCGTTTCCACCTATTAACGGATTATTTTTAAGCCTAATCTAGATATTTTCAAATTATCATCATATTCTCAAATAAGGAGACATGTGACAATGCGGTCAGTTCCTATAAGTTACATTGGTTCCGTACGAGGTGTTCGTGCCTCTTACGGAGCCATTTGGGGGCTGGTTTGGATTTCACCCTTTAACGATTTTTTTTAAGCCTAATCGAGATATTTTTAAATTATCGTCATATTCCCAAAAAGGGAGACCCGCGACTACGCGATCTATTCTTACAAGTTACATTGGTTCCATGCAAGGTGTTCGTGCCTCTTACGGGGCCGTTTGGGGGATAGTTTGGGTTTTCACCCTCAAACGGCTTGCTTTTAAGCCAAATCTAGATATTTTCATTTTTTTTTCATATTTAAAAACCGAGAGACTCGTGACTACGCGATCAGTTCCTACAAGTTACACTGGTCCCATGCGAGGTGTTCGGGCCTCTTACGGGGCCGTTTGGGTGATGGTTTGGATTTTCACACTCAAATGGCTTGTTTTTAATCCTAATCTAGATATTTTTAAATATTTTTCATATTCTCAAATCGAGAAACTCGTGACTACGCGGTCCGTTCCTCCAAGTTACATTGGTTCCGTGCGAGGAGTTCATGCCTCTTACGAGGCCGTTTGAGGGATGGTTTGGGTTTTCACCATCAAACAACTTGTTTTTAACCCTAATCTAGATATTTTCAAATTTTCGTCATATTCTCAAATCGGGAGACCCGTGACTATGTCATCAATTCCTACAAGTTACATTGATCCCGTGCGAGTTGTTCGTGCCTCTTACGGGGCCGTTTGGGGACTGGTTTGGATTTTCACCATTTAACGACTTTTTTATCCTAATCTAGATATTTTCAAATTATCGTCATATTATCAAACTGGGAGACCCGCGACTACGCGGTTAGTTATTACAAGTGGCAGTGGTCCCGTGCGAGGTGTTCGTACCTCTTACGGGGTCGTTTGGGGGCATGGTTTGAGTTTTCACCCTTTAACAGCTTTTTTTAAGCCTAATCCAAATATTTTAAAATTATCGCCATATTCCAAAATTGGGCCTGTTCCTACAAGTTAAATTGGTCCCATGAGAGGTGTTCTTACGGGGTCGTTTGGGGGATGGCTTGGGTTTTCACCCTCAAACGGCTTGTTTTTAAGCCTAATCTAGATATTTTCAATTTTTTTTCATATTCACAAATCGAGAGACTCGTGACTATGTGACCAGTTCCTACAAGTTACACTGATCCCGTGCGAGGTGTTCGTGCCTCTTACGGGGCCGTTTGGGGGATGGTTTGAGTTTTCACCCTCAAACGGCTTGTTTTTAAGCATAATCTAGATAATTTCAATTTTTTCTGATATTCTCAAATCGAGAGACTCGTGACTACGTAGTCAGTTCCTACAAGTTACATTGGTGTCGTGCGAGGTGTTTGTGCCTCTTACGGGGCCGTTTGAGGGATGGTTTGGGTTTTCACCCCCAAACAACTTGTTTTTAACCCTAATCTAGATATTTTCAAGTTTTCATCATATTCTCAAATTGAAAGACCCGTGACTATGTCTTCAATTCCTACAAGTTATATTGGTCCCGTGCGAGGTGTTCGTGCCTCTTACGGGGCCGTTTGGGGGCTGGTTTGGGTTTTCACCCTCAAACGGCTTATTTTTTAGCCAAATCTAGATATTTTCAATTTGTTTTATATTCACAAACCGAGAGACTCATGACTACGCGATCTGTTCCTCCAAGTTACATTGGTCCCATGCGAGGTGTTCGTGCCTCTTACGGGGCCCTCTAGGGGATGGTTTGGGTTTTCACCCTCAAACGGCTTATTTTTTAGCCAAATCTAGATATTTTCAATTTGTTTTATATTCACAAACCGAGAGACTCATGACTACGCGGTCAATTTCTACAAGTTACACTAGTCCCGTGTGAGGTGTTCGTGCCTCTTACGGGGCCGTTAGGGAGATGGTTTGGGTTTTCATCCTCAAACACTTGTTTTTAAGCCTAATCTAGATATTTTCAAATTTTTGTCATATTCTGAAATTGAGTGACTCGTGACTACGCGATCAATTCCTACAAGTTACATTGGTGTCGTGCGAGGTGTTTGTGCCTCTTACGGGGCCGTTTGAAGGATGGTTTGAGTTTTCACCCTCAAATAACTTATTTTTAACCCTAATCTAGATATTTTCAAATTTTTATCATATTCTCAAATCGGGATACTCGTGGCTACATCGTCAATTCCTATAAGTTACATTGGTCCCGTACAAGGTGTCCGTGCCTCTTACGGGGCCGTTTGGGGGATCACCCTTTAACTACTTTTTTAGCCTAATCTACATATTTTCAAATTATCGTCATATTCTCAAACTGGGAGACCCATGACTACGCAGTCCATTCCTACAAGTGACATTGGTCCCGTAGAGATGTTCGTGCCTCTTACGGGGCCATTTGGGGGCTGATTTGAGTTTTCACCCTTTAACAGCTTTTTTTAAGCCTAATCCAGATATTTTCTAATTATCATCATATTCCCAAACTAGGAGACCCACAACTACACGACATGTTCCTACAAGTTACATTAGTCCCATGCGAGGTGTTCGTGCCTCTTACGGGACCATTTGGGGGATGGTTTGGGCTTTCACCCTCAAACGGCTTGTTTTTAAGCCAAATCTAGATATTTTTAATTTTTTTTCATATTCACAAACTGAGAGACTCGTGACTATGTGGTCAGTTCCTACAAGTTACAGTGGTCCCGTGCGAGGTGTTCGTGCCTCTTACGGGGCCGTTTGGTGGATGGTTTAGGTTTTCACCCTCAAACGGCTTGTTTTTAAGCCTAATCTACATATTTTTAAATTTTTGTCACATTCTCAAATTGAAAGACTCGTGACTACGCGGTTAGTTCCTACAAGTTAAATTGGTGCCGTGCGAGGTGTTTGTGCCTCTTACGGGGACGTTTGTGGGATGGTTTGAGTTTTCACCCTCAAACAACTTGTTTTTAACCCTAATCTAGATATTTTTAAAATTTTGGCATGTTCTCAAATCGGAAGACCCGTGACTACGTCGTCAATTCCTATAAGTTACATTGGTCCCGTACGAGGTGTTCATGCCTCTTACGGGGACATTTGCGGGCTGGTTTGGGGTTTCACCTATTAACGACTTATTTTTACGCCGAATCTAGATATTTTCAAATTATCATCCTATTCTCAAACCGGGAGACCTGTGATAATGCGGTCAGTTCCTATAAGTTACATTGGTCCCGTGCGAGGTGTTCATGCCTCTTACGGGGCCGTTTGCGGGATGGTTTTGGTTTTCACCCCAAAACGATATATTTTTAACCCTAATGTCGTTATTTTCAAATTTTTATCATATTCTCAAATCGAGAGACTCGTGACTATGCAGTTAGTTCCTCCAAGTTACTTTGGTCCCATGCGAGGTGTTCGTACCTCTTATGGGGCCGTTTGGGGGTTGGTTTGGGTTTTCACCCATTAACGACTTTTTTTAGCCTAATCTACATATTTTCAAATTATCGTCATATTCTCAAATTGGGAGACCCATGACTACGCAGTCCATTCCTACAAGTGACATTGGTCCCGTAGAGATGTTCGTGCCTCTTACGGGGCCATTTGGGGGCTGATTTGAGTTTTCACCCTTTAACAGCTTTTTTTAAGCCTAATCCAGATATTTTCTAATTATCATCATATTCCCAAACTAGGAGACCCACAACTACACGACATGTTCCTACAAGTTACATTAGTCCCATGCGAGGTGTTCGTGCCTCTTACGGGACCATTTGGGGGATGGTTTGGATTTTCACCCTCAAACGGCTTGTTTTTAAGCCAAATCTAGATATTTTTAATTTTTTTTCATATTCACAAACTGAGAGACTCGTGACTATGTGGTCAGTTCCTACAAGTTACAGTGGTCCCGTGCGAGGTGTTCGTGCCTCTTACGGGGCCGTTTGGTGGATGGTTTAGGTTTTCACCCTCAAACGGCTTGTTTTTAAGCCTAATCTACATATTTTTAAATTTTTGTCACATTCTCAAATTGAAAGACTCGTGACTACGCGGTTAGTTCCTACAAGTTATATTGGTGCCGTGCGAGGTGTTTGTGCCTCTTACGGGGACGTTTGTGGGATGGTTTGAGTTTTCACCCTCAAACAACTTGTTTTTAACCCTAATCTAGATATTTTTAAAATTTTGGCATGTTCTCAAATCGGAAGACCCGTGACTACGTCGTCAATTCCTATAAGTTACATTGGTCCCGTGCGAGGTGTTCATGCCTCTTACGGGGACATTTGTGGGCTGGTTTGGGGTTTCACCTATTAACGACTTATTTTTACGCTGAAACTAGATATTTTCAAATTATCATCCTATTCTCAAACCGGGAGACCTGTGATAATGCGGTCAGTACCTATAAGTTGCATTGGTCCCGTGCGAGGTGTTCATGCCTCTTACGGGGCCGTTTGCGGGATGGTTTTGGTTTTCACCCCAAAACGATATATTTTTAAACCTAATGTCGTTATTTTCAAATTTTTATCATATTCTCAAATCGAGAGACTCGTGACTATGCAGTTAGTTCCTCCAAGTTACTTTGGTCCCATGCGAGGTGTTCGTGCCTCTTACGGGGCCGTTTGGGAGTTGGTTTGGGTTTTCACCCATTAACGACTTTTTTTAGCCTAATCTAGATATTTTCAAATGATTTTCATATTATGAAACTGGGAGACCCGCGACTACGTGGTCTGAAACTACAATTGACATTGGTCCCGTGCGAGGTGTTCGTGCCTCTTACGGGGCCGTTTGGGGGTTGATTTGAGTTTTCACCCTTTAACAACTTTTTTTAAGCCTAATCCAGATATTTTCAAATTATCATCATATTCCCAAACTGGGAGACCCGCAACTACGCGACATGTTCCTACAAGTTACATTGGTTCCATGCGAGGTGTTCGTGCCTCTTACGGGACCATTTGGGGGATGGTTTGGGTTTTCACCCTCAAACGGCTTGTTTTTAAGCCAAATCTAGATATTTTCAATTTTTTTTGATATTCACAAACTGAGAGACTCGTGACTATGTGGTCAGTTCCTACAAGTTACACTGGTCCCGTACGAGGTGTTCGTGCCTCTTACGGGGCCGTTTGATGGAAGGTTTGGGGTTTCACCCTCAAACAGCTTGTTTTTAAGCCTAATCTACATTTTTTTAAATTATTGTCATATTCTCAAATCGAGAGACTCGTGACTACGCAGTTAGTTCCTACAAGTTACCTTGGTTTCGTGAGAGGAGTTCGTGCCTCTTACGAAGCCGTTTGAGGGATGGTTTGGATTTTCACCCTCAAACAACTTGTTTTTAACCCTAATCTAGATATTTTTAAATTTTTGTCATATTCTCAAATCGAGAGACCTGTGACTATGTCGTCAATTCCTACAAGTTACATTGGTCCCGTGCAAGGTGTCCGTGCCTCTTACGGGGCCGTTTGGGGGCTAGTTTGGGTTTTCACCCTTTAACTACTTTTTTAGCCAAATCTAGATATTTTCAAATTATCATCATATTCTCAAACTGGGAGTCCAACGACTACACGGTCAGTTCCTACAAGTGGCATTGGTCCCGTACGAGGTGTTCGTGCCTCTTACGGAGCCGCTTGGGGGCTGGTTTGAGTTTTCACCCTTTAATAGCTTTTTTAAGCCTAATGCAGATATTTTCAAATTATCCCCATATTCCCAAACTAGGTGACCCGCGACTACGCGGTCTATTCCTGCAAGTTATATTGGTCCCATGCGAGGTGTTCGAGCCTCTTATGAGGCCGTTTGGGGGATGGCTTTGATTTTCACCCTCACACGCTTGTTTTTAAGCCTAATCTAGATAGTTTCAAATTTTTTTCATATTCACAAACTGAGAGACTCGTGACTATGCGACCAGTTCCTACAAGTTACATGATTGAGTCGGAAACCGAGCATCCATGTAAATACGCTAGTCGTTGTTATCGGCTTCCAACCGCAATACAAAAACCTAAACTATAACTACACTCTTATGGAGTATAGTGGCTAGTTTGGGTATCGAATCCTCAGGGAACTAGGACGAGTGAACGTGACGACAAAGGTAAGACTGTTAACCCTAACTTGACTCTAAAAAGAAATAAAAATAAGATGATTGAGTGAGAAGCGGAAAAGGGAAAATAAAGAAGTTAACTAAAACTAATTGGAAAATTAAGGTAGAGACACAATCCCCCAACCCTAGTGTATTGATGGTATAAAACTAATCGTAAATTTAACTGATTAATTTGACCCAAAATTTAGTACTCCCAAGCATTACGTATACGAGGTTCAAGCCCGCGTCATACTTAATCTGAGGATGAGTAAATAAGTATCGCGATAGTAGCACTCGAATTGTACTCTAAATCATCACGAGTACCCAGAGGCAAACGAGATATAAAGATCTACAATTGTCATATTTCTACGCAATACGGTCATAATCAATCATTAAATTCAGAGGACTAATATTATACACATGCAATTAACACATCAGGTTGGGTTCATGTATCCCAACCTTTAAAAATCTAGCCTAACATGGTGAATAATAATAAAAGTGCTGGAAATAAAAGTTACCACGACTGAAGAACAAGAACATGCAAGAAGAAATCAAAGATTGAAGAAAAACCGGAAAAGCTCTTGAATTACTGATAGAAAGTATGTAAATTCTTCTCCTAGATGTTCCTACTTGTTATGGAGCTTTTACATGAATGAAATCTGAATAAAAAGAGTCCTGATGACTAAATATATAGGCTAGAGGTTGTTTAGAAGAGTCCCCAAAACATAAAACTCTTTTGGCTAAAAGATAAGCACAAAATAAAAATCCCGTATCTGCCAATTTGTCACACTTAGAAAGCATGACTAATTTTGTAACGGATCTGGGGCGTGACTAATGGGCGAACCGGTTCGGGTTCTGGGTGTACCGGTTCGGGTGAATTCGCTGGTTTCTGGGCCTCTTTCAACACTTAGAATATTTTCCAACTTTCTTCTTTTCTTCCTTGGATTTTTTGTCAACTTCAAATGGTCATAACTCCTTCACCATAGCTCGGATTTGGGTTCCGTTTTTTCCAGTATTCTATTTGTTCCAATATCTTAAAGTTTCCAGAAGGCCCCACCTCCGGAATCGGGCTGTAAAATTACGAAAATGCCCTTGAACTGCCTTCCTAGCCTTTCTTCTATGATTTTTCCGCAACTTCAAGGGATCATAACTCTTTCACCGTAGCTCGAATTGAGGTGCCGTTTTTTCCAGTGTTCTTGTAATTGAAATCTATTCAACTTTCCAGTTGGCCCCACTTCCGGACTAAGGCTGCAAAATTACGAAAATGCCCTTCAACTCCCCGATTCGTGGTTTCTTTCACTATTTTGAGTTCTGTTTTCCATCTTTCTTCCATGAAATACCTGTAAAACACATAAGAGATACACAAAATACGAAATACTTGCCAAAAAGGGTTAGTAGCATTGATATGAGACAAATTCAAGCTATTTACACCGCACAGGATCATAAAAATAGCGAAGTTAAGGGGATAAATGTGAAGAATTTATGCCTAATCATTTCACTGGTCCCGTGCGAGGTGTTCGTGCCTCTTACCGGACCGTTTGGGGGATGGTTTGGGTTTTCAACCTCAAACGGCTTTTTTTTAAGCCTAATCTACATATTTTAAAATTTTTGTCATATTCTCAAATCGAAGGACTCGTGACTATGCGGTCAGTTCCTACAAGTTATATTGGTGTCGTGCGAGGTGTTTGTGCCTCTTACGGGGACGTTTGTGGGATGGTTTGGGATTTCACCCTCAAACAACTTGTTTTTAACCCTAATCTAGATATTTTGAAATTTTTGTCATATTCTCAAATCCGAAGACCCGTGACTACGTCGTCAATTCCTACAAGTTACATTGGTCCCGTGCGAGGTGTTCGTGCTTCTTACGGGGCCATTTGTGGGCTGGTTTGGGGTTTCACTTATTAACGACTTATTTTTACGTCGAATCTAGATATTTTCAAATTATCATCCTATTCTCAAATCGGGAGACCTGTGATAATGCAATCAGTTCCTATAAGTTACATTGGTCCCATGCGAGGTACTCGTGCCTCTTATGGGGCCGTTTGAGGGATGGTTTTAGTTTTCACCCTTAAACGATTTGTTTTTAACCTTAATGTCGTTATTTTCAAATTTTTATCATATTCTCAAACGGAGAGACTCGTAACTATGCAGTTAGTTCCTCCAAGTTACTTTGGTCCCGTGCGAGGTGTTCGTGCCTCTTATAGGGCTGTTTGGGGGTTGGTTTGGGTTTTCACCCATTAACGACTTTTTTTAGCTCAATCTAGATATTTTCAAATGATTTTCATATTGTCAAACTAGGAGACCCGCGACTACGTGGTCTGTAACTACAAGTGACGTACGAGGTGTTCGTGCCTCTTACGGGGCCGTTTGGGGGCTGATTTGAGTTTTCATCCTTTAACAACTTTTTTTAAGCCTAATCCAGATATTTTCAAATTGTCATCATATTCCCAAACTGGGAGACCCGCAACTACGCGACATGTTCCTACAAGTTACATTGGTCCCATGCGAGGTGTTCGCGCCTCTTACGGGACCATTTGGGGGATGGTTTGGGTTTTCACCCTCAAACGACTTGTTTTTAAGCCAAATTTAGATATTTTCAATTTTTTTTCATATTCACAAACTGAGAGACTCGTGACTATGTGGTCAGTTCCTACAAGTTACAGTGGTCCCGTGCGAGGTTTTCGTGCCTCTTACGGGGCCGTTTGGGGGATGGTTTGGGTTTTCACCCTCAAAGGGCTTGTTTTTAAGCCTAATCTACATATTTTTAAATTTTTGTCATATTCTCAAATTGAAGGACTCGTGACTATGCGGTCAGTTCCTACAAGTTATATTGGTGCCGTGCGAGGTGTTTGTGCCTCTTACGGGGACGTTTGCGGGATGGTTTGGGTTTTCACCCTCAAACAACTTGTTTTTAACCCTAATCTAGATATGTTTAAATTTTTGTCATATTCTCAAATCAGAAGACCCGTGACTACGTCATCAATTTCTACACGTTACATTGGTCCCGTGCGTGGTGTTCGCGCCTCTTACGGGGTCATTTGTGGGTTGGTTTGGGGTTTCACCTATTAACGACTTATTTTTATGCCGAATCTAGATATTTTCAAATTATCATCCTATTCTCGAATCGGGAGACCTGCGATAATGCGGTCAGTTCCTATAAATTACATTGGTCCCGTGCGAGGTGTTCGTGCCTCTTACGGGGCCGTTTGAGGGATGGTTTTGGTTTTCACCCTTAAACGATTTGTTTTTAACCCTAATGTCGTTATTTTCAAATTTTTATCATATTCTCAAACCGAGAGACTCGTGACTATGCAGTTAGTTCCTCCAAGTTACTTCGGTCCCGTGCGAGGCGTTCGTGCCTCTTAAGGGGCCGTTTGGGGGTTGGTTTTGGTTTTCACCCATTAACGATTTTTTAGCCTAATCTAGATATTTTCAAATGATTTTCATATTCTCAAACTGGGAGACCCGCGACTGCGTGGTCTGTAACTACAAGTGACACTGGTCCCGTGCGAGGTGTTCGTGCCTCTTACGGGGCCGTTTGGGGGTTGATTTGAGTTTTCACCCTTTAACTGCTTTTTTTAAGCCTAATCCAGGTATTTTCAAATTATCATCATATTCCCAAACTGGGAGACCTGCAACTACGCGACATGTTCCTCAAAGTTACATTGGTCCCATGCGAGGTGTTCGTGCCTCTTACGAGAACATTTGGAGGATGGTTTGGATTTTCACCCTCAAACGACTTGTTTTTAAGACAAATCTAGATATTTACAATTTTTTTTTTATATTCACAAACTGAGAGACTCGTGACTACGCGGTCAGTTTCTACAAGTTACATTGGTCCCGTGTGAGGTGTTCGTGCCTCTTACGGGGCCGTTTGGGTGATGGTTTGGGTTTTCAGTCTCAAATGGCTTGTTTATAAGCCTAATCTAGATAATTTTAAATTATTGCCATATTCTCAAATCGAGAGACTCGTGACTACGCGGTTAGTTCCTACAAGTTACATTGGTTTCGTGCGAGGAGTTCGTGCCTCTTACGAGGCCGTTTGAGGGATGGTTTGGATTTTCACCCTCAAACAACTTCTTTTTAATCCTAATCTGGATATTTTTAAATTTGCGTCATATTCTCAAATCGGGAGACCCGTGACTACGTCGTCAATTCCTAAAAGTTACATTGGTCCCGTGCAAGGTGTTCGTGCCTCTTATGGGGCCGTTTGGGGGCTAGTTTGGGTTTTCACCCTTTTACTACTTTTTTATTCTAATCTAGATATTTTCAAATTATCATCATATTCTCAAATTGGGAGACCCACGACTACGCGGTCCGTTCCTACAAGTGGCATTGGTCTCGTACGAGGTGTTCGTGCCTCTTACGGTGCCGTTTGGGGGCTGGTTTGAGTTTTCACTCTTTAATAGCTTTATTAAGCCTAATCCAGATATTTTCAAATTATCGCCATATTCCCAAACTAGGTGACCCGCGACTACACGGTTTATTCCTACAAGTTATATTGGTCCCATGCGAGGTGTTCGAGCCTCTTACGAGGCCGTTTGGGAGATGGTTTGGATTTTCACCCTCAAACGGCTTGTTTTTAAGCCTAATCTAGATATTTTCAAATTTTTTTCATATTCACAAACCGAGAGACTCGTGACTATGCGACTAGTTCCTACAAGTTACACTGGTTCCGTGCGAGGTGTTCGTGCCTCTTACGGGGCCGTTTGGGGGATGGTTTGGGTTTTCACCCTCAAAAGGCTTGTTTTTAAGCCTAATCTACATATTTTTAAAATTTTGTCATATTCTCAAATCGAAAGACTCGTGACTATGCGGTCAGTTCCTACAAGTTATATTGGTGCCATGCGAGGTGTATGTGCCTCTTACGGGGACGTTTGTGGGATGGTTTGGATTTTCACCCTCAAACAACTTGTTTTTAACCCTAATCTAGATATTTTTAAATTTTTGTCATATTCTCAAATCGGAAGACCCGTGACTACGTCGTCAATTCCTACAAGTTACATGGGTCCCGTACGAGGTGTTCGTGCCTCTTACGGGGCCATTTGTGGGCTGGTTTGGGGTTTCACCTATTAACGACTTCTTTTTATGCCGAATCTAGATATTTTCAAATTATCATCCTATTATCAAACCGAGAGACATGCGATAATGCGATCAGTTCCTATAAGTTACATTAGTCCCGTGCGAGGTTTTCGTTCCTCTTACGGGGCCGTTTGAGGGATAGTTTTGGTTTTCACCCTTAAACGATTTGTTTTTAACCCTAATGTCGTTATTTTCAAAATTTTATCATATTCTCAAACCGAAAGACTCGTGACTATGTAGTTAGTTCCTCCAAGTTACTTTGGTCCCGTGCGAGGTGTTTGTGCCTCTTACGGGGCCGTTTGGGGGTTGGTTTGGGTTTTCACCCATTATCAACTTTTTTTAGCCTAATCTAGATATTTTCAAATGATTTTCATATTCTCAAACTGGGAGACCCGTGACTACGTGGTCTGTAACTACAAGTGACATTGGTCCCGTGCGAGGTGTTCGTGCCTCTTACGGGGCCGTTTGGGGGCTGATTTGAGTTTTCACCCTTTAACTACTTTTTTTAAGCCTAATCCAGATATTTTCAAATTATCATCATATTCCCAAACTGGGAGACCTGCAACTACGCGACATGTTCCTCAAAGTTACATTGGTCCCATGCGAGGTGTTCATGCCTCTTACGAGAACATTTGGAGGACCAAATCTAGATATTTTCAAATTTTTTTCGTATTCACAAACTGAGAGACTCGTGACTATGTGGTCAGTTCCTACAAGTTACACTGGTCCCGTGCGAGGTGTTCGTGCCTCTTACGGGGCCGTTTGAGGGATGGTTTGGGTTTTCAACCTCAAATGGTTTGTTTTTAAGCCTAATCTAGAAATTTTTAAAATTTTGTCATCTTCTCAAATCGAGAAACTCGTGACTACGTGGTCAGTTCCTACAAGTTATATTGGTTCCGTGCGAGGTGTTCGTGCCTCTTACGGGGCCGTTTGAAGGATGGTTTGGGTTTTCACCCTCAAACAACATGTTTTAACCCTAATCTAGATATTTTCAAATTTTTGTCACATTCTCAAATCGGGAGACCCGTGACTACGTCCTCAATTCCTACAAGTTACATTGGTTCCGTGCGAGGTGTTCGTGCCTCTTACGGGGCCGTTTGGGGGCTGGTTTGGGTTTTCACCCTTTAACTACTTTTTTTTAGCCAAATCTAGATATTTTCAAATTATCATCATATTCTCAAACTGGGTGACCCGCGACAACGCGATCACTTCCTACAAGTGGCATTGGTCTCGTGCGAGGTGTTCGAGCCTCTTACGGGGCCGTTTGGGGGCTAGTTTGAGTTTTCACCGTTTAAAAGTTTTTTTAAAGCATAATCCAGATATTTTCAAATTATCGTCATATTCCCAAACCGGGAGACCCGCGACTACGCGGTTTATTCCTACAAGTTATATTGGTCCCATGCGAGGTGTTCGTTCCTCTTACGGGGCCTTTTGGGGGATAGTTTGGACTTTCACCCTCAAACGGCTTATTTTTAAGCCTAATATAGATATTTTCAAATTTTTTCATGTTTACAAATCGAGAGACTCGTGACTACGCGACCAGTTCCTACAAGTTACACTGGTCTCGTGCGAGGTGTTCGTGCCTCTTACGGGGCCATTTGGGAGATGGTTTGGGTTTTTATCCTCAAACAACTTGTTTTTAAGCCTAATCTAGATATTTTTAAATTTTTGTCATATTCTCAAATCGAGAGACTCGTGGCTACGCGATCAGTTCCTACAAGTTACATTGGTGTCGTGCGAGGTGTTTGTGCCTCTTACGGGGCCGTTTGAGGGATGGTTTGGGCTTTCACCCTCAAATAACTTGTTTTTAACCCTAATTTAGATATTTTCAAATTTTCATCATGTTCTCAAATCGGGATAATCATGATTGAGTCATCAATTCCTACAAGTTACATTGGTCTCGTGCGAGGTGTTCGTGCCTCTTACGGGGCCGTTTGGGGGCTAGTTTGGGGTTTCACCTTTTAATGACTTATTCTTATGCCTAATCTAGATATTGTCAAATTATCATCCTATTCTGAAATCGAGAGACCTGCGACTGCGCGGTCAGTTCCTATAAGTTGCTGGTTTGGATTTCACCCTTTAACGACTTTTTTTTAGCCAAATCTAGATATTTTGAAATTATTGTCATATTCACAAACTGCGAGACCCATGACTACGCGGTCAGTTCCTACAAGTTACATTGGTCCCGTGCGAGGTGTTCCTGCCTCTCACGGGGCCATTTGGGGGCTAGTTTGGGATTTCACCATTTAACAGCTTTTTTTAAGCCTCATCCAGATATTTTCAAATTATCATCATATTTCAAAACTAGGAGACCCGCGACTACGCGGTCAGTTCCTACAAGTTACATTGGTCCCGTGCGAGGTGTTCGTGTTTCCAAAAGGGCCATTTGTGGGATGGTTTTGGTTTTACCCCTCAAACGGCTTATTTTTAAGCCTAATATAAATATTTTAAAATTTTTGTTAAATTCTCAAACCGAGAGACTCATGACTACGTGGTCAGTTCCTACAAGTTACATTGGTCTCATGCGAGGTGTTCTTGCCTCTTACGAGGCCGTTTGGGGGATGGTTTGGGTTTTCACCTTCAAACGGCTTGTTTTTAAGCCTAATCTAGATATTTTCAAATTTTTATCATATTCTCAAACCGAGAGACTCGCGACTACGCGGTCATTTCCAGCAAGTTACATTGGTCCCGTGCGACGTGTGCATGCCTCTTACGGGACCAGCTGGTTTGGGTTTTCACCCTCAAACGGCTTGCTTTTAAGCCTAATCTAAATATTTTGAAATTATCATCATATTCTGTAATCGGGAGACCCATCACTACACGATCAGTTCATACAAGTTACATTGAACCCATGTGAGGTGTTCGTGCCTCTTACGGGGCCGTTTGGGGGATGGTTTGAATTTTCACCCTCAAAGGGCTAGTTTTTATGCCTAATCTCGATATTTTCAAATTATCATCATACTCTCAAACCGGCAGTCCCGTGACTATGCGGTCAATTCCTACAAGTTACATTGGTGTCGTGTGAGGTATTTGTGCTTCTTACGAGGCTGTTTGGATGTTGGTTTGGGTTTTCACCCTCAAACGGCTTGTTTTTAAGCTTAATCTATATATTTTCAAATTATCGTCATATTCTAAAACTGGGAGACCCGTGACTATGCGGTCAGTTCTTAAAAGTTACATTGGTCCCGCGCGAGGTGTCTGTGCCTCTTACGAGGTCGTTTGGGGGCTGATTTTGATTTTCACCCTTTAACATCTTGTTTCTAAGCCTAATGTAGATATTTTTAAATTATCGTCATACTCTCAAACCAGGAGACCCGTGACTACGCAGTCAGATCCTACAAGTTACATTGGTACCGTGCGAGGTATTCGTGCCTCTTACAAGGGTGTATTGGGGCTGGTTTGGGTTTCACCCTTTAACGGCTTATTTTTAAGCCTAATCTAGATATTTACAAATTATCATCATATTCTCAAACCGGGAGACTCGTGACTAGGCGGTCAGTTCCTACAAGTTACATTGGTCCCGTGCGAGGTGTTCGTGCCTTTTACGGGGCCGTTTTGGGGGATGGTTTGGGTTTTCAACCTTAAACGACTTGTTTTTAAGCCTAATATCGTTATTTTAAAATTAGCATCATATTATGAAACTGGGAGACCCGTGACTTCACGGTGAGGCCCTACAAGTTACATTGGTCCCATTCGGGGTGTTCGTGCCTCATACGGGCCGTTTCGGGGCTGGTTTGGGTTTTCACCCTTTAACGGCTTTTTTAAAGCCTAATCTAGCTATTTTCAAATTATCATCATATTCTTATACTAGGATACCCGCGACTACGCGGTCAGTTATAACAAGTTACATTGGTCCCGCGCAAGGTGTTCGTGCCTCTTATGGGGTCGTTTGAGGGATGATTTGGGTTTTCACCCTCAAACGGCTTGTTTTCAATCTTATTCTAGATATTTTCAAATTATCATCATATTCTTAAATTGGGAGACCCGCGACTACGCGGTCAGTTCCCACAAGTTACACGGGTCCCGTGCGACGTGTTTGTGCCTCTTACGGGGCCGTTTGGGGGATCGTTTTGTTTTTTACCCTCAAAAGGCTTGTTCTTAAGCCTAATCTATATATTTCCAAATTATCATCATATTCTCAAACCAGGAGACCCATGACTACGCAGTTATTTCCTACAAGTTACATTAGTCCAGTGCGAGGTGTTCGTGCCTGTTATAGGGCCGTTTAGGGGCTGATTTGCTTTTTCACCATTTAACGACTTTTTTAAGCATAATCTAGATATTTTTAAATTATCGTCATGTTCTCAAATCGGGAGACCCGCAACTACGAGGTCTGTTCCTACCAGTTACATTAGTCCCGTGTGAGGTGTTCGTGCCTCTTATGGGGCCGTTTGGGGGCTGCTTTGGGTTTTCACCCTCAAACGAGTTGTGTTTAAACCTAATTTAGATATTTTCAAATTATCATCATATTCTCAAATAGGGAGACCCATGACTATGTGGTCAGCTCCTTCAAGTTACATTTGTCCCGTGCGAGGTGTTCGTGCCTCTTATGGGGCTGTTTGGGGGTTGCTTTGGGGTTTCACCCTCAAACGGCTTGTTTTTAAACCTAATTTAGATATTTTCAAATTATCATCATATTTTCGAACAGGGAGACCCGTGACTGTATCGTCAGTTCCTTCAAGTTAAATTGGTCCCGTGTGATAGAAGGACTTTTTCATCTCCCCGACAACGACGCCATCTGATAGAGTAGACTATTCGGTGTATTTTTTTTCGTCGTTGCGTGAAAAGCTCCTCTAATAGAAACCTCAAATACCTACAAAATAATATCAAACTCGAGTGTAGAGATAAGTAAGGGTATCAATCCACATTAAGGGGGCAAAGCTAGAGACAAACTCAATTGTAATTCAATTTTATTTTCTTTTTGTGCTTTTTAACTTTTCTAATTTTTTTTAGCTTTTCAAATATTAAAACAATTGGGTGAGGTGATGATTTAAACTAAACTAAACTAAATGTGATATGATAAAAACTAACTAGAAAGTTACTAAAATGAAAAATAAAGTCTAAACTAAAATAAGAGATAAAGTGAGATAAATAATGATGAGAACAATCAAGGAGTGGAATTACACCACAAATTTTAGCTATTCTAATTAATTAATTTAATTAATTGAATTCTCCCAAATTAATATCAAACTTACAAATCAACTCTCATTGCAAATGTAATTTTAATAGTAACCTTTTAGAAAATTAAGTTTAACACCCCACAACTCTAATAAAATAGATCTACACTCCTTTTAATTAATCACTCGCTAGGATCGATTAATTAAAATTTATGTAAATCTTAGAAAATAAATTTAGAGTTGAAATTCAAGTTATAATACCCCACTTAAGAAATCCCTATCTCTAGTTCGAATCTAAAATGGGTATTTTAACTAGAATTTTGATTTTCTATCGAAAATCGGTTACCCTCTCTCGAGGCGTAAATTTCAGGGTGAGGGATCAAAATTAATATTCAAAGGAGATTTACAAGTAATCAAACTAATTAAACTAAAATAACATAAAATAAGTGTTTCCCCCCACCCCTTGAAAGGGGATTTAGCCAAACATGGTATAAGATTTGAGAAATTAATAATCAAAGGCATAAAATAAATGAGAAGAGAAGAGAACAATCAAACCCAATCTCTTGATGCTTAATTGAACTTAAATCCATGAGTTGAAATCAATATCCCTCAATTTGAATGATCCAAACAAAATTACATTAAATATTTCACTCAAATTAATTCTCACAACAATTTATTTTCCCTCACTATCCAAAAATAATAAAATAAAAATTCTAATCTAAAACCTACACTGAAATGGTATTTTCTCTCTCTATAATTCTCTTTACAAAATTGATCCTATTTTAAAGCTTTTTTCAAATCGGGATCTTCATCTTCTTTTTATAATAGGCATGGAGCTAGGGGTATTTTTGGGAATGGACTTGAGTGTGCATGGAAATGGTGAGGTGTGAGGATAATTGGAAGAGTGGATAGGAATGAACAAATCAGATTTGTTACAAGGGTATTTTTGGGTATTGGGTAAAATGGTTAGTTGGGGGTATATTGGGTAAAAGGGTTAAAAGGGTTTAAATTTGGCACATGGTTTTTAATGAGTTTATTTGGCATGTTGGTTTTGTTGGCTTGTGTCTTGGGAGGTAAGAAGAAATCGTGGGTTTTGGTTTAAATGGTTTAAAGCTTGAAATGGGTTTGGGTTGGAGATTGGTGATTCGGGTTGATGGAGTGAAAAGAGGGTCGCCGGGTCACGAGTATGGAGGCTGAAATCGGGGTCGCGATTAAGATGGATAGGGTTATTGGGATGCCGCCAGAGGTAGTCGCGGCTTGGATCGGAGGGAATGAGGGGATTGCCGGGTCAGGAGGTCCTCGGTTTGGTGGTTTCGGGAAGCTCCGGTAGGGGGTTGCTAAGTGGGTCACAACTGGTTGTGGTCCGACGGGTCAGAGATCGTCGGCGGTTTGGGGTTTTTCGGCGGTTCAGAGACTGGGAAATGGTGGCGGGGTAAAAGGTAGGTGGTTCGCGGGTTGACAGGTCGTGGGTTGAGGGTAGCAGTGGTCGTGGGGGTTGTGTTTAAGATCGCCGGTCTGACGGGTTTATCAGGGGGATCATGGGTACGCCGAAGACGCGCCGGAGGTGGCTACGTAGAGAGTGGGGTCGCCGGGGTTGATTTCAGGCAGGATAAAGGAAGATGGGTGGTGTTGCGTGGAAAGATGATGATGGTGGTGGGTTTGTGGATTGTTGAGGAGGAGATAGGAGAGATAATAGAAATGAGGTGAGAGGTTCATGATGATTAACAGTAAAAAAGCGAATTGGTTTTGGGCAATGGGTTGAAATGGTTTCGGGTATGAGCAACATGTGGGTAAGGGATATGGGTTGGAGGTAGAAGCAGGTGGTTTGATGGTGATGGGAATCGGGTTAGTGGGTCGTTGCTCCGGTGGGGCGGGTTAGCAGGTCGTGGGTTAATTTCTGGACGAATAAGGGGACTGCGCGAGGGGTAAGGGAGCTGCGCCGGCGGGAATGGCAGGCCGGCGCCTGGTTCCGGCAACTGGGGTTTGCGGACCCGGGTTTCAGGTAGTGGCGACGGGTTAAAGGTAATTGTTCATCGGTTTCGAGGTTCTGGCAGGGGGATGGGTTTGCGACGGGTCTGGTGTAGGTGCGGTTGGGTGATGGCTGGAAGTGGGTGAATGGTGGGGTGAATTTGTTAAGAGAGAGAAAAGAGATGAATGGGTGTGTTAATGGTGGGAGGTGAGAGGAGAGTAAGTGTGTGGGTGTATGGGAATGTGGATGAGGGTGAGGGGTTGAGTTTAGGTGTGTGTATGGTGTATACTTTGAATGGGTGTGAGTGGGTTTAGGTGTAGGGGAGTTGTGTGTGTGTGTTTAATTTGAACCCTTAAAAAAATATAGACTAACTAATAAAAATAAAAGTACTAAAAAATAAAATCTAACTAAAAATAAAACAAGCTAAAAACAATAAAAAAAATATAAGAACTAAAAACAAATTCCTAAGCTTATATAAAAACTAAAATAAAAAAAAAGAAATAAAAACTTAAAATCTAAATGAAAACTAAAATCCTAAAAAAATATATATAAAATATAATAAACTAAAAATAAACTCCTAAAACTAATACTGATAAAACTATAAACTAATAAAAATCAAAATAAAATAAAATTACACTAATAAAATAAAAATAGAAAATAAAACCTAGAAATCCTAAATAAATCCAAAATAAAACTTAAAAAAATAAAACGACACAAAATAAAGATATTAAAAATAGTAAAAAGGGACAAACAAAACACACACAGGGTTTGGGGTAGGTTTAGGTTCAGTTTCGGGTAGGCTAGGATACGGGACAGGTATTTAGCACCATTTAACTGCAAATTACCTGAAAATATAGCTTTTGACACTACACACGGACGTTTGACTTACAAGATAAACATTTAAGCACATAAGACCCATATTGCCGAGAATTAGCAACTAAAGTACGTCTATTCGAGGTATACAATGTACAGTTTTGGGTGCTTATCACACCACCCCCAAATAGAGCGTTGCTAGTCCTCTAGCAATAAGATAGAGAGAAAGAGAAAGATAAGAAACCAAAAGTGTACCACTTTCGCGGACACTTGCGATTGCACTTAGCATGTGCAACAAGATTTTAAACCTGTAGGTTGCCCTACAGGACGAGTTGTGTCTCGTGAGGGTTTGCAAGGAATACCCACAAAATTCTTATTTGCAAAGATTTATTGAAATGCACTCAATCTCTTATTAGACATAGAATGATCGTACAATCCATCGTATGAGCAATATTTTGAGAAATACAAGCTAGAAGTGCATAAAAGGTTTAGCTAAGTAAATACTCAAAGCACATCCTTCCTAGAACTCAACGTGTGTAGTGTGAACCAGTCAAAATGGGTCGAGTATCATAAGAGTAATTCCTAGATTGCCTCTTCGGAATAAACGCTTCAACATCAAATCTCATGGATATCTCTCTCTCTCAAACGAACTCTCGAGATTTGGGTTAGTGTATCGCTCTTGTGTGTGAGGAGGTGAGTAAATGTAAGAAAGTTCAAACGTCTCACACACACATAAGAAAGAGCGAGCAATTAGAAGGAAACTGATCTCATGAAAGAATGCTAATCACTATAGTGAGAACGTCGAGTTATTCACCATGTTGACTTTCATCCACCCGAACACCAAGGGGAATATATGGATGATTATGGGTGAGGGGGAAATGAAATGGGATATGTGGGATGAGGTGAGTAGGATAAGATGGATGTGTGAAATGGATGGATATGCGATGTGAGAGAGTGTACTATACATGAAGAACAAATGTCTTTATTTCAAAACTAACTTCAAACTCTCTTTCTTTTCTTTTCTCTCTTTTTTTTCAATTTTTCTTTTCTTTTTCTCTATTTTTTTCTTATATTTTTGCTATTTTTATGTTTTTCTCTTTTTTTTTCTTTTTTTTTCTTTTTTTTTTCAAACCAACAATGAAGACATTTAACATTTTGAATCAACACTCTTTTATTTAAAAATGAAAGATGATATGGAGATGATAGGTGCTGGTGTGGGGAAATATGTGGGAATATGGAAGAGTATGGGAATATAATGGGTGAAGTGAATGGTAAATGGTATATGGAAAAGTGGTAAGTGTATGGATGAAAATCTAGTATTCGGGACAAATTTCAAGACACGCGTTTCCTACAACTCAAAAATGATGTCATTCTCAGTGATCAAGACAAAAATTTAGTGAAGAATAATGAGATCATACAACTATTAATGTGCGGACCCAAGGGAATTTGAATCAACTTGTGACTCGGAGATTGCGTAAAACACTCTGAAAGGGTGAAAGGCACGAATCTCACAAGCTAAAGTCTCCACTAGTGATCCTTAAGGTTCTCTTCAGAATTGTAGTACTCTTCAACTCTAAACCGTAGAGACGTGATAAGTGTGCAAATTTTGTTGAGTTTAGAAATTCATGGTGCAACATGCCTTGTTACGTATTACATAAGCTATTTAGAAAAAACATTCTCTAGCTTGATTCCTAGACTTAAAAGATGGATGATTGAAAATTCACGTCAATGAGTGGGATGAAAGAAACTACACGAAAGTTTAAAAATCAGGTTTAAAAATAAAAAAAATTCAAAATTACGATTTTGATAAAATTCCCCACCCCCACACAAAAAGGAACATCGTACTAGATGTTAAGTAAAATGAATTTTAAAATTGAGAGCATAAGGTAGGAAAGAATTTACCAGAATCAACCGCTCATGAAGTGGAAAGATGTAACCAAAATGAAACCTGAATAAGTTATACGAGAAAAAAATGTGTACAAGTCTATAAGCATGGTAAAACATAGGGTGATGTGAAATACCACCCCCAAACCGGATGAGACTAGTATAAGAAACGCGGGCTGCCTCTCGGTAGCGCTAAGTTTAATGTCTTCAGCCAGACCGAACCATTCTCACCCTAAAGATAAGATCTATGAAAGTGTGGGGCGACAGAAAAATTGGGTGATGAGAATCACCCCCAAACAAGACTGAAGCGTCAGTCTTGCTGGATAAAGGCTAAAGGTGTCAATGCACTTGTATGGCAAAGTGCATCACGCGATGCAAAGCATCGGTGGACCATGGTTGGGTGGGTATTAGGGTAAAGGTGAGGGTGGAAAGGGTGAAGAGGTATCATCCATGGGCCTTGTTGAGCTTAAAGGTGAGGGAAACTAGGGCCCTATAAGAACGGTGCTCAAGTTGGATAGGAAGGTAAAAGGGTTTGGCAATAGTGATGGGGTGGGGATCATATAAATCACATGACCATTCTATAAATGGATGAAGATATTGGTTGCACCGTGACACGCCAGGGAGCTGTTGAGAAGAAAAATTAACACCACTAGGAAGTGGTGTGCGTGAGGTAACAAGCTCGGTGTCACGAAAGTGGAGAGTAGCACCACAAATACTCTCATGGGTGGGGTATGGTTTCAGGTGTGGATCTAAAACTATATATGGAAACTTGAAATGTATAAAATCAACATCCAAACCAGGTGGTAGGGTGGAAGGAACAATGGGTGGGGGTAAAGGGTGGATCAGGTGGGATAAATGGTGGAGGAAGATGATCCAACTCAAGAGTGGGAGACACACACTCCTCATGAGGCGCGACGTGATCCACAAGGGAACTCGTAGGAGGAAGTGTGGAAATAAATGAGTGAGTGTTCAACTTATCCACCATTATGTCGCCATCCGATGTGGTGAAAGGGTCTCACGAGGCGTTAAGATCCGAGATAGATGAATCAACATCAATATTAGGCTAAAGGGGAGCCAAATATGACGGGGTAGGATCCATATCAAGAGAGGTGGGAACCATCTCTGACGCTATCTCGGTACAATGGTGAGCACTCATAGCCGGAGCGAACCTAAAAGATATGGTCATGTTAGAGACATAGGCAATTGGGGAATAAGGTAAAAGCTCTGGCAAATTTTTGGATATCTCGGGAGTGGGAACCTCAAGGTGGGGTTCACATGGACATGGTGGGATTTGATCAGGCTCACTATCTAAAGGTAAGTCAATACAATTGCCAACTTGGGGCCCAGGCCATGGAATGGTCTCAACTTCAAGATTCTCGGGAGGATAGGGTTGGTCACACTCAAAGTCTGTGGCACAAGACGACGTATCATCATCACACTCGGGTGAAACAATGGGTGAATGCATGGTAATGTCCGACTCTCTCTCACACTCAATTTCATTTAGGCGTTGTTCAAGCCGTTGGAGAGCTTCATTTTGAATTTGAGTGGCTTGCGCTTGCTCGAGTATGAACTTTTGCAAGAGGCTTTCTAGAGTGGATGTGGAGGATGGTGGTGGAGTGACTGGTGGTGGCAGTGGTGGAGGTGGACACAACTCGCTACGGACAGGACTATACAGAGAATACTCAAATGAAGTGTGTGGAGTGGGGCCAAGTTTGTCATACACGAAAGGATCGCTTTCGTGATGGATAAATGGTTGATATTCAGTGGGTGCACAGTGAGGTAACTGATCGTGAATAGGTGCACAAGGTTGCCATGATGACTGTTGGAACGTATGAGGATCCACAAAAACGGGTTGGGATTCGTATTGCGTGGAAGGGTGATCAAGCCTCCACGAATAGCTCAAGGACTCACACAACTCGGGGTTAGCTATATCGGGATAGTAGGCCGAGGTGGGTTCCGAAACAGTGTCATATGGATACACATGTTCCATGGTGGTTTTGGATGGATATGAAAAGTACGAACACTCATGGGACATGTGATCGGCATAATAACAGTGGGTGCACGACAAGGTACGTGACACGTTGACACTTGACACAGAGGGTGATGGAATAGGAAGTGCATGCATAGATGGGTCAAGAGTACCAACGGTACTCGTAAGAGAGCCGAAACCACGAAAAATCTCATAAAGAGACGGCTCGGGATCATTCTCACATGTGCCGCGTAATAATGAAAAATGACCAAAGTAGTCCCGTAAAGGACGTTCTTTGGCTATAAGGAGAGAATATTTTTTGGATTTTGTAATTTTTTTTTCAAAAGGAAAGAAAATATTTTTGGATTTTTCTATAAAAGTAAAGAAAGAAAATATTTTTGGATTTTTCTAAAAAGGAAACAAAGAAAATATTTTTGGATTTTTTTATAAAAATAATAGAAGAATTTTTTTTTGGATTTTTGTTATAAAAATGAAAGAAAATATTTTTGGATTTTTTGGAAGAAAAGGTGGGGAAAAATATGGACTCTTGATTTGGATAGACCAACTCAAACCGATCACCAAAAAATGGAATTGGACACACACAAGTTAAGGAGAATTCCTAACTAGCACATAACCAATTTTTATCTTTAGATTTAGTGAAAGGGTAGTCAAATTTTAATTAAGTCTGTGGGCGATAAAAAATCACGGAATTTATCTTAGTGATCGCCCTTGCAAAATTTTCTCCTAGTGGGCTATCTAGTGAATGGATTTTAAATTTAGTGATGGATAGGGTAGGACACAATTGGTAAGCAAGTGAGTCGGGTGATGAAATTCCTTCTCGTGAGTGACCGGGTGTAGGTCTTAGTAAATTAATTCATCACACCATTCGAAAATAAGTGCGAGAATAAAATCAAGTAAGAACACACAAAAGAATTGAATCGCTAACAGGAGAGGCGCGAGGGTGTAAGAATTGTACCTCCCACGATTTTTAGGTCGTGGGGTGCCAAAAAATTTGAGTCAACCGAGGGGAGATCACGCCTATCTCAGTCGGCCCCGGGAGTCCTACCGACCCAAGGTAGAGAGGCTTCTAAATCCTCGCCAATGGACGCCCTCTCTCTACCTTTCCCGATTTCCCTATCATGCTTATCTTCAATTATTACAATTTTAAATGAAAAATAAAATAAAGGTGTCCTATGCACCGCATTACAAGAAAATTAACTAACTCCTAATACAAGCCTTCTAAAAATATAAAAATGGTACAAAAAATAATAAAGTGCAAAAAAAACAAATGAACTACAAGTTGAAATCCTCTCCGAGCTTCACGATCCCAAGAATGGCAACGACGCCATTTGATGGAAAGAACTATTGCGTTTCCCCGACAACGAAGCCATTCGATAGAGTAGACTATTCAGTGTATTTTTTTTCGTCGTTGCTTGAAAAGCTCCTCTATTCAAAACCTCAAATACCTACAAAATAATATCAAATTCAAGTGTAGAGGTAAGTAAGGGTATCAATCCACATCAAAGGGGTAAAGATAGAGACAAACTCAATTGTAATTCAATTTTATTTTCTTTTTGTGCTTTTTCACTTTTCTAATTTTTTTTTCTAGCTTTTCAAATATTAAAACAATTGGGTGAGGTGATGATTTAAACTAAACTAAACTAAACTAAATGTGATATGATAAAAACTAACTAGAAAGTTACTAAAATGAAAAATAAAGTGTAAACTAAAATAAGAGATAAAGTGAGGTAAATAATTGTGAGAACAATCAAGGAGTGGAATTGCACCACAAATTTTAGTCATTCTAATTAATTAATTAATTTAATTAATTGAATTCCACCAAATTAATATCAAACTTACAAATCAACTCTCATTGCAAATGTAATTTTAATAGTAACCTTTTAGAAAATTAAGTTTAACACCCCGCAACTTTAGTAAAATAGATTTACACTCCTTCTAATTAATCACCTGTTAGGATCGATTAATTAAAATTTATGTAAATCTTAGAAAATAAATTTAGAGTTGAAATTCAAGTTATAATACCCCACTTAAGAAACCTCTATCTCTAGTTCAAATCTAAAATGGGTATTATAACTAGAATTTTAATTTTCTCTCGAAAATCATTTACCCTCTCTCGAGGCGTAAATTTAAGGGTGAGGGATCAAAATTAATATTCAAAGGGAATTTTCAAGTAATCAAACTAATTAAACTAAAATAACATCAAATAAGGGTCCCCCCCCCCCCCCCCCCCACCCCTTGAAAGGGGATTTAGCCCAATATGTTATAAGATTTGACAAATTAATAATCAAAGGTATAAAATAAATGAGAAGAGAAGAGAACAATCAAACCCAATCTCTTGATGCTTAATTGAACTTCAATCCATGAGTTGAAATCAACATCTCTCAATTTGAATGATCCAAACAAAATTACATCAAATATTTCACTCAAATTAATTCTCACAGCAATTTATTTTTCCCTCACTGTCCAAAAATAATAAAATAAAAATTCTAATCTAAAACCTACACTAAAATGATATTTTCTCTCTCTATAATTCTCTCTAGAAAATTGATCCTATTCTAAAGCGTTTTCAAATTGGGGGATTCATCTTCTTTTTATAATAGGCATGGAGCTAGGGGTATTTTTGGGAATGGACTTGAGTGTGCATGGAAATGGTGAGGTGTGAGGATAATTGAAAGAGTGGATAGGAATGAACAAATCAGATTTGTTACAAGGGCATTTTTGGGTATTGGGTCAAATGGTTAGTTGGGGGCATAATGTGTAAAAGGGTTTAAGTTATCGGGGTCGCGGTTAAGATGGATACTTATTGGGATGCCGCCAGAGGTAGCCACAGCTTGGATTGGAGGGAACGAGGGGATCGCCAGGTCAGGAGGTCCTCGATTTGGTGGTTTCGGGCAGCTCCGGTAGGGGGTTGCGAAGTGGGTCATAGCCGGTTGTGGTCCGACGGGTCAGAGATCGTCGGCGGCTTGGGGTTTTTCGGCGGTTCAGAGACTGGGAAATGGTGATCGGGTAAAAGGTAGGTGGTTCGCGGGTTGACAGGTCGTGGGTTGAGGGTAGCAGGGTTCATGGGGGTTGGGTTGAAGATCGCCGATTCGACGGGTTTATCAGGGGGTTCGTGGGTAGGCCGAAGGTTGCTGCGTGGAGAGTGGGGTCGTGGGGGTTGATTTCTGGCCGGATAAGGGGAGATGGGTGGTGTTGGGTGGAAAGATGATGATGGTGGTGGGTTTGTGGATTATTTAGGATGAGATAGGAGAGAGAAGAGAAAGGAGGTGAGAGGTTGATGATGATGCACAGTAAAAAGGGGAATTGGTTTTGTGCAATGGGTTGAAATGGTTTCGGGTATGAGCAACATGTACGTAAGGGATATGGGTTGGAGGTAGAAGCAGGTGGTTTTGTGGTTATGGGAATCGGGTTAGTGGGTTGCTTCTCCTATGGGGTGGGTTGGCAGGTCCTGGGTTGATTTCTGGCCGGATAAGGGGACTGCGCGAGGGGTAAGGGAGCTACGCCAGTGGGAATGGCACGCCGGCGCCAGGTTTCTGCAACTAGGGTTTGCAGACCCAGGTTTCAGGCCGGGGCGACGGGTTGAAGGTAATGGTTCGCCGATTTTGAGGTTCCGGCAGGGGGATGGGTTTGCGATGGGTCTGGTGTAGGTGCGGTTGGGTGATGGCTGGAATTGGGTGAATTTTGGGGTGGATTTGTTAAGAGAGAGAAAGGAGATGAATGGGTGTGTTAATGGTGGGAAGTGAGAGGAAAGTAAGTGTGTGGGTGTAAGGGAATGTGGATGAGGGTGAGGGGTTGAGTTTAGGTGTGTGTGTGGTATATACTTTGAATGGGTGTGAGTTGGTTTAGGTGTAGGGGAGTTCTGTGTGTGTGTTTAGTTTGAACCCTTAAAAAAAATAAAGACTAACTAATAAAAATAAAAGTACTAAAAAATAAAATCTAACTAAAAATAAAACAAGCTAAAAAAAATAAAAAATAAATATAAAAACTAAAAAAAAAAAATCCTAAGCTTATATGAAAACTAAAATAAAACAAAAGAACTAAAAACTTAAAATCTAAGGGTCCGTTTGATTGCAAAGTTGGAAAATGAATTGAAAATAATTGATTTCTACGGAAAATTATTCCAAAGAAATCTTTTCCATGAAAAACTATTCAAGTGGTTGTTTGATTGCTTTCATTTTCTAACAGGAAAATGAGGTATTTTCCAACTTTTGTTGTTTGATTCGTAATATTTTCTAACTAGAAATTAAGAGGCTCATGGCAACTATATATATAAAGTTCATTTTTTGGCAAAGTTTCAAACTTAACAAATAAATATTATTCAAGTTTCAACATTAGACCAAGGCACATGTCATTAAAATAGTAGTAACATCAATTCAAATATTAAAGTGCTTAAACGTTCATTCACAACCAAAAAAACTAGAATATAAAAAAAACTACGAAACGTCTAATATGTGCCAACTGTAAGAACACGATATCAATTTGATGACTCTTGTCCAAGCTTGTGAACAATCCAGGCACGTGTAAACTCGTCATCATCTAAGCCAATAAATATCCGACCCAGCTCTTTGTCTTGCTCAAAAACTTTCATGAGTTGCATTATATCATTTTTCTCTATGTCCATAGCCTTGAGCTTATCCAATATAACTTTCCAATTGATGTGAATTTCCGTAGCTTGCTTTTCAAATGCAATAGCTTGCATTTCCAAAGCAATCGCAATCTTTTTTGATGAATCAGCAATAACAGATAAGGCAGCAGAAGCATCATCCATTGGTTGCCTACGTTTACGTCGAACTTTTGAGTTTGATCCTTGCGAGGGTCGTTTGGATGTGATGGAAGGGCCTGCCTCAGTAGTAACATTCTCATTTCCCTCATTTTCATCGTCTAATCCCACCTCAATATTTTCACTGTGATCATTTTCATTCATAGGGGGAAAGTCATTTCCTGATACGGCCCGATCACCCGTTGCAATATCGTCGCCAAAAATAATACCCAAATCATGGTAATGAATGCACACCTTTCCTTTTAACTTTGATGCATCAGGTTTATCCAAACATTAGGATCCGCTGTGATCCGTCCGGTGTTGGCATCCCACCCAAAACCGCTAACCTTGAATAGCTCACGGAGATCTGTATAATCTTTTTTTAAAGTCTTCAAACGTCCTCTTACATTCTTCTCAACAATAGCTACGCCACATCCAGAATATACGCGCTCAACCACCTTCAAAATCTGAGTTGATGTGAATCCATTATCCGCTCTTTTTGTACCAGTTAGCACTTGTTCAATGAGCGTGTTTACCAATTGCTCATCCATCTCATCAGTCCAACGAACTTGCCCTTTTTTTGCATTACTTGGGACTGATTGAGAAGATGGTTGACTAACTTCCTCAATATCAGGGTGAGGGCACGTGGTTGTTGTAGGTCGTGGGACACGAAATGGAACAGAACTTCCACATTGACGATAAGCTGCCATTAAACCTGTTTGACATTATGTTGTGAACATTTTTAGATCAAAATTTGATATATCAAATTAGTTCATTGAACATGCATTCAAATAAATATACATGAAATAATTAAACCAAGATGAACATTAACTGAGCTAACAATTGTAAATTAAATACGTAAAATGTAATAAATCTAAAATTGAAAATTTAGTGTGCCAGCAAAAATTCATAATAAAAAAAAATCAATCAAAGTTAACCCCCACATTAGGGTTCGTTTGATATTCATTCCACATTACAATAGCCGTAATATTCCTCTTAGTATTCCAACTAGCCTCGGGTGTGAAAGTGATGTGGGCATTAAGGGAGGCAACTTCAGGTACATCCTGAGGGGATGGGTTAACTTCATCATCGCTAACCTCATCATCGCTACAAACATCATCTATATCATCAATTCGTATGAAGTTGTGAAGGGCACAACAAGCAAGTACTATTTTTGCTTGTGTGTCAATATCGTGAAAGGGTTGATGTCTTAGATACGCAAATCTTTTCTTAAGCAACCCTATTGTTCTCTCGATGACATTACGGAGTGATGAATGGCGAAAGTTGAACAACTCTTTACTATTTTCTGGTCGTTGACCCTCGATGTCTCTACGGTGGTAACGAGTCTTTCGATATGGTGAGAGAAAACCCGGAACCAATGGAAATCCAGCATCGGCGAGATAATATTTACCTAGTATTATAACAAACTGTCATTAGATAGTGCAATTTAGTTTATTATAATTTATGAAAAACAATAAGATACAAATTATACCAATAGGAATCGTTAACTTAGATCCTTGTCGTAAGATAGCACTCCGTAATAATCGACCGTCATGTGCCGATCCCTCCCAACCAGCAAGCACGTAAGTAAACTTCATATCAAACGTACACGCCACTAAAACATTTTGCGATATGACTTGCTTTCTGTTGCGATATTTAGGTTGCTCTAGTAAATTAACATTAGCAGCGATGTGAGTACCGTCTATAGCCCCCACGGCATCCTAGAAGGAAGCTTAGTTAATAAAAAAAATATAAATTAGTAAAAAAAAAGAAAAAAATTAGTAACAAGATCTAACCTCAAAGTAATGGTACCAGTCTTCGACATGATCCTTATCGTATGGAGAATTCGTGGAAGTTGCGTTGGTGACTATATCCCTGTAGAGCATAAGGCATGCATCTAAAACTCTATGAAAGTAATGGCTCACTGTTTGCCCCGATCTAAAGAAATGTAAACTTTCAACACGATTGCGCTCGTCATGTCCAACTGTGGTTAAAAATATAGCAACTTGTTCCTCAACTCTCACAAATCGACTATCGCGCAACCCGTAAGTACGTAAACTAGCACACAACCTGTGGAATGGACCTCGTTTCATCCTAAGTTGCTCATGGCAAACCCTATCACTCATGTTGTACAGTCGATGTAGTACTATAGCCCTATCTTCATCCCAATTTCTTCGAGGTGCCCTAGTGAGACGTCGAAAACGATGATCCCTAATAGTACTATACAAAGTTACCGCTTGCATCACCATTGCCCAAAATGCACCAACAAGTTGGCCGTTGTTTGGTGTTCTTGTCATTTTCTAGTGATGCATGAAAAAATAAAAATAAAACATATTACAAATAAAAAAAGTTGCACATCATATTCATCAAATAAAAATAAAACAAATTATTTGAAGAAATTAACATTGTTTAATTTTAATAACTTTATGAACAATGTTTTTTTTAATTTGTCCCTTAATTATTTTTTTTCATTTTTTTTAAAAACACCAAATTTATCAATAATTGGGGGATATGTTCATGTTTGTACCTAACTGGAACACGACACTAATAGTTTATAAATTTATTCCAAGTACTAAAAATTAGGGGTGACAATTTTTGACACAACACGATAACCCGACACGATAATAGAGAAGAAAAAAATTATAGTGCCTACTAAAAATACCATGAAAATTGGTGAAAAATTGTAGTGCCTACTAAAAATACCATGAAAATTATAGTGACAATTTGTCCCTACTAAAAATACCATGAAAATTGGTGAAAAATAGTGCCGCTGGCGCGGACCAAAAAAATAAAGGTATTGTACCACATGGACTAGATTTATACATGTTATTGTACCATAGAGACTAAATTTATAAACTTAAAAAGCATTGTCCTAAAAAATCAAAATATAAAAAGAAATATGACATTTACCTTAATTCTCTAATAAACACATCTCAAATAAGAAATGGCATAATACAATTTTTAATAAACACATCTCAAATAAGAAATATGCGAACATGTCTTTAACACTAAACAATGCTGTTTTTTTGTTTTGTTTATGTCAGCACCTCTCTGTTTATGCTCATATAAACCCAACCATAAAAAAGACACAAGGGAAACCAGAAAAACAAAATGGACTATGGAAAAGATGTTACCATGTCCAAACTACATTATAATCTTCATCAACCTTCATAGACATTATAAAACAGATTAACTTCGTATAATTCGTTACCATACATACAAATCAAGGGTAAAGAAAACAGGGGATTATACCAGATAAATCCAAGAACACCTTTGGGATTACGTGTTATACTTTTGTTGATTTTCAGTGGGATTACGGCCAAAAACAGTTGATTCGGCCCTGTGGTTGCAGAAAAACGAAAACCATATATCTTTTTTCTCTATTGTGCGTGTATATATGTGTATATGTAGAGAGAGAAAATCATATTGCAAAAAAAAAAACGAACCTCAAATCGATTTCGTGGGTATTAAATAAATGCCTCATTACTGCTATTTACATATATATATATATATATATATATATATATATATATATATATATATAAAGGGAGAAATTGTAAAAAAAAAAACGAACCTCAAATCGATTTCGTGGGTATTAAACGAAGAAGATGGTTAGCATCATTTCTCTGCAACAACAAATTAAGACATGGGATAGTGAGAAAGAGAGAGAACGGAGAGAGAGAAGATTTCTTTGTGGGATAGTGAGAAAGAGAGAGAACGGAGAGAGGAGAGTTTACCTTTTGATTTGATTTTAGGAGCAGAATGACATTTCTTTGTGGAAAGAGTGAATGGGTAGTTGAGATAAAATAGGACTCCACTTTCTTGTAACGTGGGATAGAAATTTTTTACCTGGAATCCGATTATTTGGGGATAGCCTAGAAATTATTTTCTTGCTTTTTCGTGGAAAATACATCACGTGACCTTCTTTTGTAGAAAACAATTACATGGAAAATTTGGTAATCAAACACTTTAAAAAATGGAAAATAGATGGAAAATTTTCATTTTCCATGGAAAATAGTGGCAATCAAACGCACCGTAAATGAAAACTAAAGTCCTAAAAAAAATATAAAATTTAATAAACTCCTAAAGCTAATCCTAATAAAACTAAAAACTAATAAAAATCAAAATAAAATAAAATAAAATTACACTAATAAAATAAAAATAGAAAATAAAACCTAGAAAGCCTAAATAAATAAAAAAATAACACTTAAAAAAATAAAAGGACACAAAATAAAAATCTAAAAAATATATAAAAAGGGACAAAAAACACACACACATGGTTTGGGGTAGGTTTAGGTTCGGTTTCGGGTAGGCTAGGATACGTGAAAAGGGTATTTAGCACCATTTTAACTGCAAATTACCTGAAAAAATAGCTTTTGACACCGCACACGGACGTTTGACCTACAAGATAAATATTTAAGCACATAAGACCCATATTGCCGAGAATTAGCAACTAAAGTACATCTATTCGGGGTATAAAATGTACAGTTTTGGGTCCTTATCACAGTGCGAGGTGTTTGTGCCTCTTACGGGACTGTTAGGGGGATGGTTTTGATTTTCACCCTTTAACGGCTTTTTTTAAGCCTAATCTGGAGATTTTCAAATTATCGTCATATTCTCAAATCAGGAGACCTGCAACTACACGGTCAGTTCCTACAAGTTACGTTGGTCCTGTGCGAGGTGTTTGTGCCTCTTACGAGGCCGTTTTGAGGCTGGTTTGGGTTTTCACCCTTTAACGACTTTTTTAAGCCTAATCTATATATTTTCAAATTATCATCATATTCTCAAACCGGGAGACTCGTGACAATGCTGTCAGTTCCTACAAGTTACATTGGTCTCATGCGAGGTGTCCGTGCCTCTTACGAGGCCTTTTGGGGGATGGTTTGGGTTTTCACCCTTAAACGACTTATTTTTAAGCCAAATCTCGATATTTTTAATTTATTGTCATATTCTCAGACCGAGAGACTCGTGACTATGCAGTCAGTTCCTAAAAGTTACATTGGTCACGTGCGAGGTTTCGTGCCTCTTACGAGGCCGTTTTTACGTCACTATGCAGTTGGGGGTATGGTTTGGGTTTTCACCCTCAAAGGGCTTGTTTTTAAGTTTAATCTAGATATTTAGAAATTTGTATCATATTCTCAAACCGAGAGACTCGTGACTCCGCGGTCAGTTACTACAAGTTACATTGGACCCGTGCGAGGTGTTCGTGCCTCCTATGGGCCAGCTGGTTTGGGTTTTCACCCTCAAACGACCTGTTTTTAAGCCTAATCTCAATATTTTTGAAATTATCATCATATTCTTAAATCGGGAGACCCGTCACTACTCGGTCAGTTCCTTCAAGTTACATTGGTCCCGTGCGAGGTGTTCGTGCCTCTTACGGGGCCGTTAGGGGGATGGTTTTTATTTTCACCCTTGAACGACTTTTTTTAAGCCTAATCTAGAGATTTTTAAATTATCATCACATTCTCAAATCGGGAGACCCGCAACTACACAGTCAGTTTCTACAAGTTACATTAGTCCTGTGCGAGGTGTTTATGCCTCTTACGAGACCGTTTCGGGGCTGGTTTGGGTTTTCACCCTTTAACGGCTTTTTTTAAGCCTAATCTAGATATTTTTGAATTATCAATATATTCTCAAATCGGGAGACTCGTGACTGCGCTGTCAGTTCCTACAAGTTACATTGGTCTCATGCGAAGTGTTCGTGCCTCTTACGAGGCTGTTTGGGGGATGGTTTGGATTTCCCCCCTTAAACGACTTGTTTTTAAGCCAAATATCGATATTTTTAATTTATCATCATATTCTCAAATAGGGAGACCCGTGACTACGCAGTCAGACCCTAAAAGTTACATTGGTCCCGTCCGAGGTGTTCATGCCTCTTATGGGGCCATTTTGGGGGATGGTTTGGGTTTTCACCCTTAAACGACTTGTTTTTAAGCCTAATCTCGTTATTTTCAAATTTTCATCATAATATCAAACTGGTTGACCCATGACTTTGCGGTGTGGTCCTATAAGTTACATTGATCCCATGCGAGATGTTCGTGTCTCTTACGGGTCCGTTAGGGGGATGGTTTTTATTTTCACCCTTGAACGGCTTTTTTTAAGCCTAATCTAGAGATTTTTAAATTATCGTCATATTCTCAAATTGGGAGACCCGCAACTACACAGTCAGTTCCTACAAGTTATGTTAGTCCAGTGCGAGGTGTGTATGCCTCTTAGGAGACCGTTTCGGGGCTGGTTTGGGTTTTCACCCTTTAACGGCTTTTTTTTAAGCCTAATCTAGATATTTTCAAATTATCAACATATTTTCAAACCGGGAGACTCGTGACTGCGCTGTCAGTTCCTACAAGTTACATTGGTCTCATGCGAGGTGTTCTTGCCTCTTACGAAGCCGTTTGGGGGACGGTTTGGGTTTTCACCCTTAAATGACTTGTTTTTAAGCCAAATCTCGATAGTTTTAATTTATCATCATATTATCAAATAGGGAGACCCGTGACTATGCGGTCAGACCCTACAAGCTACATTGGTCCCGTCTGAGGTGTTCATGTCTCGTATGGGGTCGTTTTGGGCGATGGTTTGGGTTTTCACCCTTAAACGACTTATTTTTAAGCCTAATCTCGTTATTTTCAAATTATCATCATAATATCAAACTGGGAGACCCGTGACTTCACGGTGTGGCCCTAAAAGTTACATTGTTCCCATTCGAGGTGTTCGTGCCTCTTACGGGTTCGTTTGGGGACTGGTTTCAATTTTCACCCTTTAACGGTATATTTTAAGCCTAATATAGATATTTTCAAATAATCATCATATTCTAAAACTAGGAGACCCGTGACTACGGGGTCAGTTCCAACAAGTTGCATTGGTCCCGTGCAAGGTGTTCGTGCCTCTTATGGGGCTGTTCGAGTTTCACCCTTTAACAACTTATTTTTAAGCCTAATCTAGCTATTTACAAATTATCGCCATATTCTCAAACCGAGAGAATCGTGACTATGCGGTCAGTTCCTATAAGTTACATTGGTCCTGTGCGAGATGTTCGTGCCTCTTACGGGGCCGTTTTGCGGGATGGTTTGGATTTTCACCCTTAACGACTTGTTTTTAACCTTAATCTCGTTATTTTAAAATTATCATCATATTATAAAAGTGAGAGACCCGTGACTTTGTGGTGAGGCCCTACAAGTTACATTGGTCCCTTGCGAATTGTTCGTGTCTGTTACGGGTCCGTTTGGGGGCTGGTTTGGGTTTTCACCCTTTAACGGATTTTTTATGCCTAATCTTCAAATTATCATCATATTCTCAAACTGGGAGACCCGAGACTTAGCGGTCAGTTCCAACAAGTTACATTGGTCCCGTGCAAGGTGTCCGTTCCTCTTATGGGGCCGTCTGGGGGATGGTTTGGGTTTTCACCCTCAAACGACTTGTTTTCAAGCCCATTTTAGATATTTTCAAATTATCGTAATATTCTCAAATCAGGAGACCCGCGACTACGCAGTTAGTTCCAACAAGTTACATGGGTCCCGTGCGACGTGTTCGTGCCTCTTACGTGGCCGTTTGGGGGATCATATATTGCTTTTACCCTCAAACGGCTTCATTTTAAGCTTAATCTAGATATTTTCAAATTATCATCAAATTCTCAAACCGGGAGACCCGTGACTACGGAGTCAGTTCCTACAAGTTACATTAGTCCCGTGCGAGGTGTTCGTGTCTGTTATAGGGCCGTTTGGGGGATGGTTTTCTTTTTCACCATTTAACGACTTTTTTTAAGTATAATCTAGATATTTTTAAATTATCTTCATGTTCTCAAATCGGGAGACCCGCGACTACCAGGTGAGTTCCTACAAATTACATTAGTCCCGTACGAGGTGTTCGTGCCTCTTATGGGGCTGCTTTGGGTTTTCACCCTCGAACGACTTATTTTTAAACCTAATTTAGATATTTTTAAATTATCGTCATATTCTCGAACCGGGAGACCCGTGACTATGTGGTCAGCTCCTTCAAGTTACATTGGTCCCGTATGAGGTGTCCGTGCCTCTTATGGCGCCGTTAGGGGGCTAGTTTTGATTTTCACCCTTTAACAACATTTTTTAAGCCTAATCTAGAGATTTTCAAATTATCATCATATTCTCAAATTGAGAGTCTCGCAACTACACGGTCAGTTCCTACAAGTTACATTGGTCCTGTGCGAGGTGTTTGTGCCTTTTACGTGGCCATTTGGGTGGCTAGTTTGGGTTTTCACCCTTTAACAACTTTTTTAAACCTCATCCATAAATTTTTAAATTATCGTCATATTTCCTACTGGGAGACCCGTGACTACGCGGTCAGTTCCTACAAGTTACATTTGTCCCGTGTGAGGTGTTTGTGCCTCTCACGGGGCCATTTGGGGGCTGGTCTTAGTTTTCTCCCTCAAACGACTTGTTTTTAAGCCTATTCTAAATATTTTCAAATATTTGTCATATTCTCAAACCGAGAGACTCGTGACTACGCAGTCAGTTCCTACAAGTTACATTGGTCACGTGCGAGGTGTTCATGCCTCTTACAGGTCCGTTTGGGGGATGGTTTGGGTTTTCACCCTCAAACGGCTTCTTTTTAAGTTTAATCTAGATATTTTCAAAATTTTATCATATTCTCAAACCAAGAGACTCGTGATTATGCGATAAGTTCCTACAAGTTACTTTGGACCCGTGCGAGGTGTTCGTGCCTCTTACGGGGCCAGCTGGTTTGGGTTTTCACCGTCAAACGGCCTATTTTTTAGCCTAATCTAAATATTTTGAAATTATCATCATATTATCTAATCGGGAGACCCATCACTACGCGGGAAGTTCCTACAAGTTACATTGGTACCGTGCGAGGTGTTCGTGCCTCTTACAGGGCCGTTAGGGAGCTGGTTTTGATTTCCACCATTTAACGGCTTTTTTAAGCCTAATCTAGAGATTTTCATGTTATCGTCATATTCTCAAATCAGGAGACCCGCAACTACACGGTCAGTTCCTACAAGTTACGTTGGTCATGTGTGAGGTGTTTGGGTCTTTTACGAGGTCGTTTCGGAGTTGGTTTGGGTTTTCACCCTTTAACGGCTTTTTTAAGCCTAATCTACATATTTTCAAATTGTCAACATATTCTCAAATCGGGAGACTCGTGACTGCGCTGTGAGTTCCTACAAGTTAGATTGGTCTCATGCGAGGTGTTCGTGCCTCTTACGAGGCTGTTTGGGGGATGATTTGGGTTTACATCCTTAAACGACTTGTTTTTAAGCCAAATATCGATATTTTTAATTTTTCATCATATTCACAAATAGGGAGGCCCGTGATTATGCGGTCAGACCCTACAAGTTACATTGGTCCCGTCCAAGGTGTTCATGCCTCTTATGGGGTCATTTTGGGGGATGGTTTGGGTTTTCACCGTTAAACGACTTGTTTTTAAGCCTAATCTTGTTATTTTTAAATTATCATCATAATATTAAACTGGGAGACCCGTAACTTCACGGTGTGGCCCTATAAGTTACATTGATCCCATACGAGGTGTTCGTGCCTCTTACGGGTCCGTTTGGGGGCTGGTTTGGGTTTTCACCCTTTAACGGCATATTTTAAGCCTAATATAGATATTTTAACATTATCATCATATTCTAAAACTTGGAGACCTGTGACTACGCGGTCAGTTCCAACAAGTTACATTGGTCCCGTGCATGGTGTTCGTGGCTCTTATGGGGCTGTTTGGGTTTCACCCTTTAACGACTTGTTTTTAAGCCTAATCTAGATATTTACAAATTATCATCATATTCTCAAACCGAGAGACTTGTGACTACGCGATCAGTTCCTACAAGTTACATTGGTCGCGTGCGAGGTGTTCGTGCCTCTTACAGGGCCATTTTGGGGGATGGTTTGTGTTAAATCCTTAAACGACTTGTTTTTAACCCTAATCTCGTTATTTTAAAATTATCATCATATTATAAAATAGAGAGACCCGTGAATTCGCGGTGAGGCCCTACGAGTTACATTGGTCCCATGCGAGGTGTTCGTGTCTGTTACGGGTCCGTTTGGGGGCTGGTTTGGGTTTTCACCCTTTAACGAATTTTTTATGCCTAATCTTCAAATTATCATCATATTCTCAAACTGGGAGACCCGCGACTACGCGGTCAGTTCCAACAAGTTACATTGGTCCCGTGTAAGGTGTTCGTTCCTCTTATGGGGCTGTCTGGGGGATGATTTGGGTTTTCACCCTCAAACGACTTGTTTTCAAGCCTATTCTAGATATTTTCAAATTATCGTAATATTCTCAAATCATGAGGCCCGTGACAACGCAGTCAGTTCCAATAAGTTACATGTGTCCCATGCGATGTGTTCGTGCCTCGTACGTGGCCGTTTGGGGGATAATTTATTATTTTTACCCTCAAACGGCTTCATTTAAAGCCTAATCTAGATATTTTAAAATTATCATCATATTCTCAAATCGGGAGACCCCTGACTACGCAGTCAGTTCCTACAAGATACGTTAGTCCCGAGCGAGGTGTTCGTGCCTGTTATAGGGCCGTTTGGGGGATGGTTTTCTTTTTCACCATTTAACGACTTTTTTTTAAGTATAATCTAGATATTTTTAAATTATTTTCATGCTCTCAAATCGAGAGACCCGCGACTACCAGGTGAGTCCTACAAATTACATTAGTCCCGTGCGAGGTGTTCGTGCCTCTTATGGGTCTGCATTGGGGTTTTACCCTCAAACGGCTTGTTTTTAAACCTAATTTAGATATTTGTAAATGATTGTCATATTCTCAAACCGGGAGACCCATGACTACGTGGTCAGTTCCTTCAAGTTACATTGGCCCCGTACGAGGCGTTCGTGCCTCTTACGGGGCCGTTAGGGGGCTAGTTTTGATTTTCACCCTTTAACGGCTTTTTTTAAGCCTAATCTAGAAATTTTCAAATTATCATCATATTCTCAAATCGGGAGTCCCGCAAACTACACGGTCAGTTCCTACAAGTTACATTGGTCCTGTGCGAGGTGTTTGTGCCTTTTACAGGGCCATTTGGGGGGCTAGTTTGGGTTTTCACCCTTTAACAGCTTTTTTTAAGCCTCATCCAAATATTTTTAAATTATCGTCATATTCCCTACTGGGAGCCCCACGACTACGCGGTCAGTTCCTACAAGTTACATTTGTCCCGTGCGAGGTGTTCGTGCCTCTTACGAGGCCATTTGGGGGCTGCTTTTAGTTTTCAAACGGCTTATTTTTAAGCCTATTGTAGATATTTTCAAATTTTGGTCATATTCTCAAATCGAGAGACTCGTGACTACGAAGTCAGTTCCTACAAGTTACATTGGTCACGTGCGAGGTGTTCGTGCCTCTTACGGGGCCGTTTGGGTTTTCACCCTCAAACGACTTATTTTTATGTTTAATCTAGATATTTTCAAATTTTTATCATATTCTCAAACCAAGAGAATCGTGACTATGCGGTCAGTTCCTACAAGTTACTTTGGACCCGTGCGAGGTGTTCGTGCCTCTTACGGGGCCAGTTTTTTTGGGTTTCACCGTCAAACGGCCTATTTTTAAGCCTAATCTAAATATTTTGAAATTATTTTCATATTATCTAATCAGGAGACCCATCACTACGCGGTCAGTTCCTACAAGTTACATTGGTCCCGTGCGAGGTGTTCATGCCTCTTACAGGGCCGTTAGGGAGCTGGTTTTGATTTTCACCATTTAACGGCTTTTTTAAGCCTAATCTAAAGATTTTCATGTAATTATCATATTCTCAAATCAGAAGACCCGCAACTACACGGTCAGTTCCTAAAAGTTACGTTGGTCCTGTGTGAGGTGTTTGTGCCTCTTACGAGGCCGTTTCGAAGATGGTTTGGGTTTTCACCCTTTAACGGCTTTTTTTTAAGCCTAATCTAGATATTTTCAAATTATCCTCACATTCTCAAACTAAGAGACTCGTGACTATGCCATCAGTTCCTACAAGTTACATTGGTCTTATGCCAGGTGTTCGTGCCTCTTACGAGGCCGTTTGGGGGATGGTTTGGGTTTTCTCCCTTAAACGACTTATTTTTAAGCCAAATCTAGATATTTTTAATTTATCGTCATATTCTCAAATTGAGAGATGCACGACTAAATGGTCAGTTCCTACAAGTTACATTAGCCCCGTGCGAGGTGTTCGTGCCTCTTATAGGGGCATTTGGGGGCTGGTTTGGGTTTCACCCTTTAATGGCTTATTTTTAAGCCTAATATAGATATTTACAAATTATCATCATATTCTCAAACTGGGAGACCCGTGACTACGCGGTCAGTTCCTACAAGTTACATTGGTCCCGTGCGAGGTGTTCGTGCCTCTTACGGGGCCATTTTGGGGGATGGTTTGGGTTTTCAACCTTAAATGACTTGTTTTTAAGCCTAATCTCATTATTTTTAAATTATCGTCATATTATCAAAATGGGAGCAGTGAGGCCCTATAAGTTACATTGGTCCCATGCGAGGTGTTCTTGCCTCTTACGGGTCCGTTTGGGTGCTAGTTTGGGTTTTTCCCTTTAACGGCTTTTTTAAGCCTAATCTAGATATTTTCAAATTATCATTATATTCTCAAACTGGGAGACCCACGACTACGCGCTCAGTTCTGACGAGTTACATTTGTCCCGTGCGAGGTGTTCGTGCCTCTTATGGGGCCGTTTGGGGGATGGTTTGATTTTTCACCCTCAAACGACTTGTTTTCAAGCCTATTCTAGATATTTTAAAATTATCGTCATATTCTCAAATCGGAAGACCTGCGACTACGCGGTCAGTTCTCATAAGTTACATGGGTCTCGTACGATGTGTTCGTGCCTCTTATGGGGTCGTTTGGGGGATCGTTTTGGTTTTTACCCTTTAACGGCTTGTTTTTAATCCTAATCTAGATATTTTCAAATTATCGTCATTTTCTCAAACCGGGAGACCCGTGACTATGCTGTCTGTTCCAACAAGTTACATTAGTCCCGTGCGAGGTGTTCCTGCCTGTTACAGGGCCGTTTGGGGGCTAGTTTTCCTTTTCACCATTACCGGATTTTTTTAAGCATAATCTAGATGTTTTTAAATTATCGTCATATTCTCAAACCAAGAGACCCACAACTACGAGGTCAGTTCCTACAAGTTATATTAGTCTCGTACGAGGTTTTCGTGCCTCTTATGGGGCCTGCTGTGGGTTTTCACCCTCAAACGACTTGTCTTTAAACCTAATTTAGATATTTTCGAATTATCATCATATTCTCAAACCGGGAGACCCGTGACTATGGGGTCGGTTCCTTCAAGTTACATTAGTCATGTGTGAGGTGTTCGTGCCTCTTACGGGGCCGTTAGGAGGCTGGTTTTGATTTTCAGCCTTTAACATCTTTTTTAAGCCTAATCTAGAGATTTTAAAATTATCCCCATATTCTCAAATCCGGAGACCTGCAACTGCACGGTCAGTTCCTACAAGTTACATCGATCCCGTGCGAAGTGTTTGTCCCTCTTACGAGGCCGTTTCGGGACTGTTTTGGGCTTTCACCCTTTAACGGCTTATTTTTAAGCCTAATCTTGATATTTTCAAATTATCATCATATTCTCAAACCGGGAGACTCGTGACTACGTTGTCAGTTCCTTAAAGTTATATTGGTCTCGTGCGAGGTGTTTGTGCCTCTTACGAGGCCGTTTGGGGGATGGTTTGGGTTTTCACCCTTAAACAACTTGTTTTAAGCCAAATCTTGATATTTTCAATTTATCGTCATATTCTCAAATAGGGAGACCCGTGACTATGCGGTCAGACCCTACAAGTTACATTGGTCATGTGCGAGGTGTTCATGCCTCTTACGGGTCCGTTTGGGGACTGGTTTGGGTTTTCACCCTTTAACGGCTTTTTTATGCCTAATCTAGATATTTTTGAATTATCGTCATATTTTCAAACTGGGAGATCGACGACTATGCGATCAGTTCCTATAACTTACATTGGTCCCGTGCGAGGTGTTTGTGCCGCTTATGGGGCTGTTTGGGGGAATGGTTTTGATTTTCACACTCAAATGACTAGTTTTCAAGCCAAATCTAATTATTTTCAAATTATCATCACATTCTCAAATTGGGAGACTCGCGACTACGCGATCATTTCCTACAAGTTACATTGGTCCTGTGCGAGATGTTGGTACCTCTTACGGGGCCGTTTGGGGCATGATTTTGGTTTTCACCCTTTAATGATTTTTTTCAAGCCTAATCTAGATATTTCCAAATTTTCATCATATTCTCAAACCGAGAGACCCATGACTACGCGATGAGTTCCTACAAATTTTATTGGTCCCGTGCAAGTTGACCGTGCCTCTTACGGGTCCGTTTGGGTGCTGGTTTGGGTTTTCACCCTTTAACGGATTATTTTTAGGCCTAATATAAATATTTTCAAACTATCATCATATTCTCAAACCGGGAGACCCGTGACTATGCAACTTGTTCCTAATAGTTACATTGGTCCCATGCACGGTGTTCGTGCCTGTTATGGGACCGTTTGGGGGTTGGTTTGTGTTTTCACCCTCAAACGGCTTGTTTTTAAGCCTAATCTTGATAATTTCAAATTATTGGCATATTCTCAAATAGGGAGACCCGTGATTACGCGGTCAGATTCTATAATTTACATTGGTCCCGTACGAGGTGTTCGTGCCTCTTACGGGTCCGTTTGGGGGCTGATTTGGGTTTTCACCCTTTAACAGCTTTTTTTAAGCCTAATCTAGATATTTTCAAATTATTGTCATTTTCTCAAACTGGGGGACCCACTACTACGCAGTCAGTTTCTACAAATTACATTAGTCTCATGCGAGGTGTTCGTGCCCATTATGGGGCCGTTTGGGGGCTGGTTTGGGTTTTCACCCTCAAACGACTTCTTTTCAAGCCTAATCTAGATATTTTCAAATTATCATCATATTCTCAAATCGGGAGACTCGCGACTACACGATCAGGTCCTATAAGTTACATTGGTTCCGTGCGAGGTGTTCGTACCACTTAGGGGGTCGTTTGGGGGTTGGTTTTGGTTTTCACCCTTTGACGATTTTTAATCCTAATCTAGATATTTTTAAATTATCGTCAAATTCTCCAACCGAGAGACCAGTGACTACGCGGTTAGTTCCTTCCAGTTACATTGGTCCCCAGCAACGTGTCCGAGCCTCTTACGGAGCCGTTTTGAGGCTGGTTTGGTTTTTCACCCTTTAACGACTTTTTTTAATCCTAATCTAGATATTTTGAAATTATCATCATACTCTCAAACTTGGAGACCCATGACTACACGGTCAGTTCCTACAAGTTACATTGGTCCTGTGCAAGGTGCTCGTGCCTCTTACGGGGCCGTTTGGGGCCTGATTTGGGTTTTCACCCTTTAACGACTTTTTTTTAACACTAATCTAGATATTTTCAAATTATCATTATATTCTCAAAACGGGAGACCCGTGACTACGCGGTCAGTTCCTACAAGTTACATTGGTCCTATGCGAGGTGTTTATGCCTGTTACGGGGCCATTTGGGGGACGATTTTTTTTTTAGCCTAATCTAGATATTTTCAAATTATCGTCATTTTCACAAACCGGGAGAACCGTGACTACGAGACAGTTTCTATAAGTTACTTTGGTCCCGTGCGAGGTGTTCGTGCCTCTTACGGGACCGTTTGGGTGCTGGTTAGGGTTTTCACCCTTAAATGGCTTTAGTAAGCCTAATGTAGATATTTTTAAATTATCTTCATGTTCTCAAACCGAGAGACCCGTGACTACGCGGTTAGTTCCTACAAGTTACATTAGTCCCGTGCGACGTGTTCATGCTTTTTATTGGGCCGTTTGGGGGAAGGTTTGGGTTTTCACTCTCAAACGGCTTGTTTTTAGGCCTAATCTAGATAGTTTCATATTATCGTCATATTCTAAAATTGGGAGACCCGTTACTACGCGGTCAGTTCTTACAAGTTATATTGGTCCCACGCGAGGTGTTCGCGCCTCTTACGGGGCCGTTTGGGGGCTGGTTTGGGTTTTCACCCTTTAACGGATTTCTTAAGCCTAATCTAAATATTTTTAAATATTTATCATGTACTCAAACCGGCAGACCCACAATTACGCGGTCAATTCCTACAAGTTACGTTGGTCCCGTGTAAGGTGTCTTTCCATCTTATGGGGCCGTTTGGGGGCTGGTTTGGATTTTTCCCCTCAAATGGCTTGTTTTTAAACCTAATCTAGATATTTTAAAATTATCAGCATATTCTCAAATTGAAAGACCCCTGACTATGCAGTCAACTCCTACAACTTACATTAGTCCCGTGCGAGGTGTTCGTGCATCTTACGGGGCCGTTTGTGGGATGGTTTTGATTTTCACCCTTTAACGGCTTTCTTAAGCCTAATCTAGTTATATTTAAATTATCTTTATATTCTTGAATTGGAAGACCTGCGACTACATGGTCATTTCATACAAGTTACATTGATCATGTGCGAGGTGTTCGTGCTGCTAACGGGGCCATTTGGGGGCTTGTTTTGGTTTTCACCCTTTAATGGCTTGTTTTTAAGCCTAATCTAGATATTTTAAAATTATCATGATATTCTCAAACCGTGAGACCCATGACTACACGACCTATTTCTACAAGTTACATTGGTCCTCTATGAGGTGTTCGTGCCTGTTACGGGGTCGTTTGGGGGATGGTTTGGGTTTTCACCCTCAACCAACTTATTTTTAAGCCTAATGTTGATATTTTTAAATTATCATCGTATTCTCAAATAGGGAGACCCGTGACTATGCTGTCAGATTCTACAAGTTACATTGCTCCCGTGCGAGGTGTTCGTGCCTCTTACGGGTCCGTTTGGGGGCTAGTTTGGGTTTTCTCCCTTTAATGGCTCTTTTTAAGCCTAATCTAGATATTTTAAAATTGTCATCATATTCTCAAGCTGGGAGACCCACTACTATGCGGTCTGTTCCTACAAGTTACATTGGTCCCGTGCGAGGTGTTCGTGCCTCTTACGGGGCCGTTTGAGGGCTGATTTGGCTTTTCACCCGTAATGGCTTTTTTTAATCCTAATCAAGCTATTTTCAAAATATCATCATATTCTCAAACTGGGAGACCCACAACTACGCGGTCAGTTCCTACAGGTTACATTGGTCCCGTGGGAGGTGGTCGTGCCTCTTATTGGGTCGTTTGGGGGATGGTGTGGGGTTTCACCCTCAAATGGCTTATTATTAAGGCTAATCTAAATATTTTCAAAATATCGTCATATTCTTAAACCGGGAGACCCGTGACTAAGAGGCCAGTTCCTACAAGTTACATGGGTCCCGTACGAGGTGTTTGTACCTCTTACGGGGCCGTTTGGGGGATGACTTGGGTTTTCACCCTTTAATGACTTTTTTTAAGCCTAATCTAGATATTTTAAAATAATCATCATATTCTAAAACCAGGAGACCCACGACTACGCAGTCAATTCCTATAAGTTACATTGATCATGTGCAAGGTCTCCGTGCCTCTTCCGGGGACGTTTGGGGGGTTGGTTTGGGTTTTCATAACGACTTTTTTAAGCCAAGTCTAGATATTTTCAAATTATCGTCATATTCTCAAATCGGGAGACCCGCAACTACACGGTCAATTCCTACAAGTTACATTGGTCATGTGCGAGGGTTTCATGCCTCTTATGGGGCCGTTTGGGCGCTGGTTTGCGTTTTCACCCTCAAATGACTTATTTTTAAACCTAATCTAGATATTTTAAAATTATCATTATATTCTCAAATCAGGAGACCCATGACTATGCGGTCAGTTCCTACAAGTTACATTGGTGTCATGCGACGTGTTCGTGCCTCTACTGTGGCTGTTTGGGGGCTGGTTTTGATTTTCACCCTTTAATGCCTTTTTTTAAACCTAATCTAAATATTTTCAAATTATCATAATATTCTCAAATTGAGAGACCAACGACTACACGATCAATTCCTACAAGTTACATTGGCCCCATGCTAGGTGTTCGTGCCTCTTACAGGGCTGCTTGGGGGGCTGGTTTGGGTTTCACCCTTTAACAACTTGTTTTTAATCCTAATCAAGATATTTTCAAATTATTGTCATATTCACAAATTGGGAGACTCGTGACTATGCGGGTAGTTCCTACAAGTTACATTGGTCCTGTGCGAGGTGTTCGTGCCTCTAACGGGGCCGTTCGGGGGATGGTTTTGGGTTTTCACCCTCAAACGGCTTATTTTTAAGCCTAATCTCGATATTTTTAAATTATCGTCATATTCTCAAACAGGGATACCCGTGACTATGCGGTGAGGCCCTACAAGTTACATTGGTCCCATGCGAGGTGTTCGTGCCTCTTACGGGTCCGTTTGGGGGTGGTTTGGATTTTCATTCTTTAACGGCTTTTTTTAAGTCTAATCTTAATATTTTCAAAATATCATCATATTATAAAGTTGGAAAACCCGCGACTACGCGGTCAGTTCCTACAAGTTACGTTTGTCCCGTGCGAGGTGTTCATTCCTCTTATGGGGTCGTTTGGGGGATGGTTTAGGTTTTCCCCCTCTGACAGCTTGATTTCAAGCCTAATCTTGATATTTTCAAATTATCGTCATATTCTCAAACCGAGAGACTAGCGACTACGCGGTCAGTTCCTACGAGTTACATTCGTCCCGTGCGAGGTGTCCGTACCACTTACGGGTCCGTTAGAGGTCTGGTTTTGGTTTTCACCTTTTAATGACTTTTTTTATGCCTAATCTAGATATTTTCAAATTATCGTCATATTAAAAAATCGGGATACCCGCGACTACACAGTCAATTCCTTCAAGTTACATTGTTCCCGTACAAGGTGCCCGTGCCTCCTATGGGGGCGTTTGGGGGCTGGTGTGGGTTTTCACCCTCAAACGAATTATTTTTAAACCTAATCTAAATATTTTCAAATAATCGTCATATTATCAAACTAGGAGACCCGTGACAATGCGGTCAGTTCCTACAAGTTTCATTGGTCCCGTACGCGGTGTTCGTGCCTCCTATGGGGCCGTTTACGGGTTGGTTTTGATTTTCACTCTTTAACGGCTTTTTTAAGCCTAATCTAGATATTTTCAAATTATCATCATATTCTAAAATCGGGAGACCCGCGACTACACGGTTAGTTCCTACAAGATACATTGGTTTCGTGCGAGGTGTTCGTGCCTTTTAGATGGTGGTTTGGGTGTTGGTTTGGGTTTTCACCCTTTAACGGCTTGTTTTTAGGACCCACTTTAATGATTAAGCTATCTACATGGAACATTGGGTCCCTTAACAACCTAGTTAAGCAACAAGAGGTATGCAAACTCATCAACAATCACAACCTCTCCCTTATTTGTCTAGTGGAAACCAAAGCGAGAAGAAATAACATCCTGAATGGTACCAGATGTTCCTTCCCTCATTGGGAAACCTCTCATAATTGTCCCATTGATTGGGGGGGGGGGGGGGTTGCCAGAATTATCAGTGGTTGGAATCCCAATATGTTTAGAGTTAGCACCTTCTCTTCGAATAACCAAGCCATTACTTGCCTCATTACCTCTCTCAGCCTTGACAAATCTTTCTATGCGACCTTTGTCTATGCTCTCAACCTTGCTACTCAATGCACAGTCCTATGGTCTTACCTTGAATAAACTCACCTATTTACCCACGATAATAGCCGAATCCTCCTCGACGACTTCAATGTTGTCAGAGTTCGCAATGAGAAGATAAGCATTTTGGATATTGATGTCATTACTGTAAATGATTTCAACCAGTGTCTTTATAACATTAAAGTTGATGACATGGTTTCTAGGGGTCTTTGGTACACCCGGACTAGAAGCCATAATGAAGGATCTTTAATTCAAATAAAAATTGATCGTGTGCTCATAAATGAGGAATGGAAGAATGTATTCACTGAATCCTAGGCTGATGTTATTAGCCAAGGCCTTTCGGACCACTACCCTATTGTCACTACCATCCTTCCCCAACCTCCCTCTAGGGCCAAACCATTCAAGTTTTTCAACTACTAGATGACACATAGGGATTTTAATACTATTGTTGAGGACGCCTGGGGGACTTTTGTGCATGGCACCCCTATGTATATTGTTTCTTCCAAACTCTCTTTCGTCAAGCATGCTCTCAAAGGTTTCTACCTCAAGTTCTTCAGTAATCTTAGCAAAAAAACAAGCGATGCCAAGAATGCTCTTAACGAAATTCAAATTCAGCTCAATAGAGATGGAGGTAATCCCTTACTCCAGGTAGCGGAGAAGAATGCCATAACTGCTTACATTGAATATAGTGGAGCTGAAGAGAGTTTCCTCAAGAAAAAGGCCAGGACTAGATGGCTCAAAGAGGGGGACATGAACACCAACTTCTTCCACTCTAGAATAAGAAGCAATAAGAATAGAAACAAAATTTCAAGCATCCAGGACCATCTTGGGAACAAGTTGGAGGGACATACTCAGGTTGCTGAGGAGGCCATCAGATATTTCTCTAACCTCCTTAGGCAACCTAGTAGAACTTCCTATCCCCATATCCTCAATTATTCCATAACAAAATAACTCTCCCCTAATCAACCAAATTCACTTATTTCTCCCATTACCAATGATGAAATCAAGATTGATCTATTTATCCTTGGCAATGACAAGGCTCCGGGCCCTGATGGCTTCAACACAAAGTTCTTCACTAAGAACTGGAATATGGTGGGGGAAGAGGATACTGCTACGGTTGCCTCATTCTTTCAGACCAGTACCATGCTCAAACAATGGAATTGCACCAACCTTGTTATTATTCACAAAACCAACTCTCCTTCCTCTATAAAAGACTGTCGGCCTATTGCTTTCTGTAACACTATCTATAAATGCATCTCCAAAGTTATGGTTAATAGGATGAAGGCTTTCATCCCGTGGCTAGTCAATGAGAGGCAATCTGCCTTTGTTCAGGTTAGATCCATTGGGGATAATATCATTATCATGGAAGAGCTCATGCTTAATTATTATAGAAATCTTCCCCCCCCCCCAGATGTGCTTTAAAGATCGATATTCTCAAAGCTTATGAATCTGTCAGCTGGAGCTTCCTTTTCCTTGTCCTCAACCAGATGGGTTTTCATTCAATGTTCATTGGATGGGTCAAGGAATGCATTACTATGACCATGATCTTTGTTACATTGAATGGATCTACTCACTATTTTTTCAAACCTATGCGAGGTCTAAGGCATTGGGACCCAATCTTCCCCTCCTTTTTCTTTTCATTATGGAAGTTTTTGCTGGCTTGCTTGATCTTCACACCAGATCCCCAAATTTTACTATCCACCCCAAATGAAAAGAACTTAATATAAATCACCTTTGCTTTGCTGACGATATTTTCATCCTTGTAGGAGCGGATAGGAACTCCATTGCCATCATCAATATTGTCATCAATAATTTCAGCGCGATGTCTGGTATACAACCAAACCTTTAAAATGCTCCTTCCACGCTGCTGGCATTTCCGTTGATGATAAATTGAGTATCTCTAACCTTTTGGGGTTCCAGTTGGGATCTTTCTCGGTTAATTACCTTGGTGTTCCCCTCGTTTCTACTAAACTAAAGCATGAGGACTGTCTTCCACTGATTGACAAGATCACTAATAGGATTAAGAGTTGGACCAACAGATTTCTAAGCTACGCGGGTAGACTAAACTTGGTCACTTCTATCCTCTTTAGCATGCATACTTATTGGACTTCCCTATTCATCCTGTCCAAGATAATGCTTAATGAAATTGATAACAATCTGCGTAGGTTCTTATGGTCTGGACCGGACATGAAAAATAGTGGTTCTAAGTTCAATTGGAGTGATGTTTGCCTGCCTAAACTGGAAGGTGGGCTTGGTACCAAGAATTACCATGATTGGAATGTTGCTGTAATGTTCAAGAACTTGTTGAATATCTACAGCAAGAAAGACGACCTTTGGGTCAAATGGTGTCACACCTACAAGTTGAAAGGAAGAAGCTTGTGGCATATCCAGGTTCCTGCTGATGTGTCTTGGACTTGAAGAAATTAATGAAACTTAGGTGCAATTTTTTACCTCTGCTCAAATCTATTGTTGGGAATGGGAATAACACCTTCATCTGGCATGATAATTGGCACCCTAGAGGTCCTCTTTGGCTGAAGTGTGAGGAGAGGACAATATATGATGCGACTAGCAACCATTAAGCAAAAATTTCTGATTTTATTCTGCATGGGAATTGGGCTTGGCCTGCTACTACTACGTGGGAACTCAATGAAATAAAGTATGATGTCTTACACCCCATAAACCCTCTTGTGGAAGACAAGGTCTTTTGGTTACCTAAGGTAAATGGCCTTTTCTCCAACAACTCTACTTGGAATGCCATTAGATACCAGCCAAACCCTCCTACCTGGGCTCCTATCGTTTAGAACAACAACAATATTCCAAAGTGCACCTTCATTCTTTGGCTAGTTTGCAAGGACGCTCTCAATACCAAGGACAATACCATGGCACGAGGCATCTCCCAAGACAACATCTGTGTGCTATTTGGGAATGCACCAGACACTCGAGATCACCTCTTCTTCAATTAAATCTTCTCTAATGCTATCTGGGAGGATCTTAAATATAACAATGCCTACAGCCTTGTGGCAACCACATGGGAGGAGATCATTGATGATGTCACCCAAAAGTTCATTGGGGAAAACCTCATTTAAAAGGTTAGAACAACATCCTTTGCTGCTATAATCTACTGTATATGGATGGAGAGGAACAATCAAATCTTCAGGAACAATACGACCAATCAGGAGAGCATCATGAATGAGATCTCATTCTTTATCAATTGCAAAGCTCACACGTGGAAAATTTCTAGAAGAAACTTCAACAACTGGCTGATATGCATGAATTGGGGTCTTAATGATAGGGCTTTACTTTCTGATTTGTAGTTGTCATATTTTCTGTGTTTAGGATTGTTGGTTCCTTATTGCATAGATATTTGTTGTATTTTGGGGGTGATTTTCATCTGTGACCCTCCCCCTAGGAGGGTATGCCCTCATTTCCATGTATATTCTTTTGTTCTATGATATTTTTACTTTACCAAAAAAATGTCTTGTTTTTAAGCCTAATCTAGATATTTTCAAATTATCTTCATATTCTTAAACCGAGAGACCCGCGACCACGCTGTCAGTTCCAACAAGTTACATTGGTCCCGTGCGAGGTGTTCGTGCCTCTTATAGGGCTGTTTGGGGGCTAGTTTGGGTTTTCACCCACAAACGGCTTGTTTTTAAACTTAATATATATATTTTCAAATTATCGTCATATTCTCAAACTAGGAGACCTGTGACTATCCGGTCAGTTTCTTCATGTTACATTGGCCCCGTGCGAGGTGTTCGTGCCTCTTACGTGGCCGTTTGGGGGCTGGTTTTGATTTTCACCCTTTAACGACTTTTTTTTAAGTCTAATCTATAGATTTTCAAATTATCATCATATTCTCAAATCGGGAGACCCGTGACTACGCGATCAATTCCTACAAGTTACATTGGTGCCGTGCGAGGTGTTTGTGCCGCTTACGAGGCCGTTTCGGGGCTGGTTTGGGTTTTCACCCTTTAACATCTTGTTTCTAAGCCTAATCTAGATATTTTCAAATTATCGTCATATTCTCAAACCGGGAGACCCGTGACTACGCAGTCAGATCCTACAAGTTACATTGGTACCGTGCGAGGTGTTTGTACCTTTAACGGGGCCGATTGGTGTATGGTCTAGGTTTTCACCCTTAAACGACTTATTTTTAAGCCTAATCTCGATATTTTAATTTCTCATCATATTCTCAAATAGGGAGACCGGTGACTAAGCGATCAGGCCTACAAGTTACATTGGTCCCGTGCGAGGTGTTCGTGCCTCTTACATGTCTATTTGGGGGTTGGTATAGGTTTTACCCTTTCACGACTTTTTTTAAGCCTAATCAAGATATTTTCAAATTATCGTCGCATTCTCAAACTGGGAGACCCGTGACTGCGCGGTCACTTCCTATAAGTTACATTAGTCCCGTGCGAGGTGTTCGTGCCCCTTATGGGGCCGTTTGGGAGATGGTTTGGGTTTTCACCCTCAAACGGCTTGTTTTCAATCCCAATCCAGATATTTTAAAATTTTCATCATATTCTCAAACTGGGAGACTCACGACTACACGGTCATATCCTAAAAGTTACATTGGTCCCGTGCGAGGTGTCCGTACCTTTTATGGGGCCGTTTGGGGGCTGTCTTCAGTTTTCACCCTTTAATGACCTTTTTCAAGCCAAATCTAGATATTTTCAATTTATTATCATATTCTCAAATCGGGAGACCCGCGACTACGCGGTGAGTTTTTACAAGTTACATTGGTCCCGTGCAAGTTGACCGTGCCTCTTACGGGGTCATTTGGGGTCCGGTTTGGGTTTTCACCCTTTAACGACATGTTTTTAAGCCTAATCTAGATATTTTCAAATTATCATCATATTCTCAAATCGGGAGACCCATGACTACGCAGCTAGTTCCCACAAGTTACATTGGTCTCGTGCGAAGTGTTCGTGCCTCTTATGGGGCCATTTGGGGGTTGGTTCTGATTTTCACCCTTTCACAACTTTTTTAAGCCTAATCTAAATATTTTAAAATTATCATCATTTTCTCAAATCGGGAGACTCGTGACTACACGGTCTGTTTATACAAGTTACATTGGTCCCGTGCGACGTGTTCGTGCCTCTTACTGGGCCGTTTGGGGGCTGGTTTGGGTTTCCCCCCTTTAATGGCTTGTTGATTAAGCGTGAAAAATAGCCTCGCGTTAAAACACTAATCATTGAATTCGTTTCACCACGTTAATACGAAAACCTAAATTACAACTGCACTTGCGATACAAGTATAGGGGTAAGTCGGGTATCAAATCCACAGGGAGTATTCGACAGATTTTAATCGATTTATTCTTTCAATAATAAAAATATAAAAGGTGATGGGTGGTTGTAAATCAAAGTAAAAAAATAAGAATTTAAGTCTAAACAATGTTAAATAAAATGAGGGTGGGGATCGTGTACCCGCCATGGGCTAAACACGCGGAATTAGAATTTCGGTTCGAAAATATTTAATCGAGCATTTTTAGTAATCATAAACATCACACATGAAGGAATTTAAGCCAACAATGCGAGATTAAATATTTAATAAAAAATGGTGACACGTGTCTTAAAATTGGATTATTGCTTTAAATACTAACGTTGCATGACAAAGAAAGTTAAAGGCATAATAATCCCATTTTAATACGCGAGCTTTCAATTAAATGCGATTTTACACAAAAAATAAATATCGGAGCCCGACGCCCATCAATGGCGGACACACGACTCAACCCCTATTTAACTACTCAGACAACATGATTAAACTAAATTAAACAATTAATTAATAATTAAAACAAGAAATAAATATATTACAGTACTTAACTAGGCATGGAAATTAAATATGCAAGGAAAATAAAAGGAACAAAGCAAGAATAACAACTAGTGACATTAATGGGTGTCAAACCACAACATAAATGGAGGAGAGGGGTAGTCTCCAACAAAAATCCCCAAATAGTTCCAAACCCTAGCCTAAAGAGAAAATGGGACTAAAAAAATGAAGATCTTTCCAAAAATAAACAAAGGGGTCCTTTGACACTAAGTGGAAATAACAGAAGAAAAGAAAAAGAAATAATAAAATAAAAAGGGATAAGTATCTTTTAACAACCAAAAAGAAAAAGGGAAACGAAAATAAAAAAATAGAAAAAGAGGGATAACAGCAAAGACGTCGGTGGAAACAGGGGACCGGTCGTCCGGGGTCTCAAGGCTGGTCTACTGCGGCAATTGGGAGGGCATCACTGTCAATGTTGAAATGCCAAAATGGAATTCCCGATCGACCGACAGCATGGGCGCGGTCGACCGACGGTGCCAGTCAGTACCAAAACGCATCATCCAAGCTGTAGTCAAAGCTCCAAAACCCATTTGCAAAATGGGACCAAAAATCAACGATCGAAGCTCATGTGTGCGTGGCCCCCTCTCGTACCATGATAATTTTCAAAACCCACGCCCAAAACTAAGTCCCAAATGGCTCAAACCAAAACCCACCAAAAATGCCCAAAGCCAACAAAATACTAAAGCGGGTATTCCAAAAACCCGAGCCAAATGACCCACAACTATATCTGTACGCAACCCAAGCTTCAATTTCAGACGAAAAGCACCAATTTTTGGGGAACCCAAAACCTAAGCACAACCCGAGCCAAAGCCAAAAATCGCCCATGGAGTCTCTTGCAAATTGAAAGAGAAAGGGACATGGAGGTAATTAAATGAATTGTTAAAATATTAATATAACAATAAATTAAATCCTTATAATTCTTTCCCGATTATAGGTCCGTGTTTCCTTCCTTCAAACTCCGATTCATGCACCATTCACGGCCACGCAAGATTGGCTGGAGGCCTACAATTCCGTGAATAGTTCGGGAAAAAATCTCGAAGTGTAAAATTACGAAAATGCCCTTGAACGTGCGAATCGCGCTGAAACTTTACCGGAACGCGCCCAAACTTCATGCTAAGCAGTTTAATACCTATAATAGCTAAATTATACCTCAAATAATGTTTTCGCATATAAAACGGAGGTTGTCTAATTAACGAGCATAATTATACGCATTAAAGTACCCGGGGGGGGCTAAAATGCATAAGTTTCGAGGATAATTAAATGCATAATTCGATACGAATCACACCCCCTAACTTACACATTGCTAGTCCCTAGTAATGAAATTCAACGAAAAAATAACTATAAGAAATCACAATATGTATATATGCATCGAAATATAAATGCCACTTTCGTAGGGAACATGATTGCATTTAGCATATGCAATAAGCCGTTAAACCGCTAGGTTACCCTAGGGGACGAGTGTCGTCTCGTGAGGGTTTTCAGGGATCAAACCCACAAACATCAAATTATTTCCTCAAAACATGACCAAACAACCAATATGCCAAACTTAACAGCACTAAGATATTTCAACATATTATCAACAAAGCAAAAGAGAATTTTGCTCAATAATCTGAAACTATCAACATTAAAAGAATAACTACATGGAATTGAAACCTCAAATGTGAGTGGGGTGTATGCACATGCGAAAAGCTTTGATTCAGTAAAAATGCCTATAGCCCAGATAACAATTAAATCATGCTTCCACTCAATCCTCTTTGGTTATCACACTCAACAAATATAAGCACTCGAAAAAGGTGTAGCGCACGAGACATGCAGGCATAAAGAGTAATTGTAAAAGGAAACAAGGCCGCGCACATGTCATTAATGAAGAACGAAATATAAAAGTGAAAAGTACAATCTCATGAAAGGATATCACATATTAACCGATATGAAAAGCACTTAAACGGATTATCACAAATGTTAGACCTTTGAATCACATTACCCTAGGATCAAATAGGACTTTATTGGGTTATAATGTAGGTTTGGGGTTAGGGGTATGAAATGAAAGAATGTATTTACGGATACAAAAGATGTTCGGAGATAAAAAAAACTTGGGATAATGGAAAATTGCAGGCAATTTCAAAATTGGAAAATGATTTCCAAACAAGAATGAAATATATCAATCGAGAGAGTAACAAGGATTATTGAATCACTATAAACAATATATACAAATTTCTCTTTGTTTTCTTTTCTTCTTTTTCTCATGTTTTCTTTTCTTTTCTTTTGCTTTTTATTTATCCCTTTCTTCTCTTTTTCTTTATACTTTCTTCTTTTCTCACTCTTTTCATGCTTAAATTGCAAACACACTACACAACATCACTCCATCCCAAATATCATTCGAAACATAGGTAAGAAAGGTAAAATGTGTGGTGTAAAACTCCAATGTGGAGTTGGTTAAGGGATTTGGGACGAAAATAAAGGTCATAATATGGCTCAACGGGATTGACTAGGGACATGTATAAGGGTAAGGGTAAGGTAGTATGGGTTAACAACAAAGAGGGCCTATGATCCTTTCCTAAAGTTTCAAGTGATTCTCGAGACTCAACACCGTTGAAAATCATGCTAAAGTGATACTTCAGTTAATATTCAATCAATGAAACGAAAATGAGATCGCCAACAAGATACGTTATTCAAGAAAGAGAAAGAGTAATGTATAAGCACTCAGAAATGAAGAAAAGCACGAAGCTCACTAGGTTTTTAGTATACACATAGCAACAAAAAGATAGCAAGCTATAATTGTCCTACCGAATAATTTAGAAAATATGCTCCAGTGCTCATGGGTTTTCAAGGTTTAATTCATGCATTTATTCCCAATATTGAATAATTTGAGGATTAAAGTTCAATAACATGAAAAAATAGAAAATACATCATTGAGTTAGCAATTGGATAGGGCAATTATTAAATTTATCATAGGAAATTAAGGCAAAAAGCCTAAGAAAGAGAAAAAAGAAATAAAATCTTTTTGAAATTTTTGATTTTTTTTAAGAAAAGCATGCTTGAAAATAACATATAATCAAAATCATGGACACTACCAATGAATGGATGGAATATCCCACACCCCCTAACTCAAAACCCGACATTGTCCTCAATGGTAATTAAGAACCAAGTTAAAGAATGAAAAGATCGCGATATTACCCAAAATGGAGCGATCTCCGGAAAGTACAAGTCCAACGATTCTACAAAATATGTTAGTACCAAGGCATAACAAAAAGCAATAAAAAAAAGTTTAACTAAATACACTAGATTAAACTAAAAGGAAAGAAAAACTAAAAAGAAAAAAAAGAATAAAAAGCTAACTATGTACAACCTACCATTTAGACTCCTAACCAACTGTACACTAGAAGTCTAAATTTTTTAGGGTCCACCCAAAATACGATTTGACTTTGGAGGATCAATGGTGGACCCTCCCTTTCATGCATGCCTCCCAGAATATAGGAATTTCGTTCAAATTACGGAAGGCATGCGTAAGGCGGTAAAAATGAACCATCCCCAATTTCAAATTTGGGAGGGAGGACGGGGGATTTGGATAGGATGGGTGACAAATACACATGCGGGTCAAGAAAAATTGAATCATCTCCCATGTATTTTGAAATTGGAATGGGAGGGAGCACACATGGAGGCAACAATGCCTTCATGGAAAACAACTCGAGCAGGTACTCCTCGTCGGTGAAAGGGTTGAGCGTTTTAATATTTGGCGCTTATTCATCGGGTACTCGAGACGGTGTGATAACGGAGAATGAAAAGGGGGAGGAAAGAAATTCAAACTCAAGAGATGAGTTATCATCACTCAAAGTTGGAATTTCGAAGGAGATACGATTATTTTAAATGAAACTTTCTTCTTTGGGATCCAAAGACAAATCATTTCATTGAAAATGGATACTACATCCATTTCATCCTCACTTTCATTCTCTATTAAACCATGGGCCAAGTCAAGAATGGTTTGTTCCAAAGTAGGCATATAATCCTCATTTCGTTCAAAACATTCCTCGACTTCAAAAGTTTTGAAAGAAAAATCGTTGTCGGATTCAAATAATAAATCCAATTCATGTTCCCACAAACGATTTTCTTCCCAATAACGGTCTTCATACCTCTCTATCATTCTCAAGCATGATCAAACCCTCGTCGAAAGTCATAGGCCGAGGTGCGGATTCTTGGAAATGAGAAGTTTAAAAATTATTATCGGAACTATACTCAAACTCATTATTATAAGAATTTTGAAAGCTATAGATTTTAGTTTCAACATTCCTATTATAAGGAATTAGAGGCCCAAAGTCATTATCATGCTCCTCAAAATACACGCACTCCAAAGCTTGACTTTTGTAATACTCGCCCAAAGTCATTTTTGAATTTGCAATTTTTTGGGACTCTAAATATTGACCAAAAGTCATAGGAGTACGAGGATTTTGAGAATTATTATAATGATTACCGAAAGGATTGGAATAAGACATGCTTAACCCAACAAAGGCTCGAGAGGTCTATTTCCATAAAGATGATGTGCGCACGACAAAATTCAAGAGTTTCTAGGCGCTTAAATGTAGAAATCCTGAAAAAAAGGTTAAAACAAAGAATACAACTACAAAAGAAAAAAATACTACGAAATAATAAGACAATTACAATCTATAATAAAACACTCCCCAGAAACGGCGCCATTTTCATTAAGCATGAAAAGTAGCGTCGCGTCAAAATGCTAATCGTTGAATTCGTTTCATCGCGTTAATACAAAGACCTAAATTACGACTGCACTTGCGATACAAGTATAGCGGTAAGTCGGGTATCAAATCCACAGGGAGTGTTGGACAGATTTTTATAAATTTATTATTTCAAGAATAAAAATGTAAAAGGTGATTGGTGGTTGTAAATAAAAGAGAAAAAAACAAGAATTTAAGTCTAAACAATGTTAAGTAAAACGAGGGTCGGGATCGCATACCCGCTATGGGCTAAATACGCGAAATTAGAATTTCGGTTCGAAAACATTTAATCGAGCATTTTTAATTAATCATAAACATCACACATGAAGGAATTTAAGACAACGATGCGAGATTAAATATTGAATCAAAAATGGTGACACACGTCTTAAAATTGGATTATCTCTTTAAATACTAACGTTGCGTGACAAAGAAAGTTAAACACATAATAATCCCATTTTAATACTCGAGCTTTCAATTAAATGCGATTTTACACAAAAATTAATTGTCAAAGCTCGACGCCCATCAATGGAGAACACACGACTCAACCCCTATTTAACTACTCACACAACATGATTAAACTAAATCAAACAACTAATTAATAATTAAAACAAGAAATAAATAAATTACACTAATTAACTAGGCGTGGAAATTAAATATGCAAGGAAAATAAAAGCAACAAAGCAAGAATAATATCCAGTTACATTAATGAGTGTCAAACCACAACACAATTGGAGGAGAGGGGCAGTCTCCAACAAAAATCCCCAAATAGTTCCAAACCCAAGCCTAAAGAGAAAATGGGACAAAAAAAATGAAGATCTTTCAAAAAATAAACAAAGGGGTTCTTTTATTTTAAGTGGAAATAAAAGAAGAAAAGCAAAAGAAATAATAAAATAAAAAGGGATAAGTCTCTTTTAACAACCAAAAGAAAAAGGAAAAATAAAATGAAAAAAATAAAAAAAGAGGGATAAGAACAAAGACGTCGGTGGAAATAGGGGACCGGTCGACCGGGGTCCCAAGGCCGGTCGACCGCGGAAATTGGGAGGGCAACACTGTCAACGTTGAAAGGACAAAATGAAATTCGCGGTTGACCGACGGCATAGGCGCGGTCGACCAACAGTGCTAGTCAGTCCCAAAATGCAACATCCAAGCTGTAGCCAAAGCTCCAAAACCCATTTGCGAAATGGGACCAAAAATCAAAGATCAAAGCTCATGTGTGTGTGGCCCACTCTCGTACCATGATAATTGTCAAAACCCACGCCCAAAACGAAGTCCCAAATGGCTCAAACCAAAACCCACCAAAAATGGCCAAAACAAACAAAATACCAAAGTGGGTATTCCAAAAACCCGAGCCAAATGAACCTCAACTATATCCGTACGCAACCCAAGCTTCAATTTCGGACGAAAAGCACCAATTTTGGGCAAACCCAAAACCCAAGCAGAACTCGAGGCAAAGCCAAAAATCGCCCATGGAGTCTCCTGCAAATTGAAAGAGTAAGGGACATGGAGGTAATTAAATGAATTGTTAAAATATTAATATAATAATAATAAATTCAATCCTTATAATTCTTCCCCGATTAAAGGTCCGTGTTTCCTTCCTTCGAACTCCTATTCGTGCACCGTTCACGGCCATGCGAAGCTTGGCTCGAGGCCTACAATTCCGTGAATAATTAGGGCAAAAATCCCGAAGTGTAAAATTTTGAAAATGCCCCTGAACGTACGAATCACGATGAAACTTTACCAGAATGCACCCAAACTTCATACTAAGAACTTTAATACCTATAATATCTCAATTATACCTCAAATAACATTTTAGCATATAAAACGGAGGTTGTCTGATTAACGAGCGTAATTATACGCATTAAAGTACCCGAGGGGGCTAAAATGCATAAGCTTCGAGGATAATTAAATTCATAATTCGATACGAATCACTTGTTTTTAAGCCTAATCAAGATATTTTCAAATTATCGTCATATTCACAAATCGGGAGACCCACGACTACGCGGTCAGTTCCTACAAGTTACATTGGTCCCGTGCGAGGTGTTCGTGCCTGTTACATGGCCGTTTAGGGGATGGTTTGGGTTTTCACCCTCAAACGGCTTGTTTTTAAGCCTAATCTAGATATTTTCAATTTGTCATCATATTCACAAACCGGGAGACCCGTGACTACGCAACCAGTTTCTACAAGTTACAACGATCCCATGCGAGGTGTTCTTGCCACTTACGCGGCCGTTTGGGGGCTGGTTTGGGTTTTCACCCTTTAACGACTTTTTTTAAGCCTCATCTAGATATTTTCAAATTATCATCATGTTCTCAAACCGGGAGACCCACGATTACGTGGTCAGTTCCTATAAGTTACATCGGTCCCGTGCAAGGTGTCCATGCCTCTAATGGTGCCGTTTGGAGGATGGTTTGGGTTTTCACCCTCAAACGGCTTGTTTTTAAGCCTTATCTAGATAGTTTAGAATTACCATCATATTCTAAAATTGGGAGACCCGTAACTACGCGTTCAGTTCCTACAAGTTACATTGTTCCCATGCGAGGTCTTCGTGCCTCTTACGGGACCGTTTGGGGGCTGGATTGGGTTTTCACCCTTTAACAGCTTTTTTTAAGCCTAAACTAGATATTTTTAAATTGTCCTCATGATCTCAAATTGGGAGACCCACAATTTCACGGTCAGTTCCTACAAATTACATTGGTGCCGTGCGAAGTGTCCGTACCTCTTATGGGGCTGTTGGGGGATGGTTTTGGTTTTCACCCTCAAACGACTTGTTTTTAAACCTAATCTAGATATTTTCAAATTATCATTATATTCTAAAATTCGGATACCCGCGACAACACGGTCAGTTCCAACAAGTTACATTGGTCCCGTGCAAGGTGTCCGTGCCTCTTACGGACCTTTTGTGGGCGGGTTTGGGTTTTCACCCTTAAACGACTTGTTTTAAAGCCAAATCTAGATATTTTCTAATTATCGTCATATTCTCAAATCGGGTGACCCACGACTATGCGGTCAGTTCCTACAAGTTAGATTGGTCCTGTACGAAGTGTTCGTGCCTCTTACGGGGTCGTTTGGGGGATGGTTTGGGTTTTCACCATCAAATGGTTTGCTTTTAAACCAAATCTAGATATATTCAAATTATCATCATATTCTCAAATAGGGAGACCCATGACTATGCGGTCAGATTCTACAAGTTACATTGGTCCCGTGCGAGGTGTTCGTGGCTATTAAAGGTCCGTTTGGGGTCTGGTTTGGGTTTTTACCACGTAACAGCTTTTTTAAGCCTAATCTAGATATTTTCAAATTATCATCATATTATTAAACCGAGAGACCCGCGACTACGCGGTCAATTCCTACAAGTTACATTGGTCCCGTGCAAGGTGTTCGTGCCTCTCACGGGGCCATTTGGGAGCTGGTTTGGGTTTTCACCCCTTAACGATTTGTTTTAAAGACAAATCTTTATATTTTCAAATTATTGTCATATTCTTAAACCAGGAGACCCACGACTATGTGATCAGTTCCTACTAGTTACATTAGTCCCGTGCAAGGTGTTCCTACCTCTTACGGGGTTGTTTGGGGGATGGTTTGGGATTTCACCTTCAAACGATTTTCTTTTAAACCTCATCTAGATATTTTCAAATTATCATCATATTCTCAAACTGAGAGACCCACGAAAACACGGGTAGTTTCTACAAGTTACATTGGTCCCGTGCGAGGTGTTTGTGCCTCTTACGTGACCGTTTGGGGGATGGTTTGGATTTTCATCATTTAACTACTTATTTTAAAGCCAAATCTAGATATTTTAAAATTATTGTCATGTTCTTAAACCGGGAGACCCAAGACTATGCGGTCAGTTCCTAAAAGTTACATTGGTCCCGTGCAAGGTGTTCTTGCATTTTACAGGGTCGTTTGGCTGATGGTTTGGGTTTTCAACCTCAAACGATTTTCTTTTAAACCTCATCTAGATATTTTCAAATTATCGTCATATTCTCAAACAGGGAGACCCGTGACTACGTGGTCAGATTCTATAAGTTACATTGGTCATGTGCGAGGTGTTCGTGCCTCTCACTGATCCGTTTGGGATTTGCGTTTCACCCTTTAACGGATATTTTATGCCGAATGTAGATATTTTTAAATTATCGTCATGTTCTCAAATTGATAGACCCGCAATTACGCGGTCAATTCCTACAACTTACATTGGTCCTGTGCGAGGTGTCCGTGCCTCTTATGGGGCCGTTTGGGGGATGGTTTGGGTTTTCACCCTCAAACGACTTATTTTTAAGCCTAATCCACATAGTTTCAAATTATCATCATATTCTCAAATCGGGAGACCAGTGACTATGCGGTCATATTCTACAAGTTACTTTGGCCCTGTGCGAGGTGTTCGTGCCTCTTACGGGACCATTTGGGGGCTAATTTTGGTTTCCACCCTTTAACGACTTGTTTTTAATGCTTATCTAGATATTTTAAATTATCATAATATTCTCAAATTGAAAGATCCATGACTACGCGGTCAGTTCTTACAAGGTAAATTGGTCCCATGCGAAGTGTTCATGCCCCTTATGGGACCGTTTGGTGTTATGTTGTGCCTTCACGCTCAAACGACTTATTTTTAAACCTAATCTAGATATTTTCAAATTATCACCATATTCAAAAACCGGGAGGCCCATGACTATGCAGTCAATTCCTACGAGTTATGTTGGTCCCGTGTAAGGTGTTCGTGCCTCTTACGGGGTCGTTTGGGGGCTGGTTTTGATTTTCACCCTTTAATGTCTTTTTTTAAGCCTAATCTAGATATTTTTAGATTATCATCATATACTAAAATTGGGAGACCCGCGACTACACAGTCAGTTTTTGCAAGTTACATTGGTCCCGTGCGAGGTGTTTGTGCCTCTTATAGGGCCGTTTGGGGTCTGGTTTGGGCTTTCACCCTTTAACGACTTGTTTTTAAGCCTAATCTAGATATTTTAAAATTATCGTCATATTCTCAAACCGAGAGACCCACGACTACGCGATCAATTTCTACAAGTTACATTGGTCCCGTGCGAGGTGTTCGTGTCTGTTACGGGGTCGTTTGGGGGATGGTTTGGGTTTTCACCCTCAAACGACTTCTTTTTAAGCCTAATCTAGATATTTTCAAATTATTGTCATAATCACAAATCGAGAGACACATGGCTACGTGGATAGTTTCTATGAGTAACATTGGTTCTGTCCGAGGTGTTCGTGCCTCTTACGGGGCCGTTTGGGAGTTGGTTTGCGTTTTCACACTTTAATGGATTTTTTAGGGTAATGTAGATATTTTTAAATTATCTTCATGTTCTCAAACCAGGAGACCCGTGACTACGCGGTCAGTTCCTACAAGTAATATTGGTCTCGTGCGATGTGTTCGTTCCTCTTATGGGGCCATTTGGGGGATGGTTTGTGTTTTCACTCACAAATGACTTGTTTTAAAGCCTAATCACGTTAGTTTCAAATTATCATCATATTCTCAAATCGGGAGACTCGTGACTATGTGATCAGTTCCTACGAGTTACATTGGTCCCGTGCGAGGGGTTCGTGCCTCCTACAGGGCCTTTTGGGGGAAAGTTTGGGTTTTCACCCTTTCACGGCTTTTTTAAGCCTAATCTATAAAATTTTAAATTTATGTCATGTTTTCAAACCGAGAGACCCTTGATTACGCGGTCAGTTCCTACAAGTTACATTGGTCCCGTGCGAGTTGTCAGTGCCTCTTATAGGGACGTTTGGGGGCTGGTTTGGGTTTTCAACTCAAATGACTTATTTTTAAACCTAATCTAGATATTTTAAAATAATCTTCATATTCTCAAACTGAGAGACTTGTGACTATGCAGTCAACTCCTACCAGTTAGATTTGTCCCGTGCGAGGTGTTCGTGCCTCTTACTGTGCCATTTTTGGGTTGGTTTTTATTTTCACCCTTTAACCACTTTTTTAGCCTAATCTAAATATTTTCAGATTATCATCATATTCTCAAATTGGGAGACCCGCGTCTATGGGGTCAGTTCCTACACGTTATTTTGGTCCTGTGCGAGGTGTTCATGCCTCCTACAGGGCCATTTGGGGGCTAGTTTGGGTTTCACCCTTTAACGGTGTATTTTTAAGACAAATCTAGATATTTTGAAATTACCATCATATTCTCAAATCGGGAGACCCGCAATTACGCGGTCAGTTCCCACAAGTTATCATCATATTCTCAAATCGGGAGACCTGTGACTACGCATTCTGTTCCTACAAGTTAATTTGGTCCTGTGCGAGGTGTCCATGCCTCTTACGGATCCGTTTGGGGACTGGTTTTGAATTCCCCCCTTTAATAGCTTTTTTTAAACCTAATCTAGATATTTTCAAATTATCGTCATATTCTCAAAGTGAGAGAACCGCGACTACGCGGTCAGTTGCTACAAGTTACATTGGTCCCGTGCGAGGTGTTCGTGCCTGTTACAGGGCCATTTGGGGGATGGTTTGGGTTTTCACCCTCAAACCGCTTGCCTTTAAGCCTAATCTAGATATTTTCAAATTATCATCAGAATCACAAATTGGGAGACCCATGGCTACGCGGTCAGGTTCTATAAGTTACATTGGTCCCGTGCGAGGTGTTCGTGCCTATTACGGGGCATTTGGGGGTTGGTTTGCCTTTTCACACTTTAACGACTTTTTTAAGCCTAATGTAGATATTTTTACATTATCATCATTTTCTCAAATCGGGAGAGTCACGACTACACAGTCAGTTCCTATAAGTTACATTGGTCCCGTGCGAGGTATTTGTGCCTTTTGTGGGGCCGTTTGGGGGCAGTTTTGGGTTTTCACCCTTTAACGGCTTTTTTTAAGCCTAATCTAGATATTTTCAAATTATCGTCATGTTCTCAAGGCGGGAGACCCGTAATTATGTGGTCTGTTCCTAGAAATTACATTGGTCCCGTGCGAGCTGTTCGTGACTCTTATGGGGCCGTTTGGGGGGTGGTTTGGGTTTCCACTCACTAATGGCTTATTTTTAAGCCTAATATAGATATATTCAAATTATCATCATATTCTCAAATCGGGAGACCTGTGACTACGCGTTCTGTTCCTACAAGTTCATTTGGTCCCGTGTGAGGTGTTCGTGCCTCTTACGGGTCCGTTTGGGGACTGGTTTTGATTTCCCTCCCCCCTTAATAGCTTTTTTGAAACCTAATCTAGATATTTTCAAATTATCATCATATTCTCAAACTGAGAGACCCGCGACTACGCGGTCAGTTGCTACAAGTTACATTGGTCCCGTGCGAGGTGTACGTGCCTGTTACGGGGCCGCTTGGGGGATGGTTTGGGTTTTCACGCTCAAACGGCTTACTCTTAAGCCTAATCTAGATATTTTCAAATTATCATCATATTCAAAAATTAGGAGACCCGTGGCAATGCGGTCAGTTCTTATAAGTCACATCGGTCCCGAGCGAGTTGTCAGTGCCTCTTACGGGGCCGTTTGGGGGCTGGTTTGGGTTTTCACCTCAATTGACTTATTTTTAAACCTAATCTAGATATTTTCAAATTATCATCGTATTCTCAAACCGGGAGACCCGCGACTACGCGATTAGTTCCTACAAGTTACATTGCGCCCGTGCGAGGTGTTCGTATCTGTTACGGGGCCGTTTGGGGGATGGTTTTAATTTTCACCCTCAAAGGCTTGCTTTTAAGCCTAATCTAGATATTTTCAAATTATCGTCATATTCACAAATTGGGAGACTCGTGGCAATGCAGTCAGATTCTACAAGTTACATTGGTCCCGTGTGAGAAGTTCGTGCCTCTTACGGGTCCGTTTGGTGGTTGGTTTGGGTTTTCACCCTTTAATGGATTTTTTAAGCCTAATCTAGATATTTTCAAATTATCATCACATTCTCTAACTGGGAGACCCACTACTACACGGTCAGTTCCTAAAAGCGACATTGGTCCCGTGCGATGTGTTCTCGCCCCTATGGGGCCGTTTGGGAGATGGTTTGGGTTTTCACCCTCAAACGGTTTGTTTTCAAGCCTAATCTAGGTATTTTTAAATTATCGTCAAATTTTCAAATCGAGAGACTCACGACTACGTGGTCAGTTCCCATAAGTTACATTGGTTCTCTACGAGGTGTTCGTACCACTTATGGGGCTGTTTAGGGGCAGGTTTTGGTTTTCACCCTTTAACGATTTTTTATGCTTAATCAAGATATTTTCAAATTATCATCATTTTCTCAAACCGAGAGACCTACGACTACGCGATATGTTCTTACTAGTTACATTTGTCCCGTGCAAGGTGTCCGTGCCTCTTACGGAGCCGTTTGGGGGTTGGTTTGGGTTTACATTCTTTAACGACTTGTTTTTAATCCAAATCTAGATATTTTCAAATTAGCATTATATTCTCAAATCGGGAGATCCATGACTACGCGGTCAGTTCCTACAAGTTACATTGGTCCCGTGCGAGGTGTTCATGCCTCTTATGGGACCGTTGGGGGCTGGTATGGGTTTCCACGCTCAAACGTCTTGTCTTTAAACCTAATATAGATATTTTCAAATTGTCATCATATTCTCAAACTTATAGACCCATGACTATGAGGTCAGTTCCTACAAGTTACACTGGTCCCGTGTGAGGTGTTCGTGCCTCTTACGGGGCTATTTGGGGGATGGTTTGGTTTTAACCCTCAAACGGTTTATGTTTAAGCCTAATCTAGATATTTTTAAATTATCATCATATACTGAAATATGGAGACACGTGACTACCTGGTCAGATTCTACCAGTTACGTTGGTCCCGTGCGAGGTGTTCGTGCCTCTTACGGGGCTGTTTGGGGGACGGTTTGGGTTTTCACCCTTTAACGGCTTGTTTTTAAGCCTTATCTAGATATTTTTAAATTATTGTCATGTTCTCAAATGGGGAGACCCGCGATTATGCGTTCAGTTTCGACAAATTACATTAGTCCCGTGCGAGGTGTTTGTGTCTCTTATGGGGATGTTTGGGGGTGGGTTTGGGTTTTCACCCTTAAACGACTTGTCCTTAAATCTAATCTACATATTTTCAAATTGTCATCATGTTCTCAAATCAAGGGACCCGTGACTATGTGATCTGCTCCTATAAGTTACATTAGTCCCGTGCGAGGTGTCTGTGCCTCTCATAGGGCCGTTTGGGGGCTGATTTTGATTTTCCTCCTTTAACGGCTTTTTTAAGCCTAATCTAGATATTTTCAAATTATTGTCATTTCTCAAATCAGGAGACCCGCGACAACATGGTAAGTTCCTAAAAGTTACATTGGTCCTATGCGAGTTGTTCGTGCCTCTTACGGGGCCGTTTTAATGTAGGTTTGGGTTTTCACCCTTTAACAGCTTTTTTAAGCGTAATATAGATATTTTAAATTATCATCATGTTCTCAAACAGAGAGACCCGTGATTACGCGATCAGTTCCTACAAGTTACATTGGTCCCGTGCGAGGTGTCAGTGCCTCTTATGGGTCCGTTTGGGGGCTAGTTTGGTGTTTCACCCTCAAACGGCTTGTTTTTAATACTCATGTAGATATTTTAAAATTATCATCATATTCTCAAACTGAGAGACCCGTGATGCATTCAACTCCTGCCAAACTGAGGAGTTCGAGCCTCTTACAGGGCCGTTTGTGGGCTGGTTTTGACTTTCAACCTTTAACGACTTTTTTTACCCTAATCTATATTTTTTTAAATTATCATCAAATCGGGAGACCGGTGAATACAGTGTCAGTTCCTACAAGTTACAATGGTCCTGTGCGTGGTGTTCATGCCTCTTACGGGGCCGTTTGGGGGTTGGTTTGGGTTTTCACCCTTTAACGGCTTATTTTTAAGCCTAATCTAGATATTTTCAAATTATCATCATATTCTCAAATCGGGAGTCTCGTGACTGCGTGGGCTGTTCTTATAAGTTACATTGGTCCCGTGCGTAGTGTTCGTGCCGGTTAAGGGGCTGTTTGGGGGATGGTTTGGTTTTAACCCTCAAACGGTTTATGTTTAAGCCTAATCTAGATATTTTTAAATTATCGTCATATACTGAAATATGGAGACCCGTGACTACGCGGTCAAATTCTACCAGTTACGTTGGTCCCGTGCGAGGTGTTCGTGCCTCTTACGGGGCCGTTTGGGGGACGGTTTGGGTTTTCACCATTTAACGACTTGTTTTTTAGCCTAATCTAGATATTTTTAAGTTATCATCATGTTCTCAAACCGGGAGACTCGCGATTATGCGGTCAGTTCTTACATGTTACATTGGTCCCGTGCGAGGTGTTTGTGCCTCTTATAGGGAAGTTTTGGGGCTGGTTTTGATTTTCCTCCTTTAACGGATTTTTTAATCCTAATCTAGATATTTTCAAATTATCATCATATTCTCAAATCAGGAGACCCGCGACTACATTTCAGTTCCTACAAGTGTGCAAGTTGTCCGTGCCTCTTATGGCGTCGTTAGTGGGCTGATTTGGGTTTTCACTGTTTAACGACTTGTTTTGAATCCTAATCTTTATATTTTGAAATTATCATCATATTCTCAAACTGAGAGATCCACAACTACGCGATCAGTTCCTACAAGTTACATGGGTCCCGAGCGAGGTGTTCATGCCCCTTATGGGACCGTTTGGGGGCTGGTTTGGATCTTCATGCATAAATAACTTATTTTTAAACCTAATCTAAATATTTTCAAATTATCATCATATTCTAAAATTGGGAGACCCGTGACTATGAGGTCAGTTCCTATAAGTTACGCTGGTCCAGTGCGAGGTGTTCGTTCATCTTACGGGACCGTTTGGGGACTGGTTTTAATTTTCACCCTTTAATGTCTTTTTTAAGCCTATTCTCAATATTTTTAGATTATCATCATATTCTCAAATCGTGCCTCTTACAGGGCCGTATGGGTGGCTGTTTTAATTTTAACCCTATAACGCCATTTTTAAGCCTAATCTCGATATTTTCAAGTTATCATTATATTCTGAAATTGGGAGACCCGCGAGTATAGGGTCAGTTCCTATAAGTTACATTTGTCCCGTGCGAGGTGTTCGTACCTCCAATGGGCCCGTTTGGGGGATGGTTTGGATTTTCACCCTTTAACGACTTATTTTTAATCCTAATCTAAATATTTTCAAATTATCATCATATTCTCAAACTGGGAGACACGTGACTATTCGGTCTCTTCCTATAAGTTACATTGGTCCCGTGCACGGTATTCGTGCCTGTTACAGGGTCGTTCGTGTGATGGTTTGGGTTTTAACGCTCAAACGACATGTTATCAAGCCTAATCTAGATATTTTCAAATTACCATCATATTCTCAAACCGGGAGACTCGAGACAACGCGGTCAGTTCCTATAAGTTACATTGGTTCCGAGCGAGGTGTTCGTACCAGTTACGGGGTTATTTGGGGGCTGGTTTTGGTTTTCACCCTTTAACAATTTTTTAAGCCTAATCTAGATATTTTAAAATTATCATCATATTCTCAAACCGAGAGACTTGCTACTACGTGGTCTTACATTGGTCCCGTGCAAGGTGTTTGTGCCTCTTACGGGGCCGTTTGGGTTTTCAACCTTTAACGATTTATTTTTAATCCTAATCTAGATATTTTCAAATTATCATTATATTCTCAAATCGCGAGATTCATGACTACGCAGTCAGTTCCTACAAGTTACATTTGTCCCATGTGAGGTGTTCATGCCTCTTATGGGATCGTTTGGGGTCTGGTTTGCATTTTCACGCTCAAACGGCTTGTTTTTAAACCTAATCTTGATATTTTCAAATTATCGTCAAATTCTCAAAGCGGGAGACCCGTGACTATGCGGTCAGTTCCTAGAAGTTATGTTGGTCCCGTGCGAGGTGTTCGCGCCTCTTACGGGACCTTTTGGGGGCTAGTTTTGATTTTCGCCCTTTAATGATTTTTTTAAGCCTAATCTAGATATTTTTAAGGTATCGTCATATTCTTAAATCGGGAGACCCCAAACTACACGGTCAGTTCCTACAAGTTACATTGGTACCGTGCGAGTTGTTTGTGCCTCTTACAGGGTCGTTTGGGGGATGGTTTGGGTTTTCACCCTTCAACGGCTTGTTTTTAAGCCCAATCTATATATTTTCAAATTATCATCATATTCTCAAACTGGGAGACTCGTGACTATGCGGTCACTTCCTATGAGTTACATTGGTCCCGTGCAAGTGTCCGTGCCTCTTACAGGGCCATTTGGGGGTTGGTTTGGGTTTTCACCTTTTAACGACTTACTTTTAGTCCTAATCTAGATATTTTCAAATTATCATCATATTCTCAAATCGGGAGATCCAGGACTACGCGGTTAGTTCCTACAAGTGACATTGTTCCCGTGCGAGATGTTCATGCCTCTTATTGGACCGTTTGGGGGCTGGTTTGAGTTTTCACGCTCAAACGGGTTATTTTTAAACATAATCTAGATATTTTCAAATTATCGTCATATTCTCAAACTGGGAGACCAGTGAAAATGCGGTCAGTTCCTATAAGTTACGTTGGTCCCGTGTGAGGTGTTCGTGCCTCTTACGGGCTTGTTTGGGGGCCGGTTTGGGTTTACACCCATGAATGGGTTTTTTAAGCCTAATCTAGATAATTTTAAATCATCATCATGTTCTCAAATTGGGAGACCCGCGACTACGAGATTAGTTCCTACAAGTTGCATTGTTCCCGAGCGCGGTGTTCGTGCCTCTTATGGGGCCGTTTGGGTTTTCACCCACAAATGACTTGTTTTAAAGCCTAGTCTACATAGTTTCAAATTATTGTCGTAATCACAAACCGAGAGACCCGTGACTACGTGATAAGTTTCTACTAGTTACATTGGTCCCGTGCCAGGTGTTCATGCCTCTTACGGGCCCGTTTGGAAGCAGGTTTTGGTTTTCACCCTTTAATGGATTTTTTTAGCCTAATGTAGGTATTTTTAATTATTGTCATGTTCTCAAATCAGAAGACCCGCGACTACATGGTCAGTTCCTATAAGTTACATTGGTCCAGTGCGAGGTGTTCGTGCCTCTTATGGGGAAGTTTGGTGGCCAGTTTAGGTTTACACCCTTTAATGGGTTCTTTTAAGACTAATCTAGATAATTTTAAATTACCCTCATGTTCTCAAACCGCGAGACTCGTGACTACACGGTCAGTTCCTACAAGTTACATTGGTCCCGTGCGAGGTGTTCATGCCTCTTACGGGGCCGTTTGGGGTATGGTCTGGGTTTCTCACCCTCAAACGGCTTATTTTTAAGCATAATCTAGATATTTTCAAATTATCATCTTATTTCAAAACAAGAGACCCATGATTATGCGGTCATTTCCTACAAGTTACATTGGTCTCATGATGGTGTTCGTGCCTCTCACGGGGCCGTTTGGGGGCCGGTTTCGGTTTACACCCTTTGACTTTTTTTTTAAGTTTAATCTAGATAATTTTAAATTATCGTCATGTTCTCACACCGGGAGACCCGCAACTACGCGGTCAGTTCCTGCAAGTTACATTCGTCCCGTGCGAGGTGTTCGTGCCTCTTATGGGTCCGTTTGGGGGATGGCATGGGTTTTCACCCTCAAACGACTTGTTTTTAAGGCTAATCTTGATATTTTCATATTATCATCATATTCTCAAATCGGGAGACCAGCGACTACACGATTTGTTCCTACAAGTTACATTGGTATCATGCGAGGTATTTGTGCCACTTACGGGCCGTTTGGGGGATGGTTTTGTTTTTCATCCTTTAACGGCTTTTTTTAATCCTAATAGAGATATTTACTTATCGTCATATTCTCAAACCGGGAGATGCGCGACTATGCGATCAGTTCTTATAAGTTACATTGGTCATGTGCAAGTGTTCGTGCCTCTTACGCGGCCGTTTGGGTGATGGTTTGGGTTTTCACCTTTAATGACTTGTTTTTAATCCTAATCTAGATATTTTCATATTATCATCATATTCTCAAACCGGGTGATCCACGACTATGCGGCCAGTTCCTACAAGTGACATTGGTCCCGTGCGAGGTGTTCATGACACTTATTGGACCCTTTAGGGGCTGGTTTGGGTTTTCACGTTCAAACGGCTTGTTTTTAAACATAATCTAGATATTCTTAAATTATCGTCATATTCTCAAACTGGGAGACCAGTGACAATGCGGTCAGTTCCTACTAGTTACGTTGGTCTCGTGCTAAGTGTTCGTGCCTCGTACGGGGCCATTTGGGGGCCAGTTTAGGTTTACACCCTTTAACGGTTTTTTAAGCCTAATCTAGATAATTTTAAATTATCATCATGTTCTCAAACCAGGAGACCCGCGACTACGCGATCTGTTCCTACAAGTTACATTGGTCCCGTGCGAGGTGTCCGTGCCTCTTATGGGGCTGTTTCGATATTCAACCTCAAACAGCTTATTTTTAAGCCTAATTTTGATATTTTCAAATTATCTTCGTCATAACAAACCGGGAGACCCATGACTACGCTGTAATAACCCTCACTTATGAGAACGTATTTTATGTTAATTACTAGGTATGGTAATTAGATATAAGTTTTGGGTTATGAATTGAGTGCTAATTTAATGAAGAAAAGTTAATGTTCACTATGAGTTTGCATATATACCATAACTATGGGTGAATATTGCTATGTTATGCTTATTAATATCATATGAATTAAAATGATATTGGGCTTAATAATGAGACCGAAACTTAAATTTAATTATAAAATGTCCAAATGATAATTTGGAGGCCGCAGTTGATTCCGAAACGTGCGAGATAGTCAGATATTGTGCCATTATGTGTTTTGAGATTTCGGGCATTTTTGACTGATTATACCTTAAATATGCAATTGCGTATTATTTTATCGCAATATTGATCAATTGACTTGGGTTTTTGGCTAAAAGGCACGATTTATGTCCTGAGTAAATCACTATTCACCTAATTTAATTTCCTAAACCTAGAGAACTAAAGAGAGAAAGAGAAAGAGTAGAGAGAAGAAAGGAGATTGAAGATTTAAGAAGGATTCTTGCTCCTACACCAAGAAAATCTGCATTTTCTACATTGAGGCAAGTTTACTACTTGCTATTTATGGTTTAAGATAAATGATTTGTGTGAGAATGATGTATTTGATTAGGGTTTACTAGTTTAGGGTTTGGGTGTTGGTTGATTTTGAATCATTAAAGGATAGTTGAATGATTGTTGATGTTGATGATAATAGTAGTAGCATTTATGTTGTGTGGGTGAGAATAAATGAGTTGGCTTTGGGATTTGTTTGAAAATAGTAAGTCTTGGTCTAGGTCTGCAGGGACCGGTAGACCGCGGTTCTCAGACCGGTCGACCGGGTCTTTGGGAGAGGGTACACTGCATTTCTTTCAAAGGTCTAAAATTATGGCGCGGTCGATCGCGGTCCCCTGACCGGTCGACCGGCCCTGCCGAAATGAACTTTCTGCTTTTCTTCTTAGGCCAAATCTTGAGACGCGATCGACCGCGTTCTTGGGACCGGTCGACCGGTCCCCTGTTTTCATCCCAAATATTTATTTCCATTCTTTAATTTCTTCTTTTCATAAGAACATAGGGACCTTCTTAAATGAAGTAAACATAGGATTTTAGAGTATTAGTTGAGTCGGGTCGACACTCTAGACTCGAAGGGATTCATCTAGGTTTCATTTCAAGGGGGAATTTAAAGTAATGTTTAGGCATTACTTTTGTCTTGTAGCTTTATAAGAGTCTAGGAAATCTTAAGGTCGAATTTGGAGACTTTAGGAGTAAATGCGAACTAGATCTCGTTTGATGGGTTATTATAAAGTCCAAACAAGGAAATTTGGGAGAGATAGCTTGGGAGTTTAAATATTCTTCGAGGTTATTATGATGACGTGAAGTACACCATAATGCATTTGATAAAATATAAAATGGATAAAGTAAAACATAATTTACTGAATCATGAAATGGAAATTAATAAAATGGATGTTACACACCTCTCTAAATACCATCTTAAGGGAAGTCCGTGCGTGAGGTGAAGCCCCCTGGCTAATGAATGCAGGGTGGATATAGTCCTAGGCCATATGAGTGCTTGTTTATATGTTTCTGCGATGGGTAGGAGATTATGTGTGTGGTCTTGACTACCCCGCAGGCATATGGCCGCTTCCCGGCGTTTGCGATAGGATCCCAGGTTATCTTATGTTAGGCCCTGGAAGATGATGGTTATTTAGGGGCGCGCACAGTGGGGAAACCCGGACGGGCGGTCTTAGAATCGTTATATACATATTTATAACTATTCTATTATCGAGTTGGACTCGATGGAACAATAATGCCGTAAAGAGCAAAGTATATGCCACAATGAGCATACATTGGAGATAAGTGCCATAAAGAGCACATGGTAATAAATGTATTCCTGATAAGGAATGGAAAGAAGATGGAATTGAAAATAATGAAAGATGATAAAGGCTTATAAGTACTTTTATTCCTTTGTACAATTAAATTTCATTTTAATAATCATTTAACTGTCTTGGTTCTTTATATGATGTTACCATGCTAGAATATCATCCATATCATCCATGCTTACGTGTACATTATTGCCATACCTGTCATTTATCTATTGATCATACAAAACCGGCCTCTGATCGGTTCTTCATTTTCTTGTTGTGTATGTATCTTCTATATTCGTTCAGGTGTTCCGCCGTAAGGTCGCCCATAATGACTTTCTTTTCTCTGATTTTTTTTAGGAGCCGTGACATTTTGCGGGGATCACGGGATATTTTGTGTAGACGCCTCTATTATTGTTTTCTAGCTAAGATCAGTCTTTATTCAGGCGTGTGGCCCAAATGGTTGTAATTGGATAATTGATGTATTATGTAACACATGAAACTTATTGTATGTTGTATGGTTTTTATCGACCGACGCTTCATTCGGTCCTTTCTTATATATTGGATTACATATATATGTTTGTGGGAGTTTCCACCCTCTTTTTCTATTATGGGTTGTTGAAAGTGTTTTCTTTAAATAACAAACTAAATTTTTTTTGATAACCCGTTTTCTGGAATATTGTGTGGTTATTCCTGATACTTTGTATGATATTGTGATGCTGAGAATGATATCTATCAATGATTCCTGTTTCATCGGGGTATCGGGCTGGCCACCCTTTATTTCGGATAGCGGGTTGTCACAGATGGTATCAGAGCATCAAGTTCTAGAGTCTTTAGGATCTATGCGGACTTGTCACGTTCTATCGTAGCGTTCTTTCATATAGAGCTTAATGTTAGGATTGTCTTATAGCTCATGTATGCGATCTTCTGCTAGATATATTGTTTTGTATAATGTTCTAACTCTATCTCTTCTCTATCTCAGTTGTTGCCAAAGAGAGGACGTCCCGCTAGATGCAATAGGGTTGTCGAGGATGAGGTTGGTCCTCCACCGCCGCCACCGGGGAATATCAGTGCCGCTGATGTGGCAAATATCGTAGCCCAAGCTGTTAATGCAGCGATGACCGCAGTGGCACAACAAATGCCACAAGTTCAAGTGAGAAGACAAGAAGTACTAGTTCCTACGGGACCTTCTCAGTGGGAACGGGTAAGAGAGTCATTCCTAAAGGGTCATCCCCCAGAATTTGAGGGAGGTTCGGACGTGATAAAGGCAAACCAGTGGAAGAAGGATATGCAGCGCCATCTTAGAATGGTGGAATGTAGTGAGGAGAGAAATAAAATCCTCGTTACCTATAAGCTCGTCGGATCGGCCTTACACTGGTGGGAGTCAAAGACGACACCCGAACAAAGGGATACCATGTCAATCACCAATTTTTGGGATTTGTTCGATGGAAAGTACTTCCCTCCTGCAGTCCAAAGGGAGATGCAAAGGAAGCTTCAAGATTTAGTACAGGGGGAGAGATCGGTTGTCGAGTACGAAGAGGAGTTTACCCGGTTAGCAAGCTTTATACCGGACGAAGTGACTCCGGAAGCGAAGAGGATCTCCAAATTTGTAGGAGGTTTGCACTGGAGAATAAAATAACATTTTCTTGGAAACTTATCTTTGGTAACCTTTGGGGATGTGATGAATGCTGCCTTACTTCACTGTCAAGAGCATAGATTATTTGTGCAAAACAATAAGAAGGCTGCAGCAATGGGGCAAGTAGTGAGACCGGGAGGAAATGGGAGCGGAGTGGGAACGTCTTCTTCGTCCCAATCCTCGGGGAACAAGCAGAAGGAGAGGGATCCTCAGCAAGGGGATTTTTCCAAGCGTCAACGTTTCGATGGGTTTAATGCTGGTGGCAACAATAACAACAATAATAACAGGTCGGGTCAAGGCGGACAACAACAACAACAACAGGGAGGTAGAGGTGGAAATGGAGGTAGGGGCCAGCAGGGCCGAGGTGCGGAGAAACTTCGAAACAATCAAGGTAGGAATCAGGAGAATGCGACTAATAAATGTTTTCAGTGTGGGGAGTTGGGCCATTATAAAAGGGCGTGTCCTCAGTTTGTTGGAGGGCATCTTCCTAGGGCTCCACAGCAGTCGTATGTACAGTTTCCGCCCCAGACGCCTAATCCGATTGCTCCTCCTCAGCAGGGGCAACTGCAGTATGGACGGGTTTACCACATTCAGGAAGCTATGCTTCCTCCAACTCCTCCGGCACCGCCAGCGATCGAGGGTATGTTTTTCATTCATAGGCATATGGGTCAAGTACTATTTGATACGGGTGCTACCCACTCCTTTATTTCTATAAGTTTTGCCCAGACCACAGGTTTGATAAAATCTGCTGAAAGTACCTTCACTAGCGTTGAATCCTCTATGGGCGATGGTTCATTGATTTTCTTCGTTTGTAAAAATGTAGGGATTAATCTTGGTAACTTGTATTTTGAGGCCAAATTGCTCGTCCTTGACATGGTCGGGTACGATGTTATATTGGGTATGGATTGGCTAGTGAAATACCACGCGATAGTAAATTGTTATGGGAAAAGCATAGTTTTCGCAGTTCCGGGATAAGAAATGTTCCTGGTTGTTATGCCTTGTATGGAAGGGAGTACGAGTGCTTACTTATATTGTATTGTGGAAGATGCATCTAGGGATGTTGTGGTTCCCCTAAATTCTCTTCCGATTGTTAGAGATTTTGAATATATTTTTCCGGAGATATCGGGATTACCTCCAAGTCGGTAAATAGAGTTTGTGATTGATTTAATGCCGGGAACTCGACCGATTGCTAAAGCTCCTTATCGAATGGCTCCTATGGAGATGAGGGAGTTGAGAGATCAGATTCAGAAGCTATTGGAGCAGGGATTTATTAGGCGTAGTACATCGCCATGGGGTGCTCCGGTGTTATTTGTGAAGAAGAGAGACGGTTCTCTCCGGTTATGCGTGGACTATAGGGAGTTGAATAAAGTCACCATCCAGAATAAATACCCTTTGCCTCGCATCGATGATTTGTTTGACCAACTTAGGGGAATATTTCTCCAAAATCGATTTGAGGATGGGGTATCATCAAATGAGGATACGGGCGCAAGATGTATCCAAGACTGCATTTATGACCCGTTATGGATCCTATGAATTCTTGGTTATGCCCTTTGGGCTAACCAATGCTCCTGCTGTATTTATGGATCTTATGAACTGGGTGTTTCGGGATTTCCTTGACCAGTTTGTTATTGTATTCATCGACGACATCCTAGTCTATTCTCAGACAGAGTCTGACCATGCTACTCACTTACGATTGGTCCTGCAGAGGTTGAGGGATCACAACTTGTATGCAAAGTTTGAGAAATGTGGCTTTTGGTTGAAGGAAGTTCAATTTCTGGGTCATGTGGTGTCATCCCAGGGTGTATCTGTGGACCCTAGCAAGGTGATCGCGGTGAGAGAGTGGGGTCAGCCCACGACACCTACTGAGGTTCGTAGTTTCCTGGTCTTGGCGGGTTATTATCGTCAATTTATTAAGGGTTTTTCAAAAATCGCTAGCCCGTTGACGAATTTAACCCGAAAGGGAGTGAGTTTTGTTTGGGACAGTTCATGCCAAGCTGCATTTGATGAGCTCAAGGACAGATTAACTTCGGCTCCAGTCCTTGCATTGCCAAAACCGGGGTTGGAATACTTAGTCTTCACCGATGCATCTCTTCAAGGGTTAGGAGGTGTTCTTCAGCAAGAAAGGCAAGCTATTTCTTACACTTCTCGTAAGTTGAAGCCTCACGAAAGGAACTATCCGGTGCATGACTTAGAATTTGCCGCAGTTGTCTTTGCCTTGAAAATGTGGAGGCATTATCTCTTGGGGGAAAAGTTTAGTCTTTTCGAAGACCATAAATCGCTGCAATATTTATTTTCCCAGAGGGACTTGAATATGCGTCAGCGTCGTTGGTTGGAGTTTGTGAAAGACTACCAATTTGATATCCATTATCATCCTGGAAAGGCGAACGTAGTAGCGGATGCCTTGAGTAGGAAGTCCGAGGGAGACTTAGCTAATGTGTGGAAGGCTAAGTGGAGAGAGCTCTGTCAGGAGGATGCGGGGGTAAGAGCATTCATTTCCGTGATGACCGTTACTCCTACGATTATAGCGAGAATTGTGGAAGCCCAAGGAAGGGATAAAGGTTGTCAAGACCATATACACCGACTGTTGTCCGAGGGAGCGGAGTCGTACTCGATTGGTTCTGAGGGTGGACTACGCTTCCATGGAAGACTTATTATTCCCGAAGATGGGGACTTCAGACGAGCGGTGATGGCGAAATTTCACGGGTCAAAGTTTACGGTGCATCCAGGTGGGGACAAGATGTACCAAGATATGCACCGTCAGTATTGGTGGGCTGGTATGAAGAGGGATACCTCGGAGTTTGTATCCCAATGCACTACTTGCCAGTTGGTTAAGATTGATCACCAACGACCGACAGGTTTGTTACAACCACTGGAGATTCCCGTGTGGAAATGGGAAAGCATTTCGATGGACTTCATCACGGGCTTACCTAGATCACAGAGAGGTCATGATTCGATCTGGGTGATTGTCGACCGTTTGAATAAGTCGGCACACTTCTTGCCTGTACGTACGGATTTTGATACCGCTCGCTACGCCCAATTGTTCATCGAGGAGATCGTTAGACTTCATGGGTACCTTTAAATATTGTTTCCGACCGAGATAAAATATTTGTGTCCCACTTTTGGCGAAGTTTTCAAGAGGCCATGGGGACCGAGTTGAAGTTAAGCTCTTCCTATCATCCTCAAACAGATGGTCAAACTGAAAGGGTAAACCAGATGTTGGAGGATATGCTTCGTATATGCATGCTTGATTTCGAGGGCGGTTGGGAACAATACCTCCCATTGGTTGAGTTTTCTTATAACAACTCATACCAATTTACTATTGGAATGGCACCTTATGAAGCTTTGTATGGACGGCCGTGTAGGTCACCCGCTTGTTGGTTGGAAGTAGGTGATAACAAATTCCTTGGACCTGAAATGATCCAAGACACTTCTTCGAAGATTGAACTTATTCGAAATCGCATTCGGATAGCCCAAGACCGTCAAAAGAGCTACGCCGATGTGGGTAGGAGACACGTGGAGTTAGAGGTTGGAGACCAAGTGTTGGTGCGAGTGTCTCCAATGAAGGGCATTAAAGGTTTCGGGAAGAAAGGAAAGCTTGCATCGCGTTTTGTTGGACCTTTCCCAGTTATTTCCAAGGTTGGTCCTACGGCATACCAACTTGCTTTACCGGAGACTTTACAACAAGTCCACGATGTATTCCATGTCTCCTCTTTGAAGAAGTATACAAGATGTGAGGGTGCCCTTTCGCACATCCCTTTTGAAGAGATCGACTTGCAACCCGATGTTTCATATGAAGAACAACCGGTTGCTATTCATGAGTATGGGGAGCGCAAGTTAAGGTCTCGTGTGGTGCCCTTAGTGAGAGTTCAATGGAGTCATCACAATGCGAAAGAATCAACGTGGGAGCGTGAGGACGAGATGCGGGAAAAATATCCACATCTTTTCTTATAAGGTACGCCTGAATTTTGGGGACAAAATTCCCTCATAAGGGGGGGAGTATGTAATAACCCTCGCTTATGAGAACGTATTTTATGTTAATTACTAGGTATGGTAATTAGATATAAGTTTTGGGTTATGAATTGAGTGTTAATTTAATGAAGAAAAGTTAATGTTCACTATGAGTTTGCATATATACCATAACTATGGGTGAATATTACTATGTTATGCTTATTAATATCATATGAATTAAAATGATATTGGGCTTAATAATGAGACCGGAACTTAAATTGAATTATAAAATGTCCAAATGATAATTTGGAGGCCGCAGTTGATTCCGGAACGTGCGAGATAGTCAGATATTGTGCCATTATGTGTTTTGAGATTTTGGGCATTTTTGACTGATTATACCTTAAATATGCATTTGCGTATTATTTTATAGCAATATTGATCAATTGAGTTGGGATTTTGGCTAAAAGGAACGATTATTTCTTGAGTAAATCACTATTCCCCTAATTTCATTTCCTAAATCTAGAGAACTAAAGAGAGAAAGAGAAAGAGTAGAGAGAAGAAAGGAGATTAAAGATTTAAGAAGGATTCTTGCTCCTACACCAAGAAAATCTGCATTTTCTACATTGAGGCAAGTTTACTACTTGCTATTTATGGTTTAAGATAAATGATTTGTGTGAGAATGATGTATTTGATTAGGGTTTACTAGTTTAGGGTTTGGGTGTTGGTTGATTTTGAATCATTAAAGGATAGTTGAATGATTGTTGATGTTGATGATAGTAGTAGTAGCATTTATGTTGTGTGGGTGAGAATAAATGAGTTGGCTTTGGGATTTGTTTGAAAATAGTAAGTCTTGGTCTAGGTCTGCAGGGATCGGTCGACCGCGGTTCTCAGACCGGTCGATCGGGTCTTCGGGAGAGGGTACACTGCATTTCTTTCAAAGGTCTAAAATTATGGCGCGGTCGACCGCGGTCCCCTGACCGGTCGACCGGCCCTGCCGAAATGAACTTTATACTTTTCTTCTTAGGCCAAATCTTGAGACGCGATCGACGGCGGTCTTGGGACCGGTCGACCGGTCCCCTGTTTTGATCCCAAACATTTTATTTTCATTCTTTAACTTGTTCTTTTCATAGGAACATAGGGACCTTCTTAAATGAAGTAAACATAGGATTTTAGCGTATTAGTTGAGTCGGGTCGACACTCTAGACTCGAAGGGATTCATCTAGGGTTCATTTCAAGGGGGAATTTAAAGTAATGTTTAGGCATTACTTTTGTCTTGTAGCTTTATAAGAGTATAGGAAATCTTAAGGTCGAATTTGGAGACTTTAGGAGTAAATGCGAACTAGATCTCGTTTGATGGGTTATTATAAAGTCCAAACAAGGACATTTGGGAGAGATAGCTTGGGAGTTTAAATATTCTTCGAGGTTATTATGATGACGTGAAGTACACCATAATGCATTTGATAAAATGTAAAATGGATAAAGTAAAACATAATTTACTGAATCATGAAATGGAAATTAATAAAATGGATGTTAAACACCTCTCTAAATACCATCTTAAGGGAAGTCCGTGCGTGAGGTGAAGCCCCCTGGCTAATGAATGCAGGGTGGATATAGTCCTAGGCCATATGAGCGCTTGTTTATATGTTTCTGCGATGGGTAGGAGATTCTGGGTGTGGTCTTGACTACCCCGCAGGCATATGGCCGCTTCCCGGCGTTTGCGATAGGATCCCAGGTTGTCTTATGTTAGGCCCTGGAAGATGATGGTTATTTAGGGGCGCGCACAGTGGGGAAACCCGGACGGGCGGTCCTAGAATCGTTATATACATATTTATAACTATTCTATTATCGAGTTGGACTCGATGGAACAATAATGCCGTAAAGAGCAAAGTATATGCCACAATGAGCATACTATGGAGATAAGTGCCATAAAGAACACATGGTAATAAATGTATTCCTGATAAGGAATGGAAAGAAGATGGAATTGAAAATAATGAAAGATGATAAAGGCTTATAAGTACTTTTGTTCCTTTGTACAATTAAATTTCATTTTAATAATCATTTAACTTTCTTGGTTCTTTATATGATGTTACCATGCTAGAATATCATCCATATTATCCATGCTTACCTGTACATTATTGCCATACCTGTCATTTATCTATTGATCATATAAAACCGGCCTCTGACCGGTTCTTCATTTTCTTGTTGTGTATGTATCTTCTATATTCGTTCAGGTGTTCCGTCGCAAGGTCGCCCGTAATGACTTTCTTTTCTCTGAGTTTTTTTTAGGAGCCGTGACATTTTGCGGGGATCACGGGATATTTTGTGTAGACGCCTCTATTATTGTTTTCTAGCTAAGATCAGTCTTTATTCGGGCGTGTGGCCCAAATGGTTGTAATTGGATAATTGATGTATTATGTAACACATGAAACTTATTGTATGTTGTATGGTTTTTATCGACCGATGCTTCATTCGGTCCTTTCTTATATATTGGATTACATATATATGTTTGAGGGAGTTTCCACCCTCTTTAACTATTATGGGTTGTTGAAAGTGTTTTCTTTAAATTACAAACTAAATTTTTTTTGTTAACCCGTTTTCTGGAATATTGTGTTGTTATTCCTGATACTCTGTATGATATTGTGATGCTGAGAATGATATCTATCCATGATTCCTATTTCATCGGGGTATCGGGCTGGCCACCCTTTATTTCGGATAGCGGGTTGTCACATACGCTACTAGTTTCTATAAGTTACATTGTTCCTGTGCCAGGTGTTCATGCCTCTTACGGGATCGTTTAGGAGCTGCTTTGGGTTTTCAACCTTTAACGGGTTTTTTAAGCCTAATGTAGATATTTTTAATTATCATTATGTTCTCAAATCGGAAGACCCGCGACTACGCGATCAGTTCTTAAAAGTTACATTGGTCCCGTGTGAGGTGTCCGTGTTTCTTATGGAGCCGTTTGGGGGATGGTTTGGGTTTTCACCCTCAAATGGCTTATTTTGAAGCCTAATCTAGATAGTTTCAAATTATCGTCATATTATCAACCTTGGATACCCGTGACTATGCGGTCAGTTCTTACAAGTTACATTGGTCCCGTGCGAGGTGTTCGTGCTTCTTACAGGGCCTTTTGGGGGCTGGTTTGGGTTTTCATCATTTAATGGCTTTTTGTAAGCCTAATCTAGATATTTTTAAATTATCGTCATGTTCTCAAACCTGGAGACCCATGACTACGCGATTAGTTCCAACAGGTTACATTGGTCCCGTGCGAGGTGTCCGTTCCCCTTATGGGGCCGTTTGGGGGATGGTTTGGGTTTTCACCCTCAAACGGCTTGTTTTTTAGCCTAATGTAGATAGTTTCAAATTATCGTCATATTCTCAAACTGGGAGATCTATGACTACGCGGTCAGTTCCTAAAAGTTATATTGGCACCGTGCGAGGTGTTCGTGCCTTTTACGGGCTCGTTTGAGTGGCTGGTTTTAATTTTCAACCTTTAACGCCATTTTTAAGCCTAATCTAGATATTTCCAAGTTATCGTTATATTCTGAAATCGGGAGACCCGCGACTTCAGTGTCAGTTCCTATAAGTTACATTTGTCCCGTGTGAGGTGTTCGTACCTCCAACGGGGTCGTTTGGGGGATGGTTTGGCTTTTAATCCTTTAACGACTTATTTTTAAGCCTAATCTAAATATTTTCAAATTATCATCCTAATCTCAAACCGGGTGACCCGTGACTATGCGGTCTGTTCCTACAAATTACATTGGTCCCGTGCACGGTATTCGTGCCTGTTACGGGGTCGTTTGTGTCATGGTTTGGGTTTTAACGCTCAAACGACTTGTTATCAAGCCTAATCTAGATATTTTCAAATTATCATCATATTCTCAAACCGGGAGACTCGAGATAATGCGGTCAGTTCCTATAAGATACATTGGTTCCGAGCGAGGTGTTCGTACCACTTACGAGGCCGTTTGGGGGCTAGTTTTGGTTTTCACCCTTTAACGATTTTTTTAATCCTAATCTTGATATTTTAAAATTATCATCATATTCTCAAACTGGGAGACCTGCAACTATGTGGTCAGTTCCTATAAGTTACATTGGTCCCGAGCAAGGTGTCTGTGCCTCTTACGGGGCCGTTTGGGGGCTAGTTTGGATTTTCAACCATTAACGACTTATTTTTAATCCTAATCTAGATATTTTTAGAATATCATTATATTCTCAAATTGGGAGATCCACGACTACGCAGTCAGTTCCTACAAGATACATCGGTCCCGTGCGAGGTGTTCATGCCTCTATTGGGATCGTTTTGGGTCTGGTTTTCATTTTCACGCTCAAATGGCTTGTTTTTAAACCTAATCTTGATATTTTTAAATTATCATCAAATTCTCAAAGCGGGAGACCCGTGACTATGCATTTAGTTCCTACAAGTTATGTTGGCCCCGTGCGAGGTTTTCGTGCCTCTTACGGGACCGTTTAGGGGCTAGTTTTGATTTTCGCACTTTAACGACTTTTTTAAGCCTAATCTAGATATTTTTAAATTATTGTCACATTCTTAAATCGGGAGACCCCCGACTACATGGTCAGTTCCTATAAGTTACATTGGTTCCATGCGAGTTGTTCGTGCCTCTTACAGGGCCGTTTGGGGGATGGTTTGGGTTTTCACCCTTCAACGGCTTATTTTTAAGCCCAATCTAGATATTTTCAAATTATCGTCATATTCTCAAACTGGGAGATCCGCAACTACGCGGTCAGTTGCTACAAGTTACATTGGTCCCGTGCAAGCTATTCATGCCTCTTACGGGGCCGTTTGAGAGATGGTTTAGGTTTTCACCCTCAAACAACTTGTTTTTAAGCATAATTTAGATATTTTCAAATTATCATCTTATTCTCAAACCGGGAGACCCTTGACTATGCGGTCATTTCATAAAAGTTACATTGGTCCTGTGCGAGCTGTTCGTGCCTCTTACGGGGCCGTTTAGGGGCCGGTTTGGGTTTACACACTTTAACGGTTTTTTAAGCCTAATCTACATAATTTTAAATTATCGTCATGTTCTCAAACTGGGAGACCCACGACTACGCGGTCAGTTCCTACAAGTTACATTGGTCCTGTGCGCGGTGTCCGTGCCTCTTATGGGGCCGTTTGGGGGATGGTTTCGGATTTCACCCTCAAACGACTAGTTTTTAAGCCTAATCTTGATATTTTCAAATTATCATCATATTCTCAAATCATGAAACCCGCGACTACACGATCAGTTCCTACAAGTTACATTGGTCCCGTGCGAGGTATTCGTGTCTCTTGTGGGCGGTTTGGGGGCTGGTTTTGTTTTTCACCCTTTAATGACTTTTTTTAATCCTAGTCTAGATATTTACTTATCGTCATATTCTCAAACCGGGATACTCACAATTAAGCGGCCAGTTCCTATAAGTTACATTGGTCCCCTGCAAGTGTTTCTGCCTCTTACGAGGCCGTTTGGGGTATTGTTTGGGTTTTCACCCTTTAACGACTTGTTTTTAATCCTAATCTAGATATTTTTGAATTATCATCATATTCTCAAATCGGGAGATCCACGACTATGCGGTTAGTTCCTGTAAGTGACATTGGTCCCGTGCGAGTTGTTCATGCCTATTATTGGACCGTTTGGGGGCTTGTTTAGGTTTTCACCCTTTAACGACTAGCTTTAATCCTAATCTAGATATTTTGGAATTATCATCATATTCTCAACCCGGGTGATCCACGACTACGCGGTTAGTTCCTACAAGTGACATTGGTCCCGTGCGAGGTGTTCATGCCACTTATTGGACCGTTTGGGGCTGGTTTGGATTTTCACGTTCAAACGACTTATTTTTAAACATAATCTACATATTTTCAAATTATCATCTTATTCTCACACTGGGAGACCAATGACAATGCTGTCAGTTCCTACAAGTTACGTTGGTCCCGTACGAGGTGTCCGTGCCTCTTACGGTGCCGTTTGGGGGTTGGTTTATGTTTACACCCTTTAACGGGAGACCCGTGACAATGCGGTCTGTTCCAACAAGTTACATTGGTCCCATGCACCGTATTCGTGCCTGTTACGGGGCCGTTTGTGTGATGGTTTGGGTTTTAATGCTCAAACGACTTGTTATCAAGCCTAATCTAGATATTTTCAAATTATCATCATATTCTCAAACTGGGAGAATCGAGACAACACGGTTAGTTCCTATAAGTTACATTGGTTCCGAGCGAGGTGTTCGTACCACTTACGGGGCTGTTTGGGGGCTGGTTTTGGTTTTCACCCTTTAACGATTTTTTTAAGCCTAATCTAGATATTTTAAAATTATCATTATATTCTCAAACCGAGAGACCTGCGACTACGTGGTCAGTTCCTATAAGTTACGTTGGTCCCGTGCAAGGTGTCTGTACCTCTTACGGGGCCGTTTGGGGGCTAGTTTGGGTTTTCAACCTTTAACCACTTATTTTTAATCCTAATCTAGATATTTTCAAATTATCATTATATTCTCAACTCGAGAGATCCACGACTACGCGATCAGTTCTTACAAGTTACATTTGTCCCGTGCGAGGTGTTCATGACACTGATGGGATCGTTTGGCGTCTAGTTTGCATTTTCACGCTCAAACGGCTTGTTTTTAAACCTAATCTTGATATTTTTAAATTATCTTCAAATTCTTAAAGCGGGAGACCCGTGATTATGTGGTCAGTTACTACAAGTTATGTTGGTCCCGTGCGAGGTGTTCGTGCCCCTTTCAGGACCGTTTGGGGGCTAGTTTTGATTTTCGCCCTTTAACGACATTTTTTAAGCCTAATCTAGATATTTTCAAGGTATCGTCATATTCTTAAATCGGGAGACCCCCGACTACACGGTCAACTCCTACAAGTTACATTGGTCCCGTGCGAGTTATTTGTGCCTCTTACAGGGCCGTTTGGGGGATGGTTTGGGTTTTCACCCTTTAACGGCTTGTTTTTAAGCCTAATCTAGATATTTTCAAATTATTGTCATATTCTCAAGCTGGGAGAGCCGCGAATACCCAGTCAGTTCCTACAAGTTACATTGGTCCCGTGCGATGTGTTCTTGCCTCTTACGGGGCCATTTGGGAGATGGTTTCAGTTTTCACCCTCAAATTGCTTGTTTTTAATCATAATCTAGATATTTTTAAATTATCATCTTATTCTCAAACTGGGAGACCCATGACTATGCGGTAAATTCATACAAGTTACATTGGTCCAGTGCGAGGTGTTCGTGCCTCTTACGGGGCCGTTTAGGGGCCGGTTTGGGTTTACACCCTTTAACGGGTTTTTTTAAGCCAAATTTAAATAATTTTAAATTATCATCATGTTCTTAAATCGGGAGAACCGTGACCACGCGGTCAGTTCCTACAAGTTACTTTGGTCCTGTGCGAGGTGTCCGTGCCTCTTAAGGGGCCGTTTGGGGGATGGTTTGGGTTTTCACCCTCAAATGACTTGTTTTTAAGCCTAATCTTGTGTTTTCAAATTATCATCATATTCTCAAATCGTGAGACCCGCAACTACACGATCAGTTCCTACAAGTTACATTGGTCCCGTGTGAGGTATTCGTGACTCTTACGGGCCGTTTGGGGGCTGGTTTTGTTTTTCCCCCTTTAACGGCTGTTTTAAGAGTAATCTAGATATTTTTAAATTATCGTCATGTTCTCAAACTGGGAGACCCGTGATTACGCGATCAGTTCCGACAAGTTACATTCATCCCGTGCGAGGTGTTCGTGCCTCTTATGAGGCCGTTTGGGGGCTGGTTTGGGTTTTCACCCTCAAACGACTTATTTTTAAACCTAATCTAAATATTTTCTAATTATCGTCATGTTCTCAAACTGAGAGACCCGTGACTATGCAGTCAGCTCCTACCTGTTACATTGGTCCCGTGCGAGGTGTTCGTGCCTCTTACGGGGCCGTTTTTTGTCTGGTTTTGATTTTCACCCTTTAACGGCTTTTTTAAGCCTAATCTAGATATTTTCAAATTATTGTCATATTCTCAAATTGGGAGTCCCGCGACTATAGGGTCAGTTCCTACAAGTTACATTGGTCCTGTGCGAGGTATTCGTGCATCTTATGGTGCCGTTTGGGGGTCGGTTTGGGTTTTCACCCTCTAACGGCTTATTTTTAAGCCTAATCCTGATAATTTAAAATTATCGTCAAATTTTCAAACGGTGAGACCCACTACTGCGTGGTCAATTCCTACAAGTTACATTGGTCCCAAGCGAGGTGTTCGTGCCCCTTATAGGGCCGTTTGGGGGATGGTTTGGGCTTTCACCCTCAAACGGCTTGTTTTAAAGCCTAATCTAGATATTTTCAAATTATCATTATATTCTCAAACTGGGTGACTCGCGACAACGCGGTCAGTTCCTATAAGTAACATTGGTTCCGTGCGAGGTGTCAGTGCCTCTTACGGGGCCGTTTGGCGGCTGATTTTGATTTTCACCCTTTAACGGCTTATTTTTAATCCTAATCTAGATATTTTGAAATTATCATCATATTCTCAAACCGAGAGATCCATGACTACGCTATCAGTTCCTATAAGTTACATTGGTCTCATGCGAGGTGTTCATGCCTATTACCGGGCCGTTTGGGTGATGATTTGGGTTTTCCCCCTCAAACGGCATATTTTTAAGCCTAATCTAGATATTTTTAAATTATCATCATATTTTAAAACCGGTAGAACTATGACTATGCGGTCAATTCCTACATGTTACGTCGGTCCGGTGCGAGGTTTTTGTGCCTCTTATGGGGCCGGTTGGTGGTTGGTTTTGATTTTCACCCGTTAACGACTTGTTTTTAAGCCAAATCTAGATATTTTCAATTTATCATCATATTCTCAAATCAGGAGAGCCATGACTACGCGATCAGTTCCTACAAGTTACATTGGTCCGGTGCGAGGTGTTCGTGCCTCTTACTTGGCCATTTGGGGGATGGTTTGGGTTTTCACCCTCAAATGGCTTATTTTTAAGCATAATCTAGATATTTTAAAATTATCGTCTTATTCTCAAATCGGAAGACCCGCGACTACGCGGTCAGTTCCTACAAGTTATATTGGTCCCATGCGAGGTGTACATGCCTGTTCGGGGGACCTTTTGGGTGATGGTTTTGGTCTTCACCCTCAAACGACTTATTTTTAAGCCTAATCTAGATATCTTCAAATTATCATCATATTCAAAAATCAGGAGCCCTGTGGCTATGCGGACAGTTTTTACAAGTTACATTGGTCCTTTGCGAGGTGTTCGTACCTCTCACGGGGCTGTTTGGGGGTTGGTTTGTATTTTCACCCATTAATGGCTTTTTTATGCCTAATGTAGATAATTTTAAATTATCGTCATGTTCTCAAACCGGGAGACCCGCGACTACGCGGTCAGTTCCTACAAGTTACATTGGTCCTATGTGAGGTGTTCGTGCCTCTTATGGGGCCTTTTGGGGGATTGCTTGGGTTTTCACCCTCAAAAGACTTATTTTTAAGCCTAATCCAGATAGTTTCAAATCATCATCATATTCTCAAACCGGGAGACCTGTAAATACGCGATCAGTTCCTACAAGTTACATTGTCCCATGCGAGGTATTCGTGCCGCTTACGGGGCCGTTTGGGGGTTGGTTTGGGTTTTCACCCTTAAACGACTTGTTTTTAACCCTAATCTCGATATTTTTAAATTATCATTATGTTCTTAAACCGGGAGACCAGCGATTATGCGGTCAGTTCCTTCAAGTTACATTAGTCCCGTGCGAGGTGTCCGTGCCTCTTATGGGGCCGTTTGGTGGTTGGTTTGGGTTTGCACCCTCAAACAGCTCATTTATAAACCTAATCTAGATATTTCAAATTATTATCATAATCTCAAACCGAGAGACCCGTGACTATGCGGTCAGCTCCTACCAGTTACATTTGTTTCGTGCTAGGTGTTCGTGCCACTTACGGAGCCGTTTAGGAGTTAGTTTTGATTTTCACCCTTTAACGGATTTTTTTAGATATTTTCAAATTATCGTTATATTCTCAAATTGGGAGACCCGCGACTACAAGGTCAGTTCCTACAAGTTACATTGGTCCTGTGGGTGGTGTTCATGCCTCTCATGGGGCCGTTTGAGGGCTGGTTTGGGTTTTCACCCTTTAACGGCTTGTTTTTAAGCCTAATCTAATTATTTTCAAACTATCATCATATTCTCAAACTGGGAGACCCGTGACTATGCGGTTTGTTCCTAATAGTTACATTGGTCCCCTGCACGGTGTTCGTGCCTATTACGAAACCGTTTGGGGGATGGTTTGGGTTTTCACCCTCAAACGGCTTGCTTTTAAGCCTAATCTCGATATTTTCAAATTATTGGCATATTCTCAAATAGGGAGACCCGTGATTACGCGGTCAGATTCTACAATTTACATTGGTCCCGTGCGAGGTGTTCGTGCCTCTTACGGGTCCGTTTGGGAGCGGCTTTGGGTTTTCACCCTTTAACGACTTTTTTAAGTCTAATCTAGATATTTTCAAATTATCGTCATTTTCTCAAATTGGGAGACCCACTACTACACAATCAGTTCCTACAAGTTTCATTAGTCCCATGCGAGGTGTTCGTGCCCATTATGGGGCCATTTGGGGGCTGGTTTGGGTTTTCACCCTCAAACGACTTATTTTCAAGCCTAATCTAGATATTTTCAAATTATCATCATATTCTCAAATCGGGATACTCGCGACTACACGGTCAGTTCCTATAAGTTACATTGGTTCCGTACGAGGTGTTCGTACCGCTTAGGGGGCCGTTTGGGGGTTAGTTTTGGTTTTCACCCTTTGACAATTTTTAATCCTAATATAGATATTTTTAAATTATCTTCAAATTCTCAAACTGAGAGACCAGTGACTATGTTGTTAGTTCCTTCCAGTTACATTGGTCCCTAGCAAGGTGTCCGTGCCTCTTACGGGGCCGTTTCGGGGCTGGTTTTGTTTTTCACCCTTTAACGACTTATTTTTAGTCCTAATCTAGATATTTTGAAATTATCATTATATTCTCAAATCGGGAGATCCACGACTACACGGTCAGTTACTACAAGTTACATTAATCCCGTGCGAGGTCTTCGTGCCTCTTATGGGACCGTTTGGGGGTTGGTTTGGGTTTTCATGCTCAAACAACTTGTTTTTAAACCTAATCAAGATATTTTCAAATTATCGTCACATTCTCAAACTGGGATACCCGTGACTATGCGGTCAGTTACTAAAAGTTATGTTAGTCCCGTGCGAGGTGTTCGTGCCTCTTACGTGGCTATTTAGGGGCAGGTTTTGATTTTCACCCTTTAACGGCTTTTTTAAGCCTAAGCTCGATATTTTAAAATTATCATCATATTCTTTAAATTGGGAGACCCACGACTACACGGTCAGTTCCTACAAGTTACATTAGTCCCGTGCGAGGTGTTCGTACCTCTTACAGGGTCGTTTGGGGGCTGGTTTGGGTTTTCACCCTTTAACGGCTTGTTTTTAAGCCAAATCTTGATATTTGAAAATTATCGTTATATTCTCAAATCAGGAGAGCCGCGACTACCCGGTCAGTTCCTACAAGTTACATTGGTCCCGTACGAGGTGTCCATGCCTCTTAAGGGGCCGTTTGGGGGATGGTTTGGGTTTTCACCCTCAAACGGCTTATTTTTAAGCATAATCTAGATATTTTAAATTATTGTCTTATTCTCAAACCGAGAGACCCATGACTGCGCGGTCATTTTCTACAAGTTACATTGGTCCCGTACGAGGTGTTTGTGCCTCTTACGGGGCCGTTTAGCGGATGGTTTTGGTTCTCAACCTTTAACGAGTTTTTCTAAGCCTAATCTAGATATTTTTAAATTATTGTCATGTTCTCAAACTGGGAGACCCGCGACTACATAGTTAGTACCTTCAAGTTACATTGGTCCCGTGAGAGGTGTTCGTGCTTCTTATGGGACCATTTGAGGGATGGTTTGGGTTTTCACCCTCAAACGACATGTTTTTGGGCCTAATCTAGATATTTTCAAATTATCATTATGTTCTCAAACTGGGAGACCCGCGACTACACGGTTAGTTCCTACAAGTTACATTGGTCCCGTGTGAGGTGTTCGTGCCTCTTACTTGGCCATTTAGGGGCTAGTATGGGTTTTCACACTTTAACGGCTTTATTTTAAGCCTAGTATAGATACTTTCGAATTATCATCATATTCTCAAACCGGGAGACTCGTGACTACGCGGTCAGTTCCTAAAAGTTATATTCGTCCCATGCGAGGTGTTCGTGCCTGTTCCGGGGCCGTTTGGGTGATGGTTTAGGTCTTCACCCTCAAACGACTTATTTTTAAGCCTAATATAAATATTTTCAAATTATCATCATATTCACAAATCGGGAGCCCCATGGCTATGCGGCCAGTTTTTGCAAGTTACATTGGTCCTTTGCGAGGTGTTCGTACCTCTCACGGGATTGTTTGGGGGTTGGTTTGTATTTTCACCCATTAACGACTTTTTTATGCCTAATGTAGATATTTTTAAATTATTGGCATATTCTCAAATAGGGAGACCCGTGATTATGCGGTCAGATTCTACAAGTTACATTGGTCCCGTGCGAGGTGTTCGTGCCTCTTACGGGTCCGTTTGGGAGCGGCTTTGGGTTTTCACCCTTTAACGACTTTTTTAAGTCTAATCTAGATATTTTCAAATTATCGTCATTTTCTCAAATTCGGAGACCCACTACTACACAATCAGTTCCTACAAGTTTCATTAGTCCCATGCGAGGTGTTCGTGCCCATTATGGGGCCGTTTGGGGGATGGTTTGGGCGTTCACCCTCAGACGACTTATTTTCAAGCCTAATCTAGATATTTTCAAATTATCATCATATTCTCAAATCGGGATAATCGCGACTACATGGTCAGTTCCTATTAGTTACATTGGTTCCGTGCGAGGTGTTCGTAACACTTTGGGGGCCGTTTGGGGGTTGGTTTTGGTTTTCACCCTTTGACGATTTTTAAGCCTAATCTAGATATTTTTAAATTATTTTCAAATTCTCAAACTGAGAGACCAGTGACTGCGCGGTTAGTTCCTTCCAGTTACATTGGTCCCCAGCAAGGTGTCCGTGCCTCTTACAGGGCCGTTTCGGGGCTGGTTTGGTTTTTCACCCTTTAACAACTTATTTTTAATCCTAATCTAGATATTTTGAAATTATCATTATATTCTCAAATCGGGAGATCCACGACTACACGGTCACTTACTACAAGTTACATTGATCCCGTGCGAGGTCTTCATGCCTCTTATGGGACCGTTTGGGGGTTGGTTTGGGTTTTCACGCTCAAATGGCTTGTTCTTAAACCTAATCAAGATATTTTCAAATTATCGTCATATTCTCAAACTGGGAGACCCGTGACTATGCGGTCAATTACTAAAAGTTATGTTAGTCCCGTGCGAGGTGTTCGTGCCTCTTACGTTGCTGTTTAGGGGCAGGTTTTGATTTTCACCCTTTAACGGCTTTTTTAAGCCTAAGCTCGATATTTTCAAATTATCATCATATTCTTTAAATTGGGAGACCCACGACTACACGGTCAGTTCCTACAAGTTACATTGGTCCCGTGCGAGTTGTTCGTACCTCGTAAAGGGCCGTGTGGGGGCTGGTTTGGATTTTCACCCTTTAACGGCTTGTTTTTAAGCCAAATCTAGATATTTTAAAATTATCCTTATCTTCTCAAATCAGGAGAGCCGCGACTACGCGGTCAGTTCCTACAAGTTACATTGGTCCCGTGCGAGGTGTTCATCCCTCTTACGGGGCCGTTTGGGGGATGGTTTGGGTTTTCACCCTCAAATGACTTATTTTTATGCATAATCTAGATATTTTAAAATTATCGTCTTATTCTCAAACCGAGAGACCCGTGACTGCGCGGTCATTTCCTATAAGTTACATTGGTCCCGTGCGAGGTGTTCTTGCCTCTTACGGGGCCGTTTAGGGGATGGTTTGGGTTCTTACCCTTTAACGAGTTTTTCTAAGCCTAATCTAGATATTTTTAAATTATCGTCATGTTCTCAAACCGGGAGACCTGCGACTACATAGTTAGTATCTACAAGTTACATTAGTCCCGTGAGAGGTGTTCGTGCTTCTTATGGGACGTTTGAGGGATGGTTTGGGTTTTCACCCTCAAACGACATGTTTTTTGGCCTAATCTAGATATTTCAAATTATCATTTTGTTTTCAAACTGGGAGACCCGCGACTACACGGTTAGTTCCTACAAGTTACATTGGTCCCGTGCGAGGTGTTCGTGCCTCTTCCGGGGGTCATTTCGGGGATGATTTTATTTTTCACCCTGTATCATCTTCTTTTAATCCCAATCAAGATATTTACAAATTTTTATCATATTCTCAAATCGGGAGAGTCGCGACTATGCGATCAGTTCCTACATGTTACATTGGTCCCGTTCAAGGTGTTCGTGCCTCTTACGGGGCCGTTTGGTGGATAGTTTGGGTTTTCACCCTTTAACGGCTTATATTTAAGACTAATCTAGATATTTTCAAATTATCATCATATTCTCAAACCAGGAGATCCGTGACAACGCGGTCAGTTCCTACAAGTTACATTGGTCCTGTACGAGGTGTTCGTGCCTCCTATGGGGCCGTTTCGGAGATTGTTTCGGTTTTCACCCTTAAACGGCTTGTTTTTAACCCTAATCTAATTATTTTCAAATTATCTTTATATTCTCAAATCAGGAGACCCGTGACTATGCGGTCAGTTCCTACAAGTTACATTGGTCCCCTGCGAGGTGTTCGTGCCTCTTACGGGGCCTTTTGGGGGCTGGTTTGTGTTTTCACCCTTTAACGGTTTATTTTTAAGCCTAATCTATATATTTTCAAATTATCATCGTATTCTCAAATTGGTAGACCCGCGACTACGCAGTTAGTTTCTATAAGTTACATTGGTCCCGTATGAGGTATTCGTGCCTTTTATGGGGCCGTTTGGGAGATAGTTTGGGTTTTCACCCTCAAATGACTTGTTTTTAAGCCTAATCTAGATATTTTGAAATTATCGTATTATTCTCAAATCAGGAGACCTGTGACTATGCAGTCAGTTAAATGTCAACAATAGAGCTTTGTAAACCTTGAGGGTAAATTTAAAACTTTCCTACAGAAAATTTTACCTTCAAATAATTCATCTCAATAATATTGGATAGATTAATAGTTTCCTACATTAACTTTCCTACGTAAACTTTCAAAAGGCAAAGTAGGATGAAATGGGAATAGATTAATAGCTTAACCATCCAATTGATTACTTAAAATGGTTTATATTTGTACAAAATCGTTCCTTGGTTTTGGTGATTCCAATACCATTATATACGCTCGTTGTTTCTTTGTTCTGAATGTACTAAAAGGTGAATAGATATAAGAGTTGGACATTAATTTGAGACATAGGTGAAATCTATCTAGTCCTCAATATAAGTATAAGATTCTAGTTATGAAGATAGTACCTTCTAGTGTCAAGTATTTTCCTTTGTTCTGATTAAGCAGGAACAAACTAAAAACAGCATAGACCTCCCAACCGAGTGGTAGTGAGTTTACCTCCGCCATAGCCAAGTAGACAGAAATGTGTTCTCTACCATTTTTACTCTTTCTTCCATTCGGATGGAGTACTAACTTCCTACAATCACATACATAGTAAATATTAAACTAAGATTGAATATATATATATATATATATATATATATATATATATATATATATATATATATATATATATATATAAAAAATAAGTGAGATTTGTTTTAGAAAATGTACACATTTTTAACGGTGAAGATTGATGCCACCTCCTTACATATTTTAATGGTTGAGATCATATCTCTTTAATTTTTACAAACCTACCCCTTAATTTTTTTGTTTCCCCCTCGTTTTTACTCATCAAACTTACACTTTAATTCAAAAATTGGATATTTTGGTAATATACGCTCACGTTAGACATGTACAAAACCCCATCTCTTTTTGTAGATATCCCTCACGCACAAAACCTCATTCTCTCTCTTACCCGTCGGTTGTCCACAAGCTCTCTATCTCAAAAACAAAAAACCTCTCTCATTTTCTCCCATCAATCACATGTCGCCATCACCGTTGTTGCCACCAGTGTTGCCATCATCGCACCTCATTTGGTTTGATTTGTAACATCTATTGGTTTATCTATCAGTTACATACTATCATCTCTCACTTTATTTATGAGGTACATACTATCATCCATTTTTTCTTATCCCAATGTTCATTTGGAATCTTTCAATGGGTTGACAAAATAGAGTGGGAGAAATCGTGTTTTGAGTATGTATTTTAATATGTAACTGTTCTTGAATGTTTTGGTGTCAGCTTTCCAATTTTTGTTGTATGGTTATGTGTGTGACGTTTTATCGTTTGATATTTCATAGTTTATGAGGATTTTGTTTCGGGAAAAGATGATGGGTAGTGATGTTTGGAGCTAAGATAAGGTTGACTAATATAAAGTTTTTTTGGAGATTCAATCTAAGGTTTGAATGTTATATATTTTTTTTGTATGATTTCATATCAATGGTTGACATGTTTGATGATTAAAAACCATTTCCCATTTGTTATAACCACATATCGTTCATCTTATTACATGGAAATCATGTGCATCTCACCCTTGATTCATGTGCATCTCACCCTTGATTCATCACATCGAGTTTTCCAAATCATGTCAATTGTTTATTTTTTATGCAGAGAAACCCGTAATCTATTTTCCGTTCAGGTTGTTATCTAATCTATTGCATGCATTGTGATGATTATGAGATTTCCAAGTCCGTGAGTTAATTATTTTCATTTTGTTTCGTGATTAGTTTTGTGTTATATTTTGTCTTGATAGGTATATTAGTTTTTTGTTATGTTTTGTCTTGATTGGTTTATGAGTTTTGTGTTATATTTTGTCTTTGATTGGGTATACATCCAGTAAAGTAATTACTAATTTCTCAGTTTTGGTTTATGTATTTAATGCTTTGTGGTACAGGGTTTGTGGGTGGATGTTTTGTTGTTAAGTCTTACATTTATATTTGGTTTGAGGGTGAGTTATTGACCTCATTATACTTGATAATTTGTTTTATTGCTCTGTCATTTAAGGATATACCATCTCAGCGTGTTCAAAGGGCACACCCTCACTCTTTACTCTTCTTTGTGTTTTTCACTTATTGGTTTTTTGTTTGCGTGGTTTTTTTTCGGACTGATAACGAGCCTCATTTTCACACGAGAAAGTATGGATTTTCACATTTATGGTTTATTTGTGGTTGACAATGAGAGATTTTATTTTTGCTTCTTTCTGTAGTCAAGTTAATTTCATGTTTTGGAAGCCTATGAACATTTTTTTTAAAATGTATCAACAATGCCGATACATACCCCAATATTGTGTGTTTGATATTTTGAACTATATGTCCATTAGCAAAGCTTGGGTTTCCACACATTCATTTCTCACATTATTTAGAACTGTATGTTCATTAGCAAAGCTTGGGTTTCCATAAATTAGTGTTTGTGCCAAGAAATCATGAAGCAAATGAGACACAAAATGCATGAAACAAAAAAGTATGTAGTGTTTGTACCAAAATCCCAAACCCAAACACATATATGTTGAGTGCTTCTATGCAAGTTTTCGTTTATTGTTTTGCCTTGCTCATGTAGTTTAATTTTGCCAGTTTATTGATATCAAGCTCCTAATATTTGTATTTCTCACCCACATTGGGGCGATATTGGATTACTTCACATTCCTTTAAATTTTGAAAAAAAAAATGTTACAGTGTTATGTGTGTATGTTTTGGACATAATATTGCACATGTAGTGTTTGTTAAATTGCACATGTGGTGGTTGTTAAATTGCCTCTAACGCATAACAAATGCATATAGAGTTTTCATTTATTAGTTTTATATCTATTTTATTTTATTGTACCATTGATCATTGAAAGGCATAGCATGTTTTGTCCTTACGGTAGCTTGATTAATTGTTTGTTCCCCATGAGAATATGAGCTTTAAACTAATGGATCCTCTTTTGTTTGGTCCCTTCTGAATTAAACTCATTGTGGACATGGAGATAACTAAATGTTGTGCATATTTTTGTTTGTTGGGCCCAACAATTGGTTTTTTATTGGATGAGGCATGCCTAAACCTCCTTCAATCATTATTAAGATTTCGGTTTCGTAGCTTGATGTAATGTGTATATTTTTGGGACTTAATGTTAGTGTTCATTCCGTAGCTTAATGTAATTCTTTAGCTTAATGACATGATACATTTTAATATATTTATTATCTTGATGTTATAGCTCTAATCTTTTTCTTTGTTGCCTACACAGATCGAAAGTACCATGTGACTGCTGCCCTTGAGTCCAATGTTGCCCCCACACAAACTCTCCCATGTTGTTTCCTCCCTTCAACTACCTCCTCCATTGCCTCCCACGTTGCTGCCTCCATCTCTCATTGCGACAAGGTTAAATCTCTGTTCTCCATTTGAGATTTGTGGGTATAGATACACTAATAGTTCACACTATATATATTTAGTGCTTCAAAATAAAGTTATTACTTTGGGATTTTGGGGCCAGAATCTGCTAATTGGTGGTAAGAATTTGGAACCACATGTTTTTATTTGTTATATATCAGATGGTGGATATGGGAAATAAATAAGGACATGAGAACTTTGGATTTGTTTGATGTAAGCATTTCCATTTTATGGTGTTCTTAGTTGGTATGAGTATGTGTTCTACCAATGTGTTGTATGTTTTATATTATAGTTTTTTTCAATTTTAGGGATGCTCAATTGCCCTGTTTTTTTATAATTAAGAACATTTTCATCACATGATAAAGGTTCAATTTATTCATAGTTGGATTAAAAAAGCCTAAAAGGGAGGAATTGTTACTCTAATTGGATACTAATATGTTTGAATGGAGATGATTACGATATCTATGAATGGAGGTGTATGTTCTTTTGTTATATTAGAGAGAAGACATCCTGTTGCATTTAGCAGCCATATGGTTAAATCTATTTTCAGGATCTTCTTGCATTTTTATTAGACGTACTTCATGAAGGTCGAGGCGGACTTTATGAAGGTCTGGATCGTGTCAAACACAAACATAACATCAAATCTAGAGATACATTTATAAGTCCTTATCACTGTTTTCCATTAGCAGCCCTGATTTCAAGTTACAATTACAGGTCATTATCAAGATTTCAAGCTCCAAAGATCATTATCAAGCATACTGATAATGTAACTTGAAATTGGGAAATGTAACTTGAAATCTTGATAAATGTTACTTGAAATCTGAAAAATTATCAAGATTTGGAGCTTAAAGCTCCAAATCTTGATAATGATCATTATTAAGATTTCGGGGCTGCTATAGCATTCGAGCATTAGAGTACCAAATCATCCCTTTCCTGTTCAAATGAGTTTAGTTATTGATCCTTAGAGTGTCATTAGCAACCCTAATTTCAAGCTGCATAGAATAGGTAGTAGATCAAATTGACCATCTATGGGTGTTTTCAATTGTATTGACAGTTGCGTAGACCGAAGGGAAATGGAATTTATAGATATAAAGGCCAACAAAAATACTTAATGGATGTCGCTGCTACTGCTGCAATAACAACACATTAAGATGTCGATGATGATGATGGTGTTGGATGAATGTGGATATGGCTGTTTGATGTCGGTGGACGATGTAAGATCATTGAAGGTGGTGGAATTGTTGGTTGGGTTGGAGATATACTAGCGATGCATTGATGAATGGTGATCATAGATATCATTTAGGTCAGTGAACTTGGACGACAAGTTTGATTGACAAGGCAGTGGTGGCGGGGATCGAAGTTGGACCTGTTGAGATTTTTAAATTACAATAGAAACATAATATTGCCCCAGAAAAGGAGAATAGTATTTTAGAAGAGAAATAGAGACCACTATTTAAACAATATCTCATCATTCAATATTCAATATTCATTCATCAAAAGTTTCCCAATCAATTGGGATTATGAGTTCTTTATAGGAGAAATGAAATCATAATTCTACGAATGGTGCATTTATTTGTCAATCTGAATTTGAAGTTTGTAATTTGAGTATGAAAAATACGTTTGTTTTATGAATAAATGAACTTCTCAATGGATACATTTATGTTCTGAATATTAATTGCATAAATTCCAATTTTCTTAATATTAATTGCATATACCTGCTACATAGAAAAATTGATATACCTGTTTAGAAGAACAATTGATATATCTGTTGATACACCTGTCATTTTTTCCTTTTCATTCTTTCTTTCTTTCTTTAATTTCATTGCATTTTTTTTCATGTCATTGGGTTAATGGACGCTCACACATGCATATTTGAATAAATTACTTATGGTCACCTCGGCACGATTTGTTTATACTGAATTTCTCCCTATCTAGATCAGAATATATGCTAGGCGCCTCATCTTAGATAAAATTTATATGTAAAATATACATACATATGATTGATTATGCCTTATTTTCTTCTTTTTCGTTTTGTAATTTATTGATTAATTACTGTCTCTTCATTTTACAATCACAAAAAGTAGTTTATTTTCATTTTGTGGGTGATAATTGCATTGTTTTTATTTATGAAAGTAAGCTTAATTTGTGGACTAACTGCCCAAATTGGAAATTGTAACAACCCATGCTTTTGAGCGGCTATTTTAAATTATTTTGCCTGATGGCATAATTTTATAAAATAGGGAATGTTGGAGTAAATATTATTTTCCGTGATAGTGAGGGATAATATTTACTATGATTTGTCTACTTACCGCATGAGAAGGTAAATAGCATCATATTGTGTATTGTTGCGCCGTTATATATAAAGCGACGATTATGACTTATATTTAAATTGGAGTATAATTAATGAAATAAAATGAAATTGGAACACAAAAATAGTTCACCTTATTCCGAATGCCAAAATAAGGGGTGCGGTTGTTTTTAGAATAGTCGAGATAGTCGAAATAAGTGTCAGGTTGTATTTTGGAGTTTCGGACCCTTTTGACGCGTTATGACTCAATTATGCCGATACGAGTCCTTTTAATGGTGTATTAGCAATTAAAAGAGGGCATTTATGTTTTAGGACTCGTTTAAGTTCCCCCACCCCTTTTCTTTCTTCATTTGTGTTAGAAGCCAACGGAGAGAGAGAAGAGAGAGCTTGGGAGAAATGGAGAAAAAGAGAGAAAATGGAGATTTGAGGCCGAACATTGTTGCTACCGGAAGAGAATTCGAGATTACAAACTCAAGGAAAGTTTCTTACTTGCTAGATGTTGATTTAATGTGATAAATTGCATGTTTATTTAAGTTTTGGGAGATTTAAACCATTGGTTTTTGTTGATTTTGATGATTAAACCCTAAATTATTGGTTTTAATTTGATTTGAGGATAAATTATTAGATATTAATGGTGTAGAAATGAATTGGGTTGAATTGTTATTGTTGATATTGGGAAGAATCAAGGGTTTGGAGATTTTGGGGTTTTAGGGTTAAAACAACCCGTAGCCCAACTTGGAAATTCCGCAGGACCGAATCGATTCGGCCCTAGCGAATCGATTCGGTACGGGGGGAAGTGTCAGGTCTGAGTCGACCGAATCGATTCAGACCATCCGAATCGATTCGGGGTTATGCATAATGCCAGGGTCTTCTTGACCGAATTGATTCGGACTCATTGAATCGATTCGCTTTTGGGGACGAATCGATTCGGCCAGGGTGAATCGATTCGGAATCCCTGCATTTTTGGGATGTTTTTCAGTTTAGTTTTTTTTAGCCCTTTTATTTCAGGTTTAAAGTTTAGGGACATTCCTTTGGGAAGTAATGGGGAGTCCTAGAAGGGGGTTTTGGGTAGACTAATGTCCTAGAATTTTAATGGGATGATTGGCCTTACCCGAGGGCTAGTTTGTGTAGGTTGATGTCCGAATGAAATAGGAGATTAACCGAAAGATAAATTGAAGATAAAATGTTAATATTAAGACATTTGGGAGACACTCCTTGAGGGAGATCCATTTTAATGGTTTATGATATTATATTGAAATCTTGGGGACTAGTTGAGGGTTATGGTACTTCGGGTCTTAGGTCATTAATAAAATATGACGCTTAGAATAAGAAATGCATACTATGAAATGCGGTACTAATAAATAAGTACAACTGGTTTTGAGAATGTAAAATTGGATGTTTTCAAAAGGAAAAATTAATGATTTTCATAAATTTTAATTTATGGATACACACCCTCTCTAAATGACATCAAAAGGGAAGTTCACGCATTGTGGTGAAGCCCCCTGGCTAGTGAATGCAGGGTGGATATAGTCCCTAGGCCATATGAGAGTTTATTGTATGTTTTCTGCGATGGTTATGTAATTCCGGGTGTGGTTATAACTACCCCGCGGGCATATGGACGCTTCCCAACGTCTTGCGTTGTAGGTGCCCAGGTGTTAAAATTTATAGGCCCTGGAAGATGATGGTCATTTAGGGGCGCGCACAGTGGGGAAACCCGGACGGGCGGTCTTAGAATCGTTATATATATATAATTATAACTATTCTAAATCAAGTTGGACTTGATATATGATAACTGCCATAAAGAGCACAATAAAATGCCACAAAGAGCATATGGTGATGGTTATATTCCTGGTAAGGAAGATATTTTTACAAAGTGCATAATTGAGATAAAATGCCACAAAGAGGATAAAAACTATGATTATATTTCCTGGTAAGGAATGGAACTATGAAATGAATTAGCGTATATGTTGAAATTGACTTGGTAAACATTTGATAAAGTGTTGTACCGTATATATGTATATTCCTAAAGAAAGAAATGGGAATTATGTTGTTAGATGGTGAATGGATATAATTATGTATCCTTGAGTTGCTATAGATGAAATGTCTCATTTATATGTTTATATATAATATTGTGCTAAGGGTCTAATGTATCTCGACGATCAGCCTTGCCTAGTAGTAGTGTATCGGGGGGTTCCTTGTTTGGATTTCGCTTTGAGAGACACCCCACGCACGAATAAGGGCATAGTGTTGTGACTGGGGAAAAGTTAACCTTTAGTACTTGGATTAATTAGGACAGGGTCTAATGTATCTCGACGATTAGCCTTGCCTAGTAGTAGTGTATCGGGGGGTTCCATGTTTGGATTTCTCTTTGCGAGACACCCCATGCACAAATAAGGTCATATGTTGAGACTGGGGAGAAGTTATCCTTTTGTTCTTTGTTTAACTAGAACATCATCATTGACATTGCGCTAGGTTTCTTTTAGATTGAGAGGTGAGAAATATTATGTTAATTGCGAGAGAATTACGCACTTAACTGTCATGCATTTTATTCATATGGGAATCATATCAAATCGGGCCCTGACCCGTCTATATTTCTTGTTTCTGCACGTACTCTTTGCCATTGCAGGTGCTCTACCGCATGGACACCCGTATTTACATTTCCATTCCGATTGTCATGGAGCTACGGCATATTGCAGATGTTGTAGGTTACTTGTTTAGACGCTTCTTTCCCTTGTACTCTAGTTGTATTCAGTTATTTATTCGGACGTGTTTGTCCAAGTCTTGCACTCATTTACTATATCGTAAATATTGAATTGTAATACTCGGTGTAACTATTTATATTGGTTTGTTCACTGACAGCTTATTCGGTTATTATTTATTGTATTGTCATTCTTTATTTATCAATTTTTGATATCCACCGTTTTTGCAAATAGAATTGTCTAAGTTGTTTTCTTTTATTTACAAATTTTCTTTTATTGCCAATCCATTTTCTAAAATGATTGGTGGTTATCTCATACTATTATTTTAATCGACAGTGATGCTGAGAATGGACCATCTATGATCCCTGGGATTATTAAAGTATTGGGCTGGCCACCTATTATTTTAGTAGGCGGGTTGTCACAGATGGTATCAGAGCATTAGGTTCTAGAGTCCTTAGGAATATGTGCGGATGTATTGCGCCTTCTGCGTCTCTTTTGATTTGATATAGAGCCTTAAAATTAAGATCGTTGATTTCTCTTGTGATATCTCATTCTCCTGCTATGTTATGAGAACCCCGAAAATCTTTTGTGCGTTCGTGTGAGACTGATAAGTCTTCATATGAAGGGCATCGGAGGACGGCCGTTGTGAGGGTATCATGAGACGGGATTGCTAAGTGCTGTAAGCCGTAGTCCGGGATGAGGGCCGCTTTAGAGGTCACTCCCTTTGTGGCATTTTCTTATATTGCTACAGTGACTACTAAGTACAGTAGATATAGTTTTCCAGGTACCGCTGCCAGCATAGAGTGGTACTAAGCTTGGGACTCCAAGCGACGTTGATTTAAAGTTGAGTGGTCCTTGATGAGGACCATATATTGAAGTTTGGTTGGATTGGAGGAGGTGTAATCTCATTCGATGAGAACATAAGGCCCGAGAGATTCAGCCTCGAGAGGGGTATAGAAGTACCCGGGTGTGAAGATTGGAGGAAAATCTTTTCACCCATAGGAGTAAGGTTGAAGTGGCAGAAATGGTAAAATTATCAAGCGTTCACTTGAGTTTCGGTCAGAGGCCAACAGTGAATAAAGGGTGTAAGGGTTAAGAAACTGTACACCGAAATAAGATTGGTATGAGGAGGAGAGAGCCCTTCGATAAAATGATCAGCTCACAAGTAAGTGTTGCTAACACTTCAGGAGAAGTGGTGTTCATGAGACCCCATCGGTAGGCATCCACCCGGGGAAGACTTGTTGAACTAAGGCCGGGGAGGCTAGTAGAATGTTCCCTTTATTAAAGAAGTTAATGGAACTATACGAGTAATCGCTAGGGTAGTTAGAGATAGAAGTTGTTTGGTTTGGTTCAGACTAGAATTATACGTCTAGGAACCATTGGTAATGTCCAAAGAGATTGGCAAGTATGTTGGTAGGAATTTCCATCGTAGTTGAGGGTGGGGTATTCCTTATGTTAAAATGGAGTAGTATTGTGTTGACCCTAGATTCGGGTGTGTATATCGAGCTTGTGGTAGTGTCGATATTTATATAGTGAAAGTATCTATGTGACTTCCTTGGAAGGGAGGTTCTATATTTTTCTTTCACTCATCATAAGGTCATTGAAGATGTTTTAGAAGTATGTGTGAGGTATGTGCTACTTGTATTATATGTAATATACGAGTAGAGATATTCTTGGGTTGGTTGGTGCGATAGCAAGAAAATAAATTGCGAGGCTATCATATTTCTAGTTCTAGCTAAGGACTAGTTGTTCTATAATATCTCACCTAGATATAGGATTGAGACTTTATAGAGGTGGTTTATGGTGTGAAGGTAGTTTTCATTTTCTTTAATTATTTTGTTTTGCTTTATTTGTTTTGTTTTGTTTGATTGCTTGCTTTGTTTGCTTTGCTTGTGTATGATGTTGCCTTATCTCCACGACCAAGAAGTTAAGGGGATTGTGTTGGAGGGGTTCCTTGTTTGGATTTCGCTTTTGCGAGACGCTCCACGCATGAACCTTAACGAAGTTGGAAGTGGAGATATGTTGCATTTTTCTTTTCTTTTCTTTTCTTTCTTTCTGTTTGTTAAGTGATGGGTTGGAAGGTTTAGCCGAGAATCACGTAAATGAGTGACTAAAGGGCTAAGTTGATGTGCGAGATATGAGCACTGCGATAGTTTTTCCTCTAATCGATGTGGGCAAGACTAAGATATGAAAGTCGAATAGAGACTTGTGTTTATGCCTTAATGAGAAGGCCATCTATAAAAGATGTATGTGTGTATATTGGGATAAAGTATTGGTAGCGCCTTACAGAAAGTAATCGCTCGATCAGTTAAATTTTGATTCTTGTTGTAGTGGTAAGACTTAAAGTTAGGATTCCGTCGATCCCGATCATGTGTCTTTGACCGTTACTTCTCGACGATCGACGATGCGAGGTAGTAGTGTAAAGGGAGGGTTCCTTGTTTGGATTTTGCCTCAGCAAGACGTCCCACGCATGAAACCGAGCGAATGTCGGGAGTTGGGAAAGGTCTTGGACACTAGGGATCTAATTAGGATAATATATTTATACGACTCGATTAGGATAGATAGATTGACTTTAGGATTTTTAGGACGTAAGGCCCTTAGGGCATGTAGCATGGTTTTAGGAAGGCGTTAGGGAGTTGACCACAATAGGTTTGTGGGTTAACTCTAAGTGGGATTTGTTACCTAGAACGAAGAAGTATGGGATCTCGAGTGATTCGGAATGTTAGGCAGTAGAAGGAGGGGCCTTTCTTAGATAGAGCATTACGTCAGTAACCTATCTTCATAGGAGTTAAAGTATGAGCTAACTTTTACTCCTGCACTCGTGTTGTTAAGTTCGAGAGTGGATTTAACGAACGAGTCTTTGCCAGGAACGAGAAGTACTAATACGGGAGCATGGACCCATTGTTTATGCGTTTCAAAAATTTAAATTCTGTGAGAAGTATTATCCACCGCTCGATTTAGAGTTCGTAGCGGTAGTATTTGCCTTAAGGAATAGAGGCACTACTTCCTGGGCAGTAAATTTGTCTTTTCACGTGCAAGAAGTTGGAGTTCGTGAAGGACTATCGAGTGGATATTCCCTTCCGCTAAGGAAATACGGATGGGTTAGTAGATACACCGAGTAGGAAACCGTCAGAGAGGTTAGTAAGGCATGGAATGCCTATTACAAAAGCTTTCATGTCCATGATGTATCGATTCCCCTACTAGTATGAAGATACTAGTGGTGGAGCGACGAAGGATGGGAGTAGTAGTTAGTAGGGATCGAAACCTCCGTATAATTGTTCGATTCGTTTCTTGTAAGTATGGTGCCGAGATGTGTAGGTATCTCCTTCCGTAGTAGAGGTAGGATCATTAGTTCATGGGGAACGATTTGGGGCTATGTAGAGCATTAAGAATGTAGGCTAAGATCGAAAATGATGACCTTAGTCCGAGTCCAATAAGGACGCCATTTTACCAAGGGGTTTTCTAGGAATGATAGAACGGTAGTTTATTATGGTATACCCTTATATGGTTATACTATATGCTCGAATTTTGAGGGAAAAATTCCCTTCTAAGGGGGGGAGTATGTAACAACCCAGTCTTTTGAGCGACTATTTTATATTATTTTGCCTGATGGGCTAATTTTATAGAATAGGGGATGTTGGAGTAAATATTATTTCCCGTGATAGTAAGGGATAATATTTACTATGTTTTGTCTATTTACCGTATGAGAAGGTAAATAGCATCATATTGTGTATTCTTGCATCATTATATATAAAGCGACGGTTATGACTTATATTTAAATTGGAGTATAATTAATTAAATAAAATGAAATTGGAACACAAAAATAGTTCACCTTATTTCGAATGCCAAAATAAGGGTGAGGTTGTTTTTAGAATAGTCGAGATAGTCGAAATAAGTGTCAGGTTGTATTTTGGAGTTTCGGGTAATTTTGACGCGTTATGACTCAATTATGCAGATAAGAGTCCTTTTAATGGTGTATTAGCAATTAAAAGAGGGTATTTATGTTTTAAGACCTGTTTATGTTCCCCCACCCCTTTTCTTTCTTCATTTGTGTTAGAAGCCAAAGGAGAGGGAGAGAGAGAAGAGAGAGCTTGGGAGAAATGGAGAAAAAGAGAGAAAATGGAGATTTTAGGACGGAAATCGTTGCTACTGGAAGAGAATCTGAGACTACAAACTCAAGGAAAGTTTCTTACTTGCTGGATGTTGATTTAATGTGATAAATTGCATGTTTAGTTAAGTTTTGGGACATTTAAACCATAAATTGGTTTTTGTTGATTTTGATGATTAAACCCTAAATTATTGGTTTTAATTTGATTTGAGGATAAATTATTAGATATTAATGGTGTAGAAATGAATTGGGCTGAATTGTTGTTGTTGATATTGGGAAGAATCAAGGGTTTGGATATTTTGGGGTTGTAAGGTTAAAACACCCCGTAGCCCAACTTGAAAATTCTGCAGGATCGAATCGATTCGGCCCTAGCGAATCGATTCAGTAAGGGGGAAAGTGTCAGGTCTGAGTCGACCGAATTGATTCGAACCATCCGAATCGATTCGGGGTTATGCAGAATGCCAGAGTCTTCTTGACAGAATCGATTCGGACTCACCGAATCGATTCGCTATTGGGACCGAATCGATTCGTCCAGGGCGAATCGATTCGGAATCCCTGCATTTTTGGGATGTTTTTCTGTTTAGTTTTTTTTTAACCCTTTTCTTTCAGGTTCGAAGTTTAGTAACATTCCTTTCGGAAGTAATGGGGAGTCCTAGAAGGGGGTTTTGGGTAGACTAATGTCCTAGAATTTTAATGGGATGATTGTCCTTACCCGAGGGCTAGTTTGTATAGGTTGATGTCCGAATGAAGTAGGAGATTAACCGAAAGATAAATTGAAGATAAAATGTTAATGTTGAGACATTTGGGAGACACTCCTTGAGGGAGATCCATTTTAATGGTTTATGATATTATATTGAAATCTTGGGGACTAGTTTAGGGTTATGGTACTTCGGGTCTTAGGTCATTAATAAAATATGACGCTAAGAATAAGAAATGCATAATATGAAATGTGGTACTAATAAATAAGTACAAATGGTTTTGAGAATGTAAAATTGGATGTTTTCAAAAGGAAAAATTAATGATTTTCATAAATGTTAATTTATGGATACACACCCTCTCTAAATGACATCATAAGGGATGTTCGCGCGTTGTGGTGAAATCCCCTGGCTAGTGAATGCAGGGTGGATATAGTCCCTAGGCGATATGAGCGTTTATTGTATGTTTTATGCGATGGGTAGGTAATTTCGGTTGTGGTTATGACTACCCCGCAGGCATATGGACGCTTCCCGACGTCTTGCATTGTAGGTGCCCAAGTGTCAAAATTTAGAGGCCCTGGAAGATGATGGTCATTTAGGGGCGCGCACAGTGGGGAAACCCAGACAGGCAGTCTTAGAATTGTTATATATATATAATTATAACTATTCTAAATCAAGTTGGACTTGATATATGATAACTGCCATAAAGAGCACAATGAAATGCCACAAAGAGCATATGGTGAGGGTTATATTCTTGATAAGGAAGATATTTTTACAAAGTGAATAATTGAGATAAAATGCCACAAAGAGGATAAAAACTATGATTATATTTCCTGATAAGGAATGGAACTATGAAATGAATTAACGTATATGTTGAAATTGACTTGGTAAACATTTGATAAAGTGTTGTACCATATATATGTATATTCCTAAAGAAAGAAATGGGAATTATGTTGTTATATGGTGAATGGATATAACTATGTATCCTTGAGTTGTTGTAGATGAAACCTCTCATTTATATGTATATATATAATATTGTGCTAAGGGTCTAATGTATGTCGACGATCAGCCTTACCTAGTAGTAGTGTATAGGGGGGGTTCCTTGTTTGGATTTTGCTTTGCGAGACACCCCACGCACCAATAAGGGCATAGTGTAGTGACTGGGGAAAATTTAACCTTTAGTACTTGGATTAATTAGGACAGGGTCTAATGTATCTCGACGATGAGCCTTTCCTAGTAGTAGTGTATCGGGGGGTTCCTTGTTTGGATTTCGCTTTGTGAGACACCCCACGCACGAATAAGGGCATAATGTTGAGACTGGGGAGAAGTTATCCTTCTGTTATTTGTTTAACTAGAACATCATCATTGATATTGCGCTAGGTTGCTTTTAAATTGAGAGGTGAGAAATATTATGTTAATTGCGAGAGAATTTCGCACTTAACTGTCATGCATTTTATTCACATGGGAATCATATCAAACCGGGACCTGACCCGTCTATATTTCTTGTTTCTGCACGTACTCTTTGCCATTACAGGTTCTCTACCGCATGGACACCCGTATTTACATTTCCATTCCGGTTGTCATGGAGCTACGGCATATTGCGGATGTTGTAGGCTACTTGTTTAGACGCTTCTTTCCCTTGTACTCTAGTTGTATTCAGTTATTTATTCGGACGTGTTTGTCCAAGTCTTGCACTCATTTACTATATCGTAAATATTGAATTGTAATACTCGATGTAACTATTTGTTTTGGTTTGTTCACTGACAGCTTATTCAGTTATTATTTATTGTATTGTCATTCTTTATTTATCAATTTTTGATATCCACCGTTTTTGCAAATGGGATTGTCTAAGTTGTTTTCTTTTATTTACAAATTTTCTTTTATTGACAATCCGTTTTCTAAAATGATTGGTGGTTATCTCATACTATTATTTTAATCGACAGTGATGCTGAGAATGGACCATCTATGATCCATGGGATTATTAAAATATTGGACTGGCCACCTATTATTTTAGTAGGCGGGTTGTCACATAAATGTTCACTTTATGATTATGCAGAACATGGAGTATAGATCAGAGCATGTATTCGGTGACATTCGACCGAGTTTGCTCTAATTCTGGACGAGTTTGCTAAGAAGCTGGAGTATAGATCAAAATATTTAGACAAGGAGTTGTTTCATCGCTCCAATTCTGGTTGAGTTTGCTAAGAAGCTTCCTCATGCCACCTTTCTCAAGGTGGGCATGGATGAATTCAAGAGAGTTATGGAGGACTGGGCAGTGGACACCATGCCAACATTTGTGTTCCTGAAATAAGGGTTAAATCATCTCATCATTATGTCTACATCTCAGTTAGCTGCTATAGCAGTAGTGGCATACATATGTATTCCTAGATAGCCATGTCTACATCTCAGTTTGCTGCTAGATAGCCATGGCATGGTATGTTTGGTATATTAGTTGTTATACATATGCTTAAAATAAATCTTAGTTAATTTACAATTGTGGATACATCTCAGTTAATTATGGGTCAATATACAAAGAACACGTCATTTTGGCAAGAGGACATTTTCTACAAATTGTTTCCCCTGCATAAGGAAACTCAGTATAGAAACATATCATCTACAAGTCTTCTTTTTGTAATTTGACTTATATAATATGCAGTTATTTGTTATACTTTTAGGAGTTTTCTTTCAACTATAGTTTATGATGAGATATTTCTTATTTTATATAATTAACTGGCATGCCATTGATTTCCTTGATTCTATCATATTCCTTACGAATGCATGGAAAGGTCCTACTATTATGAAGGTATTACATTTTAGTTACTTTGTTTTCTGCATAATATTTGGCATGAACGGTCGAATTCTATTAGGTCATTTATCAAAATTATATTAATTCTGAACGAGGTGTTTTGTTTTGGCCGGTGAAGGGGATGCATTTGGTAAGAGAATTGGACAAAGACTTGAAGGTTGAAAATATTATTTTCATGGTAAGAAGGTGATTGTGTTGCATTCATCATGTGTAAAACCCACCTTAATTGACTACTCTATAACTACCTACAAAAGGTTAGTGCATGTATTCTCAAATGCCCAACATGTATTAATTGCTAATGTTAGTATATAGGTTGTTAAAGAGAATAAAATTTGATAACATTCACTAGATTAAATCATCCCGAATGATATTATAGTCATTTAAATAGTAATAGATGTTTGGACATCTATCATTCATCAGACACGGTGACTTTCATGAATATGCTTCCATTCATATTCCATTCATATACGCGTAAAAATTGAATTGATTTGAACTTTATTTTGCAGGTCAACAAAGATTACGCAACGTTAAGAGAGTGCAAGAAGCAGCAATGGACCATAAGTTGTCCATAGTGAAGAGAGGGCAAGCTGACATCAATTTGATGTTTGAGACATCAAATTTAATTTTCCCAATTGCCATGTAATGAGAAGTAATGCAGGTTCAAGTGCATATAGTGAAGAGAGGGCAAGATGATAAAGAGGTTAGCTCAAAGAAAAACACCAAAGTAGATGTCTACCATTAGATGCAACTGCATATATGCAGCTGCATATATGCAATGTGAAAATATGCATATGGCATATATGTAATACGCATATATGCATATGGCATATATGAATATGCATCGATTGATAATTAATAACAAGAGCAATAGAAGCTAAAGAGAAGTGATTTCATTTTTTGGGATTTCGTGTTAGTTTCTAAATAATTAACTGGAAAAAATTATTTATTTCTTCTAATAGAATAAATAGACCATGATATTCTATGAGACAAAATTGTGTTTAACAATCGCAAAAAAATGACATATGGCACATGAGCTTTTGTTATCATTACATAAGCTAATTTAGTGTTCGATCGCTAGAAGGTTAGGCTTATATTGAATTTTTTTATCTTCGATCTAAAACAAATTTGTACAGCTAGTAATTGGTGCAATTAGTTTCTTATATTGACATCTTTATTGAATTTAGGTTGTTCAAATGCGACAAGCGCTACTTCGCTACAATCACATTTTATATGGAGACAAGCATTACAACAGTGTGTGCTTTTCATATTTTCCATACGTATTTTTTTATATATGAATTTGTACCTTCCCTAATCTGTTTTCTTACAATTATTAAGTAGGTGAGGACAGTGGTTGTGCAAAAGAATATGTGAGTGTCTCAATTCAATTATTTGGATTCGAATATGCTACTGATTGGATTTGGTTTATCTGAACACTTTTCATATGATTTATGGGCTATCTGAACCAGCAGTTGAAGTTTTACATGGAGGCCTGCTAATGGTTATAGAGAGCGTAAACAAGTATGGTGTTGACATTCAACTTAAAGAACATTTTGAGAAGGACTTTCTAGATTCTCCTCAAGTAGCTAAAGTTAGTATTAGAGAGTTTAACAAGGATTATGCAGTCAACTGAAAGAACATTTATGTTTACTTCTCATGCCGCCTCTCGACTTCTTAGAAAATTGAAGCCTCTTTTGTCAGCGTTTATTAAAACCTTATTTTAGTGTTTTAAATACCATTTTTCATCTATTACGTTTCACCTTTTGTTTTACAGATTTGAGTCATTTATTCAATTCATAAATATGCAGGTGCATATTTCTAAACCGAGGTGAAAGTCTATTCATGTTTAAATACCGATTCTCATGATGAACACATGTTCATTTTGCTATCAAAGCCAGCAGTTGACGATCCACGTGCTGCCATCATTTGCTATTAAGGTAAATTTGTCCGCAAGCCATAAAAGATATCCCATTCTATTTTGATCTATAAATAGGGGTTCGGTTACTATTCAATGTATTTTTTAAACTATTTTCACAACTCTTATTTAGTGTTTTAGATTTTCGTTTATTTATATCTTTATTTTGAGTTCTATTTTGTAGAGATTTGTGGTTTAGAATAGACGCAATAACACTTCTTGGGTGTAATACATCTGTTCAAATAGTTCCTTTTTCCTAATATTGTTATTTGTTTTATTTGTAGACCAGATATGATGGGATCAAATTGAAAACTTCATTTTTTTTATAAAAGAGGTAGTCCAATTGGATCCGGCTGAATCAATCTCAAATTTAGACAATTTGGATATGATTGTATATTTCATTTTGCTGATTGTATATTTACTTATGTGATTGAATCTTTTTTCGAGAAACTGATTAATTATGTTTTTTTTTTTTTCAAATCGTACAGATTACCGAGAGGGAGAGAGTGATAATGGCCAGAGGTGGGAACAAGGATGGGAACACAATAGTAGTACCACCTAACCTAGAAGCACCACGGCACAGACATTTTGAGGAAGTCCCACAGAAAGAATAAATTCATATTCTCCTTTCTCGGCCTTCTAGCTCCCATCTCCGAATTTGGGATTTTTTTTTATTTGTTGGATTTGTTGTTACCTCTTAAATAGGGTGGATAGTCCAATAAACAAAGGAGACTATGCCCAATTTTTTTTAAAAATTGACACTTTGTTTTTTTTAGGCACAGTTAATTTGATTGGTGAATATTGTATATTTCATTTTATATGTTAATTTGTTTGAAGAATTTAGAAAATTTGGATGTTAGACTATTTGTTATTTGTTAAGCAGGGTGAATAGTTCCATAAACAAAGGAGATTATGCCCAATTTTATTAAAAAATTTGGCACTTTGTTTTTTTTAGACAATGTGAAATCGATGGATGAATATTGTATATTTCATATTATATGTGAATTTATTTTATGAATCTAGACTATTTGAATGTTATTGGACTATTTGGCATTGTTTTAAAATTACACTTCGAAATTTTTGCGTTTCGTTATTACATACTTTGAAAAATTGTCGTCGTTTCGCGATTAAGTACTTTGGAAAACTTCTTCGTGCCTTCAGGCACGGGCATACGCTAGTGTGTGTGTGTGTATATATATATATATATATATATATATATATATCACTGTTCTAAAAAACTCGCCTAGGCTTAAGGCTTGGGAGAAACGCCTCGCCTTACGCTTTTCACGCCTTATTCTTGGTAAAATCCTTAAGGCGCACTTTTTTCTAAAAACAACAATGATTTAGTGAAACGATGTCGCCATTTAAAGAATTTGTTTACAAACCGGACCATTATCTCATCCAAAATAATCAAATAGTATTTTAATTTGCATATATTCAGACATATTTTTATGATCTGTGCAATTTTTGTATTTTAATAGCCTTGTTATGGTTAAACAATATTAAAATATATTAAGAAGGCCTAAACGCCTTTTCACGCCTTTTTACGCCTAGCCCCGCCTAGTCTTCTAAGGCTTAAGGCTTGGCCTCCACGCCTCAATCAAGCCCCGCATTTTTTAGAACCTTGATATATATATATATATATATATATATATATATAGAGAGAGAGAGAGAGAGAGAGAGAAAGAATATATATATCAGATCAGAACAGACGGTTATGTATAAGATCTAAGTTAAAAACAATATTAGAACTACGTGACAACGGTACAAAAATCAGATCTTAATAGTATATATCAAATCAACAAGCTGAATCAGTATATATATCAACATCATAAATATTTGAAGTAGAAGAAAAAACTTCAAGAACTGGTATAGATTAACCAGATTGAAGATTGAGCTGAAAAAAAAATGTCGTGAACTTGTTTTATTCACAAGATCATACATGCTCATGCACGACAAATTTTTATCCTTACATTTCATCATCACAAATACCCTCACACATATAAACACGCACAGTTTTTGACATGTTGTAATCACACACATGCCCAAGTACACGCACGACAACTGCTTATCCATAATTCAAGCACACACTTTGCCTTAAATTTTTAATCATAAGCTACACGTTTTCCCTACGCATAACAAATGTTTCAGATGCTTAAATATTTCCTCTTAACATTGGAATCACAAGTGACAAGCACACTAGGAAAAGATATGCTTAACTTTTGTGATCACAAATCTCCCTCTCATACACACATAATCATAGTTGGCACACACACACCCCTGTTCATCCCTAAAATCTGTAATCACAAGTCACACAGGAACACACTTTCCATTCAATTTCGTAATCACAAGTCACACACACGTTTTTCCCTAAATTTCATAATCACAAGTCTAAAATAAACACACACACACACACGTTTTTAATCACAACACACATGCATTCACACACTTATCATCTAAAAAATTCAATTCACAGATCCAATAAATTTCAAAAATAAAAATCCATACTAAACTACAAAAACAAACATACACTTCCTTACCGAGCATCTAGTTGCCTCCACTTAACAATATCATAGAAACTTGTTTTATTTGAGATCAATTCCGTATATATGCCAACCAATCAGTGCAAAAAAATGTTCTTAAGAACTACTATTAGCGGACAAGAACAAATCTTCAAAAATTGGTATGAACGTTTGATGTTGGCCTGGCCAAAAGAGGTAAATCAGTCCGGTTAAATATCCGGCCACGATCTATTTAACTCCCGATTTGATATGATGTTTAATAGTGTGGAAAAAATATTGTGATATAAAGAAAAAATAGAGAATCGTGTTAAGAGGAGTATATAAAACTCTAAAGAATCATATGAAAATGAGAGCAAGAGAGAGAGAGGGGGCGATTTGTGATTAGAGAGAGGGACCTGTGAAAATGAGAGAGGAAGGAGCGGGAGATGAGGAGCGGGAGACCAAAAGTAAGTTTAGTATTTTTTTAGGATATTATATATTTTAGTTTAAGTGTGCTCAATTTTGGCACACTTTTAAACTGTGCCAAATTTTTAATATCAAGGTGTGTCAAATTGTTGTTTTTGGTGTAGTGCAACTTAAGTCCTGTCAAACCCCCAACCATTAGATCCTATGTGTTGTCAAGGTAAGGGCGACTTATACTTGATTTGGGAAGTTTCTTGAAGGGATATGGTTCCCTTTTTAGGTCACTACCTGCTTAGCCTGGGGTATAAGAGAAGAATAATCGTGTAAGTTGGGGGAATTAACCCCAACAAACTTCTAACCTCCCATCTCTCTCAGTTGAAAGCCCCCATGGAGGTTTCTCTGGCTAGAATTATAAGGGGTCGAAACCACACTCTTGATCACTATACACCACATAAAACACCACTAGTAAGCCTCTAAACACCTTATGTTGCCTCAGTAAACCCTAGATAGATATTTGGGTTAGAGAAGAGAGTGTTCTTGGCATGGCTAATAGGTGATTGGAAAGGGGTATTTTGATGATGAAGAAGAAAATTGTGGGGCACCTTTGGAACAAGAATGGAGTCAAAGTCTGAGAAGGGCTTTTAGAGACCCCCTTGAGGCAACCTTTTGAGGTGGGGGTCCTCTATCTTCTCCACTATTTTAGAATACACTAAGGTGGGATAAACTAAATTTGGTTTAAAGTTATATGGGCAGTATATTTCAGCACGTTATTACATATATTAGATTAAATATATGTGTGTAGTTTATTGGCTTGCATTCTAGCGCTGATTAAATAACCATGCTAGTATTTGTATCATATGGTATTATAAGGATGGTATAAAATAGGTCTTGAAAACATAATAAATTTCAAAACATAATAATGGACATTTTTATGGAATAAAAATGTAAGAAAACATTATTTTTATGTATTTCTAGTGAAAAGAAATAATAAATATTTTTATGGAATAGAAATGTAAGAAAACCTTATTTTTGTGTATTTCTAGTAAAAATAAATAATAAAAATTTTTATGGAATAAAAATGTAAGAAAACACTATTTTTGTGTATTTCTAGTGAAAAGAAATAATAAATATTTTTATGGAATAAAAATGTAAGAAAATCTTATTTTTGTGCAATTCTAGTAAAAAGAAATAATAAACATTTTTATGGAATAAAAATGTAAGAAAATATCATTTTTGGTGTATTTCTAGTTAATGAAAATAATGGGCATTTTAATGAAATAAAGTGTAAGGAATTATTACTCTTATCTAGAATAAAAGGAGAATGCATGTTTATTGCAAATAGAATAAATTCTAGAATGCAATGTATGTTTGAATCACCTAATAGAGTTTTAAGAATTTAAAGTCCACTTTATCATGCACGTAAACTTGTAGTATTTTGATAAAAAAATATGTGAACAAGTTTAAGGAAAGTTTTATTGGATCTAAACATTTAATAAGACAAATGGAGATTTTGGTCTTAAAAGAATGAGTGAAAAATGGAAATATATTATATAAAGGTGTTATTTTGCTGATTCAAAGCGTAAAAGTGTTGAGAGTGAGAATTGAGTAATGGTGTGGTATTGAACAAGTGTTAAATGTCTAAAGGTGTTTTAAATATTAAGTTGAAAACTTAATAATCATTTGAGAAATGACACTTTTCAAGGAACTAAATTGCAAGTTTGATGAACAAAGGGTAAATTAGTAATTTACTTAAAGTGGAACATTTTTATGGAATAAAAACATTAAAGCATGTCTTTACACTAAGGTGTGTGTAAATGAATTAAGTCCTAAAGTGTGAATGTATTTAGTATAAATCTCGTGTGTGTGGATAAGGGACTAAAAGAAGAAAAGAAATAATTTTTTAAGTGTTAATGGAAAACGAACGGTTAAGCCTGGATTTTGGCTTCGGCCGGAATAAAGTAAAGACGTAAAATAATGTGGACATGTGTAAAATATTGAACATATTAATAAGGACTCGGATGCAGTCGAGAATAAGTAAGAAGGTCCCAAAGCCATTTGGTGAAAATCCCTAAATCACTGTCTAGAGCATATAGTGAGCATAGTCGTCGGTGTGGAGCCTATGTAAGTATGCGGTAATTGGTAAAATACCGAGAAAGGATAAAGGAATAAGGAATAAGGAACATGTCAAAGAAATAGGTTGTGTGGTAAAATGTGTTAATATAACCTAACTTGAATAAATGTAATTATTGTTCCGTGAGGATGGAATAGACAAGTAAATGTGAAAATTATTAAGGTCCAAAAGTTGAGGTAAAAAGGGTAAAGTAAAGTGGGCAAAAGGGAGGTTAAGTAACCTAAGTAGTTAAACCCATAATTTACATAAGTATGTAGTGAAAGGTTTTCAAATGACAAACAAGTAATTTCTAAAACTGTTAATGCATTGAATATGTATTTTTCAAAGGTCTCTCTCTCTATCTCTCTCTCTCTCTCTCTCTCTTTATATATATATATATATATATATATATTCACATGCTTGTGTTTGTATCATGTGAGTATTCTTTTTTGTCATTTGTTTCTATATTGCTTGTATATTCTCACTGAGCATAGGCTCACACACTCACTTTATTATGGAAGGTTGGGTGCGGGTTCATATTTTGAGGGTGTTATACAGGTAAGTGTACTCAATTTATTTTACTCTGCTTACTTGGACTCGAGGTGCACCCCATAGGTCCCACACGTAGTTTATCTTGAAACTGGAATCACATGCTAAACAAGTGGAATGTTGACTAAAATAAAACTGGACTAGCTACATTATATAGGTTGTTTCATTGTACTTCAAACCTAACGACTCGATCGTATTGGGTTGACTCATGGGTAACCCATAAATTTGGGTTGGGGCATTAGAAATGGTATCAGAGCTCTAGGTTCAAGGTTCCTTTCGGGAGTGACGTGGTGAGGTCGGTATTGGATCTTTCGACATAGGTGTTGGTTTGGGCCAGTCACACTAGTTTGGTAACAGTTGTAGTTCGTGTCCTCGACGATAATATCAAAGAGGTTAGCACGACTAGAAAGTTAGTACCAAGTGGCATACAATCAAGTAATTGTATAAATTGCTTCCACGTTTCTCATTTAGTGTGTTAATAATTTACGAGTGTCGATGTAAGCCAAAAGGTGGTGACACCATGATCGTAGTGTGAGGTGTTTTTTGTTCCAAACTGTGACGACATAAAATAAGATATCGTCCCTTGGGAAAGTGGCACCAAATTGTGAACAATCAATGGTAGCGATTGTCATAATTATGTAAAGAGATATCATGATTTTAAATTATAGGTAGTCTTGGGATGACACATATGAGAAGTCAACATCAATGTGATAATTAGGCAAATTCGATTCTTAGAGTAATACCATGATTGAATATAAATTCGATGATCATATAAATTTATGTGGGTCAGAGGATAAGTCACTCTTAGTTGATAGAATGCAATCCTGATGGGTGAGTGCCTTAGTAGTCGTTAGCGGATGAATGGAACTTATGAGCAGTGATTAAAGTTATTATCCATTTATGGCAAAGGTCACGTAAGTGACAATGATGAGATGTTCTGACTTATTATTAAGTAAATGAATTGCGATGTTTTAGAATAGTACCTCTTGCGATATCATTAGGGTGAGCCTCCTCTTGAGTAATACCCGACGTACAACCAGAACCTAGGTAGTAGAAACTTAGATTTGGTGATTGTAGTTTAGCATTGAGAAATAGGATCCCTTGTGACATTCGTGAGAACGGGCCTTAGTGTGCATAGGCAATGATCGAAGTCCCGTATCCTACCAAATATATGGTTGTGTTAATTAGTAGGTTAGTGCATAGTGTGATGTTTACATAGTGAGCCAATTTAGTCCTAATGATTGAACACTCATAGGAGTTCAAAAGATGTGGTCTAGTTAGATTGACTTCAGGATAGTAATATGGTTAGGCATGTGAATATATATCAAAAGTTCCTTGGATGTGTATAATAAGGTTTATCTAGTAAGTTGTTAATGAGAGTGGTACACATCTATTAGTAATAGTGAATTTGGGGTTGGGTGTCGTGTATTGCATTTGGGATTTATCATTACATCGAGGTTTATATAGTGATGTACATTTTGTAGTGTTAAAACTCGAGGTTGTGTAGAATAGGTCATGGTATAACTTGTGGTTTCTCGTAAAAGATGTGTATGCTGTTTAGACAAACAATTGACCTTGATGTTGTCACCTATGAGGCATTGGTAGTCATTTTTGTATCTAAGTTTACAAATATGGTGGTGGACCATTAATGATTATAGTATGGTTAGATCATATCGAATTGTGGCAGTACCTTAGAGTTAGTGCTACGACTTTGTTTATAGGCTTGCGTCATGATATGACCCTTGAGGAAAATTTCAAAAAAATAGGTTGATCAATGCTCGGTGGTGCACCTAGGAGACTTAGAATATAATGATGTTCGTCATGGCCTTTAGAGTTAGCACTTGAGATGAAGTATTGATTATAGAACATACGTGTGCTACCAGTACAGTTAAGAAATAACTATTGTGAGTCAAATCCTTAAGTCTTAGGCATGGGTAATGCTTGAAGGTTTGAGTTGACATTAGAGTAATTATAACTTAGGATTAGGTAGACTGTGCTGAGAGTAATAGCAACGGTCCGCGAGTTGAATCTTTGAATCTAGGTGAGCATGGTGTTTCATTTAATGAGAGTAATCTCAAAATCTGAGGCGAATTACCGCGAGTAAGAATTATGAAGGCCTAGGTATGATGGGTTAGTGACTAGCGATAAGTGTTGAATGAATATAAAATCATTTGGTTCAGTTAACTTCACTTACCCATGATAGGAATGTGGCATTATCCCTAAGGAAGGAAGCCTAGTGTTTCAACGTCCCGAAAAGGCTTCGTATTCCGTTTGTCCGGCATGGATGGATGATTCATGGCTAGAACCTGTCAAGATTAAGAGGCCATGCCAGGGTATTTGGTAAGACTAAGGTGCTTAATGGGTATCAGTAAAAGTTAGGGACACCAAGTCTACGTGGTGGGCTTGCTCCTCGTGTTGGTCAATTCATTGTTAGAATTTGATTATTTCCCTTGGTGCGGCAGTCATCTAATTTGTTGCATTTCTTGTGTCTTCTTTGATTCCTGTAATTGGAAGTTTTCGATCAGTTGTAATTCGGGTGCGACGTGGTATAAGCTCAGTAGTGATGCGGTCTAGGCAGGCTATGTCTAATGCATTATGGTATATGAGTGTGCTTTTCTTCGGAAGTACCCTGTTCTATAATAGCTCTTGTGTACGCATAGTCGTGCATTTGTTGCATATAGTTTGCACATGTTACTTAATAGATTTAGGTTAACATGTTTTATTAGTTAAAAGGTATAACCAGTTATGACTCAGTCGTGCATCCTGAGGTTGCCACTTGAGGTTATTGTGAATGTTGAAACTTGATACTGCGTGGGGGTGGTATTAGTGTTACGCCCCATTAATATTTATACTGGTCGAAAATGTGATCACTCGTGTATGATTGCACTAGGATGACTCTTGGTTAGTATGAGAATCTCGTGGTTAGTATCAGTTGGATAAACCCGATAATGATGTGATTGTCTGAGAAATCATTGATGAGTTTGATTATAAGTACTGAGGCTGTATCAAACTAGGTTAGGCATAACTCAAGAATTAATTGACGGAACATAGGTTGTGAATACTAGTGTAGGAATGGACCTTGTTGATGAATCCATTATTGATATTGTGAAATTTGATGAGTATCAATCATCTCAAGGTTTTGTTTAGATAGACATGTTAGCCATGCTTGAGATTTTGGAATAAGGCCTTAAGGCTATCGTGATTGGAATAGCAATGACGTTTGATGAAATTAAAGCCCTTGGATTTATATCTTAGTGTTGAGGATGCCTAGGATTGGAAAACTGGTCACTGGTGACTGGATTATAAATTACGATAAACCGAGAATTTTGAGGATGAAATTCCTTAAGGAGGGAAGTTTGTAATACCCCGCCCCGTTAAAATAATTAAATGATATACAAATTTATATGAGGAGAAACTAACTATAATTACAAGAAATTATGGGTAACAAATTTGGTTAAATAAAGTAGATTAAGGTCTAAGATCCTACTATCTCATTCGAATAAGTATCCAATTGATGGAGTCTTTATTTGAATTTTAAGCCATGAGTAATCATCATTGAATTTAAAGAACTGAAATTTTGACTCATGTCAAACTTATATCTAACTACCTCCGTACTGTATAAGAGGTCAGGGTATTTAGGAATCATGATTAGTTAACCATTGTTGGTTTGAATAACACCTGTAACTCGAGGATACATGGAATGAACGAGTGATAATAATCCTCCAACCTCGCTCAAACGACACAAGTAGTTGTTCTAACGATGAACTATGTTGTTCGAACGACATATTGAGTCATTAGAACGATGCAGACTGGATTAATGCCTTGTGAATGTTGACTTGGTTGGTCTAGACCCTTGGTGTGTTACGCGACGTGGGAATAATAACCGAGATAGAGGGAAAGAGAGAAGGGCTTAGACTATATTCGGACAGTACCAACTTAAGTCCTGTCAAAACCCCAACCATCAGATCCTATGTGTTGTCGGGGTAAGAGCGACTTACACCTGATTTGGGAAGTTGAATAGATATGGTTCCCTCTTTAGGGCACTACCTACTTAGCTTGTGGTATAAGAGAAGAAGAATCGTGTAAGTTGGGGAAATTTACCCCAACAGACTTCTAACCTCCCCTATCTCTCAGTTGAAAGTCCCCATGGAGGTTTCCCTGGACAGAATTATAAGGAGTTGAAACCACACTCTTTAGTCACTATACACCACATAAAATACCACTAGTAAGCCTATAAATACCTTATATTACCTCAATAAACCCTAGATATATTTTTGGGTTGGAGAAGAGAGTGTTCTTGACATGGCTAATGGGGGCTTGGAAGGGGGTATTTTGATGACGAAGAAAAAAATTGAGGAACACTCTTGGAACAAGAATCGAGTCAATGTTCGAGAAGGGCTTTTAGAGACCCCCTTGAGGCAACCTTTTGAGGTGGGGGAGGGGTGGAGGGGGGCCCTCCATCTTCTCCACCATTTTAGATCACACTAAGGTGGGATGAACTAACTTTGGTTTAAAGTTATATGAGTAGTATCTTTCAGCATGTTATTACATATATTAGATTAAATATATGTGTGTAGTTTATTGGCTTGAATCCTAGTGCTGATTAAATAACTATGTTAGTATTTGTATGAGATGGTATCGTAAGGATGGTATGAAATAGGTCTTGAAACGAGAATAAATTTCATAATATAATAATGGACCTTTTCGTTGAATAAAAATGTAAGAAAACATTATTTTTATATATTTCTAGTGAAAAGAAATAATAAACATTTTTATGGAATAAAAATGTAAGAAAACTTTATTTTTTTGTATTTCTAGTAAAATAAATAATAAACATTTTTATGGAACAAAAATGTAATAAAACATTATTTTTTTGTATTTCTAGTGAAAAGAAATCATAAATATTTTTATGGAATAAAAAAGTAAGAAAACCTTATCTTTGTGTATTTCTAGTAAAAAGAAATAATAAACATTTTATGGAATAAAAATGTAAGAAAGTGTCATTTTGGTGTAATTCTTGTCGAAGAAAATAATGGACATTTTTATGAAATAAAGTGTAAGGAATTATTATTCTTGTTTAGAATAAAAGGAAAATGCATGTTTGTTGCAAATAGTATAAATTCTAGAATGCAATGTATGTTTGAATAACCTAATAGGGGTTTAAGAATTTAAAGTTCACTTTCTCATGCATGTAAACTTGTAGTATTTCGATAATAAATATGTGAACAAGTATAAGGAATGTTTTGTTGGGTCTAAACATTTAGTAAGACAAATGGAGATTTTTGTCATAAAAGAATGAGTGAAAAATAGAAATATATTATGTAAAGGTGTTATTTTTCAAATTCGAAGCGCAAAAGTGTCAAGTGTGAGAATTGGGTTATTGTGTGGTATTGAACATGTGTTAAATGGCTAGAGGTGTTTTAAATGTTAAATTGGAAACTTAATAATCATATGAGAAATGACACTTGTTAAGGAACTAAATTTCAAGTTTGATAAACAAAGGGTAAATTGGTAATTTACTTAAAGTGAGACAGTTTTATGGAATAAAAATGTTAAAGCATGTCTTTACACTAAGGTGTGTGTAAATGAATTAAGTCATAAAGTGTGAATGAATTTAGTATTAATCACGAGTATGCGTGGATAAGGGTCTTAAAGAAGAAAAAAATAATTATTCAAGTGTTAATGAGAAAACGGACGATTAATGATGATACGCAAATATTGCATATTTTATCCTCCGAACCTATGCATTTTAGCCCCCTCGAGTGCCTTAATCCCTATATTTAATCCCGTTAACCAAATAACCTCGGTTTATATTGTTAACATGCTATATGAGGTATAATTGGGCTTTTGTAGGTATTTAGGTATTAAGTATGGAGTTCGGACGCACTCCGGTGAAATTCTGTACGTAATCGCACGTTCAAGGGAATTTTAGTCATTTCACAGCTTGGGTAACTGGCCCGACATCTCACAGAAGTTGTAGCCCTCCTCGCTAGCTTCGCTTGGCCGTGAACGGTGCGCGATTCTGAGTTCGAATGTAGAAGTTATGACAATTTTAGCGGAGGGGAAAAGCATTGAAACCAAAATAGGAGGAGAAGAGGAAGAAAATAATGCAGTGTGTTATGTCCCTCCTTGATCGATTGATCAACCAAAGGGTTCGATCAATCGATCCTCATCGAAAGTGGATTTTTTGCTCATGATCGATCGATCGACCAAAGGGATCGATCGATCGATCCCCTGTTTTCAGCAGATATTTTGCCTTTTGTTTTCTTTTCTCTTTTCTTTTCTTTACTTATTCCAACTTACTATAAATAACCATTTTTTATGTAATAACAGATAGATACGATTTTAGCTTAGCTTAGCTTAGGGTTTGAGGGTTTTGGAGAGTTCTTCTTCAATTGTTCTTGGATTGACACCCCATTCGGGTTGAATGTTGAACTATTCATCATCCTCTTCCTTTGTATAGTTTGTATTTCTTCATTTCTTTCTTTCTAGTTAATTCACAAGCTTTCTAATTTAGGTTTACATGCTTTATTTACTTTCTTTTTTTCCTTGCTTTCTAGTGTAATTTTACCGCGTTTATTTACCGCTTTCTTTATCATGTTTTTAATATGCTTTCTAGGTAATTTAAATTAGGTTGTGTTTGAATTGAACTCACTCGGGTTAATGTGTTGCTTGGCTTTTGTGATAGTGTTTACGGGTTTATTTCTGGTACGTTGTCCTAGTTATTGCGCCTAGGAGATTTGACGGGGCATATCATGTATGTCCCATGCTTATGACCTTTTGTGCGCTATTTTCAAGATATTTGTTGATGCCAAAATCTTATTGGGATTTTATGAGGACTTAGGGGTGTGACAACCCTTGATTTAATTAACTGTCGAAACGAGATGCATTTGTAATAACTCGTCGACCCATGTAACCATTTTATACAAATTAACTCGGGTGAGGGATATTCGATGCAACCTATAGTTTTATCGCTTTGTTAATCTAGATTCATTTTCCCACGACTAGAATAATCCTTTTCCTTTCAAGCGTCTTTTCCTTTTTAGTTTGTAATCACCTTTTGCACTTTTATTTCGGAATATTAAATCTTATAAATTCTAGCAACTCATCCCTGTGGATTTTCGATACCCGACTTACCGTTGTGCTTGCCTCGCAAGTGTAGTAGTAATTTAGGTTTGTTTGTAAAGTCATGGCGAGACAGAAAACAACGACTTTGCACTTTACACGCACACTTCTCGCGCCCTATCAAAATGGCGTCGTTGTCGGGGATGAGTTTGTTTTAGACTTTATTTTATTTAGTATTTCATAGTATTTTCTTTCTATTTGTATTATTTGCTAATCTTTTTGTAGGACTTTCACATTTGAGCACTTAGAAACGCTCGAATTTTTCCCGCGCGAACTAACTTTGTGGAATCCGCCACTTCGAGCCATTTTTGGGGTAAGCATGTCTTATTCCAATTCTTTCGGTAATCCTTGTTATAATTCTCAAAATTATCGCAAACCTATGACTTTCGGTGAATACTTAGAATCCCAAAGTATAACAAATTCAAATATGACTTTGGATGAGTATAACAAAAGTCAAAACTTGGGTTACTGGAATTTTGATGATGATGATAATGATTTTGGGCCTTTACCTCCTTATAATAGGAATTTTGAAACGAATTGCAATAGTTTTCAAAATTACTATAATAATGAGTTTTCGTTTAAGTCCGGTGGTAATTTTCAAAGTTCCCATTTTCATGCATCCGCACCTCGACCTATGACATTCGGTGAGCGTTTGCGTATGTATGAAAATAAGAAAATTGAAAATCGTTATCGAGAAGAAAATCTTCGTGGGAACATGACTTGGATTTACTTTTTGAGTCCGACGACGATTTTGCTTCCTAGACTTTCGAAGTCGAGGAATATTTTGAACCAAATGAGGTCTTTGTACCTACTTTGGAACAAACCATTCTAGACTTTTCCCATTTCTTAATAGATATTGAAAGTGAGGATGAAAATGACGTAATATCTATTTACAATGAAATGATTTCTTCTTTGGCCCCCAAAGAAGAACATTTCATTGAAAATGATATTATTTCATTCGAAACTCAATCTTCATGCGATGATGATTCATCTCATGAGTTTGAATTTCTTTCATCCCCTATTATCACACCATCTCAAGTACCCGATGATTCAATTTCAAACTTTAATGTTTTAAACCTTTTCGCCGATGAGGAGTACTTGCTCGAGTCGCCTTCCATGATCGCATCTTTGCCTTCGCATGCACCGCCTCCCATTTCAATTTCAAAATCCTTTGGAGGATATTCGGCTTTTCTCGATCCCCACATGTTTTTGTCACCCGTTCAATCCAAACCCCCCATCGTGCCTCCAAAAATTTTAATTGTCGATGGTTCATTTCTTACGCCTTACACATGCCTTCCGTTGTTAAAACAGAATTCATATTTTTTAGAGGGCATTCTTGTATGTGAGGGTACACTGGTTATCCTCCAAAGTCAAATCGTTCTTATGGTGGACCCTCAGCTATTTAGACTTCTAGTGTATAGTTAGTGTGAGACCTAAATAGTAGGTTGTATATAGTTAGCTTTTTATTCTTTCTTTCTTTTTATTTTAGTCTACTGTAATTAGTTAACTTTTTGTTATTTGTTTTTGCTATGCTTGGTACTAACTTGTTTTGTAGATTTTTTGGACTTGTTCTTATGGGGATCGCTCCAATTTTGGGTAATATCGTTATTTTCCTCTCTTTAACTTGGTTCTTAATTCACATTGAGGACAATGTCAAGTTTTAAGTTAGGGGTGTCAAATATTCTATCCATTTATTGATTTAGTCCATGCTTTTGCTCACATATTAGTTACTTAGTAGGCTTTTCTTAGAAAAAATGAAAATTTCAAAAATATTTTCTTTCTTTTTTCTCCTTTTTTGGGCATTTTGCCTTTGTTTTCGATGATAAATTTCAATAATTGTCCGATCCAATAGACAACCCAATGATGCATGTTCTCGATTTTAGAAGTTATTAGACTTTAGTCTCACTTATTGATGTTGTGAATAACTTCATGAATTAAACTTTAATCCCATAAGCACATTCACTTTTATTGTTATATTGATTTGGTTTAAGATTTTTATAACTCGGTAATCTTTTGTTGCATTGTATATACTTACACCGAGTAAGATTTGTACCTTTCGTCATTTGTGAGTGTATACACTATTCTTTTCTCATTGAAAACGTTGAATTCGTTGGTAATCTCACTATTCTTTCATTTGATCGTTCATTAACTGAGTTCATACTTGAAATGTGCTACTTGATCATGATTTTTATATATAATTTTGACTCCAGAATTGCGTAAACTTTGTGAAATGATCATAGGCCATCTTTTCTATATCACCCATATTAGCCTTGACCTCACCCTTATATGTTTACCCTCGGTAACCCCTTTGAGCCTAAATATAGCCTTTCGTTTCATAACCCCAATCCCATAACCAACTCCAAATTGGAGTTATACACCATGCATCCACCTTACATACCTTTGTTTGGAATGTTACATGGGATTGAATGATGTTTGTTATGATGTTGGTTGCAATTTAGGCATATGAGAGTGATAAAAGTAAAGAAAAGAAAAAGTGAAAAAGTGATGAAAAAGAGAAAGCAAAAAGCGAAAGAAAACAAAAGAGAAAAATGAGAAAAAGAAGAAAAGAAAAGAAATAAAAAGTTGTAAATGTTGTATAGTGTTCAATAAGCTTTGATTACGCTCCTCGCTGATATATCTAATGCCATTTTGGAACTTGTTTTCCAATTTTGTTATTGCCTGCATTTTCCCATTATTCCAAGTTTTCATTCTGAACACTTTGAATCCGTACATACATCCCTTCGTTTCGTACCCTAGCCATACCCACATTACAACCCTACTAAAATCCTATGTGATCTTAGGTTGATGTAATTTAAAAGTCATAATAGTAGTGATAATCTGTGAAAATACATTTCGCCCCTTTTAATGTGAGGTATCCTTCATTGAGATTACGGTTTTTCAGTTTATATGTAGCGTTCTTCATTTGAGACATGTGTGCGGCCTAATTTCCATTTCCATTTACTCTTTAGCCCGCATGTCTAGTGTGTTACCTCCCTGTTTCGAGTGAATTCACTTGATGAGTGTGATGCCCAAGAGGATTGAATATATGCTTGCTTTAATTTTATCCGGTTTATATAAGTTTTCTCGAAATCATACTTTGCATGTGCTCTCTCCCCCTCCCACATTTTAAGGTTTCAATTCTATGAGGTGCATTCTATAATGTTAATGATTCAGACTTTTATGTGAATTCATTCACTTTGCTAATAATGCGTATGAAATCCTTTTCGCTATTTTTGGGTTTGTCGCATGTTGGGTTGGGCATATTTTGAGGAAACCATGTGATGTTTGTGGGTAGCATCCCTGAAAACCCTCACGAGACGATACTCGTCAACTTGGGTGACCTAGGGGTTTAACGGCTTATTGCATACGCAAAATGCAATCGAATCACCCGCGAAAGTGACCTTTTGCTTTTATATCATACTTTTGTACTATCTCCTGCTTTTGGTTTTCTTGTAGTTCTTGTTGCATCCTACTTCATTGCTAGGGACTAGCAATGTGTAAGTTAGGGGGTGTGATGATACGCAAATATTGCATATTTCATCCTCCGAACCTACGCATTTTAGCCCCCTCAGGTGCCTTAATCTCTATATTTAAGCCCGTTAACCAGACAACCTCGGTTTATATTGTTAACATGCTATATGAGGTATAATTTGGCTTTTGTAGGTATTTAGGTACTAAGTATGGAGTTCAGACGCATTCGGGTGAAGTTCCGTACGCAATCACACGTTTAAGGGAATTTTAGTCATTTCATAGCTTAGGCACCTGGACCTACATCTCACGAAAGTTGTAGCCCTCCTCACTAGCTTCGTGTGATCGTGAACGGTGCGCGATTCTGAGTCCGAATGAAGAAGTTACGGCAATTTTAGCGGAGGAGAAAATCATTGAAACCAAAAGAGGAGGAGAAGAGGAAGAAAAGAATGCAGTGTGTTCTGCCCCTGCTTGATCGATCGATCGACCAAAGGGGTCGATCGATCGATCACCTATTTCCAGCATATATTTTGCCTTTTCTTATCTTTTCTCATTTCATTTCTTTACTTATTCCAACTTACTATAAATACCCATTTTTGATGTAATAACAGATAGATACGATCTTAGCTTAGGTTAGCTTAGGGTTTGAGGGTTTTGGAGAGTTCTTCTTCAATTGTTCTTGGATTGACACCCCATTTGGTTTGAATGTTGCACTATTCACCATCCTCTTCCTTAATATAGTTTATATTTCTTCATTTCTTGCTTTGTAGTTAATTTACAAGCTTTCTAATTTAGGTTTACATGCTTTATTTACTTTCTTTCTTTACTTGCTTTCTAGTGTAATTTTACCGCATGTATTTACTTCTTTATTTATCGCGTTTTTAATATGTTTTCTAGGTAATTTAAATTAGGTTTTGTTTGAATTGAACTCACTCGAGTTAACGTGTTGCTTGGCTTTGGTGATAGTGTTTATGAGTTTATTTCGGGTGCATTGTCCTAGTTATTGCGCCTAGGAGATTTGATGGGGCATATCATGTATGTCCCGTGCTTACGACCTTTCGTGCGCAATTTTTGGGATATTTGTTGACGCCAAAATCTTATTAGGCTTTTATGAGGATTTAGGGGCGTGACAACCCTTGATTTAATTAACTGTCGAAACAAGACGCTTTGTAATAACTCGTCGACCCATGTAACCATTTTATACAATTTAACTCGGGTGAGGGATATTCGACGCAACCTATAGTTTTATCGCTTTGTTAATATAGATTCATTTTCCCACGCCTATAATAATTATTACCCTTTCATGCATCTTTTCCTTTTTAGTTTGTAATCACCTTTTGCACTTTTATTTCAGAATATTAAATCTTATAAATTCTAGCAACTCGTCCCTATGAATTTTTGATACCCGACTTACCGCTGTGCTTGCCTCGCAAGTGTAGTAGTAATTTAGGTTTGTTTGTATAGTCGCGGAGAGACAAAAAACAACAACTGTGCACTTTACACGCGCACACTTCTCGCGCCCTATTAGTTAAGTCCAGGTTTTAGCTTTGGTTGGATAAAAGTAAATAAGTGGAATAATGTGGACATGTGTAAAATGTTGAACATATTAATAAGGACTCGGATGCAACTGGAAGTAAGTACGAAGGCCCCGAAGCCCTGGGGTGAAAAGCCCTAAATCACTCGCCAGAGCATATGGTGCGCATAGTCGTCGGTGTGGAACCTGTGTAAGTATGCGGTAATTGGTAAAATCCCGAAAAGGATAAAGGAATATGGAATATGTCAAGGAAATAATTTGTGGTGAAATGCATTAATACGACCTAACTTGAATGAATGGAATGGGGAAGTAAATGTGTACATCTATTAAGGTCCATAAGTTTAGGTGAAAAGGGTAAAGTAAAGCGGGCAAAAGGGTGGTTAAGTAACCTAAGTCGTTAAACCCATAATTTACATAAGTATGTCGTGAAAGGTTTTGAAATGGCAAATAAGTATTTTCTAAAATGGTTAATGCATTGAATATGTATTTTTAAAGCTATATATATATATATATATATATATATATATATATATATATATATATATATATATATATAGGCAGAGGTTCAAAAGTGAACATAAAATATGAACATTTTAATGAACCTTAACAAGAAAATACCCAATAACCCATCAATTTTACTTCCTATGTTGTAATTAGTCCGCGCCAGTGACAACGAACACGCGTGTTGATCGATCCTTCCCCTGTCCACTACAGAAACTGCTGCCATAAGGCCATAAGGGATGCCATAGGCCACATAACCTGCTGCGATAAGGCCTGCCATGGTGGGGGTGGGATAGGGGCGGGGATCGATTGACATGCTTGTTAGTTGTCACTGGCATGAACCAATTACAACATAGGAATTAAAATTAATGGATTGTTGGTGTTTTTTTTATTTAGGTTCATTAAAATCTTCATCTTTTATGTTCATTAAGACGGTTAATGCATTGAATATGTATTTTTCAAATGTATATATATATATATTCTCATGCATACTATTATAATGTGTGAGTATTCTTTTCTGTCGTTCATTTTCTATACTGCTTGTATAAATCCACTGGACATAGGCTCACACACTCACTTTGTTACAGCAGGTTGGGTGCGGGTTCGTATTTTGAGGGCATTATATAGGTAAGTGTACTCTATTTATTTTTCGTTAGTAGGTCTGCTTAATTGGACTCGGGGTGCTCCCCATGGGTCGTCCCACACACAGTTTACCTTGGAACTGGAATCACATGCTAAACAAGTGGAATGTTAACTAAAATAAAACTCGACTAGCTACATTATATAGGTTGTTTCATTGCATTTCACACCTAACGACTCGATTCGAATTGGGTTGACTCACGAGCAACCTATAAATCTGGATCGGGGCATTACATACCATCCATAATGTAGTACTCAGTGTCGTAAGTGTTTTCGTTGATGTCTAACTGAATAGACATTGAATTCATTTCCAATAGGACTTCAAACACGTAAGATTTTGCCAAAACATTCAAGTCGTTACATGCACCGGGCATTCCATTTAACGCGTGCTATATCCAAGTGTCGTAAGATGTTATAGCCTCCAAGATTACAGTTTTTGCTACACAATGTCCCTAAAATTTCCCTTTCCACCAAACACTAACATGTGAAGTGCACATATAATCTTTTGGTGTGAGATTAATCTCGACATACCAGCATAATCTAGTTTTTTAGTGAAATATGAATATATTTCACGAACAGCTTCCAAAATACAGTTGAACATGGACTTGTTCATCCTAAAACGTCGCCTGAACTTATCTTCTGGGTAGGGTAGGTTTTTCCTTAAACGTCATTCCATAAATCTTGATGTGCTATCTCCCGGTCCCGGTACACACTTCTTCTTTCATGAATTCCCCCACTACTATGTAGTAAGGACGGTTCATAGATTGTGAATTGCAATCTATTGTGGACCGCGATGGCTTCTTCATCTTTATTGAGATTATAATTCAGTGCGATTGAATGCAGAATCATTTCCTCCATGTCGTTGTTACACATAATATGAACAATGTCAATAATACAAATCTTTTTAGTTTATAGAGAATGATAACTAATGGTGTTGAGAGATTTGTATAATTTGGGCCAAAAATTTATTAAAATTTATCGTCGTTGTAGTAAAATAAGTAACTGGAAAGAATGTTATTTATACAAAATTGTAAATGAAATGAAAAGAACGAATATAATATAATAAATATTGGTATGGAACCAGTTTTTAGCCCAAGATTATTATAATTTAACTCATCAGGAACATTTTTTTTTAAATATCTTTGTTATAAACAAGGCAACATGGACCAGCGTGTGAAATATGTCTATAAGCATTTTGTAGTCAAGAAAATAAACTTGGAAGTGAGAACACAAAATTGGACGGTAAATTAGAAACCGTCTGTACAAAATGATACTATTCAACCCACTACGTACTGTAACATTGAGACACTGCAAATCAGGCTAGCATGTGAACTATGTCTGTTGATGTAAAAAACTAGATTTGATCTAATTAATTAATGACAGATAAATATGAATAACGAAATAAGACAAGAAATTTTTAAAGTGGTTCAGCCTTAAGGAAAATGGCCTACGTCCACTATTTTGTATTACTGGGTATCTCGCCTTGATCTTGATTATGTTTGCTTATGATTTATCACCCTGCCATTAGGGTATTACAATGTATTTATAGCCCTTGGATTGTCAATGTGAATGGATAATAAGCCTTTATTGAATAGGCGTATTCATCCGTACATGATAAGAAATGACTGTAATACAATAAACATTGAATTTGTCTTAGTCATTTAGTCTTCCCAATAAGTTTCTCGGTATGCTAGGCCCTCGGTAGATTGAGTATCTCGGTACGCTTGAAATTGTACCACGCTGGATAACACATGTCTTCATATCACTAGTCCACGTCAGTTGACTAATTTTTGTATCAACAGAAGCCCCCAATGTTGCAGAATTGAGGTTAGATGTGAGAATGTGGAAGATTTACCCAAAAAGTTGCTCCTGCATATTTCTCACATTTTGATAAACTACAGACCTTCCATACTTGGAAATTTTTTACACTTCATGTAACAATTTTGAGCCCAAATTGGAAAATTTGTAAATATTTTGAATTTTCCGCCAACGCTTGGGTACTTGCATCTTTTTCCCTTGATTAGCCGCTGGAAATTCAACCGTCATCACTCGTGATCATTACTTTTCTCACTTTCTAAGGCAGCGTATATAAAGGCGGTAAAATCCGATTGTTTTATACCTTTTGCTATCTTGTTTCCAAACTTTTTGTCTTCTTATTTTTCTTCTTACTAACGTCCTTTAAAGTTATTTCCCTTAGCTGGTTCCTTAATCTGTAAGAATTTCTTTTTTCCTTCTTCTTTCTTTGCTTTAGTCATCAAGGTTTACCTTATCGAGTCATTAGATAAGTTTAGGGGCAAGTTTGAGATTCCTTCTTGGTTGATTTGGAATAACCTTCTTGCCCTTCTGATTTATTTTCTCTAGCTGAGAGACATTGGTTTCCCTCTATTTTTATAGCAGAATGTGTTTTTTCTTACCCACCTAATCCCTTGTGTTTGGAATTTTTGCTAATATTTTGATATTTTACTTGCAAATGTAGTTCCAAATACATCGAGGGCAGTTAATGGCATACATAGGTCGAACCAAATTCATGGAACTCGTCAAGGGATTCCTAAAATTATGTACTGTTATAAATGGGTTACTAGAGACACCACCTTTTATTTGAAAACTAGGTTTTCTAACAGCGCTTTAGTGGTCAATCTACCTGATTCCAACAGAGATTATTTTGAACATGGGGTTATGATGAAAAATTGGCAACACCTCCAATTAAAGGGGAAAGTCGTGTACCAAGGTCCCAGGTGTCCACCTTATGGCAGTGGGATATGTTGTTTATTTTTTAAACTAGATCTATTTTTTTTTTATAAAATGTGTCACTGACTTTTATTTTTTGTTTTGCAGTGGATAGTAAAAGAAAACCCCCAAAAGAGAGTGATATCAATATAAAAGATTTGAAGTTTATTTGGGGTTTGCATCCGTCAGTTGTTGTGGAGCACGTGAGAGATTCTTCCTATTTATTTCGGTATAAGAACACTAGCTCCTCTTTCATTGCTCGTCCTACTTCCCCACCTTTGGTGATTGATATTGAGCCGGTTCCAACCACTTCTTTAGCTGTTGAAAAATCTTATTCTGATTTGTTTACCTCCATTGCTGATTTGATGATGAAGAAGAGAAGGATGTTGGATCTCTTTGCCAAAATTATCCCTGGTGCTGATGGGGAAAAAATAACAAAGAAGATGCCCCAGCTGAATGGACTAAGAAAAAGGATACTGCTCCACCTGGGGAGAAATCCTAGTTGTCAAGGAGGTCATCAAGAAGCCCCATGTTGCCCTAAAAGAGGTAGCACCTTTGATTGAAGAGGCTGCTGTTGTTCGAAAAGAGGCAACACCTTTGATTGAAGCTGCTCCTTTGAGAAGATTAAGAAGGGGTCTTGCTAAGAAGACTGTTGATGATGCTGCTCAACCTACTGGTGTTGAAATACCTTCTTTGAAGGCTGGTCCTCCAGCATTCATTACTCCTGGCTTGGCCAAGATATTGATTTGGTATGAAACTCTTCCTGATCACAGAGCTGCTGAGACTTCTACTCCTCGGGGAAAGATCACTGACTTGGCAGCCCAACACCTTGCATAGGTAAGTGTCATTATACCTATCATTTCAGTTCTATTTTCAATTTGTATATTCTAACTAGAGTTTCTCTTCTTCTTACAGTTTTTGGTGTATTTTAACAATATTCTGGAGAAGGATGATTCTATCAAAGTTGCTTCCTCTTCCAGTGAAGTAGAATAAGCCCTTGTTGGGTAATCAAAATCTTTGGAAGAGTCCCGACAGAGGTATGAGCATGACAAAACTGCTTGGAAAAATAAAATCAATGCTGCTGAGATAGCTTAACAAAAAGTTGTAGAGGCTGCCAAGGAGGCTGATTTAGCTCGGTAACAAGCTGTAGAAGCTGCTAAGGAGGCTGATATAGCTCGATAATAAGATGTAAACGCTTTCTATGAGACATTGGAGAAATTGAAGGTTGCTATTTCTTGTAAGGAGAAAGCCGAGAGCAAGCTTGAAGAGGCTAAACGACGTAAGAAAGATCTTAAACATAGAGTAAAATCTATTAAAGATCTTCTGAAGGAAAATGCTTCCTTAGAGAGGACGACGAGAATGTCTGTTGTGAAGAAGTACTTTAGCTCTGGCTGGGACAAAGGATGGAACAAAGCTCTAACTGCTGCCTCTGCTCAAATGGAGTATGCAAGTTTGAAGCTCTTTAGAGATGGATGGGTTGCAGCGTTGAAGGAGTTGAACATTGCTCAGGACTCTGAACTATTTCAGAGACATGTTCATAGCCATCCTCCTACTATTAAAGAAGAAGAAGAAGAAGATGAAGTCGAATATGATGAATCTTCTTTGATGATAGTAGAACAAACACCTACTTCCACTATCCCTAAATCCTCCGAGCAAGTTCATCAAATAATACCTTCTTTCGAAGAACGTCAACTGCCGTCCGAGCAACCAATCCCTTCTTTAAAATTAGCTGAAGATGTTGTAGGGAATAAGGAGAAGGTGTATTGTTGTTCGGTAATTATTTACTTTCCTCTCTTTCCCCTTTGTTTTGTACTTTTGGTTGTACCCTCCTCTATTATGATAAGAAAAATGGACTTGTTACTTATTCTGAATTTCTCCTTTACTGTTCAATATAGTTGTGTTGTTGTTGATCTATTTTTACTTTTCCTTACTAGTTTATTGCCATGATGGAACTGCTATAGTTGATAAAGAAATGTATAGATTACTTCAAAGATGGTTGTGCAGATTTCACTGAAGCATAAATAATTGATATTCTTGGATCCGATGCTTCTGAATGAGCAATTGCGGCTTACTAGTATTTAAAATGTCTACTTGATCGGGAAATAGCAAATAAGGTAGCTTACTATGAAATCATTGAAGATCTTTAAGGAATGATTGATGAACTTTAACTTCAACACAAAGAAGCCACTACTCTTCTTCATGAAGGTTATGAGAAGAAGTACCAACAGTTGAGCACTGATCGGGGTTATGACAAATTTATCTCGGCCCATAATAAAAGAGATAGCTGCTAAAACTTGAAATTGAAGAAAATAGAAACATTACTATGTTGCTGGAGGAAGAAAATATTGCTTTAAGAGAAGAACTGAGACAACTAAATCTGTTTCTTCCTCTATAGTTCTGGTCCCAATTAATGTCAAAGGTTTTTCCTTTTTGGAGACTAAAAATGTTTCGTTAAGAGAAAAATTAGAAGCTTTAAAAAGAATAAAATCTACATCCACTTCCCGAGGTAGAACGAGAGCTGTTCGGAGTAGCATTGAAGATACTATAACTCAACAAGCTTTAGAAGATCAAGCTGCTCAACTGAAGGAAAAAATCAACCTCTAGTTGAGATGTCTCAAAAAATTAAAAATCTTACTGAGCAACTCTCCAATCAGAGCTCTGCATTGCAGAATAAAGAAAGTTTGGTGAAGTGGCTTCAACATGTTGAACGATTAACTTATCAGCTTCACAAGAAGCCCAAAGAGTTCTTGATGGAGGGATACAATGAGGCTTCATATCATCCTCATGCCAGGTTAAAACAATCAAACAATGAGGGATATAAATATGGATGGATGAATGATCTAACTGTGATGAAAGTTGAGCAAGGAATAGAACTATGGGATTGGTGTGACCCTCGATTACTTAATCTGCCAGTACCTTCATTCAAACTAGATGTTAGCTGGATTCTAGTTAGCTCTATTCTGCGATGTTTGATTTCCAAATAATATTTTTGAGATATCCCGTCCTCCATATTTACTTGACCGACCATGTACAAGTAATACCAGAATATTGCAGGACATGAACTTTATCAACTCTTCTTTTTCTTTAGATGATCCTCCAGCTGGAGTGGATCCTGTATCTAAATCTGAAGGAAAGAAACCAATAGAATAGACTATTTGTATTTCATTAGTAATTGTTGGTGTGATTGAAGAAAATATCATCTTTTTATAATTTTATTTCCTTAGAAATAAAACAATTGCATGATATTTAATCTGCCAATCTTTATTTAACTGTAGTAGTGTTGTACTTTACTTTACTTTCCAGTCATTGAGTATATATATATTTGAATGGACAGTTTTCCCTTTGTGAATTTGATTTCCTAGACAATGGAACTTTGCTCCATGTGTGTGTCTAGTTGTAGTGACATATCACCCATAAGTGCCTAAGCAATGGAATTCTGTCCCATGTTCCTACTTAGTTGTAATAATCATTTAAGTAAATAATTTCCCGGGTGCATAGGCAGTGGATATTTTACCCATCATCTTGCCTAGTTTGGATGCCTCTTGGGTCACCCATAATCAAGCAGACTTTGCCTTGCTCGATTGTTTTTCCAACATTGTTGGTATTTATGTTGACACCGACCAGCTTTTGGTTGGTGGTTACCGATGTCGACAAACTTTTAGTTGGTGGTTATTGATGCTGACCAACGTTTAGCTGGTGATTGCTGATGCCGACCAACTTTTAGCTGGTATTTGTTGATTTTTCAGCTGCAAATTTGTGGTGTAGTGTGTAGCACTAGTACTCCGAAAAAAAATAAAACAAATGGGGAAATCATAATTTTCATTGATACGAAAACAATTGTCTACATGGGCAATTACATTACTGGTAGTATTTTCGCAGGTGCTCTTCATTCCAGGCATTTTTGAATTCTTCCCCTTCAAGATTTTCTATTCTGTAAGTGCCAAGTCGAACAATAGTGGTGATACGATAAGGCCCATGCCAATTAGCCTCCAACTTATTGTTCTTTTGAATTTCTTTCTTGAGCACATAATCTCCTTCCATGAGATCACATTTCTTGATCCTTTTTTTATAGAACATGGAAATCCGTTTTTGATAAGATGCATTTTGGATTGCTACATCTTCTACGACTTCCTCGAGCATGTCCAAGTCGAAGCGCTTCATCAAATCACTTACTGGAGAATTAAAGTTAAGCACCTTGTGAGTAGGTAATCCTAGTTCGAAAGGTATCACTGCTTCAATCCCAAAAGCCAACATATAAGGATATTCCCCAGTTGATGTTTGGGGAGTTGTTCGGTAAGCCCATAACACTGAGTGAAACTCGTTGATTCAATTACAATTAGCATCATCAAATCTCTTCTTCAACCCAATCAGTAGAGTTATGTTTGTCACTTCGGTTTGCCCATTATTTTGGGGATGACCCGGAGCATAATGGATCTTTTGAATGTAGGACTGTAGACAGTACACTGCAAATTCATCATTATAAAATTGGGTACTATGATCGGTGATAAAATTATGGGGCAAACCATATCTGCAAATAATATTCTTCCAGATGAATCGATAGACCCTTTCGTAAGCCATATCTTTGAGAGGTTCATCTTCCACCCATTTTGTGAAATAATCAACAGCTACCACTAGATATTTGAATCGTGCTCTTTTAGTTGGCAATGGTCCGACTAAATCTATTCCCCACATAGCGAATGGCCAAGGTGAAGTGATTGGTGTTAGCAACGCCTGAGTTCTTCGTATAGGAGAAAATTGTTGACACTTATCGCATTTCTTAGCATAAGCTACACAATCAGCGCGCATTGTTGGCCAGTTATACCCCTGCGTATATATTCTCTATAAAAGAGTCTAACCTGTTATGTGATATCCATAAGACAGTTCATGAATTTCTTCTATTAGATCTTTAACTTCTGCTCGATGAACACACCTTTACAGAACAACTATCACACCTCTCCTGTACAGAACTCCATTGTGAAAAACATATCTAGTAGCTTTATACTTCAACCTCTTAGCTGCAAGTAGGTCGGATGGTAAATTACCTTCTTCAATATAAGCCCTGATGGGATCCATCCAGGATGGTCCCATATCTAAAGCGATAAAATTCACCATCAAATCTTCATCAATACTTCTTCTTGCAAGTACTTCAATGGTGATTGTTCTTCTTAGCTCGGTGCACGTAGCTGAAGCTAACCGAGCAAGTGCATCTGCCCTTGCATTCTCCAATCTTGGTATTCTAATTACTTGAAAAGCTACCAAATTGGATACAATCTACATAGCTTTAGTTAAATAACTTAATATGAAATCCCCTTTCATTGCGTAAAGACTTAGCATCTGATTTACCATGAGTTGCGAATCACTGAATACCACAGCTTGCTCTGTATTCAATGATTTAGCTAAGTTAAGTCCCACAATCACGACTTCATACTCAACTTCATTATTGGAAGCATGTAATTGGAAACGCAAGGCATATTCTATGTCTATTTCGTCTAAGATGTTGAGAATAATTCTAGCTACGCAACCTGTTGGACACGAAGAACCATCAACATATAAATTCCATATAGGGATATCATCATCAAACCCTTGGTCTGATAAAATCCCTTGATGAAATATGTTTTCCTTACTTTCTTCATACTTCTCCTTCAACTCTTGCCCCTTATCAGAAGATTTTGGTTGGTCAGCGACCACCCCTTATGGCAATTCTATTACTGGGAGTGGATCAGGGAGCATTTTTATTGCTCCTTTTGCATTCTTTAATTGTGCGGCATTAGCCCCTTGTTGGTCAGGGAAATCTGGGTAGGTAAACTCAGCAATGAAATCCGCCACTGCCTATCCTTTGAGATAGGATCTATGCTCATAGATAATGTCGTACTCTCCTAACTCCACTGCCTAATACATCAATCTTCCAAACTTTTTTGGCTTATGTAAAGCCTGTCTGAGTGGCATGTCAGTATATACCACTATTGTATGGTTTTAAAAATATGGTTTCATTCTCCTGCTCGCCTCAATCAATGCCAATGCCTACTTTTCTAATTTTGGGTACCTGACTTCTGCTCCCCTGAATGCCTTAGTAGTATAATAAACTGGTTTTTGCACTCCGTTTAGCAGCTCAAGCCCGCAAGTTGTATCCACCAGGTGATCTATCCTGGGTAAAGGAAAATGATCTTTTGGGTAAGCTTTATTCAAGTCTATGAAGTCTGCACACATTCTCCGTTTATTGTTTTTCTTCTTAACCATCACGACATTAGCCAACCAATCAAGATATTTCACGTCTTCGATGAAAAAAGCTTTTTGCAGCATTTCCACTTCTTCTTGAATAGCCTGGTTCTTCTCTGAACTAAAGACTCTACTTCTTTACTTTACTGGTTTGATCTCCTTGTTGACATTGAGCTCGTGACATAAGAAGGTTGGGTCTATCCCTAGCATATCTTTATGACTCCACTCAAATACTTATTTTCTATACTTAAAAATGCCACCAGCTCTTGCTTCAATACTGGATCTAGTGAAGCGCCAATCTGGTTTTTATTTCTGGTTACTCATCATCCAGAATAATACTTTTTGTCGCTTCCATGACTTGGACTTTAACAAGTTACATTTCATCTCTTGGGTCTAAGGTTTCAATCTCAAACTCATCAGATTCATCCACTTGATAAGTGGTTGTTTTCTTCCTAGAATTTTCCAATTCTCCTTGCTCGGCAGATGAGTAGTAGCATTACTGTTCTACTTTTTGATCGCCCTTCACAATTCTAACCCCAAAGTTGGTCGATAATTTTAAATAGTGATGTGCAGTGGATGGAACTGCTTCAAACTTCTTTAAACCTACTCTCCCCATGATTATATTATAGGCTAACTAGACAGTTTTATCTATCATAAAGAAACGCACCTTCTCTGTTCTGCAAGATGGCTAGGTGACAATCAACATGTCTAACTTGATCGTTCCAAGCAGAAATACTTTTTCTCCTGAAAATACTATGAGGGGCCTGTGATACGGCTCCAATTGACCAAGTTTCAAGTTCAAACTATCGAATCAAGGGTAGAGCAAGATGTCCGATGAGCTACCATTATCCACCACCACTCTTGAAATTGACACGTACTTCATTCTCATTTTGATCACCAAATGATCATCATGAGGATACAAAACGCCTTCGAGATCATTTTTAGAAAAATCAATGACCAGCTTATCTTTGTTAACTTTCCTTGGGCGATCTTCTTCTGCAAGATTTATCTACTATATATATGAACAAGCTTGAGACTCATTGAGGTAAGCTTTCCTTTCAACGGTATGATCACCCCCTCCCGTGTCTCCACCTGTAATCATGTTACAATTGAATGAACAAAAAAATTGAAAATACCTCACGCTCAGGCTGTCTTAGCCTCTTTGGGAGATCGAGGTCATCTTCAGGGTCGTCCTTATGGTCCCTTTTCTTATCATTTATTGGTCGACAAGGATATTTGCACCCTTGTCGAGCTCTATTATTGATCTAACCACAATTCTGGCAATCAACATACCTATTTAGCTTTCCTCAGAGAATGAGTGCCTCTATCTCATTTTGGAGAGCTACACACTGCTTGGTCGTGTGACCATGATCTTTATGGAACTCGCAATACTTGGATTTATCCCTTCTTTTGGGAGCTGACCTTAGTTTTTCTGTCCAGTTCAATTCCTCTTTGTTCTTAATTTATTCCAGAACATGGTTTAGGTCAATCTTTAAGGGAGTATAATTTTTATACTACCTTAAGTGATCCAACGTTTCATTTCCTTTCGACTTCTTATTCCCACCATTATTCTTGTGATCCCTCTTCTCCAACATACCTTCTGTTTTGGCTTCTACCTTTGACTCAACATTCTTCTTCGCAGTCATAGCCTCCTCGACATTCATAATTTTGGCTTCTTTAACCATCATTTCAGCCATGGATTTGGGGGGATCATTGTCTAAGGAGTAGTATAGCTTGTCTGGTAAGAGACCACTCGTGATAGCTATAACGGCTGTCTTCTCCTCATAGTCGATGACCTCCAATTTCTCATTGTTAAAAAGAGTGATATAGTCCCTGGTACTTTCTCCTGCTTTTTGCCTAACACTCAACATAAATGCTACCCTTTTAACTGACTTTTCCCCAAAATAGAAATTTCCTATAAAGAGCTCTGCCAGTTGATGGAAGTTTGCAATCTGCCCTCGAGGAAGGATGTTTTGCCATATCTGAGTGGTTCCGGTGATGGTTCCTGAGAATTCCCTTCACCTCATTTCATCTGGGACTGCGTAAATATCTATTGCAGCTTGGTACTGCTCTATGAGGAGAAAAATATCATAGTTTTATCGTACTTCGGCGTAACCATAGGAGCTTTGAACTTTGATGGTGTGGGAAAATCCACAATTGCCTGTACAAATGGAGATCCTTTGATAAAGGTTCTTTGGATAGGGTTTTTGGCCTTAGCCATCTCTCCTAACCTGTCTTTCAATCTTTAAATAAATCATTTCCATGTATTATTTCCAGCCTATGATTTATTTATGTTAGCATGAGCAATAGATTTCGCAGAATACTCCTATTGGGATCTTTCTATGCGAGCTGCAGGCCTGGGATTTGGATGTGATTGGGCTGAGCCTTCCCTTAAATCCTTTGGTGGTTGAGAATTTCTCGACGCAATCCGAGGAGGATTTATGTTCCTCCTAGGGATGAAATGGTCGAAGGGAGAAATTCTTCTCAACCTTTCCAGAGTGCTTGTTCGCTCTGGAGTTAGAGTGACATTTTCTTCAGAATCCAAAATTCTTATAGGAGAAGTCAAACCAGGGTGATAGGATGGATCAATTGAATTCCCCGTATGATGGATTTCATTACGTCTGGATCGCGAAGATGGTGGATTCATGCTTCTATGTATGTTTCGTTGGCCTAACTGGGTAGACGCTCAATTTTGAATAATCTGAATGAACTATCGCATAGTGTTCTGTATAGCCATTTATCCCCTGGCTAAGCCTTCCAAGATTCTTGTGATATCGTTTGCATTTGGGGGGATAGAAGGTTTATAAGGATTCCCTTTGTTATTCCTATGCCTAGATTCTGGGATATCTGCCATTTATGATGAGTTTTTTGCTGAAAAACACTATGTATAGTTGTTCCCACAGACGACGCCAATATGTTGATTAAAAACTAGATTTGATCTGATTAATTAATCACAGATAAATATGAATAACGAAATAAGACAAGATATTTTTAAAGTGGTCCAACCTTAAGGAAAATGGCCTACGTCCACTGTTTTGTATTACTGGGTATCTTGCCTTGATCTCGATTATGTTTGATTATGATTGCTCACCCTGCCATGAGGGTATTACAATGTATTTATAGCCCTTGGACTGTCAATGTGAACGGATAATAAGCCTTTATTGAATAGGCATATTCATCCGTACGTGATAAGGAATGACTGTAATACAATAAACATTGAATCTGTCTTGGTCGTTTAGTCTTCTCAATAATTTGCTCGGTATGCGTGGTAGCTCGGTACTTTAAGTAGATCCGTACGCTTGAACTTGTGCCACATTGGATAACACATGTCTTCATATAACTGGTCCACGTCAGCTTTTTGTGTCAACAATGTATTTAAGTGACAACACAAAATTTGACGGTAAATTATATGTTATCTGTAAAAAATGATACTATTTATCCCACTAAGCTTTACAATACTGCAATGCAAACTGACATGTGAAATATGTCTTAAGCATTTGGTAGTCAGGAAAATAAACTTGAAAGTGACAACATAAAATTAGACGATAAATTATATATCATCTGTAAAAATTGCTACTATTCAACCCACTACGCACAACAACACTACAATGCCGATTAACATGTGAAATATGTCTTTAAGAATTTGGTTCTATGAAAAATAAAAATGGAAGTGATGACACAAAATTGGACAAAAAATTATTTACCGTCTGACAAAATGATACTATTCAACCAAGTATGCATTAATTCTATAAAATATATCATATGTTGTAATTTGATACTTATCCTCCACTTCCAAAATAGTCTTATCATATTTACGATATCACAAATAAAAAAACGGCACAAGTTCCTTACAACCCATCTTCTTACAATGGAACATACATAGACACTACTCGCAATTTATTGTATGGGAAGATTTATATATTCCAAATATATTCGATTGATGCTAGTCGATGTTTTCTTGATGACTTTAGTCATATATTCTTAATATCACACGTTTCAGAATAAAAACACGGATTTGATTATCCCTGGGAATACCTAACATGACCGGAAAAATATAATTAAAGGTGTGACCTTGAGGTTAATTTCCACGACCACCATTTACCTATTCCTAGAAATCGAGCAAGAGCGCTTTGGCCCGTATCATCTCCCAAAGAGGCCGGGTTATTTGCACTTGATTTATTGGAGGGGGAGATATGGAAAATGGAAAGATAATTAGAGCTTATCACAAAACACAACGGATGATGATTTCAAGAGGTTATATTCAAGAATAGTTACTTAGCATTTATAACGACAATTTGTTGGCATCGGACAATGAAATTTTCGACTACACTAAGTCAATTTATGATTACTTCGCATAATGAAAATATAAAAGTGATGAGGAAGAATACGAACCAAATATATCTAATTATACTAAGGAATATTTTAATTCCAGCTGGCAAATATCTTAACTTCCAAAATGTTTAGTGTGTTATGGCAAACTATTTTATTGTACCTCAACTAGGTTCAACCTAAGTGAGGGAAGATAGCTTTGTTGTTATGCATCTTTTAACTTTATGCTTTTAGTTTGAATGTTTGTTCTTTAATTTTTTCAATGACATAATAAACAAAGTATTAAATCTCGTAATCAGAACTTATTACTTTGCAATAATAAGTATTACATAACAATCCATTTAAAAACCTACACCCCACTTTACTTTCAATTTGAATAATTAAGACAACGTTCTTGACTGAAATATTGATCATAAGGAAATGTGAAAAAAAGTCTGGAAGCATCATTGACAAGAGATGGTTAAGTAAACGATCCTTCGGGTTCTTGTGGGGGTACATGGTCCATTCATGGATGAATATTCGGAGATAACATGCAACATTCATCCCCACCACTACACCATAAATATCACAGTCGGGAGAATCTTACCCGCAAATTCATATCATAGTACAAGTACAACGAGGAGTCGGAGGTTACTCATCGTGATTTTGAACTTCTCAAACCGAATCTCGGGGAAACTGTCAGTAATTTCATAGAAATGTGGAGATAAAAAAGCGGCCACCATGACCAACCGACCTTCTGAAGAGGAACAAGTCAGCATTGTGAAGAAGAACTTCTTACCCCATGTCCAAGCAACGATGGGACGATGGTATTACCCCCATTTTTTATCCCTTTGGGAAGATGGAGTGGAGATTAAGAAAACTCTTACCAAGATAGAAGTTAAGCATAAGAAAGTATCCGGACAGTTCACTCCTAGAAAGTATGAGAAGCCTACCAATACCGTAGTTTCAACCATCAATAACATTTCTCATCCTTCTACCTCATGGGCACCAGATTGTCTCACTAACCATGTTAAAAAGGAATACACCGGGCTTCACGCTCGTCTCTTCAAAGTTTATTAAGACCTTTTAAGCTAAAATCTTATTAAGATATTAGACCCTCGTCCATTACCAAACCCACTTCCTAAAAAGTTCAAACCTGATGCCCATTACGATTTCCATTAAAATGTCGTCCATACCTATCTTCTTAATGTAATCCAAGGTCTAATTGACCGGGGTATTATCTCCCTACCAACCAATCCTAAACCAAACACTACCCACAATACACTCCCAAATCATACAAATGTTATCCTCATAGAAGAAGATTCAAAATTTAATCCATCTACCCAGATTATACATAGTAAATCACTCATCATACCTGTATATTCCCCTAAACCCCTCAAACTTTGCCCATATTTTCTCCTACATCCTATCTGTTTTGTCGATCAAGCCTTGACACTCCTTAGAAGAACATGCATTGTCGTCCATACTTATTTTTGAGGAAAAGATATGGAATTGTTAGTAGAATTGAACCAGCTCCTAGATTTTTGGTTAAAATTAACCTCAGAGATTACCATTGACTGCCAAAAATTCTGCACATTGTTCTTAGAAACTCGAAAATGGGCTCGAGAGTCAGATAGTTGGGTGGTACCTCCAGTAGACTGGTGAAATTTAAAGTATGCCCGAGCTACTTGATGCTTTGAAACTATAAGGGCATCTGGTCCCTTCACTTCTACATCTCCCTGTTGAGTGGGAGGATCAATACGAAGAGGCCGATGAAGTTATATAATGCATTGACTTCACGTGGAAGGATGATGTCATTATCGTCAAATGGGGTGATGAATTCGATAGTTCAGATGAAGAGTAAAGAACAGAAAAGACTATCCCAATTGTCAGTATATGCAGAATGATATCGTTTGAGATGTTGTTAGGAGAGATCAATAAAGTTGCCAAATAACTCGAGATAGATGAAGAAATAGGGTTTCTATTTTCCCCTTCTTTTGTGAACCATATGACTCGATCAGGGAGGCATTACCAGGTTCCAATCCCACAATCTACAACGATCGATAAAGGAAAAGGTGTTGAGAAATCCCCTATCCCGAAAATGACCCTCGAGGAGAGCAAAATCCTCAATCAATTGAAGAAAACTCAGGTTCACATCACTTTGTGGGAACTTTTCGTGTCTTCCCAGCTACACCAAAATGCCTTGATTAAACTACTTACCAGTCCCAGAGTCCCTCCTTCCACTATGCCAGAAGAAGCAGTAAATCTAGTCGGATCTCTAACCTTTATTAAATGCTCTCCTTTTTCGAAAAGAAAATCCCTAAGTTTGGTCCAAATCACAATTGTGCTCTTAATATCTTTCTTGAGGTCATGGGAAAGACCGTCCCACTTTCTCTTATCGATAATGGATCAACAATTAATATTTCTCTGTTAAGAACCCTCAACTGTTTAGGACTAAATGTAAGTGACCTTGCCCTAACCTCTATTGCGGTGCGTGCTTATGATAATACTCGTCGAGAAGTGGTGGAATTTATAAAGCTTATAATTGGGGTTGTCCCTATAAATCCCGTTACTGAATTCCAGGTTATCGAGATACTGGCTTTTTTCCAACTATTTCTTGAATGACCATAGCACCATAGTATCAAGGGTATCTCTTTCTCCCTACATCAGAACCTGAAGTTCGTCGCCAATGGGCAGGTCATAACTATCTTGGGCGATGATAACAATGAGAATGCAAGCGCCAGTAATCTAGTATTGGAAATACAACACGGCGCAAATGATATGCTTTTGTCTGGTTTCCGAGTTGAACCACTTCCACTCCCAGCAGGGGATAATTTTAAAGATAGATTATGTCCAGAATACAACCCTCATGGCAATGTCAATGTGATACAAATATTCAAGATCAAGGACTTCATGCCTAAACTGGGATTGGGACGATGACAACAAGGAATACTAGAACCCATAGTGTTAAAGAAGTCCTTTCCTCCTTGTGTCCTGGGTTATCAACTATCAACAGAGGAACTCAGAATGTTGTTCCAAACTTGGTTGAAGAGAAGGCTAGAAAGAACCAAGTCAGTCTCAGGGGATTACTTGAGCAGAAGATTTATAAAATGGGGCAAAGATTTTCCCTTTTTTGGCTTTTTCGAATTATAGTATGATCACATGGACTAGAAGATCAAGCCAGGAATGGAGATCTTCTGCCAAGATAACTACTCATGGGTCGAAAGTTCCCAGCATCATGTGAAACTACTCAATGAAAAGACTATATTTGCTACCATATATTCTAAGGGAAGTGACTCCAAGGATTCATTCAACTTGCAGACACTGGGTTTGACACTTTGCATGATCTAATACAATGCTACATCATTGGATCCATCCCGCATGATCAAAGCTGCTGATGCACCTCTCCACAACTGGAATTATATACCAGTTCCATCTGCTAAAATGCAACCCAACCCAGATGTTTATCCCATTTTCCCTTTTCTTATTCCTCCCTGCTCTGATCATAATGTAACCGAGACCTCCTTCGATAGTGTTTTTAACTTTGGTTTTTCCAACAATGAAATAAATGAAGATTTTGAGTAATTAGTTATGCCTTACATTAATTGTCTTAATTATAAATCAAACTCTTGATGATGATCATTTTTTCAAACGAACAATTCTTAATTGATATTCATTAGGTTAATAACAAACAACATAACCGCATTCAAATTAATGAAGATGAAACTTTTATTATTAATCTCGGTTCTAGTAGCCAACTACGCTAGATTATGGTAGGGTCCACCTTTGACGAGTGAGAGTGCACGCAACTCAAACAATTACTGAAGTAATTTGTGGATGTATTCGCATGGTTCTAAGATGATATGCCCGATATTGATCCCGAAATAGCTCAGCACGAAATTCTAACGCTCTCAGAATGCTAAACAACCAAGAAGAAACTGCGAAAGCCCCGCAACGAATGGTTTTTCAAGTATAAGGAAGAAGTGGTTAAATAGTTGAATGTAGGCTTCATCCGGGTGATTGAATATCCCACAGGGCTAGCCAATATTATATCCGTGATGAAATCCAAAGGAAAGAATTGCATGTGCGTTGATTACCATTAGTTTAACAAGGCCTCTCCGTAAGATGATTACCCGCTACCCAACATTGACATGATTGTAGACAACACGGACATTCACGCTCTCAGGTCATTTATTGATTGTTTTTCAGATACAATCAGATCATGATGCACCCGGATCATCAAGAAAAAATTGTATTCATTCCACCTTGGGGAACCTTCTAATACACCGTTATGCCGTTTGGTATAAAAAAATGCAAGGTCTACCTACCAGAGGGCTTCAACAACCATCTTGCTTGATCTGATACATAAAGAAGTTGAGGTCTATGTGGACGACATGATCATCAAGTCTAAAACTCGAGAAGGTCATGTTCCCACTCTTCGAAAGTTCTTTAACCGACTACGAAAATACCAGATGCAACTTAACCCACAGAAATGTGTTTTTAGGGTTACCAAAGGAACACTTTTGGGATTCATGGTTAAGGAGAAGGAGATTGAACCATATCCTACCAAGCTGAAGCCATAATCAAAATTCCACCACCCCGAATGAAGAAGGAAGTCCGGGGATTCTTGGGAAAATTATAGTATATTAGTCGATTCATTAGCTAGTTGACTTTTATTTTTGAACCCATCTTCAAACTCCTCCGAAAGGATTCCACTAAGGTTTGGAATGAAGCTTATCAGGAGGACTTTTATCGAATTAAGAAATATCTAACTCAACCTCCGGTACTCATGCCACCATAACCTGATCCACCTTTACTCCTATACCTGACCGTAACAGACACCAAAGCTGGGGATTTATTGGCCAAATCCTTGATTAATCCCGTAAGGAGAGGCCATCATTTATGCCAGTTATAAATTGGTCTGGTACAAAGTTAATTACACTTCCTTGGAGAAATTATGTGTCGCCCTCATCTAGGTCACCCAAAAATTATGGCATTACATGCGCGCTTTTCCCATCAGATTTGTATCTAGAATGGATCCTATCAAATACCTGCTTGAGAAACCCTCCTTGTCTAACCAAATGGCCTGATGGTTGATGCTGCTAGCCAAATTTGATATTGTGTATGTCACACATAAAGCCATGAAAGGAAGAGCCATATCTGACTACCTTACTAACCACCCTATAGAAGAAGAAAATGTTTGGATCTATGAATTTTCAGATGAAGACATACCTTGTACTTCCCAAGAAGACCTCCGATGGAAAATGTTCTTTGACAATGCCGCCAATAAGAAAGGATATGGCATTGTGATACTCCTAATTGCCCATGATGACTGTCACACTCCCATTTCCATCAAGCTAGATTTTCCTTGAACCAACAACATGATCGAGAGGCATCCACGGTAGGCCTAAAAGTCTCTCTTAAGAAAGGAATTTGAGGCCTAAATGTATACGGGGATTCAAACCTCATCATTGATCAGATCCTCAAAAAATGGAAAGTTAAGGAGGAAAAACTCTTACCCTTCCACGCCTACCTAGAAGAACTGGCCTCCTAATTCCAAGATATTACCTTCCATTACTTGCCCCGAGTATGGAACAGTTTAGTCAATGCCCTTGATACCTTAGCCTCTATAGTCGATATGCCCGAAGGAATAACAATGGCCCCCTTTCTAGTCCAAAAATAGGCTAAACCAATCCACTGCTACCATATTGAGCTAACCACAAATGAAGATCAAGATATAACCAATTGCTGGTGCTATGATATTTAGAGCCTCCTCAAGCAAGTTAGGTACCCCCAAGATTCTAACAAGAAAGACCGAGTAGCCCTCTGCAAACTGACTGCCCGGTATAATGTCTGCAATAAAAACACTATTTAAGAGAAACTTTGATAGAACTCACTTGCACTGCATTACAAGGGATAACATTGAAGAGATGATGCAAAAGATCTACGACGGAGAGTGAGGACCCCACTTGAATGGCTATATGCTTGCCAAGAAGATTATTCGACAGGGTTGGTATTAGAATACCACGGTTCAAGATTGTACTACCTATGTTCGATGATGTCTTAAATGCCAGCAGTTTTCCAACCTCCAACACTTACCTCCACGGGAATTATACAACATGACTTATCCCCAATCGTTCTCCACTTGGGGTATCGATATCACAGGTAAAGTTACACCCAAGTCCTCCAACGGGCATGAATTCATCTTAGTTGCCATAGATTACTTTACCAAATGTGTTGAAGTCGAGTCATACGCAATGGTGAATGAAAAAAGGTGGATAAGTTCATTCGAAAAATATCATCTGCTAATATGGGCTCCCGCACGACCTAGTGTCAAACAACAGATTATGTTTTGAGGTAGAAGTCATAGAATTGGTTGACGCGTATAGGATCCAGAGACATAAATCTTCTCCCTACCATCCTCAAACCAATGGTGTCGTCAAAATCGATAATAAGAACCTCAAAGAAATCATTAGCAAGATGAATGAGAGTTTTTGAGATTGGCCAGATCGGATCCCTTATGCCCTCTGGGGCTATCGCACTTCAGTTCATGCATCTAATGGGGCTACCCCTTACTCTCTGGTATATGACATGGAAGCAATCCTACCCGTCGATCTTGAAATACCTTCATTACTCATCATGCTTGAAATCAAGGTCAGTGAAAAAGAATGGCATCAGAACCGTCTTGACAAGTTGTCACTCTTGGAAGAATGGAGACTAAAAGATCTATATTATATAAAAGGGTACCATCGTCTAATAGCAAGATCATTAAACAGTCTAGTTAAGGACCGTGGTGTCCAAGAAGGGGAATTGGCCCTTAAATAAATCGTAAAACCCATTGGGGACACCAGAGAAAAATTTAAGCCCAATTGGAGTGGTTCCTACATCGTGAAAAATATCCTATCCAGTGGTGTCGCTATGCTCAGTGACCTCGATAGGGAAGAGATGGCCCCTCCACTCAACCTGGACCGTCTTAAGAAATACTACCCTTAGTGTGAATCTCGACGCGCTATGACTCTTCTCACCTCCCATTTATTCTATAAAAAACTTCATTTCCCTCTACTCATAAATATGTGGGTCCTGATCCTCTAAAAACATTTCTTAATTTTTTTTCTAAACCCTAGAGGTACGTAGGCAGCTCATATGCTTTACATGAGCATGACCCCCTTATTTTTTACAAAATTCTATTATTTTCTTATCTCCGAGAATGAAAGTTCATTGTTTCATTTACAAAGAATTATGTATGCCTTAGGATGGGTATAGACAATTCAAATTCAAAACTCATCAAGAGGCATAATGATATAATTAAAATCTCCTTTATTCCATTAATGATAAATTCTAGTAGGATTACAAATATCAATGTAAGGAGTCAAACATCTTCCCCCACCAACCTAACCTTATTTTCCTAAAGAAAATCAAAAACTGACCAAACCCTCCTTTAATTATTCCCAAACAACAAAAAAAAAACAGATACATAATCAAACAACAAAAGCTTCATAAAAATCTCCAACTTCATAAAAAGACCCTACACGCGGATTTCAAAAGAACCAACTCCATCATTATCTACATATTGGGGTCCCCAAACTTCCCATGCTTGGATGGAATACCGAAGGCGTTCCATGGAACGGTATGCCCGGACCAGCCTAGGGAAAAAATAACATCTCCCTCCATGGTGTCAGTTATGGCAAGCCATCTATGTCCTGTCTCCTCGAACAACATCTTATCCACTACCCTCCTCCATAGCCATTTCATATAGTCTCTAATAACATGCCAAACTCGGCCAACAGATTGGGAAGGACGGGTCGACGACCGACGACTCTCCCACAAGGAGACCAATCGCATGCGCAGGCCTCCATAAAATATTCTATAAGAAAGAAGTCCAAAACATGGTAAGGAAGGATATGTTCCTATGAAACTTAATTGCACGAGCCGCCAGGTAAAGTAGAAAGAGGTCTGTCGGAGGCCAACCAACTGAACGTACGGGTATTCCCCCATTTCAGAGTGGGATGCAACTCCCCCTACCAGGGTACCAACAAATAAAGACATCGATCTTTATGCTCCACAAACCAATTTTCCTAGTTCTCGAATTGGTGAAGAAATTTGACACAACTGCCAAGGGGTATTCAGGAGGGATCACCAAGCATAATCTTTCAGACAACCACATGAATATCATAACTTGGTTGCCTCTCAGAAAGTCATAATGGACTTCTCGCCAAACATCTATACCATTTAAGGTCTCTATATGTATCACCGCCATACGATTGCGATGGTATGACATCCATGTAATGATGGAAGAAAGTTGAGGATCCACTAGCAGGTCCCCAATTACCAACATTAACTTTAAAGTTAAGAAGAGGGAAACAACTCTAGTATAGCCTACATCACCAACGTCCTGTAAATTCACAGAATACAACGCCTCTGGGAGGGAAATCATTTTGTCAGTAACCAAAGACCTACCTGTCAAGGTTAAAATATGGAGAAATTTTGCCAACAGTTCTCGAGGGGACCAAGAGAATTCAAACATGGATGCTGCAACACTGGGATTTACCCCCCAACATAGCAGAAAACTTATCATAAGTAGGGCTAACTTCATCCAATCCAAAATGAAAACATGATCCTCGGGGTACCGGAATCGTACCATCGCTGTCAGCATGTTCCAATCAATGGTCCGATTACTCCATAAGGAAACCTGATATAGGTTGAAGGCGTCATAGTCTATATTATACGAACACATAGCCTCTAAATTCTCGAGGTAAGTGGCAAATTCAGCACTTAGGGGAAGAGATATATTGGAAATGATAAGACAAGAAGAAAAAAATAAGCAATAGAAAGGATATTTGGATGGATGAAGAAAATACTCCACCTTACCCTTTTTTATACTTGAAAAAATTTGGCTAGAGACAAGGGTCCTGTAAAATCCGGATGAAACCCTACACCATCAAGGACAAAGTAATTGAAGAAAGTATGATCAAACCTTGGAGTGATTAGACTGGATTCAGGACAAGGGGTATGTCGATCGGCATCCCAGTATTTTTAGAAACTCCTCTTTTTCCTTATTTGTCAAAATACATAACTCAACAAAAATTAATGTTACTTTCGAAGTGAGGCATATTCCTCCTATTTTTACTTATACTTTCTCAAAATAAGTATCAATTTTTTAAAGTCATTATAATCCTTTTTACAGTCTCCGTAGCAAATTAAAAAGTGCATTAAGTCATTAAAGAAGAGATAAATTAATAAAATCCCATTACATTCCACACACACACACACACACACACACACACACACACACACACACACATATATATATATATATATATATATATATATATATATATATATATATATATATATATATATATATTGCTTCATTTTTCTTGCAGAAAAAAGCACAAAAACAGCGGGACTCAGCCTAAAATCACTAAAAATATAGTCTATTTCTCTCACCTTCTCTTTGTTTCTCTCTCTAAGATCCCCCATCCCTGTGGCGTATGTGCTTTCCCGGGTGACGAACTGAGGAACCCCCATAAACTGATCCAGACCCCTCCTCAAACGAAGCAAATGGCACCAAGAAGGAAGTGTAGACACCCAATTTTGTTACCCCCTAAACTCTCCTTAGGTCCCTAGAACCTCCCTTCATCACTACAAACCCATGTCATACCCCAAGTACTGACCTAGCAGCCATCGGGCACTCTCAGGCTCCGTTTGACCAAAAGTAAAAGTCTTCATCTCGATCGAGACTGAATGAATTTTCGAAGGGCACTGAAACCCCTTTCCAACGGTCCGTCCCGTGCACAATTTTGACTTGCCATGCGGACGAATGACCTGTTGTCCCCCGAAATATGATCCGGAGACCACCGGGCACTCCCGAGCTCCATTTGACCAAAGTCAACTCTTCATCTTGATCGAGACTGAATGAATCTTCAAAGGGAACTGAAACCCCTTTCTAATGGTCCGCTTTGTGTGCGATTACGACTTACGGTACAGACGAACGATCTATTTTACTCCGAGAGATCACTGAATGCTTCTAGGGCCTGGTTGACTAATATCAGCTCCCCGAACCAGATCAAACTCTTTGGAATGTCAAATTACATCTCCTAACCTTTCCAATGATCAGCCTCGTGTGCGATTCGGACTTACCATGCGGACGAACGATCCGTTTGCATCCGATGATTCCTCGTCCAATGGATTGATGAATTCTTCCGAGCCATATTTGACGCAAAGTCAACTCCTAAACTCGGGTAGCAGTCCAAAGGACTTTCGAAGGTCTCAAAATTACCTTTCCAACGGTTTACCCCACATACGATTATGATCAACGGTTTGCGTTCTGCAGCCAATTTTCCAAAAAGGCCTAAAAGACACTGCCAAACGGCAGGTCCCAGACCCTGACTATCGGCAGTGTGCCTAAACACACCTGCCGATTGGCAGGAACAGGGCTATGCCGATTGGCAATGCCCTGGGCCTATAAAAAGGAGACCTGACCTCACTTGCAGGGGGAGCCCAGATCTGATAGAGATCAACCTCAGTAGATCCAGAAAACCTCTCTCGAAGTCAGCGTGATTTCCACACCCAAATCCCTTTCCAACTTTCACTTTTCATCAAACGTGGTGAATTCACTACCCTCCATCATCATCCAAGTCTAAGGGCTGCTCTCCAACATTCAAGATCAAGCTCAAGATCTTTAAGAAGGTCCAATTTTCTCAACTCTCTCCTTAAATTCTCATAAATTCGCAATAACTTGTTTTATTACTTAGCACTTTTATTATCTTATCTCACACAACCTAATATACGTTTTATTTAGTATTATTGCACATCTCTTATTTTCATATAAATAAAAACCCAAAAACAAGAAAAAGAGGGTTTGCTCATAAATTCCAACCGGGAATTCTCATACTTTTCTTACACTTTTCTCACAACTAAAACACTTTTTCTACACACACACATACACAAATAAGAGAATCCCCCCGGTTGGATTTATGGGATAAACCCCACTCCTCGTTTTGCATGTGAACTACGTGGATTTTGATGCCTCTATAGGCTACGTAGGCGTCTCGGGATAAAACCCGAGACCCGAGTCCTATTTTTACTTTTTCTCTCATTTTCTATTTTTTCTAAACTCCAGTCTCTTATATTATATATATACAAATATTTTTTCTTAGTGGGGTATTATTCCGCATGCGTTATCATTCCATCATAACAGTCAACATAAGGATAATCACGTAAATCCTATTTTCTAATATTTTTACACCTTCCTACGGATATCTCGCTTTATCTCTTCCATGATACAAGTCGAGGATTCCTATCTCCACCACTACACCAAAATGGGCAAATTGTCACCTTTCAGCCGGCCAGCCTTGTCAAGGTCATTGACCGTGACAAAAAACACGCGTTTTATGTCACGGTCATTGACCTTGACACGACCGTGACAACTAACTGTCACGGTCAATGGCCGTGACAAGTCCGTGACAAATTTACTTGTCACGGACTTGTCACGGTCATTGACCGTGGCAAGTCCGTGACAATGTTCGCAGCAAAAACCCTATCCCCCTTCTTTTTTCCCTCCCGCGCCGTTCCCTCCATCTCTCTCTCTCTCTCTCTCTCTCTCTCTCTCTCTCTCTCTCTCTACTTTCAGGTCCATTTTCTCTCTCTCTCTCTCTTCCATTTATATATATATTTGTGTGTATATTTATGTGTGTATGTGTATATATATATATGTGTGTATGTGTGTGCGTGTGTGGGGGGTGGGGGGCAGGGGGTGGGGGTAGGGGGTGGGGCGGGGTGGGGCAGGGTGGTGGAGGGGGGCAGGGGGTGGGGTGGGGGTGTGTGTGTGTGTGTGTGGTGGTGTGTGGTGGGGGAGGGGGTGGGGGAGGGGGGGAGGGGGTGGGGGAGGGGGGCAGGGGGTGGGGTGGGGTGTGTGTGTGTGTGTGTGTGGTGGTGGTGTGTGGTGGGGGAGGGGGTGGTGGATGGGGGAGGGGGTGGGGTGGGGTGGGGTGGGGTGTGTGTGTGTGTGTGGTGGTGGTGTGTGGTGGGGGAGGGGGTGGTGGAGGGGGCAGGGGGTGGGGTGGGGTGGGGTGTGTGTGTGTGTGTGTGTGGTGGTGTGTGGTGGGGGAGGGGGTGGTGGAGGGGGGGAGGGGGTGGTGGAGGGGGGCAGGGGGTGGGGTGGGGTGTGTGTGTGTGTGTGGTGGTGTGTGGTGGGGGAGTAAAACATGATTCAAACATGATTACAACATAAAAAACCTAATATAAATTCAATATTTACTCATAACACCCAATTCTCTATCAAGAACCATAGAAATTCAATCTCAAGAAATTTAATTTCAATCTCTACAAATTTATGCATGTATTCAAGGGATTTATGAAGGATTAATATTAAAATTCAATTCCTATACATAATCTAAAAATTCTAACTCAGATTCAACTAGAAATAAACCAAACCAAAGTAAATTGCCACCAATTTCAACTCTATTAGTTAAATTATAAATGTAATAGAATTAATCCATATAAATCAGATTTTAATCACAATTAGGTTTTAGAGTTACATAGATAGGCATAATCTAAATCAATTTCAGTCCTACAAATATTCTAATTAACTTGCCTCAAATTTGATGAATAACAAGGGCTAAAAGTAGGTGCGTGTGTGTGTGGCAGGGGGAGGAGGGCAGGGGGTGGGGCACCCATTTAATAACTCTTTAAATATTTGGAAAAAACATAATATTACAAAATTGAAACGAAATGGTATTGACGGAACTTACACATACGTTATGTACTGTGCTCTTACGTTGAAAATTATTAGATAGAAAAAGAAAAATATAAATTGAGATAACCTTAGAATCTAATTAGGCTAAAAATATAATGGTATCAACTAACATATATACACAACACTAAAAGTAGACATCAATTTTATAAATAATTGATAATAGTTGGATAATAATTGGATAATAAACATCGGGAGGGGGTGGGGGTAGGTGGGGTTTTGAATATTATTTACATTCAAAATAAATAATTGATAATAGTTGGATAATAATTGGATAATAATTGATATTTTCATTTAAATTGATAATAATTTTATTCATGAAATTAATTCAATTAGGTAAAACCCATGATAATGAAATTTATGCTACAATTATAATTATCTCATGTCATAATTTTATTGATAAACAATATATGTGGGTAGGGGAGGGGGTGGGGGTGGGGTGTGTGTGTGTGTGTGCATAGGTGTGCGTGTGTGTGTGGCGGGGGGAGGGGGGCAGGGGGTGGGGGTGGGGGTGGGGCACCCATTTAATAACTCTTTAAATATTTGGAAAAAACATAATATTACAAAATTGAAACGAAATGGTATTGACGGAACTTACACATACGTTATAATATTGACGGAACATTTTTTTATCTGTACTATTAATTCAATTAGGTAAAACGAAATGTGTACTATTAACATTTTTTTTTTATCTGTACTAATAACATTTTTTTTACAGCAAAAATGTCTCCTTCAGATGTTAGGGCGAAGATGATGATGCTGTTTATGATGATGTCGTCTAGGTTTGGTGGTAGCGGAGGCGACGAGGGCTCCTCCGCCCCTAGGCTCCCCAAATATGGAAAATTTGGGATTACCGTCGAAAACAAGTCGGAGCTTTTAGCGAGATCCCTCGAGCTGCTAAAGACGGTCATCGATCCGGGGTTTATGAGTTGGAAGGAGGTGCCGTATGAGCTCAAGTTAGCTGTTTGGGCGGCACTACAGGTAATATTTATATGAATATTACAATTTATATTTATATTTATATTTATATTTATATTTATATTTATATTTATATTTATATTTATATTTGTATTTATATTTATTCGCAACTAACATTGTATTTGTTGGACAGGAACAATTCAACTTGGATCCAAAGCTACGCGATTCTGTCTTGGAGCAGTTGATGGAGCAACACAAGACGTGGAAGAAAAATATGCGGACATGGTACTTTGGAAAAACACGAGAGTCCATTTTACAATGGCGCGGTCCGTCCCGCCCAAGGAGCCGATCTCATTGGCACAATGGCAAAAGTTCATTGACAATGAGATCGAGGATCGACAATTGGCATCTCGCCAATCGGGGAGGGAAAATCGGGCTAAAAAGACGGACGTGCACTACTCCGGCCGGACCTATTATTGTTAATTACGTTATAATTTTTTAGTTTACTTATTTTACTAATCATGTGCTTTTTGTCGTTTCAGGCAAAGCTTAAGGAAGTGCATGAGTCGCAGTCTGATGCCGACAAGGCATCTTTGTCCACAGACGCACTCAGCCAAGTGCTTGGCTCTGATCGCAAGGGGAGGACAAGGGGAGTGAGCTCGCGGGTGGCCAAATCTAGGATCATCGGATTGGAGACGAGCGACACCGGGTTGGCTCGAACGGTGGATTCACACGACGCGAAGCTGTCCCGTTTGGAGGCGACGGTCCAAGATATGTACGCATTCATGAAGCGTACGTTGGGTGGAGACCGTAAAGGGAAAGGGAAAGGTAAGGAGAAGGCGGTGGAGGAGGAGGTGCGGGAGGACGAGGAGATGCGGGAGGACGAGGCGTAGGATGACGAGGATGTGGACTTCGCTGCTTCATCACCGACACGTTCGTACTTCGACGATCCACTTCCCTATTTGACGCCCTCCAACAGACCATTGTCGACAATTGGTTGGCCGAGCGTGTTCATATTGGACGTATTTGATGGCCAGCGGATAGGGCGGGGGTTGAGGGACCCGAATATCGTCGAGGGTGGAATAGTCCATGGACGTGTGCTTCAAGAGATGGAGTCCAGGGTGCTCGTCACGCATGTCATACCCGGGAAGGAGAACTTCCTATTGTGGTTGCGCGAACAATGCGGCACGACGTATATTAGTGGGTGCGTCAATTCGTATGTCGTGTGGACTACTCACCTCCTCAGTTTTATCCAAGACATGTAGTAACATTATTTTCAAGTTTGTCCATTTTAATTATATTTGGATTATATCGTCATGTATATTATTTTTACTTTGAATATTTGGATTATACTGTCATGAATATATATTTGCATTATCTTTAGTTTGTGTTGGATATATGATGTTTGGAACAGGTACAACGTTGCTATAACAGGTACAAATATACTGCTGGGCAGTGGCAGTGGCCATACTGCCCAGCAGATTTTTTTTAAATTCTGCCCAGAATTGTCACGGTCAATGATTGTGACAAGTCCTTGACAAATCTTGTCACGGACTTGTCACGGCCATTGACTGTGACAATTTTTTTGAAAAAAGGTCACGGCTTTGTCACGGTTATAAACCGGGATAAACGTGTCACGGTCATTGACCTTGACACGACCGTGACACAAAACACGAGTTTTGTGTCAAGGTCAATGACCGTGACAAAAAAAGTTGTCTCGCCTCGAAATGTCACGGTCATTGACCTTGACAAGGTGGATTTGTCAAGGTCAATGACCTTGGAAAATGGGCAGATTTGGTGTAGTGCACTATATATACACATGCACATATATCACAGGGAAAATAGAGGAAAATAACAAAAATCCATGAGAGACCGAAAGGGCGGAATGGGTGCGTAACACCTTCCCATTTTGTAACTTAGCCTCCGGACCCTTTTCGAATCATTTTGGTTTCGTATGCATCAGTATGTCTTTGGATACTGTCCTTCGGGATGGCTTCCCCTTTTCTTTTGTCTGTTTTGAGTAAAATAGAATGGCGACTCTAATCTCTCTACATTTTTACACCTCACCCAAATGATGCCGGCTAAAGCACTCCCGAGAGGGACGCGTGGGGCCTAGGATCCATCCATCGTGCACCCGCCCGCCGCGAGGAACCCAGGATCAGGGATGGCCACAGTGGCGACTCTGCTGGGGATTTGTCTTTCTTTTGAGGGCTAGACTCTATTTACATGGATGTTATGCTTGTTTGTATTTTCCCTCAATTTTGCATGTTCCCCTTTTTCATGTATAGCCCATGCTTATGCTTCTATTCGCACACTTGTAGAAAATTCTCCATGTACACTTTGCACCACGTGCACCTAGGGTCACATATATCCACATGTTGCACGCATCACCCATCCATACTTGGTGTACCATTGGCACTTGTACTTTGCTCCCTGTTTGGCATAATTGGAAAAGACATTCTTATAAGATACTAATAAGAGAATCATGTTGTGATACCACACCCAATTAAATATAGGGTGATCAGTCCTCTACCAATTTAAAACAGGATATTCAGTTTGTTCATTCTCAGCATCACTGTCGAAAAACTTTTTAACATATTAATCACCTATTATAAAATTAAGCTAGGTGTCAAAACATTTCCAATTTAGTAAAACCAAGTAAATCCATTTCTATTAAATTTCAAAATATAAACCATTCACCACACATAGGAATGTAAATAAATACTGAACATGAATCAAGTACTGAAATAAATAAGACTGAGTAAAACTCTCAGTTCAAAACTCCAAACCATCAACTAAACTGAATACAATATCTCTGATGAAAGAACTAGAAGTGGGCGACATATTCCCTAAACAAGAAGTCTAGATGAAACTGAATGGAAAGGAGAGTTGCATCTACTGCAAGGACCTACAGCTTCCACAACAGCTGCAGCACGTCAAGCAATCCAAATCTCTAAATATGATACTCCTGTGGCTGAGCACCTGATATAATATATATATATAGAAAAAGAGATAAGAGATACAAGAAATGGGTCAGAGCCCGATGTGTAAAAATATTTTAGCAAGCATTTAAAATTGGTTCTTAAAACAAGTATTATACGCATGTTAGTTATCAAACTCTCACATGAGTTACTCACCTCTCATCTATTGTGCACGCCTAACGTACATCTAATCTCCCCCTAGTTATACCTCCCAGTCTAACTAGTCAGAAAGCATACTAATACTAACTATGCTCACTAGTAGTATTCCCGTATCGCCCATACAATACGCTATTCAGATAGTTTATCTCACATTCCGAATTTCATTATTTACCGTTTGAATGGTTAATCTTTTATTCACTAAGATTAATATGTTCCTCATTTTCATTTTTATCTACTAGTCTCACAAAGTAGGAAATTGCTTAATTACACTCATACATATATATAGTCTCATCATCCCTATATATATACACTAATCCTGCACCCTCAGGTTAAGTCCGCTTGGTGCAATGTAATAATTATTATTATTACCAAGTCTACTAATTTCACACAGTAACAATATTCACAATTCCATATATATATATATATATATATATATATATATATAGTCACATTATCCCTATACATATATATATACTTATCCTGCACCCCCGGCTAAGACCCATTAGTGCACATATTCTAGAAATCATGCATCCTCGGGTTAGCACCCATTAATGCGCCTATCAATAATAATTCAGCACCCCCGGGTTATCACCCATTAGTGCGCCTAACAATATAATACTGCATCACCGGGTTAGCACCCATTAATGCACCTATAAATATTAATCCAGCACCCCCGGGTTATCACCCATTAGTGCGCCAAACAATAATCATCTTCGTACCCCCGGGTTATCACCCATTAGTACACTTAATAATAGAGTTTATGCACCCCCGAGTTATCACTCGTTAGTGCTCTTAACTATAATATCACATAATAGGCATACACACATCCTATTATAATTTATAGGTATTTCTCCAACCTACATATATACTCCCCATACGTGTTTTAACCTCGTTACTACGTATAGTATAAATAATTAGATTACTATCTCTCTCGTAATCTCCAAGGTACATTCTCTCTATACCGAAATAATTAAAGTATTAGTTCCCACATACTTTTCCCAAAATTCCTTTTTATTTTAATTTACTATTTGGTAGTTTCTCTCACCCCAATAAACCGGCAAACTCAAAACTAAACTTTGAGAAAATTCCCAAAATTTCCCTCTGTCGCTCAAACCAGAAAGGTTGTCGTTTGAACGACTTCCACGTGTCTCTCAAGCAACTTCACGCGAGATGCCATCTCGCTCAAACAACTTCGCACGAGATCTCCATCTCGTTTGAACCACTTCGCGCGAGATCCCCATCTCTTTTGAACCACTTCGCACGAGATCGCGCGAGATTACACTGTTCGTCTTCTTCACCAAACTTCAGCGTTTTTCCTCCATTTTTTAACCTAAAACCTCTAAGATTCAATTCCCAACAACTCATCATCAAAACCCATCAACCCCTAACAGGTTACAAACCATTTCTATCATCCTAGGATCCTTAATTCGTCATTAATCATCATAATTATATAAAACCCCCAAATTAATTCACATGAACCCTAGTTTTCAAAATTCCAATTCAAGAACCTAATCAACCCAGATTCGTTCATCAATACATAATCAAATTCCGTGATTAATCCTCTACATACATGAAGGAAATTCAGCCACTAATTAAACCAATCCTTAATCATAATTTAATTCTCCAATTTTCACCCAATTAACACATAAATCATTGATATACCCGTTTATATCCTTGGCCTGGCTGAAGATTATCTCCAAAACGGACGACCCTTCGAGGGGCCGACCCTTCACCAGGCTCCAGCTGGCCTCCACCAGGCCCCAGACGACCCTACGAGGGGCCGACCATTCACCAGGCTCCAGACGACCCTACGAGGGGCCGACCCTTCACCAGGCTCAGACGACCCTACGAGGGGAAGACCCTTCCCAGGCTCCGGACGACCCTATGAGGGTACGACAGTACGATGCCAGAATTAGACCAGACTCACTACCGGAAGGAACTTTTCCCTCTGCCTCGTCTCATAGGCCGAGGGTGACATCATCACAGCGCGTGGTTTGGGAGACGCGTGGAACAGTGCGCGTGAGGCTCACATGGCACGTGGAAGACCGTTATAACAAAATCACACCCTTACGTGAGGGAATATTATGTCATCATTTGGCATCTATAGGTGTCAACGGGGGGTTAGCTGGATCATCATTCACATGCACCATGCATACTTGGGGGGTACATTACACCCCCCAAGACCTATATATACTTGTCACCTACAACCCTACGGGGGGATCAGATTATGCAATCCTAGCTAAAACCTTGCTTGTACACACAGTAGAGAGAGGGAGAGAGAGCTTATGTGCATTGTATCCAAGGCCATTAGTGCCCATACTAGTGGATCACACACTCACAGTGGATGTAGGCCAAATTGGTTGAACCACTATACATCAGTCTTATTTCCTCTTATACTCATCCCCTTCTACACACTTACATACTTATACACTTATACATCTCTATGGCTGCCATGGCTACTATGGTTTGAGCTCACTATCACTTATCTGGTGGAGCTAAATCTCAGCATCATCAGTTTGGTGACGTCTGTGGGAACGAGAAGACATCTCTTCCTTTGCACAGCTTGACCTCACTGGGCACTCTGGTGGTGAACCAACCCTCCCCCTGAGAGGAGGTGTTTCACCATTGAAAGAGACCCACTAAGGTTCCCAAGCTCACCAGTCCTTTCTTCAGTTCAGCTGTTCTAGCTCAAGCACATGGCACCTGAGATGCCACCACCACCACTTCCCCCACCGGATGAGGGGGGAAGACCCAGTTCCAGTCAGCCGTCGCCTCAGTCTGAGATGGCCGATGTGGCGGCAGCCCTAAAATCTCTGGCAGCAAGCCAGCGGATGATGCAGGAGCAGTTCACAGCTCTAAGCCAAAACATACTGAGACCACCAGGGGTCTCACCTGAGATGATTACTCCGGCAGCAGCCCCAGGACAGCATGAGGCCAGGGGACCACCCCAGGCACCACGCAAAGACCTGCCACCCCCTCAGCGACGTTGGGATGTTGCTGACCCTCGGCGTTTACGCCTGGGGAGGCAAGGAACCCCTTGCCCTGAGGACAGATATGACGATATGGAGGGAGAGGAGGCAACAATAGAATGCTGGGAACCATATGAGGTCTCCAACAATACTGTACGACCTCTCCAGGACAGTAGAGGGAAGTGTGGGAGACCAAACCCTGATGATCGCCCGAGAGGCTCTGCTTTTGATCGCTTAAGCCGGGGGTCGGCCTTTGAGAGGCTAGGCCCAGTAAATGACCTGCGGGATAAGTTGTCCAGGTCAAGAAGTGCTGCGAGGTCCAAGAAGGAGGCAGCAGATGGCCAACCCCAGGGAGGGGATGACGGTCAAAGGGAAGTGAACAGCCGACACAGGCCTGCTGCAGCGGAACCCTCCGTTCACCTCCAAGAGGCGGCAGGGGATAACATCGGCCGCGCCGACCCCGTTAGGCCCTGGAATGACTCAATCCAGCGGCTAGAGGATAAGATCGGTGATATATTGAAGAGTCGGGACCCCCTTCAGAAGGGATATACCATAGGTTCACCCTTTGTGGCAAAGATAGTCGACTTCCCTACGCCATCGAGGTTCAATCCACCTGTGGTCACCCCAAGATACGATGGGAGCACCAACCATGTCCACCATGTTGAGATGTATCAATCAGCAGTAGACATATACTCTATCTCAGATGAGATGAGGTATCGTGCCTTCTCCGGAACCCTGACGGGGGGCTGCACATGTTTGGTACACGTCTCTTCCAAAAAATTCCATTGAAAATTTTAAGCAGTTGGCAGACCGGTTCATCCACAACTTTTTCTTTAGGGTGAGACCACAGAAGAAGACCACCCACCTGCTCTATGTTAAGCAGGGGAAGAATGAGAGCCTGAGGGACTACATAGCCAGATTCAATAAAGAGAAGCTGGAGGTGGAAGACTACGAGGAAAGCATAGCTATGACAGCCCTGATTGGAGGACTCCAAAAGGGGAAGCTGTTATGGAAGCTTGCTGAAGACCCTCCGAGGACGATGGAAGAATTACTGTCGACAGCATGAAAGGTTATGAACGCCGAAGAGGCGATGTCCGCAAAATACGAAGACGAAAAGGGAGGTGCTAGTGGGGGTAAGTACCCTAAGAAGAACAAAGAGGGGAAGAAGAGGTCCACAGATGACAAGTTCGCTGGTTACACCCCTCTGACGGTCAGCTGTGAACAGATTCTCAATGAGATAAAGAGTGATCGGTCCCTGAAGTGGCCTGAGAAGCTTAGGGCAGCTCCTGGCAAGAGAAATAAGAACTTGTGGTGTGAATTTCACCAAGACCACGGCCACGTGACAGACAAATGCTTTGCTCTGAAAGATGATATTTAGAAGATGTTGAAAGAAGGGAAGCTCAGAAAGTACGTCGACAGAGGTGCCTTCAAGAGGGGCCGAGGGGATGACCCCAAGAAAAAACGAGTCGATGCATGTAGAGAAGGTCCTCAAAAAAGAGGGGACGACCCTTCTGATGATGAGGACGACCCTGAACTCCCGCCGAGAGACGATCAGGGCCCTGTCAAGAGGCTTAATATGATCTCGCTCGGAGTGGGAATGATCTCCAAGGGCCTGGCAGGAGGAGGGTCGGAAGTCGCAGATAGGAAGGCCCACGTGGCAGAAGCCAGGGCAGTGATGAAGACTTTACACTCGACCTCTCTGGAGGCCAAGCCAGAAAAGAGGAAGAAGGTGGACATGGACACACTGATAGTAGGGTTCTCAAGAATGGACTTCAAAGGCCTCTTAGACCCGCATGATGACCCTCTCGTCATCACAACCAGGGTGCATGGGTGTGAGGTGCCGAGAATCCTGGTGGATGGGGGCTCATCTGCAGATGTAATGTTTTGGCCATGCTTCAAGGACTTAGGTCTCAGCCGTGCTAGACTCGTCCCGTACCATCATCCGTTGATTGGATTCAGTGGGGAAAAGGTTCACCCCCTTGGAGTGTATGAGGCTGATGTTAGGATGGGGGACGAGTGGCCAAGATGGCTCACCAGGAAGGTCAGTTTCTTTGTGGTGGATGAGCATGTGTTTTCAGCCTATAATATCATATTGGGGCGGGTGGCCCTCAAAGGGTTCGAGGCCGTGCCATCTACGGTCCACCAGATGATTAAATTCCCTACCCCATACGGGGTGGGGGAGGTTCAGGGAGACCAGACGACAGCGCGAGAGTGCTACTACAATTCCGCCGAAGAGAGGGAGGCACACAAGAGGGCTACAGCCACTTACAATATTGATACCCTAGACCCCAGGGACGAGACGAAGCTCAAGAAAGGAGAGGCCGCTGAGGAGGTAGAACCCATCATTCTCAATGAGGATGACCCGGTAAAAACCGTCCAAGTTGGCAAGTCTCTGAAGCCCAATATCAAGGAAGACCTCATCAAACTGTTGAGGAAAAGACGAAGCGTCTTCGCGTGGAGTCATGTAGATATGTCGGGGATCGACCACGAAATCATGTGCCACAAGCTCAATGTGGTAGAGGGAGTGAAGCCGGTAAAGCAGAAGAGGAGGATTTACTCTAGAGAAAAGTACGAGGTCATCAGGGATGAGGTTAAAAAATTACAAGACGCTGAATTTATCAGAGAGGTCATCTACCCTGAGTGGCTGTCCAACGCAGTCATTGTCCCAAAGGCCAACGGGAAGTGGCGAATGTGTGTGGACTTCACAGACCTCAACAAGCACTGCCCCAAAGACAGCTTCCCTCTCCCCCGCATTGACCAGATGGTAGACGATACCGCAGGCCATGAGCTCATGAGTTTTATGGATGCCTACTCAGGGTACAACCAGATCTTCATGAACCCCGAAGACTCGGAGAGGACTGCCTTCATCACTGACAAGGGGACATACTGCTATAGGGTCATGCCCTTTGGTCTAAAAAATGCGGGGGAAACGTACCAGCGCCTCGTAAACAAAATGTTCGAAGACCAAATTGGGAAGTCTATGGAGGTTTACGTAGACGACATGCTGACCAAGAGTTTAAAGGCAGAGGATCACGTGGAAGATCTGGAGAGGGCCTTTAACACGATGGACAAGTACCAGATGAAGCTTAATCCGGCCAAGTGTGTCTTCGGGGTCAGAGCAGGGAAGTTCTTGGGGTTCATTGTCGATCAAAGAGGCATCGAGGCCAACCCTGAAAAGATAAAGGCCCTTATTGAGATGAAGACCCCCAAGTCCATTAAAGACGTTCAGAGGCTCACAGGGAGAGTGGATGCCCTGAACAGATTTGTGTCAAGGGCCACAGACAGGTGTCTACCATTCTTCAAGATCCTCAGAAAGGCCTTTGAATGGAGTGAAGAGTGTGATGAGGCTTTTAAGGAGCTAAAATCATACTTAGGGTCTCCCTTGCTGCTGTCACGACCCGTGCAGGGTGAACGACTTTACGTATACCTCGTCGTCTCAGAGTCTTCCATCAGCGCAGCCATTGTAAGAGACGAGGACGGAGTATAGAAGCCTGTGTATTTTAACAGCAAGGCACTCCAGGGGGAAGAGCAAAGATACCCGAGGATGGAGAAGTTGGCCTACGCCTTGATCCAAGCCTCAAGGAAGATGAAGCCGTACTTCCAGTCCCATACTATGGTCATCCTCACCGACTCTCCTCTTAGGCAGGTCCTACACAAGCCTAAAAAATCAGGAAGGCTAATGACCTGGGCTATAGAGCTGGGGGAGTTCGATATTGTGTATCAGCCTAAGACAGTCGTTAAAGGGCAGGCGTTGGCGGACTTCGTGGCTGAGTTTACTTGGGAAGATGACGAAGCTGAGGATGAAGGCCTCGTGGGGACAGATGCCCAACAAGGTAGACTCACCGACCCCTCTGCAAATAAGGCTGAGACAAGCACCGTAAGGAGGAAGGTGGATGAAAACGAAGAGGGAAGATACCTCTTTACACAGGGGTTGCTCACTAAGGGAGGTTTCTCAGAGGAACACATCGTATGGAGTCTCTTCGTCGACGGGTCCTCTTGCGAAAGCGGGAGCGGAGCTGGGATAATAGTATCAGTACCCGACGGCACGGACATTGAGTACTCCCTAAGGTTCAGCTTCAAGGCCTCCAACAACGAAGCTGAATATGAGGCCTTGATGGCTGGCCTCTCCTTGGCCAAATCTCTTAGTATCGGCCAGATTTTGGTCCATAGTGACTCAAGGTTAGTGGTGAATCAGATACTAGGAGCCTACGAGGCCAAGGACGAGAGGATGGCTAGGTCCCTTGAGAAGGTGAGGTCATTGCTGAAAGACTTTAAAGTAGTGAAATTCAAGAGGATACCTAGGCTCGACAATGGCCGTGCCGACGCCCTTGCGAGGCTGGCCTCGACGACTAGGACAGACATAAGGAGGACAGTCCCGGTAGAAATCTTGCTTCGGCCAACTATTGAAGATGTCAAGGGAACACTTGGAAATTGCCTGAATGTTTCTCAAGAAGCTTCATGGATGGACCCTCTGATCAGATACATTAAAGAGGGAGAGATGCCAGAAGCAAGGCAAGAAAGAAAGAAGCTGAGATACAGGGCTGCAAAATTCACTGTCATCGGAGACACGTTGTACAAAAAGGGGTTTCTGCTCCCCTTACTTAGGTGTGTGCATCCCTCGAAAGTCCCTTCCATTTTGCAAGATGTGCATGAAGAATCGTGCTCAAGCCACATTGGGGGTAGATCCTTAGCGAAGAGGGTGATCACCCAAGGCTACTAGTGGCCGACCTTGGGGAAAGATGCCGCAGCATATGTAAAAAAGTGTGATAAATGCCAAAGATTTGCTACCATCCCTCATCAACCTCATCAGCCTCTTACCTCCATTACATCCCCATGGCTGTTTGCAGTGTGGGGGATTGACCTTGTAGGACCCTTACCGAGGGCAGTCAATAACTATCGGTTCCTCAGTATAGCGATTGACTACTTCTCAAAGTGGGTGGAGGCCGAACCGATGGTCACGATTACAGAGCAGAAGACCTTCCAGTTCATCTGGAAAAATGTGATATGCAGATATGGTCTGCCCAACACCCTCATCTCGGATAACGGGACGCAATTCAAGAATGCCTCTCTACAGAAGTACTGTGAGAGGGTAAGTATCAAACAATTTTTCTCCACCCCAGGCCGACCTCAGGCCAATGGGCAAACCGAAGTTACGAACAGGACAATCCTAGATGGGATTAAGAAGAGGCTTGAGGAGGCAAAAGGAAGATGGGTCGAGGAGTTATATGTAGTGTTGTGGGCATACAGGACGACAGTAAGGACCTCTACCGGGGAGACCCCATTCATGCTAGCTTATGGATCAGAAGCCATCATCCCCACCGAAGTCGAGTTTCCTACTCATAGGGTCCAAATGTACGACCCCCGGGGAAATGCGGAAGAGAGGAGACTCGACTTGGACCTGATTGAGGAAAGGAGGGAGGACGCTGAGATAAGGCAGGCTTCCTACCAGCAGAGGACCGCAAGGTTTTACAATCAGAGGGTGAAACAGAGGCCTATCGCAGTAGGAGACTTGGTTCTCAAGAAGACTTGGCAAAAGCCCAACAAACTCCATCCTAATTGGCACGGCCCCTATAGGGTCATCGATGAAGTTGTCCCTGGGACCTATAGACTAGAAAACGTAGAAGGGGAACCTTTTTCCAACCCCTGGAATGCAAATCATTTGAAGAAATACTACCATTAGTGTTGTAAGGTCTTGATAGACCATAGTTGTAATAAGAGTTGCTCCAACAGGACACTTTGGAAAAATAATGAGAAATGTGCTTCCCCTCACCCTATAGTTATCAGTTCCAGTATGCATGGAAAACTTTGTTAAAAACCATTAATTTGGTAAGTTGAACCCTCGGCTATAATGAGGACCAGTGGAGGGGACGACCCCACCACTGTTCTCAAAAAAGACGAGGGTAGACTTCATAAAAATCATTAATTTGGTAAGTGGAACCCTCGGCTATAATGAGGACCAGTGGAGGGGACAACCCCACCACTGTTCTCAAAAAATACGAGGGTAGACTTCATAAAAATCATTAATTTGGTTATTTGAACCCTCGGCTATAATGAGGACCAATGGAGGGGACGACCCCACCACTGTTCTCAAAAAAGACGAGGGTAGACTTCATAAAAACCATTAATTTGGTAAGTTGAACCCTAGGCTATAATGAGGACCAGTGGAGGGGACGACCCCACCACTGTTCTCAAAAAAGACGAGGGTAGACTTCATAAAAACCATTAATTTGATTATTTGAACCCTCGGCTATAATGAGGATCAGTGGAGGGGACGACCCCACCACTGTTCTCAAAAAAGACGAGGGTAAACTTCATAAAAAGCATTAATTTGGTTATTTGAACCCTCGGCTATAATGAGGACCAGTGGAGGGGATGACCCCACCACTGTTCTCAAAAAAGACGAGGGTAGACTTCATAAAAACCATTAATTTGGTAAGTGGAACCCTCGGCTATAATGAGGACCAGTGGAGGGGACGACCCCACCACTGTTCTCAAAAAAGACGAGGGTAGACTTCATAAAAATCATTAATTTGGTTATTTGAACCCTCGGCTATAATGAGGACCTGTGGAGGGGACGACCCCACCACTGTTCTCAAAAAAGACGTGGGTAGACTTCATAAAAATCATTAATTTGGTTATTTGAACCCTCGGCTATAATGATGACCAGTGGAGGGGACGACCCCACCACTGTTCTCAAAAAAGACGAGGGTAGACTTGATTAAAAAACCATGTTTGGTTATTATGATCCTCGGCTGTGATGAGGCCACATGCGGGGACGACCCCACATTGGTCCTCAAAAAAGTCGAGAGAGGGGTTAGTAGCATTAACGAAGACAACAAACCAGCAAAGAGCAAACCATAAAAGAATTAAATATGGAAGACAGTAATTATGGAAGATAGTAGAAGAAGAGACGATGATATTGATAAAACATAAAATATCAAGTGTTTTACAAAAGAAAGAACACTAAAAGGGTATGGGCTACAGGCAGCCACCCTATGGGACGACATCGGAGGGCAGGGCCTCAACATCTATAGGAATGGTCTCCTCAATAACCAGAACTGGATGATCTTCAGAAGTGCCGACCCCCTCGACTTGAACTTGGGATTCTACTTGGGACAAAGCCTCGGCGATCAGCGGGTCGTCCAATCCAACTGCCTCAATTGAAGGGCGGACCGAGGAGACGATGTCGCCAAATGTGAGGACGACCCATCGACAGGCCGTCCTGATCCCCCTCTCCAGATATTCAAGGCCGAAGCCCTGAAACTCATCAGAAGCCTTGTAAGCCTCAACGACATCGGCCTCGGCTTTTCGGACAGCTTCTTCGAGATTAGTTTTGTGCCTGGCCTCCAAATTGATCAGGGCCTCATCCCTCTCCTTTATCAGCAAGTCCTTGGCCTGCTGATCGGCATCATGCTGCCTCGTCAGCTCGTCTAGGACCCTGGCATGCTCAGTCCTAGCACTCTCCAGTTCAGCCCTTGCAGTCTGGAGCTCTGTCTGCAAGTCAGCCTCGTACTGAATAGCCCTTTCGGCCTCATGGAACTTCATCTGATTCTCGGCCATCCATTTGGTGGCTGAGGTGAAGGCACAAACAGACTGCACAAAAAATGAACAAATATCAAGAGGGGCCGAGGGAAAAGTTTATTGAAAAAATGAAATTTAAGATGTGGGTCAGAACCAATACCTGTGCAAGGGAGTGCAGACCATAGTCGTACACTTTGGATGGAGGCATCGTTGACAAGAAGTCGTAGTCAACAGCCGAGGGTGCAGAGAACATGGAGGCCTTGGCTGCCCTCAGATTTACGATGAGCGACGAGGGATCGGCCCTCAGATGCGCCAGGTTCTGAGACCAGAAGGCCCCCATACTGGACTAAGAGGTCGCCCCCTCAGAGGCCTCGACCCTGGCCCTCGTCCGAGAATCGGGCCGAGGGTCAACAGGGACCTCAGGCTCCTTCCTTTTATTGCTGTCAGTGGTCGGCTCCACCACTATCGGCCCAGCGGACTTTGTCTTCCTCGGAGCCTGCTGAGGCTCCTTCCCCTTCTTCTTGGCCAGTCCAGATAGTAAACTGGGAGCCGTCATTTCCCAAAGATAATCCGATATGCCTGCAGGACGACCTGGGAAGAGGATGACACGTCAAAAAAATTCAGAGATAAAGAGAGAACACTTCAAAAATAAGAATGGAAAATATTCAGTATAACTCACATAATTCTGTCAAAGGGCCGACCCTCAGACCAGCTTCTTTAAGGAACCGAGGGGTCATCAAGTCTTCGAATTTTGCAAGGTCACCCTCTCTCCCTCATCCTCTAAGGTAATCAACAATGTCCTTCTCCTCCAGGCTAAGCCCAGGGTCTGATCTGGCCTTCATGGAGGGGTTAGACCACTTCCTGGGGACCCTCGTACTGTCGGCAACGGGCTCCCACTCCCCGGAGATAAAGAAAAACCTCTTTTTCCAATCATGGTTGGAAGTTTGTTCCACATGGAGGAGTTTCTTCTCGGACCTCCTTGCTCCCAGGTGATAATATCCAGGCTGTTTGGACGAGGAGGTGATGTTGTAGCAGCCCAGAAATAGGTCAGACGAGGGCTCGTCGGTGAAGGCATTCTTCCACAAGGAAATATAGCCCAGGATCGTCCTCCAAGAGTTGGGGGAAGTTGAGAAGGGGCAACGCCGAGGGCAGACAGGATATCTACGATGGCAGTGTGCAGAGGGAATCTGACTCCGACCTTGAGCATTTGTTCGTAAACTGCAACCTCGCCCTCTCCACAATCAAAAACCCTCTCAGAGTCAGAGGGAACCCTCATAGTTATGCTAGAGGGCACCCCATAGGCATGCCTCCATATCAAGAGGTCACGATCCCTAACCGAGGAGATAAAGGACGAGGCGTGGGAGGTATCGACCTCATCATCTGTGTCATCGTCCTCGTCATCATCCCCTTCCCCCTCATCACCTGTAGGAGGACCCTGGGGAAAAGCCACTTGGAAGGCATTGGGGGATAGGGTTGTCACAGGAACGGCATCAGAGGGGACTGTACCCTCGGCCTCTCGGCCTGGGCTTATGTCGGATGTCTCCCTCCTACCAGAAGGTCCAGTGCCAGTAGCCGAGGATACTCTCTCGTCCATCTCACTCGAATGACTCTCGGCTGGACGAGCGGACGACCCACAAGACTCAGACGGTTCGAATGGTTTTATAGTGGAAAGAGGAACGGGAAAGATGGGTCGTACCCAATTAGGGTCGTACCCAATTAGGGTCGTCCCCTCGTCTCCTCTTTTCCTCTTCCTCTATTCGTCTGATCTCGACAAAGAGTTTCTCTCTCAAAGATGGGAATTCAGACACTAAGCTGTAAAGCCTCCTAAGCATTAAAGGGAAGACTCTACACTTAGAGAAATTACACTAGACTTAGCTAACTTAGCTACAAACAGGTGGGAAATTGACCAGGTTTGACTTTCTGATTAAACAAAGGAACTCAATGGGTTTTGTTAAGAACACCCAAGAACCAGTTACCGGAGAAGACACCGGAAAAGGTTATGGCACAACCTAAAGAGAATGTAGCCCCACAACCCTAGAAAATCAAGTAGAAATGAAGGCAAAGGAAAGCGTTGGATGAAGGAGAGTACCTGATAACGAGGGCAAAAACGCTGCTGAGACTTGAAGAGTTGAAGGCTACAAATGGCGATGGAAGCTGATAAGTTTCTAGAGAGAGAATGCTTAGGCGCGAAGAAGAAGAAGGAGGAGAGAGAGTTTCAAAAATCCTTTAAATACTTTGGTAATGAGTGGGCCCATTTACCAAGAAGGATATTATTAGGGCACAGAGCCCCATGAAAAGTGTGCAGCCGCCATACCTTGGAAACTTGAACAACAATGAGTATCTGCCCAGGTGTCACCCACCTAACTGACCATACATGCATCTCGATTACAACACTATCCCTCAGCCATCTCAATGGCACCTATGGCTAAGGGCTGGGGGGTGATTGATATACCCGTTTATATCCTTGGCCTGGCTGAAGATTATCTCCAAAACGGACGACCCTACGAGGGGCTGACCCTTCACCAGGCTCCAGCTGGCCTCCACCAGGCCCCAGACGACCCTACGAGGGGCCGACCCTTCACCAGGCTCCAGACTCCAGCCGGCCTCCACCAGGCTCCAGACGACCCTACGAGGGGACGACCCTTCCCAGGCTCCGGACGACCCTACGAGGGTACGACAGTACGATGCCAGAATTAGACCAGACTCACTACCGGAAGGAACTTTTCCCTCGGCCTCGTCTCATAGGCCGAGGGTGACATCATCACAGCGTGTGGTTTGGAAGACGCGTGGAACAGTGCGCGTGAGGCTCACATGGCACGTGGAATACCGTTATAACAAAATCACACCCTCACGTGAGGGAATATTATGTCATCATTTGGCATCTACAGGTGTCAACAGGGGGTTGGCTGGATCATCATTCACATGCACCATGCATACTTGGGGGGTACATTACACCCCCAAGACCTATATATACTTGTCACCTACAACCCTACGGGGGGATCAGATTATTGCAATCCTAGCTAAAACCCTGCTTGTACACACAGTAGAGAGAGGGAGAGTGAGCTTATGTGCATTGTATCCAAGGCCATTAGTGCCCATACTAGTGGATCACACACTCACAGTGGATGTAGGCCAAATTGGCTGAACCACTATACATCAGTCTTATTTCCTCTTATGCTCATCCCCTTCTACACACTTACATACTTATACACTTATACATCTCTATGGCTGCCATGGCTACTATGGTTTGAGCTCACTATCACTTATCTGGTGGTGCTAAATCTCAGCATCATCAATCATGATTAATTCCACCTATATTAACATGAGCCTGATTATTGCTAAAAGAAAGCAAGTAATAAGCACTTCCCTCGAATATGATGGTCTGATCTGTTGGTGATGTTGGTATGTGCGCGTTTCTCTCTTCTCGATTTACGCGTTGGTGGTCACGGTTGTGCAAGGTGACGCCAAACGAGCCTTCTCTCTTGGAATTTAGCTCTCCCTCACACCCTCCATGGACGTTCTTGATTTGTGTAACCTGTTAACCCTAATGAACTTTCCTTATCTAATATAATTAATCCCAATTTTCGTCCATTAATTTAGCCCAAAAATCAAAATTACAAAACTACCCCTACGGGGTGCCGATTAGGCCTAAAATTTCCCCGGGACCCAAACTAAACACCCGGGTATACTATTTTGACTATCTCGACCCTTCCGGACTCAAAGGAGCACTCAAAATGACCATACGAGTTATCAAAAATAAATTCTCTTTTTATTTCATTCAATTAGTCCCGACACGACTCACACGCGTGACAGACTTAAATTACCAAACTGCCGTATTTCTCACTTCCGAACATTTATCAAATATCATAATTCCATATTACATATCACATAGTAATATTCAATAGTTCACAACAATAAGTATTAAACCTTGGCATGCTAGTTAATAATTATTTAAATCCGGATTAATAACAAATTAATTTCTTGCGTTTTAATTTAATTTATCCAACAACAATAATTAATTGCATATTTAATCCCATAATAATAATTAATCACATAATTATTTAAATCGTCAGAAATACGGGGTATTACATGCTTCCCCCCTTACAATGGAATTTCGTCCCGAAATTCGGAAAAAGTATACCAGGTACAGGCAACGCTGTAAAAATATTGCGCATCGCATCCAGCGCTCATAAATAAGCTACTTCGTACCACCCATATAGTACGCTATCGAATACCCTTAATAATGAACACTACACATGTGTTTACTTTAAACTCCAGGTTACCCTGTCATATAGGCTCTTGCCTAAGCCTTTCTGCTTATGTTTCACTACTTCAACTTTATTTTAGATATTCTCTATCTAGCCTTATACTATTTGTACCTTAGTAGATCTATCCTCTTTTCATATACATATGACTTCATCTCGTGTCGTGCTTACAAGTAAATTCGTTGTGAAATATATATTTCACACACAATATATAGGATAATATCGATTCTTCTCCGACATTTGTAATCATGACTGGTCCTTCATCTTTAACTATCAAGTAGGACAACAACCAAGTTTACCGTGCCGTACTTCTACTGGCACTCTACCCGAACGTGAATTTATAGGAGTTATCTGGACACAAACTCCACTAGTGGAAGGTACTGCTCCCGTCCTCCTCTAAGATCTCAGGGTTCACTTAAATTTTCTCTCCCGCATCCGTTTAGACCACTTGTCCTTACCCATCCCTCTGTGGGTATTAGGTTGTACTCAATCGCATCTTAGTACCTATAATCTCACCATCTGAGCTACATGAGAAGATCCTTGGGGATACTCTTCCATTCTCTAGTGGAAGGAGCCCCCTACTAGTTTCGAATTGTTCGCCCTTTTTCTAACAGTTAGCTGACCCACTGCAGACTATCTTTGAAGGTTACTCTACATTAAACCCATCACCACTTTTGTTTGTATTCTGACACATCTTGTCTTTCTTGAATAAATTTCAATTTATCTTGAAACGTAAGTCTCTGACAAAACTTCGTTAATAAGCTTCGGCTTACCCTACTACATGTTATCGAATTCACATGCTAATCATAATCCACTACTTGATTCAATCACCCAGGGCGCCCATACACCCTATGCCTCACACATCATTATACAAAAGACATAAAATTCTCTTACCTCAATTCTTGCATACTCGCTATGCTGATGTGGTAGTGGTACACTTAACCTCCCCACTAACCAAAACTTAATCAATCCTTCAATGGCATCATTCATCTATTCTGAAAATACTAAGGCTAGGCTACTCTATTGGCCTTAAGTCATAAACAAATTATTAACTCTCAATTATATTCTCCTATAGGTACAATAACAAATATACAAAACTTATGTACTACCGACCAAACTTCTCTCCAACTCCCGACGTTCGCTAGTTTCATGCGTGGGATGTCTCGCAAAGAGAAATCCAAACAAGGAACCCCCCGATACACTACTATCTAACCTAGTCGATTGTTGAGGTCCGTAAGGCCTTCAGTACCTACTATGTACTTTCCCACAATCTACGTATTATGATATAAAAGTTTACTCGTCCACTCTCATTTCTCTAAAAATGTAACATGAAGCATGGCGCCCTCACTATCCCAAGTACTTGGCGCTATAAATATATAACGAGCTATATTTCACCGCACGATAAGAACACAATGTATTCTAAGTCTTAACAGACAAATAAATTCCTATGCTCGGGAATCACATATAATTAGACACTACACTCACTGAGGTCTATAATACCATGAAAGTTTCATATATTTATACTCATATCTGGGCCCAACCCTATTTCAGGTCGCGCTGCACAAAACTAAGATCGCTCCTCCTGGAGTATCCGGCACGACAGTCATAACACTACATATTTACTATCGTTTAACCATACGGTAATTAATCACTACACATTACCATAATAAACTCTACTAAAGATGACTCTATGCAGTAGTAAATTATAACAACAAAACATATTCTTAGGGCCCGCCCGGTTCACTCACGAGCAATCATCAAAATGCCCTGCTAACAACGAGAAATACGTTTGTAACAAGACTATTAAAACTAATGTTCCCACTAAACTCGACCCGTACACGAAGTTTAGGGTTTCCAATTTACATAAAAGTTGTGGCACACTCGTGTCACTTGAATCTATCCTTTACTCACAAGGAAGAAGCATAATCTCACCAGTCTCGCCAATTCACAGGGTCTCATCACGTGGCTACCATCACGACCCATGAACATCTGCAATCATCATACATCCTAGGATTTCATCCTATAGTTGTCCCCTCTCCCCATGGATAATTTATTCCATCTTGGGGATTTCACGCCGATTATTAAAACGTTGGCCCAAACTCTCCAGGCCTCAATTATAGCTTTATAAAACTCCCGTTTACATCCCGAGTCTCGTAGACTCTGACATACTGTATGCTACTATTAACGAGGACTCTACTGGTCCATCCTGAACCCATCATTCTCGAGTTGTAAATTTCCTGGGCCTAATTCTCTTGACCCTGAATTCCTTCGCTGGAAGTCTCACCCCTCTACTTATTTTGCCTAACTGGCACGATTTACCATTCCTAATCTCTTCGGTCTCACTTCTCAATTGTGGACACATTCAACACTTGTAATTCTACTTCCTTCACATAAGGAAAGCTTCACAAACTATTTCCCGTCACTGGTCCCACTCACCATTTCGGGAATGTCCTTCTCTCGGACCGACAGTCTCAACTCACTATTATTCTTCCATTGTCCCTTTGGATACGCTAGCTATTCAGAACTATGGTTGGCCACTACAACCTGATTGACTTCATCGTCCTCTTGAAGTTAATCATTTAAATCATCTATTCGAGCTCCCTATTGGGTATACTCTCACGTGGGGTTTCATTAACACCGTTAAATTCAGTTTCTGTTCTTCAGCAGGTTCGTTAACCCTCTTTACTCCCTTCTATTGGAAGGACTGTAATCACTAGCAACCGTATAACTTTGATGACATCAACATTAGTCATCCTTACTGGATTTCTCATCCATATTGGTTTTTTACTCACGGTTCCTTTATCAATTATAAACCCTTTGGATAATTTATACCCTTCTGCCAGGTACGAAGTTCACTATGAAATTCAACCTCTCTCTCATGATCGGTTTCTATCTTACCCATTGTGCTAAACATCAAAAGTTTCACTCACATTTTGTTACCACATCGAATGGAAGAGCTCACAGTCAAATTGTACACAAATTTCTCTCTAAATTTCAAACACATTTCTTCATATATGGTGATTGCCTCTAATCACTACACTATGCTCCTAAGAGCTATAGCTTTGAACTCCAAATTTAATTATGAGTGCCGGCATGCCCCACTCTACACAATTGCCTACGAATTTTTTACCTCTGCTGGTCTGTTACACTTTCTCATTTTCTTTTTCGCATCTTCACCGATGGGTTTTCAAAGGATTCCCTCTGATTTCCCCTTTATCGACTATACTAGGTGGCCCTAAATTCACTCCACCGTTATCTATGACTGTGTCCTGGGAACCCACAGTTCCCGAGTGACAATTTCACTATCTCTTACTTAAGTAATTCTCATTGTGATTTTTGTCCCAATCACTCTCCTCCCGCAGTTCTTCTTACAGCCCTCGTTGGTCGTTCTAAAATGTTCGGGGTTCGAATCACACCGAATTTCATATAATGAGTCACCTCCATTATGATTCGTAGCAGGAGAACGTAAGTTGCATACGTAAGGGAACATAACAATCCTATCATAAGGCTCTACATCAAAGAACGATACGCTGAAACGTAATAAGTCGCACAGATCCTAAGGACACTAGAACCTGATGCTCTGATACCACCTGTGACACCCCGCCCAATTAAATATAGGGTGATCAGTCCTCTAACAATTTAAAACTGGATATTCAGTTGGTTCATTCTCAGCATCACTGTCGAAAAACTTTTTAACATATTAATCACCTATTATAAAATTAAGCAAGGTGTCAAAACATTTCCAATTTAGTAAAACCAAGTAAATCCATTTCAATTAAATTTCAAAATATAAACCATTCACCACACATAGGAATGTAAATAAATATTGAACATGAATCAAGTACTGTAATAAATAAGACTGAGTAAAACGCTCAGTTCAAAACTGCAAACCATCAAATAAACTGAATACAATATCTCTGATGAAAGAACTATAAGTGGGCGACATATGCCCTAAACAAGAAGTCTAGATGAAACTGAATGGAAAGGAGAGATGCGTCTACTGCAAGGACCTACAGCTTCCACAACAGCTGTAGCATGTCAAGCAATCCAAATCTCTAAATCTGATACTCCTGTAGCTGAGCACCTGATATAATACATATATATAGCAAAAGAGATAAGAGATACAAGAAACGGGTCAGAGCCTGATGTGTAAAAATATTTTAGCAAGTATTTAAAATTGGTTCTTAAAACAAGTCTTATACGCATGTTAGTTATCGAACTGTCACATGAGTTTATCACCTCTCGTCTATTGTGCACGCCTAACGTACATCTAATTTCCCCTAGTTATACCTCCCAGTCTAACTAGTTAGAAACCATACTAATACTGACTATGCTCACTAGTAGTATTCCCGTATCGCCCATACAATACGCTATTCAGATAGTTTATCTCACATCCTGAATTTCATTATTTACCGTTTGAATGGTTAATCTTTTATTCACTAAGATTATTATGCTCCTCATTTTCATTTTTATCTACTAGTCTCACAAAGTAGGAAATTGCTTAATTACACTCATACATATATATAGTCTCATCATCCCTATATATATACACTAATCCTGCACCCTCAGGTTAAGTCCGCTTGGTGCAATGTAATAATTATTATTATTACCAAATCTACTAATTTCACACAGTAGCAATATTCACAAGTCCATATATATAGTCACATCACCCCTATACATATATATACACTAATCCTGCACCCCTGGCTAAGACCCATTAGTGCACATATTCTGGAAATCATGCATCCTCGGGTTAGCACCCATTAATGCGCCTATCAATAATGATTCAGTACCCCCGGGTTATCACCCATTAGTGCTCCTAACAATATAACATTGCATCCCCGGGTTAGTACCCATTAATGCACCTATCAATATTAATCCAGCACCCCCGGGTTATCACCCATTAGTGAGCCAAACAATAATCATCTTCGTACCCCCGGGTTATCACCCATTAGTACACTTAATAATAGAGTTTATGCACCCCCGAGTTATCACTGATTAGTGCTCTTAACTATAATATCACATAATAGGCATACACACATCCTATTATAATTTATAGGTATTTCTCCAACCTACATATATACTCCCCATACGTGTTTTAACCTCGTTACTACGTATAGTATAAATAATTAGATTACTATCACTCTCGTAATCTCCAAGGTACATTCTCTCTATACCAAAATAATAAAGTATTAATTCCCATATACTTTTCCCAAAATTCCTTTTTATTTTAATTTACTATTTGGTAGTTTCTCTCACCCCAATAAACCGGCATACGCAAAACTAAACTTCGAGAAAATTCCCAAAAATTCCCTCGGTCGCTCGAACCAGAAGGGTTGTCGTTTGAACGACTTCCACGTGTCGCTCAATTGACTTCACGCGAGATGACATCGCGTTAGATCTCCATATCGTTTCAACCACTTCGCGCGAGATCCCCATCTCGTTTGAACCATTTCGCGCGAGATCGCGCGAGATTACACTGTTCGTCTTCTTCACCAAACTTCAGCGTTTTCCTCCATATTTGAACCTAAAACCTCTAAGATTCAATTCCCAACAACTCATCATCAAAACCCATCAACCCCTAACAGGTTACAGATCATTTCAATCATCCTAGGATCCTTAATTCGTCATTAATCATCATAATTATATAAAAACCCCAAATTAATTCACATGAACCCTAGTTTTCAAAATTCCAATTCAAGAACCTAATCAACCCAGATTCGTTCATCAATACATAATCAAATTCCATGATTAATCCTCTACATACATGAAGGAAATTCAGCCACTAATAAAATTAATCCTTAATCATAATTTAATTCTCCAATTTTCACCCAATTAACACATAAATCATGATTAATTCAACCTATATTAACATGATCATGATTATTGCTAAAAGAAAGAAAGTAATAAACACTTGCCTCGAATATAACGGTCTGATCCGTTGGTGATGTTTGTATGTGCGCGTTCCTCTCTTCTCGATCTACGCGTTGTTGGTCATGGTTGTGCAAGGTGACGCCAAACGTGCATTCTCTCTTGGAATTTGGCTCTCCCTCACACCCTCCATGGCCGTTCTTGATTTGTGTAACCTGTTAACCCTAATGAACTTTCCTTAGCTGATATAATTAATCCCAATTTTCGTCCATTAATTTAGCCCAAAAATCAAAATTACAAAACTACCCCAACGGGGTGCCAGTTAGGCCTAAAATTGCCCCGGGACCCAAACTAAACACCTGGGTATACTATTTTGACTATCTCGACCCTTCCGGACTCAACGGAGCACTAGAAATGACCATACGAGTTACCAAAAAAAAATTCTTTTTATTCCATTCAATTAGTCCCGACACGACTCACACGCGTGACAGACTTAAATTACCAAACTGCCGTATTTCTCACTTCCGACAGTTTATCAAATATCATAATTCCATATTACATATCACATAGTAATATTCAATAGTTCACAAAAATGGTTATTAACCCTTGGCACGCTAGTTAATAATTATTTAAATTCGGATTAATAACAAATTAATTTCTCACGTTTTAATTTAATTTGTCCAACAACAATAATTAATTGCATATTTATTCCCATAATAATAATTAATCACATAATTATTTAAATCGTTAGAAATACGGGGTATTACACATGCATGATTCACACGACATCACCAAAGAGCATTGTTATTGACCAGATTCTACCCAGTAACTGGAGGGTCACTTTGTGATGGACGCTGGTCCGGCAGGGCGCAGTTAGCCTAAGAGATATGACTCTCACCTTCCATTGGCCAAGTACCTTCGACGTATATCGAACGGTTCCCCCGCATCGTACCGCTTGATCGAAGTCATGAAAGGAGGTATATCACAGGGAACTCATTCATGTATGCCGAGTATATCGAATTCTCTCTCACGCGTACCGTCCCCACGAGGTATATGGTGAGGTAATTTACGTACACTCAGGTATATCAGATGGATTATCCACATGTATTGATTGCTTGCAAGAGCAAGATGTATATCGTGGAAGTCACGCCAAAGGGGGGAACCCTTTTCAATTCACCCAACCAACTGCATACCCGCATATAGGTGTCAAGCCTAAGACACACATGTTAGATTTCCAGTTTCTACCCAAAACTCTGCCGAAATTCCGAGTCAGCCTTCCGCTCAAATTTTTGTGCATTTTTAAAATGGGACCCTGTCCGTGAGCCTGGTCACAAGTCCAGCCATAGCTTTGCATATATTACAAACTCAATTTTTCCAGTCTCGGGTCCCGTCCGGCATTTCATTTTGCATTTAGGAGAATTAATACAAGTGAAAACATAATAATTATAATAATCATGTTGAGACCATCTCTAAAGGGAAAATTCTCCTTTTTCGTTATCCAAAATCCAAAAACATTTTTTCCTTTCCTTATCAAAAATCCAAAAACATTTATGCTCTCTTTATCAAAAATCCAAAAATATTTTGTCTTTCAATCTCGAAAAAAAAATGTCAAAAAAGAATTTTTTCATCCATTTTTCTTAAAAATAAATCCCATTTTACGCCTTCTCAGGTCGATCGCAAACCCTTGGCATGGATCCTTATTGGCTTCGATCTTCAGTCAAATCATCCCGGAGTTTTGTCTGTTCCCCTATTACTTCTTTCAAGTCCGGAATCCATCCACTTTCCATGGAAAAGACAGATCAAGTACCCGTTGTGCATCCGGATCTGATGAAAGTTCTATCTTAGCTTGTGTCCAAGATTGACAACCTCCAAACTGAGGTTCGAGAGATGCAACGAAACCAGGTTCCCATTCCTCAAGAGCTCATGGCCCTATTCCCTGGTGCTATGGGTCCACCCGACACTATTTGGGTTCCCAAAGAGTATCATCACGCTCCAAGTGTCCCTCCTATTAATGGGTCGCCGCCTGCCCAGCTTCTTATGCTGCACATTTCCCAGCCTGGGGCTAACTTGCCTATGATCATTGATCCGAAGGAAGAAGAGCTGAACAAAGTCAAAGAGCACCTCAAGATTCTCACTAAGAAGTTTGACCAAGTCAGAATCTCAGGGAATTACATGGACTACACCCACATGTCCCCTTATCCTAAAGCAAGGTTACCCGAGAAGTTTAAGATGCCGAATATCGAGAAATTCGGAGGAAGTGGACCCCCGATTGTTCATCTCCGAAGTTATCACCATTCCATGACTCTACTAGGGGCTTCTGAAGAAGTGATGGCCCAATTATTTCAGCAAACTCTGAAGGATAGAGCCCTCCGGTGGTTTTTATCTCTCGAAGAGTCCACGATTCGTAGCTGGGAGGATGTAGCCCGGGAATTCATGTCACAGTATAAATATAATGAAGAGCTTGAGGTCACCCGTCGTGATTTAGATCTACTCAAATAGAACCCTGGAGAATCAGTCGGTAACTTCATCGCCCGATGGAGGGAAAAAGCAGCAACCATGACCAATCGGCCTTCCGAGGAAGAATAAGTCAGCATAGTGAAGAAGAACTTCTTACCCCATGTTCTAACAACCGTGGGAGGACAATACTATCCCCACTTACGAGGTCTCAGAGGAGCAGGAGTAGAAATCGAGGAGGGTCTTGCCAAGACAGATGTCGAACCGAAGAAGGTGTCCGGACAGTTCACCCCCAGAAAATATGACAAACCTGCCAGTTCTAGAGTCTCAATCATCAATAACATCTCTCAACTAACCACATCATGGGCGCTAGAAAGCCGCCCTGTCCCAATTTGAAAGGAATATACCGAGCTCCATGCTCCCCTCTCCAAAGTTTATCAAGCCTTGTTAAACCAAAACCTTATCAAACCTTTGGATCCCCGCCCATTGCCAAATCCACTCCCAAGAAACTTCAAGGCAGATGCTCATTGCGCCTTTCACCAAATTGCTGGCCATACCACCGACCAATGCCTACACCTTCGAAACATAATCCAAGGTATAATTGACCGGGGTACTATCACCCCACCAGCAAATCCTAAGGCAAACACTACTCACAACCCACTTTCGAATCACGCCAATGCCATATTTCTAGAAGAGAACCCAAAATTCGATCCATCAACTCAAATCACACCCATATACTCTCCTAAACCTCTCCAAATTTGCCCATATCTCCTCCTACACCCTGCTAGCCTCACTGATCAGGCACTGTCACTCCTTACCAGAGCATACATCACTGTTCGTATCCGTTCTGAACATGGAAGCATGGAATTATCAGAAGTGTTAAAACAACTCCTAGAGTTCGGGCTGAAATTTTCCTCACAGATGATCGTTGATTGCCAAAGGTTCAGTACGCTATTCTTGGAAGCACAGAAATGGGCCCGAGAGTCAAATAGTTGGGTAGTACCAACCGATGAAGTCAGTCTGGATGATGCCTACCAGATCATGGCAGATTTATTCAGGCAAACCAACAACATTTGCAGTATGACCGAGTTACTTGATGCTCTGAAGCTACAGGGGCACCTGGTACCTTTACCCTTACACATCCCCATAGAATGGGATGACCTGTATGAAGAAGTCGTTGAAGTTGTGGAATGCATCAACTTTACATGGAAAGATAGAATTATTGCCACCGGATGGGGGGGATAATTCAGAGATTCGAATGAAGAACAAGCTTTCGAGAAAACTGGCCCGGTAGCCGACATGTGTGGAATGATATCATTTGAAGAACTCCTCGGAGAAATAAATAAAGTGGAAAAACAACCCAAGATCGATGAGGAAACGGGATTCATGTTTTTCCTTTCTTTAGTAAATCACATGACCAGATCAGGGAGGCATTACCAGATTCCAAGCTCACTACCAGCAAATGACAAAGGGAAGGGTGTTAAAAACCTTCCTATGTCAGAGATGACCCTCGAGGAGAGAAATATCCTCGACCAACTACAAAAAACTCAAGCTAACATCACTCTATGGGGGATTTTCATGTCTTCTCAGCTGCACATAAATTCTTTGATCAAGTTGTTCACTGGACCCATAGTTCATCCTTCTACCACACGAGAAGAAGCGGTAAATTTGGTCGGATCCTTGGCCTCTACCCGAATGCTATCATTTTTAGAAGAAGAAATCCCCAAGATTAGGCGAAACCACAATCATGCACTCAAAATCTTCTTCGAAGTTATGGGGAAGGTCGTGCCACTCTCTCTTGTCGACAATGGATCCGCCTTGAATCTCTGCCCACTGAGAACCTTCAAATGTTTAGGACTGAAAGAAAGCGACCTCGCTCTAACCTCCGCTGATGTGCATGCCTATGATAGTACTCGTCGGGAGGTGATAGGATCCATAAAGCTTATAATAAGGGATGGCCCTATAAACCCAGTCGTTGAATTTCAAGTTATTGACATCCCAACTTGTTTCAATTTGTTGCTAGGACGACCTTGGCTCCACAGTATCAAGGGTGTGTCTTCCTCACTCCATCAGAAATTAGATTTCTTCATCGGCGGATGAGTCATTACCATCTTGGGCGAAGACGACAATGCCGATGGTGCAAGTACCAGCACTCCAATCCTTGAGATACAGCACAGGTCAAATGATATGCTCCTATCAGGATTCCGAGTTGAGCCACTTCTACTCCATATAGGGAACGACTTCAAAGAAAGGGTTTGTCCATAATACGACCCTCATGATAATGAAAATGTGATTCATATGTTAAGAAATATGCACTTCATGCCTGAAATGGGGCTAGGACAAAGACAACAAGATATACTTGAGTTGATTGAACTGAAGAAGGCTTTCCCTCCTTGTGGTTTGGGGTATCAACTGTCAGAACAAGAGCTCAGAATGATCCTCCTGTATCGACCAAAGAGAAGACTAGATCGCGTCCAGACTATCCCAGGTGACTCCTTGAATAGACGATTCATCAAAGAGGGAGAAGACTTACCCTTTTGCGACTTTCCTGAACCATGGTATAACCATACAGATAAGAAGATGAAGCCTGGAATGGAGATCTTTTTCTGAGACAGCTACCCATGGGCTGAAGATTCCCAACACCATATACAACCACTCATTAAAGATACCGAAGAGACTGAGGAAAGTGACTCTAAAGATTCCTTCAGCTTACAGACAATGGGGCTGACACTCTGCATGGTTCATTTAGGCACTACATCACCGGATCAGTCCCACCTGATTAAAGCTACTGATACATCTCTCCTCAATTGGCACGCTGCGCTAGTTCTACCTGTTGAAACCTCCCATAATCCCAATGTTTACCCTATTTCTTCTTCTGTTGTCTATCCTTGTTCAAATGTAATCGAGTCCTCTTTTAATGAGGTTCTCAATGCTTTTTTTCCTATCAATGTAATAAACGAAGATTTTAAGTATCTTGATGTGCCTTACGTTAACTGTTTGGATTCTAATCAAACTTTTGATGATGATGATTTTGCAAATGAACAATTCTTAACGGGTCTAAATAAGGTTAATAATAAACAACATAACCGCGTTAAAGTTAATAAAGAAGAGACTGTTATTATTAACCTCGATTTTAGTAGCCAACTGCGCGAGATTAGGATAAGGGTTACCCTTAACGAGCATGAGCATGCACAACACGAAGAATTGCTAAAGGAATTCATGGATGTCTTCGCATGGTCCTACGACGATATGCTCAGCATTGATCCTAAAACAGCTCAGCACGAGATCCCCACTCTCCCAGATTACAAGCCGGTTAAACAAAAGTTAAGAAAGCTCCGCACCAAAAGGTCACTCAAGGTCAAAGAAGAGGTGGTCAAACAGTTGAACGTAGGCTGCATTCGTGTGATCGAATATCCCACATGGCTAGCCAACATAGTGCCCATGCCGAAATCAGGAGGAAAAGTTCCGATGTGTGTAGACTATCGGGATTTGAACAAAGCCTCTCCAAAGGATGATTATCCACTACCCAATATCGATATGATCATGGACAACACAGCCAGTCATGCTCTCAAGTCATTCGTCGATGGATTTATCGGATACAACCAAATCAAAATGCACCCATACCACCAAGAAAAAACCGCATTCATCACCCCATGGAGAACCTTTTGCTACACCGTTGTGCCATTTGGTCTTAAGAATGCTGGGGCTACCTACTAAAGGGCTTCCACAACCATCCTGCATGATCTGATTCACAAAGAAGTGGAGGTCTTTGTGGATGATATGATTATCAAGTCCAAAATAAGAGAAGGTCATGTTCCTGCTCTCCGAAAATTCTTCGAATGACTGCGACAATATTAGATGAGACTCAATCCGCAGAAATGCATCTTCAACGTTACAAAGGAAAAACTTTTTTCATTTATGGTCAATGATAAGGGATAGAAGCAGATCCTGCTAAGATGAAAGCCATACTTGAGATGCCACCTCCCCGAACAGAGAAAGAAGTCTGAGGTTTCCTTAGGAAATTGCAATACATCAGTCGGTTCATCTGCCAGCTAACCTCTATCTACGAACCTATCTTTAAAATTCTCCGAAAGGATTCAACTAAAGTTCGGAACGAGGCATGCCAAGAAGCCTTTGATCGGATCAAACAATATCTGACCCAACCCCCGGTACTCATGCCACCACAACCTGGTCTCCCCTTGCTACCTTAGCCTCCATGGTCGACATGCCCGAAGGAATAACAATGACCCCCTTCCAGATTCGAAAGCAAGACAAACCAACCCACTGCTACCACATTGAGCTCGTCACCATAAAAGATCCCGAGATAGCCAATTATTGGTACTATGATATCTAGCGCCTCCTCAAGCATAGTAGGTATCCCGAGGGTTCCAACAAGAAATATCGAGCAATCCTTCGAATACTGGTTGCCCAGTACATCATCTGTTACAAAGCACTCCTCAAAAGAAACTTCGATATAACTCATATGCACTACATCGCAGGGGCTGACATTGAAAAGATAATGCAGAAGATCCACAGCGGGGAATGCAGACCCCACATGAACGATCATTTACTTGCCAAGAAGATCATCTGACAGGGCTACTACTGGACCACCATAACCCAGGATTGCACTGCCTATGTCCAAAGATGCCTCAAATGCCAACAATTCTCTAACCTTCAGCATTTGCCTCCACGTGAATTATACAACATGACCTCTCCCTGGCCGTTATCCACCTGGGGCATCGACATCATAGGGAAGGTTACACCAAAGGCTTCCAATGGGCATGAGTTCATCCTAGTTGCGATTGATTACTTCACCAAATGGGTCGAAAATGAGTCATACGCAGTGCTGAACACTAAGAAAGTGGCCAAATTCATCAAGAAAAACATCATATGTCGATATGGGGCCCTGCACGAGCTAGTATCAGATAATGGGTTGCATTTCGAGGCAGAAGTCATAGAGGTGGTCAATAAGTATGAGATTTAGAGACACAAATATTCTCCCTACCGGCCTCAGACCAATGGTACAGTTGAAGCCGCCAACACCAACCTTAAAGCCATCATCAGTAAGATGACCGAAAGTTGTCGGGATTAGGCCGAACGGATCCCGTACGCCCTCTGGGGATACCGAACCTCCATTCAAACCTCTACTAGGGCTACCCCTTACTTTTTTTTTTTTTTTTTTTTTAAAAACAAACCACAAATTTATTAACTAAGGTAGAATAGCCCTACCAAGGCTTATACAAGCTAGAGAAAGGGAAATAAAAAAACATATAAGAACTGAATTATTTGAAAATTTTGATGGATTGAACACCTTGCAGATCCTTTTTGTAGTGGCCTCTAGCTGAGAAAGGATGATCTCTGGCTTGACTGAAAGAAGAGTAACCTTTAGAATCTACTCCATGATTTGCTAGACTGTCTGCAACTTTGTTATTCTCCCTCCAAGTATGCTGAAATTTGACTTGAATCTTGTCTTGTAAGAGCTTGATTTGATAAAATACTTCAATAATGGACCAGGGAATCGACTTCATAATACCATTAAGCATGTCAATCACCAATTTAGAATCATATTCTACAATGATATTGTGCAGATTTAATGATATACAAAGTTTTAATCCCCTAAAAATGGCCAAAATCTCAGCTTTGTTGTTGGTAATAAAACCTTCAAAAGAGGAGAAAGCCTTGATAAGCCGACCCCTATGATCTCTGATTATACCACCTGATCCGGAAAGACCTGGATTCCCTTTGGAAGCTCCATTACAATTCATTTTAGCAAAACCATCCGGGGGTTTGATCCAATGGAAAATGAGAAAGTAATTTGGGACATATGAGCCAACATTCATCTTGAAAGATTGGATGATGAAATCAAAGTTTCTGGGAGAAGACTTGAAGGTTTTATGATAAGCACAAGATTGGATAAGATCATAAACTTGATGAATAATATTCTTGGCTATCATTTTAACACCATTAAAAACACATAAATTTTTTTAAATCCATATTTCCCAAATTATAGCAGTAGGAACAATGGTAAAGATGAATTTGAGATAATCTTGAGTGGGACACCTTAACCACCAGGACATAAGAGTCATGTGAAGAGAAGAGTAAGAAATATGAACACCAAGCAGCTGAGCAAAGTGTTTCCATACTGACCGCACAATAGGGCCATTTAGAAACAAATGGTTCATAGCTTCAGAAGAATTATAGCAGCAACGGCATCTGGACGCTTGTCTGATCCCCATTCCTTGAATAGTCGCATCTAAAGGGACAATATTGTGCAGACATTTCCAAAGAAATATAGATATTTTTTTTGGGATTACTGGATTCCAAATGAATTTATCACGGTAGAGACAGGTTTAGCAGATCTGATAATATGCCAAGAAGATTTAGATGAGAAAAAACCATCTTGAGTGGGAGTCCAATATGTGGTTCCATTGATGACAGTTGAATATTGATCAGAGATGCTTTTAAATTTTTGAATTCTACGATGAGAAGCTGAGCCGATTTGAGTATCACCTCCCTTGTATTTTTCACTGTATAGAACAGACCAAAGGCTAGGACTGGTTTTTAGGTTCCAATTGAGCTTCAAACTGGCTGAATTGCAAACATCTTCCATATTTATGAACCCCAAACCACATTCTTCAATAGGAAAACAGAGGTCAGACCATTTCTTCCAGTGAAATTTCGCACCAAAATCCTTAGTATGCCCTCACAAAAAATTACTGAAAAGATTATGGATAATTGAAATGGTCTTTTTTGTAGGGCTTAGAGCTGCAATAGTATGTACTGGGATAGATGATAGGACAGAAGATATGAGAGTTCTTCTTCCTGGGAGAGAAAGAAATTTAGAATGCCAAGAGTCGAGTCTAGCTTTGATTTTAAGGATTAGGTCTTCGAAATAGGAATGCTTACTTCTCCCATAAAAAATGGGACAGCCAAGGTATCTAATGGGAGGTTTTTTGAATGACAGTTTAGAAATTTTGTCAATAGATTTAATTCTATTGGAAGAGATGGAGTGATGAATAGCGAAACTTCTTTTGGGAAAATTAATTAATTGCCCAAAAGCAATTTCAATTTTTTTTAGGAACTTGATCAAGTTCTTGATGCTATGAGGACCCCCATTGCAGAAAAGAATAGTGTCATCAGCAAAACTTAAGTTACTTATGAGGGGACTATTTCTTGGGAGAGAATAAGGTTTAATATGGCCATTGGAAACTAGCTTATGCAAGCCTTTATTAAAGGTTTCAGCTACCAAAACAAATAGACCAGGAGAGAGGGGATCCCCCTGCTTGAGACCTCTAAAAGACTTGAAAAAACCAGCGCTTTGACCATTGATAATAGTTGAAAACCAGTTATTTGAAATAATCCTCCAAATTCTATCAATCCAGATTTCAGAGAACCCAAATTTTCTAAGGGTTTTAATGAGGAATAACCATGAAACTCTATCATACGCTTTTGATAGGTCTAATTTGATGACAACATTATAACCAAAGGTCTTCTTACCAATGTTCTGCATAAGCTATTGAGCAAGGAGAATATTATCAGCCACTTTTCTACCTTTGATGAAGCCAGCTTGAGATAGGCCAATAATGGAAGGTAGAACTTGAGAAAGTCTTGAAGCAAGGATTTTTGTAATTATCTTGTAACAGAAATTACAAATGCTAATAGGCCTAAAATTTGTGCAAACTGAGGGATTAGTGGTCTTTGGAATAAGGATAATGTTGGTGCTACCCCTTACTCTCTAGTTTACATTATGGAATCCGTCATACCCGTGGAGCTGGAAATACCCTCATTACGCATCATGATTGAAAGCAAGTCAGTGAAGAAGACTGGTGACAAAGTCGTCTGGACGAGCAGACCCTCCTAGACGAAAAGAGATTAAAAGCACTATACCACATACAAGGGTACCATCAACGAATAGCGCGTTCATTCAATAAGAAGGTCAAGGATCGTGGTGTCCGAGAAGGGAACCTATCCCTCAAACAAATCATAGAACCCATCTGGGACCCCAGAGGGAAATTCAAGCCCAATTGGAGAGGACCCTAAATTGTCAAGAAGATCTTGTCCGGCGGTGCCGCCATGCTTACCGACTTATATGGGGAAGAGATGGCTCATCCAATCAACCTAGACCGTCTCAAGAAGTTCTACCCCTAGTTCGACATCTCGGCGCGCTAGGACTCTTCTCATCTCCCTTCTATTCTAAAAAAAATCTCTCTTCATTTCCTAGTATAGATTTTGAGCCCCATGATCCACAAGACAATTCTCCCAGCTCCCAATATCCAGGCCAATGCTGAAGAAGTGATGCGAAAAGAAGTTGGGTACAACCGACAAAGGATATTATGGAAGAGTAACCAGGTGGAGTCTTTCAGACAACCACATGAATAGAATCACGGGGCTACCCTGCAGGAAGTCAGAACGACCTTCTCACCAGGCATCAAGACTGTTTAGGGTCTTCGCCAGTACCACCACCGAAGGATTGCGATGGTATGACATCCATAAAGTAATGGCTGCAAGTTACGGATCCACCAGCAGTTCCCCAGTTACCAGTAGAAATTTTGAAACCAGACCCAGAGCAACGGCTCCAGCATAGCCAGCATCACCTACTTCCCGCAAATTCATGAACTACAACATCGCCGAGAGGGAGATCATTCCTTCAGCAACCAGTGATCTAATTATCGAAAGTGAAATACGAAGAAGCCCATCCAACAAATCCATGGGAGAACGAGAAAATTCGGGTAAAGCCGCAGCAACACTGGGATTTATCCCCAGCATGGTAGAAAATTCCTCGTATATAGGACAAAGTTCATCCAATCCAAAGCGGAATACATGGTCTTCGGGGTACCAAAATTATACCGTCGCCATTAGCATGTTCCACTCAATGGGCCGATTTTGCCACAAAGAGACTCGACACACGTTGAAAGCATCGTAGTCGACGTTATAAGAGCACATCACTTCCAAGTCTTCGAGGTAGTTAGCAAACTCAATACTACCAGGGAGAGCCATCTTGCAAGACTAAGAAATAGTAGGCGAGTAAGTAAGAATGTGAAGGTGTGATGGAAACACTCCACCCTTACCCCTTTTTATACTTAAGAACCCTTACAAAAGACATAATCCCTGCAGAAATCAGAGGGAATCCTACCCTACAAAGTACCAAAAGGCTGAAGAGGGCACTAATCAAAGCTTTGAATTGATGGAACTGGACTTGACTGCCGATAGGCAGGGAAAGGGGCTTGTCGATCGGCAACCCCCCATTTTTGGAAATTATCCTTTTTCCTTTTTTGTCAAAATCAGAAAAACACAATCAAAATAAAATTGATATTCTCAATAGAATTTCAAAAATCCTCTTCCACCCCTATACAATTTCCTATTTTTAAAACTTTCCTTCAAAAAATCCTAAATATGTCTCTTTTTACGATCTCAGTAGCAAAGTAAAAAGCGCATGTGCATGCATTCACTCATTCACCATTAACAAAGATAATAAAAAATCCCATTGCATTGCACACACACACACACACATACATATATATATATATATATACTTCTGTGTTACAGGAAATAAAAGAAAAGCAAAAAAAACAACGGGACTCAGCCCGAACCCACATTCTCTCTCTCTCTCTCACCTACCCTTCACCCCACTCTCTAAGAGCTTCCACCCCTGCGACGTGCTCTCTTTCCCTTAAGGCGATACGACGCACCACCACTACCCGAGCCAGAGTCCTCCCCGAATGAAGCAGATGACACCAAGCAAGAAGGAACTGGGATCGCATCCCGAATATGGGCGGTCATCGAAGAGATCCAGTGTCTAATATCCCTCAGCCAAATGGTCGACACCTGGACTTCCTGCAAGAAGAAGGCAAAATAAGTATCAAAGAGGGATCAAAACAGAAAAAGAACCAAAAAGAGAAAGAAGGTATACCGCAGGACGAAGAACCTCCTCTGTCAAACCCAAATCCTCCGGATCCATCGCGTGAGGACGGTGTAACATAGGCATCATCCCTCCATTATCCCGTCGAATATTGTATGAAGGGGTATGCAATCGCACAAAGGGGACGTCTAAAGTCGCCGTCGCCGCAGACGCCGACGAACCACCGCCATTGTGGGAGGACCCCACCGCCCGACTCGAACCCGCAGGAGGGAAAGGCAAGGCATCATATATGTTGGGAGCCATAAACCAGCTCGTCAAAAAGTCCATATAATCATACGGCGCAGCCATATCAGTGTACAACAAGTAGGAGTTTCTGATCATCGCGGCGATCCTCACATCTTCCGGCAGTAGCCGCTCCCGCCTCATAGACATAGGAGGCTACGCAGGTGGCACCACCACCTCTTCCTTCGCAATCTGTCGAACCACCCACTCCCCAAGATACCAAGAATGGCCGAACTCATGCGCCTACAAATGCCTCATCTGCGCATTCACCCCGGTCTCCCCCGTGTCCTGAATGGCTATCCTTTAGGGTAAAAGGTCACCTAAAAATCCCCAGCACGCATAAGTCAATACCAAATCAGAATATGCTAAAAACCAAGACTAAAAAGGAAAGAGTCTTACCCTACCACTGTTCAGGCCATTCAAGGCCTGACGCACCGCCTCCAGAGAGAGGGATCCCTTCGACTGTCGATTGGCCTTGAGCCATCGATACAATTGGCAGAAGTACCCAACGATATCATCCTTTAGGGAGATCAGCTAGATATTGCACCCAATCACCTCATAGAACCACGTCTGCCAAAGATAGGAATTCACAATAAAAAAGAGACGCATAAGGAAAATGCGAATGCATGAAAGGAAAATGCACAAAATTAAAGACTACCTCGAGAAGATATGTGGCTCCAGTAAAAGTTTATCGGCAGCACTGGCTGAATGCATCCAAAGAAAAATAGAGGGTCGCCAAAGCCAGGCTCCCCCAATCATAGAGAGGGATGTTCGAAAACATCCTCAAATACGGCAAGAACCACAAATGGACGACATCACCGCTCGATGCCACCATAAAACCTCCCATAACCAACAATATGAACAATCGGGCCATCTGCCTCACCTGAAGTCCGTCCTCCACATCAACCACCCTACTCAGCAGAACATCCTTCATCAAGGACAGCCGGATGGAATCCCCAAAGACTATCCTCCCTACATCGCCGAGCGCCGCCCTCACCGCCCCTGGCCTCACCCTCAGACGGCGATCTACCTCTATATGCTCCCCATCACAATCCATCCCTAGCAGTTGCTGCATGTCTATGGGAGTCATGATCATCTCCCCAAAACCAAAATGGAAGGTGTGGGTAGTATCCCACCATCTCTCCCCTCAAGCGCATAAGACCGCTGTCGACCGAGGCATCTTTTCTAGCGCAGATTCCAACCTCCCAAAACCCGCTGATGATACCACCCAACGCACCACAGGTGGAAGATTCTCCCAGACATCCTTAAGCCCCGTCGTCCCACGGGCACGCATGTTCTTCAAAGAGATATCAGACTGTCAAAAGATGAAACCTTGTCAAAATTCAAGAAGGAATGAAAAATCATCAAAAAAGAAAAGAATGCCAAAAGTCTTTACTTACATAATCGCAAGGGCTCACCACCCTCGAGGAGCGATGACGCGACGGCTCTTGCAGCAAGGTCCACTCATCCGTAACCGGCTCGAACGCATCAAAGGAGTTCTCACTCCCCAAAGTAAGAGGCGCCCTAGCCCTCCACTCCACGTTCGCCCAATCATCATCAGTCAACCATTACCTATGTACTGCAGTGCTCACAAAGGCGGCCATTTCTTAGAGATCGAAATGCTAGAACGATTTACAGAGGAAAATCACAGAAAGAAAGAAATAAAGAAGTTGTCAAAAATGAGGGGAATTCACCCCCTTTATATAGGATGCCAAGGGTCATGACGATCGGCACTGACCCCTTACCTTCCCGAGGCAGTCCAACAGTCTGTGCCGCTGTCGAATGGCACCCTCTGAACCATGCCGATCGGCACCCCCCTTAAATTTCGTACAAAAATTCCCAGAAAATACAAGAAAGCCTTGGAAAATTCTCAGAAAAATTCTAAAAATCCCAGGAAGGATTTAGAACATTTTCACCAAGAAAAATTTGCACTCCCTCAAGCGAAACCCCCATTTCCCCAGCGAAACTCTAAAAAAAAAGTAAAACTCCTCCCGGCAACGTCCTCGGAGGATCTCTAAGGATCACCTCCTATCATCCAAACGTCTCAAACCTCCCCGAGCAATACGTCTAATACCTGGACCACCTAATCACTTCCCCAGTAGAGTTTACAGCATCAAGCTTGCCTTTCCTCCCCAAAATCACAAGGATTTGCCCAACAATCGGCTCCCCGGCTCAAAACAACATCACGAGGTAATTTCCCCAGCGAAACTCCAGAAACTCATTTTCAAGGTCTCCAAAGGACACTCTACATTTTCCCCGGCTCATTCGTTATTGCCCAGTGGAACCCAAAGTCCAATCTTTATTCCCTTTTTGGTCAGAATTGACCTTGGTCTTTGATCGTCATCTTAGTTAGGTCAGAATTGACCTCGGCCCTCAGTCGTCACCTCTCTTAGGTCAGAATTGACCTCGGTCTTGGATCGTCACCTTAGTTAGGTCATAATTGACCTCGATCCTCGATCACCACCGCTCTTAGGTCAGAATTGACCTCGATCTTGGATCGTCACCTTAGTTAGGTCAGAATTGACCTCGATCCTCGATCATCACCTCTCTTAGCTTGGAATTGACCTCGATCTTGGATTGTCACCTTAGTTAGGTCAGAATTGACCTCGGTCCTCGGTCATCACCTCTCCTAGGTCAGAATTCACCTCGGTCTTGGATCGTCACCTTAGTTAGGTCAAAATTGACCTCGTCCTCTATTGTCACCTCTGTTAGGTCAAAATTGACCTCGATCTTAGATCATCACCTTAGTTAGGTCAGAATTGACCTCGGTCCTGGTCATCACCTCTCTTAGGTCAGAATTGACCTCGATTTTAGATCGTCACCTTAGTTAGGTTAGAATTGACCGCAGTCCTTGGTCGTCACCTCTCTTAAGTTAGAATTGACCTTGGTATTGGATCATCACCTTAGTTAGGTCAGAATTGACCTCAGTCCTCGGTCATCACCTCTCTTAGGTCAGAATTAACCTCGGTCCTCGGTCGTCACCTTAGTTAGGTCAGAATTGACCTTGATCTTGGATCCTCAACTTAAGGCCACAAAATTATCTTTGACCCACAAAATCGATCACCTTCATCTTCAAGCCCTCAGAATTAGCTTCGACCCATAAAATTGGTCATCACAACTTAGCCCGCAGAATTGGCTTTGACCCGTAGAATTGGTCATCATAACTTAAGCCCGTAGAATTGGCTTCAACCCGTAAAATTTTCCATCTCAACTTAAGTCCGCAGAATTGGTCATAGCAACCTAAGCCCACAGAATTGGCTTCAACTCGCAGAATTGGTCGTCTCAACTTAAGCCTGCAGAATTGGCTTTGATCCGTAGAATCGATCACCCTCATCTTCAAGCCCTCAGAATTGGCTTCGACCCGCAGAAATTGTCACCCTCATCTTCAAGCCTTCAGAATTATCTTCGACCCACAGAATCGGTCACCCTCATCTTCAACCCTTCAGAATTGGCTTCTACCCGTAGAATCGATCATCCCCAGTACACTCCTTAGGTCCTTAAAATTGACCTCGACCCCCTGAATTGGTCATCCTCATTTCCTTAGGTCCTCAGAATCAGCCTCGACCCTCTGAATTGGTCATCCTCCCTCAAAAGCATCATGCAGTGTCTATTCGACGACTATCATTTGTTCTAAACTCACCCATCGAGGGGCTCTATACACAGCCCATTCTGTTACCCCCTAAACTCTCCTTAGGTCCCTAGCACCTCCCTTCATCACTACAAAACCAAGTCGTACCCGAATACTGACCTAGCAGCCATCAGGCACTCCCAAGCTCCGTTTCACCAAAAGTCAAATCTTCAGCTCGATCGGGACTAAATGAATCTTTGAAGGGCACTAAAACCCCTTTCCAATGTTCCATCCCGTGTGCAATTCTGACTTACCATGCGGACGAATGACCCATTTTCCCTCGAAATATGATCTAGAGACCACTGGGCACTCCCGGGCTCCATTTTACCAAAGTCAACTCTTCAGCTCTATTGAGACTGAATGAATCTTCAAAGGCTAGTGAAACCCCTTTCCAATGGTCCGCTCCATGCGTGATTCTGACTTACGGTACGGACAAACGATCCGTTTTACTCCGAGAGGTCATCGAATGCTTCCAGGTCCTGGTTGACCAAATTCAACTCCGCGAACCGGATCAAACTCTTTGGAATTTCGAATTGCATCTCCTAAACTTTCCAATGGTCTTCCCCATGCGCGATTCGGACTTACCATGCGGACGAACGATCTGTTTGCATCCCACAATTCTCCGTCCAATGGATTGTTGAATGCTTCAGGGCCATATTTGACCTAAGGTCATCTCCCGAACTTGGGATAAATTTCAAGGACTTTCGAAGATCTCTGAATTACCTTTCAAATGGTCCACCCCATGCGCAATTCTGATCAACATTTTGCGTTCTGTGATCAATTTTCTGAAAAGGCCTGAAAGACGCTCCCAAATGGCAGGTCCCAGACCCTGCCTATCGGCAGTGTAACTAAACACACCTGCCAATTGGTAGGAACAGGGCTATGCCGATCGACAATGCCCTGGGCCTATAAAAAGGAGGCCTGACCTCACTTGCAGGGGGAGCCCAGATCTGATAGAGATCACTCTTAACAAATCCAGAAAACCTCTCTCGAAGTCAACGTGATTTCCACACACAAATCCCTTTCTAACTTTCACTTTTCATCATCCTTTTCATCAAACTTGGTGAATTCACTACCCTCCATCATCATCCAAGTCTAAGGGCTGCTCTCCAACATTCAAGATCAAGCTCAAGATCTTCAAGAAGGTCTAATTTTCTCAACTCTCTCCTTAAATTCTCATAAATTCGTAATAACTTGTTTTATTACTTAGCATTTTTATTATCTCATCTCACACATCCTAATATACTTTTTATTTAGTATTATTGCACATCTCCTATTTTCATATAAATAAAAACCCAAAAACAAGAAAAAGAGGGTTTGCTCATAAATTCGAAACGGGAATTCTCATACTTTTCTTACACTTTTCTCACAACTAAAACACTTTTTGTACACATACACACATACACAAATAAGAGAATCCCCCCGGTTGGATTTATGGGATAAACCTCACCCCTCGTTTTGCATGTGAACTACGTGGACTTTGATGCCTCTATAGGCTACGTAGGCGTCTCGGGGTAAAACCCGAGACTCGAGTCCTATTTTTACTTTTTCTCTCATTTTCTATTTCTCTAAACTCCACTCTCTTATATTATATATATATACATATATTTGTTCTTAGTAGCGTATTATTCCACATGCGTTACCGTTCCATCATAACGGTCAACGTAAGGATAATCGCGCAAATCATATTTTTTAATATTTTTATACCTTCCTAAGGATAACTCGCTTTATCTCTTCCATGATACAAGTTGAGGATTCCTATCTCCACTATATATACACATGCATACATATCACGGGGAAAATAACAAAAATCCATGAGAGACCGAAAGGGCGGAATGGGTGCCTAACGCCTTCCCATTTCGTAACTTAGCCTCCAGACCCTTTTCAAATCATTTTGGTTTCGTATGCATCAGTATGTCTTTGGATGTTGTCCTTCGGAATGGCTTCCTCTTTTCTTTTGTCTGTTTTGAGGAAAAAAGACTGGCGACTCTAATCTCTCTACATTTTTACACCTCACCAAAATGACGTCGGCCTAAGCGCTCCCAAGAGGGACGCACGGGACCTAGTATCCTCCATCGCGCGACCGCCCGCCACAAGGACATGGAGGGGGATGGACACAGGAAGGAATCAGGATCGACTCCTGAATATGAGTGGTTGGTGAAGCCACTTAGTCCTAGATGTCCCTCATCCAAGTAGTCGATACCCGGACATGCTGCAAGAAAAATAAGGAATAGCAAATCAATCAGTCTGAGGCAAAGAGAGAAATCAGAAAGACAAAAGTCAAAGAAATGAAAGGTATACCTATGGATTAAGGACGTCCTCCGTGAGCCCCAGCACCTCTGAATCCATCGCATTTGGGTGATGCAGCATACGCACTGATCCTCCCTCGGGCCTTCTGATATTATTTGAGGGAGGATCAAGCCGTAAAAAGGGAAATTCTGACATCATCATCATTGTCGATGTCGACGCACCACCCACGTTGTGGGCGGACCCCATTAGATGACTCATGCCCCTGTCAGAAGTTGTAGGAGGCAGAGGCATAACAGCATATATGATGGGCGGCATCATCCATCTTGACACAAAATTATGATAATTATAGGTCACTGGGTAAGGCTCGCCAACTATCGTCCCCACCACCGCCTCCTTCGGCATTTTCGAAACCCGCCCCATGTATCTTAGGGGCATCGTAGGTGGAACGATCACCTAATCCTCCACTACCTGTCGGACTACACTCTCCCCCAGACACCAGGAGTATCCAAACTCGTATGCCAACAACTAATGCAGTTTTGCATTTCCTCGGTCACCCTCGTGTGCTAAATGGTTGTCCCCCAGGCATAGAAGGTCACTTGCAAGATCCCTTGCGATAAATCAACATCTAAAAAAATACATCGAAGTAAAATGGTCTCAAGAGGAAAGAATAATTCACCCGATCGATCTTCAGGCCATTCAAGACCTGACGCAGCACCGCCAAAGAAAAGACTGCCTCGACTGTCGGTTGGACTTCCACCACCGGTACATACGATAGAAGTCCCCCACCGACTTATCCTTCAAACCTATCAAATGATAATTAAGCCCAATCACCTCATAGAACCACGTCTGTAAAAGGGCAAGGGTCATTAATCAAAAGAAATCAATCAAGGAATAAAAAAAGAAATAAAATGCATAAAGGGGAATGAAAGGAAAATGCAAAAAGGAAAAATACCTCTGAAAGATACATGGAACTAGTAAAGGTCTGCGAGTAGCACCGATTGAATGCATCCAAATATAAATAAATGGTCGCCAAAGTAAGCCTCCCCCAGTCAAACAGAGGGATATTACCCTAAAAGAAGTAAAAAACCACAAGTGTACTAGTCGCCACAAGAAACCCTCCCAACAATAAAAGAATAAATAAACGGGCCATCTGCGACATCTGAAGCCCGTTGGTCTCGTCGATCTGCATACTCAACCAAAATTCCTTCACAAGAGAGAGATGGAAGGAATCCCCTGAGATTATTTGCCCAACATCACCCAGCGCCACCTCCACCATCGTCGGCATCACTCTTAAGGACCGATCCACTTCTATCTGGGCCCCATCACAGTCTAGCCCCAGTAACTGCTTTACATCAATGGGAGTTACTTTTATCTCCCCAAAATCGAAATGCATGGTATGGGTAGCATCCCACCATATCTCCCCCAAAGAACAAAGGACAGACTTCCAACGGGACGTCTCATACATTGCAGGAGCCAAACTGCCAAAACCAACGGATGAAACCACCCAACACACCACCGGAGGAAGATGCTCCCATATGTCCTTGAAACCCGTCATCAGCTGGAAAAGCAGGCTCGATGAAAATATATCAGTCTATCAAAGCAAAAGGAAAAACCCTTGTCAAAATTTAGAAAAAATAAGGGAAATACAAAAGGCCATTAACACTTACATAACCACTAGGGTTCACCACCCTAGACGATCGATGGTGCGTAGGATCATGCAGAAGAATCTGCTCATCTGCAACCTGATCAAACGAGTCAAAATCATTCTCATTAGCCATCACTAGGGGCACATTGGCCTGCCACTCCAAAAGCGCCCAATCATCAACACTCAACCATGCCATATGGACTTCACTACTTGAAAAATCTGCCATTTTCTTGTCTTAAAAAGAAAAGAATGCTAGAACAGGTCGCAGAAAAAAAATGCAGAAGATTGAAGATCTAAAATATATAAAAATGAATAAATCTCTCCCCATTTTATAGGAGTCTAAGGGGCACATCGATCGGCAGTCCCCGACCACATACCGATCGGCACTATCCCTTCATTTTCCCGAGGTAGTCCAAAAGATCGTGCCACTACCGTTTGGCACCCCCTAAAGCCTGCTGATCGGCACTTCCCTGAAATTTCATACAAAAAAATCGCATAAAATATAAGAAAGTCCAAAAAATTCCTAAAAATTGCCAAATAAATTTTAGAAGATTTTTTTTCACCAAGAAATTCATTTTTCAAGCTCTCATATTCCCCAATCGAATTAATACCACATTTTCACCCCCAGCTTAAACAAATAATTCCTTAACGGAATCCCAGAATTACTTCTCCGGCAGAATTCTCAAATCCAACTTCCCACTGGAAATTTAAGCCAATCGGATATCTCTTCAGTAACATCTCTAAGCGACACATCAGAAGTAAAAAATCTCCCCTAGCAGGGTTACATCCAATCCTTGAGTAGTATATTTTCCCAGAGGAGTCTGCAAATTTTTTTAGGAGAACTATACCCCACGCCCTACTTAAATCCCTCAAAATTGTCTTCAATCCACAAAATTGATTGCTCCTAATTAAAGCCCTTATGATTGGCTACGACCGGCATAATTGGTCACTCCTATTTAAAGATGTCATAATTGGCTTCAACCTGTAGAATTGGTCACTCCTACTAAAGGCCCTCATAATTGGATTTAGCCTCATAATTGGTCACTTCTACTTAAGGTCCTTAGAATTGACCTCGACCCTCAGAATTGGTCACCTCTACTTAAGCCCTCAGAATTGGCTTTGGCCCACAGAATTTGTCGCTCCCACTTTAGGTCCTCAGAATTGTCCTCGACCCGTAGAATTGGTCACTTCTACTTAAGGTCCTTAGAATTGAATGAGACCCTCATAATTGGTCGTTCTCAACCCTCAAAATTGTTCGTTCCCACTTAAGCCCTCGTAATTGGCTTCGACTCACAGAATTGGTCGCTCCCATTTTAGGTCCTTAGAATTGACCTTGACCCACATAATTGGTCGCTCCCACTTAAAGTCCTCAGAAGGGACCTCAGCCATCTGAATTGGTCCCTCCTACTTAAGCCATCAAAATTGGCTTCGACCCCATAATTGGTCACTTGTACATAAGGTCCTCAGAATTGACCTCGACCCTCAAAATCGGTCATCCTCGACCCTAGAAATTAGTTCCTCCCACTTAAGTTCCCCAGAATTGACCTCGACCCACATAATTGGTCGTTCCCACTTTAGGTTCTTCGAATTGACCTTGACCCTCAGAATTGGTCACTCCTACTTAAGGTTCTCAAAATTAAGCTCGACCTTCTGAATTGGTCGCTCCTACGTAAGCCCTCAGAATTGTCTCCGACCCTCAAAATTGGCCACTCCTACTTAAGGTCCTCAGAATTGGCCTCGACTCTCATAATCGGTCATCCTCGACCGGAAGAATTTGTCTCTCCCACTTTAAGTCCTCAGAATCGACCCTCCAAATCGGTCGCTCCCACTTAAGATCCTTAGAATTGACCTCGACCCGTAGAATTGGTCTCCCACTTAAGCCATCAGAATTGGCTTCCACCCACACAATTGGTCATTTCTACTTAAGGTCCTCAGAATTGACCTCGACCCTCATAATCGGTCATCCTAGACCCTCAGAATTGTTTGCTCGAACTTAAGGTCCTCTAAATTGACCTCGACCCTCAGAATTGGTTGCTCCCACTTTTGGTCCTCATAATTTACCTCGACTGGCAGAATTGGTCGCTCTCATTTGTGGCCGTCAGAATTGACCTCGACCCTCAGAATTGGTAGCTCCTACTTAAGCCAACAGAATTGGCTTCGACCCAAAGAATTGGTCACTTCTACTTAAGGTCCTTAGAATTGACTTTATCCCTCAAAATTGATCATCCTCAACCCTTAGAATTAGTCGCTCACACTTAAGGTCCTCATAATTGACCTGGACCCTCATAATTGGTCGCTTACCACTTAAGGTCTAAGAATTGACCTCGATCCTTAGAATTGGTCGCTCTAACTTAAGGCCCTCAAAATTGGTCGCTCCCATCTTAAGACCCTCAGAATTTACCTCAACCCTCATAATTAGTCACTCCCACTTAAGTACCTCAAAATTGACCTCGACCCTCAGAATTGGTTGCTTCCCACTTAAGGTCCTAAGAATTGACCTCGACCCTCAAAATTGGTCTCTCAAACTTAAGGCCCGCAGAATTGACCTCGACCCTCACAATTGGTCACTCCATCTTAAGGTCCTCAAAATTGACCTCGACCATCAGAATTGGTCGTTCCCACTTAAGGTCCTCATAATTAACCTCGACCCTCAAAATTGGTCGCCCCACTTAACGTCCTCAGAATTGAGCTCGACCCTAAAAATTGGTCGCTCCCACTTAAGGTCCTAAGAATTGACCTAAACCCTTAAAATTGGTCACACATACTTAAGCCCTCAGAATTGGCTTCGATCCTCAAAATTGGTCACTCCTACTTAAGGTCCTCAGAATTAACCTCGACTCTCAGAATCGGTCACCTCTACTTAAGCACTCAGAATTGGCTTCGACCCGCAAAATTGGTCGTTCCCACTTTAGGTCCTCAGAATTGACCTCGACCCGCAGAATTGGTCGCTTCTACTTAAGGTCATCAAAATTAACGTCGACCCTTAGAATCGATCATCCTCGACCCTCAAAATTGGTCTCTCCCACTTAAAGTCCTCATAATTGACCTCGACCCTCTGAATTGGTCACTCCTACTTAAGCTATCAGAATTGGCTTCGACCTGTAAAATTGGTCACTTATACTTAAGTTCCTCAAAATTGACCTCGACCCTTAGAATTGATCATTCTCGACCCTTAAAATTGGTCTCTACCACTTAAGGTCCTCAGAATTCACCTCGACCCTCAGAATTGGTCTCTCCCACTTCAGTTCCTATAAATTGACCTTGACCCGCAGAATTGGTCTCTCCTACTTAAGGTCCTCAGAATTAACCTTGACCCTATGAATTGATCGCTCCTACTTAAGACATCAAAATTGGCTTTGACCCAAAAAATTTCTCACATCTACTTAAGGTCCTAAGAATTGACCTTGACCCTCAGAATCGGTCATCCTCGACCCTCAGAATTTGTCTCTCCCACTTAAGGTCCTCAGAATTGACCTCGATGATCAGAATTGATTGCTCCCATCTTAAGTTCCTCAGAATTGACCTCGACCCTCAAAATTGGTCTCTTCCATCTTAGGTCCTTAGAATTGACCTCGGCCCACAGAATTGGCCATCCCCAGCATTACCTTAGGCCCTTAAAAATGGCTTCGACCCTCTGAATAGCTCATCCTATGCCCTCTAGGTTCGCGAAATCGACCTCCTTCCCAAAACATCATGTCGTGTCTATTCAACGACTTTCACTTGTTCCAATCTCACCCGTCAAGGGGCTCTATAGACACCACATTCTAAGACCCTAAGTCTCTCCTTAGGTTCCTAGCACCTCCCCAATTCACTACAAAACCTAGGTCGTACTCTTAGTAGAGATCTAGAGGCTATCGGGCCCTATCGAGCCCCATTTGACTCTATCAACTCTATCATCAGAGTGAAAGATCAAAGAATCTATAAAGGGATCTGAATCCTTTTTCCAATGGTCCACCTCGGGCATGAATTGGCATAATGGTTCAGAGGAATGGACCATTTTACTATCGAAAATTGATCTGGAGGCAACCGGACACTCCCGGGCCACGATTTGACCCCAATCAATTTCACCATCAGAGCAAAAGCTCTTTGGATATTCAAAGGGTACTGAAATCCCTTTCCAAAGGTCCACCCCATGCATAAAACAACATAATCATTCAGATGAACGATCTATTTTTCCCAAAAAACTAATTCGGAGGCCACCGGGAACTCTCGAGCCTTCGTGACCAAGGACAACTCTTCAGCTCGAATGAGACTGAATAAATATTTGAAGGGAACTGAATACCCTTTCCAACAATCCACCCCATGTGCAAATTAGTCTTACGGTATGGAAGAACATCCCGTTTTACTCCGAAAGGTGACCAGGCGCTTTCCATCCTCGTTTGACCAAAGTCAACCCTCTGAACCGAGTGAAGCTCTTTGGAACATTGAATTTACTAGCGTAAAATTTCCAAAGGTCTACCCCATGCCCAATTATGACTTACGGTTTGGATGAATGATCCATTATCGTTCCATAATCTCCCATGTAAAGGACCGATGAGCGTTTTCGATCCTCGTTTGACCAAAAGTCAACTCTTGGACTTAGGAGCAGACCAAAGGACACTTGAAGGACTATGAATTACCTTTCTAATGGTATGCCCTGTGAGCGTTTTGAATCTATGGATTGCTTTCTATGACTACTTTTTCAAAAAAATCTCCACGAGACTACCGATTGGCAGGTCCATTTCCTGGCCAATCGGCAGTGTGTCTAGCGTTACCTACTGATTGTCTGGCCTTGGGCTATGCCAATCGTCATCCCCCTACCCTATAAGAATAGGGAATGATCTCACTCCCTTAACGTACCTCAAATCCATCAATATCAATGATCTCAGCAACATTCTCTTACAATCAGAGAAGTTTCCTTGTGTGAAATTCCTTCCCATATTTCCTTCCCATCCTTTTCATACAAAAATTAGCAAAATCTCCTTCTCTCTCATTCAATATTCATCTCAATATTCAAGGTAGCTCATTAAGGATCAAGATCAAGCTTAATTCTCCAAAGAAGGTCTAAGCACCCTTCTTCCTCCTTAAATTTCTTTATATTCGCATTAGTTACATAAATTCTTAATTTAGCTTTTACTTTAGTTAATACACATTAACATATCATCCTCTATTAGTTATATTGCACATACTCTATTTTCTATAAAAAGAAAAAGAAAAAGAGGGTTTCCCCTATAAATTCCAACGGGATTATCCATCACAATTTCTCAAAACTAAAAGTATATTTTCAACACACACACATATAATAAACTCCCATTCTAATCTATGGGATAACCGCACCCTCATGCCACATGCGAAATACGTGGACTTTGATGCATTTATAGGACACGTAGGCATTTCGGGCTAAAACCCGAGACTCGAGTCCAATTTTTACATTTTCGTATTTGCATCCTTTTCAATTATACATTATCCGATATATATCATATTTGTGATTCATATCAGCGTTTTATCTAACAAATATTATCGTTTCATTACAAAGATTATCATCTCGATAAACGCATACATCATATTTTTTAAATATTATTTTGGGAACATTCCTATGGATAACCTCACTATATCTTTTTCATGATATGAGTTGGGCAATTCCAATCTCCATTTATATATACACTCACACACACTTCATAGAGAAATTAAGGAAAATAGTAACACAACCCCATGAGAGACTAAAAGGTTGGGATGGGTGCCTAACACCTTCTCATTCCATAACTTAACACAAGCCCATCAATTTGTTTTTGATGCCGCTCTCTCAAGGAGGCAACATGTTATTTTTCTTGTTTTGTACAAAATAGGTTAGCGACTCCATTTTTTTACCTTACCCCACATCAAAGACGACCGAAGCGCTCCTAGAGAAAGAGGGCACGATACCTTCACCCCCTTTCTCCCCCAGAAAGGAGATAGGATGGACACATGGTGACTATGGGGAGCAGTACTATTTCAAGTACTTGAAAAATAACTGGGTAATTGGTGTGTACAAACTCGTCTCTGTAATTGTCAAACTCTAGTACATAATAATCCAATAAAGATGTGTGATGCTTAGATACTAGCTGATGAAATATACCACGGTTATAGAGACATGCCTGTGGTTGTTGACAACAGAGAAGGGAAAGAACTAACTATAAAAATTATTTTATCACTTGGTTAGTTTATTTGTTGGTCAAACCTAGGCCGTGAACAATGTTTGAAATTTTTTAATATTTGAGAACAAGTTGTAATAATATTTTGTTTATTTAACTTATTTTAATTTGTTTAATTTGAGTTTAAGTTGTGTTGAATAATTTGATTGAATTGTTAATTGTACGTTCTTGTATACAACATGACCTTTGTTTCAACTTATTAATCTAGGTGAATTGAATTTCGAAGATCATTTAATGGATTTTACATAATACAAAGAGTAGATGGGAGAGACTAACCTAATATTCGATAATCATGTAAAGGGTGTTCAAGATTTGTTAATTACGCTTACAAAATTTTTAAAAGTGACAAGATTCCATGTTCATGCACTGGTTGTATGAATATAAAATATAAGTCTTTAGAAGACGTTGAGTTGTATATATTAAGGTGGGGAATTTGGCAAGACTATAATAGATGGACATACCATGGTAAAAATAATGCGCCTTACGTTTTGAAAGAATTATCGGTACCCGATCGTGTAACAAAACCCCACTGAGTGGAAGTGGTACATGATTCACCAACACATCATCCTTTGACAGACATAATTGATAATGCTTACAGAGTCCACCAGCATCAAAACCACCAACCTATAAATATAGATAATGTGCATTATGACCAAGTCAATGAACAAGTTAATGCTGAATTACTAGAGGATGGAGAATACATATGGGTGAAAGTCGATGCGACTAGACGGTTGTTTAAAGATTGCAATGAAGATCACATAGCATTATATGTAATGATTGGATTGCATAATTTGAAGAGTCAATTATTTTGGGGCAACAACGTGAATAAAATTCTTGAATGGGTTAAAGACATTATCCTAAAAGAGAACAGGTTTCCAAACCAGTTAACTAGCATAGATAACACCATGAAGGGTTTGGGTTTGAAGTACAAATCCATTCTTGAATGGAAGTATGACTTCATATTGTACTGTAACAAACACGAAGAGAAGGACGAGTATCCTGTATGCAGTGAGACTATATATGTGACTTATGAGAATAGAAAAGACAAGATTACAAAATATCACGAGTTCTTGCAAGTTCCACAAAAAGTTTAGAAGTATTTTCCCCTCAGGCCACGGTTAAAATAGTTTTTCACTGTACCGTGTGAAAGACCGTATGTGCGATATCGATTCGAATAGTTGCGAAAATTCCAATCACAAACTTATTTAATTAGAGTTAATTTATTAATCAAATCAATTCAGCCCTTAAACTCAATTAACAACTTTCATGTATTGTCAAACCAACATAAGTAAAATATGTGACACAAAGTTCAGGAAAAATCCCCTCAGGGAAAAACCTTTTTATTTTACTATAATTGTAAATCGCAACTTACAGGGTTACAATGAAATACAGGTTGGCACTCAAAAACTAGCAGGCATTGGTCGATGTCATCAGCAATAAGTCCACACTCAGCGAACCTACATGAACCGCAGTTCAGTGTTCAACCCAAGAACACCGCAGCACTCCCTAATGACTCGTAGTCATAAAAATCTATTGATCCTCACTCTACAATAGCACGCAACCCTCGCTTATAGATATCTCCCCACAAAGTATGAACAATAGCAAAGTATGTTTTGGGTTCCATAAAACAACTCACACAAAAGCAATTGGGATTGTGAATTGTAAAACAAAAGTTATGAACCCTCAAATGGTTGGAGAATAGTATCAAGACGTATTCTGTTAAAACCAGTATTTCTCCACCCTAAAATCAGTAGTCTCACACCCTATATATAATAAAATTTAAGGTGGTGACGTGTCAGCAAAAACCTTTGTCATTCGATGGAAGGACGACGTCGTTTGAGCGAGATACGATCTCGTTTGAACCATATACGATGCGGTTAGAATGACATCAAACACGTCTCCCAAAAAGTTTCATTCTTTTAAATATTTTGGAAACCTCAAAACTTAAGACTGTGTACGAGATCAGAAAAGGTTTGTCCAAGACTTTTATAATAAAATGTTTTTGAAAAATAAAAATCATTTATTACAAATTTCAAAAAATCATTTTAACTTTTATAAAAAAATGTCCAAACACTTTTAATGTGAAATGTAAATGAAACTTAAACACATTTTACCAAATTCATCCTTATTGTGATTGAGTGTTGAAGTCTTCTTGTAATTCGGATTCATCTCTTGTAGATGTAATCTTCCCAATTCTTCGATGACTTGTATCAACTTGTAATGGTATATGACATAATAAATTGTGACGGACAATGTCCTTACAAATCTCCCTTTATGTCTATTCCGGTATAAGATAAAAAATATCCGAATTATCAATCTCAAATGACCTACACAAATCTACCCTCCCACAAAATCAAACGAGGAAAGATAAAATGTCAAGTCTTTAAAATTTTCAAATGATGCTTCAACAATCAACTTTTCAAAACTCCAAGCTTTTCTCATCAGGGTGTACAAGCCAAAAATCTTCAATTGTACCTACACACATGAGACAAAGCAAATACCGTGTGATGTATCGAGTTTGAAATGATATAAAGCACAAACATGAAAGGATAATCAAATCTCCCCCATACATAAAAGTCCCCCATAAAATCATAATCCATTCTCCCCCTTTTTATTTGTCCGAAATAGACAAGGAAAATAATAAATCACATAAAGAAAATAGGGGTGTCACGGGAAACAAGGCAAAGAGACTATTTTTTAATTTCTGAATTGTTATTTAAAAATGCAAAAATGATGTTACAAAAATCACACACCATGAATTTACACTAAGACAACAAAATCATGGAAAAATAATGAATGGGTGTGAACACATTCGATAGGAAAATCAACTCAATCATATCATATGTGCAAGATGCATAAGTGTACTACTGTAACACCCCGCGCACCCGGAGAGAGACACGGCGTGCTATTACTATAAAACTAAACAAAATCCATCAAAATCAAGTATAGAGCATCTAAATTTCCACAATTTAAGTATATCAAATCCAATAATTCTTACATCCAAAATAAGGATTACAATAATGTTTCTCTCAAATCTCCAATTATAATTGCACCACCAATTATACAACAAAATAAATCTTCCAATCCGTGCTCTAAAATAATTCTCCAAAATAGCCAATAGCGTCCTAATCCACGCCAACCTGCCACTAAAAGAAAATATAGGGAAGTACACAATATGACAGGAAAGATGTTCAAAAGATATTTATTAGCGGTGAATAAAAGGTAAAAATACGAGTACGAATATTTAAATCAAATGCAAATCTCAATAGCATTTATCAATAAATTTCTCAACAACACATTAATCGGGTCACCAGGCCTCACCCCATCCGCATATGCTTTATCAAGACATAACCCGGGAAGCAGGAATTTTGGCGAGTGCCCAACATCCGTGCCATATTAAAATCTCATAACAACGTTCTCAACAATAATATAATGATGCCACATAATCAAAATAATTCAACAATTATTTCTCCAGATTTCAAAGAATTTAACAATTCAAATATGAGTTCAATTAAACATGAAATCAACGGAATAAACTTGCGAGAGATTTAAAGAGCATATTGTGTAAAATCCCATACCTTAAAATCATCACATGAATCATCACATAAATTCAATTTCAAAATCTGATTACACCATCACGTTCCTCTCGTAAAAATAATCAAATCATATTCTAGCCCCAACACGAGATAACCTCAAATAGTCCTATTTTAAAAACCCAAAAAATCATATCAAAAAATTATTCGAATCGCCAATTCGACTTCAGATTTGGATTCTACACGAAAAATTGAGTCTGTGTGTGTTTTGGATTTTTCTCAAATCTCATTCGAATGGACTCAAAAAGAAGATCTAAACATTCCAAATTGGCTCTTCTCATTCCGCTCGTTTTTACCTCTTTGAATTTCGTTTTTGGCCTGTCTTTTTCATATTCCTTTCCTTATAATCACCCATAATATTTCTTATATAACCCCTCTCTCAAACCCTAGCTTGGATACTAAGCTAACGCATATTACTGTATTGCCCTTTAATTCAAAATTATCAACTTTACATATTTAAACTATTACAAAATGTCCAAAAGCCAATTAAATTTAAATGTTTGATTCGATTTCAAACCAAAATAAATTATATTATCCCCAATTAATAAAATAATAATATTACTAAAATTATATACCATATTCATAAATAAAGCCCTCAAAATTACGGGGTATTACATGCTTCCCCCATGAAAAGGAATTTTGTCCTCGAAATTCGACGAAACCTAATGCCCGAAATAAAATGCTACTCGATTATATTTTTCAAAAATCACACACTAAAGTTCCCAAATCAATTTTCTATCTCCAAAGAAAATATATCTAACCCGCATGTTAGACCCAATACTCAAGACCCGAGGGTTGTCGTATACCTAAACTCTAACACCATCTGTAACACCCCACGCGCCCGGAGAGAGACGCAGCGTGCTATTACTATAAAACTAAACAAAATCCATAAAAATCAAGTATAGAGAATCTAAATTTCCACAATTTAAGTATATCAAATTCAATAGTTCTTACATCCAAAATAAGGATTACCATAATGTTTCTCTCAAATCTCCAATTATAATTGCACCACCAATTGTACAACAAAATAAATCTTCCAATCCGTGCTCTAAAATAATTATCCAAAATAGCCAATAGCGTCCCAATCCACGCCAACCTGCCACTAAAAGAAAATATGGGGAAGTACGCAATACGACTGGAAATATGCTCAAAAGATATATATTAGCGGTGAATAAAATGTAAAAATACGAGTAAGAATATTCAAATCAAATGCAAATCTCAAAGCATTTATCAATAAATTTCTCAACAACACATTAACCGGGTCACCAGGACTCACCCCATCCACATATGATTTATTAAGACAAAGCTCGGGAGGCAGGAATTTTGGCTGGTGCCCAACATCCGTGCCATATTAAAATCTCATGGCAACATTCTCAACAACAATATAATGATGCCACATGAATCAAAATAATTCTACAATTATTTATCCATATTTCAAAGAATTTAATAATTTAAATATGAGTTCAATTAAACATGAAATCAACGGAATAAACTCGCGAGAGATTTAAAGAGCATATTGTATAAAACCCCATACCTTAAAATCATCACATGAATCATCACATAAATTCAGCTTCAAATTCTTATTACACGTTCCTCTCGCAAAAATAATCAAGTCATGTTATAGCCCCAACATGAGATAACTTCAAATAGTCCTATTTTAAAAACCTAAAAAATCAGATCCAAAAATTATTCGAATCACCAATACGACTTCAGATTTGGATTCTACACGAAAAATTGAGTCAGGTATGTGTTTTGGTTTTTTCTCAAATCTCATTCGAATGGACTCAAAAAGAAGATCTAAACAATCGAAATTGGCTCTTCTGATTCCACTCGTTTTACCTCTTTGAATTTTGTTTTTGGCCTCTCTTTTTCAACTTGTATATCAGGTGGGTTAACTATACAGTAAAAAAATTGTAACAAAATATTAGCGGTGGGTTAGCAACACATAACTTTCAACTTTTTTGGCGGGTTAACATGATATATCCATCGATTTAAACTAAAATAATAGTTCATGATAAAAAAAAAAAAAAAAGGAAGAGGTTACCTATTGTATTGAAAAATGTGAATGGAGAGTTGTGTGAATGAAAGGGATCGACGATTGTTATTTAATATTTGAGAGAGTGCAAATTGAGTGAGTTTTTAAATCTAATCTTGACACCAAATAATTTTATACCACCTTGGAGGTGTGATTTTTTTATCCCACTCCTTATGGGATAAAAAAATCACTTGGAATAACTTATTACATCTCATATCCCATCCTAAACTACACCAAACATTGGATAGGATAATTTTATCCAATACGACCCTCTTATACGGCACATCAGATGAGGTCTTAATGCCTATGCATATGCTCACTTCCTATGTTAATCTGTGGAATTTAATGAGTCCAACTTCCATTCAAGTGCTTCATTTAATGGGGAGTTTGATTGCAAACATAGAAAAAGCGTGGAAAATAGTTCGTTTGGATGAGAAGTTGAAAAGTGAGTGGAAAAAGATATGAGTTTTTTATCTTACTTTTTTATTTTCCATGGAAACTAATGTTTTGGTGGGTAAAAAGAAATATTTTTCACTAAAAATGAGGCTTGAGATGAAACACTTGTTATTTGAATGAATATTATTCTTATAAAAAGTATTTGAAATCAAGGTACTAAAAACACAAAACATGAATCAAAACAACTATTTTTTATAAAAAAAATTCATATCAATCAAACACACGCTAAGTAAAAATGATTATTTTACAAGATGTCAATATAGGACGGTATTTATCTTGTGATGTTAGATGCGGACCTCTTCTGATTGGCAATAATAACAAGTTATCGTGTCAGTTTGTAGCTGAATTCAATTACAGGACACTCTCTCTATGTTACATTTTCGATCTCCCTTTCTTAACTTTCTTAAATAATTGACACATTGTCTATTCCGAATAGAATTGTCTCAATATAATTCCTCTCTACCTTTTTGTTTTCTATTATTTAGGTCACAACTCACTTGATTTATAATATGATTGTTAAAATAAAAAATAATTGAAAAATCATCTAATTTTTCTATCGTTTTATTTATCATAAAATCCTTCTTTTGGCAAAAAATATATCACATTTGTAACAATGTACATGAGTAAGAGACCTATTAACATGTAGAGATTTCGATATGAAATGTCATATTCATGTTGGAGTCACTTTACATTATAATAAATTTATACAAAATTCACACGAATGTTTTAGTGTAAGTTGTGCACATTTTTTCACAAGGTTGCTTGAATTTAATTGTTTATGTCAGGTGTGTTATCCATTTCATATCATATACATTTTTTCTCTTTTAAATAATAATCTCATTCTTAAGGCAATTTAATGCTACTAATAATTAAAAGAAAATATGACAATATATCGGGTTAATTATTTTAGTCCTATAAATTGTCCATTTATTTTTTAGTCCAATTTATTTTCAAATAAAAAAAAAATTGATATTAGTGACATTAATTATGCCAACTAGGAAAACTTACATGGCCGGGTCATGTCAACATTTTAAATTCCTTTTCCATCAAGAAGGAAGTAAAATATTGTTGTGACAGTATCACGTCATCGTCGGTGTTGATGCAAAAAATTAGACTAGGGTAATTAATCGATCACATATAAATATAAGTAACAGAAGAAAAAAAATTTAAAGTGGTTCGGCTTAAAGGAAGAGACTACGTCCACTGTTGTGTATTTCTTTTGGGAATGCTCAATTGCCTCTTGTTTCATGTCCCTTGGATGTAGGGTTTACAATGTATTTATAGCCCCCAAGGGGTGTACAAATGTTGGAATATCAAAGGATGGAATGTCTTTATATCGTAGACATTTACATCTGTACAATCATTTATGTATGTAACTGTTGGCATTTTTCTGTCATTGTTAGTTGGTTTTCCTGGTGTTGGTCGGCATCCCTCAGTAGGTCAGCGTGTGTTCGCCGACATCCCTCACTAGGTCGGTGTTACGTCCTTGTTGACTAGGAATAACCTTATACTATATTACACATGTTAGTATCCGATTGGTCCACATAGCAGGATATTTTTGTCTCAACAGAAGCCTTCAATGTTTCATGCTTCAAGTTTTTACAAGATTATGGAACATTTAGCTAAAAAATGTTCCTCGGGCAACAATTTTAGGCTTGGTCGACTGCCGACTTCCCTTACTTGTAAAAATAATGATTTATCTGTGGACATATAATGTGCATGGTATTTTTGTAATTATCCATCAATTTACTAAATCGTTTTTGGGCAAATTCGTCTTTTCTTCCTTTAGCCGCTGCCAGTTCAATCGACGCTGCCTTTTAATCATTATTTTTCCATTTTTTGAGGCAATCTATAAGGAGCAGGAAAAACCACGATCTTTTCTTACCTCAAATTTGCTAAGTGTTTTTGGCTATTGCATCTTCAAGCTTTCTTTTTCTCTCTTGTGCCATCATTTTCCATCCTTCAGTTCTTGTTGAATCCTTAATCTCTATAAGAATTCTTTCTCTTTTCTTCAACTCTTCATCATGGTTTACTCTATTGATTCTCTTGATGAATTCGGAAATGAATTTAAGATTCCCTCTTGAGTTGTTTTAGAACATGCTACTTTGCCTGCTGATTTTTTCTCATTTGCTGAGGGTTACTAGTATCCCTCTATCTTTATAACTGAGTGTGGGTTTACCTTTCCTCAAAACCCATTTTGCCTTGAGTTTTGTCAATATTTTGATGTTGTCCCAGCTAGGGATTCCCTAATACCTGAAGGCCTACAAATGGAGTGTATAAGTTGAATAAAATTCATAGAAACTATTTTGGAATTCTAGAAATAATGTTTTGTTACAAGTGGGTGACTAGTGACACCACTTTTTATTTAAAGACTAGGGAAGTAAATAAAGCGTTAGTAGTCAATCTTCTAGACTCCAATAGGGATTATTTTGAGCATGGAGTTATTGTAAAAAATTGAAAATATGTCGCTTTGACTGCAAATGCTAAGTACCATGGGTCTAGATGCCATCATTTTGTCAATGGGATAGGTTATTCCTTATTTAACTATCTTGCCCTGTACATACTTATTTAAATGTAATAGTAATTGTTGCTCTAAAAATTTTGATTGCAGTTGCTGAGAAGAGAAGGTGCCTAAAGGAGAGTGAAGTGAACCTCAAGGAGTTGAAATTCATTTGGCTACTTCATCAGAGGATTGACGAGGAACACATTAGGTATGAATTCAATTTACTACAGTACAAGAATAGGATTTCCTCCTTTGCTGCTCGTCCCCCAACATCCATTCCTTCCTCTGTAATATACCTTGAACATGAACCTCTTTCTACGTTCTCTGCTACTGCACCTGGAAGTGGTGATCTTGCTTCTCATTCCCCTTCTTCCTTGGATTCAAATTTACAAAGATGAAAAAGGAAATTTCCCAACACTTTGGGAGACATAATTGTCCATGCCTCTTTCCAAACAAGCTAATGAGGGGATGAAAATAAAGATGAAACTAGGAAGAAACCCCCAATCAAGAAAACTGAAGAGAGCCCCTCGAAATGAATAAGGAAAGGGCTTCATTCTAAGTTAGCATAAGGTTCTCCTGCCCTTCCTGAACAGCGAGAGTCAGTCGATATATCTTCTTCTACCTCTCCAATGGTCCTTAGCCTATGATTAAAAAAATAACTAATAAAGTCTAGGACTTTACCAAACCATAAGGGTGCTATCGCGGCATTGCCTTGTTCTAAAAGTTCTGACGGGGCTACTTAAATCTTTGCTCTGGTATATTCTTTTACCTTCTTTATTTTTCTATCTCTTTATTTGTTCTTCATAATAATGACTTTCCTTGTTGTCTTTATGAAGTTCCTCATTGACTTTAATTTCATGCTTAAGAAAGATGAGGCTTTAAGAGCTTCTTCTGGGGAAGTTGAAGAGGATTTTAATGAGCTAAAAAAATCAGTAATTAATTCCCAATAAGCACTGGACAATGAATAAAAGAATTCAAAGGAGAAGATAAAAGTTATTGAAGGAGCTGCTAAAATTGCTCGGGGTCTAGATGATAAGTTAAAGAAGGGCATGGATGCTGAGAAAGTCAAGGTCGCCCAGCTACAGAAGGATTTAGATGTTGAGAAGGCAAAAAGGACTAAGGGTAGGGAGGTTGGCTTCAATAGACGCTGTGATAAGGCCATAGGACCAGCTTCTTCACGAATTGAGTTTATAAAGAAGAAATGATTTAAGGATGGTTAGTCAGCTATCTTGGTGGAGGTCAGTACTCTAAAGGAATCCGAGTTGTTCTTGTGACATGATCTTAGGGACCCTCCAAACATGGACGAGGAAGTTTATTATGATAGGGGTTTTAATGAATCCCTTATGTTTGCATGAGGATTATGAGAAGAAATACTAGTACCTAAGTGAAGGTTGGGGCTTTGAGCAAAAGTTAGATAATTTTGCCTCCCATTTTCGAAGGTAAGAATTCATGTATAATCGTGGAGTGGAGAAAGCAAGGTCCATCGCCAAGCTTCTGGAGGAAGAGAACAACAATTTGAGAAATGAACTTGATTTCTTGAAGTTGTCCACTACTATTGTTGCCACCAAGTATGAGGGTCATTTGTTCTTGGAAGTAGAGAATGCAAGGTTGAGTGAGGAATTGGAGGCCTTGAAGAAATAAAAACCTTATTCTTCATCTTCCTGAGGTAGAGTCAAACCTGGACGAGGTACTACAGAGGAAATCAGGACCCAAAAGACCCTTACCAATCAAGATGCATAACTAAAATCCAAAAATCAAACCATTACTGATATTTTCCAGAAGCTACAGGCCTTGTTAGAGTAACTATCCACTTAATCATCTCAGTTACAAGCTAAGGATGGAGTGTTGAAGAAACCGCATTATTAGGTTGACAAATTGACCTTTCAATTCCATAAATAACTAAGGGAAGTCTAGATGGAAGGTTACAATGAATCTCTGGGGCATCTTGATGACAAGCTTCAACAAGCTAAGAATGAGAGATATAAATGAAGTTGGATGAATGTTTTGACAATGATGAAGGTGGATCAAAATAACCATCTGTGGGGATGGTATGATCCAGGATTGCTTGATGATCCTAAATTAGATTTCAACTGAACTCATGTCTAACGTATTCCTCAATGGTTGATTTAAAAGTACATGGGAGAGTATAAGCTTCATAATGAATTAGGGATCATCCGACCTCCTCACCTGCTTGATCGTCCCAATAGCAGCAATGCTAAAATGCTTCAGGATTTTAACTTCATTAATTATCCTTACACTTTAGATGATCCTCCTACTGGAATGGATCCTTTTTCCAAAGCTAAAGGGAAACATCCTGCAGAATGAAGCTTTGTGCTTTGTTTTGTTAACACATTTATGTAATTAATTATATTTAATGAAATAAAAGTTTGATCAGCTTATCTTGTATTGTATGTGTAAGATTAATCCTTTCTTTCCCATTAGTTCTAGTAATACACTTAGATTAAAATCTAAATTGAGTATCAATTAGCAACGAATTCATATGTTCTACTAGCATACCTAGATTAAAATCTAAATTTAGAGATAGTTAGATGAATACATAGGTTCTACTATCATACTTAGATTAAAGTCTAAATTTAGAGCTAGTTACCCATGTGTCTCCAAAGGTTTTTCCATTGAACCCAAGTGTTAGGTTTTTGCATTAGATACTAGTGGTGTGACCAGGAGTATGTGGAATATGTTCTTACATTCCTCTTTAGGAATCTTTGCAATGCTCTTCCTGCACTTTGCCCAATACGATAAAGATTTTATTTTATCCTTACGTTTGTGGACCAAGTTTCTTGAGGGCTTAGCGTCATGTTGACTTGGACTTTGCATACCATCGATCAAGTTTGTGGATTTTCCGAGCAACTTATTTCTTATGCCAAGCAACTCTCTTGTATTCTTATGGTCTCCCGAGCATCTTTTAGGAAAAGATTTTCCTAAATTGAGCAACAAATTGAAGTTTTTAAGGTAATAACTTCAATCACTTCTAACTTTCGTCAATTTTCATCAATTTGAAGTAGTAATGCATAGCACTAGTACTTCCAAAAAATTTAAAAACAAAATTTAAAAGAACATATTATTTTATTGATACTGAATTTTGATTTCAAACTGATTTCAACTGATAACATCATTGGTAATATTTTCTGAAATGCTCAACGTGCCATGGGTTTTTGAATTCTTCGCCTTCTAAGGTTTCAATTCGATAAGTTCCAGGTTGGATGACTGCTGAAATATGATATGGCCCATGCCAATTTCCCTCAAGCTTGTTATTTTTCTGCAGCACTTTCTCTAGCACATAATCTCCTTCCTTCAAGTTGGTCGGTTTCATCCTTTTATTGTAAAAATGGGTCGTTCTCTATTGGTAGGCTGCATTACTTAGGGCGGTATCTTCTCTTACTTCTTCCATCATATCTAGATCCAACCATCTTAATAGGTTACTTACGGGAGAATTAAAATTTAAAACTCTATGGGATGGTAAACCCAATTTAGCAGGTATGACAACTTCAGTCCCAAATGCTAACATATATGGGGATTCTCCAGTTACTATTATCGGGGTTAATCGATATGCCCACGAGACAGAATATAACTCATGTATCCAGTTTCCCTTGGCATCATCAAGACTTTTTTTCAACCCGTTAAGCAAAGTTTTGTCCATAACTTCAGTTTGTCCATTACTCTGAGGATGTCCTGGAGCTGAATGTAATTTTTTAATATTGGACTGAGCACAGTAAGTTGCAAATTCATCATTGTTAAATTGTGTTCCATGGTCGGTAATGAAAGAATAAGGTAACCCATACCTACATATGATGCTTTTCCATATTAACTAATAGACCTTTTCATAAGGCGTGTCTATTAAGGGCTCTATCTCAACCCATTTTGTAAAATAAACCACTGCGACAATCAAGTACTTAAATCTTCCTCGGGTGGTCGATAATGGTCCGACCAAGTCTATACCCCATGTGGCAAATGGACATGGTGAAGTTATTGGAGTGAGAACAACCTGTGGAGTCTTTTTAATGGTGGAGAATCTTTGACATTTATCACATTTCATGGAAACATTTGCACAGTCTGCTCGCATTGTTGGCCAGTAATATCCTTGCGCACTGATTCTCTACAGAAGTGTTCTCCCTACTATGTGAGCTCCATATGATCCTTCATGTACCTCCTGAATTAGGTCTTGGACCTCTGATGGATACACACAGTGTTGCAAATTGACTGTTAGTCCTCTCCTATACAAAACACCTTTATCTAGTACATACTGAGCTATTTTATACTTCAACTTCTTTGCTTCCACCATATCTGTTGGTAGAGCTCCATCTTCAATATATGCTCTGATGGGGTCCATCCATGATGGCCCCATGTCTATGGCAAAAAAATTTATCATCAGATCTTCATCTATGCTTCTATTGGTTAAAATCTCAATGGGGATAGTTCGTTGGAGTTCAATTCTAGTAGCTGAGGCTAACCGAGCAAGGGAATCAGCTCGAGGATTTTCCAACCTTGGGATCATATTCATCCGATCAGTAAGCAATTTTAAAATTATATCCATCTCCTTGGATAAATACCTAGTTTTTAATTCTCCCTTAGCTTCATATAAAGCCAATACTTGGTTCACCACCAGCTGAGAGTCACTTTGCGCCATAACTTACTTGTCACTCAAGGGCTTCATACTCTGCTTCATTATTTGAAGCCTGGAATTCAAAACGGAAGTCATACTCAATATCAATACCCTCAAGAGTGTTAAGTATTATACCTGCTCCGCTGTCGGTTGCCAAAGATAACCCATCAACATATAAATTCCATATTAGGGCATTCTTGTCAAACGTTTGGTCGATTAAATTCCTATAGTAGAATATTTTTCCTCTTACTTTTTCATACTCCCTGGTTATCTCTAGTGTTCGGGAAAAGGAATCTGGTAGGTTAGTAGCTGCTTCTTTTGAAGAAGGTTCTTTGGAAGCTTTCTTGTTAACATCACTTCCTCCTGATTCTTGTTCGGCCTGTTCACTTTGGTGTTTGGGGACCTCAAAGTAAGTGAACTCAGCTATAAAAGCTGCCACTTCTTGGCCTTTCAAATAAAACCTTGGTTCATATATGATATCATACTCCCCCAATTCCATAGCCCATTACATTAATCTACCTGATTTCTCCGATTTATGCAAAGCCTGCCTTAAAGGCATATCAGTGTAACTACGATTGTATGGGCTTGGAAGTAAGGTTTCATATGTCTAAATGCTTCAATCAATGATAATGCCAGTATCTCCAAATAAGGGTACCCAATTTTTGCTCCTCGAAAAGCCTTATTAGTATAATAAACGGGTTTTTAAACTATATTCTCTTATCGGATCAATACAGAACTTACGACCGAGTGTAGGTATAATTTTTCACCGGTGATTGGTCGGGAGAGCAATGGAGGTGACCCCAAATACCTTTTTAATTCGATAAAAGCTACTTCACATTCTTCATTCCATTCAAAACTCTTTTTGATTACCTTGAAGAATGGCAGGCACCTATTTATAGCTCGTAACACGAATCTGTTCAGTGATGCTACTCATCCAGTTAGCCTTTGCACCTCCTTCTTGCAATTTGTGGATTGCATTTCAATTAATGCCTTGATCTTATCTGGATTTGCTTCAATTCCCCTTTGATTTACTATTTACCCAATGAACATTCCTTCTTGCACTTTAAAAATGAACTTGGTCGGATTCAACTTCATCTGGTGCTTTTCAAGTTGATCCAAAGTCTGGATGGGGTCGATAATATGATCAGATGCCTTTTTGCTCTTTATAAGCATATCATCCACGTAGAATTCCATATTCTTACCTATTTTCTCCTCGAACACCTTATTCACCAGCCTTTGATATATAGCACCTGCATTTTTTAAACCAAAAGGCATAAAATTATAACAATATGTTCCTTGGGGAGTGATGAAAGAAGTTATTTCCCTATCTTCAGGCTTCATTTTTATCTAGTTATAACCAGAATAATCATCCATAAAACTGAGTAACTCTTGTCCTGATGTAGCATCCACGAGCTGATCTATTCGGGGAAAATGAAAGTGATCCTTTGGGCATGCTTTATTTAAGTCTGTGAAATCTACACACATTCTCCACTTGTTGTTTTTCTTTTTTACTATAACTACATTGGCCAACGAATCTGGATATTTCACTTCGGTAATAAGAGTTACCTTAAGAAGCTTTTATACTTCTTCCTATATGGCTTGGTTCTTCTCGAGGCTGAACACTCTTTGTAATTGCTTTAGTAGTTTAACTTCTTTATTTACATTGAGCTCATGGCAAAGGAAATTTGGATCTATCCCATGCATATCTTAGTGACTCCAGGAAAACACATGATTTCTCTGTCTAAGGAAGCTTACCAATTCATGTTAAAGAAAAGGATCTAGTGTTGTCCCTATCTGAGGGATGCACTTCGATTTGTCATTGTCTAACACAAGGCTTTCAATTGCTTCAATAATCTATCCCTTTACCATCTCTGTTTTCTCCCTTGGGTCTAAGGTTTCAACCTCAGATTCCTCATCAAGCTCAGAAGTATCCACTTGGTAGGTAGTGGATTTCTTCTTTATTTCTTCCAAGTCTTCTTGCCTAGTAGAAGAGTAGTAACACTCTCGATCTACTTTCTAATAACCTTTTATAATTCCCACACCCAAGTTAGTAAGGAATTTTAAACACTGATGGTCATTGGATGGTACTACCTCAAACTTCTTTAGCCCTACTCTTACCATGATTATATTGTAATATGAATGGAGATTTTTATCCATTACAAAGAAACAGATCTTCTCTATTCGGCTATTTGGCCATGTGTTGATCATCACCTCCATTTTAAGGGTTCCCAAAAGAAAGACTTACTCACCTGCAAAGCCTATTAGTTGTCTATGACAGGGATCTACTTGGCTGAGTTTAAAATCCAAGTTACTAAAACAAGGATAAAACATGATATCCATCGAGTTACCATTATCTACTAGGACTTTAGAGACAATAATTTCTTCCTTTCAGACTTTTATTACTAGTGGGTTGTTGTGAGGATACAGTACCCCTGAGAGATCATTTTTAGAGAAACCAATTTCTATTTCATCTTTTTAACCTTCCTTGGTCGATCTTCCTCCGCAAGGTTGATCCTCTGTATGTACGAGCAAGCTTGTGCCTTATTGAGGTAAGCTTTTTGTTTTTCTGTATGATTTCCTCCTTTTACATCTCCACCTGTAATCATTTTTTAATCAAAAGAACCAAAACTGATACAGAATACCTCGCGTTCTGGTTACCAGTTTTTTTTAGGAGATCGGGATCGTCATCCTGGTCATCTTCATGAGTTCTTTTCTTCTCCTTTTTGGGCTTGCAAGGAGATTTTGATCTATGCCAACTTCCTTTATTGTTCTGCCAATCAACATACTGATTCAGCTTTTCTCATTGGATGAGAGTTTCAATCTCATTTTGAAGAGCTATGCAACGCTCCATCATGTGACCATGTTCCCTGTGGAATTAACAGTACTTAGTCTTATACCTCTTAGTCGGGGAACTTCTCAACTTATCAAGCCAACACACATATTTGTTATGATTGATTTCTTCCAAAACATGGTGAATTCCATGGTTAATAGAGTATAATCATTGTACTTAATGAGTCACTCCAAAATTCCTTTTTGTTTTGATTCCCTGTGTTTTATCATTTTTTCCATCAATTTTTGTGCCCGAGCTACGCTTAGCCTCCATTTCTTCCTCGGCATTCATGATCTTGGTTGCTTTAGCCATCAATTCTTCCATTGTCTTCGGAGGGTCTTTGGCAAGAGTGTAATACTATTTTTTAGGGAGCAGTCCCCTCATAAGGGCAGTTATTTCCTCATAATTCACAACTTCTAGTTTTTCATTATTAAAACGAGTGATGTAATCTCTGGTGCTCTCTCCTTATTTGTGTCTTACACTAAGAAAGTGTGACACCCTTTTCACAGGCTTTACTCCAAAGAATTTTTTTAATGAATTTCTCAGCCAGTTGGTTGAAGCTAGAAATTTGTCCTTGAGGAAGAATATTATACCAGATTTGGGTAGATCCAGTAACGGTTCCAGAAAATGCTCTACACCTCATTTCGTCGGGGATGACATAAATGTCAGTAGTCGCTTGATAGTGTTCCATATGGAGAACTAGTTCAATTTTTTCATCATATTTAGTTATTACTACTTGAGCCTTGACTTTGCTGGAGTAGGGAAATCCACAATTTCTTGCACAAACGGAGACCTTTTTACAAAGCTCCTTTGTAGTGGGTTTTTGGCCTTCACCATTTCTCCTAATATGTCTTCCAATCTCTGTATGGAGCCTTTCCATGCATCATTGTCACCGGATATATGCATTGTAACCTTGTTATTTTTTTAGCTTTCTTCCTAAGGTTGTTGCTCGGTCCGAGCAGCAGGTCATCAAGAATTTGATCTAGACTGGGTTGTGCCTTCCCTTTGATCCGATGGTCGTCAGGTGTTACCTGACATTTCTTGAGGAACATTCCAATCCCCCCTGGGTCCCAAACGATCGAAGGGAGAAGAACGACTTAATCTCTCTAATGCACTTGGCTTCTCTGGAGAATAAGATTGTCTGTGGAAATATTTTAATGTCCTGAGCAATGAATTTAACCTTGGATGGTTGGAAATATCTCTTACCGTCATTGATTGGATGCGCCAACCACCTCTTGGTGGGGGTGGTGGCATATTTCGCTAAGAAAATAGAGCAGGTTCCTCGACTTTCATATTTTGTGCAAGTTCTCTAATAGTATCTTGCATAGCCTCTTGGACTTTTGCGAGACTGGCTAGAATTCCAGTTAAATCGTTTACATATGGAGGAGCAGAAGGGACAGGTGGAATGCCTTCATTCCTGAGACTTGATTCAGTAATATCATCCATTTAGATGTTTGAATGAGTGAGATCGATTAGAAATATCTTTCCCATAGACGATGCCAATTTATTGACGCGAAAAACTAGAGTAGGCTAATTAATCGATCACAGATAAATACAAGTAAGAGAGACAAAATATTTTTAAAGTGGTTCGGCTTAAATAAAGAGCTTTGGATGTAGGGTTTACAATGTATTTATAGCCCCCATGGAGTGTACAAGTTCTAGAATATCAAAGGATGGAATGTCTTTATATCGTAGACGTTTACATAGGTACAATCATTTATGTATCTAACTATTGGCATTTTTCTGTCATTGTTGGTTGGTCTTCCTCGTGTTGGTCAGCATCCTTCAGTAGGTAGGCATTTCGTCCTTGTTGACTAGGATTAACCTTATACTATATTACACATGTTATTATCCGATTGGTCCATGTAGCGGGATAATTTTTGGTCTCAACAATCAGTGTTGTCATGGCACTGCCATACTAGCATTCTTATTTGTCCGATTAATGTCACTATTTTCTACATCAATGTCAATATAAAGACTAATTTATTTAGTTTTTTAAAACAAACTGAACAAAAAATTTAATTAAAAACAAAACATAACCTCTTTTCCCTAAAAGTTTTTTAAAAAAATCACTTATTTTAAGGAATAGCAATTTAACGATAGTTTTGAAAGAAAAAGAAGTTCATTTTATAAATATTTAATTAACTCATGTGACAAAGGTGATTGAATTATAAAAAGGAATATTTATCAACGATAAATAAAATTATAATTTAGTCATATGAAAAATATAGAGAGGTGAGAGAAAATAATTGATGTGGGTAAATGGAGCTTTGTATGAATGTCAACTGTAACTTATGGCAACGACATGTTGTGTCACTAAAGCTGGTAAAGAAGAACCCTCATTAGATCTTAATTTATAAACATCTGAGCAATAAATGCATTCTATAAAGAAAAATAATCTCCAAGGTTAAAGTGTGGATTTTAAATATATATTAACAAATTAAATTGAAAAGAAAATAAATCAAACACAAGTTGTGTGTAGAAGGGATAAATGGCCATTTTGTTACTTTAATATTATTCGAGACAAATTTTTTTGCTAAATAAGTTAAATACGTTATTTTAAAAGTGCCGATTGAATGCCAAGCAAATTCGAATTAAGTTGGAGCACCAAAGGATAAATATGATAAAACTGGGGTAAAAGTGTAACTTCTAATATTTGTTTGTAGCAAATTTATAATATATTGATTAACATTCTTATTTTATGAGTGTGCTTAATTTTTGGTAAATTCTCGAACTCTAATAAAGGGACTAAAGTGAAAATATTGAAGTTTAGGGGTGATATGTTAATTTATATATTTCATTTGCTCAAAACTGTGATCATGCATCATTTTTATATTTTTTAGGACTCGTGCAAAAAACTTAGTGCTTTAAAAGTTAAGCTTGATTCAAGTGAAAATTAATCATAACAAGTACTACATCATTAACTCGAAAATCAATTTTGGGGGGAATTGGATACTAAGGGTGTGTTTGATAACAAAGTTGTAAAATAACTGAAAATTAGTTCAATTTCATGTAAAGTTGAAAAATGAGTGAAAACAATAAGACTAATATGGTGTTACTTTTGAAGTTTTACATGGAAATCAATTCTTTGGGGTTTGGGTAAAAAATGTTTTCATGAAAACGATAAAAATATGAAACACTTTTTGTATGTATGATCATTATTTTTACATAATGTATTTGAAATCAAGAACTGCAAAAGTAAAATAAGAACTAAAATTACTATTTTCGATGGAAACTAATTCCATGACAATCGAACGGACCCTGAGAGAAAGAATTTGGGTCATATTTGTTTTCTACACATCACAATAAGTACACAATTATTTATATGGTCAACTTGTTTAAGTGTAACAACTATTATCAACAGTTATTTAAGGGAGATATGGCATGAAGTTCAAAACACATTTGATAAATATTAACCATTTCATACCAAACATCAATCACGTGGAGTAGAAACCATGATATATTAAAGTTTCAAAAAGCAATGTATGGAGGCATTCGGGTTAAGTTATAATAAATTTTTAAACACAACAATTGAATCAAAAGTCAATAAATATGTACCAATGGAATTTTTTAAACAATAATATAGCAATTCGATTTATGATCCCCAACCTATACATTTAGGTACTCATGTTAAATACACAACTAATAAAGAAAGCAAGGAGATGAATAGGATACCAAAACATTAAGGATGACACCAACATTTTTTTTCAATAAAAGCCTTTCGAGTCTTTAATACACAGAGCAATAATGACATAACCTTAAATCGACTTTAAACACCTAATATTAATAATATATGGTTGAAGAGCGCGCATGCAGGAGAGAGAAAGATGCCTTTAAAATAAGGGAATTTTTTTTAGTTATATTGCAAAACAATATGGATCCAAATGTAAAAAAACCATAATTTTTGTGTGTAATGACGGCAATATATCCATGCCCATGATTTTCCTATCTTGTAATTGTCAAGGGTTGGATAAGTCCTCGATAATTCTTTCTCTTCAAAACATTTGTGTTTTGAAGAGACGAGAGGTGGGGTGTCTTTTTTAGATAAAATCTAAAAGCCAAAGAGTTTTGTTTATATAAAGGTTACTCAAGTTTGATGCGGCTGCGTGGGTGTATCTAGTAAGAATTTTTGGTGGTATTTGCCTTCAATATACGAAACATGTTTCCATTCATTTTTTGGAGAAGTCCAAGGACTGCATCGACATTATTATTAATTGTGAGTTGGGGGTAACAGAGTGTTTGAGGGTCACCTTCACTTATGGAAACCCATATTTCTAAATTAGAAAGCTTAATTGGACAGGCTCTCTTTGATGGGTGCCCACGTTAATAGGCCTTGGTTGTGTTTAGGGGATTTCAACGACATCGCAGCCCAACACAAGAAGGCGGGGAAGCTGCCGAAGGCTAGCAGAGAAATTGATTTCTTTAACCATATAATCAATATGTGCCACCTCATGGAATTATATGAAAAGGGATGTAATATGACTTGGAATACAAAAAGGGACTCTGAGGCCATCGTGAGAGAAAAGTTGGATAAGGTCTTGTGCAATGTCGAATGGCAGATTAAATTCCCTAATTGTGAATTCATTGCCTTCCCATCTATTGGTTCAGACCGCAATCCCATTTTGAATGAAAATTCTAAGGTATCCATGAATGGGCAGGGTGGGTTTAAGTTTGAGGTGTTTTGGTTGGAAAATAGCGAGTTTTGGTTGGAAAATAGCGAATGTCGTAAGGTGGTTAGTAAAGCTTGGGCTCTCCCCGTCTCGGGGTCAGATATGCACAGGTTGTCCTCAAAATCCTTCAATACTGAGGCAACCCTAACTAAGTGGAGAAAAATTTAATTCAAAAATTCCAAGGTTGAAATTATGAAGCTATAGGGGTAACTGAGCGACCTTCAATCCTGTACAGAAGAAGATTATTGCAATGGAATGGTAACGTCCATTACTAACAACATCAAGGCTTTATGGGTGAGGGAGGAAAAATTTTGGGCAGTTAGGGCAAGGGTGAAATGGCTCCAATGTGGGGACAAGAACTCCAAATTTTTTCATGCTACTACCATTCAACAAAGGTAGAAGAAGGCCATTGTTATACTCAAGGTGGGAATTGATTCTTGGGAAGACGATTCAAGGGCACTAGAAAGTCACATCACAAACTACTTACAAGAGTCGTTCACCTCTGTTGCCTAGGGAAACTCTAGTAGATGAATAATGATTAACTAAATCTCGTTTCAATTGAGGATCTTAGGTAGGTTGTGTCCGATTTAGGTCCTTCAAAATCCCCTGGGCCAGACGGGATGATTGTTTTTTCCTATAAAAAAATTTGGGATGATTTTAAATGGGACTGTTGATGTAAAAAATTAGATTTGATCTAATTTATTAATCACAGATAATTATGAGTAAAGAAATAAGACAAGAGATTTTTAAAGTGGTTTAGCCTTAAGGAAATAGCCTACGTCCACTGTTTTGTATTACTGGGTGTCTTTCCTTGGTTTCGATTATTCTCGCTTACCCTACCAAGAGGGTATTACAATGTATTTATAGCCTTTGGGCCGTCAATGTGAATAGATAGTAGGCCTTTATCGAATAGGCGTTTACATCTCTACATGTTAAGGAATGACTGTAATACAATAAGCATTGAATCTGTCTGGTCGTTTGGCATTGCCAATAAGTTGCTCGGTATGCTTGGTAGCTCGGTACGCTAAGTAGCTCAGTACATTGAGTAGCTCGATACACTGAGTAGCTTGGTACATTTAGTAGCTCAGCATTTGAACTTGTGGCATGTTGGATGATGCATGTCTTCATATAATTGGTCCACGTCATCTGACTAATTTTTGTATCAACAGAAGCCCCCAATGTTTCACAATTAAAGCTAAATGTGAGAGTGTGGAATATTTTACCCAAAAAGTTATTCGGGAACATTTCCCATGTCTTGGTTAATTATAGACCTTCCACACTTGTAAAAAATTCACTTTTCGTAACAGTTTTGAACGAGAAATGGTAAATTTGTAATTTTTTTGAGTTCTAGTGAACACTTGGGTATTTGTATCTTTTTCCTCTGATTAGCCGTCGAGAACGCAACTGTCATCACTTTTGATCATTACTTTTCTCGTTTTTCGAGATGACATACATAAAGACGATAAAATCTGATTGTCTTCTACCTTTTGCCATCTTTGTTTCCAAAGTCCTTATTTTCTCATTTTTCTCCTTACAAACATTCTTTTTGTCATCTATCTTAGCTGATTCCTTAATCTTATGCAATAATGTCTTCCTTCCTTCTTCTTTATTTGCTTTAGTCAGCATGGTTTATTCTATTGAGTCATTGGATAAGTTTATAACCGAGTTTACGATTCCTTTCTGGGTTGATTTGGAAGAACCTACTTGTCCTTGTGATTTATTTTCTTTACTTGAGGGACACTGGTTTCTCTCTATTTTTGTAGCGAAATGCGATTTTTCTTTCCTGCCTAATCCCATGTGTTTGGAATTTTGACAATACTTCGATATTGTACCTGCAAGAGTAGTTTCAAATACATGGAGGGTAGTTAATGGCGTACATAGGCTAAATCAAATACATGGAACTCATCTAAGGATTCCTAAAATTATGTTCTGTTATAAATGGGTCATCAGTGACACCACTTTTTATTTAAAAACTAGGTATGTTAACAGAGCCTTGGTGGTCAATCTCCCTGATTCTAATAGTGATTATTCTGATCATGGGGTTGTGATGAAAAATTGTCAACACCCCCCATTAAATGGAGATGACGTGTACCAAGGTCCCAGATGTCCACCTTATGGCAATGGGATAGGTTGTTCTTTATTTTTAAACTAACTCTGTTTATGTTTGATAAAATATTCCACTGACTTTTGCTTTCTACAATTTTAATTCACAGTTGACGGTAAAATAAAACCCCCAAAAGAGAGGGTTATTAATATAAAACAGTTGAAGTTTATTTGGGGTCTTCAACAATCAATTACTGGGGAACACATGAGATTTGCTTCCTATTTCTTAGAATACAGGAACACCACTTATTCCTTTATTGCTTGGCCTATTTCTCCTCCTTCTTTAGTGATTAATCTTAAGCAAGATCCATCATCTTCATCAGTTATTGAATAATCTTTATCTGATTTGAATACTGCCATTACAGATCTGATGACAAAGAAGAGGAAAGTTCTTGATCTTTTTGTTAAGATTATTCCTGGTGCTGAAGGGGCAAAAAATAACAAAGAAGATGTCTCAACTGAAGGGATAAAGAAAAAGGATGCCGCTCCATCCAGGGGCAACTACATCTGTTAAGGAGGTTACCAATAAGCCCCCTGCTGCTAAAAAAGAGGCAGCACCTTTAATTGAAGAGGCTGCACCTTTGAGAAGACTAAGAAAGGGTCTTGATGAAAAGGCCATTGATGTTGCTACTCAACCTGTTGGGGTTGAATTACCTTCCTTGAATGCGTGTCCTCTGTTATTCATTACTCCTGGTTTGGCCAGGAAATTGATCTGGTCTGGAAGTCTCCCAGATCACAAAGCTACTGAAACCTCTACTCCTTAAGGGGAAGTCTCTGATTTGGCAGCCCAACACCTTACATCAGTAAGGGTTATTTTACCTTGACATTTCAGTTCTTCTTTCAATTTTCATATACTTACTTGAGTTTCTCTTTGTGTTGCAGTTTTTGGTGTATTTCAATAATATTTTGGAAAAGGATTAAGCTATAAAAGATGTTTCCTCTTCCAATGAAGTAAAAGAGGCCCTTATTGGGTTATAGAAATCTTTAGAGGACTGCCCATAAAAATATGAAGATGATAGAACATCATGGAAGAATAAAATCGAGGATACTAAAATAGCTCAGTAAAAAGTTATGGATACTGCAAAAGAGGTAGAGGAGAAATTGAAGGTACCTACTACCAGCAAGGAAGAAGCTGAGAGCAAGCTTGAAGATTCTAAATGGCATAAGAAAGATCTTGAGGAGAGGGTACAGTCTAATGAAGAGCTACTTAAGGAGAAGATTTCCTCGGAGAGGACGAAGAGGAAGTTTGCTGTGAAAAATTCCTTTAGCTTTGGCTAGGATAAAGGGTGGAATAAAGCTCTAACTGCTGCCTCTACTCAAATTGAGTATGGAAGTTTAAAATTCTTCAAGGATGGATGGATTACAGTGCGGAAAGAGCTGAATATTACTAAAGACTCTAAATTATTTCAGAAACATGTCCATGGCCCTCCTTCTACCATTAGAGAGGAATATGAAGATGAAGCTGGATCTGATGAATCTTCTTTGATGGTGGTCGAGCAAACACCTGTTGCTATTGTCCCTAGCCTTCCGAGAAAGCCCAACAGGCATCACCTTCCTCTGAACAAGATCCTCTACCTTCCGAGCAACTTCAACAACCAACTCATTCTTCAAAATCACTGAGAAGGTGGGGGGATAAGGAGAAGGTGTAAAGTTGTTCAGCAGTTTTTCTTTTATTTTATATCTTTGAGTGTACTTAACTTCATTTTGATCAATAAAATTGAATCTTTACTTATATGGAGTTCCTCTTCTGCTATTAATTATTACTGTTGTTGATCTGTCTTTGCTTTTCTTCGCTAGTTTGTTGCTAGGATGGAATTTTTTTGTTCTCATGATTTCTTCCTGCTAAGAAGGTATACTGACTTATTCAAAGCTGGTCACATGAATTTATTCGAGGAAAAAATAACTGTAATATTAGGTGATGATGCCTCAGAACAAGCAAAGAGGCTTATCAATACTTGAAGGTTCTTCTTAACCGAGCTATGGCGAATAACGCGGCCCATTATGAAATAATTGAGGAGCTCCAAGCTGAACACAAAAAAGCTAATGCCCTTCTTCATGAAAGTTATGAGAAGAAATACCAACAGTTGAGTGCTGATCGGGGCTATGATAGATTCATTTCTGCCTATAATAAAAGAGAAAGTGTTCTGAAATTCGAAATTAAAGAGAACAGAAACATCGCCAAACTGCTGGAGGAGGAAACTAACATTTTAAGAGAAGAATTGAGATAGTTAAAATATATTTCTTCTTCTGGAGCTATAGTCCCAGTTAATGATGATGGTATTTCCTTTTTGGAGACTGAAAATGCTTCATTAAGAGAAGAGTTGGAAACTTTGAAAAGAATTAGACATGTATCCACTTCTCGAGGTAGAACAAGAGCAGGTCGAAGTAGTACTGGAGAGAATACAACTCGACAAGTTTTAGAAAATCAAGTTGCTCAATTGAAGACAAAAAATCAAGCTCTGGCAAAGATGTCCCAGAAGATTCAAACTCTTACAGAACAACTATCCGCTCAGAGTTATTCATTGCAGAATAAAGAAAGTGGGCTGATAAGACTACACCAACATGTTGAATGACTAACTTATCAGTTTCACAAGTAGCCCAAAGAGTTCTGGATGGAGGGATACAATGAGGCTTTATATCATATTGATTCCATATTGAAACAATCAAACAATAAAGGGTACAAACAGGGATGGATGAACGCTTTAACTGTAATGAAAGTTAAGTAAGGAACTGAACTGTGGGATTTGTATGACCCTGGGCTACTTGATCTGCCAAAACCACCTTTCCAGATAGATGTTAATTGGATTCCAGTTCGCTCCATTCCTCATTGTTTGATTTCCATGTACCTAAGCGATTACGATTTTCATGAAGAATTTGAGATATCCTGACCTCCTCATTTGCTAGACCGACAAAGTTCAAGTAACACCAGAATGCTTCAAGACTTGAATGTTGTCAATTCTTCTTATGCTTTGGATGACCCTCCAGCTGGAATGGATCCTGTATGAAAGTCTGAAGGAAAGAAAATAATAGAATGATCTTTTTGTACTTTGTTAGTAACAGTTGTTTATTTTAATGAAGAACATGAACTTTTGTATTCTTGATTTGAACATGGAGTTCTTTTGCAATTTTAACAGTACATCAATAATATGATGTTATATTAGTAAATTACTAATAAGATCGATGGATCTTTTATCTAATCAGTCTTTGGATATAGATGAATATAAAAAGGACAGTCTATCTCTTTTAGATCACATTTCTTTACCTTTTTGTTATAGAACATAGCATTCCTTTACTGGTAGGCTGCATTTTGGATCATTGCATCTTCTCGAACTTCTGCGAGCATGTCCAAATCTAAGCGTCTCATTAAATCACTCACCGGAGAATTAAAATTGAGCACCCTATGAGTAGGTAATCCCAGTTCAGCATGTATCACTGCTTCACTCCCAAAAGCCAATATATAAGGGGTTTCTCCAGTTGCTGTTCAGGGAGTTGTTTGGTAAGCCCATAACACTGATTGCAACTCGTTGATCCAATTACCTTTAGCATCATCTAATATATTCTCTAACCCATTCAGTAGAGTTATGTTCATCACCTATGTTTGTCCATTACTTTGGGGATGACCTGGAGCAGAATGGACTTTTTGAATGTTGGATTGTAGACAGTACGCTGCGAACTCATCATTGTCAAACTGGGTACTGTGATCAGTGATAAAGGCATGGGGCAAACCATATCTACAAATGATATTCTTCCAAATGAATTGATAGACCCTTTCATAGGCCATACCAATGATAGGTTACTTTTTGAAGTAATCAATAGCTACCACTAAATATTTGAATCGTCCTCTTGTAGTTGGCAGAGGACCAAATAATTCTATTCCTCATATAGCAAATGGCCAAGGTGAAGTGATTGGTGTTAGCAGTGCCTGAGGAGTTTTGTTTATAGTAAAAAATCTCTGACACTTGTCACATTTTTTAGCATAAGCCATACAATCAGCATGATTTATTGGCCAGTAGTACCCTTATGTGCTCATTCTCTGTAGTAGAGTTCTTCCTACTACGTGAGCCCCACAATATACTTCATGAATTTCCTCTATTAGGTCTTTAACTTATACTGGGTGAACACGCCTTTGCAAACCAGCTATCAAACCTCTCCTGTACAGAACTCCATTATTCAAAACATATTTGGCAGCCTTATACTCCAGCCTCTTGGATACAAGTAAGTTGGTTGGTAAAATACCTTCTTCAATATAAGTCCTAATGGGATCCATTCAAGATGGTCCCATATCTAAGGCGATAAAATTCATCATCAGGTTTTCATCAATACTTCTATTAACATGTAGATCAATGGGGATTATCCTTTTTAACTTAGTACGAGTGGCTGAAGCTAGCTGAGCAACTGCATCTACTCTTGCATTCTCCAATCGAGGAATCCTAACCATCTGAACAGCTGTTAAACTAGTTATAATCTCTAAAGCCTTGGCTAAGTATCTTGACATGAACTCCCCTTTTATTGCATAAAGACTTAACATTTGATTCACCACTAATTGCAAATCACTGAATACCACCACTTGCAATCCATTCAGTGATTTAGCTAGGTTTAGGCCCATAATCACAGCTTCATACTCAGCTTCATTATTGGAGGCTTTGAACTGGAAACGCAGAGCATATTCAATGTCTATCCCATCTTGACTGTTGATAATGATTCCAGCTTCGCTGCTTATCCCACATAAAGAACCATCAACATACAAATTCCATATGGGAATATTATCATCAAACCCTTGGTCTGACAAAATTCCTTGATGGAATATCTTGCCCTTCATCTCCTCATACTTTTTTTTCATCTCATGTACTTTATCAGAAGATTCTGGTTGATCTGTTGTCATCCCTTCTATCCATTTTGCTGCTAAAAGTTGATCGAGGGTATTTTTAGTAAACCCTCTGGCATCCTTGAGTTGCTCTGCATTGGCCCCTTATTGATCGGAGACATTTGGGTAAGTAAACTCAGCAATGAAATCCGCCACTGCTTGTCCTTTAAGAGAGGACCTTGTCTTATAGATAATGTCATATTCCCCTTGCTCCACTACCCAATACATTAATCTCCAAACTTTTATGGCTTATGTAAAGCCTGTCTGAGTGGAATGTCAGTATATACCACTATTGTATGGGCTTGAAAATATAGTTTCATTCTCCTGCTTGCTTCGATCAATGCCAATGCCAATTTCTCCACTTTAGGATACCTGATTTCTGCTCCCCTAAATGTCTTGCTGGTATAGTAAATCGATTTTTGCAGTCCATATTCTATTCTTATCAAGGCTGAACTAACTGCACTTCCTGAGACAGCCAAGTACAAGTATAGTTTTTCTCCGGCTACTGGCCTAGATAATAAAGGAGGTGTCCCCAAGTATCTCTTCAATTCTAAGAATGCCTTCTCGCATTGGTCGTTCCACTCAAAGGCCTTTATGAGCACCTTAAAGAATGGAAGACATCTATCAGTTGCTCGGGAGACAAATCTATTGAGAGAGACTACATGCCCAATAAGGCTTTGTACATCCTTCTTAGTAGTCGGGGACTGTAACTCCAGCAAAGCTTTTATCTTGTCAGGGTTTTTTTCACTACCTCTTTGATTCACAATGCATCTAAGGAACATGCCTTCATGTACGCCAAAAATTCACTTGGTCGGGTTCAGCTTCATCTGGTGCCTCTCCAATTGATCAAATGTTTGGCTCAAATCAATTATATGGTCGACAACTTTCTTACTTTTAGTCAACATGTCGTCAACATAACTTCCATATTTTTGCCAATCTGCTCTGCAAATACCTTGTTTACTAGCCGCTGATATGTAGCACCTGCATTTTTAAGACCAAGGCATAACATTGTAACAATAAGTTCCTATGGGTGTAATAAAAGAGGTACTTTCCCTGTCTTCTAGCTTCATTTTAATTTGATTGTATCTAGAACAAACATCCATAGAGCTTAGCAGCTCATGTCCTGAAGTTGCATCCACCAACTGATTTATTCTGGGCAGAGGAAAATGATCTTTCAGGTAGGCTTTATTTAGATCTGTGAAATCCACGTACATCCTCCACTTATTATTATTATTTTTTATCATCACAACATTAGCAAAGTAATCTGGATATTTCATGTCTTCGATAGAAGAAGCTTTTTGCAGATTTTCCACCTCTTCTTAAATAGCCTGGTTCTTCTCCAGGCTAAAGACTCTTCTCCTTTGCTTCACTGGTTTGATCTCTTTGTTGACATTAAGCTCATGGCATAAGAAATTTGGGTCTATACCTAGAATGTCCTCATGACTCCATGAAAATACCTACTTTCTTTGCCTTAAGAATGTTACCAGCTCCTTTTTTAACATGGGATAAAGTGTAATTCCAATCTGAGTTATTCTTTATGGTTTCTCATCATCCAGAATAACATTTTTGGTTGCCTCCATGACTTGGCCTTTAATGAGCTCCGTTTCATCTTTTGGGTCTAAGGTTTTAATCTAAGACCCATCAAATTCATCCACTTGATAAGTGGTTGTTTTTTTCCTAGCATGCTCCAATTTCTCTTACTAGATGAAAGAGTAGTAGCATTCTCGACATACTTTTTTATCTCCCTTTACAACTCTAACCCCAAAGTTTGTCGGGAACTTCAAACACTGATGTACTGTGGATGGAATTACTTTAAACATTTCAGGCCTACTCTTCCCATGATTATATTATAGGCTGACTGGACATTCTTGTCCACTATAAAGAATCGCACCTTCTCTATTCTGCTAACTGGACAAGTACCAATCAACATGTCTATCTTGATCATTCCAAGTGGAAAAACTTTTTCTCCAGAAAACCCAATAAGGGGAATGTGATACGGCTTCAACTGACTAAGTTTTAAGTTCAAACTATCAAAACAAGGGTAAAACATGATATATGTCGAGCTACCATTATCCACCACCACTCTTGAAATGATTATGTCCTTCATTCTCATTTTAATCACTAGAGGATCGTTATGAGGATATAAGACTCCTTCCAAATTATTTTTAGAAAAACCAATGACCAGCGCCAGGTTTATTCGTTGTATATAGGAACAAACTTGAGCCTCATTGAGGTAAACTTTCCTTTCAATAGTATGATAACCTCCTCCTGCGTCTCCATCTATAATCATGTTACAATCAAATTAACCGAAACGAATCAAAAAAACCTCACGCTCGGGTTATCTTGGCCTCTTTGGGAGATCAGTATCATCTTCAGGGTCATCTTCAGGGTCCCTTTTCTTTTATTCTCTTGGTCGTCAAGGATATTTGGATCTCTGTCGACCTCTATTATTGGTCTTTCTTCCATTCTAACGATCAATAAACTTATTCAGCTTTCCTCGTCTAATGAGTGCCTCTATCTCGTTTTGGAGAGCTATACACTGCTTGGTTGTGTGTCCATGATCTTTGTGAACTCGTAATATTTAGATTTATCCCTCCTCTCAGGGGTTATCTTTAACTTTTTTGGCCAATTTAATTCCTCGTTGTTCTTGATTTCCTCCAGAACATGATTTATGTCCACTTTATCCTGCACTTTTTCCTCAGCATTTTTCTTCGCAGCCATAGACTCCTTGGCATTCATGATTTTTTTTGCTTTGGCCATTAATTCTGCCATGGATTTTGGGGCATCCTTAGCCAAGGTATAATACAATTTATCTGGTAAAAGACCACTCATGAGAGCTGTGATGGTTGTCTACTCCTCATAGTCTATGACCTCCAGTTTCTCGTTGTTGAAACGAGTGATGTAATCTCTGGTACTTTCACCTAATTTATGCCTAATGCTCAATAGATGGGCTACCCTTTTAACTAGATATGAACCAAAATAGAAATTACCTATAAAGAGCTCTGCCAATTGGTGAAAGGTTGCAATCTGTCCCCGAGGAAGGTTGTTGTACCATATCTAAGCAGATCCGGTAATGGTCCCTTAGAACGCCCTGCACCTCATTTCATTTGGGACCGCATAAATATCTGTCGCATCTCGGTATTGCTCTATGAGAAAGACATGATCTATTTTTCCATCGTACTTTGGTGTGACCACAGGAGCCTTAAACTTTGCTAGTGTGGAAAAATCCACAATTGTCTGTACAAACGGAGATCCTTTAATAAAGGTTCTTTAGAGAGGGTTCTTGACCTTGGACATCTCTCCTAACCTTTCTTCCACCTCAGAGTAGATCCTTTCCATGCATCATTTTTAGGCCCTGACTTATTAGTATTTTCCCGAGCAAAAGATCGTGCAGAATTTTCCTCTTGGGATCTTTCTCTTCGAGCTGCAGGTCTTGGATTTGGATATGATTGGGTTGAGCCTTCCCTTAAATCATTTGGTCATTGAGAATTTCTTGATGCAAATTGAGGAGGATTTTTATTCCCCCTAGGCCCAAATGGTCGAATGGAGAGGCTCTGCTCAACCTTTCCAGAGCACTTGGTCTCTCTAGCGTTAGAGTGATGTCTTTTTGGGAACCCAAAATTCTTATAGGGGAAGTTACACCGAGTTGATAGGATGGATCTCTTGAATTATCAAAATAATTAAATTCAGTATGTATGGATCGTGACATAGATCGTGGCTCAGGGTGTCGCGAAGATAGCGGATGCATGCTTCTCTGGACGCTTCTTTGGCCTGTGTGAGAAGATACTCCATTTTGAAAGGTCTGAGCTAACTATCGCATAGTTTCATGCATGGCTTCTTGCCCCCTGGATAGACTAGTTAAGATTCCTGTCAAATCGTTCGCATTTGGAGATGTAGAAGGATTGAGAGGATTCCCTTCATTATTCCTATTGCTGGATTCTGGGATTTCAGCCATTGGTGATGTATTTTTGGTAAAAATGCTATGTATATTCGTTTCCCACAGACGGATCCAATCTATTAATGTAAAAAATTAGATTTGATCGAATTTATTAATCATAGATAATTATGAGTAAAGAAATAAGACAAGAGATTTTTAAAGTGGTTCAGCCTTAAGAAAATGGCCTACGTCCACTAGTTTGTATTAATGGGTGTCTTGCCTTAGTTTCGATTATTCTCTCTTGCCCTGCTAAGAGGGTATTACAATGTATTTATAGCCTTTGGGTCGTAAATGTGAATAGATAGTGTGCCTTTATCGAATAGGCATTTACATAAGTACATGGTAAGGAATGATTGTAATACAATAAGCATTGAATATGTCTGGTCGTTTGGCATTCCCAATAAGTTGCTCGATATTCTTGGTAGCTTGGTACGCTGAGTAGATCGGTATATTGAGTAGCTCGGTACACTGAATAGATCGGTATTTGAACTTTTGCCATGTTGGATTATGTGTGTCTTCATATAATTGGTCCACGTCAGCTGATTAATTTTTGTATCAATAAGGACCTTCTTAAAGTTGTCAAAAAAATTTCAACACTGGCCACCTTTTGAAACAATTCAATGAGTCTCGCATTATTCTTATTCTAAAATGCCTAAACCTAGAGGATATTACCCAATTTAGGCCTATCGTCTTAATTAATTTCTTTTTCAAAATCATTTGAAAAATCTTTATTTCAAGACTCAAGCCTATTATCAACTCCATCATTTCCCCTCACTAAAGTGATTTGATTACTGGGAGACTTGTCCAAGATAACATCATTGTTGCCCAAGAAGCTTTTTCTTACCTCGAGAAAAAAGAAGAGGAAAGTCCTATGATTATGCTCTCAAATTCGACATGAATAAATCCTACGATAGCATTGAATGGGACTTCCTCAATCAATACCTCTTTGCTATCGGTTTCAATCCTAGATGGGTCAACCTTGCTATAGAGTGTGTCTCTTCTATCACTTTCAAAGTGATTATCAATGACAAAACTAGGAAACAAATTACCCCCATCCAAAGGTCTAAGATAAGGTGATCCCCTCTCTCCCTTCCTTTTTATCATCGTGTCTAATAGCCTTTTCCCTCCTTCTTGATAATGCCTCATCAAACCACCTTCCTCAAGGTATTAAATTGGCTAGGGCAAGCCCTGCTATCACTTACATGCCTTTTATTGATGATTCTTTTTTTCTTTAAAGTCAATGAATGTGAATGTAGAGCTTTGAAAAATTATGTGAGTGAATATTGTAGGGCCTCGGGGCAGCAAATCAACCTCCAAAAATCTAGGTTGACTTGCAGTAGAAATACTCCTTCTGGCCTTTGACATGCTTTTTCTGACATCCTCTTTGTCCCTATTATCGATAAGATAAGGAAATATTTAGGCCTTCCCTCTGACTGGGGCAAGTCTAAAAAGAAACCCTCACTTGGCTTAAAGAAATTATTGTTGGGAAAGCCGAAGGTTGGAAAGAGAAGTTTTTATGTCTGGTTGGTAAGGAAGTCCTCATTAAGCAGTTATCCCGGTAGCCCCGGCCTACGCTATGTCTATTTTCCAATTCCCCTAAGGTTTTTGCGAAGACCTTTCTGTTCGAATTGCAAATTTTTGGTGGAGTAAAGAAAAATCTAAGAAGGGGATTCACTGGAAAGCTTGTAATCACATCTTAAAACCTAAACACTTGGGTGGCCTAGGATCTAAAGATTTCGAAAGGCAAAATCAATCCCTCTTAGCCAAACAATCTTGGATATTGTTACTTCCCCCAGTTCCCTATGGGCAAAAGTTCTTAAACGTTTATTTTTTCCAAATTTTTCCTTTTGGCGTATGCCCTCCTCCAAAGGGGGGATACTGGATATGGAATAGTTTGTTACATGGTAGGGATGTCCTAAAAAATGAGGTCATTTAGCAGGTTGGTAATGGCCAAGATATTCATATTCGGGGGTTACAAATGGATTGGCTCATCTCTTACTCCCCCCTCTTTTCACCTCACCTTGCTCTAAGGTGCCTGATCTTATTTCCCTTAAGCCTCTATTTTGGAAGTCGGACTTGTTAGTCATTTTATTCCCCACTCATATATGTTCATCTATCTCTGACACCCCCTTATCCTCATCAATTGAAAAAGATCTTTCTATTTGGACACATTCTATTGACAACGGCTTCACTATATCCTCTGCCTACCATGCCACTAGTAAAGATAATAAAAATAAAGATCCTAAATCCTCAACACAATCTTTGCTTGTGGTCCAGCCCAAACTGTGGAACCTTTTATGGAATATCTTGGCACCCCCAAAAGCGTTGCATTTTATTTGGTGGTGTTTTAATGAGAGCACTGCGGTGAACTATTATTTATGGAAAAAAAGTTAAGACCAACCCTTTTTATGGAGAAAAAAAGGAAACTATCGAACACCGCTTATTCCAATGCTATTGGGCCAAGTGTGTGTGGGTTATGTCTCTGCTTACCTATACACTCCTCCTTACTCCATATCATAGGGTAGAAGACTGGTTCTTTGACATGCTGGAAAACATTCCTAAGCATCACTCGCTTGTGGACCCTAAAGCTTTATTTGTGTGTACTTGTTGGTGCATTTGGAGAACCAGGAATGATACCATCTTTAAAATAGCTAACACCTTCATCTCAAATGTGCTTTATAAGGCTTATACCCTAGATGACAGCTACAGATATAGCTACAAGGATGTTCTTCCTATCATTAGGAAAACTCCTCCCTGCCTACTAGTGGTGCATGTTAGTGGACTCCCTGTGACACCCAACCTAATTAATTATCGGGTGATCAGTCCTTAATTAATTACTTTCAGAATATCAAGTTGGTACAGATAATGCATCACTGTCGAAAACTCAAATTTTTAATTTAATAATAACTAACCACCTAGTATTTAAACAGGGTGATGTCCAAATTTTATCTTGTTACTAACCAATATCAAAAGAATACTAACAAATGCCATGCATCACAGTAATATAAATAAAGTCTAACTGAAGTAAAATAAATGATTGCAGTAAAACACATCAAGATACAATCCCATACAATAAATCCAATAAAAAGAAATCAAATCTAAGAAATAATTTAAAATAACTAAATATCTGAATGTAAATAGAAGAAAGGATGACATGTCCAACAGAATAGACAACTGAAAATGGAGAATAAACTGAGTCGTCTACTAGCAATTATCCTGCAGCTACAACACGGCAACTAAATAGAGTCTCCTAAGGCTGGTGCCCCTGTGGCTGGGCACCTAAAATAATGGAAAAATAGAAAGATATACAGAAAAATGGGTCAGAGCCCGAGTTGAAAACAGTTTAAAATAGCAAGTGCTTAAATTGATTCAATTAGCACAATTATTATTCAATTTAACTTAGCGTACTCACTTGAGATACTTACCCCTCGATCTAGTGTGCACGCCTAACGAGCCTAGCTACTCATACTAGTCATGATGCCCTGACTGGCTACTCAATACATACTATTATGCTGGAAAGACTCCCTAAATAACTCCAAGCCACCGTACTTAAGATTTCGATATAGGTTTGGAATTACTTTATTTTATTCTCATATTCTTCTAAATGCCCAGCTGATAATACCATAAGTACATATTTAAAAATATAGTCATCAACGCAAGACACCAAATAGGATTTCGATATACACACATTATTCTCTTTATGTATACATATCAATATATATATAAATGTAGCAATATTGTACCCCTGGTTGAGAAACCCTTAGTGCTACGCATACTCGGCTATCTAGTCCCATTGCAATGCTCATGCATAGGGGATAATAGGTTCAATCTCTCGAGATCCAATAAAAACACAAACACCTATTGTAGGCAAACATAGTCCTAAGACGATGGGCTATGCACATACCTATGAACCCATATGACCGTCATCACTATCATTCTCATGGATATCCCGTACCTAGGTTCCATGCTCTAGTGGTACGACTCTAAATCCCCCGAAGGCACACAAGATCCGATCGTCCATAACGCGTTAAGATCCGTTCGAGAGCCAGTAGCTAGGTATGTCGTACACATAATATTTTGAGTAATAAGCATACACACAACTTATATAAATTCATTGGTTTTCCCGCAGCCTAGTATTCGCAGTACGTATAATATATCCCCTATTATACCTCGTACCTCATTCGTATGTATTCTCCCTTCTATTTTCGCATCTCTCTAATTCTATAAATTTTCATGCCTTCCGAGGGTCGACATATTCTCCGCCACTAATAATTATAAATTTTAAGTCACTCGACATTAATACAGGTCTAACACTCATTTAAATAAGCCTACGGGATGTTTGAAACAAAAATCGGGCCTTAAATGTCATTCTGGAATCTCGTTAGAAGACCTAGGAAATCTCGTTCGAATGAGGTCGTTCGAACGAGGGTCATTTGAATGAAGTTACCCCCACTTCGAACGAACTACCAAACTCATTAGAAGGGCCATTAGAATCTCGTTATAAGTCTCATTCAAACGAGGTCATTCGAATGACCTGGGTGGACTTCTAACGAAATTTCCGCAGTTGCCTAGTTCTTCTTCAAAGTTTGTATTTCCAGATTTTCTCCTCTACAATCTCAACCTAAACCCATTCCAACCCAAGTACAAGGTTTCCAAACTACTCTAATTCACCCTAGAACACTTCTTAGCACAGGTTAGGGGTCAAATGCTTCTAATCATCAAGTAAAATTCAACAAATTCCTAAATTTTCCCATTAGTCATATTAATATAAACCCAGAAGTATTAATCTATAAAAACCCCATTTTTATTTCATGACTAACACCTAATTCACCAAATTTCACATTCCTATTAAGGGGAAAAATCCTCTACATGCAAACCCCCATCAAATTTCTAAGATTCCTACACAATCTCATCATAGGTAAACCAAATTTGGTTTTAATAGTTTTAAGACCTCAACATATGTTAACAAGAATAATAAATGATAAGAGAAAGAGCAAGATAATCACTTGCCTTAAAATGAATTTATGATTCACGAGTTGAAATTGGTATAGGAACGATCCTCTTGACACGATCTACGCGTTGGTGTACTTTTTGGAGTGAAAGTTTGAGTTCTTGGCTTAGGGCTCTAATGGAGTCTTCTTCTTCTTCCCTGGGTTCTCTCTCTATTTTCCTCTCTTTCTCACGTAGGTTGAAACTAACAGGCCACTAACCCTAAATATTTTTAATTAAACTCAATTTTCGTCCATTTAATTACCCAAAAATTCCAAAAGACCAAAATACCCCTTCGGGGTGTCGTTTTGGGCTAAATTGTTCCGGACTCCAATTTGAATACCCGAGTAGTGTTTTCTGACTATTTCGACCCTTCCAAACACTCTGGATCACTCAAAATAGTCATCCGAGTTATACAAAAAATAAATTACCTTTTAAACCCCCAAATACATACTAATGACGCAACTCATACGTGTCCCAAATATTTATAATATAACTGTCGTGTATCTTATTCCCGGCCATAATATTATTTTAATAACTACTAACTCTCATCATTATCATAAAATCGAATTAATTACAATTTAAATTTTCTCCCTTTAATTTAATTAATCCCCATTTTCCATAATTTCATAAAAATAAATATGCGTAAAAATATGGGGTATTACATACTTCCCCCCTAATAAAAGAATTTTATTCTTCCCCTGGTAAGAATAACTCTGAATAACATTCGCGTATGTCATCCTCGCGCTCCCGGGTTGATTCCTCAGCATTATGGTGCCGCCACTGAACACGTACTAGTGGTATTATTTTTTATCTCAACTTCCTCTCGCTACGGTCTAGAATAGCAACCGTCCCCTCCTCATAGGAGCTATCAGGTTGTAAGTCTATCTCCTCCAATGAAATGTGGGTGTCAGCCAAATCATCTCAAAGAAATCTCCTCAGCGAAGAGATATGGAATACGTCATGGACTCTATGCATGTGCTCCGGTAACCCAAGTCTATAAGCAACTAGCCCAATCCTCTCGATAATAGGGAATGGCCCTACATACCTAGGCATGAACTTTCCCTTCTTCCCAAAATGCATAAATCCCTTCATAGGAGATACCCGAAGTAACACATGATCTCCAATGTTGAACTCGCAAAAATATCGTTTGGCATCAGCGTAGCTCTTCTGTCGATCTTGAACCACCCGAATACGGCTACGTATCAACTCTATCCTTGCCGAAGTATCCTGAATCACTTCCGGGACAAGTAACTTGTTGTCCCCCACTTCTAGCCAACATGCTGGGGAATGACAAGGTATGTCGTATAGTGCCTCGAATGGATCCATACCGAGAGTAAACTGGTAGGAGTTGTTATAGTCAAACTCCACCAATGGAAGGTACTGCTCCCAGCCTCCGCCAAAATTAATGATGCACATACGTAACATGTCGTCCAATATCTGATTCGTCCACTCGGTCTGACCATCCGTCTGCGGGTGATAGGTTGTGCTCAGTCGTAACTCCGTACCCAACGCCTCCTGAAAACTCTCCCAAAATTGAGACACAAACACTTTATCTTTGTCAGACACGATATTGAGAGGCACTCCATGGAGTCTCACTATCTCTGCTATGAATATCTAGGCGTACTGTCCCGTGGTGTAGTCTATTCTGGCTAGTAGAAAGTGGGCTACCTTGGTCAGCCAATCCAGTATCACCCATATCAAATCGTGACCCCTCTGTGATGTAGGTAATCCCTTGATGAAGTCCATGGAAATGTTCTCCTATTTCCACATTGGAACCTATAATGGTTGTAGAAGTCCCGCCGGTCTCTGATGGTCCACCTTTACCAACTGATAAGTGGTACATTTTGAAATGAACTCTGTAATATCCTTCTTCATCCTGCTCCACCAGTACTGTCTACGCATATCTTGGTACATCTTAACCCCGCCGAGATGTACTGCAAATTGAGAACCATCCGACTCTGTCATCACCTTATGTCGCAAATCTTCACCCTCGGGAATAACCAATCTCCTATTGAAACATAGACCCCCGTTTGAACCCACGGTGTAAGACTCAGCCCCCTCGGCTAGAAGATTCACTATCTGACTTTGGTAGAACGGATCATCTGCTTGAGCCTGTACTACTCTCGTAATAATCTTGGGCATAATCGTCATCACAAACATAAACGATCGAGCCACCGCATCCTCGTTCCCTAACTCCTTCCATTTTGTTTTCCACACCTCGACCACCTCACCGACTGGCCTACGGCTCAACGCGACTGCTACCACGTTAGCCTTCCCCGGGTGGTATTGGATATCAAATTGATAATCCTTCACAAACTCAAGCCACTGACGTTGACGCATATTTAACTCCTTCTGCGTGAAGAGTACTGTAATGACTTATGGTTCGTGAATAAACGGAATTTCTCCCCTAGGAGGTAATGTCTCCAAATCCGGAGTACAAACACCACTGTCTCCAACTCTAAATCGTGGGTGGGGTAGTTCCTCTCGTGAGGCTTAAGCTTACCAGAAGCATAAGCTATAGCCTGATCCTCCTGCTGCAGTACACCTCCAAGTCCTAACAAGGACGCATCAGTGTAGACTAGATACTCCACTCTCGTCTTGGGTAATGCTAACACTGGTGCAGAGGTTAACTTATCTTTCAACTCATCAAAGGCTAACTGATAAGCGTCACTCCAGATAAATGGCACCCCTTTGCGAGTCATGTGTGTCAATAGACCCGTTATCTTTGAAAATCCTCGAATGAACCTCCTGTAGTACCCGACTAAACCTAGGAAACTGCGTATCTCGGTTGGTGTCATGGGCTGTCCCCACTCCCTCACCACTGACACCTTCCCCGGATCCACGAATATCCTTCTATCGGAGATGATATGCCCAAAAAACTGTACCTCCTTCAGCTAAAACCCACATTTCTCGTATTTTGTGTACAACTCATGCTGGCACAGTGTCTGCAAAACTTATCTCAAGTTCTCGGTATAATCCTCCTCGGTCTGCAAGTAAACTAGAATGTCATCTATGAATATGATGACAAACTGGTCTAGGAACTCTCTGAACACCCTTTTCATCAAGTCCATGAACAAGGCTGGGGCATTGGTTAGCCCGAAAGGCATAACCCTGAATTCATAGGAACCATATATCGTCAAGAAGGCAGTCTTCGACACGTCCTGCTCTCTTATATGTAGCTGATGGTATTCCGATCTCAAATCACTCTTCGAGAAGAAAGACGCTCCTCTCAACTGGTTGAATAAGTCATCGATTTGAGGCAACGGATATTTGTTCCGTATCGTGACTTTATTCAACTCCCTGTAGTCAACACATAACCTCAACGATCCATCCCTCTTCTTAACGAATAGTATGGGAGCACCCCACGGTGACGTACTCCTATGGATATACCCCTGCCCCAACAACTGTTTAATATGGTCACGTAACTCCCTTATCTCTCTTTTTAACGAATTGGAATATCCTTCAAGAAGCTTCTAAGCCATTTGGCTTCTTCCTTAGTTTTATTTAAAGCAACAAGTTCAGATTCCATAATGGATCATGTAATGCACGTTTGCTTTGAGGATTTCTAAGATATGGTTGCACCACTAAGAGTAAATAAATATCCACTTGTGTCTTTGAATCATTTAATCGAATATCTAATATGCATCACTCTAGCCTTCAAGTACAACTAGATAGTGTTCCTAGTGTATCCCATTCTTCAAAGAGTATCGAAGGCGTCGAATAACTCTTATCAAGGCTTTCCAAATCTTTTTCGAGGTTACTCATATATCGACTAAGCTTACTAATCGAGTATGTTATATCTAGGCGACTACAGTTTGATAAATACATCAAACTGTCAATAATATGAGATACTCTAATATAGATATACTTTCACCTTTATTTCTAAAGAGGTGATGACTTAGATCTACGGGTATCCTCACTGGAGTTTGATTATATTTATTATACTTTTGAAGTATCTTCTCAATGTAACGTGATTGAGATAAGATAATGCCTTGAGGGTTCTTGTGATTTTAATTCCTAGAATTACATACGCTAGTCCCAAGTCCTTCAAATTAAATCTACTAACCAACATTTATTTAGTAGCATTAATAACGTTATTATTACCAATTATTATCATATCGTCTACATATAGACAAACAATCATATGTCCCCCTCGAGTTCTCTTGACATAAACGCATTCATCACACTCATTTATTTTGAAACCAATTGACTTCATGACATTTTCAAATTCTCGTGCCATCGTTTAGGTGCTTATTTCAACCCATATGGTGACTTCACAAGTTTACATACTTTTCTTTTGCTGCCATGAGACTTAAAACCTTCTGGTTGTTCCATATATAAATCTTCATCTAATTCACCATTTAAAAATGTCGTCTGGACATCCATTTAGTGTATTTCCAATCTATATATTGTCACAATTGCAATTAATGTTCTAATGGATGTAATCCTCGTAATAGGTCAACAAGTTTCGAAATAATCTATTCCTTCCTTTTGCATGTAGCCTTTATCTGCAAGTTTATCCTTATATTTATCAATGGTTCCATCAGCTTTTATTTTTCATTTGAAGATCCATTTACACACTAATGATTTTGTTCCAGTTATAGGTCCACCCGTTCCTATGTACGATTTTGTATAATAGATTCATTTTCACTATTAATAGTATCTTTCCAATATGAATCTTTCAGGGTGGATATAGCTTCGTTTACAGTTTGAGGTTAACTTTTTAACATATACATTAGAAAATCTAGATCAAAAGATTTTGATATCTTATCTCTTTTGCTACGCCTAAGTTCCTCCTCAATAACAATTTGAGGTTCACTATTTATAACTTCAAGCGTTCTTTTATTAGAACTTCTTTCTTGTGCATTCTTACAAGTAAAGATATTTTGAAAGAATGATGCATGCTTAGATTCTATGACTGTATTTTCATGAATTTCAGGAATGTCAGACTTATGCGCAAGGAATCAATATGCATTATTGTTATTTACATAACCACTGAATATGCAATCAATAGTCTTGGGAACAATTTTCACCTTTTAAGGTTTAGAAACTAGTACTTTTGCAAGGAACCCCCACACTTTTAAGTATTTGTAGGAAGACATGCGCCCTTTCCATAATTCATAGGGTATTTTATTCATTTTCTTATGAATCAACTTTTTGAAAATGTAGTTAGCCGGAAGCAATGCATCCCCCCATATATTTTGGGGGTAAACCTAAGCTTATTAACATTGCATTCATTCTATCTTTTAAAGTTTGATTTTCTTATTCCACAATTCCATTGGATTGAGGAGAGTAAGGAGCGGTAGTTTGGTGAATAATGTCATTCTCTAAACATATGTTCTTAAAAGGAGATTCGTATTCACCACCTTTATCGCTTCTTATCATATTTCTTTAATCTTTTTACCAAGTTGATTCTCAACTTTTATCTTGTATTGCTTAAAAGATTCAGTTGATTCATCTTTGCTTCTTAATAAGTAGATTTAACAATATATAGTGCAATCATCCACAAAGTTAATAAAGTACTGTTTCCCACCTCTAGTTTGAAAACATTTCAATTCACTTACATTAGTTTGAACTAATTCTAATGCTTCACTATTTTATCAATAGAATGAAAAGATGACTCAGTTAATTGAGCTTCTACACACGTTTCACATTTATGATTTGAATTAATGTTAAATTTTGGAATTAATTCTAAATGAATTAATTCACTCAAAGTATGATAATTAACATGTTCTAATCTACCATGCCATAAGCACATAAGCAGAAGATATCGTATTATTATCATAGTTACCTTTAGGTACAACAGTCATGACATTCATTTTGAGCATCCCATTACACGTATATCCTTTCCATACATATATTCCATCATTACTTAGCACAGACTTGTCTCCAATAACGACAAGCTTAAATCCTTTCTTGTTAGCACGGAACTGAAGACGAGATTCTTTCGAATGTCAGGCACATGCAATACATCATTGAGTGCGAGATGCTTCCCTGACGTCATTTTCAACACGACTTTGCCTTGACCTTCAACCTTCGAGGTGGAGGAATTTCTCATGAATAGTTATTCTCCATTTACAAATGGTTGGTAAGTTGTGAACATACTTTTGTCGGAACATACATGGCGTGTAACGCCGGTATCAACCCATCACTCTTTAGTGTTATCCATCAAATTTACTTCAGATTCAACTGCGAAGAAAGGCATGTTGGAAATATCATCAGACAAAGCATCAACTTCGGTCATGTTGGCTTGTGGTACTTTCTTCTTGAAGTTCTCTTGCTTTTTCGGCTTGAGACAATCCTTGGCCATATGACCTTCTTTGTTGCAATTAAAAATTTCTTTTAAACTTCTTGTTAGCACCGCCTTGTTGACTTATGCCTTCACTTTTGTGCTTTCTCTTTTGATTGAATTTCTGCCCATCCTCAATAATATTTATTTTTTTCAACATAGCAGGGTTACCATATTTCTTTTCAGATTTACGATTTTCTTCTTCTATCCTTAACTGAACAATGAAATATTCAAGCCCAATTTCTTTTCATTTAGGGTTCAAATAATTTTTAAAATCTTTTCAAGATGGGGGTAATTTTTCAATTTTCGCAACAACTTGAAATGCTTCACTTATGATCTTATTTTCAGCAATTATTTCATGAAAAATTAATTGAATGTCTTGGACTTGGATTATGACAGTCTTTGAATCCACAATTGTATATTCAAGAAATCTACCTACCATGAATCTCTCCATGCTAGCATCCTTGATTTTATATTTTTTCTATCCAAAGACTCCCATAATAATTTAGCGGTCTTGATTGTACTATACACATTATAAAGTGTATTCTCTAATTCGTCAAAGATATAGTTTTTGTAAATAAAATCCAAATGCTTTTATGCTTCTAAGACTAGCAAAGTTATCTTATCCGTTTCATTTTCATTAACCACATAAGCATCTTCATTAATAAACCTTGCAAGATTAATGGTAGTCAAATAGAACAACATCTTTTGTTGCCAACATTTGAAATCAGTACCATTAAAATTTTCAAGTTTTTCTCCATGGGTTAAATGAGTAGGAACGGTATTAGGAACACTAACCGACAAATCAGTTTGAGGAGCGAATAACACATTTTCAAAGGATTCAGTAGCCATGGTTCTGTTATAAAATAACACATAACTAACTTATGAAATGTAGAGAATATGTAAATTATAGAAATAAGGTTATACAAGTAAATAGATAAACTAAATACATTTTTGTGTATGTTAAAATAGATAAAAGTTAACAAAGTAAATTACAATTTTAGAAAATTTTAGTTTTTAAAAACAATTTATTTAGTGAGAAACGACACGGAAAAAAAAGAAGTATTATCTCTTAAGATTGTTGTTTATCGGGTTTAAAAAATTAAATTCACTAAATAAATAATAAGTAAATAAGTAAACAGAAGTACAAATAAAAGAAAAGAAAACAGTAAACATATCGTCCGTAATTGAAACAATCACCTGGAGAAATTAAAATGAGTCAAAAGTTGAATTATCTTTCCTTAAGACAGAATATGCCCCCCGCTACAGTGCTGATGACAAATTCAACGGGCGTCTGCCTCTCAAGTTGAAACGTTCACTGACTTTCGCAAGCAGCACTTCAGTGCGATAGTCCCGCGAACCAATAATGACGAATTTCTATCAAGCAAGACGAAGGGAGTAAATCATAAGAATAGGGGATTCGAGTATATTTTTTAGCGCCTAAAATGAACTACAAAGGTCCATTATATAGTTGGTGAAGGGATGTGAGTCGATCTTTTTTCACCAAAAGACGTGACAGCCCCAAAAAAAATTTAAAACCCAAACGCCAAAAAAATTTGTCTAAAAAATTTATACTTGCTCAAAAAAGACTCACGATCCGGGCACGTGCGACGCGCGTACAAGCGTAAAGTCCACGTCCAATACATATACAGTGTAAGTCATCTACTCAACATATGCATAGCGTAGGATCTCATTGTGTTGCTCGTGTCATGTGAGAGCACACCAAGTCTAGTAATAATTGTAGAATCATCAACAGGGATGGTTGGGTAATACGTTAATTGTAATTTCAAGATTATTATTTGACTAATTTCCTATCCTTTGAAAATCCACTGCACAATCATGTGCGCAGTACCAAACTATCTCCAACAATTAGCCTTAGAGCTCTTATTTATGTACTAACAATAAAATTGTTCTATATGTTCTTATAAATTATAAAAATATTAAAAGAAGAGAATTCACTAAAAACAGTACATATAACTGTAAACAATACACTATCAATGATTCAAATGAATATATATGTTGTAGAGGTCATGTGCAGACGCACCATTCCCACCGGGGACAAAGATAGGTAGAGTCAAAGGGTCCCCTACAATTGTAAATGCTTTAGCCTAATTGCCACTGCCAGCCTATTTTATTATAAAATTATATTATGTCCCTTTAAAATATTTTTTGATATTTTCTCTATCATTATTCACATATAACATCTTTACATAATTATTTAGTAGGTTTTTGTATTGCATAACACTACAAATATGATCAATACTTATTGTAAAATTTGAGCATTCATCTTTCTTAACATCAATAAAAATGGCTGCCCCTCACAAATTTCAATATTGGCTTTGCCACTAATTTCGACGTGCTGGTTGGTTTCTAAAATCACTTACTAGCCAATTGTTGATTTATTTATTCCTTCAATGTAAAATATGATTCCCATGTTATCACACACTCGATAAGAAGAAATATTGAAAGAATAAATAATACTTCTTCTATCCTAATTTAATAGTTTACTGTTTCTTTTTAAGTATTTCCAAATTAATGGTTCACTGTTGTTTTTTGGACATAATCAGTGAACTAAGTTCTACGATGATGAATTAGAGTTAATTTTGATCATAAATTGAGTGTATCCTAAATCTATATATAAAATAAAAATATGAATTCTTAATTTGGGACAAAGAGAGTATCATATTTTGACGGTATCACATCTATGCACTAATGAAAATATTAAGTATTAACATCTATGCGGAACACAAATATGATACAAAATCAATTTCACCTTTTTTTAACTATACATATAAAAAATTATAAGCCTAGTATCATTATATTATCAATAATAAACATGAAAGTATAATATGCTTGATGAAATTGCGAAATCAAGGTGAATGGTGAGTTATTCGCATGTAAATTTGAAGAAAGCTTTCTTTAATAGTGTTGAAATTATAAACGTAAAAAGGAAGAAATAAGAAAAACGTAACGGTATCTCAAAACTACAGTTCCTTATATTTGGTTAGGCTTCGTAGTGAGGGGGCTCAAGCCTAAATCATAGGATGAAGACAATGGTGTCAGCATTTAACAGTACTAATATTGGACTTTATGGCATTACTTTTCGAAAATTTATGGCCCAACAACTTTGACATCTTCATACGTCGTGATGGATTTAGACTCTTCCATGAATCATAGGATAGGATGAGTAATGCTTATCCGTCATCTTATATTTATAGTGGTACGGTAAGGCCCATCGCCTAACCACAAAATAATTAAAAAAAGGAAAAAGCATTGGTAGTAACTCGTGACCTAAACTACTTTTTATTCTAACGTATTATATTTTTTAGGGGTGGCAATTTTATAAACGACACGAAAAAACGACACGGAACGATATGAAATTGATCCGAAATTGACACGACATTTCGTGTTCGTATCGTGTTTTTTTAACACGAAGTCGTGTCGTGTCGTGTTCGTGCCTTAATTATGAGTCGTGTCGTGTCGTGTTATCGTGTTATCGTGTTTTTTAAGCCTAAAATTTAAGAAATTATGGTTGTCGTGTCGTGTCGTGCCGTGTTATTTTTTATTCGGGTCGTGTTCGTGCCAGCTAAAAAAACACGAATTCGTGTCGTGTCGTGTTCGTGTCCGAAAAAACTTTGTCGTGTCGTGTCGTGTCGGGCCAAAAAACGGCTCGTTGACCCGAATTGCCACCCCTAATATTTCTATGTTTGAGACCTTGTCAAGAATTATTTTTGGAGTTTAATTATAAAAAAGGTGATTTTGTCTTATAGAATACCTCGATTAAGATCAAATTCAAAACCAGACTTGATTAAGCTACTTTGAAATAAGGGAGTTTTGGAAAAAGCTCCTCATGATGTTTAAAGTGTATAAAAATAGGACACTCTATAAAGTTTTATAAATTTAGTCCCTATACTAAAAACACCATGAAAAATGGTGAAAAATAGTGTCGCTGGCGCGGACCAAAAAAATAAAGTGTATTGTACCACAGAGACTAGATTTATAAATGTTATTGTACCACAGGGACTAGATTTATAAACTTGAAAAACATTGTCCTAAAAATCCAACTATAGGAAGGAACATGACATTTATTTTAATTCTCTATTGAAATAAATCGCTCTAAAGTAAGTAAGTTGCGGGCAATTTAAACAAGAGAATAAAGTTGTTTGGTTGATGTTTCAGCTTAATAAAATGTAGGTCATTTTGACTTAACCCTCAAATATTAATGTCTAATTTGATTTAAACTTTCGTTTTCATAATCCTTTGACTTTGTCCCCAACATAGGGGATTAAGTCTAATTTGACATTATAAAGAGCGCTAAAGTTAAATAAATCCTTAGACTTAACCCTTTATTTTTATTCAATATTTTTGAGATACTCCCTCAAGCGGGGGGTATACCAAAGAGATTAACAAAGTGCAGGTTAAGTCAAATATCATGTTAAAAAGTGGGGGTTAAGTAAAAAAAAATCTAAAATTTAAAGGTGTCGCTACATAGGTCACTACTTATTCTCAAAATTGGTAGACCTCGATACGTCGACCTAATGATTGGGTCAACGTAGGCTTAGCCTACTTAAAAAAAAAATTGACATTATTTATTCTCATTTTTAACCCCAGGGTCTTCTAAAACCCTAGTTTCCACAAACCTCCATAATTTCTTAGGTGTTGAAGCTCTGATTTAGGGTAATTTAGGAAGAGATTTGGATAAAAAGAATGACATCAATGATTCAAGAAAATAGTTTGGGCAATTCATATCTAAGACAAGTGAATCTTTTAATCTTATCCTTTGATGTTGTAATTGTGATTATTGCCTAAACCTAATGATAATTAGTGATTTTCTTAAGAGATTAAAATATGTTTATGAGCATGGGAGTGTACTAATTATTTTTTAGGAGAAACCTAGAATTGAGGGTGATTGTACGACTGAGAACCCTAGAGGTAAATATTGGTCTTGTGATGATAAGACTTGTGATATTTAACATGATTGGTGTTATTCTTAACAATCTTAGTGGTTGGTTATTGCAATTTGTATTTTTCGTAATTGTTAAATCATGTTAAATGATGAATTTGAAAATTAAAAAAAAATATATATGATTTCATAATTTTCCTAAAGTTTGTAAATGTGGATTTCGGTTGATATATTCAAAAAGAGATTTAGGGTTGTAAACCTTGTAGTTTTATAAGTGCAATTTTGGATGTAAACCATAGGTTTATAAATGGAATCTTAGGATGTAAATATTTTGGTTTTCAAATGGGTTTTAATTAAAGTTTATAATATCTTTATATATAATTTTGTGAGAATAACAAAACCTAGAAAATGGGTTTTGGGGTATGAAATCCTAATTTTTTTATACAAAAAAAGATTTATAACAAGATACTTTTTACCGGCTTAAGAATAATAGGATAGTATATGATGTTGTGGTGACGATTATAGAGTTGTAAAACGACCTGTCTTGAGATGTTATTGTTTGAATTGTAGGGTGTAAACTTAATTGGGGATCTTGTTGAGAATGATATTGACTTTGGACCTAGTTTTTAGGTAGTGAAATTGGATTGTACATGGAAGTGTTCTTTTGTTATAGTGTGATATCAAGGCTGACTAAAGGTATGAGGTGAATCCCTAGGAAATTGCCAAAATTATCTATGTATTAGGAGTTGGATTGTAGAGATAGGACATAAATTGTTGAGTATGGTTCATAAAAGAATAGTTATGAATTATGTTGGTGCGCATAGGATGGTAGATGAGTATCGCTTAGCCATGTAATGCGTTAATGTTCTAACAATTAGATATCTTGTGCATATCAGGGTTTTATAGGGTATTTGAGATTAGGGTTCGGGTGTGTGATCTTATATGTTGGTGGTTTATGCCCATGTGTATATATCGTGTGTAGTTTTGTGAGTTGGGTCCGAGTGATGTATATATATATATATATAGGATCCGAGTGTTTGTGCATGCTATATTGAATCACATGTGTCTGTCAGGAATGCTTATTTTTATTATGATCTAAGTGACATGATCATTTATTATTATGTTATGTATATGCAAGTCTTGTCATGATATCTGTAGAGTTTGAAGGTCAGATGGATCTAGTATTGGTTGGTTATAGTATTGAGACATTTACTAATATGAATTGTATTATGGGTGTGGATGAGAATATAATGTGTTACATGATGGTGAGCCTGTAATACAAATGAGCATTAGATTGTGATATGAGATATGATTGACACAAGTAAAGACTATTTATGTGATACGTGTACGGATTTACTACAAGAAAATTGACATTCAGTGATAGAATTACAGTGACTACCACATAAAAGTTCCCACCTTAATCTGCTTTTTTATGACAACCAGACAAAAGATATCCCATAAATCTGTTACCGAATGTCAATTTTCTTATAATGCTTTAGCTTATGCCTTATATATGTGTGTGTAGACTCCTAATCCTAGGACCCCTCTAAGAACCTCCTTAGGTCCCTATCACTCACTCATTCACTGCAAACCCTAGGTCATACTCCGAGTACTGATCTGGAGGCCACCGGGCACTACCAGGCCCCATTTGACTCCGTTCAACTTCTTCGCCTGAGTGAAAGCTCATCAAATCTTATAAGGGCTCTGAATTATCTTTCCAATGGTCTAACCCGTGCACAAATTGGCCTTACGGTTCAAACAAACGGTCCATTTTACTATAGGAAACTGATATAGAGGCCACTGGGCGCTCTCAAGCCCCGTTTGACTCCGATAAACTTCCTTGTCTGAGCAGAACCTCAATGAATCTTCGAAGAGATATGAATCCCCTTCTAACAATCCACCCCGTGTGTGAAGCGGCCATACGGTTTGAACGAACGATCCGTTTTTCCTCGAAAACTGATCTAGCGGCCATCGGGTGCTCCCAGGCCCCATTTGACCCAGGTCAACTCTTCAGCTTGAATGAAGATGAATGAATCTTTGAAGAGCTCTGAATCCTATTTCCAACGGTCCACCCCATGCATGAATCAGCCTTACGGTACGGGCGAACGACCCATTTTACTTTGAAGGGTCATCGGGTGCTTTCGGGCCCCCTTTGACCTCGGTCAACTATCCGAACTAAACGAAGCTAAATGAAATATCGAAGGGATACGAATACCCTTTCTAATGGTACATGTTGTGCACGAATAGGCCTTACGGTTCAGACGAACAATCCATTCTCTTCCGAGAATCTTTGGTCTAATGTCCAACGGGCACTTTCGCGCCCGTTTGACTTTGGTCAACTCCTGAACCCGGGAGTGGCTTAATGGATTCTTAAAGTTTTTTGAATACCCTTTCCAACAGTCATCCATGTGCACAATTTTGACTAACGATTCGTATTTTATGACCATTTTTTTGAAAAAACATGCCTCAGATTTTTGAATGGTACCCCCAGGACCTTGCCTATCGGCAGTGTGTCAGGGGTTCTATGCCGATAGGCATGTCAAGGACCCTACCGATCGGCACCTCTTGACTCCATAAATTGAGGCCATGACCTCACTTTGAAAAGCACCCCTGAACATCCCTTTCAGCAATTAAGAGAACACTCTCTCGAATTCAGAGTTGTTCTCCTCTTAAAAAGCCCATTTCCCATATTCCCTCCATCCTTTTCATACTACGTTTAGTAAATTCTCACCCATCTCCTCATACCACCATCATCTCATCGTGAGGTCAGTGCATCTACAATCAAGATCCACTTTAAGTCTTCATAAGGAGGTCCAACTCTCCACCCTTGTCTTTAAATTTTCTTATTTTAGCATTAGTCACTTTATTTTCACTTTAATATTTTATTTAATTACATCACATACCTTAATTCCAAACCCTCATTATTAGTATTTTCACATACTTTATTTTCTTAAAAACCCCAAAACAAGAAAAATATGGTTTACTTGTAAATTTTAAATGGGGAATTCTCATCACATTTTCATCGTCATCATCATCATTGCCTTAATCTCATTACATTTTCTTAAACTTAAACACCTTTTTCTATACACACCCACATATAGGCAAAGTCCCCAATTGGATTTATGGGTTAAACCCCACCTCATATTGTCTTCGAACTACGTGGACTTTGATACCCCATTGGGCTACGTAGGCATCTTGGGTAAATCCCTAGAGTCGAGTCCTCCCTTATACATAGTTGTTATCTTGTTCTTATTATATATTCTTAATATATTTTATATGTTTGTTGGCTTATATCTTGTTCGATATATGCATTCGTTCGGCTATAACGACTTGTGAATCCGCCAAGACTTACATTATACTTTGAATTACTAGTTTTGGAACACTCCTAAGGTTGACATCACTCCACCTTTGTCCACGACGCGAGTTGAGCGATTTCGTTCTCCATTTATATTATGTACATAAGCACACACATCACAAAATTTAATAGGAGACGATTAACTCATGCCCATGAGAGAGAAAGGGTGGGATGGGTACCTAATACCTTTCCATTCCATAACTTAGTCCCCAGAAACTTGAACTACTTGGTTTCATAAGCATCATTATTATGCTTGATGCCGTTCTCTTGAGGCGACAACATTTCTCTTGCCTGTTTTGTGTAAAATAGGTTGGCAACTCTATTTTTACATATCACCCCACATTGACCATGATCGAGCTCCCCTATAAAGGACGCAATCCCGTGCTCATACTGGAAGGGAAAGAAAGGGGGAGGAATATGACCCTCCTCAGAAGACCCCGGACCCCACCTTGAGATGGCCACAATGGTGACTCTATTGGGGACATTTTAAGAGGACTAGACTCTATTTCTGCATGGGTGTTATTCTTTTCTACATGTGTACGTATGCACCTACATGTATGCTCTCTTTTCTCCTCTATTTACCTTTCTATATATATATATATATATATATATATATATATATATATCTTATGTATGTATCACTTTCCACTCATTTATATACTTCACACACTTGTATGTACTCTCCATGTACACTTCATACACTTACACTTAGCTTCAATTTATACTCACATGCTTCGCACACCACTTAGAATATCCATGTTTAGGCTTCACTAGCACACACCGACATTTCCCACACTTGTATATATATCCATGCTCATTTACACATATCACACACCACTTGAAGTTTATCCATGTATAGGCTCACTACCACTCACACTCACTTGTATATATTCCCATGTCACTTACTCACTCAAATGTATCCATGCATAGTTAGTATCCATACTAGATTTACTTGTCATAATACTTGTATATGCTCCATCATTAGTATAACACTCCATTCACTCATCATGCAAAAAAATATAAAAATAATATTTCTCCATAATATGTAAATTAAGACTCATGCATTTTTGCACACTACATCACTAACAGCATGATAATATTGACAAAAAATTTGTCCCGTACTAGGGCGTCACTTTGTGATAGGCGTTCTTCCATTATCCTCGTACCTTTGACGTATATCAGACGGTTCCCCCCCTCATCGTACCTCTTGATCGAACTCATGACGATAGGTATATAGCAAGGAACTCGTTCATGTACATAGAGTATATCGAATTCTCTATCATATATTGTCCCCACGAGGTATATAGTGAGGCAATTCATTTACACTCAGGTATATCAAATTACTTGTCCACACGTATTGATGAATGATTGCTCTTATAGGCAAAAGGTATATCGTTGAAGTCATGCCAAATGGGGGAACCTTTCCACTAACCCAACAATTGCATAAAGCTCATATAGGTCTCAAACCTAGGACACTCATATTTAGTTTGATGGTTTCCATGGGAAACTCTACAAAAATTTCGAGTCAGCATACCGCCTGAATTTTCGCACTATTTTGCCTTTTTTTCAAAACAGGTACCTGTCCATGAGCCTAGAAATAAGACAAACCATGTCTTACATACTTTCAAACCCTATTTTCCTAGGCTCGGGTCCTGTTCAGTATTTTTTCTTCATTTAGGCAAACCTAATACAAGTGAAAACTAATAATAACATTAATAATAATCATGTTGAGATTCCTCTCCTTTTTCCCTCCCTTTTCAGAAATACCAAAAACCTTTTTTCTTCTCCTTCCAAAATACCAAAAAATTTCTCCCTCCTTCCTTCAAAAATAAATTTGAACCATTTTTCCTCTCTAGTCGACCACATACCTATATTTGGCCTGGCTCCCTATTGGTTTTGGTCTTTCGTTAAATCGCCCCGAAGCTCCACCGATTCTTCTACTACTTCATCCGAATTTGGGATTTACCTTCACAAGCTCTTCATGGAGAATACTAACTAAGCGCCGAATGTGCAGCCCGATCTGATGACAGTCTTAGCCCAACTCAGTTCCAAGATTAACAACTAGCTAAGGTCCATGGGATGCAGTGTCACTGGGTCCAGATTCTCTAAGAACCCAAGGTTCTCTTTCCTCGTTCCAATCGATTCCCGAGCCTGTCTAGGTTCCAGAAGAGTATCAGTATGATTCGCATGCCTCACCTACTAGTGGATCACCACCAGCTCAACTCCTTATTCCGAACCTTGCCCAACTAAGGGTTAACCTACAGTACCCAAGGATCCTAAGGAGGAAGTATTGAACAAGGTCAAGGAAGACCTCAAACTACTGAAAAAGAAGTTCGACCAAGTCAAGATATCCGAGAAATACATGGACTACACCCATATATCTCCATATCCCAAAGTTGGACTACCAGAGAAGTTCAAGATGCCAGATATTAAGAAGTTCGGGGGAAGCGAACCCCCAATTATTCACCTCCGAAGCTATCAGTGAGCCATGACCCTCTTTGGTTCCTCCAAAGAGATAATGGCCTAGATGTTTTAACAGACCTTAAAAGAAAGTGCCCTTCGGTGGTTTTTATCCCTTGAAGAATCCAGAATCTGTAGTTGGGAGGATGTCGCACGAGAATTCATATCTCGTACAAGTAAAATGAGGAGCTAGAGGTTAAGCATCGAGATCTAGATCTTCTTAAGAATAAACCTGGGGAAACAGTCGATAGCTTCGTAGGAAGGTGGAGAGAGAAAGCTGCTACCATAACTAATAGACCCTTCGAGGAGGAATAAGTCAGTATCGTGAAGAAGAACTTCTTGCCTCATATTCGATCATCCATGGGAGGACAGTATTACCTATAATTTTGTGCCCTTTGAGAGGCTGGTGTAGAAACTAAGAAAGGCATTACCAAAGTCGAATCTAAGCCACAGGAAATTACTAGACAATTCACTCCCTAGAAGTATGAGAAGCCGTCCAGTTCTACAGTCTCAATCATTAGCAATATTTCCCAACCTATTACCTCTTAGGCATTAAAAAATCATCCCAATCTTACCAAGAAAGAGTACATTAAGCTCTATGCTCCCCTGTACAAAGTTTACCAGGCCCTGTTGAGCCAAAACCTCATAAAACCCTTGGATCCCCATCAATTACCAAATCCACTCGCTAAAAGCTTTAAGCCCAAGGGCCATTGTGATTTCCACCAATCCACTGGTCATACTACCGACCAATGACTCCACATTAGGAATATGATCTAAGGCCTAATTGGGTGGGGTATCATCGCCCCACCAACTTATCCTAAACCCAATACCACTCATACAAATGCCATATTTCTAGAAAGTGACCCATAATTTGACCCATTTACTCAAATCATGCCAAGAAAAGCACCCATCATACCTATAATCTCACTTAAACTGCTCAAAGTTTACCCATATTTTCTCCCACACCCTACCTGCTTCATCGATCAAGCATTATCACTCCTTACAAGGGGCTGCATTACCGTTCGTACCCAGTTTGAAGGGAAAGACATGGAGTTACTAGCTGTGCTAAACCGACTCTTAGAGTTTGGGTTAAAATTTCCTATCGAGATGTCTGTGGATTGTCATAAATTCAATGGCTTATTCATGAAATCTCAGAAGTGGTCTCAGGAATTAGATGAATGGGTGGAATCTGTTGAGAAAGTCAGTCTAGATGATGTGATACAAATAATGGCCGATGCATTTTGATAGACAAGTGAAATTTATAGCATTTTTTAGCTACTCACTGTTTTAAAGCTTCAAGGACGGTTGGTCCCTTCACTCCTGCACCTCCCTGCTGGGTGGAAAGATTTGTACGATAAAGTCATCGAGGTTATTGAATGTATTCATATCTATTAGCAAGAGGATATACTCGCCACCGAATGGGGGTGACTTTGACAATCCATATGATGAACCAGTCGGGAATAAGCCAGTCTATTAGCCAACTTGTGTAGAATGATATCCTTTAAATATCTATTGAGGGAAATGAATAAGGTGTCCATTCGTCTAGAGCTAGATGAAGACACGGTGTTTATATTATTCCCTGCCTTAGTAAATCACATGACCAGGTCTAGGAAACATTACAAGATTTGATTCCTCATGTGACAAAGACAAATAAATGAAAGGGAGTTGTCGAAGAACTTCCCATGCTAGAAATGACCATTGAAGAGAGTAAAGTTCTTGGCCAACTTAAGAAGAACCAAGCCAATATCACCCTATAGGGGATTTTCATATCCTCCTAGTTACGCTGGAATGCTTTGATAAAACTCCGCATCGATCCTACAGTACCTCCTTTCACCACTCTCTAAGAAGCCGTAAATATGGTTGGGTCCTTGATCTCTTCCAAACTCCTCTCTTTTTTTGAAGAAGAGATACCGAAGATCGAACCTGATCAAAATTATGCCCTCAACAGTTCCGTTAAATTATTGGGAAATATAGTCCCATTTTCACTTGTAGACAACGGATCTGCTTTCAATATTTATCCTTTCATAACCTCGAATTATTTGGGATTGAAAGTCGGTGATATTACTCCTACTTTCATCGTCGTGCGTGCTCATAACAATACCCATCGAGAGGTAATGGGGTCCATAAAACTCATAATAGGGGCTGGCCCTATAAATCCTGTCACCGAGTTCCAAGTCATTGACATACCTGCATGTTTCAATCTACTCCTTGGTTGTCCATGGCTCCACAGCATCCGAGGGGTATCCTCTTCTCTTCATCAGAAATTAAAGGTCTTCTCCAAAGCCAAGCGTTCACCATTTGGGGGGATGATAATAGTACATACAATGCCAGCACTAGAAATCCAGTATTGGAAATTCAACATGGGATAAGTGACATACTCCTCTCTAGCTTCAGAGTTGACCCATTTCCCTTTACAATAGGAGAAAATTTTAAAGAATCAGTCTGTTCGGAACACAACGTTCATGTGATTTAGATGTTTAAGAATATGCACTTCATGCCCGAAATAGGGCTAGGGCAATGCAGACAAGGGATCCTTAAGCCCATAATCCTAAAGGAGGCCTTTCCCCATATGGCCTGGGTTACCAGCCTTCACCAGAAGAACTCAAAGCACTCTGGCGATAAAGACCAAAAAGAGGCTTAGAAGATGGAAATAATTTTTTAAGAGACTCTTTGGATGTAAGATTTTTCAAGGAGGGTGAAGACTTCCCTTTTTGCGTCTTTCTTGAACCATAGTATGACCATATCAATAAGAAGATGAAATTAATGATGGAAATATTCTTTTAAGATATCAACTCTTAGGCCAGAGACTACAACATAAATTGCAACCTCTCACCAAAAAAGATGTGACAGTTATCGAGGATTCTGAGGAAAGTGGTTTCGAGGACTTATTGAACCTGGATACACTAGGGCTAAGTCTCTGCATGATCCGCTCAGATGTCGCATCGTTGGACCCGTCCACTCAGATCATGACTACTGACATGCCTTTCCTCAAATGGAATATCATGCCTTTCCAACCTGCTTAGATTCCACTTGACCCTAATGTTTACCCTATCTCTTCACCTGATGTTGTTATTCCTTTTTCTTATATCAATGTAACTAAGACCTCTTTTAATGAGGTTCTTAATGCTGTTTTTCTCAAAAATGAAATAAACGAAGATTTTGAATATCTTATTGTGCCTTACATTAATTGTCTTGATTCTAATCAAACTTTTGATGATGATTTTACAATTGAACAATTCTTAACTGATCTTAATTAGGAAAATAACAAACAACATAATCGCATTAAAATTAATGATGATGATATATTGTTATTAATCTCGACTCTAGTAGACATTAGTGTGAGATTAGGATAGGGCCCACCCTTGATGAGCATGAGCGTGCACAATTTGAAGAACTACTGAAAGAAATCATGGGCGTCTTCGCATGGTCCTATAATGATATGCCGACATTGACCCCAAAATAGGTAAGCATGAGATCCCGATATTTCCAAAATATAAGCCAGTCAAACAGAAGCTAAGGAATATCCGTACTGAATGGTCGCTCAAAGTCAAGGAAGAAGTGGTCAAAAAATTTAACATGGGTTTCATTCGCGTAAATGAATATCCCACATGGCTCACCAATATCGTCCTCGTGCCAAAGTCGGGAGGAAAAGTTTGTATGCGTTTCAAGTACTGATATTTGAATAAGCATCCCCAAAAGATGATTACACATTGCCCAATATTGACATGATCGTGGACAACACAACATGCATGCCCTCAATTTGTTTGTCGATGGATTCATCGGATATAACCAGATCAAGATGCACTCTAACTATCTGGAGAAAACCGCTTTCATCTCCCCCTGGAGAAATTTTTACTATACTGTCCTGCCATTTAGACTCAAGAACGTTGGGGCTACTTACTAAAGGATTGACACAACCATCCTGTACGACCTTATTCATAAGGAGTTCGAAGTCTATGCAGACGACATGATCATCAAGTATAAGACTCGGGAAGGTCATATTCCTGCCCTTCGAAAGTTCATCAAGCGACTGCGATAATACGAGATGCATCTAAATCTATAGAAATGTGTTTTCAGCATCAAGAAATGAAAACTCTTAGGATTTATGGTTGGTGAGAAGGTAATTGAAGCAGAACCTGCCAAGTTGAAAGCCATACTTGAGATACCACCACCACGGATGGAGAAGGAAGTCCATGGATTCCTAGGCAAACTACAGTACATCAGTGGGTTCATCAACCATCTAACTTCTATCTACGAACCCATTTTCAAACTTCTCCAAAAGGACTCAACTAAACTCTAGAATGAGGCCTGCCAAAAAGCCTTTGATCAAATCAAGCAATACCCCACCCAACCTCTGGTGCTTATGCCTTTTTAGCCAGGTCTTCCCCCTCATGTACTTAATCATAACAGATATCGCAACAAGGGCTTTTCTAACCAATACATTAAAGAATCCTACAAGAAAAGATCCATTTATCAATCCAGTCAAAAAATAGCCAAGTACGAAGTTAACTACACTACTTTGGAGAAAGCGTGTATTGCCCTGGTCTGGGTCACGCAGAAGTTACGGCACTACATGCTTGCCTTCCCCATTAGACTAGTATCCTATGTGAATCCCATCAAGTACCTGCTAGAAAATCCCGCTTTGTCCATCCGAATGGCCCATTGGTTGATATTACTAGTCGAATTCGATATTGTGTATGTCACGCAGATAGCTATGAAAGGTAGGGCCATCTCTGACTACCTTGTTAATTACCCCATGGAAGGTACCGATGTTTGGATCTCTAAATTTTCGGATGACAATATTCTCTTAACCTCTCTAGAAGACCTTAGTTGGAAAATGTTTTTTGATAGAACTACTAAAAATAAAGAATATGTCATTAGAATACCCCTGATCGCCCCTGATGGGTCTCACACCCCTTTTGCCATTAAGCTAGAGATTCCCTGCACCAACAACATGAATGAGTATGAGGCATGCACCATAGGCCTCAAGATCTCCCTCAAGAAAGGAATCTGGCATATAGACGCCTACCGAGCCTCTTCCCTCACCGTCAGCCAAATCCTCAGAAAATGGAAAGTCATAGACGAGAAGCTCCTACCCTTCCATGCCCAGCTAGAAGAGCTGGCCTCCCAATTCAAAGATGTGACATTCCACTACCTATCTCGTGCAAAGAACCGCCTAGCTGATGCCCTCGCTACCCTAGCCTCTATGGTCGACATGACTAAGGGAATAACAATAGACCCTTTCCTGATTCAGAATTAAGCTATGCCCACCCGCTGCTACCACATTGAACTCTTCATCGAGGAAGATTATGATATAGTCGGGTTATGGTACTATGACATTTGGTGCCTCCTCAAATATGGTAGGTATCCCCAGGATATCGATAAGAAAGACCTTGCAACCCTTCGCAAATTGGTTGCCCAGTACATCATCTGTGATAAAGCGCTTTTCAAGAAAAACTTCGATGGAAGCCATTTTCACTACATAGCAGGGGCTAATGTTGAAGAAATGATATAGATGATTCACATTGGGGAATGTGAACCCTACATGAATGGTCAAATTCTTGCCAAAAAAATCATCCGTCAAGGGTAGTATTTGACACCATGGTTCAAGATTGCACTGCCTATGTTCGAAGATGCCTCAAATGCCAACAGTTTTCCAAGCTCCAACACTTGCATCCTCGAGAACTATACAACATAACCTCTTACTAGACGTTCTCCACCTGGGGCATTGGCACCATAGGGAAGGTTACTCCCAAAGCATCAAACGGTCACAAATTCATCATGGTCGCCATTAATTACTTCACTAAATGGGTCGAAGCCATATCCTACACAGGGCTGAATGCTAAGAAAGTGGCCAAGTTTATCATAAAGAATATCATTTGTCGATACAGAGTTCTCCATAAGTTAGTATCAGATAATGGGCTCCACTTCAAAGATGAGGTCACAGAACTAGTCGATGAGTACGAAATTCAGAGACATAAATCTTCTACCCCACTGACACCAAACCAATGGTGATGTGGAATTTTCCAATAAAAACCTCAAAACCATAATCAGCAGGATGACTAAGAGTTGCAGAGATTGTGCCGATCGAATCCCTTACGCCCTTTGGGGCTACCGCACTTCAATAAGAATGCCTATTGGGTCTACCCCTTATTCTCTAGTATACGGCATGAAAGCAGTCCTACTCGTTGAGCTAGAAATACCTTCCCTTCACATTATGCTTGAGAGTAAGGTTAGTGAAGAAGAATTGCATCAGATCCGCTTAGACAAATTATCATTCTTGGATGAAAAGAGGTTGAAGGCTCTATATCATATATAAGGGTATAATCACTGAATAACACGATCATTTAATTGGAAAGTCAAGGACTGCGGTGTCTATAAAGGAGACCTTTCCCTCAAAGAGATCATAAAACCCATCTGGGACCCTAGGGAAAAGTTCAAACCGAATTGGAGTGTCCCATGCATCGTGAAGAAAATTCTATCAGGAGGCACCGCTATCGACGAAGAAGAGATGGCAAGTCCAGTCAACTTGGACTGTCTCAAGAATTTTTACCCTTAGTCCAAAGTCTCAGCGCTCTACGACTCTTCTCATCCCCTTTATATTCTTAAAAAAAATCTTTATTTTTCTTACCCAGAACTACATGGGACCTGATCCTTTCAAAAAAACATTTTCTTTTCAAAATGAGACTTGTAAAAATTTTCACAACCCCAAGAGGTACATAGGCATCCCATACACTATACATGGGAATGGTCCCCTTCTTTTCACAAAATGATATTCTTCTCTAACCTATGAGAATGACGGTCCATTCCATCATTTACATGAACAAAAGGATTATGTATGCTTTAAAGATTGGTATAGATAATTCAAATAAAAAAAATCATCAAGAGGCACAATAAAATATGATCAAAATAATATTTTATTTCTAATTAAGAAATATAATGTTGTTACATGAAGTATCAGTGATGGGAGTTAAACAAATCACCCACTTCCAGTGACTAAGCCATCTTTATACAAACCTAACCCTTACCAAGCTACACAAAAATTATTCCAAACCCCCAAAACACAAAACATAAAAAATTACCCTAGATTCATAAAAAATCACCCAAGATTCACAAGACTCTTGCTTTAACTACCCTATGACCCCGCTTCATCGTCATTTTCGGCTCGTGGAGGTCCCCAACTCTCCCACTCCTAGTTAAAACTCCATATGCGCTTCATGGAGCAGTACGCCCTAACAAGCCTGGAAAACACCACAACATTATCCTCCATGGTGATGAAGGGAACGAACCACCTTTGACTTATCTCTTCTGTCATGATTTTGTCTATTACCCACTTACATAACCACTTCAAGTATTCCCCAAACACATGTTAGTCCCCTCCCACAGACTGAGATAAACGGATAGATGGTCGACAACGCTGTAGCAAAGAGTCCATCATCATCATCAGTGATTCAGTTAAATCCTCCATCGAAAAGAAGTTCATTATGCGAGGGGGCACAATTTGTTCCCACCCAACTTGGTGCAGAAACCTCCGAGAGAAATAAAAGGAAGTTTGTCAAAGTCCCACCAACTGCACATATCGGTACTCTCAATGCTATAAAACAGATAGCAAATCTCCCCATAATGGCACTAACCAGTGAACAAATCGAGCTCCATGCTCTACAAACTAGTAAACCCAACTCTCTACAGATGGGCCAAAACTGAAGAAAGGCTACAAAGAAATTGGGCACACCTACCAAGGGGTAATTATGAGGGGTGGTTATACAAAACCTCTCTGCAAGCCACATGAACAACATTATTAGGCTCCCCCTTAGAAAGTCAGAACGTCCCTCCTTCTAAGTATCCAAACCATTTAAGGCCTCAGCCAACACCACCACCACCAGATTATGGCCGTAAGACATCCATACCATTATCATAACCACTTGGGAATCTGCTATCAAGTGTCCCGTCATCAGTAAAGGCCTCGAAATAAAATATAAGGCTATAGCTCTGACAAAGCCAACATCCTCAAAACCCCTCAAGCGCACTGAATACATAATCGCCTGAAGAGAATTAGTCCCTCCAGTAACCAGTGGTTGATCTGTCGAATGAGAGATATGAAGCAACTCCGCCAGAAATGCCTGGGGAGAACGGGAAAAATTGGGCATGGTCTCCGCCACACTGGGGCTGACCCCCAATATAGTCGAGAATTCCTCATAGGTGGGACAAACCTCTTGCAGGACAAAAAGGAAGACATGGTCCTCAGGGTACCAGAACTATACTACAGAGAAACCCAATGCAGGTTGAAAGCATCATAGTCCACATTATATAGGTACCTCGCCTCCAGACCATCAAGGTAAGAAGATACTCCTTCATATATGGGAAAAACCGCTTGAGAACAAGAAATATGAAGAAATAAGAGAAATGTGGGTATTGGTGGAGAAAGCACAACCCATACCCCTCCTATAATACTCAAGACCCTATGAAAAAGATAAGAACTCTGGAAACCCAATTAATTTTTATCCCTATAGGAGTACTCTGATGTACAGGAATGTGCAATGAAAGCCTAGGGATAATTTGACTTGACCCCCTTGCCGATAGGAAGGTCCAGGCGTATGTCGATCGACATCCCCCTAATTTTGGAAAATTTCATATTTCCTCTTTTATCAAAATCAATTTCCAGAAAAAATATCCTCAATTTGAAAAATTACCCCCCGGTTATTCTTTTTAAATTCACTCATTTTCTCTATTTTTAACAACATCCCCCTCAAAAAAAATCATTTACTCATTCTAACGTAAAAATCTTTTCCCAGATAAAAAACATTTTTCCTTCCAATTCCATACTTATCTCTATCTTTGCATAAAATAAACAACATCAGCAGAAAATTAAAAGCGGATATAGGATAAGCCAGTAAATTAAGAAAATGCCAAAAAAGAAAATGCATATTTCTTCGTATATATTTTGCTTCACCTGGTTACATTTTGCAGATAGAAAGAAAAAATAGAAAAATACAAATGGGACTTCGCTCGAACCCTCAATTGTCCCTCTCAAGCCCTCAACCCTTACGATGAACGCACTTACCCCAGGGACGAGCGGTGGATCCTCCACTCTTAGAATTCGGGCCCTCAATTGAGGTGGAATATGGCTCAAAGCAAGAAGTAGATGACTTATTGATATAATTCGACATAAAGGCCATCCAGTCCTTTATGTCCCTCAGCCAGATAGTCGACACCCGAAAATACTGCAAGCAAAGAAGTAACAGCAAAAGATAAATAAGTCTGTAAAGAAGCAAAGAAAAATTAACAAAATAATATAGCAAAGAAGAATGTACCTCAGGCCGAAGGTCCTCATCCGTAAGACTCATCAACTCTTACACTAGCGCATTGGGACGGTGCGGCACGCTCAGTGATTCCCCGCTACTAAGTCGAAAATTATAGGAAGGGGGAGTAACCTGAATGATCGGAGCCTCGTCTGTTGCCGCTGTCGACGTGCTACCACCTTCGATGTGGTCTGATCCCACCAGTATGCTAGTACCCTTACCCAAAGTCGTGGAGGGTGAGGCATGTTATCCACATCATAGATACAAGAGGGAATTAGCCAGATCGTCACAAAATCTAGGTAATCATAGCTCACCAATGTATTCATATAGTGCATATAGGGCTCGCCGATCATCGCTGTCGCCCGATCATGGTGTGACATCTTTCTCATCCTCTCATGTACAGAGGGGAACCAATGGTGGAACCTCCACCTTCTCCTCCACAATCTACCTCACAACCCTCTCCCCTAGGTACTAGACGTACACAAACTGATGCGCAATTAACCACCGCATCTGCGTACATAGGCCCGTTATCCTAGTTTCCTAAGGAGTCATCCCCCAGGGGGAAGAAGGTCACCTACGATCCTCAATAGAGAATCATTATGTACTCAAGAAATAAAGATACCAAACATAACTCAAAAAATACAAAAGATAACCTAGTCGCTCTTCAATGCATTCAAAGCTCGCCACACGTCCGTCAAAGATAAAGACTAATTGACCACCGGTTGGACTTCCACCATCAGAACATTCAGCGGAAGTCCCCCAAGTTCTCAACCTTTAAGGCTATCAACCCTACATTATGACCAATCACCTCATAGAACCACGTCTGCAAAAGACAAGAATCAGTAAAAAAAGGAACAAAAGAAGAATGCAAGGAAATATATAAAAAGGAAAATAAATCCAAAATTACCTCCATAAGATACGTAGCCCCCGTAAAAGTATGTCGACGAAACTGGCTGAAAACATCCAAATAATAATAAAGGGACGCAAAGGTCAGGATCCCCCAGTCATACAACTGGATCGTCCTCAAATACGACAAGAACCAAAGACGCACGACATCGCCACTCGTCACCACCAAAAAGCCACCAAGAAAAATATACAGACGGGCCGTATGTCTCACATGTCACCCATCGATCATGTCCACTCTCATTTTTAGGAGCATCTCCTTCAAAGTAGAATTTCGAATAGAATCCCCATATACGATTCTACCCACGTCCCCCAACACCGCCTGCACCGCCTCCGATGTCACCCTTAATGTGTGATCAACCACTATCTGAAACCCCTCACCATCAATCCCTGATAGCTACTGAATGTCTATGGGAGTAACAGTCATCTCCCCGAAGCCAAGATAAAAAGTGTGGGCAGTGTCCCACCACCTACCCCCCAAAGCACACAAAATTGCAGTAGAATGCGGTGTATCATCCAGAGCCTACGTCAAATGGCCAAAACTGGTATATGAAACCATCGAATGCACCATAGCAGGGAGATTCTCCCAAACCTCCTTTAGTCCCATCGTCCCTTGAGACCTAATGCCCGAATGAGGAATGTCAGTATATAGAAAAAGAAGAAGAAAAATCATTCATTAGAACAAAAAAAGAGAGAGAAGAATAAAATGGAATACCAAAAGTCATAACACTTACATAGCCACTAGGGTTCTTCACCCTAGAAGAATGGTGGTATGCAGGCTCTCATAGTAGGATATGCTCATCATCTACAGGCTCGAACAAATCAAATGCATTTTTATTACCCAAAGCAAGGGGCACCCTATATTGTCACTCTAAGCCAGGCCAATCATCAACGTCCATCCACTAAGTGTTGTATCCCTCATTTGAAGAACCATACATTTGAAGTCTTGAAGAAAAAAGAAATTAGGAACATTTTTTAGAGAGAGAAAGCATAAGATTTAAACACTTGAAGGTGTGAAAAATAGGGAGGGATTGACCCCTTTTTATAAAAGACTAAGAAACCTATCGATTGGAAACCCCCTGACCGTACCGATCAGTAGCCACCTTTTTATCTTCCCAAGAAATCCCAGGAGTCCATGCCTTTGCCAATTGGAACCCTTCCAAGATTTCCTATTGGCACCCCTTTCCAAATTTTGTACAAAAACTACTGAAAAATTCCAGAAAATTTCAGAAATTGCTTGAAAAATTCCCAAAAATGCCTGAAAATATGGAACATCATTTTCCCCAAGAAATCACATTTGGAGAACTAAACCCCTTAAAAACTTTTCTTTCACTCTATAACAGGACTAGTGATGCGCCCGTATCTATTTCTACTACAATTCCCCAGTGAGAATATCAAAGATAAAACATCCCTCTGTAGAATCTCAAGACAACACAATCACCAGCGGAACCACAAATGCACTTGCACCCCCAAGGTAATTTAAATTTCACCGTGAGAGCAATTACCCACGCTATAGCTTAAGGTCCTTAGAATTGTCCTCGACCCGCATAATTGGTCGTCACAACTTTAGATCCACAGAATTAACCTCGACCCTCAAAATTGGTCGTCATAACTTAAGGTCCTCAGAATTGACCTTGGCCATCATAATTGGTCATCACAATTTAAGGTCCTTAGAATTAACCTTGTCCCTCGAAATTGGTCGTCATAACTTAAGGTCTTCAGAAATTAACCTTGGCCCTTAGAATTGGTCGTCACAACTTAAGGTCCTCAAAATTGATCTTAACCCTCAGAATTAGTCGTCATAAGTTAAGGTCCACATAGTTGACCTTGGCCCCCAGAATTGGTCGCTACAACTTTATATCCTCAGAGTTGACCTCGACCCTCAGAATTGGTCGCTTCAACTTTAGGTCCTCAAAATTGAACTTGGCCTTTAGAATTGGTTGTCATAACTTAAGTCCTAAGAATTGACCTCGGCCCTTAGAATTAGTCATCACAACTTAAGGTCCTTAAAATTAATCTCGACCCTCAAAATTGGAAATCACAACTTAAGGTCCTCAGAATTGATCTCGGCCCTCAGAATTGGCCGTCACAACTTAATGTCCTCAGAATTGACCTCGACCCTCAGAATTGGTCTTCACAACTTAAGGTCATTAAAATTGACCCCAACCCTCAGAATTGGTCGTCACAATTTAAGGTCTTCCGAATTGACCTAAGTCCTCAAAATCGGTCGTCTTAACTTTAGGTCTTCAAAATTCAACCCGACCTACATAATTGGTCGTCACAACTTAAGAACCTCAGAATTGACCTCGACCCTCAGAATTGGCCGTCACAACTTAAGGTCCTCAGAATTGACCTCGACCCTCAGAATTGGTCATCATAACTTAAGGTCCTCATAATTACCCCCAACCCTCAAAATTGTTCATCACAACTTAAGGTTCTCATAATTGACTTTGGTCTTCAGAATTGGTCGTCCTAACTTTAGGTCCTCAGAATTAACCCCGACCCACAGAATTTATCGTCACAACTTAAGGTCCTAAGAATTGGCCTCGACCCTTAGAATTGGTTGTCAAAACTTAAGGTCCTCACAATTGACCTTCTCCCTCAAAACTAGTCATCACAACTTCAGGTCCTCAGAATTGACCTCGACCCTCAGAACTGGTCGCCAGAACTTAGGTCTCCAGTTATGACCTCGACCCGTAGAAACGATCATCCCTAACATCACTCTAGATCCACAAAATTGACCTCAACCCGCTGAATCGATCACCTTAACCCCTTAAAACCAATATTAACACATCTTTGACCCACTGAATCGATCATCTTCATCTACTTAATCCTCAGAACTGACGACCCTCTAAATCGATCAACCTCGCCCTCTACGTCCTAAAATACCTCTTTACCAATGTCGATGTGGTGTCTATCATTTGACGGCCTTAATTTCTTCCAAGACTCGCCCGTTGAGGGATTCTTTGTAGACACCCCATCCTAGGACCCCTAAATCACCTACTTAAATCCCTAGCACTCCCTCGTTCACTATAAACCCTAGGTCATACTTTGAGTACTGCTCTGGAGGCCACTGGGCGCCCTCGGGCCCCGTTTGACTTCGAAAAAATTTCTTGCCTGAGGAAAATCTCAATGAATATTCGAAAGGCTTTGAATACCCTTTCCAACGGTCTTCCTCATTCACGAATTGGCCTTACGGTTCGGACAAATGGTTCGTTTTACTATCAAAAATTGATCTTGAGGCCCTCGAGCGCTCTCGAGCCCTGTTTGAATTCGATCAACTTCCTCATTTGAGTGGAAGCTTAATAAATCTTTGAAGGCATATGAATCCCCTTTCCAATGGTCCACCCCATGCATGAATCGACCTTATGATTTGGACGAACAATTCATTTTTCCTCGAAAATTGATTTAAATGCCACCAAGCTCTCTCGGGCCCCGTTTGACCTTGGTTAACTCTTTAGCTTGAATGAAGATAAATGAATCATCATATACATCTGAATCACCTTTCCAATGGTCTACCCCATGCATGAATTAACCTTACGGTACGGACGAACGACCCATTTTACTCAGAAGGGTCACTTGGCACTTTTGGGTTCCGTTTGAGCTTAGTCAACTCTTCGAACCGAATGAAGCTGATTGAAATCATGAAGGATCTGAATACTCTTTCCAACAGTCTCTCCCGTGCGCAAATAAGCCTTACGATTTGGATGAACGATCTATTTTTTGTTGGGAATCTCTAGTCTAATGACCAACGGGCACTCCCGAGCCTCATTTGACTTCGGTTAACCCCTAAACCCGAGAGTGAATTAATGATTCTTAAAGGGCTCTGAATACCCTTTCTAATGGTCCATCATGTGTGCGATTCTGACTTATAATTTGCATTTTACGATCATTTTTAAAAAAAATTGCGTTAGACTACCGAATGGCACCCCCAGTACCCTACCTATCAGTAGTGTGTTTGGGGATCTATGCTGATAGGCAGGTCAAGGATCCTGTCAATCAGTATCACCTTGCACATATAAATATATTCCATGACCTCACTTTGAAAAGCACCCCTACACATCCCTCTCATCTATTCGGGGAACATTCTCTCGAATTCAGAGTTATTCCCCTCTTTAAAAGTCCATTTCCCACATTCCCTCTATCCTTTTTATACTCCTTTTAGTAAATTTTCATCTATCACCTCATACCACCATCATCCCATCGTGAGATCAACGCATCTACAATCAATATCCACTTTAAGTCTTGATAAGGGGGTCCAACTCTCCACCCTTGTCTTTAAATTCTCTTATTTTATCATTAGTCACTTCATTTTCACTTTAGTGTTTTATTTCATTACATCATATACCTTAATTCCAAACCTTTATTATTAGTACTTGCACATACTTTATTTCCATAAAAAAATAAAAACAAGAAAAGAGGGTTTACTTGTAAATTGCAAATGGGGAATTTTCATCACATTTTCTCACACTAAAACACCTTTATCTACACACACACACACACACACATATAATTAAACTCCCCGGTTGGATTAATACGTTAAACCCCACCTCGTATTGTCTTCGAACTGCTTGAACTTTGATCCCCCATCGGGCTACATAGGCATCTTGGGTAAATCCTTAGACTTGAGTCCTCCCTTATACATATTTGTTACCTTGTTCTTATTATATATTCCTAATATATTGTATATGCTTGTAGGCTTGTATCTTATTCAATATACGCATTCGTTCTTCCATAACGACTTGTGAATCGACAAACATTTACATTATACTTTGAATTACTATTTTGGTAACACTCCTAAGGATGACCTCATTTCACCTTTTTCCATGACGCGAGTTGAGTGATTACATTCTCCATTTATTTTATGTACATAAGCACACACATCATGGAGTTTAATAGGGGAAGATTAACACATGCCCATGAGAGACCGGTAGGGAGGGATGGGTGCATAACACCTTCATATTCTGTAACGTAGTCCCTGGACCCTTGAACTACTTGGTTTAGTAAGCATCAGTATTGTCCTTGATGCCGTTATCTCGAAGCGATAATATTTCTTTTACTTATTTTGTGAAAAATAGTCAGCAACTCTATTTCTGCATATCACCCCACAGTGGCGACGGTCGAGCACTCGAGAAAGGATGCAATCTCGTGCTCACGCCAAAAGGGAAGGAAAGTGGGAGGGAAAGGACCCTCCTCAGGGCACCCCCCGACCCCATCTCGGGATGGCCATAGTGTGTGTTGGTCGTACATGAGCATACATTATATGTTGCGAGATCGGTTGAGCGAATGAGATCCTCTAGCTTATATGATGGGATTAGTTGAGTGTGTGAGAGATAAAATTTATATATAATACTTGATGTGCCATGTGGGAGTAAGGGAATATATTTTCGGATGTGTGACAGTCAAGTTATCCTAATGTGGTGATACAAAGTTGTGCATGAGATTTCATTATACATCAGATGTCATGGTATAATGGAATACTCGAAGAGAGATGAGAATGGTAATGGTGTGGGTTCATGGTCTAGATCCCATAAGATATGTGGGATTCCACTTATTTTTTACATATATTTCTTTTATATATATAGAGCTTGTCTTTGGGTTTTGTACTATTTTGGTGTGACTACACGTGTATCGAATTTGTTTGATCCTAACTTTATAGGTATTGAACATAAGAAGTTGAAGATAGTGGAGGATATTTGTTAACATGGAACATTCAAGGAATCAAATGGCGAGGATGGATAAAGCGGGTGGACAAGGAATTTCACTACACTTTTACAAAGATGATTACCCAAGTTGTTGGCACCTAAATTCTAACCATGGTCCAAAGATTGCCACATGCACAATTAATTTACTTACCTCTTATTATGTTGACTTCGAGATGGGAGAAAATATGTGTTTTTTTAAAAGGGAGCCCACTGTATATTTTGGGTTCCATGGAAAGGGACATAAAGAGACAACTTTAGTTTTACAGTTCACCAAGGTGCCAAAGTAGTTTCTTGATAAGTTTAATCTAATTGGAAATGCTTTGCTTTGGTGGCAAAGTGTGACCATTTACGGTGAGATGGTGATATGACCTATGATCAATTTTGAGTTAGGTTTGATAATAATTATTTCCTTTATGTGATTCGTATATCTAAGAAAAAGGATATTCTAACTTTAGATCATGGTCACCTTATGATTACGTGTGAGAGTAGGAGTTCAAAAAGTTACCAATTTTTTTAAACCAAGAATGTGAAGATAGAAAATAGGAAGATATAAAGTGTTGGGTTGATTTAACCATTAGGTGGGTTTTACTAGGGAATCATGCTTCCAGATTATATGATCAAGTGGGAAGATTTCGTAAGGGTGGATCTAAAGACATTGTTATGGATGTGAAAAGTATAGTCACAAAACTATTATATGTCCAAAAATAGATTCAGGATAGTTTATGTAGCAGAAATTAATGATTTATCCAATGTAGATTATTATGCAACCACCACTTTTACCATCAGCAATAGAGGTACAACCACAACAATAAGTACATGATGATCATGTCGTACCTTGGGAGGAGTGGGTTTAACCATGATTGAATGAAGGTGTGTCTTAAATTCTAGTTTGAATTGTTAAAGTCATTCCATGTTTTTATCCTTATCTTTCATGACATAGAGATGATGCTATTTACATTGGATAGGTTGATAATCAAAGGTAAATTTTATGTTTATTATGGCCATGAAATTATGATATTGGGAGGTAGGGTGTGGGTTGTGAATGGACCCATAACTCGATGTCAATATATAGGTGTGAGTGACTACTAATGTATAGGATGATGTGTGTGCTTATTTTATAAATATATGTGGTTATTATGCGTGCAACTATTATATGGATATGTTGGCCAAATGTGAATATTATATATTGATACGATTAGTTGATTGATGATAGAGTCCCTCAAATATGGATGCATAGGTTGTATACTATCACATGGGAATATGATTTATTATCGCCTGTTCCATCTTATTAGAGCATTATATTATGGGATGACAATTGGCATTATACCATACATAAGGACATCGTTGATTTGTTGGCCACGATAATGTGGGGGATATTTGAAAGTGATATGATGTTTATTTATTACTTTTTAAGGGTTCATAAGTTATTGGTCTTAGTAGTTAATCCGTTCAAGATAATAGTATATACATGCAGGTTTCTTGTTTAATTATTTTTTGGAGTACTCGAACACTAGATGATAGGTCACTAGGGTTGGATAGATCCCTAAGTTATTGATTTCAGTGCTAAACTAGTTGGGGTTAGGGTCATATATCTAAGGGGTTCCTTAGTTCGATTATTCCTTTAATATTCTAGTCCCTATTATAGTTGATAACTTGATATAATTGCCTATTGTTTCCCAATTACAGGGTATCTGACATCTTAAGAATAATAAAACATATGGGGTGTTCCTTGTTTGGATTAGTCATCTAACATACTAGGACTTGTAGAGGTTGGGTATTATGTGGTGCTACCTTTTTTTGGGTTTTATATGTTCTATTTTTGGGTAATGGTATATGATATGTGATACTTGTTGGACCCAAGTTAATAAAGGTTAGCAATAGATTATTTCTATTCAATAATTGTTAAGACTATAAGAAAATTTTATCTTATAGGATAGAGGTGTTAGTAATTCCATGGACATAATTCTTATTGTAAGGTGGAAAACTATAATACATGTATTATTTAGAAATTTATGTGAGATTTATTTAAATAATTCATAGTTTATGTTGGTGAGATATATTTCCATCAAGTCCTTCACTCTTTGGTTTCCAACACAAAACAAAATATACACGATATAGGGAAGCCAATCATGCACCAAGATTTTATATTTCACATCACTTAAGAAGAATAAGGAATCCTTCAACATCACAAGTTAGACCCCAGGGATAAGACAAAAGGGGTTCCGCTCATTGAGGACCTCATCTGCATACCTTTGTACTTAGGTCACTCGGAGAAGGTGATGTATAATGGGTCATTAATAAAACCCTATATGTAAGAGAAGCTTGTAGAGTTCCTTCAGAACCATTATAAGACCTTCACTTCGTTCCATGAGGACGTGCCAATCATATATACCTCCATTGTAACTCATCTACTGAACATCAATCCAACCTCCATTCTAATTAATATTGATGAGTGAATGTTTTACCCTAAATCTAATCAGTTGACACACATCAAATTTGACATGATATTATATGCACACTTTATTTAGAAATTCTTATATCTTGAGTGGCTTCCGAACGTTATCATGGTTAGAAAGAAAAATGGAAAATAGTGGTTTTGTGTAGACTACTCTAAGCAGAATGAAACATGTCTGATGGATTGTAAACATTAATGCCTTGTTGGATGTAAAGAAATGGGCATGAGATACTTCCATCAGTGGATGCATACCTTTGATTAAATTAAATATGAATGCACCCTAAATATGAAGAAAAAACCTAATTTATGACAAATCGGAGAATGGACAGCTATGCAGTTATGACACTCAAACTAAAGAACATAGGAACAACATATCAATATTTTGTAAGTTCTATGTTTTCAAACCCAATAGGTAAGACGATACAAATGTATGTGGATGTCATGCTCGTTGAAATAGGCATTAGGATTACATTGCATACCTTGAAAGCTCGTTTAACACTCTTAACAAGTTTGAAATGAAGTTTAACCCAACCAAATGCTCCTTCATAGTTTCCTATAGAAAATTCTTAGGCTTCCTAAAAACCAATCAAGGAATCTATGCCAGCCCAAAGAAGATCCAAATAGTGTTAGATATGCAAAGTATAAAGATGGTAAAGGAGGTGCAGTCGCTAATCAAAAGGGATGCTGCTTTCAAATAGTTCACCAGTCCAGCAGTAGATAAATGTCATCCATTATTCAAAACACTAAAGAAGGCGTTCATATGGACTTATGAGTGTGAACGATCATTCAAGGACCTAGAAAAGTACCTAATTGAGGCCCAACTCATATAAAAATAGTTCATAATGAAGAGTTGTACCTTAACCTAATAGTTTCATCATCGATCATGAGTTTTGCATTAATGAAGGATGATGTTTTAATTTAAAAATCATTATACTATGTGATCCAAGCATTTCAAGGGTTCGAGTCCAGATCTCCTAAGATTTCAAATATTTAGTTGTCCTTTATAGCAAATGTTAAAAAATTGAGAGAATATTTCTAAGCACAAATAATTATGGTACTTATCAACCATCCCCTCAAATAAGTTTTGAACAAACCTAAGGTATCTAGGTGGATGATAAAGGGGTCCATAAAGTTGGATAGATCTATCTTTATTATAGGACTAGGGTATCTGTGAAAGGTTAATTAGTCATAAATTTCATAACAGAATTCATAGGGATGGATAAAGTCAAATAAAAGGATGGGATGATAGGTAGCCCTTATGGAAGGTCAATGTTTATGAATAATCGAAGAAGTTTTGAAGTGGATTCAGTATGATAGCGGATTGGTCTTACGAGTTAAGTATTGAATACACCCTAAGGCTTGGGTTCAAGGCATATAACAATGATGAAAATTTGAAGCATTAATTGTATGCATTCGATTGGTCCTTTTAATCAAAGTCTCTCAAGTCCATTTCTTTAATGAATCCCATGTGGTGGTAGGACAAGTTATACAACAATATGAGGTCCAGGGGACTTAAAGGATTTCATAGTTAACCGCATCCCCAGGGATAAGAACATGGAAGTCAATCATCTATCAAGGTTTTTTATCCTCAATAGAAGGGAACCCCTATTTGAATTCCTTAGCCAACCCAGCATCAACCTTTGCAAAATCAAGTGAATACGCCTAGCCGACCTTAGACCAAAATGGATAAACAAATGTATCCATTACATTAGAGATATGACCCTTCTAATGGAGATATTAGAAGAAAACAAATTTAAGAAAAATATACCAATTATATTCTCTATAATGGAGTGCTTTAATGAAGGGGGTATACTTGACCAATATTGAGAAATGGGGCCCACATCGAAGATAAAACCATACTTAGGGGGTTGCATAAGGGATTGTGAAAAGGTCTCCCAGTAAAGCAAAACTTGTCTCAATTAGTACTAAAACAAGGATATTATTGACTAACCATGGCCAAGGACACTAAAGACTACGTTCGATAATATGACAAATATCAGCGATCAGTTAATTTCATTAACTAATCAACAAAGAAACTCTCACCCATCGTCTCCCTATGCCCCTCCTCCAATGGGGGATGGACATCCCGGGTCCACTTTTAGTAAGACAAGGGCATTGTTTTAAGAAGTTTTTTTGGTTTTATAAATGAAAAATACAAAAATATTTAGTTTTCTTTTGTGTCATTTAAAAAAAACAAAAATATATTTTTTATTTTGAAAATTTTATGAAAATACAAAAAGATTTTCATTTTTTGTGGATAACTAACGTTTTGGGATAATTGAAGATATTTAGGAACACATCATTCTATCTTATACCTTATTCTTGATTAGAATCTTAGGAGGGTAGATCAACTTTACTTGCATTTTTCTTAATCTGTTACGAGTTCATAAAGAATAACTCATGTTGCATATGTATTAGTCATTGCCATATTGCACACACATACATGAGTTGAACTAGGATGTATCCTAATTTTAGATCTAAAAAGTTTATATTTCACATGTTTGCATTCAATCGGATCACATATTTTTATTTGCTAGTGTACGGAAAAATTTACAAATCGAGTCAATTTATATGTATTGGATGTATTACGTGTTTGGACAAAGTTGTATGGGTCATAGGTTGTTAGGATTTGAGTTGTTTGTCCTTCAATCCCGTGATGTGCAATTTAAGATTATAGCCTCCAAAGATAAAGCAACATCATGTTTCGACTCGAGTTTCATCTTCATCATCTAAGGAATCTCAATGAGGTATGAATACATGTTTATGTTTGTGTTGATGTAAAAAATTAGATCGCTCTAATTATTCAATCACAGATAAATAAAATAAGACAAAGATTTTTAAAGTGGTTCAGCCTTGTAAGAATGGCCTACGTCCACTGTTATGTTATTGCTGAGTGTTTGGGAATTCTCGATTACAAGGTTCTCTCAAGAAATTTCGGTCCCTTTGAATGAGGGTGATACAATGTATTTATAGCCTTGAGACTCTCATCTGAAAGGGTGATACATTTAATGATATACATATGAAAGGGCTATTCATTTAATGTTCTTCAAACGTGCGCGTCAAGCATAAGTATTCAATGAATAGTTGAACTGTTGATTATCTGGCAATTAATGATGTGGTCGAGGTGCAGCTCGAACCGCCTTTATTGCTCGTCGTTCAGGAGTTCCTCGGAGAATTGGTGTTCCTCGGTGTATCCTTGTTGCTCGGAGCGATCATGAGTTGGTCGGGGAAATGAATTTCCTCGTTGCTATTGTGCCACGTAGATTGACACGTGTCTTCTTATTATTCGTCCATATCAGCATACTAATTTTGGTATCAACAGCAGCCCCCAATGTTTCATATTTCAAACTTTGAGGAGTATGGAACATTCTTTCTCGGTATATGGCAATATTAAATGACCTTCCTGGGTTTTAGGAGCATTGTATTTGAATTTAGTTCTAAATTCACAGAATCCGCCTTTTTTCAAATTTTTACGAGCGCTTCGATCTTGGTGCCCTTTTTGTCCTTTTAGCCGTCGGAAGTTCGATAGTTTCTTTTTGTAATCATTTCTTTCGCCATTTCCCAAGGCACAGTATTTAAACTTCCCAAGTAATCATACCGTCCTCTACCTTTTCCAATTTTCTTGCTTTCGAATTCTCCATAGTCTTTCTTTCTCTTGTACGTTCATCCTTGTTTTCGTTCGTTGTCAACAGATCTCCTTTCTTCCTGTAAGATTTCTTCCTTCTCCTTTTATTCATCATGGTTTATATTATTGAATCTATTGAAAAATTCCGTTCTGATTTTTCCATCCCATCTTGGGTAATTTTGGAGGAGCTTTCTGAACCTCAAAATTACTTTCGTTTGGCTGAGGGACATTGGTTCCCCAGTCTTTTTATTGCTGAATGTGGGTTTTTCTTTCCACCAAACCTATTATGTTTAGAGTTCTGTCAGTACTTCGATGTTGTCCCTGCAAAAATAGCCCCCAATACATGGAGAATAGTTAATGGGGTGCATAGGTTAAATCAAACTCATGAAACTCGTATAGGAATTCCTGAGATTATGTATTGTTATAGATGGGATATTCTAGACGATGTTTATTATTTAAAAACTAGATTTTTGAATAGGGCTCTAGTAGTCAACCTCCCTGATGCTAACAGGGATTATTTTGAAAATGGGGTAATTATAAAAAATTGGCAACATGCCCCTTTGCCCGGAGATGAAGTATATGATGGTCCTAAATGCCCCCCATATGGCAATGGGATAGGTTATTTCTGTTTTATTTTATTCTTGAAATTATGATTTCATCATGTTTGAATAAATGCATGATCGACATTTCAAATTTTTTGTTTGCAGTTAACAGCAAGAGAAAAACTCCCAAAGAAACAGAAGTAAATATAAGGCAATTAAAACATATCTGGAGTTTGCATCAGAAGGTTGCAGACGAGCATATCAGGTCTGCCTCATATTTGCTGCAGTATAGGAGCTATACGTCATCTTTTACTGCTCCTCCTATAGTCAGCACCAGTGATCCAGTGCAAATTCCTGAAGACTCTGATCCGGAATCTCATATTCCATTGAGCCAGAAAATGGGCAAGAGAAGAGCTCCTGCTCTCTTCGAGGAGAGTTCCTCTGCTGGCGATGGGAAGAAAACCAAGGTTAATGTCCCAAAGGGGATGGAGAAAATTGATGATGCTCCTTCTATTGCTGTTCAGAAGGTTGCCGAGAAGCCCCCAGTGGCTCCTGTGCAGAAGGATGCACCTGTTGAGGTAATTACTATCTCCCCAACCAAAAGTTCCTCTTTGGTTAAGGTTGCTGAAAAGGCACCGAGGAGATTGAGGAAATCCTCCTCGGTCAGCATTTCTGGAACCATTACCCAGCTCCCAGCTGGTGGAGATGGTGTTCCAATTATTGTTCCTCCAAGCTCTACGACGATCTTGGCAAAATTTTCATCCATCCCCGAGGTGCAAGGTACTGAAGAAGACCTTACTCGGGATGTGGTTACTTCTCTGGCTGCTCGTCATTTGGCTTCAGTAAGTATCTCTACTCCGAACTTTTTATATTTTCCTTTGTCGTTTCCCAGATTTGTTTCTGATTTCATTTTCCTCTTCTGATTGCAGTTGACGAGCTGCTTCAATTTAATCCTTAAAAAGGATGAAGCAGTCAAAGCTTCTTGCTCCTCGTCCACTGTGGAGGGAGCACTGGAGAAAGCTATTAAATCTATGAGTGAGTCCCGTCAGAAGTATGACGAGGATAAAATTGAATGGGAGAAGAAGCTGGCTGCGTCTGATGCAGAGAAGGTACAACTGGGTAGTAAGGTGAAGGATTTGGAGAAAGAAAATAAAGACTATGCCAAGAAACTTTCAGGCCTTGGGGAACTTGAGAATAAATTAAAATCGGCTGAAGAAGAGCTGACCCTCCTGCGAGAAGTAAATCGCCAGAAGGAGGAGGTGGAGACCAAATTGAAGGCCGCCGAGAATCTGATGTCCGAGAAGCTATCCTCGGAAAAAATGAAGATAAAAATAGCTGTGAAGATGTCCTTTAAAACTGGTTGGGACAAAGGATGGGACAGGGGGATTGCAGCTATGACGACCCAGGTGAAATACGGAAGTTTGAAATACTTTCATGATGGTTGGGTTGCAGCACTGCAGGAGTTGAAGGTGAGCGAGGACTCCGAGCTATTTCAACAACATATCCCTGGTCCTCCTCCAGTTATTGAAGATGAATCTTCAAACGAAGCTGCATCTGAAGAATCTTCAATGACAGTGGGTGATCAAGTCCTTGTTCCACCACCCAACCAGACAGCCACAGAGGAAATCTCATCATTGCCTGCTCCTCCAGAACAAGTACCAGCTTCTACTAGTCAGACTATTGTTCCTACCGAGCAACCAAGATCCTCGTCCCAGCCTCCCGAGAAAGTCTTGGGAGACAAGGAAAAGGTGTGAAGTTGTTCGGTACTCTTTTTATGTTCTTCTTTTACTCATCCTTTGTATTCCAAACGATGTAATCTTGTTGATGATGTAATAAAATCACCTCTTTTTGTTCTTCTACATTGTTGATGATTTGTCTGTCTTTACTTATTAACTCTTGTCTTCTCTTCTTTATTAGTTTATGGCTAGAATGGAACTGATATCTGCTCATGATACAAAGCTGATGCAGCAATGCCATGAATATTACAAGGCTGGTCACACAGACTTGAGTGTATCAGAAATTGCTGACATCCTCGGCCATGACGCCTCAGAATAAGTAATTGAGGCTTATCGGTACCTGAAGGATTTACTTGACTGAGCTGTGGCCAACAACGTGGCCTACTATGAATTGATCGAGGAGCTTCATTATAAGCTAGAAGATCTTCAGAATCAGCACAATGAATCAACTGCCCTGTTGCATAAGGGGTATGAGGATAGATATCAACAGCTTTCTTCCGAGACAGGCCACGAAAAGATCCTTGCTACGTACGATGTCAAGGAGAGAACCCTAAAGGGTGAAATTGAAGCGTGTAGATAGATTGCCGAGCTGCTGGAGCAAGATAACAACAATTTGCAAAGAGAACTGGCACAATATAAGTCTGCAGCCTCCTCTTCAACAGCTGTAATCCCAGTGATTGATGAGGGATTTTCCTTCCTTGAGGTTGAAAATGCCAAATTAAGGCAAGAATTGGACACTTTGAAAAGGTCTGGTACCTCTACTGCTGTTCGGGGACGAGGAAGAGGTTCTCGTGGGCGAGGAAGAACTGTTCAAAATGTTGTCGAGGAGCAAAGTTCACCACCTGCTCGGAGTCGATCAAGAGTTCTCAGCCGTACTATTGAAGAAACTCGTACTCAGTCGACGTTGGAAACTCAAGCGTTCCAATTGAATGCAAAAGATCGGGCTTTGACTGAAATGTCCAAGAAAAACCTATCTTTGGAAGATCAACTTACCGCGACGAAGTCTGCTTTGCATACCAAGGATCTTTTCGCCAAAAACATTCATGAAAAATTGGATAGAATCACCTTTCAATTCCATAAACAGCCCAGGGAATTTTGGATGGCTGGATACAACGAGGCTCTAGTTCATTTAGACGCCCGTATCCAGAATGCCAATAATGAGGGATATAAACAAGGCTGGCTGAATGCCTTATGTGTATTAAAGCTCGAGCAAGGACATTATTTGTGGGATTACTACGAGCCTGGAGTGCTTGATTTGCTTGTGCCACCTTTCAAGTTGGATATGGAATGGATACCAGCTCGCGCCATTCCTCGGAGCCTAATTGCAAATTATCTTGGTGATTATAACTTGCATTCCCAGTTTGAGGTGTCTCGTCCCGAGCATCTTTTAGATAGTTCCTCTGTAATGAACGTCAGAATGCTCCGAGATCTTAATTTTATTAATTCTCCTCTTTGCCTGGAAGATCCTCCTGCTGGCGAGGAGCCTGTCTCAAAAGCTGAAGGGAAAAAACCAATAGAATAGGAATTTGTAATATACATATCCATGTAATTTGTAATCTATTTTTTATTTTAATGGAAAACTTTCATTTTGCATTTGCAAATCTGTGTTGCTATTATCTTATGCTTGTCAAACACTTTTATATTTGTGCTTGCATAACAATATTGTATGATTCATCGACCAAATTTGTAATAAAAAATTACAAGTATCATGAAATGTTGCTCGATCACTTAATAATAAAGTAATGAGTATAAAAGTGTTTAATTTTTTTCCAATCAACCAAGGTTGTTACATTGTGCTCATCGACCAATTATAGTTAATGAGTTTCATAAAATGTGTCCGACCAACCAAGGTCGATAAATTATCCTCGTCAACCAACTATAGTTAGTGGGTTTTTATCCCCGACCAACAATACTTGGTTTAGTTTGGAAACTGTAATGTCCACAAGCTATCTTACCAACTGAAGTTGATCACGCAAGTGTATGCCTCCTAACCAAAGGAGTATATTTTGTTCTCGCTATTTTACCAACCGAGGTTGATCACGCTCGAACTATAGGGTTCTTTCGAACTATAATGTCCACAAGCTATCTTACCAACCGAAGTTGATCACGCAAGTGTACGCCTCCTAACCAAAGGAGTATATTTGTTCTCGCTATTTTACCAACCGAGGTTGATCACGCTCGAACTATAGGGTTCTTTCGAACTATAATGTCCACAAGCTATCTTACCAACCGAAGTTGATCACGCAAGTGTACACCTCCTAACCAAAGGAGTATATTTGTTCTCGCTATTTTACCAACCGAGGTTGATCATGCTCGAACTATAGGGTTCTTTCGAACTATAATGTTCACAAGCTATCTTACCAACCGAAGTTGATCACGCAAGTGTACGCCTCCTAACCAAAGGAGTATATTTGTTCTCGCTATTTTACCAACCGAGGTTGATCACGCTCGAACTATCAGTGTAGTGTATCACACTAGCATTCCCCGAAAAACTTTCAATAAAAGGAGAGAGAATGGAGAAAAATCATCGTTTTATTCATATTGATGGAACTGCTTTACATTTTACATCATTGATAATACTTGCGTAGGTGTTCAGCATTCCATGCATTCTTAAATTCCTCTTCTTCTAGAGTTTCTATTCGGTAAGTTCCTGGTCGAACTACTTCTGTAACTCGATAAGGTCCATGCCAGTTTGCTTCCAACTTATTATGCTTCTGAATAACCTTCTTTAGCACGTAATCTCCTTCTTTTAAGTCGCATTTCTTCACCCTTTTGTTATAGAACAGAGCTGTGCGTTGTTGGTAAGCAGCATTCCTAATGGCTGCCTCTTCTCTAACCTCCTTGAGAATATCCAAGTCCAGCCTTCTCATTAAGTCGCTGACTGGGGAATTGAAATTCAGTACTCTGTGCGTTGGAAGACCCAACTCGGCAGGTATTACTGCCTCACTTCCAAATGCCAACATATATGGTGATTCTCCAGTTGCTGCTCGGGGAGTTGTTCGGTAAGCCCACAATACTGACTGTAGCTCATTAATCCAATTTGTTTTGGCCTCATTTAGCCTTTTCTTCAAACCATTTAACAATGTTCTGTTCGTCACTTCGGTCTGTCCATTGCTTTGAGGATGGCCTGGTACTGAATGAAACTTTAAAATGTTTGACTGATGACAATAGGCAGCAAACTCCTCGTTATCAAATTGTGTTCCATGGTCTGTTATGAAGGCATGAGGGAGACCATATCGGCAGATGATGTTCTTCCAGACGAACTGATACACCTTCTCGTATGTCATATCAATAAGTGGCTCAGCTTCTACCCACTTAGTAAAATAATCCACTGCGACGACGAGGTACTTGAATCTTCCTCGGGTCGTCGGTAGTGGTCCAATCAAATCAATTCCCTACATGGCAAATGTCCAAGGAGAAGTTATGGGTGTCAACAATGCTTGTGGAGTTCGTCGGATGGAGGAAAAACGTTGACACTTGTCACATTTCTTGGCATAGGCTATACAATCAGCCCTCATCGTCGGCCAATAGTACCCCTACGTCATCACCCTTTGCAATAGTGTCCGACCTGCTACATGAGCTCCACAGGATCCTTCATGTATCTCTTCAATTAACTCTTTTACCTCGGAGGGATGTACACACCTCTGTAATCCTGCCATAATTCCTCGTCTATATAAAACACCATTAGTTAACACATTTCGAGTAGCTTTATACTTTAATTTCTTGGCGGCGAGCTTGGCCTCCGGTAATTCTCCATCTTCAATATATGCCCTAATGGGATCCATCCAAGATGGCCCTAGATCAAGGGTGATAACATTCATCGTCAGGCCTTCATCTATGCTTCGACTTTCTAATACTTCAATTGGTATCGTCCTTCGCAGCTCGGTACGAGTAGCTGATGCTAGTCGGGCCAGTGCGTCTGCTTGTGCATTTTTTATTCTTGGTATTCTGATCAACTGAATGGCATCAAATTCTGCCAGCAACTCCATCACCTTCGCATAATACTTGATCATTAACTCTCCTTTAACTGCATATGTTCCCAACATCTGATTCACAATTAATTGAGAATCACTGTACACCATTATTTGCTGTGCTTCCATAATCTTCGCTAAATTAAGACCTGCTATCATGGCCTCATACTCAGCCTCATTATTGGAGGCTTTGAATTGGAATCGCAAGGCATATTCCATGTCAATCTCGTCTGGGGTTTTCAACACAATCCCTGCGCCACACCCTGTTGTGCAAGATGACCCATCTACATACAATCTCCACGTAGGTAACTCGTCTTCAAAATTCTTATCTGACAACATTCCTCGATGAAATATTTGTTGTTTTGCTTCATCCTCCCCTGGTATTTTTCGCTCCTTGTCAACCATCTCTTCACGCCCTTTTACCAACCGGAGTTGGTCTGAGTTTGAATTTGATGATCGCTCTACATCCACAAGCGCTTTTACCAACCGGAGTTGATCTGGACTTATGTCTGTTGATCCTGTAACATCCACAGGTTGATCAGCGAGTAACTTTTGCTCCTCGGGGGTATCAGGATATGTAAACTCGACAATAAAGTCTGCTACAGCTTGCCCTTTTAATGATGATCTGGGCTCATACACAATATCATATTCACCGAGCTCTATCGCCCAGTACATCAGTCTCCCTGATTTTTCTGGCTTATGGAGGGCTTGTCTTAGTGGCATGTCGGTATACACGATGATGGTAGGGCCTGGAAATACGGCCTCATTCTTCTACTTGCTTCAATTAATGCCAATGCCAATTTTTCTAACTTTGGGTACCTGATCTCTGCACCTCGGAAAGCTTTACTTGTGTAATAAATTGGCTTTTGGATTCCATTCTCCAATCTGATCAATGACGAACTGACTGCATTCTCCGATACTGCCAGGTATAAATACAACTTTTCTCCCATTACTGGCCTGGACAACAGTGGGGGTGCTCCCAAGTATTTCTTCAAGTCTTGAAAGGCTTTTTCACATTCCTCATTCCACTCGAAGGTTTTTCGAAGTGTTTTGAAGAATGGTAGGCATCTATCAGTTGCTCGAGATACAAATCTGTTGAGCGCTGCAACTCGTCCTGTAAGACTCTGTACTTCTTTCTTCGTTGTTGAGATCGCAGCCCTAAAAGAGCTTTGATCTTTTCAGGATTCGCCTCAATGCCTCTTTGGTTGACAATGTATCCGAGGAACATTCCTTCTCGTACTCCAAACGTGCACTTCGTCGGATTGAGCTTCATTTGATATTTATCTAGTTGATTAAAGGTCTGATTTAAATCAACTAGATGATCAGCAGCTTTCCTAATTTTTGTCAGCATATCGTTGACATAGACTTCCATATTATAACTGATTTGTTCGGTAAAAACCTTGTTCATCAGCCGCTGGTATGTCGCTCCTGCATTTTTCAAACCAAAAGGCATAACATTATAACAATAAGTTCCCCTAGGGGTGATAAAAGAAGTACTTTCCCTGTCTTCAGGTTTCATTTTGATCTGGTTGTAGACGGAGTAAGCATCCATGAAGCTGAGTAGCTCGTGTCCCGAGGTAACATCCACTAGTTGATCAATTCTGGGCAATGGAAAGTGATCCTTTGGGCAGGCTTTGTTGAGATCGGTGAAATCAACACACATTCTCCATTTGTTATTTTTCTTCTTCACCATCACTACATTTGCCAACCAGTCTGGATACTTCACATCTTTAATGAATTGGGATTTCTGGAGCTTCGCGACCTCCTCTTGTATAGCTTGATTCTTCTCGGGACTGAACACTCTTCTTCTCTGCTTTACAGGCTTAATCTCCTTATTCACATTGAGCTCGTGACATAAGAAGTTTGGATCTATTCCTGGCATGTCTTCATGACTCCACGCAAAAGTTTTCTTCCTGTTTCTTAAGAAAGTTATCAACTCCTGTTTTATTGAAGCATCCAACGATGAACCTATCTGGGTTACTCGTTCAAGGTGCTCGTCGTCCAGAATAACATTTTCTGTGGATTCCACTACTTGTCCTTTTACAAGTTGGGATTCATCTCTGGGATCAAGTGTTTCAATTTCTGTACCTTCATCAACTTGGAATGTAGTAATCTTTTTCCTCGACTCTTCAAGATCCTCTTGCTCGGCAGATGAATAATAGCATTCTCGGGCTACCTTTTGATCACCTTTCACAACTCCTACTCCGAAATTTGTCGGGAATTTCAAGCATTGGTGTACTGTAGATGGAACTGCTTCGAATTTCTTCAAGCCAACTCTCCCCATTATGATGTTGTAGGCTGATTGCACATTCTTATCCATCACAAAGAAGCGTATTCTTTCTGTTCGACATACAGGCCAAGTTCCAATGAATATATCCAACTTGATCGTCCCAAGTGGAAAAACTTTCTCGCCAGCAAAACCCAGAAGGGGTCTGTGATAAGGTTCCAATTGAGATAATTTCAAATTTAAACTATCAAAGAAAGAGTAGAACATGATGTCTGCCGAACTGCCATGATCTACCAGAACCCTTGAAATCACTACCTCTTTCATCCTTATTTTGATCACCAAAGGATCGTCGTGAGGATAAAGAACACCTGCCAGGTCATTTTTCGAAAAACCAATGACAAGTTTATCTTTGTTTACCTTCCTCGGGCGATCTTCCTCTGCCAAATTTATTCGCTGAATGTATGAGCAGGCTTGGGCCTCTCCGAGGTAAGCCTTTCTTTCTACAGTAAGGTCTCCTCCTCCTGCATCTCCCCCTGTAATGACATTACAATCAAACGATCCAAAGCGTATTGAAAATACCTCTCGTTCTGGTTGTCTTGGCTTCTTGGGAAGATCGGGATCATCCTCTGCATCATCTTCATGATCTCTCTTCTTTTTCTCCTCTGATCGACAAGGAGATCTAGATCTTTCTCTTCTTCGGTCATTATTTCTTCTTTCACCTTCATGATCAACATACTTCGTTAACTTTCCTCGTCGGACGAGTGTTTCAATCTCGTTCCGAAGAGCTATGCAATTTCTGGTCATATGGACATGATCCTTATGGAACTCGCAATATTTATCCTTATTCCTCAAATCAGGGTCTGACTTCAGTTTCTTTGGCCATTTTACCTCCTCGTTATTTTTTATCTCTTCTAAGACATGATTAATCCCCATTTTTAAAGGAGTATAATTATCGTACTTCTTCATGACTTCCCATTTATTCTTGGAATGTTTATCTCCACCATTGCACTTATGCTCTTTCTTCTTCGATTTGTCGACTTCCACTTTGGTTTCTTTATCTATATTCTTCTTTGCGGCCATAGCCTCCTCGGCATTCATGATTTTGGCAGCTTTTGCCATCAACTCTGACATAGTTTCAGGTGGATCCTTGGCCAAAGTGTAATATAACTTATTAGACAACAAACCACTCATCAAAGCAGTGATTGCTGTCTTTTCTTCATAATCTATGACTTCTAGCTTCTCGTTATTGAAACGAGTTATATAATCTCTAGTACTCTCACCAGATTTTTGTCTAACACTTAACAAGTGTGCTACTCGTTTTACTGGCTTTGCTCCAAAGCAGAAATTACCGATGAACAACTCGGCCAACTGAAAGAAAGTTGAAATCTTACCCCGAGGAAGATTGTTATACCATATCTGAGCAGATCCAGTAAGAGTTCCTGAGAATGCCCTGCATCTCATCTCGTCGGGGACAACATAGATGTCGGCGGCAGCTTGATATTGCTCTATGTGAAGAACATGATCTGTCTTTCCATCATATTTGGGAGTTACTATAGGTGCTTTAAACTTTGATGGTGTAGGAAAATCCACAATGGCCTGTACAAAAGGCGTCCCTCGAACAAAAGTTCGTTGTAGGGGGTTCTTTGCCTTAGCCATTTCTCCCAATCTATCCTCCAACCGCTGAATGGAACCTTTCCAAGCATCATTTCCTTCCTCGGGCCTACTAGTCCGAGCAATTGATTGTTGTGAATTAGCCTCCTGGGATCTCTCTTGACAAGCAACTGGTCGTGATTGTGCTGATCTTTCTCTTAAATTTGATGGTTGTCGAAAACTCCTCGACACGACTTTAGGTGGACTCTTATTCCTCCTCGGGCCTAATCGACTGAAAGGAGATACCCTACTCAGTTTTTCTAAAGCACTGGCTCTCTCTGGAGAGAGAGTGCCACGTTGCTCAGTATCTGTGACCCGTATTGATGAAGTTTGCCCAGGTTGGTAAGAGAAATCATCAGATTCCTCATTGCGATACGTCTCTGTACGCCTGGATCGTGAAGAAGGTGAATGGGTTTGCCTCTGACCACCTCGTTGTCCTGAAGGTGCTGGTGCAACGCCATGAAGAGTTTGTATGAGTTGCCGCATCGTTTCTTGCATGGCAGTTTGTCCTTGTGCCAGATTCGTCATGATTCCAGCCAGATCTGGAGGTGCAGAAGGATTTGAAGGATTTCCAGTATTTTCGGCATTTCGATTGCTGGATTCTGGATTATCTGCCATTGATGATGAATGAAAATTTGTGAAAAACGATAGTAACAATCGTTCCCACAGACGGCGCCAATCTGTTGATGTAAAAAATTAGATCGCTCTAATTATTCAATCACAGATAAATAAAATAAGACAAAGATTTTTAAAGTGGTTCAGCCTTGTAAGAATGGCCTACGTCCACTGTTATGTTATTGCTGAGTGTTTGGGAATTCTCGATTACAAGGTTCTCTCAAGAAATTCCGGTCCCTTTGAATGAGGGTGATACAATGTATTTATAGCCTTGAGACTCTCATCTGAAAGGGTGATACATTTAATGATATACATATGAAAGGGCTATTCATTTAATGTTCTTCAAACGTGCGCGTCAAGCATAAGTATTCAATGAATAGTTGAACTGTTGATTATCTGGCAATTAATGATGTGGTCGAGGTGCAGCTCGAACCGCCTTTGTTGCTCGTCGTTCAGGAGTTCCTCGGAGAATTGGTGTTCCTCGGTGTATCCTTGTTGCTCGGAGCGATCATGAGTTGGTCGGGGAAATGAATTTCCTCGTTGCTATTGTGCCACGTAGATTGACACGTGTCTTCTTATTATTCGTCCATATCAGCATACTAATTTTGGTATCAACAGTTTGATCCCTAAATTTTCTTTTAGGTTTTAGGATTTTTATTAAATTATTTTTAATTATTTAAAAAGGATTTTATCCTTTTTAAATACCTTTTAGAAGGAAAATATGTTTTCCGCAAGGTCATTAGAACGACATTAGGGTTCTAATGAGATGTAGTACCTCGTTAGAATAGCTTTGAACGAGATCAATTTTGGCAAATGTTGGTCGTTCTAGGATCTTATGAGAATTATCATTGGATAGGTGTTCCAAAGAAATGTTATACTTCGTTCGAACGAGATGTACTTCATTCGAACGAGCGTGCGAATTTTTATTTTATTCGAGATTTATCAATTAGTTTTTCATCGTTATCTCATTTTCAACAAACCTCCTACGAATAGAAGTGCAAAGCAATAGATTTTAGAGAAGGTCTTAAAAACTAAAATCCTAGTTTACACCCATATTTTGAGATCCAAGCATCATACATACATATGTCATTTTGAGATCTCCGATTTTGCAGCAAAGTGATTTTCTCTACATATTGTGAGCATTTCATGCGATGGACATCGTGTTTATGCTGAGAAGTGGCTGGACTGGTCACAAGACAAGTAAGATCAATAGGATACCAAGATGTGGGAACATGCCTACATTGTGTGGTTATTGGAAGGTGTGCAATGGTGACTAGGGAGAAGGTTATGAGGATTAAGGAAGCATGTCAAGGCTTGAAGGCGTTGATGCTATGAGTAAGTCTAAATTGGTTTTGTAAACTACCTATATTATAATGGACTTGTATAGATGGGTTGTCCGAGGTTTTTCTCTTTGCGACTTTCCTCATATATCCTGGTATTGTGGGTTTCTTATTTTACTCTTTCTAATTCTCACCTGGATGCATGCTTAGGTTAAGACTAAAATTGGTAAAACTATTTCACACAACATTTAGGTTTTTTAAAGGTGAAAAGTTTATTAAAATTGTAAAAAAAAACTAAAATTGGTATTCTTGTCTATAAACCCTAGGGTCACATAGATTTCTCAGATTAGTATCAGAGAGGATTACACTAACTTACTATGTTAGATCCCTATGTCGTGCTTATTTAGGGTTTAGATGTATTTTAACCGAGAGGGTAGTTCTATTGGATGTCCTTCATTATTTGACGTGTCAAATTATCCCCATTAGAAGGCTCGAATTCAATTTTTCTTGAAGTCGATAGATGAGAACGCTTGGAACACGGTCGTGTTTGGGTGGTCTCCTCCCACTGGAGGTGGTGCTACTAAAGCATATATCTCATGGATAATTTTTATAAATAATGCCTCGAATTTTAATTCCAAGGGTGTGAATACTATTTTCTATGATGTGACCACTGAAGAGTTTAGACGCATTATGACTTGCGAGAGAACTAAAGATGCTTGGGATATTTTACGATCCACACACAAAGGAACTGATATTGTTATGGTTTCCTTGTTACAAAATCTGACGACTAAGTTTGAGATGATTAAGACATTAGAGAATGTGTCTTTTGATGAGTTCTGTGCTAAGTTGGCAGATATTTTCAACTCCTTGTTTAACTTAGGTGAGTCGATCCCCAATTATAAAGTTACGTAAAAAAATCTTAAGGTCATTTACTAAACGATTTAACACTAAAGTCACAATCTTAGATTTCTTAGGTGGTGTCGACACTAAGAGAGTCCAAGAGCTTTCTTGTGATCTTTAAACCTATTAGATGAACATATGTCCTTCAAGGAAAATTAGAGAAAGGGAAATACTTTGAAAGTCTGAAAAGAAGACGTGTCAGATTTTGATAGTGGCGATGATCTTGATGCTGAAGAGAGAGCTCGATGTGCTAGTAAGTTCACACAGTTTCTTAACCTTAGAGATGAAATAACCTTGAGAAGAGTTTAAAAAATAAAGCTAATAACTTTGGTGACCGTGATAAGAATAATATGGATGGTACTAAGAAGGTGCATGATCGGGATAAGTGTTTTGAATGCCAAGTTTTTGGGAATTATTCTCGTGAGTGTCCCACTAGACTAAGGAAGGAGGGTAATAAATCGAAGGTATAGAATACCACCCTTTGTGATATAGGAATATAATTCCCCCAATGATCGAAACTACATCGTGTTCATGGTCAGTTTATGTGGACTTAAATGAAGTGTCTTCCCATAACGCATGATGATTTTGAGATTCGATCTTTAGGCTCTTAAGAGAGTGAGGAGAGGCGTGATGATGTGGAAGAAGATGAGGAGGAGAGTGAGCTTAAAATGGAATTTTGGGATTTATACACCGAGTCGTTGAAGTTAAAAAAGTCTAACTTGCGTTTGGAAGCTACGGTGAAGGAACGTGTCGTAGGGGATTATAATGGTAAATTGATAGAGGACCTTAGGTCACGTGATAGGACTCTTAAAGATAATCTAAAGTGCGTTGAGAGAGAGAGAGAGAGAGAGAGAGAGAGAGAGAGAGAGAGAGTCTGAATGGTTTGATGGAGGCTTTAAAGAAGGAGCTTCTCGAGTTTGAAGAATCTAGGCATTTGATCGAGTGTAGGATTGTGGAGTTAGAGGACAATTTGAGAGACTCGAGTAATGTCAAATTTGATTTAAAGTCTAGGTTGGAGAAGTTGGATAAAATTGCTAGGCACCGTCTGAATCAAGAGTGACAAGTGTGGGATTGACTTCGATGATGTGGATAATTCCACTACTAAAGCCAAGATCATGCGTTTAAGAGAGTTAACCAAAGATAGGGACATTAGAAAAGGTCAACCTAAAGGTAATTTTTCTCGTGTCTTCACTTTCACACACTGCAGTAGGAAAAATCAACTTAGGTGTTCATTTTATGATTTTACAAAAGGTCCTAGGACAATTAAAGCTAGTGTCACCAAGATGTTCCAAGCCCGAGTTCGTCATATTACACCTACATGGGTTAGGAGATCTGATTTGGAGGCACTAAATGTTAAGATTATTGACTCTCGTTTGCATTCATTTGATTCATTCTATGCTATATCTTATAAATTATTGCGATTGCATGTTTGTCATACACTAGTGTTGTTCTCAATGCTATATATAATTGCTAGTGTTATGGACTGTTTATCTTTTTCATTTTTTTGGAGTTCTTAATGAGAAAAATATAAAATGATTTTGTTTGCCTTTTGATTTAGTTTTTTTTTTAAATTGGGATCATTTTGAAAAATGTTAAAAAACTCAAAAATATTTTTATTCTTTTGTGCAATTTTTACACATATTTTATGGCATATCGGTGTGTTTGAATCCTATTCGTTTCATGTATTCATGTGACTAGGACATTTAATTTTAATTTCCAATGTTTGGATTGTTCTTAGTCATGTTTACACGAAGTTGTTTGAAATTTATTTTCATGATGGATTCACTTTAGATATGCCTTCACACACACTTTGCATGAGCTCATTTGGGTTTTGACTTCATATATGAGATTACCTAAGTGAGGTGTTCTTCCAACAATCTTATCATATACATAAAATTTGTGACTGAGGGGTTGTGAATGTAAAACCCATTTTTCGTTGAAAAATATGAATGCGCATACGAAAAGGATACAAAAAGAGAAATCTCCTCTGTGTGAAAGGCCACCGTTAGTAAGAGCCTAAAAAAATTGAGAGGTAATAAAATAGAAAAAAATTCGTGGCTAAAATTTTTACATTGGTGCTTAAAAAATTAGTTATCTTCAAAATAAAAGGAGTGGGAAAAATGATATATATTTTTTAGGGTGTTTAGTTGAAGATCAATAGGTTTGTACAATGAGTCCTGATTGAGCTTAATTGTTTTGATGCCATTGATTCGAGAATTATCACTATTTCTAGACAAGTGTGCATTGTGTTTGTTTGTCCTTTTGAGTTCCTTATTTGACAAGTGAGGCTAAATCAAATGTTGATTAATTATTGCGGTCAAATAAGTTTACTATGACATATTTGAGTGATTGGGTCATTTTATCTTGTTTTAGTTCACGCCCCTTTACTTCGTATCACCATGTTTAGACACATTAATACTATGCAAGTGTGTAAAGCTTATGTGTTTGTGTCTTTTGTGGTCGTTTATACCTATATACAACTGTGCTTCAATGGTAAATGTTTGATTATATATATGGTATGTTTTGTGTTTTGAGTCTTTACGTTTTCATTTAGTCCTTATGTGTCTTATTCTTAATTTTTATTTAACTTGGCATGTGTTATGATTAACTTGGTCTCTTATACTTAAATTCTTGCATCTTAGTTGATATTAGTTATTCATATTTGGATTATTTATACTTGTGTTGCCGAACTGTTTATCGTTACATGACTTGCTTCACACCATTACATGATATATTTATTTTTGCGTCATGATTACCATGCTTCACTCATGTGGAGATTTGATTTTATTGGCAATAAATGTTTTATTATTATGTACCTTATTCTTTGTCTAATCCTAAACAAAAAAGGAGAGAAATGGTATCTAATTCTTTTAGTATGGGAGATCTTTATATTAGGAAGAGACGTCCTTTCTTAGGTAGAGATATTTAGACAAAGGGGGATGCTTTTTCATATGCGGTTTGTATATTGTAAACTTTTCTTTAGGTTTGAAGGTGTGTTTAAGTGTGCAGGTTAACAGCGATACGGAGAAGACTTACACAAGAGCAAAGCTACCCAAATTTGTGTGGGTCAACTGTCTGTAATTTTTGTCCTTTTGGGCTTCAGAATTGAGTCTTAGTGAGTTTGAAAAGCCAGTAGGTTTTTCGTTTTCAATTTTATCTCGAAATAGCCAAAGGGGGAGATTTGTAAGGAGAAATTTCTAAATCGAGTCAATCTTTATGAATTGGATTTATTTCATATTTGGAGTTAGGATTTGAGTTGTTATCCTTGAAGCCTGTTATGTGTGATTGCAGATTGTAGCAGCCAAAGATAAAGCAACACTATGTTTTGAGCCGAATTTCATCTTCATCATCCAAGGGATCTCAATAAGGTATGAACACATATTTATGTTTGATCCCTGGATTTTGTTCTGTGTGTTAGTATTTTTATAAAATTATTTTTAATTGTTTATAAATGATTTTATCCCTTTTACATATTTTTTAGAAGAAAAATATGTTTTCGCATGGTCGTTAGAACGACTTTGGTATTTCGTGTGAATTAGATTTAGTACCTCTTTAGAACATCTTCGAACGAGACTTAAAACAAGATCAATTTTAACAGACGTTGGTCACTCTAAATTATCGCTGGGAATGTCTTTGGATAGTTGTTCGAACGAGATGTTGTACTTCGTTTGAATGAGCGCATGAATTTTTATTTTATTCAAGATTTATCAGTTGTTTTTTAATCCCTATATCTTTTTAACAAACATCATATAAATAGAAGTGCGGAGAAACAGATATTAGATAGGCTTTTCTAAGATTTTTAAGTTCCCAAACTTGTTAAGAAACCTCTCCAAGTTTATGTGTTTGTTTTGATTCAAAAGCAAAACCCTAGTTTATAACCATGTTCAGAGATTTAAAAATCATACATACATATGTCACTTTGAGATTTTCGGTTTTTCTTTAAAGTGTTTTTCTCTATATACCGTGAGTGTTTCCTGCAGTGGACATCATGACAAAAAAATGTACTAAGTAGCGGATGGACTAGTAACGAGACATGTAAAATCAGTGGGAAACTGAGACGTAAGAACATGCTTGCGTTATGTGGATAATGGACGACGTCCATTAGTGAATGAGGAGAAAGTTCAAGTGATCAAGAAAGCGCGTGAAGGCTTGAAGGTGTCGAGTCTGTGAGTAAGTCTAAATTGGTCTTGTAAACTGCCTATATTGTAGTGGACTTGTGTTTCTAGGCCGTTCGAGGTTTTTCCATATGTGGTTTTTCTCCTACATCATCGTGTTGTGGGTCTCTTATTTTACTCTTTCTTATTTTCACCTAGATGCATGCTTAGGTCTAGACTAAAATTGATAAAATTGTTTCACACAATACCTATGGTTTTTAAAGGTGCAAAGTTTATTAAAATTGTAAAGAAACTAAAATTGGTGTTCTTGTTTACAAATCCTAGGGGCCCGTAGCTTTCTCAGGTAGATTTTTTAAATTATGTAAGAAGCATTACATGTGAGGCTTAATGTAAAAAAATGAAGAGGGTGCAATAGGAAGTGATTCTCGAAGTGTGGTGAAAGCTCCATTTGCAAAAATTCTTATATATGTGCTCATGAGAGAAAAGAAAGAAATAAAATATCTATGTTAGAGAATACTCTCATAAAATAAAAAAGAAATTAAAAAGAGAACATTTTATGGAGATTTAAGTTGAAGACCAATGGGTGTGCACTTATTTCCTCTAGCTTATTTTTTTATCGCCCAATTGGCTTACTTAACTTTTACATGTTAACTTTAGTTCTTAATTGTTGTGAATCCTTTACGAACTTAATATTTTTACAATATGGTTGACTATTCTATGTGTTCAACTATGGGTTGAATTTTGAGTTCTTATAAAATACGGGTGGGGTAATCTATTTATTTGGGTTTTGATATCATTCCATTTTCATGTTAGATAGGTTGTGTGGGGCTTTCAATTTTTTATATCTATTTCATAATAGTAAACCCCTAGTGTTTTCATCATTTTTTTATTGCTTGTGTTTATATACTTAAATTTGAATCTTGTGTGCTTAAATGAATATTCAGTTATATTCGATGCTATATCATAACTATTATATACATATATATATATATATATATATATATATATATATATATACGAACACACAATATTGCTCTTGCGCGGACTGTCCCGCATTTTAACAGTGCGGACAGGACATGTGTCACCTGGCGGTGAGCCCTGAAAAGATAGAGAGAGCGCCTATAATTTAGGCGATAATTTTTAAGGCTCACCGTCAGACGACACATGTTCAGTCCGAACTGTTAAAATGTGAGACAGTCCGCATAAGAAGTAGTACTAATATATTATTCATATTTCCTTGTATATATTTTTCATATTCCTTTTCTAGGATTTTTAAGCTTGCATGATCATATCATTAGTGTTGCTATGTTAGTTGAGTTTGAGAATATATTTATTTATCCCTTAGTGTCTATCTTTTTATCCCTTAGTGTCTATCTTTTTTTTTTGTCTATTCATGATAAAGGGGGGGGGGGGGGGGGGGGTGGAGAGTTTTTAAATTAAGGGGTGAAGAGATTTTTTTTTAGCAGAGAGGTTTTAAATTTCGGAGGAGTAATCTTTTAATGTGCATGAAATTTATTTTTAACTAATTGTCTTGATTATTTTATTTTATATCTCTCATGTATCTTTTATACTTCACACGGTATGTGTTACATGGATTTTTGACGACACACCTCAATGACACTTCGAAATATCTCAAATAGTTTCCAACCTACATGAGTTTTAAAAAACTGAGAAAAGGCGGAGAGTGCATCATAATGTAATCTGTAGTAGTGGTCTGGCTCGCAGTCTAAGTCGCTATAATGAGCTCATGAGATGCTATTGCGACCTCCCTCTACCTCTATAGCGGGGGTATTTGAACCACTCTATGGGCTTCCCCACCACTATAGCGGATCGGATCATAGATCTTTGCACGGTGAATTTTTCGTGGTACGCAAGTTTTGTTTTAACAACTCTTTTTAATTGGTTGTTTAGTGTTTTATGAAAAAGGTACTCCTTTTATTTTAAGGAGCGATTCGTGAGAGAATTCTACACAACTCCTCCCTTTTGTTTTCTACAGAACCCTTTTGTGAGTTTTAACCCCAAAACTCCCAAGCACAACGCTTAGTATTTGCTTCTACTTTTAATGTTTTATAAAAACCCTTTTGCACATAAAATCATAAATTTTAAGGGTATTTTTCTGAAACAAAATTTTCCACAATTTCATAATAACAATATTTAAAGGTTTGGCTTTGGTTGTGACCAAGGCTTTAGGAGATTTTTATAGATCGATCAGCCGATTGACTTGGGTTGCGATCCAAGACATATTTGCGAGACTGGTGATCCAGGAGTCGAAGTTCTAGTGGATATTCGAGCAAACATATCCGTTTAATAGATCAGTTGATACCTAGGTCCTAGTTTAAGGACATATTTTACATAGTTCGTTTACATTAGAGTACGTCGTATACTGCTACCACCGTCAAAGAAAGTTCAAAGATCAATCATGCATCAAGATGGATCCGAATATCAACATTCTTCAACAGAAAAGCCTTTGTGATATAGATTGTGATAAGGTTGTGTTTAAGCCCCTTAACGGTTCATTTAAAGTGTTGGGATAATTTTTCTAAACTATTTTTAACATCTGAGGCGTCATTTCTCGTCAAAAGAATTTTTTCTAAGAGTTGAGGCAGAGTTTTAACAAAACAATATTTCACGCTGATGCCGTTCAAACGACATGTCAATGTCGTTCAAATGACATGACAATGTCGTCCAAATGACACCTTCAAGCGACAGGATGTCTCGCGAGATACCTCGTTTGTAGTTCTCTTGAAGAGTTTTATCAAACGACATCACACTGTTTTTCTACACTCATTTGATTTGTCATGAGATGTCACTTCAAACGACATTTAAAGTCAATCGAGCGACATAAGGATCTCGTTCGAGCGAGATCACCGGCTGTAGATTTTTATAAATAGCATGTTAAATGAGTCATTTTTTCTTTAAGAAGACCTGATTTTTTCAGACACACGAAGATTGCAAACTGCGAAATTATTTTGTCTTCTTCATTTAGGGTTTAAAACTTTGTTTTTTCAGTTAACAAAATCCCAATAGTTTAGTGAATTATTTTGGAATCCAAGGTACGATCTTGTTGAAGTTTCTCTTGTAGAGAGGTTAAATCTATGTCTGACAAGTGTGTATCATTAGGTGTGCTTGTGGATGTTCCTGGATGAAGATAGAGTTGCGTGTTCTTGTGGGTTCGCTGCGGTTGATCCATTGCTGATTCTAGGCTGAGGTCCATGTGAGTGTCTTCAGATATTCATTGTAGATTTCATTATGTATGTAAGTTACAATTTACCTCTTCATAGTAAAATAAAAGGTTTTACCCAAAAGGGTTTTTTTTCCTGAAATATGTGTGTTAGAAATATTTATTTTGTGATGACTTGATTTTGCCCACTTAGATGCATGTGGTAGGGTTTATTTAATTTGGATAAAAATTGATATCTAGTTAAATAAGTTTAAAATTGGAAATCTGCGAATCCACATACAATCGATATCACATAGCATTCACAAATTGGTATCAGACCCTGTTACACTAAGTTATTGTGTTTGATACTTATTTTCTGCAAAATTTTGGTGATATTGATTTTTTTTAAATTCTGATTTTAAAAAATCGCAATGTTTCCAAATCAAAACTTATATAATCGGTTACCAGTTTTTGATGGGTCCAATTATGCCTATTGGAAAGCCCGCATGAAATCTCATTCAAAATCAATCGATGAGGGAGTTTGGGTTATTTGTGAAAGAGGGTGGACTCCTCCCACTGTCACCGCTAATAATGTCACGAATCTTAAGGTTGTGACTGACTGGACTGAGGACGAATTTAAATGGAGTACTTTTAATTCTAGTGCGCTCAGTGCAATTTCTGAAACTGTCACCCCTGACAAGTTCCGACGTATTATGATGTTCACTACGTCAAAAGAAGCATGGGATGTTTTACAACTTACCCATGAAGGCACGGATATGATCAAAGAGTATAAATTATAAAATTTAACTACTCAATTTGAAACAATTACAATGCTTGAATCTGAATGTTTTGATGACTTTTATGCATGTTTGTCTTATATTGTCAACACTAGTTTCAATCTTGGTGAGCACATTCCTGATGCACGAGTGGTTAAAATGATTTGAGATAGTTGCTTAAGAGTTTTATCCCTAAAGTAACTGTTTTAAATTCCTTAGGAAATTTGAGCAATCGTAAATTAAAAGATCTAGTAGGAGGCCTCTAGACATATGAAATTGACATGTTTCCTGACATTGTTGAGCCTAAGGATAGAGGGATAGCACTTAGAGCCCAGTCTAGAAACGGAGAGGAAGTGTCCAAGAGAGAGAAGAAAATGAAAGTGAGAGTTTGTGATTCCGAGTTTGACGGAGAGCTTGATTTTGATTATGTGGACATGCTTGCTAAAATGTGTAAAAAGTTTCTCAAATTTTCAAAAGAAAATTCTTCTAATAAAAGTTTTTTTGAGAAAAAAAAGATGAGGCCAAAGAGAGCGGGGAGAAAGAGAGGGAAAAAGAGAAAGAGAAAGAGGAGATATGTTTTGAATGTGAGGAAAAGAGGCATAGGGAGTTTGAGTGTCCCACTAAGCTAAAGAGAAAGGGCAAGAATATTGCCATGCCAACCACTCTTAACTATAGTGAGGAAGAGGTTAAGGATTCCAGGGATGAATATTCACATGGGATGTGTGTTACCTTTTTATCTAGTCACGTGAGCACACCTAGTTTGTCCCACAACGATGAGAATACTTGTGCACGTGAGAGTCCCGAGGATGATTTGAGTATTTCTAGCGAGTGTGAGAGTGAATGCACTAGTGAAGGTGAAAGTGAGATCCAAATTAGGTTTAAAGATTTTTACGCCGAGACCATAAAGATGAAGAAGTTGAATAAGGAGTTAGGTCTTAGGGTGATGGATTTGGAGTGAGAGTTAAAAGTTTTGAGGGGATTAGAGACATCGTCAAGTCAACTCGAGAAGTTGAAGGTTGCTTTGAGTGAGCAGTTGATTGTCGTAAGTCGGGAAAAGAGTGAACTTGAAGCCTGTGTGGTCCAAATAGAGAAAGATCTCAAACGAGCCCGGGAGGTAAAGGTCACTATAGAGGATACATCTAAGAAGGTTGGAAAGATTCTCCTTGGTACCACTTTCGATAATATTGAGAGATTAGGAATAGGTCATGACGGTACGTCTACTTCCCATGTTGCACCCGAGTCGGTTCTCGAGTTTGTGATAGATCCTTATGGATCTCAACCCAACCCACTTAGGCGTCCGTTACCCGATAGGAAAGCAAGTCCTAGACGTTTTGTGACAGGTGTTCCTAGGCCTATTTTTGTTTGCACACATTACAATAAGAGAGGACGCCTTAGGGATTTTTGCTTTAAGTTGGGTAGTGTGTCGCATAGAGTATTGCCACATGTTCCCACACACACATCGACAAATGATGCTCTTGATGATTACATGAGAGAGTTTGCACATATTAGGGACCAAGTAAAAATTTTGGTCAAGACTCCACATGACTTAATGGATGTTTTTCATAGGATGTTATCAGCTTTGAAAAACTGCATCGCACCTAATGGTTGAGGTTTAGACTTGTTTGCTAGCATAGAATGATTTTCATGAAGATATTTTATGTCCGTTGCTAATTTGTACCACTTTTGTATTTATATTTATATTTTTCATTGTTGATATATTTTTTCAAAAACCAAAAAGATATTACTTTTTGAAATTTTTTTGAAAAATACAAAAAGATTTTTTATTTTTTTACAGAAAAAATTTGAAAAAACCAAAAAGATTTTATTTTGATAAAATTTTTGAAAAAAGAGAAAAAAAAAATTTGTATTTTTTTTACACCATTTATGGATGGACATTTAGGATGGTCAAGTCACAACATCATTCCATATCCATGTGACTATTCGATAGTGTTTTGAGACGATACATCCTTTCATCCATGTGCTTTATAATGTTTGGAGTCATTAAGATGAGATTTGATATTACTTTCTGCATGTTTGACTCATGATTTCCTTGAATGCACGCTTGCACAATTTTTTTTATTGTTTTACTTGTCTATCACATGTTGGTTGAAATGTTTTCGTCTTAATCTTGTCTTTAAAACGAACCAAATGCGATAAAACTTGAAAATGAAGGAGTGCATGTAAGAACTGTTGCTCGTAAGGAATTTATTTAATATAAAAAAATGATGAGTGAACACGGGAAAGTTATGCGAGTGAATAATAATTATGTCGTGAAATCCACTGTTTAAAAGGTTCCAAGAAAAAAATTAAGGAAATTAATAGAATCATATGCCAAAATGGGGCAAATAGGATTTCTTTAAGTTGAGAAAAAAATAGAAACCTCAAAAGTTCTTAAAAAAAGAAATATATATTTGAGGGAGTTTAGTTGGAAAATAAACAACGGGTTTGCATGTCCTAACAAAGTCTTAAATATCACTACATAGTTTTTGACGTTATTGGTGTGGAAATCATTTTAGACTTTGATTTGTTGATTTGATTAAGTCGATGTCATTTGAATTCAACAATTTTTACACCTAAGGACGATTGTGAAGTTCATTCGTTAGGAGTATCCATATTCATCGTGCACCTTTGTTATGTACGTTTGAGTTGATTTACCTAACCCATTCATTCCGTATCCACGATTTGGTTATCTTAGTGTAAATTCATGGTGTGTGATTTCTTTGTAAATATTTTTTGAAAAATAGAAAATAGTTGGTGAATTCTTTCAAGTTTATCTTTGATGATCGTAGTTGATTTGCTTTGCTTGTCGTGACACTCCATGTTCATTTTTTTTATTCTTTTCCTTGTCTATTTTGAAAAAATAAAAAGGGGGAGAACAAATTATGATTTAATGGGGAGTTTGAATTATGGGGGAGTTTTGAGATTATATATTTGTTCTGATTTATGTTTATCATATTTCAAACTCGATATGTCATGAAGGCATTTGTTTCTTGTCTCATGTGTGTAGGTACAAAAATTGAAGATCATTATTGTCCACACCCTGATGATGGCAAAGAAAAGTTAGAGATTTGAAGATTTGAAGTTGAAGAAAGTTTAAGACTTGCAATTGTAGTATCTTTTTAGTTTTGGGTTCATGGGAGGGTATTAGATTTGTATAGGACATTTGATTTGATAATTCAGATGTTTTTAGTTTGTACCGGCATAAACATAGGGGGAGATTCGTAAGGAAAAATTTTACATGTCTGTTTATATTAGAGTCTGTCATATACCGCTACAACCGTCGAAGAAAGTTCAAAGCTCAATCATGCATCAAGAGGAATCCGAATATCAACATTCTTCAATAGAAAAGCCTCTGCGAGATAGATTTTGTTAAGGTTGTGTTTAAGTCCTTTAACGGTTCATTTATAGTGTTAGGATAATTTTTCTAAACTGTTTAAAAAAATCTAAGGCGTCATTTTTTGTCAAAAGATTTTTTTCTAAGTGTTGAGGTGGAGTTTTAACAAAAAAAATATTTTTCACCGATTTTTTTCAAAAGGCATGTGAATGTCATTCAAACTACACGACAAAGTCGTTCAAACGACACCTTCAAGCGACGGGATGTCTCGCGAGATACCTCATATGTAATTCGCTTGAAGAGTTTTCTCAAACGACATCACACTGTTTTGGTTTCCTAAACTCGTTTGATCTATCGCGGGATGTGACTTCAATGACATTTAAAGTTATTCGAGAGACATAAGGATCTCGTTCGACCGAGATCACTGACTCAAGATTTTTATAAATAGTGTGTTAAATGAGTCATTTTTCTTTAAGAAGACTTGAGCTTTTCAGATACGCGAAAATTGCAAACTGCGGAATTATTTTGTCTTCTTCATTTAGGGTTTAAAATGTTGGTTTTTCAATTCAAAAAAATTCCAATAGTTTAGTGAATTGTTTTGGAACCCAATATACGATCTTGTTGAAGTTTCTCTTGTAGAGAGAGTAAATCTATGACTGACGATTGCATATCATTGGGAGTGTTTGCAGGTGTTCCTGGTTGAATATAGAGCTACATGTTCTTATGTGTTCGTTGCAGTTGATCCATTGTTGATTCTAGGTTGAGGTCTATGCGAGTGTCTGCGGATATTCATTGCAGATTTTATTGTGTATGTAATTTGCAATTTACCTCTTCATAATGAAATACAAAGTTTTACCCAAAAGGGATTTTTCCTGAAATCTGTGTGTCAGCAATATTTATTTTGTTTGACTTGATTTTACCCACCTAGATGCATGTGTTAGGGTTTATTTAATTTGGATAAAAAATTAACATCTAGTTAAATAAGTTTAAAATTGGAAATTTGCGCAACATACAATAGATATCACATAGCATTCACAAATTGGAATCAGAGACTGTTGCACTAAGTTATTGTGTTTGATCCTTATTTTTCGCAAAATTTTGGTGATATTGATTTTTTTATAAAAATTCTGATTTTGAAAAATCACAATGTTTCCGAATGAAAACTTATATAATCGGTTGCCAGTTTTTGACTGGTCTAATTATGCCTATTGGAAGTCCCGCATGAAATCTCATTTAAAAGAAATCGATGAGTGAATTTGGGTTGTTTGTGAAAGAGGGTGGACTCCTCCCACTGTCACCGCTAATAATGTCTCGAATGACTGACTGGACTGAGGACGAATTTAAATGGAACACTTTTAATTTTCGTGGGCTAAGTGAAATTTCTGAAACTGTCACCCCTGATAAGTTCCGACATATTATGATGTGCACGATGTCAAAAGAAGCATGGGATATTTAATTTTGATCAAAAATTGACATTTAGTTAAATAAGTTTAAAATTGGAAATTTGCGAATCCACATACAATCGATATCACATAGCATTCACACCTAGGGTTGTGATTGTCAAGTCAAAGTTGTGATAAATATTAAAAGTGCTAGTATTGCGAAGGTTGAAGATGTAGAACACAAGGATTGTATAGCCATGGTCAAATCCAGGTTGTAAGTTGCGCGTGCATCTTTTGTTATCCCTAAAAGTTTTTATACTAATGGACTTTTATTTAGGGTGAGTGCATGTAGTTTTTACCAAAAGGTTGCCACGTTAAATGACCGCGTGCTTTATGTGTGTGATTACATTTATTTTTTGCCATTGTTTATTTTTTTCACCTCATATGAAATTCGGACCCAATTAATTCATTGGTGAACTGTAAAATTTACTTAATTAGTTTAATTGGGATCAAATTTTATTGGTCTTTTCAATTTTTACCATATTTATTTCATTTAAATTAATTCAAATTTGAATTAATAAATTGACCTAAGATAAATAATTAATCGGATTATAATTAATTTGAGATTAATTTATTTTATCAACCTATGGGAAGACTCGTTCTTTTCATTTAGAATTCTAGGTTGTTCTTTGGGTTTAAACCAACACCCTCTTCCCCATGGATGTGGTCAAAGACGAATCACCGAAACATGTAAAACAAAGTATTTATCTACATTCATTCATTACATTCTAAGCTTATTTGGGGAAATTGTACATTATAGATTGGATTCTACTGCAACTACTGTTGGACTTTAGGTCATTTAATATTTATTTTGATGCTAACAAACTTAATTAGTTGCTTTAATACTAATTTATAACTTGCATTACACATAATATTTATGACTCGCCATTTTGTAACATATATTATTTGTTATAATAACAATTATTAACAAAAAATATTTTGATTAGAATAAGTATTTTTACTCATTAGATATTTTTTGTGATTGACATTTGAGACATTTGTACATAATAATAATATAACATTTTTCATATCATTGTAACGTTTTTCCTAATTGTTTTATCTTTGACACTCAAAATATATTTTAACTTGCATACACATTTCTTTTGTATAAATTTAATTTTCAGTCTTTGTGGTTATTTAATTTTTACATTTCGAGCTTAATTAATTTTTAGCTAAAACTAACAATTTTTTAAAATATAAAATAATTCAAAGAGTTTGTATAAAATCCAATTCACCCCCCACTTGGATAATTTTCTGGACAACAATCGTTATCAGAGAAATGACCTTATTTTTTATATTTAACAATATGAGAGTAAAATATCGTGGAGACTTTTCAATCTCAACTATGGGTGAATCTCAATCTTTTAATAGGGCTCTTTTATTTACTACAAATAATTATAGTTATTATAAAAACATAATGAAATTTATAATTCAATCAAATGACTATGAAACTTGGAGAGTCATCTTGAATGTACCCGATATTCTCATGAAAATTGTTAATGATGAACCAGTCCCTAAACTTGAAAGTGAATGGAATGATTATGATATCAAAAAATTCAAGTTAATGCAAAGACTATGAATATTCTACATTATGATTTATATGTAAATGAATACAATATATTTTATTATTGTGAATCTGCTAAAGAAATTTGGGATAGACTAGAAGTCACTGATGAAGCAACACGTCAAGTAAAAAAAGATAAAATTAGCATGCTTGTTCATAATTATGAGTTAATCAGAATGAAACCGGATGAATCCATTCCGAAAATAATTTCTAGATTTACTAACATTGCTAATAGTTTAAAATATCTTAAAAAATCTTATACTAACAATGAGAATTTGAGTAAAATTCTAAGGTCTCTTTTGAAAAGGTGGCTATTAAAGAGGATTTATATTAATAAGCATTGAGAGAAAAACCTATTAGCCTTGATGAGATTATATGCTCCATCGTCACTTATGATATGGAGTTGAAGGAGGTTGAATAGTAAGATCAACCAAGAGAAAATCATTTCTTTCAAAGCTACAACTGAGAAAGAAGAAGAAGAAGATGGAGATGGAGAGGTTTCTCCCTTAAGCAAAATCCTCAAAAGAATCCTTTCAAAAAGAAAAGGGGAAATCGAAAAGAAGTTCTCTTGAAAAGATATAATGAAGGAATGCAATCTTCCAAATCTAAACCAAGATGTTAAAATTACAATGAATATGGCCATATAAGACTAAACTATCCAAAATCAAAGGACAATAAGGAAGATAGAAAAGAAAGAAGAGATATAGGAGAGAAGAGCAAAAGAAAATAAGGCTACAAAGTCCACCACATAGAGTGACTAGGATATTAGTAGCTTTGGTGATGATTTAAGTGATGATGAGATTGCTAAATTTTGTCTCATCATAAATGAGAAGGAAGTATACTTGAGAGTTTCCTTATATAAGTCAAAGTGATTCCTTGATAGTAGATATTTACGGAATATGACCGGGGAAAAAAGAAGGTTCTCAAGTCTTATGGCCAAAGATGGTGAAAATGTGACACTTGGGGATAACCCTAAAGGAAAGATGATTGGGGTTTGTAAGATTGGTGAGGATTCTTCCTCATACATTTATAATTCCTTATTAGTTGGTGTCTTGAAACATAATTTACTCAGTATTAGCCAATTATGTGATAAATAATATTAAGTGATGTTCAAATCAGATCTTTTCTTAATTAAAAAAACTAAAAATGATAGTGTTTTACTTATTGCATCTAGACATGAAAATATACACTTGATTTTGATGATTTATCACAACAATTAACTAAGACTAAATTTATAAAAGATAAAATTTATGATGCATGTCAACTTGGTAAAAAAACTAAAAATTCTTTTAAAAAGAAAAAAGGATATTTCTACATATAGACCATCATAATTATTATATATGGATTTATTTGTCCAAATCCAGTAGCTAGTTTGGGTGGTAAAATATATGTTTTTTTTATTGTTGATGATGCTTCTAGATTTACTTGGTATTATTTATTACACATAAAATCAAATTCATCATGTTTTTTCTAAGTTTTGTAGACAAGTTCAAAATGAAAAAGGGTATAGCATTTATTTTGTAAGAAGTGATGGGGGGAGAATTTGATAATAAAGATGAAGAAATCTTTTATGATTGTTATTGTCAAAAAATGGATCTACTAGTGTAAAATATGCCATCGAAACTAAACTCAATAGTTAAAAGTATAAAAGAGGGAAAAGAGAGATAAACACGAGATTTAGAGTGTTTCATCCATTAAAATGATCCTACATCCACTTAGGATTCTTATTCTCATTAGATCTATACAATCAATACATGATTTGGGCGTTATAAGCATACAAGAGGTGTAGGAGGCTAAATACATAGACATATATGTTAATGTGTAGCTGAGGTCTTGGCCTTGCAACGATATCTTCTATGAGGTCGCGTCTATGTTGGTTTCACATTGCTAGAGCAGGTGGGTTGAGTGGACTCCTATGTAGAGAGAAGTTAGAGAAAATTGGGCAGAGTTTGGCTACTCTTTTATTATTGCATAAATGAGAAGTGAGAACTTCTATTTATAATAGTCTCACGCTCATTGTTCACGTGACTTGTGGATAAGTATGGACAAGATGTAATCTTTCCAGAAGGTGGACAACTTGCAGTCCATGGGCGAAGGTTTAAAGTCCGGGACCTGTGTTGTTATGGTTGTGCAGAAGAGCGATGTTCGTGGCCTGCAAGGTACTCGGACGGCGCCTTTTACTAGCCCTTGGGCATATCTTCAGGTATTTTGGCATACTTTTATGCCATGTGTCCATTTGACATTGGATGATATATTTTGGGTACAACAGAATTCCCCCAAGCCTCGGTGCTAAGATGAAAGTGATTTAGTGCTGGGACTTTAATAGTGTCCATGAACATGTACCATGATGTCGAGGAATTTTCTTAAGACGTTTCAAATTTTGTGACGTTTCATCTTCCCAGTCCTTTTATATAAATGAGTTAGGGTCTGAGGTCTTATTATTTATTCAACATTTGAGAGTTAAATCCTTCAGTGATTCCGATCAGGCAAGTGTGATTTCTATTCACTGATTTTATTTGTATTTGCAATTTATTATGTTCTTATGCATTTAATCTCACATATATCTCATGAAATTGAAATATTTAGATTATTGAACTAGGGTTTTGTTCTTGAGTTTATCGAACCCAAACTTTAATCGCCAAAAAAATCGTAATCCCCCATTACGACCGCTACACCAAAACAAGCGATTTGTCAGTGCTAATGGAAGTTACGAATTAATTTTGTCACTGTTATTTACCGTCACAATTTTGGGGGTGATAAAAAAATATTTTTCACTACTGCGAGTAGTGACAAATATTTTGTATGACCCTTATGGGGTTAGAAATGGTAACAACAATTACTCCACCCATTTTATCACTACTGACAACAGTGACAAATCGGATGGTTGTCATTGTTGTTTGCTGTCAGCAGTGACAAATATCGAATTTCTGACTACTAACAGTATTGATAAATATTAGATTTGTCACTGCTGTCAGTAGTGACAAAATGGGCTGGAGTGATAAATTTGCCATTTCTCATAGTAGTGATAAATTTTAAGTTTGTCATTGCTTTAAGTAGTAACAAACATACAAAGGACCTTTATCACTGCTAGATGCAGTGATAAGTTATCTTTACATTTTTAAAAAAAATCGTTAGAAATTCCTTTATATTTCGGACATACCAAATATCCTGGAAACATAAAACCTATTTAAACTTAAATTTCACATCAAGAATAATATCACATAAGCCCATACCGCACATCATACAAGTCTAAAAAAATTGAGCAAAATTTCTTTTATATTTCGGACATTTCAAATATCCTGTAGACATAAAACATGTTTAAACTAAATTTAACATCAAGAATAATATCACATAAGTCCATTCCGGGCATCATACAAGTCTAAAAACACAACATCAAATAAACCCTTCCCGGGAGCCAAATACAAAATGAACATCGAAATAAAAATAAACTAACATGAATAACGATGAAAATCTTCCATGACATAAAATGTCATGAACATATAAAAAATCATCCTAAACCTAGACCAAGGGTCATCACCCGGTGGGTATGCTTCCTGAAGTCGAGGTATAAGAATAGTGGGGGTAATGATGTGGTAACAAGCACCTTCATGTACTCGGAGTACGCCTATTGACCAAGTTCAATAGAGTCAAATCCTTTATATGCGGCTCCTCGGTATTTATTGACTTCTCATTGTGTTGCTTGATAGGAAGTGTATACACATGGACTTAGGCCTTTGAATAATACGTATGCAAGGTATGTCATGTGTATAACTACAAAGATTCAAATGTAATTATTATCATTTGAAGATAAATGTAAATTTAAAGTAGATAGTTTATTTGTAGTCATTTGATACTTTTTGTTTGAACAATTTATATATAAAACCCAACCCCAACCCATCTCCATTACAACACCAAATGCATACCCACCTTCATTACAACACCAAGTATACATACATACACACACACACACACACACACACACACACACTTGATACTCTTTGTTTGAATAATTTATATATAAAACTCAACCCCACCCCACCCCTCCATTATAACAACAAAGGCACCCCCACCCCCATTCTAACACCATACACAACCCCACCTCCATAACAAAACCAAGTACACACATATTTGGTACTCTATTTTTTAACCTAACCCCCACCCCACCTCCATTACAACACCAAACGCAGCCCCACCTCCATAACAACACCAAACTCTTTATTTGAACAGTTTATATATAAACAATAAAAGGTTTTAAAAAATCTTCACAAATAAAAACAAAATAAGAAGAATAAACTTACCTAGAACTTTATAACTATTGATGTTGCTCAGCTTTGGGCTTCAAAATTATTTAAAGAGTTTAAAGATACAAAATACTAGCATAAAATTAATAACTACAATAGCAACAAAACACAATTTATATCCGTACAAAGAGTCCAAAATAGTACAAATTTTTCACTTTGACAGTATAATATAGATTCCTACAAAGGTTCAACTTTCTTACTAAAAATTGTTCGAAATATATTACTCCGGATCACTTGGTGAAAAGATAGAGCAAGGGCCAAACCACCCAAGATTTATCTTTTTCCTTAAGAGTCATTCCCTCATATGCATGTCTTGATACAACAGATGATTATCTTCTTTGGGCTTTACACTAGTAACATAAAGCCATATTCTTGTCTTATTTTTCCTATCGTGTCTTTGCATTATTCAACTATGGTACTATAGGAACAATGGCCTTAAGTATACTTTTAAACAGAAGTACATCACCACGATTCGCCCCTAGTGTCTATCCATTTAAAGGTGGTCAATGCATCAGTATCCAGACTGGTTTGGCTATAAGAGCCTTGGCTACTTCTCAGCTCACTTAATTTTGTACTGCAAAATTATTAATGAACCCATTAGAACAATTGAGAGACTAAGCTTGAATGAAGTTCATTATTACAAGTGAGGTTATGAAACTCATCATATCATCAACTACATTTGGATAAAACTCCCCAATTTTTTGTCTACGACTTTTGACATACACTTTTGAATGATCAATAGGTCTTTTATGTTTAAGAACCTACAATTAATTTTTCATTAACAATTTGAGAAAGACATAATATATATGTAATACATTAAAATAAAAAAGTGTAGGCACCATCTCCTCAGTTTTCTCAGCATATGACATATGACCATGACATTGGACGTCAGTATTTTTAATCCTATCCATGTGTCCTTAGTGTCTTTGTCTCAAAATGGCCTCAGATGATTCGTGCAAAATGAATTCATTTCACTCAATTAGGGGGATAATCTTCTTTTTCGGTACTCGATCCTTCAAGGACTTTATCCTATCATTGTCTAATCCCTTAAAATAAGTTGAGCGAAGGTTACTTCTAAACGTCTTCAACTGAACACCCGCATCATATATGACCTTTGTCTTTTGGTTAACTGAGAGACTGAACTCTGTCATGAGCATACCCCAAAAGTCATCTTTTTTTACTTGGTCAACTATGTCTTAACTCTTATATTTTAAGCCGATACATGATTTTAACAAGGCCAAGGCTCGAGATTTATAAGCATGCTTGACACTTATAATCAAACCACTTGGGTTCATGGAAACCTCTGCACGAGACTCAGTGGCAGATTATTCATCATGACTTCAACCGATTGGGATGGACAATGGAATTTAACTCTCAGATGCCATTTTCCGCGTTTATATATAAATATGCATTAGCCTAAATGTTAATACAAGAGTAAGGAAATAATGTAATAATATAATATAAGTTATACCTTTTTAACATATTCTAAATTTTTTGATAATTCAGCCATGTCATAAGTTTCATACTTCATAATTTCATGCAAAGTTCTTATTGGCCATGTCCGTGGAAGTGTGTTGACAATTGAATTTATGACACAAACATATTAGGACAAATGCCTTCTCTCCTAATTGATTAGTGACAAATATTGCATATGCGCGCCCGCTATCTTTACGCATTCTAGCGCTTTTTGTGTTCCTTATGCCTATATTTTTATGCTCATTAACCAAAAAACCTCAATTTTGTATGTTTATATGCTTTGCAGGGGTTAATTGAGCTTTTGTAGGTATTGGAACACTTAAAGTGAGGTTCGGTTGCATTTCAGAGACGTTCGGTCGTCGAACGCTACTTCAAGGGTAATTTAGACATTTCACACTTCATTTTCGACTTAGTGGGATTCCACTAAAGTGTGGTTCATCGAGTTAGCTTGGCATGGCCATGAACGACACGTCATTTGGAGTTCGAATGAGGAAGTTATGGTCGATTCCGTATGCACCCCTTTTCTCCCATGTTATGACTAAGGCTCCCCATGAAGCAGAGGACCGGTCAACCAACCCCTGGCCACTAGTCAACCGATGAAGTAGGATTATGCCTACGTCCAATGTAGTGTGTTTTTCCCCTTGGCCTGGTTGATTTCCCCCTGGCCACAGTCGACTGGTGGAAGCAGATATGGGACGTGTTTTTGCTCTTGTTTTCCTTTTTCCTTTTTTCTATTATTTCTTTTTGTAACTTAATATAAATAGACCCTTTGTTTATTTTGGGGAAAAAATGTATTTTAGGTTATTTTGAGGGTTTGGTTTGTTGGAGAGCTCATCTTCATTCCTCTCTTTGGGTTTACCCATTTGGGTTATGTTAGTTTCACTATTCATCATCCCTACCATTTATTTAAGTTGTTTATTTCTTCTTTTCTTACTTTGTGCCCTAGTTTACTTGCTTTCTAAATTACGTTTACTTGATTTTTTTACTTGGTTTGATTAATTAGGTTTATTGCTTTCATTTACTTTCTTGCATTTAATTTCATGCCTTTTAATATGCTTTCTAGCTAGTTTAATTTAGGTTCTGATTAATGGAACTCACCTTGGTTTCAATGTGTTTCTTTGCTATGGTGATGGTGTTTATGTATTTAATTCGATTGGGTTTTCCTTGTTATTACGCCTAGGATATTTAACGGGGTATATCATATATGCTCCGTATTTACAACATTGCGTGTGTAATGTTTGGGGTATTTTTTTATGCCAAAATCATATTAGGCCTTTATGTGAATTTAAGGGGTGACAACTCTAGATTTAATTTATTGTTGAAATGATATTCAATCTTACTAAATTCGTAGTCCCATGTCACCATTTATATGTATTAAACCGAGGTGGCGGATATTAGTCACAACCTATAGTTTTTATTCTGCTTTTTGTTAATCAAGTTTAAATATACATGCCTAGATTATCTTTTCCTTTTTATTAACATTATCTTTTACACTTTTATTGAGAAGTATTAAAATAATATAAATTTAACAAATAGGCTCTGTGGATTTTCGATACCCGGACTGGCCATTGTACTCCCTTCAAAGAGTGTAGTAAATAGTCTAGGTTTTTGTATCGAGTTGGTGAACCAAATATTATAAACGACTGGTGTCGGTGATGCGACACTGCGGCAAAAATCCCTTTCTATCACTAATGTAATAATATATGTTAACTTTGTTATGAATATGTTTTCTCATGGTAGAGTCGGAACACATCCTTATCCACTTCAGTTATATCCACAAGGGATGGACTTTTCTTTCTTCAAGTTCTAAGAGCTCTACTAACTGCATCACATTACTTGGAATGTGTTTTATGTAAAACCCTTTCAACTTCTTCATCTTAAATTTGAGGTAGTGTGAATAGTATTGAGTGAAATAAATATGTCTCGGGTATGTTCCACCAGTGATCTCGTAAGTAATATCATTGTTTGATTTTTTTAGAGTCGTGCCGATAAATTTATGTGTTCTCTATAAAAGAATTGTTTTGATAGTTATGGCATATATATACAATATTTGACATCTTGAAAAATAATAAATTGTAAAACAAAAGGCACTCACAAATTATGGAATACCTCATAAAAAACATGTTATTATATATAACTTTGAAGTCACCATTTAATAAACTTTCAAACAATTAACATTATTTCAACAAACCATGTTATAATTAAACATTTACTCCTCCAATGTGTCTATAAATTTCTTTAATTATGGGTTTTCATCCAGAACAGACTGAATCTCGATAGGTGCCTCTATGTCGTTTACAACTATAGTCAAGCACTTGGTGGAATGTAAAACAACAGACAATGGATCATTGTTAGGGATTCTTATCTTCCACTCTTACCCAATCGCAGTAGGCATTCTTATCTTCCACTCTCACCCAATCATAGTAGAAGACAAATACCTTAAAAGATATATAATCTAGTACCATAATTTGTCTTATAATCCCATAATACGCCATCTTAGCTTCCATCAAGTTTTCTCTGCCGCGCTTGCCCTGAAATGAGTTAGCGATTTATATGAAATGCAGTAATTTTTTTTCCCAATGAGTTTTAGCTCGCGTGTTCTTGCAGAGAATAGAAAATCATTGACACGATATTGTTCGAACTCCTTATCTAAAACACTAGGCCCATTTTCTAGGCGTGTAAGCCTCGTCTATACTTCTCCAATTTTGAATAATTAAAACTAGAAAAGTACTTGTGTTATGAATATATTGCAAAGACAGTAAATAAAATTGAGTTCTTATTGTAGTCACCTCGGAAGCTACCCAATGCCTAAAAATTGTTATTTACGCTCACTCCTACCTTCCTCCTCTTGGCACGTCCGCACTCATTATATTGCTTATGTCATAATTAGCAACATTAACTCCTTGCGAATATAACATCGAACATATTACATTATTAACAAGACGTTTTCAATACACTTACGCTTTATATTTATCTCTATCTTTATGCATCTCGAAAACATATCGAACCAGTTGGTTATGTTGTGTGCTTGTTAGCTTCACTACCTTACCCTTCCCAGAGCCTCCTTATCTGCAAACTTTTCTAATTTATCAACAAAGTATTCACGACCAGCAGTGTTTAGGTTGGGCATATATTCCTTTGCATACAAGGGAGCCTCATCCATAATGTATTCGTCACCAATGGACCCCTCAATGTACCATGTACTCTTAACGTAATATTTGAGTGTATTCATTAATCGTCAAAAATGACACATCCATTGATACCTTATAGTTCCACATAAAAGCACTTCATTGCATAAATGCACTAAAAGGTGAATTCTTATGTCAAAGAATGTGAGAGGGAAGTACTTCTCCAAAACACGTGTAGCCTCAACCAATGTTTCTTTCGCTACCATTATGTGCTTCCTGTTGGAAACTTTCTCACACAATAGGGTGCAACATAAGCTAATTTGTAAAATACCCTTACGGAGATCCTTATATTGGGAAAAACAGCATTCGAACAACAGAGGGACAAGTTGCATAATGACATGATCATCGTGAGATTTGCACCTTTTTAAATATTTAATTGCATCACAGATAATCCTCTGTAAGTTGGAGGAGAAATTAGAAGGGACCTCCATCCCCTTCAATATTTCTAGGACTATATTTCTTTCATCAATGCTCAAAGTATAAGATGAAACTGGCATATGATTTTTCTAGTATTGTGATATTTTGTCAACTATAATGATCTTTTAATCCTTAAATCTTGAAGATCTTCACGGGTTTTTCTCCATCCTTGTAATGAGAACCACATATGCATGTTCCTAAGAGATGCTCGATAACATGCTTATCATTATGCCTAATGTATATCACATGCCGCACAGGATGTTCCTTCTAGTTTGGAAAATCAAACATAATTGATCTCCTCTGCCACGTTGTCTTCACATCAACATCTTTTCTTTTACGCTTCTGGGACAAACTTGTGGGGTGTTTCCCTTTCAACTTCTTATCAGCCTTTACTGACCTCTCCTTAATTTCAAAACCAAAAAGTTTTGTTGGAGGTGGCCTCGTTTCGGTACCTTATGGGAGAAATTTCTTTGAAGTGGTCTAAATTCATAACCCTGCGACATAAATATCTGGTGACCATGTTAAATAGTTTATCGCTCTTCTCAAGCCAGTTGGATTTAGTCTCCTCTTCGCAAATAGGACGACACAAGTTACCATGCACATTTCACCCAGATAAGGTCCCATAAGTAGGAAAATCATGAATTTTCCATATCAGCATAGCTCTCAAAGTGAAATCCTCTTGTTTGTATGAGTCAAACGGTCTCACACCTTCATCCCATAACTCACTCAATTCATCTACCAGTGGCACTAAGAAAACATCAATGTCACTACCTGGTGCCTTTGTACATGGTATTCACAATGACAAAAATTAAGAACTCCTTTTACATGCACAAATAAGGGGAAATTTAAAGGCGTGGCAAACACATGACATATACTCTTATTTGTTCTCAATTTTCCAAGTGGTTAAGCCCATCGGTTGGATATTTTGAGGAGAATGTTACATATTTCCTTATCAAAGTTCAGATATCATTGATTTACATATTTCCACATGGATGAATCAATTTGATGTTGCATGAGATTCTCACCCACCTTGGATCAACCATGCCAAGTCATTGCCTTTGCTACCCAAGGTACAGTATAAAGTATCTTCAACGAAGGACTTATATGGAAATACTTCAACACCTTTTTAGGTATTTTCATATCTACTTTAAATAAAGGTTTATTGTGTATTATCATCTTTTGTTCATATCTAGGTTCCTTACATACATGGCATGCCCATTTATCCTTATGCTCCTTACAGTATAGAATGTAGTCATACTTGCAGCAATGAATTGATTTGTATTTCATCCCCAAACTTTCAAATTACGCTTCATGTTTGGATAATTGATGAGAAATGTATTTACTTTCTGAAGAAAATCTTTTTGCCCAAAGGAGTATTGTTGTCACACTTTTCCCCGACAAGCCAAATTGGCTTTTTAAGTTGTGCAACCCAACCATGGCATACGACATTATGTGGACGGGTTTGGAGTTAGGGTATAATGGTGTTGCAGTTGCTTCTTTTAACGGTATATAATCTCTATCTTGGTGAATATGGTTATCAACATGATCCTCACATCCTAAATGATTACCTATAGCATCTTGTTTTTTGTGTTATGTGCACTTCGTAAGTGTCATTTATGAGATTGTTTAACCTAGAATGGGCTAATGGATCACCATTTGTGTGAATCATTTCCTTGACAAGTTACGCGACTCAAATAGTGAGTACGATGCATATATTTACAGCTCAAGTGCCAGTTGCTCAAGTAATAATCCTGGTAAGTCAGTGTCGATCCTCGGGGAATAGGATGAAATCGTAATGACAGGGGAAGGTGTCTAAATCCTAAATATTGACTATTTAAAAGAAAAAGAAAAGGTGATGAATTTTATGATATTTTCTACTTACTTAAAGAAAACTAACTATCAAATGAAATTTACCTAAATTAAAGCAAAAACTAAAATGTTTAAGTTTTGAAAATTATTTGAGAAAAGTTGGATCGAGATCCAATCCCCCGAATCGTCAGTAATCTCGTTTGAAACAAAATTTTCAAAATCTATATTTATAATTAGAAGAAAACATTAAGGCCTCGTTGATTGTCCCAAAATTATAAATTAGTCAATTTGCCAATTTACAAATTTGCCCATTAATTGTGTTTGCTTTCATTAATAAAATGATTCATTAATTGACAAATTTTAGCTCCCGTGTAAAATATGAAATTGGAGCATTTTACAAAAAATGTAAAATGCATCCATTTGAAATAGGAGCCACATAATGTTCATCTAGTTGCTCCTCCCTCCCCCCCCCCCCCCCCCCCCCTCTCTCTCCATTCTATTTTAACTTCTTCTTTTTTGTGATTGAACCTTAACATATCAATATCAATTTCAAATTACCAAGCATCACCTAAAATTGGGTTTAAACTCATTTTAAATCCGCTCATTTATAATTCACTAATTTACAATGAACCAATTTACATAATCAAAATATTTGAGCAACCAAACCGAGCCTAAATTTTCAAAGTACTAAACATGTGAGAATTTTTACTCCATACAATATCTTGTCAATAAATAATTTAACGAGAATGACAAGATTATGGACACACGTATTATACCCTCAAACACTCCGGTTACTAGGCAAACAATGTTAAGAGACCTATAATACTCATTCAGACAAAATATCAAACCTACCAATTATCTATACAATTTCATATCCAACTTATATACCTAGGTTGAATTCATGTATCCCAACCCTCGAATTATCTAGCTGGACATATTAAATCTAACTACGCATGGATTATTTACGTAGCATGAAGAAATGATTATAGAAATATGGCAAGAAAGCATGTAATCAATGGCAAAGAAGAAATAAAGAAATAAGAATGATTCGCAAGCTAATCTTAGAAGAAAAATCAAAAAGATATATAAACTTGTATTGAATTTTCATGCATGTATTAAAAATTATTGTCTTCTCTTTTTCTAGCTTTCTTCTCTATGTGAATCTATGTAAAACTGAGTTATTAGACTCCTAGTGTGACCTAACATAAGTCCTAGGTCGTTTTGGAAGACTCCTAAAACTATACAACTCATTAGCTAAAATTAAGGCTTCAAGTCAAATTCCCACAACAGGTCTGTCGAATCGGTTTGCCATGTACTCAAACCGATTAGCCCTAGCTAACTGGTTCTACTCCATGAAAATTCGGTTATGCTAGGGAAAATTTCTTATATTGCACTTTTGCCTCGAATTTGTTTCTCATCTTCAAAAGCTCATAAATGAGTATGTCCTTAATCATAACAGAACAATCGATCTTCCTATATAAACATACATACATACAAACAAGTATTTACTATCTAAATTAGAAATTTTATAATGAAAAATAACATATTTACATATGTGTAGTACGAGTATTCTAGTGCCGAACACCCACCACCGGCAATTAGATACCATCTCCACCATCATCAACTCAATAGATACCACTATCATCAATTGACACCCCCGTCATTAAAAATCGATAGATACCAAGTTAAATTAACGGAATCAATAGATACTAAAATTTAACAAACACAAATATTAGTTAATACACAATTCGGGGATGATACTAACAAAACCATATAAATAACACTTAAATGCACAAAATGATAATTAGATACTCAAGAAAAATTAAAAATCAAAGTCCGCTATAAACTGATTAAATTCACAAAACAATAATTTTTTTTTACAAATATTAACAAAATCAAATAGATACCATCTAATAGATAACCCCAAGTATACTAAAAAAATATTTAACCAGTAGATTGTGACACCCCGCCTAATTAAATACCGGGCGATCACTCCTTTATTAAATTAAAATCAAGGTGAACAGTTGGTTCATTCTTAGCATCACTGTCGTAAAAATAACTTTTCCAAATTAAACGCCCTAATTAATTAAGCTAAGTGTCAAAACCATTTTTAAACATTACTTTCCAAATTTTATTTTGAAAACAAAGATTTAATTAGTTACAACAATTCAATATTTAAAGAATCACACCACATTAATCCTGGAACATATAATCCAAATAATATAAACATTCAACAATTAAATCCCAACATGAAAGCTTAAAGTAAAACATCCAGACAGTAATAAATCCAAAAGTGACAATACTAGAAATAACTGAATCACAAAAGTCCAAATAAACAACTGAATAATGGAAAGGGCGACACATGCCCCACTAAATGAGTATGCTAGGAGTGGAATCAAATAAATGAAGTCGTCTAAGCAAGTGGCCTGCAACTCCCACCTAAGCTGCAGCGCGTTCCTTCCAAAGGATCCTATGCAAGACGCCCCTGTGGCTGGGCACCTGTAATATATATATATATATATATATATATATATATATATATATATATATATATATATATATATATATATATATCCAAGAGAGAAAGAGAAATAGAAACGGGTCAGAGCCCGATAGTGTAGAAGATTTAAAATTCGTTTAGCAAGTATTTAAATTGTTTACAGGCCAATGCAACAACATATTAGTGCGACACTCTCTTGAGAAATTCTCACCTCTCTTCTAATGTGCACAACTATCACACTAACCTTCCCAACGGTTTATCTTATCTTATATCGCACTAATCTTCCCAATGATTTAACTTATCTTAGGTTACTCGTAAGATTCAAAACCGCAGAATATAATTGTTTAAGAAAATAACTTCATTTGATCACAAAGTTCTCATTTAAACCTTATTTGCTAATAAAGATTCCCAGTGTTCCATTATACTTTTTCAAAACAAGTATTTCCAATTTGAGTCATTATACATGTCTTACTTACCATAACACAGTAGGCAGTTTCCCAAATTTCAGAATTTCATATATATATTAAATACTCATATAATATATATATTCTAACAGCACCCCACATAAAAATTATGGTGCATGCATACTCTGCTATCCAATCCCCGTATCTCTCGTACTAAGGGAAATACAAGTTCGGAATCACTCTCGAACTGTATTAACACATACACAACAATACTGAGGCGAAGCATAGTTTCCAAGTCCAAGAGGTCAGTACATACCCTCGCGTCTCTTAGGACCGTCCGACTATCGATTCGATAGCCCGTACCTAGGATTCCTATCTTCTAGGGTACGAGTCCATATCCCCCATGAAGGCCCATTCGAGATAAGACTGTCCCAGCGTGATAACCTCAGGGATAGCAAGTAGCGCGGGCATGATTTTCACATGTATATAATATATGCATACACACAATCATATAGATATACTACTTTTATCATATCAATTTAGGTTCATCCCATAACCCAAAATTATGACATTTATCCTGATTTTTCCATTATTAGTTATTACGTATAACGGTTCGTCTCTAACTTTAATTCGAGGAATTTTTCCAACTTACTACGTAATGCTCATGGACTCTATCCTCTCAAGTGAAAATTCAGTAGATATTCATTTATGTTCCATCGTAACCATTTTTCGTATCTCTCCCTTCAATACAAAATTCCATCATCCCTTATATATAAACACCCCAAAATATGGGTTTCGCCTTAAATTAAAGGTCTCTTAATCATTTATAAATCCTACTGGTCATCATCATCTCCTAAATTATTTTAATAAGGATGTCTAAGGAGTATCTTTCATTCTGAATCAATTTAACAATTTAAAAGGGGAATTTAAGTTTACCAGGAGGGATCGATCGATCGAGGTCAGGGGCTCGATCGATCGAAGCTCTGGGCTCGATCGATCGATCAAGTAGGTATGGCGAATTCTGCAGTTAACCAGTTACGGGTTCTAACACACAAATTCATCCAAATTCAGATTTTGCATTCCCAATCGCCCAAAAATTTATACTACTAAGTGTATAAACCCATATCATACATCTCCTACGTAAAGCATGCGAATTTCCATTAATAACCATGGATTAACAGGCCAAAATTCATGTAAATCTCAAGAACCCTAGAAATCTCTTTAATATGATTCAAATCTGTCTTTCCCAGAATTTTCTTCTCTTAAAACATCATAATTTCGTGGTTTAATCCTCTACATATGAAGGGGTTTCCAGAATAACATATAAATCATTACTATATGTGAATTCCTATCTCAATTTTTGGGTTTTCTTCCATGAAACTCATCCTAATTATTCCTAGGCTAACATGAGAGATGCATTAATGAAAATAAGCAAGATAAAAACTTGCCTGGGATTTTCAGAGTTCTGGTTTGATGACGGATTTGGTGTGGTTGTGTTCCCCGTCGCGCGATCTACGCGTTGGTGGTGATGGCGGTGCAAACGGATGGATTTTGGGCCTTGGATTGCTTTGGAAGCTCTCTCCTTCCCTCTCCTGTGGCCATCACTTGTCTTTGGTTATTCTAACCCTAGAAGGCAACCTTAGACATCTGATATATCCCTTGAAATTTCGTGGGTTTAATTACCCAAAAATGCGAAATGTCCAAAATGCCCTCCCGGAGTGTTAAATAGGCCTAAAAACGCCCCGAGACCCAAACTAAACCCTCGGGTACACTTTTCTGACTATCTCGACCTTCCGGACGCGTTGGCGCACTCAAAATGACCATACGAGCGACTTATAATATATTTACTTTTATTCATCAATATTTAGTCCCGACGCGACACGGGCGCGTCCCGACTCAAATTTCCAAAATTGTCATTTTATTGACTCGTGACATTTAATATAACCACTATTATATATTATTTAGCTCATTAGTAATATTCAACAAATTTCCCATAATTACTAACTCTCATCACGTTAATAATTATAACATAATTAATTTCCGGATTTATATTAAATAATTAATTCACATTAAATTTAATAAATCCCCAAATTAATATAGCATAAAAATACGAGGTATTACATAGATGCCCATCCATTAGATAACAATCTAGAGACGAATCCCCCCCCTCCAAAAAAAAACCCTAAACAATCAGTGCATAGCCAGAGCAACATTTCCCCCTAAAATCCAACAAACATGTCCTTATAATAAATTAGAGATTCCAAATTATAATACACCCCCATAATTATAATACATCAGAGATTTTAAATAGATAGAAATTGAAGGAGGTATGATATAGGCCTTCTATTCACATGTCAACTCATATTCTTGTTGTAGATTAAAATATGATCAATCTTATGGCCAAAAATAAAACCATAAATGAATATGAAAAATAATGTAACACCCCGCCTAATTAAATACCGGGTGGCTAGTCCAATACCAAATTAAAACGGAATATACAGTTGGCTCATTCTTAGCATCACTGTCGAAAATATTAACTAATCACCCAATACCCAATTAAGCTGGTGTTAAAAACTTTCCAAACTTTAATTCAGCAAAAATCATTTTTAGTTTACGAATAACACTACACATTTTATCCTATCACAATAATAACTGAACAGATAACTCAAAAGAATCTAAATGTAACTGGAATAAACATTCCCAAATAAAAATCTAATACAGTAATCCCAACAATAACAAAAGTATTAAAATGACATGAGTACAAGACTATATGACTCAGATAGAAAGGAGATAACTGAATTCCTCTGAGCGACATGCCCTAAATAAAAGAACACTGTGAATCAAATGAAGATAGGCGTCTAAGAAATACTCCATAGCTCCATAGCTCGTCATAATCCTCTAAGGTTGGCATCCCTGCTGCTGGACACCTGATATAGAAGGTACAATAGAAAAGAGAATATGCAAGGAAACGGGTCAGGGCCCGATGTAAAAATAATTTTGAAAACAACAAGTATTTAACAAGTGCAATAAAGCATTTATTATGTACATGTTAGTATCCAGACTCTCACTTGATATTCTCACCTCTCATCTAGAGTGCACGCTTAACATTTCCTATTAACCTCCTAGTTAATGGTTACACCTAATAAGTTTCCATAATATGATACTATCCCATATCATAACCCCGTATGTCCCATACCATACGTAGTATAATCATTCATATACGTTTCTCATTAATATGAATGAAACTTTTCAATTCTATAAGAATAAATATTCATTAACTTAATTCAATTCTTTTTCTCTATTCACCGTCATCTACAATTATCACACAGTAGATTGATCTAACCACTATATATGCATTCATTTAATTCATTATATATATACATATATAATACGGCACCCCGAGACACAGCTGCGGAGCATGCATTACTCTGCTATCACGTCCCAGTATCGCCGGTCGTCGAATAGGGGACTAAATGTTCGGTAAGGATTCCTCGAACCACAACATTAACACAAAAATTAGAGGCGAACATAGTTCTCATATCCACGGGTCACGCACATACCTACGTTCCCATAGTCAGCGGACTTATCAACACACCAATAAGTCTTTCATAGACCTATGTTCTCGAGCGACAAATCAAAAATCCCATGGATTCATCAGGATATGACTTCCCTCACACGCAAAACTCCCGTCGATAGCAAGTAAGCTAGGTATGTCACACATATAAATCATCAATTAATCAAATCGGCATTATCATCTACCTATAGATATAATATTAACAAGGTAATCACACTACCCTAAGATAATTCCCATACGTAGCATTATATCTCTTAAATCCTACGTATTAAAATATTATGACTTTACTTCCTTAATTTAATTATTCCAGAGTCACACTCATTACTCAAGGTTTAAATAGGTTTTACTCAATATTTTTTCAGTAAGAAATCACTAATATCCTACGGGTCCATATCATCTTATCTCCCGAATTACTACGAATTAAACTCTCATTTAATTAGGGTTATAACCGATAGTCTCTAATCTCTTATAAACACCTCTTCTATCACTAGGATTAAACCTTCTTGTAAACCTAAGGCTGCCCAGGTGATTTATCAAATTTCCCTTACTGAACCTATCCTTAATCCTCATGCATACAAATTAGAATCAAACACATAATTATCATAATTCTCATCAATTAAATCCCAATCATATTAATTCGATTCTTATCCAGGGCTTACTGATCTTCCCTAAGTCCCATTATATCCAATTAATAATTACCAAAGATTTACAAAAGATTTGGGATAAGATCAAGAATTAAAAAGAAAGAACATCATTATTTCTGGGGAGGTCGATCGATCGAAGGTAGGGGGTCGATCGATCGATCGCCTAGATTTCTTCCCAGATTCTGATATTCTTTTACTACGGGTTTCATAACTTTTGATCATTCAAACCTTCATATTAACAACCCAATTTCCTTATAATCCTTACTACATGATATAGCAACATGTGCAAATGATTTCTAATGATATAAACATCCTAGAATCATCAAGAGTTTAAATTAAAAGCATATATTTATCCTATTTTTCCAGAAAATTATATATATGATATCTTCAAGAACAAACTAATGATTCTCAAAATTTTCTTCAACAAATTGATGATTAATTCGTGGATTACTATCTACCTACAACAGGAGTTTGATTACTATATATTTCCATTTTCCATAAATCAATTAACAACTCTATCTTTATCTTCCAAACATGAAAAATCTCATTTTTAACACCTCTCCTAACATGGACATTATACTAACTACATTGCAATTATCAATAACTTGCCTCTAATGAAGGTATGATCCTTTGGGGTTGTATATCCCTGGTGGTTCTCCCCTTCTCCGGTTAACTTCCGGTGGTGGTTGGTGGTGGTGACCTTTGGCTCTTGGTTCTCCTCCTTTCCAAGCAATCTTCTCTTCTCCCAAGCACCCTTTCACTCTCTCTCAAAAGGTGACCTCTCAATTTTTGTGTAGAAGAGAAAATGAACCTACGTACAACTAATCTCCAAATATTTATAATAAGATAAAATCCAAAATCACTATTCACCCCCCTTGTAAATATGACCATTATGCCCCTTTTGGTGTCTTTTCATTTCCAAATGACCCGAGACCCAAAACCAACACCCAAATAGACTTTTCTGACTATTTCAACCCTTCCGGATGCAACGACGCACTCGAAATGACTATAAGGTTGATGTAAAAATAAGTTTCCTATTTAATCTAACAAATTTGTCCCGACACGTCCCATACCGCGTCCGACTAAAAATTCAAATTTCTGAATTAATAACTCCCAAAAATAATAATAACATCGTAATCTTATATTACCTAAATATCTTTAAGTAATATACAGAATCATTCATTTTAATATCCACAATTCGGATTTAAACCCAATGAATTAATTTATAATAAAATCCAATTAATCCATTAATTTATAATATAATCAAATTTTAAAAGTCATTAAAATTACGGGGTATTATATACTTCCCCCCTTAAAACAGAATTTCATCCCGAAATTCAGAAAGATAAATCATACTGGTAATGTCAACTCTGAGTATAAATCTCACATCGCAAGTAATCTATGTCGTACCGCCCATACAATACATTATCAAAAATCCCCATTGATGTTTTACGCCAAGCCTCACCATATAGTTTCAACTGAATCGAATTTTAACTTTACTCAATCTTCCCTATACCATCCTCGTGACAAAGTTTGGGAAAAATGATCTTCACTTATTAAACAAATAAATCCTGAAGTCATAACTTCTACGTTCCTTGACCTAAAAATACTTACTGCTTCACAATTCTGAAAAATACTACAATCCAACCATCCAGGGAGCCCATACACCCTATTATATAACTTCCATTAAAAAATGGATGTGGTTACCCGCATAATACTCTGATTTACCGCAAAGGTTATAAACTCATATCCTAAACACCTAACTTACTTCGACTCCCAACATTTGTTAGTTTCATGCATAGGGTGTCTCGCAAGCGAAACCCAAACAAGGAACCCCCCCGATACACTACTACCTAAAGTAGTCGGTCATCGAAACTCCTCAGGTCCTTAGTCAATAGTATATAACCTCTCTACAGGTTTGATCGATTTCAACTAAAAGTCTACTCATCTACTCTCTTGTTAAAGACAAAACACTGGCTATAGTAGTCCATACTCTCTCATATACCATAGGTCAATCCATGCCGATAGTCACATCCTGTTCGCACATGCCTAATGTAAATAACTCCGTGATAAAATTAGACCCACGTGATGACATGTAAAAATATAGGTGTCCCACGACCCCTTGGTGAGTTTACGTAAATAATAGTGCTAAAGGCTAAGTTTAGTAACCCTATTGCTTGCACAATATTAATTGCTACAATAAATATGAGGTCCTCATGTAAATCATTATGCGCATCATAACTCCTTAGATAGAAAACATACCCTCATTCGTGGGTGGTGGTTGTTGAATCGCTGCCTGATGGATGTTATATACACGCCCATACTGACCCTGTTGCACGGGAGCTTCTGGAATGGGAGGTAATGCTAGCACCTGAGCTGGAGCTGGAAGAGCAGCTGATGGAAACACTGGTATCTGTGGCTCCTGTCGAGCATTTTGTTGCTGAGGGAGTTGTCTTTATCAGGACAATCTTGTCGTTTATGGCCATACTTACTGCACATAAAACATTTTCCAGTAAACTTTCCACCATTTTGTCCCGGTTGGCCCCGACCCTACTGGTCATTACCTCCTTTCCCTTGGCCCTGATGAGCCTGCATCTGGCCCTGCTATCCTTGCCCATTACCTCTATACTCAAATCGAGAATCTCCAAATCGTAAACGATATAATCCCCTATCTGGGAACCCTGATCACCCTGACGCTGATGACTCTGCCCTGGCTGAGTCCCACTAGAACTTCCCCCATTATTCTTGCCTTGTAGGCTTGACCCAAACCCCGCTTGACACCCTGAGCATGTAAGCGGTTATCCTGGCAGTGAAGCATTGTAGCATTTAGAACATCTGCATAAGTTCATAGTGAAAGATTTCCCAGTAAATGCTGGCGAATATTATAGTTCAACCCATCAGTGAACATTAGAATTCTCCTCTCCTCAGTGGGTACCTCTGCTGGTACCAAATTAGTTAGTCGCGTAAATTCTTCCTCGTATTCTGCCACACTTTTCTCTCCCTATTTCAATTCAAGTAATTTCCACCTCATCTCTGTCTGGATGGCGGAAGGAAAGTACTTCCGATCAAACTGTATCCAAAAGTCTTGGATAGTCACTGTGTCTCTCTCCTCGATAGTGGTCGTAGCCTCCCACCACTGCAAAGCTGCCCCTACTAGCTTGAATGTGGCTAGTATTTGACGTTGAACCTCAGTACATTTGAGCATTCTCAAGTGCCTTTGGATAAATCTCTTCCATTGGCTAGCAGTCACGACATCTGATCCTCCCTGAAACTCAGGTGGGTGTGCCTTCTGAAAGGTATCCCTCACTCGTTCCAATGCAGTAGGAAACACTTGCCCTTAAGTGGGTGGCATAACTGGTGCCTGTGCTGGAGCATGTTGAACAGCAGCTAGAGCTGCATTGACTGCCTGAGCGATAATTGTAGCAACTTCCGCCACAGTCATTGTACCCTGAGTTGGGGCGGGCTGAGGTGCACGTCGAGGAGGCATCTCAAACGAGAGTATACTATCAGTAGTTGATATAACATAATAGCTGAAGAACGTAGGCGTAAATATAAAAGCAATAATCCTACTCATAGGGCTCTACATCAAAGAACGCTAAGCTAAAAACACAGTAAACCGTACAGACCCTAAAGGACACTAGAACCTGATGCTCTGTTACCACCTATAACACCCCACCTAATTAAATACCGGGTGGCCAGTCCCATACCAAATTAAAACAGAATATAAGTTGGATCATTCTAAGCATCACTGTCGAAAACATTAACTAATCACCCAATACCCAATTAAGCTGGTGTTAAAAAACTTTCCAAACTTTAACTCAGCAAAAATCATTTTTACTTTACGAATAACACTACACATTTTATCCTATCACAATAATAACTGAACAGATAACTCAAAAGAATCTAAATGTAACTGGAATAAACATTCCCAAATAAAAATCTAATACAGTAATCCCAACAATAACAAAAGTATTAAAATGACACGAGTACAAGACTATATGACTCATATAGAAAGGAGATAACTGAATTCCTCTGGGCGACATGCCCTAAATAAAAGAACACTGTGAATCAAATGAAGATAGGCATCTAAGAAATAATCCATAGCTCCATAGCTCGTCATAATCCTCTAAGGTTGGCGTCCCTGCTGCTGGACACCTGATATAGAAGGTACAATAGAAAAGAGAATATGCAAGAAAACGGGTCAAAGCCCGATGTAAAAATAATTTTGAAAATAGCAAGTATTTAACAAGTGCAATAAAGCATTTATTATGTACATGTTAGTATCCAGACTCTCACTTGATATTCTCACCTCTCATCTAGAGTGCACGCTTAACGTTTCCTATTAACCTCCTAGTTAATGGTTCCACCTAATAACTTTCCATAATATGATTCTATCCGATATCATAACCCCGTATTTCCCATACCATACGTAGTATAATCATTCATATACGTTTCTCATTAATATGAATTCAGCTTTTCAATTCTATAAGAATAAATATTCATTAACTTAATTCAATTCTTTTTCTCTATTCACCGTCATCTACAATTATCACACTGTAGATTGATCTAATCACTATATATACATTCATTTAATTCATTATATATATACATATATAATACGGCACCCCGAGACACAGCTGCGGTGCATGCATTACTCTGCTATCACGTCCCAGTATCGCCGGTCGTCGAATAGGGGACTAAAGGTTCGGTAAGGATTCCTCGAACCACAACATCAACACAAAAATTGGAGGCGAACGTAGTTCTCATATCCACGGGTCAATCACATACCTACGTTCCCATAGTCAACGGACTTATCAACTCACCGATAAGTCTTTCATAGACCTATGTTCTCGAGCCACAAATCAAAAATCCCATGGATTCATCAGGATATGACTGCCCTCACGCACAAACCTACTGTTGATAGCAAGTAAGCTAGGTATGTCTTACATATAAATCATCAATTAATCAAATAGGCATTATCATCTACCTATAGATATAATATTAACAAGGTAATCACACTACCCTAAGATAATTCCCATACGTAGCATTATATCTCTTAAATCCTACGTATTAAAATATTATGACTTTACTTCCTTAATTTAATTATTCCAGTGTCTCACTCATTACTCAAGGTTTAAATAGGTTTTACTCAATATATTTTCAGTAAGAAATCATTAATATACTACTGGTCCATATCATCTTATCTCCAGAATTACTACGAATTAAACACCCCTTTAATTAGGGTTATAACTAATAGTCTCTAATCTCTTATAAACACCTCTTCTATCACCTAGGATTAAACCTTCTTGTAAACCTAAGGCTGCCCAGGTGATTTATCAAATTTCCCTTACTGGACCTATGCTTAATCCTCATGCATACAAATTAGAATCCAACACATGAATTTAGCAATCGAAATTTCTTCCAATTTAATTATCATAATTCTCATCAATTAAATCCCAATCATATTAATTCGATTCTTATCTAGGGCTTACTGATCTTCCCTAAGTCCAATTATATCCAATTAATAATCACCAAAGATTTACAAAAGATTTGGGATAAGATCAATAATTAAAAATAAACAACATCATTATTTATGGGGAGGTCGATCGATCGATCGCCCGAATTTCTGCCCAGATTCTGCTATTCTTCTACTACGGATTTCATAACTTTTGATCATTCGAACCTTCATATTAATAACCCAATTTCCTAATAATCCTTAATACATGATATAGCAATATGTGTAAATGATTTCTAATGATCTAAACATCCTAGAATCATCAAGAGTTTGAATTAAAAGCATATATTTATCCTTTTTTTCCAGAAAATTATATACATGATATCTTCAAGAACAAACCAATGATTCTCAGAATTTTATTCAACAAATTGATGATTAATTCGTGGATTACTATCTACCTACAACATGAGTTTGATTCCAATATATTTCCATTTTCCAGAAATCAATTAACAACTCTATCTTTATCTTCCAAACATGAAAAATCTCATTTTTAACAACTATCCTAACATGGATATTATACTAACTAGATTGCAATTATCAAATAACTTTCCTCTAATGAAGGTCTGATCCTTTAAGGTTGTATATCCCTGGTGGTTCTCCCCTTCTCCGATCAACTTTCGGTGGTGGTTGGTGGTGGTGACCTTTAGCTCTTGGTTCTCCTCCTTTCCAAGCAATCTTCTCTTCTCCCAAGCACCCTTTCACTCTCTCTCAAAAGGTGACCTCTCAATTTTTGTGTAGAAGAGAAAATGAACCTACGTACAACTAATCTCCAAATATTTATAATAAGACAAAATCCGAAATCACTATTCATCCCCTTGTAAATATGACCATTATGCCCTTTTTGGGTGTCTTTTCATTTCTAAATGACCCGAGACCCAAAACCAACACCCAAATAGACTTTTCTGACTATTTCAACCCTTCCGGATGCAACGACGCACTCGAAATGACTATAAGATTGATGTAAAAATAAGTTTCCTAATCTAAAAAATTTGTCCCGACACGTCCCATAACGCGTCCGACTAAAAATTCAAATTTCTGAATTAATAACTCACAGCAGTAATAATAACATCATAATCATATATTACCTAAATATCTTTAAGTAATATACAGAATCATTCATTTTATTATCCACAATTCGGATTTAAACCCAATGAATTAATTTATAATAAAATCCAATTAATCCATTAATTTATAATATAATCAAATTTTAAAATTCATTAAAATTACGGGGTATTACAAATAACACATTGAGTTTTGAAAAGATAAATGAAGTACCTTAAACACACATCTCTAAATAGTGGACTCTTTTTTAACAATATTTGAGATTAAGAACAAAGAAATCAATGAAGGGATTTCTGAAAGAGATGGTGGCAGAGAAGAAATTATCAGTGGCCAAATCTTTCTTTCTAAAACAGAAGAAGGTGAGTGGTAGTGGGAACAAATGGTGAAAATGGTAGGAGAGCATTTTATCTAAAAGGTATGAAAGGATATGTCTAGTTAAAGGGTTTTGTGTTGTTCAGACCCTTGATGGCTAATGGGGAGCTTCTCCCCCCCCCCCCCCCCCCAAAAAAAAAAAAAAAAAAAGCCAGGGTGGTAAATGAAAAACCTAATTAGGAGGGAAGAGCTTGGGCAGTGAAATGAAAAGAAAGATGTGAGGATATACTTTATAACCCCTTATGGCAGTCACAAATTGGGTACAAAATTCACTTCATAATATCTAAAGGCCTTCACAAATTTGTAATCGCTCGGGGCAGTGACTCATTAATTCTAAAGCTAATTTTTGTCACCGCTAATGGCAGTGACTAGCTGAACACAAAATATTTGTCACCACTAATATCAGTGAAAAATATTGAGGATAAAATTTGTCCCTGCCATTAGTGGTGACAAACTAATTAACTCAAATTTGTCACTGCCCAGTGTGGTAACAAATTGGGCAAAAATTTTATCATCCCTAATGCTAATCACAAAAATTGGTCTGTCATTATCACGAGCAGTAACAAAGTTTGTCATTACCACTAGGAGTGACAAACTCTTGGTGACAAAATCAGTGTTTTAGTGTAGTGGACTTGAACCCTAAATTGAATCATAATTAAACCCTAAATTAAACTAAAGTTGTTTTCTCTGATTTCCAGAATTGTAAGCCTAAAAATTAAAATCTCAACACTTTTTGGGTTCACGGGTTCTAAAGAACAGTTTTTTTGTTTTTAATGATTTTGGCCAAATGCTAGGATTTGATGGGTTTTTAGGGATATTTTGGTTCGATTGTTGTTAGAGATTGTTTGTTCGATTAGGATATACAATTGTATTGTGTTTTTTAATCTAGGAAAGTGGACTTTTGGTTGGACATTGGTCAAGAACGCGGATTGCTCTCTGTGGAGTGTTATTGGCTAGAAAACCTAGGGTTTTGAGATTTTGATATTCTAAAACTCTTTAACAATGGATTTAGGTGTTTGTCCATTTGGACGTGACATTTCAATTTCGAACATAGCATTTTCATCGATGTCTAACCTTGAACATAAAACTCTGTGGTCTTAGGTTTTTGAGTCTGGCCACGACATTTTAAGTTAGGTCGTGGCCTTTAGCCAAAGTTTGTAACTTTTTACTGAACCAACTCTTTAGGATATCGTTATAGAGAATGCCGTAGTATTTGCCCAAAGCTTTGCATCCTGTAGATAACACTCACTAGGCCACAGTCCTTGGAAATTCACAGTAGTTATACCTTTGTCTTTTTCAAGTATTTGTTCATAATGCTTGTGGTATTCTAACTGTGTATCTTACTTTTACTTTTACAAATTTGTGACATGGTCTTTATGAGATAGAATACTTGGGAATACTTGGAGAATTTATGAAAGAAACATCTTAGGGTATCTCCTCGCAAAGTTCTAAACATCAAACCCCTTCAAGTTGTGAAGCCTTGTAAGCTACTTAAGTACTCAACTGGTTATGCTTATTTGTTTACCACAAATTCACTTTACTAAAGGGACTTCATGGAGACTATCGAGGTCATCAATTGGGCTAAGGAGGACACAAGCTCAACCAGTAGTCAAACACATGTGAGATAGAATACACTAGATGAAGCTACAGCCACAAGAAGAGAAGTGAAAACCACTATCGCAAAAGTAAGGAATAATGAAGTCGGGCCTTTAGGTCGCAACAACGAGACAGAAAGAGTTCCCACAACTATGAAGTACCCATGTGATATGGCCATGGAGTGCATAGCCCGTGTTGCTGAGGTTTGTGAATTTCCTGAGGGAATAATCTGCACTATTCTATGTGCTGACCAATGTGCTTAATCTACGATCCCTAATGGGGGGATGTGTTTTCCATTGCATGCCTTTATCCTCAGACTTAGGCTAACAATTCCAGTCCCTATTAGGAAAATACTCAAGGTGATGAACCTATCCCTGAACTAAGTTGATCCTCATGGGTAGAGGTCTATCTCGTCTTCTTTAGTCGTTTAGAATAAGAGGTTTGATAAGGATATAACTCTTGTGGAGTTCTTTGACTTCTATAATCTTAAGGGAGATATTGTAAGTAACCCATAGTATTATTACATTGCTACGCTGAGTGCGAACAAGCATCTTATGATCAGGAAGACTTCCACTTCTAAAAAATGGAAAGGTAAGATTTTCTTTATGTTTGAGAATAAATAGGAGACACGCTCCACGGAGGCTGATTATGAGCAGTCACTAAATATTTCACGAGTTTGGGGACATCCCCCATAAGAATGTAGATCTCTCTTTTCTATCTGGTCGAGACCCTTCCTCAGCATATTTGAATTTTTATTTACTAACTCGATTTTCTTTATCTTTCCAGTCCGTGATGGCTTGGCTCCATAGAAACACCAAAAGGGAGATAATAGAGTCTACGGTTAATATCTCATACAGGAAAAAGGATTTTGTGGTTGCGATCGCATTTAGGGCCTTGTTTAGACTTGGCTACTATCCAGCTCATACTTCACTATAAAGTCCATCCTTAGAGTTTAGGGGCATCCCCATAGGAACATAGAACTGTCTTTTCTATCTGGTGGCGACCTTTCCTCAGCATATTTGAATTTTTATTTACTAACTCGATTTTTTTTTATCTTTCTAGTCCGTGATGGCTTGGCTTTATAGAAACACCAAAAGGGAGATAATGGAGTCTACGGTCAATATCTCAGACAGGAAAAAGGATTTTGTGGTTGAGATCGCCCTTAGGGCCTTATTTAGACTTGGTTACTATCCAACTCATACTTCACTAAAAAGGCCATCCCTAGAAGGTAACAATAAGTCTTAGGATTTTACCCAAATAGCTTATAACCTATTTTATATGCACTTTTATTGTTTAACTTTCGTGGCTTTTTTAATTCTCTTACTAATGATGACTCTTATTGTGAAGGTGCTTTTGTGGATGGTGAGCCTTTCATAGAGATCAATAAATAACTGTTGTTGTCCCAACTTGATGAGTTGGAGGAAAATGCCCATGCCTTGAAGGCTACCCCCAAGGAAAATAAGAGGGAAGAAAATAAAGAGAGTCGCGAACAAGACGGTTGCCCTCATCACTAACGAACCAGTTGAGGCCTCAGTTGGTGGTTTAGACTTTCCACATGTAAATAATGTTGTGGCCATGGCTGTTGATGTGAACACGACTTCTCTAAATGCCGTGGAGAAAGATCATAGGCCATAACATCATGATCACATTAATTTAAGTGATATGCCTCCGCAGATGACTCTTCCAACTACTACTAATGCTACCACACCTCATAACAGGGTGTTTGTGCTGCGACTAAGACCTCAGATCAAACCAAATGATTCGGTCTCCTTATGAGACACTAAGGCTACCGTGGTCTCAATGATGAAAGGTATTTCTTATTGTTTGGATCTGAAACATTTTGGGGAAGAAGATATCGAGGACCTGAAGAACTATTAACTCCACTAGCTTCTTAGGGTAAGTATATCTGCCCACAACCTCTTTCTTTGAATTTTTTTCCCTCCACTACTTTCTTTGTTTCTTTCTCCATTCACGTTTCTGAGACTTCAATAAGATAATGAATAAAATATGAGGAGATATGTTCATGACTTCAAGACACTGGCCCTACTCATAAGACTGAGGTTGAGTCTTCTAAGAAGCCATCTTTTGAAGCTAGGAAGCTTAGTGCTGCCAAAACTTTTGAAGCAGAAAAACAGTAGGTGGAAGCCAAACTGAAACTACCAATAAGGCAAAGACAGAGTTTATGTGAGGAAAACTAAGCGGTCGTGTAAGGCCACCTGTCATTGTTATCGATTTACTTTCGCAATGAAAAAACCTATACTTTAACTACACTCTTATGGGAGTATAGCGGAGAGTCTGGGTATCGAATCCATACATAATGTCTATTAGAATTTAATTAATTTATTACTTCAAGAATAAAAGTGTAAAAGGTGAATGTTTTAATTTAAAACATTATAAACTACTTATAATCTAGACAAGTATTGAAACCAATTAAAATAACAAGAATGAAAACTATAGATTGAGAAAAATATCCCTCACCTCAGACTAATTAGCATAAATAGTTGCATGGGAAGAAATGAGAGTGCGCTTGCGATCTTAAAGGTATAATTTATATAATTAATCATCCACTAAACACAAATCCAATTTTTTTTATCTTTTTACCCAAAGACATACATCTAGGTGATAAAAAAGATAAAGTAGATCATGCAATTAAGAAAGGAAAAGTTTGCGGAAAAATCCCTTACGACAAAAACCTATTATTTTAGCACTTTAGAAGTAATTCAAGACACTCGACTTACAATACTACTTAATACCAGCCACAAGTATAACAGCTAGTCTTCCCAAATCTCTAAAGAATACCACTTGTCTCCAAGCAATCCATAGGTGGCTTTCCACCCTCAACATCCACCGATCAACCTTTGTCTTCAGTAATGATCCCCACGAGAATCACAATGGTTAGTAGTAGAGACGATATCTCTACAAGAGTAGCGTATGTAAGGATATAAAACTATCTATGGTTTAAAATGATTCACACAAATATATTTTGGGGATGTGTTTTGTGAATCGAAAGAGTTTTCTAAACTCAACAGGTAGAAAACTTTGACAAAGTGTATGCAGAAATCGTGTCGATAAAAGTATTAACTAAAATAAAAATGAAGTAGGTATTTATAAGGCGAACACAAATTTTGAGGCGGCGTCACTCATTCAAATGAAAATGAGTCTCATTCGAACAACAATAGCAGTTTGTTCTAATGGTAATGGATCTCGTTCGAACGACTTTTCCATCTCATTTGAACGGGCTTCAAAACGACCTTCAAATGATGCCAAACAGTACGCCAGTATGTCCTCGTTAGATGAAGATATCGAATGACCTTCAAACAACTTAGACAACTCGTTCGAATGAGAATGCCTTCTCGTTTGAACGTGGCAGGCGAATTTAAAAAAAACATAAAAAATTCCTCAATTTTTAAGGAAAAAATCTTGTTTCGGTTTTAATAAAAATAAAACATTCTAAAATAAATTTAATGAATAAATTTAAATTCCTAAAAGACTTATACCTTCATAAAGTGAAGAACCATTGAACTTGGAGATGTTGGAGATTCGGTTCTTCGCGACGGCTCGAGTCGAAGTGTAACTGGATACGCCAAAATCTATGTAAGCCTAAGCTATGAGCAAATGATAGAAATTATGCTCTTGCAAATCTCCCCTTTTGGCTATTCCGGTAAAAAACTAAAATCCAAATCCAAATTACATTAAAGTCCCCTAAGACAATAAAAATATCCTAATACCCTTCCAAACCCTAGAAAATGGATAGGTACAAGATAATGATGTCTTCAAATCTCCACTTCTTCTTGGTCTTCTCTTGGGCACTTTGTCTTCATCGAGTGTAAAGGGAATATGATATTCCAAAAGTACCTATACACATGAAACAAAGCAAATACCCGTGATGCATAGAGTTTGACATATAAAATAAAATTCATAAAAATTCTCCCCCATAAGTCAAACTCGTGTAATCTCCCTCATAATTTGTTCTCCCCCTTTTATTTTGTCTGAAATAGACAAGCATGAATTGCAAAGCATCACAGAAAAGACTAATATATCATCACAATAATATATGAATGACGAACATGCAATGATAATCTCAAAGGCTCCACAAACTATTTTTGAAATTTTTTATTTTTTTTCAATTATAAAATTTTACAAATATAACACATTATGGAGAAACACAAAAATATCGAAATCATGGAAACAGAATGTAGGGGTGTGAACATATTCTATAGGTTAATCAACATAGATAAACATAACACATGTGTACAAAGGATTGAGACACCACTAATAAAAGGATCTTAAAGTCTACCTTAGGTGTAAAAATGGTGAACTCATGTGAAATTGACTTAACCTAATCAACTAATAAGATCGTAAGTGATTTTCACACCAATAACGCCCAAAACTATTTAATGTCTTTCGAGATTTTTATAGAATGTGCAAACCCATTGATCTTCGACTTAACTCCCTCAAAATGTGACATATAGCAATTATTCTCTCTACTATTTTGAAAAAATTAATTCTCATTTGTAGCGAAGCATCAATGTTCAAGCAATTGGCCTGGCACTTCAATTTTTTATGTTCCGTTAATCTTTTTAGCCCTTTTCATTACAAATGGTGGCTTTTCACGTAAAGACAACATGTCTTTCGTAGCCCGATTCCTTTACTTAATATATAATAATTTTACCTGCAAAATGATTTTTTTTAAATCCGTGCAATGGTTCTTACATGCACAACTTTTATTTTCTCGTTTCTCACATTTGGTTCATTTTAAAAACACAATTGAGATGAAAACACTACAATCAATATGTCACATGTAAGTGAAATACTCAAATAAGCTCGTGTTTGTGTGCATTCAAGGATACAAGGGGTTAAACATGTAGCAAGTTTTCATCAAATCACATTATAATGACTCCACACATTAGAAAGCACATAAATGAAATGATGTCACGTCTCAAAACAGTATAAAATAGTCACGTAGATTTATAATGAATGGGTGACTCATAAATATTTAATGTTCATCCATATAAGATGTAAAAAATACATAACTCTTTTTGGATTTTTCAAATTTTTCTCAAAAGAAACCGAAAATCTTTTTCTATTTTTCAAAAATTTTCAAGAAAAGAAAAACTCTTTTCGGATTTTTGAAAAATATATCAAAATGAAAAATATAAGTACAATGATAGTACACACTAGTAATAGGAATATACGATATGAGCACGGAAACACCCTATTATAATAACAAGTCGCAACTTCATACATTACGCCTGAAGGAGTTCTTTGAGGGAGATGACATCCTATGAAAAACATCCATCAAATGTTGTGAAGTTTTGACTAAATACTCTACTTTCTCTCGAAAACTCTCAAAATATCTCAAGTGATGTACGGGAGCATGCAGAGTAACATGTGTGGGAGTGGGTGAGGGAATTTGTGTGCGAGAAACCCAGGGAACATACCTATAAGACACTTTCCCTAGCTTAAAACAAAACTCTCTAAGGTGACCTTTTTGTTTGTAATAAGAACAAACATACACGAGATTGGTTCCACCTCTCTCCAAATGTCTAGGACGAGCTCTCCTAGGTGGGTTAGATCGAGGGCCATATAGATCTAATACAAACTTGGTAACCGTCTCGGGTGCAACATGGGAAGTTGACACACCATCATAACCTATTCCTAGCATCTTAATGTTACCTAAAGTGGGACCGAGAACCATCTTTACAACCTTCTTAGATGTGTCATCTAAAATAATCTTGACCTCCCGGGCACATTCAAGATCGCTATCGATTTGGGATGCACGAGCTTTAAGTTTCTCACGAGTCTCCAATGAATATTGAAGATCTCCCATAAGACTAGCCACAGTGTTGGTCAAATCAGTCTTTTCCCGGCCTAAAACGATCAACTGCTCACATAAAAAAATCTTCACCTTCTCGAGTTGTCTTACCGATGCCTCACACTCTCTCAAAATTTTTGCCTCTTTCTCCAAATCTAACACCCTAAGAGACAAATCTTTATTAACCTTTTTCATTTTCAAAGTCTCGGTGTAAACATCACTAAAATCTTTTCGTAGATCACCTTCTCCCTCACTCAAAATATCATCCTCACTCTCACTATCTCTTGAATGAATCAAAATATCATCGAGGCTTTCACATTTAGATATGTCCTCATTGGTATGGGATAAACTAGAAGTGATAGCGTGACTAGCCATGAATGCAACACATGGTTCATGTTGTGATTCCCCTCGAATCAACCGACTCGATGTCACTGTCGCTAAAAGTGGCTTTATTTGCAACTTTCTTGCCCTTTCTATTTAGCCCAGTGGGGCACTCATGTACCTTGTGCCCTTTACCCTCACATTCATAAAACTTAATCTCTTCCTCTTTCTCTCCCCTGCTCGTGACCTCATTTTTATTCTTTTTTTTCTCAAAAATCTTTTTATTGGAAGAATTTTCTTTGGAAAATTTGAGAAAATTTTTAACAATTTTCGCAAATAAGGCCAAGTCATCAAAATCACAATCACCCTCAGATTATGACTCACAGATTTTTGTTTAGTTTGAGTATTAAAACAATCCCTAGCTCCTTAGGTTTAATGTTTTAGGGAACATATCTATCTCATATGTTTGAAGATCTCCTACAAGTTCTTCTAACTTGAGAGTGCCTAGGATCCCCAAAGAGTTAAGCACTGTGACCTTAGGAATACAGCGGGCAGTGTGTGACCTCAAAATCTTTTTCACAACTCTCATCTCCAGAATTTTCCCACTCAAATAAAACTCAAAGTAACAATATCCAATAAATGCACATAAAACTCATCGCATGATTCAAACTCTAGTATAGTGATGGTCTCAAATTGGGTGGTCAAATTTTAAAGCTTTGATGCTTTTACAGCATTAGTTCCCCCATGTGTGAGCTGGAGGGTGTCCCAAGCTTCCTAAGATATATTTCACGTAATGATGCGATGAAACTTGTCAGGGGTGACGGCTCTAGAAATAGCACTAAGTCCATGAGACCTAAAATTACTCCACTTAAATTCCTCATTAGTCCATAAAGGAACATGTTTAGGGCCAATAACATTATCAACAGTGATAGGGGGGAGTCCACCCTCTTTCAAAAACTAACCAAACTCGATCATCTATGACTTTTAAGGCGGACCTCATCCTAGTTTTTCAGTAAGAATAATTAGTACCATCAAAGATGGCAATCGATTATACAAATTCTCTATTAAAATTCGACTTTTCAAAGATCAACAAATTTAAAAAAAAATTATATCAAAGAAAAAATATAATTTGCAGAAAAAATATCATATTATAATTTGGTGCAACAGGAACTGATACCAATTTGAGAGAACTAGTATCAATAAAAAAAGACTTTATGAAAAATCAGGATCACGCGATAGATTAGTGCAACCTGCTCTGATACCAATTTGAGAGTGCGCTTGCGATCTTAATGGAATAATTCATATAATTAATTGTCCACCAAACACAAATACATTTTTTTTTATCTTTTTACCCTAAGACATGCTTCTAGGTGATAAAAACATATTAAGTAAATCATGGAATTGACAAAGGCAAAGTTCGAGGAAAAATTCCTTACGGGAAAAACTTTTTATTTCAGTACTTTAGAAATAATACAAGACAATCGACTTACAATACTACTTGATACCAGCCACGAGTATAATGCACTAGTCTTCGCAAATCTCTAAAGAATACCACTTGTCTCCAAGCAGTACACAGGTGGTGTTCCACCCTCGGTATCCACCGATCAACCTTTGTCTTCAGTTATGATCCCCTCGAGATTCATAATGGTCAAAAGTAGAGATGATCTCTCCAAAAGAGTAGTGTATGCAAGGATACAAAACTATATAGGGTTTAAATTAATTCACACAAATATATTTTACAGATGTGTTTTGTGAATCAAAAGAGTTTTCTAAACTCAAAAGGTTTAAAAACTTTTGCAAAGTGTATGCAGAAATCGTTCTGGAAAAAGTCTTAACAAAAATAAACATGAAACGGGTATTTATAAGGCGAATACAAATTTCGAGACGAAATCACTCGTTCAAACAAAAATGAGGCTCGTTCAAACAAAAATGAGGCTCGTTTGAACGAGAATAGCAGTTCGTTCTAACGAAAATGGATCTCGTTCGAATGATTTTTCTATCTCTTTTGAACAGGCTTCAAACGACTTTCAAATGATGTCAAACAGTACGCTAGTATGTCCTCCTAAGATGCTTGTTAGATAACGATATTCGAATAACCTTCGAAGGACTTAGACGTCTCGTTCGAACGAGAATGCCTTCTCATTTGAATGAGGCAGGCGAATTTAAAAAGAAATTAACATAAAAAATGCCTCGGTTTTTAAGAAAAAAATTTATTTCAGTTTTAATAAAAATTAAAACATCCCAAAATAAAATTAATGAATAAATTTAAATTACTAAAAGCTTTATACCTTCATAAAGTGGAGAACCATTGAACTTAGAGATGTTGGAGATTCGATTCTTCGTGACGGCTCGAGCCGAAGCGTAATAGGATACAACAAATCAATGTAAATGTATGCAATCATAGAAATGCTATGGATATGTATGAAATTCTTTGTCATATGTCTCTTTCTAATATTTAAATACAACATTGTTAGTGCTGCTATTTTCATGTTGCATGAGTAATACACAAATGAACAAATTGAAAGATAGACATCCCTAATTTACATATTTGTTCATTTAAGCTCATTAAACAAATTAAGACATAATTATTTTAATGAAAATGATGGATATCAAAACAAACAACAGACTATTTTCTAGTAAAAAGTTGTTTTTCTATCTCAAAATGAATGAGAGTTTAAAGATTCTAAGCTATTGCTATTTGGAATGGTTTTGCATGGAAATCCCAAATGATTGCTTAATTAAAGGTCCCTATATGTACAGTTACAAACTCTTAGTTGTTACTTATTAATAAGATTGGTAAGATTTGTTGGGAATTAAAATGATGGAAAAAAGGCCATGACAATAAAAGATTTATCACTGTGAAATTGCAGAAGGAAATTTAACATTCTTCTTTCATTAGTATGGTTATGGAGTGTGATGGATGAACAACTGTCATTTGCCACATTTTAATGTCCATTCTGGGACATGAACTTTATGGGTGAAGCCTAAAATGCATTGTATAGTGATGTTACTTGGGATCTTGATTTAGCACATCACTATTATGCCCACTTAACAGGGTTTTTTAAAATAGATATACGACTCCATATATGCTTCGAGTTTGGCATCTTTTTTATATTAAAATTGAGCCATATGTTGTTTCTCTACCAACTCTTTCTGTCTACCTCGCAGTACATCAAATAATTTTGGATAACAAGAAATATTTGCACAAGGAAACAACTGAGTGTGTTGAAGAGGATAGATAAAATAGTATATCAAACTTTCATTTTTTCCTACCTTTCAGATGAAAGTTCTGATCTGTTAAGTATTGTTCACGCATAGCTTTGAGTGCTCAAAATATTTTCAGAAGTAAGCAGGTGTTATGTACTGTTCATGCATATTTCTGCTCAGATTTCTACTCTATTGCTATAACTTCCATCAAATGACATGAAAAAAATGAAATGCTTACCCTTCAGCCTAACGTCCTGATCGTCTTTATATTTCTTACTAACGATCTCCTCCAATTTAATAGTTTTCTTTTGCTGTTTCCTGTCTTCCATCAGTCTGTACATAATTGAGCTACTAAATAGTTTCTTCCCATGGTTAATCAAGTTCAGGTTCTGAACAAAGATTTTGCCACTTTTATGGAGTCCAAACCAGAAGTAAATGATGTGTGATAAGCATGTAATAATTTTTGTTTAGGACTTCGTTTTAATTTGTTGTTGTCTAGAAGAATTGGACATGTAGGTATTTAAGAGAAAGAGAGAAATAACATAGTAAAAAAAGATAGTCCCTGTTTGTAAGAAAAAGTACGAACTTGAAATGAAAAAAATTGCATAAATGATATATTGCAGTTCAAATAATGAAAGCGAAATTACCCTCAAACAACTTACAGAAGGATCACCGAAAAATCATTCTACACAACATTCAAAGTCTCAAACTTCGAACATCAAAGAGATCGAGGATGGCAAATATACCCGGGCATCCAACAGACTGAAATCAGCAAGACACTTTTCAGTTAGTACTATTGCAAACATTAATCAATTATTTTCATGATTAATTCATTATGTCAAACCTACATCGCAAATAACCAACGCTAGTTTAAATCTAATCATGTATACTCACATGACGAATTTAATAGACTCATAATGTTTAATTTTCTATTCCCACGGTTCCGTTGTTAAAAATTATAGGTTCTCCACACACTTCACGGAAAATCAAATGGTTTTTTTCCCACACTGACTATAGACTTGAAAAAATGAGGCACGGCACGATAACACAACACGAATCGACACGAAGTTATAAGTTAATGGGTGGACCCTTAACGGTTTCGGGTCATATCAGTGCCAACCCAATAAGACACGATAGTTAACGGGTCGGGTTAGTGTTGACCCCCTTCACCAGTTAATAGGGGTGCAATCGGTACGGTATGGTCGGTAATGACCCCTTACTAATACAAAAGACAATTTAAATGGTAAAACCGTACCGTACCAACTTATCGGCCGGTACACTAAAACAAAAACCAAAACCAAAACCAAAACCAAAACCAAACCAAACCGACCGGTTTTTCATTTTTTTCGTTTTTTTTTTGTTTCGTTAATTTTGGTTTCAATTCAGTTTTTTCCCGATAAATACTAGAATTTCAAATCAGTTTATGCATTTGATAAATCTGGTATATATTTCGATATTATTCTTTCGATAAAATTTTAAACTCAAAAGTTAATTTTATAAACCGAATCTTATAACACTGTTTGGTCTCAATATACTGTTTGGTGTCAATAAATTTCAAATGTAAAATTAATATACTGTTTGGTGTCAATAAATTACAGTTGTGGACAGGCAGGGAAAAGAGACTTGAAATGTATACTGTATGGTGTCAATCTTATAACACAATTATACTGTGGTGGACACATAATCTGAATTTATTATACTGTGTGGACAAATTACAATCAATCCTTATATCAACCAAATTACATTATAAACCAAATAGCAGTTGTGGACACACATTGTTGATTAAAACCAAATTACATTATAAACCAAATTACATTATAATCCTTATGTAAACCAAATAGCAGATATATCCTCTACAATCTGAATTTATTATAAACCAAATCTTATAAACCAAATTACGGTTGTGGACAAATACGGAACCGAATTCCAGTTCTAACACAATTATACCAAATCTTATAAACCAAATGTTAATCCTTATGTAAAGACAATCTGAATTTATGTTAATCCTTTAGAGGTATATATCTAAAGGATATATATGTTATTCCGGCCAAAAATGCAACACAACACAAGAACAAGAACAAGAATGCAAATATATGTATTTCGGGTTTCGGCCCCTTTAGAGGTATATATCTGCTATTCCGGCAACATAACACAAGACAAGAATAAAAATGCAACAAGTATTATTTCGGCCGCCACAAACGCAATAGGTACAGATACAGTACAACTCTGAAAAAGAAAAAAAGAGATAATAGACATAGTTTGTTGTGTGTGGTTTGGAGAAGAAGTTACCTTGTGATTTGGAGAGAGAGAGATTTATGGTTTGTTGTGTGTGTGACGAGAGGCTGATTTTTGTTCTTAAGTTTAGGGTTTAGTGGCATTTATAGTAAGGGAAATGAATGGATGAGATTAGTTTAAAAAAATGAAGGGTGTTGATAATTGGATATATATATTTTTTTAAATATAATTTTTATTTGGTAATTGATATGGTAATATGCGATAACTTTGGTACGGTATTTCGGTATGATAAATTCGGGTGTTTTGGTACGGTAAATTTAGTACGATAAGTCGGTACGGTAAATTCGGTAAATCGATTTTTTATATCTAAAAACCAAAACCAACACAATTTTTTACGGTATTTTCGGTTTCAGTAAAATCGATTTTCGGTATTACATAATATGAAACCAAAACCATTTTTTCTCGGTCCAAAACGGTACCGTACGATAAAAACCCATACCGGTTGCATCCCTACCCGTTAATACCCGATAAGAGCCATTAAGATCCATTAATTTGAGGAAATAAAATCTATTATTGGGACTTGTAAGAAGTTTATATAGTTTAGTGTTAATTTAATTATAACAAATCTCTACTACTTTAAAAGAGGGGAGTTCCTCTTCAATGTTCAAAAGACTAAAATATCCTCATTAAACTTAAAATACCTATTATACCCTCAATAATAGTCTTACATATCTCTCCCCTATTTAATAACACAATATACGAAATACCCACATTCATTCCTCTCATCTCTCTTCTATTCATTCACACATACCAAACTATCCAAATTCATTTATCTTCTAACCCTAGAAATCAAAATTCAGTTATCCCAAATATTTACTCTCAAATACGTATGACAACTCACATTCATTCACACATAACAAAACATCCAAATTCATTCATTCATCTTGCAACCCTGAAAATCAAAATTCATTGTCCCAAGCATTTACTCTCAAATACATATGAAAAATCACAATTCATTCATCTTCCCAAAATTAAAATTAACAGTCACCTATCCCAATAATTTAATTCCAGATTCATTCATCCTTTGAAATGGAAGCTAAAAAACCACAGTCCAATATGGCTACTTAAGTTATTTGTATATTAGATATGTCTATTTCATTGAAATTATATCGTCTATTTCATTGGTTGCTCTTGTTTCTTTTTTAAAAATGAAGGTGAACACTCCTAATTCCATCTATAATATTTTACTATGTCTTTCATTGTTGCTGAAAATTATGCAGTTGTTAATTTAAAAACAATTACATAAATTTTATATAGATATCTATCTCATTAACAAATTTTTATTTTTATGCATTCATTGTACTTCCCAATTTTACATGAATTGGAAAACTCTTATATACATTGACATATACGCACTGATATATGCCTATTAATATAGGCCTACTATTTTAAATGTTAATTTCAAAATTGAATTTGAAAACCCTTACATACATTGACATATGCGTACTAATATATGACTATTAATATATGCCTACTATTTTAAATGTTAATTTCAAAAGTATGCCTACTGATATAAAAAATTTTGGTACTATAGATTAAAAATTTCGAACCTCACTTGATGCTTATTTTTTATTCATTGACATTTGCCTAATGTTTGGGGTTTTCTTCTAATTCCAGAAATTTCACTCATAATAACAATTTATTTTATTTAGTTTCGTAACGTGGAAGTTCAGTATTATAATAGTTGATGGTACTAAGACAACTACTTAATTTTTTTGTTTATTGTCATTCTTATATAATATGATGTACTTACTCCTTACAGGCATGTTAACAATAGTAGGATTGTAATCTGATGTTTCATAAAAAAAATTATCATTTAACTTTTTCGTAATTAAGTTTTAATTGAATCTTGTAGGATATTGTCACTATTGGTGGTACAAGATCGGATCATAAATCTGAGAGTGAAGGAATTTCAATTTTGTTTAGGAGGTATGTGAAGTAGTTAATACCATATTGAAATTGTTTCCTATAATTTATATTCGAGATGGTCATATATTTCCTTTGAAACATTGTAGGATATTGTCAATATTGTTGGTGGAAGCTTGGATTGTCAATCTCATAGTGAAAGAATCTCACTTTTGTTTACGAGGTAATTCTAATTTATTAATGTATCATTGCGATTTTAATTATCAATTCTTATGGCCTGTAATTTAAAGAAAAAATGGTCATTTTAAATGTATCTTAACTATGACCCCAACAGAATTCGTCCATCCTACTTTCCATTTTCTTGATAACATTTTTGGGGGACTTAGAGATGATGGTGACTGATTTGATGAGATAGCCCTAAACGGGCGAAACAATGTCGATTTACTAGAACAGTTACATTTAACAGTTGTAATCGCCATATAACTTTAGAACTGATTGTGAAATGCGAGGAGGCATGTGCAGTGTTCAACGAAGTGTCTACGATCATAGAATCCAAAATGCCCTCTTTGAAGTCTACTTGAGAACAATGGACTTTAATGAATCAGAGGGTAATGGAAAGGGAAAATGTAGAATTCTTTAAGGGGCAAAATAATGGCTATTACAAAATATAGCATTAGGCCTGATCTCAGGGGAGGTTAATGATAGTAGAAACTAAACAATCAAGTTCTGAAATCTAGCCATACAATCATGATTCTGGTCACAAATTTCATTTTGTCATCATCTTCTACTTGAAAAGCTGCCATACAGTGGTGACTTTGGTCTCAAATTTCATTTCCCCTCATCATCTTCTCCTTGACAAGCTGAAAAAAATATGTCCATTTCTGACACATAATTAAATGAGGAAAATGTATGAAGTATAAGATTTTATAGTATATGCTTTCCACTAACATATTGCTCAATTGTAGTGTAGGTTGTTATGTTGGCTAAAACATTATCCTCTTAGTATTTATCCGTATAATTTGTTGTATATCTAACTTTTGTTGTCGTATGTGCATAAGATGTGTTTTCGTTGCCTCTTCTCACCCCACCATCAAGACAACAAAATTATCTAAGGCAGGGGGTAAACCAATTTTGGATCCTACAAAATTTCGACATGTTGCTTGTGCTTTACAATACTTGACATTAACAATACGCGACCTCGACTTGTTGTAAACAAAGTTCGCCATTTATGCGACCCTACCAATGATTACTGGACAACCTTCAAACAAAATTTCTAATATTTAAAGCACACTGCCACACTAGGTTTGTTCCTTCAAAAATCATCTCCACTTGATCTTCAGTATTTTTTTAAACTCGGATTGGGCTGCGTGTATCGATGATCGACGACGATCGATGGATATACCATTTATCTTGGTCAGAATCCCTCATCCACCAAATCTGAATATAAAGCACTCCCGATACTGTCGTAACTGAGCTCACATGTTTGCGCTCTCTCCCTGATGAACTTTGTGTCACTCTCTCTCAACCTCCTACATTGTGGTGCCACAACATCTTCATCACCTACCTTGCGTTTAATCCGATGTTCTATGCCCGGGCAAAACAAATCGAAATTGATTTGAATTATGTACGTGAAAAAGAGTCCTCAAAGGAGCTTTTAGTCCAATTAATTTCTATAAAAGAGGAAATCGTTGACATTATCACAAAAGTTCTGCCTTCAATGCGATTCCAGTTTCTTTGTGACGAGCTACATGTTCTCTCTTGCTCCCCATCCACTTAAAGGAAGTGTGTCGGACCAAGTCATTCTCCCACCTAATTAACCCAGGTGTAATTTATTTGTTTTAGTTGAAATACAATTTCAAATGTTTTTTGTATCCTTCTTTAAGCCATAAACTCTTATCATGTAATTAGTATATAAATCAGTAACTTCTCACATTATACCGTGAGAGAACAATTTTAGCTCCAACACTGTGTGCATTAACTCATCATTGTTTGTGTTCCCTTTGACGGATATATGATGTGGTGATGCATCTTTGGAGGTGTTCTTTTACTCTACAGGGAATTATGCACTCGGACTATATTCAAAAGTTATATACCTGCATTGGCAAAATCTACAATTCTACATTAAAGGGAAATCGCTTAAAGATTCGGATCGAAAGCTTGCACGTTTCGTCGCTCATAAAGTTGAAGAGGAAGGAGAACATTTTAATCCAAACAAACGTCAAAAGCAACATATTTGATGAATACATTTTCATTTTTTTATTACAAATTGTTATTATCCAATGTCTTCCCAAAACAAATGATCTATTTCCCTGCATTTTACATTTTTAATAACTCGGATTCATTCACAGTAATTTTTTCAATTTCATCAAAATTCTTATCTTCTTACATCATTGTCACTACATTCTTTCACACAAACCGTTTAGTTCACTTCGTTACCTATGCATAATTTGTTATAGGATTTACGCTCTACATAAAATATTTTAAAATATAAAGATTCTTATTCATTTATTCAAATATTGAAGTTGAATATCTGGACTTGCCCACACGTGCAACGCACGTGGGCACAACTAGTATTACTAAATAAGAGACTTAGTAATGGTAATTAATTAATGAGTCTAATTGCGTTTAAAAATGAGCTAATATGTCAACTTGTGTACGATTCAATAAATTAATTATGTTAATGGGTAATAATGGGTGAGCACGCCACGCCACATTAAGATAACGGGTCGAATTTGAATATGATTTTTCACACGATAAAAAAGTCACTCGTTTAGAGACGAACCATATAAGATCCAAACACGATAAAAATCGACACGAACACGACTCGATACGATCTGTTAACAAGTCTAACTGAGTATGCATATATAACATCAGAAATCCAGAACGTACAACTATTTTTTTAGTTGCATCTGGTTTTAGAATTTATATAAGACGTGTAGAAAAATGCCAAACAAATCATTAATATCAATACAAAGTTATTAATTTAGACATCTTGATCTTTTTACATGCAATTCTTCTATTTTGCAAGAGTAAATGAATCGACATCATGGATTGATTGAACACAGTGAAGCTTTTAATACTGAAGACTAATTGAAAATTTTACCTTTTTTTTTTTTTTGCATGTGAGAAAAGCAGTAAACGTTTTGAGAGACGCTTTTCTAGAGTTAATTATGTCTGTCATTACCATTTTAACACAAATGTATTTTTAGTAAAATGAAATACTATTTTTATATTCAAATCTATTCGTATACATTTACGTTCACGTATTCCGCGGGCTCCATGATAGTATATACAAAACTAATAATCAATAAAAACTCATAAAATGATGTTACACATGACATGGCTCGATTTACGAGCTCGCTTTAAATTATCCTATATGATCGTAATAAATAAAGAACTTGAAAGCATAAAATTTACATTACACATTTATAAATCCAATCCAATTTCGTAATAATTAGTAAAATCTAATTATAAGAAATTAGACTTATAAAAAGCAAAGTTGAAGTTATGGCTATTTGAAGTTGCAAGCAAGTGGTCCTTGGTACACGTATAGGGCTAACTAACCATGTGGATTGAACTAATTAAGCACCTCGAAATTACAATATTAGGTTGCGTTTGTTTTTTTATCTGAATCTGAAGTCTGAATCTGAAATCTGAAGACTGAATCTGAAGTCTGAAATCTGAATCTGAAAAAAATGTTTGTTTTTATGTCTGAATGTACCTCTGAATGAATGTATTTAGACTGATTCAGACTTCAGACTTAACTCAACCTCTTAATCATTAAGAGCCAAATATAACCGTTAGCCTCTTAATCACTTAAAAAAACAAACACTTTTTTGTACCTCTTAAGCCTGAATGGTTCAGATTCAGACTTAAAGAGGCAAAAACAAACTACCCCTTCATATTTGGTTGAATAAACAGAGGAGGGTGGAGTGGGTCTATCAAATCAAGGGCAGCACATGATGATGATGGAGAGTGAAGGGCCAGCAACCATAGGCGTCTACCGACAATCTTGCTCATCACATGGACTTCAACGACCATTGTTATGCCATTTGCATAAATACTTGTGGCTCTCTCTCTCTCTCCCCTCTCCCTCTCCCTCTCGAGTTAGTGAAAGCAACAGCTCCCAAAATTCAGATCTGATCATTCGCAAATATGGCTGAGAAGGTATGCAAAATTTGATTGTTCCTCCCCCTCCCCCTCCCCTTCCATGGTTCATTATCTTTCTTAATTTACACTTAAATTCTGATATTGTGGTATGAGTTCATTCATGTCTGTTGTAGTATTAGTTTTATCCCGATGTTCCAAAATTTGTCTCCAAACACTTGTGCTAATTGTTTAGGATAATATGTACTGGTCTGGTCTAACAGGTAACGGTGATGGTGCTCAAGGCTGATCTGCAGTGCTCTTGCTGCTACAAGAAGGTCAAGAAATTACTATGTAGATTTCCTCGTGAGTCCCCCCACCTTTAACTTCAATTATGTAAACCCCAACTTACTTCTCCGGAATGGATAATCCTTCTTACCATACATACGTACACTACACGCACCTACATAATCTATCACTACTCTAATAATTTTATTTTTTGCTACCAAATCAACATTCGACTAATTAATTACAAAGGAAGGTGTAAAACTGACAATAAAAAAATGGATACTTTAGAATATAATTTCTAACTTCTATTAAACAGCTATTTTTTTTAATTAGCCAAGGTTAAGATTTCTTGAATAGTAAAAATGATTTTTGTAACCAAACTTGATGTTGATGGAGATGATCTTTCGTAGGAGATCATTTAAAAAAAACATAAAATAAAAACAAAATCAATCTACAAATGGATGAGATGCTATTCAGAAGTTATAAGAACTCAAAATGCACTTGTTTTTCAATTTTGCATTTTACCCATTTCCAAATTGGATTTTTTTAACAATCCTTTTGTAGATGATATTCATAATATGGAGATCATCTTCATAGAGCCCGATTACAAAATTCAGTTGTACTATTTTAAAAAATGGGTCTGCACGGATGCTTCGTGCCTCTCTCTATATAGATAGATATACTAAAATTCAAAAATATATTCATCATTCATTGAAAAAATTATAAATAATCAATTACGGAAGAAAATGTTGGTTCCTTAAAAAATCATTAAGTTGTGAATATTATTAGTATAGAGCCAACCAGTGGCGGATCCAGGATTTTAGTCCAACTGGGGCGAAATCGATTAAAATTTTTTTTAATGACACTAATAAATAATCAACACATAAAAACCAACAATTGATAAAACATAAATACTTAATAGGCCAAAATTTCATATTGATCCGTACATAACCAGAAATTCCAAATACAAAGAGATTTTTTACAATATTCCCCTACGTGGCTTCATATTCTGAAAATGTTGAATAATATCTTCCGTATCAACATTTTTGAAAATATCTTGTTCAATGTACGTCACCAAGCAGTCATTTGTAAAATCATCTCCCATTCGGTTACGTAATGTACTCTTAACGATTTTCATTGCGGAAAATGCTCTTTCCACGCTTGCAGTTGCAACCGGCAATGTCAAGGCAAGTTTTATAAGCAAGTACACTAATGGAAATAACCGATCCCTATGCGTTTCAACCATTTTTTGAGCAAGAGCACCAATCCCTTTCAAATCTTTGAATTCATCATTATCACGCACGCTATAAATATAATTTTCGAGTTGTTCCCCAATGACTGTGAGTTCAATGGGATCAAAATCATTCGGATAAAATTCTGCAAATCGAACTAATCTTGTCGCATCAAATTTGGAGAAGTTCATACTTGGATCAAGACATGTCATACATAAAAGTAACTCTGTATTCACCTCATTAAACCGATGGTTTAACTCCTGAAGTTGCATATCTATCATCGAATAGAACAATTCAACACGATAGTGGTGAAGATTTGTCCTCTCTTCGACATTTCGACGTGATCTTCCACCGGTCACAAAACAATCCTCCATATTTATGATTACAATGTCATGCGTACTACAAAAGGATGATACTACTTTCAACAATTGATCCCATCCATGCTCCCTCATTTTTTGTAAACGCATTTTAGCTATTCTAACAAGATCCATTGCATTCACAATATCTTTATCCCTTCGTTGTAGTGATTGCGACAAATCATTGGTAATCCCCAAAATTGCTTTCATTAACTGCAATTTGAAAACAAAATCAAAGCACTGCAAAGAGCTAATCATATCATATGCTTCTATTCTCTGAGTCCCTACATCACCATCAACTTGAACCACCTCAAGAACACCAATCACAGAAGAGAACAAATGATTTAAACTCAAAAGTGTACCATAATGTGAACCCCACCTCGTGTCCCCTGCCCGTGTGAATGCTTCTTCTTGATTTAAACCACGACCCGTCTCCCGATCACCATTGTATATTCCTTCAAGTATATCATCATATTGTTTCATCCGAAATATATCTCTACGCTTGCAAGATGCTCCAACAACATTAGATAAAATTGAAACTTTGAGAAAGAAAGAACCAATTGCGTTATGATTGTTTGCGACCGCTACTAATGCCAACTGTAGCTGATGAGCAAAACAATGAACGTAATAAGCTGAACTGTTTTCCCTTAGAATCAAACTCTTCAGCCCATTGAACTCCCCTTTCATGTTGCTCGCCCCATCATAACCTTGCCCACGAATACTTGACATACTCAATCCATGTTTCAAGAGAAGTGACTCCAGGCTTGCCTTAAGTGTTAAAGATGTAGTATCAATAACATGTGCAATGCCAAGAAAACGTTCAACCACACAGCGTTTTTTGTTCACATAGCGTAAAGTCACGGCCATTTGCTCTTTCACAGAGATGTCACGGGACTCGTCAACTAGTATGGAGAATACCTCATCCCCAATATCTTTAATTATGACTTTAGTGGTCAAATAGGCGGCGGCATTAATGAGCTCTTTCTGAATTGATGGAGCTATCATTTGGTGGTTTTCGGGGGCATTTTTCAAAACAACTTTGTTTATAGCTTCATTTTGCTCGGCAAGGAACTGTAAAAGTTGCAAAAAATTACCCCGGTTAGATGACCCCACAGATTCATCATGCCCTCGCATCGCCAAACCTTGGCGTAGTAAGTACTTGAGGCAATCCAACGATGCAATAAGACGAATTCGATAATCAACTCTTGTCTTTTCAGAATGGTTAGACAAAGACACTTCAATGTGTTGATCTTGTTTCATCAAGTCATCACAAGCATTCATGCATTTGTTATGAATACTTAAGTGGGGACCAACATGATCTTTAAACATATGTTTCTTTTTCCAATTTGAAAAGCCTCCACTAACAAATACACCACCACCCCCTTGCCCCCCTGTATTTGGTCGGAACAAATAGCAAAACAAGCAAAACGCAGCCTCCTTTGTCACACTATACTCTAGCCACCTTCCAAACTCCTCAAAGCATGACGGAATAAATCTACGTCTATCATTTCCAATTTGTATCCATGGAAAATTATGATTTTTTGGCTGACAAGGGCCCCTAGTAAGATAGGTTGGACGAACTAACTCCATTTGTTTAGAATCACCATATTCCGATATAGATTTTCTCAAACCGGGATCTGATGGTAGTTCATCCAAATTGACAGCAATATTTGGTGAGTATTGAGATTGTGCGGTTTGTGCCACAATTTGGGGTAGATTGTCGGACTCCGCATTGAAAGTGGGAGATGATTGAACCTCAGCTTCAGATACGATTGGTGCGTTGTCTCCTCTTTTTCGCTTGAAAAATTTCTCCATAGATTCCCTAAATTTACAAATTTAATTTAATTTCATATAAACAACATAAAAATTTCACATATAAATTTAATTTCATATAAACAACATAAAAATTAACATAAAAAATTATATAAGTTGACACATATAAATTTACATATAAACAGCATATAAATCAACATACAAATTTTCATTAATTTACATATATAAACAGATATACACAAAAGAAATTTAATTTCAACAAGTGGCAGGTGGGGGGGAAAATATACCTGGAGGCTGGAGCAGCTAGTGGCAGGTGGCGGCAGCAGAGCAATAAATCTACAAGTGGCAGCGCAGGGGGCGGTGGTGGTCCGGTGGAGCCTCCGGAGGCAGGGGGCGGCAGCGCAGCGCAGCTGCGCCTGCGCAGGAGGTGGGGAGAGGAGAGATTTCGGGAGAGAGAGCGGAGGTGGATCCACTTCGTGGGGCAGCGGCGACGGAGTGTGGAGGGAGAGAGAGAGCAAAGAGGGTTTGTAATTTTTAGGTTTAGAATTTTTTTTTCTTGGGTTCGTTCGACGACTGCAAGTCTGCAAAGGTAAGGTTTGTTTGTTTTGTATGTTTTTATTTATGTTTATTACAAACTATCCCCTTAACTTTGAAACTAATTAAAAGAAACCTCCAGGTTTAATTGTTTACAAAAAAACCCTTAAAATTTTTTTTTTTTTTTTTTTTTTTACCAAACTGAACTGGGGCGGCCGCCCGCTTCGTCCTGGGGTGGATCCGCCCCTGGAGCCAACTTTATACATGTATGTATGTGTGTTAAATTTGTTATTCGTTGTTAACCCAATACCAGTTTTTTTTTTATGAATAAATATGTTTTACAGACTTTCGGTCATAAGTAACCCGTTGTGAAGTTATGATAATAAAACACTTATTTTTGTATTTAACTCGATCAACGAATGTATTCTATTAGGGTGTGTTTGGCAGCCCAATTCCAAGCTTTGAAATTGAAATTGGAAGGCCCAATTCCAATTTTTTTGTTTGGTACATTAAAAAAGCCCATTCATTTGGAATTCATTTGTAATTCTCTTGGGCCCAATTCCATAAATCAATTCCATTTCATTTTGTAAAGATTTTGAAATCCAAATCTCATAAGAATTCAGATCGGGACACACACTAGAAAAAAAAAAACACATAAAACCCTCCCCCTCTTGCTTCTCTCCTCTCACTTCAGCAGCTCCGATCTCCGGCAACCAATTCCCACCGGAAAAAACTCACGCCGGCAGCTATTGCTTTCAACTCCCACCGGAAAAACACTCCGGCAGCGCTCTCGCAGCTTTCTCTCCCTCTCTCCGGTCGTTTTTCAGGTAAATCTCCGGTCATAACCTCGTCCCTCTCTCCCTCTCTCCGGCAGCTAAATCTCCGGCAGCTATTTCTCCCTCTCTCCAGTAGCTAAATCTCCGATCATATGTGTAAATCTGAGATCTCAGAAGTTTATCTCAAATTTACATATATATATATGTATACGTATCAGAAATCTCAGATCATATATATATATACTAGGGTGTACCCATGTCGAAGGCACATGTTTAAAAACGTCATGGATAACATTACACGAACTAATACGACACGATAACATGACATGAAAGTTGGCAAACTAATCCAAATGGGCCTAAAATAACGTTTGTTATCGTGCGTTTGTTATCATACATGTTAATGGCATAAAATGACATTAATATGTACATTCTAGACTAAATAATACATATTACCCCTAACTTTGGCAATTGTAACAACTTTGCCCCTTAACTATCACATCATTATATCGTTAGCTTTTTCTTTAACCTAATGAAAAAATCCAACGAAGTCCATTTTAAGCCTCATTTTGGTGTCAATTTATAAAGGGGAGACTTTTATCAATTTATATATAAATTTGTGATGCCTTTTTTGCATAGTAAAATCAAAATCATATTTTTACACATCACACAATGAATCTAATTATTTAAATTAGTTATATTTCACTTCAAAATATTGCAATACAACTTCTAAAAAGAATTATACAATTATTTTTAAATTCGTACTGTATGGCAAAAAAGAATAATTAAATACATTGGGGGATACTTTACGTCCAACAACGTTGTAAATAATTTTCTTTTAACTTTACTTGGGTCTTATATATATTTTAATGCACACATGCCTACGTGTAGGGTTAATAAATTTTAAAATGTATACCAAAATGAATAGATGATGATAAAAGTTCCTTGGATAAATATTTTATCAATAATTTCCTTCAAATGTCACAGTTTTAAAACCCCACTCTCTCCCCATGTTCACATGACAAATGGCATGAATGAATTAATGTTGTTCATAGCATTTCAATGCCTATACTCATATTTTAGTAGTCCTATTAAAATAAACATTATGATATCATACATTAAAGAACATATGTTTCCTTTTTATAAAAAAAAGTCAGAAATAAAAAACCTCATTGTATCTCCACATGTGCTCGTTCACAAAAGTTTTAAATTTGTAAAATACCTCAATGTATCTCCACATGAGGTATCCAAATTTTATCCTTAAAAAAGACATGAATACAAAGGTCTCTTTGCTAATACACCTACAAAATCCCACTGCATAACACACAAATTAAAGCTATGTGGGTTTAAAAGAAATAATGAGTTCAAAATGATAGAAATAAATCTTTATATTATGGAGTATTTCAACACATAATTGCATTAATTTAAATTTAAGATTCAACTTGACAAAAAAACTCCTTGGAATATGACACAGTGCTTTGGAATATGATAGAAAGCTGCAAACAAAATTAAGGATACCAATTTATATCTCACTCAACTCAACCAACAAACAAATATCATATACATAAAAACCTTAAGAAAAATATGTAAATGGAAGTAGAAAAAAGACACGGTGTCACCACAACTCTTAATACTCAAAGAAAGAGCCAAAAATTCAAAAACTCATACAATCAGAACTTCGATTGGATTTATGTTGCTTTGGATTCAAATGATTAGATATCAAACCTCCTTTTTGAGAATGCTTCAGATCGCATGCCTCCGATGACAGAAGTGAGGCGATTGCAGCTCCTCAACGGAGATCGTGAGTCTATGATCATGGTTATAAGGCTTGCAGCGAAAGAGACCGTTAACCACTCCGCCTGCCCTGATTCCATGCTACCGACAACAGCCCTGCTGGTGGGTCCGCACCTATTACCTTGCGACGAACCTTGCTGAAACCAAACAACCCTCCATAGTGAAGCGAAACCAAACAGCCCTCCAAAGTTCAACATTGCTGCAATAGACCTATTTTTCTAAAAAGAAAAGAAGAGTATATGAGCAATCCGATAGTATATATCCCAAGAAAATTAAGAAAATTTAGTCATTTCATCATTATATTAGAAAGAAAATGGATGAAAGATATTTAATAAGTTAGTTTCAATGAAATGATTACAACAAACCATATAGTTCTAAACATATAACCAATTAATGTCTATTACCTATTCTTGTGGAGCTTTACTAAGCTTAGGTTTCGCTTGCAACTTGGCACCTCAAACGTGCACTCAGCAAAAGCATGAGTACATATTCAATGTAAATAGATTAAATACAAAAAAAACTTGATATAAAAATAATGGGTAAATATGCATACAAAGGCAAAGTAATTTTTAAAAAAGAGAGGGGGAGAAAACAAAAATCAAGAGCAAAGCTCCATATCTGAATTAATAACCAAAAAATCACCCCAAAAAATTGAACCAAAAGACAAAAAATTAGAACAAAATTCTTGTATATATACATATCAAACCAAACCTATACTCCAATACAACAAACTTGTGTTCCGCTTGTTACCCATTCTTGTATAGAATTTTTTTACTGCCAGCAAAAGCATGAGTACAACAAAGAGAGCTTGGATTGTAGCAGCTAGCAGTGGAGCAGTTGAGGCTCTGAGAGATCAAGGGTTCAGTAGATGGAACTACACCCTCAAGTGACTACAACAACATGCCATAATCAAGATATTCTTATAGTAAGCATAGGCTCTATAACTCCTTTTCCACATCTTCCTTTGTATTGCCTACTAAAATGAAGGAGGACAAAAGGAAAAAAATAGAGGAATCTCTTGAAAAAGTTATGTACTTGAATTTGAGCGATCAAATAACTTTACAACATAACTTTACATGATATGATGTTATTGTATTGAATCCAAATCTAAAAAGTATCTATACGTTGCTTGATATGCCTCAACAATAACTTGACATCATAAGCATATATACCTTCAACCCACCCTGCCTGTTATATGAATCTCCAAAAATTTCCTGCACCAAGAACATATTATTGTAATGAAAAAATAAAATCCAAGTATTTAAACTGAAAAAAATAAGTAAAAATCTCCATTCAGAGGAGGTCCTGGGCATAGGTGACCTAGATGGTCTCCTAGGGCCCCTAAATGTTAAGGTCCCCGAATAAAAAAATAATAATTATATGTTGTTATTTTCACAATGTTCGAACTAGAAACCGAACCCAAATAAGTTCTATTGGTATTTTTTAAATTAGTTAAGGTCAATAACTCACTTCACCATTTCTTCTTGTTCCATGGTAAAAAAAAGGTTGGATCTAATTACCACTAAATTACCTTCATGCCAAACTGTAACTGGCCAATTTGTCGAACTGAGATGTTGACATCACAACGACGTGATCCTTTTTGCATATTTCCATTACTCACTCCCAAATACCGAACCAATCTTTGAAATTCTGCAGCATACTCTGCAACTTCAACCACCCTAGAACAATGATTGTTAGCAAAGGCACACCTACCCTGTTCAAATCAACCTACATAAGAAAAAGAAATTAATAAAGCACAACCACCCTAGAACACTGATGATTGTTAAAAGGAAAAATGAATAGTAGTGCTGATAAAACACAAAACATTGAAATGTCTAAATCAAATAAGAAAATGATAAAGGTTTGTGAGACTATTTGAACTACTGCATAAGCTTAATGTACATAGTAATTCCATTAAGCTTAATGTACATAGAAATTTCCATTAAGTCAAAGATAATTAAACTATGATATCACAATAAATGTGCTCATAAAGTTTAAGACACAAATATGAAAAAAAGGAATTGGCTCCTCCATTAGTCAATCCCTTAATTTCCTTCAATTCTATAGTGAATGACTGTCACGTGACAAACTGCTCTTTTGGTTCTAGCTGCTTTGTACTGGAAAATGGAAATTTTTCTCAAGTAATTCCTTATGAACCCTAGTAATCCCAACCCGGCTATGCCCACCACTATACTCAAGTGGAAGATCCAAATCAGTGATCCCACCAGCAGCAATGGGGATATCAAACTGAGATATTTGGTACCCTTTTGGAAGGTCAAGATAAAAATACTGTTTCCTATCAAACTTAGAACTGAGAGACAATTGGGGCAAGGCCAAGTTTCCCAGCATACTCTAAAACTTGATCTTCAACAACAAAGAGTGGGAATATATTGAAAGCCTCGTTGTTCAAAATATCAATCCACATTCTACAACATATGAGAAATTATAGAAACAAAATGTAAAAATGTAAAGAATTCAATAGAATACAAAGAACTAAGAACCTTGATTTGAATATACCGTATACAGTAGAACTCGTATATGAAAAAACCTTGATTTTGAGAGAGAGAGTCTTTGAGTGTGTATGTGGCATTCCAAAAAGGAGCTCCAAAAACCAACACCCCAAAACCAGTTGTCCCCCACACATCTTCACCCTCTGTTTCTTTAACAACCAACACCCCAAAATCATAACCCACACAAACCCAAAACCACATCCTTCTTGCGAAAGCCCTCGTCACTAAGCGTAACTTTTACGACGGATTTGCAAAACCACACATGTTAGATGACCAGATTTGTGTTGAATAGTGAGAAACAAAAAAATGAAGTAAGAACGGAGATGGGTACTAACAGATCTGTTCCTTTCCTCGTCCTAGATTAGCTCGGTAGTGTCACCTCTGGTCCATAGCAGCTCGAAGATGGGTGTTCCTCCAAATCAACCACCAGTTAGTATCCATGGAAGCTCGGAGTAAGAACGAAGGTGGGATTCATTTGGTCTTTGTGTTGAAAATAAAAGGGATGTGAGATGAGGAAGGGAAATGAGAGAGAGATGTGGGATTCTCTGCTACAAAGTTGTGTTTATGTGGGTGAGAGAGAGACGGTTTGTTGATTTTTACAGACCTTGAGACATGGGACGTATTAGACTTGACGGATGAAGGGCATGGCACATGATATTTTCCCATCACAGCCACATGTTGTCATTTTCAACCGTTAAGATACACACCCCAAGATTTAATCTCAGCCACCAGTTGATAAAGACCAAATTCACCTAATTTAATTTGAAACGTTAGTTAGTGGAGACCAAAAAACCCTCCTCCTTTATTATATATATATATATATATATATATATATATATATATATATATATAATCTGTATGTAATCTGTATGTATATACAATCTGTATTTATGTAATCTGTATGTATATACAATCTGTATGTAATCTGTATTCTATATTTATTCTGTATTTATGTAATCTGTCTGTATTCTGTATTTATGTACTGTATGTATATACAATCTGTATGTAATCTGTATTCTGTATTTATTCCGTATTCTGTATTTATTCTGTATTTATGTAATCTGTATTTATAGATTGTAATCTGTATTCTGTATTTATTCTATATTCTGTATTTATTCTATATTTATGTAATCTGTATTCTGTATTTATTCCATATTCTGTATTTATCCTGTATTTATAGATTGTAATATATATTCTGTATTTATTCTGTATTTATGTAATCTGTATTTAACTGTATTTATATAATCTGATTTTTTTACATACACATAATTTTTATCTATGTATGTTTTTTATTTATTTTTATGTATTGTGATATAATTTATATATATGTATTGCTCTATAATTTATTTATATACGAATTGCTAACATTATTAAATGTGAAACAATTTCAGAAAATGGATCATTGTTTGTCGGGGATTCACGACTTGATTAGGAATGAAATGACACTAGAGAAAAAAAGAAAAGAAAAATAGTTGTAGGATATCATATAGTTATTTCGACGGCAATTGCGGTGTGGTGGCATAAAACACATTTATTAAAGGAGCCTTCCGAAGATTTGAAAAATGCAAGACAAATATATTTGAGAAGACTTTATTATGGAAGTGATAAAACTTGTAGAGAGCAATTGCGTCTTGGCATAGATGCGTTTAATAGTTTAATAGAACAATTTATTATTCTAATATGCATTGACTTGTTATGTTATTAGGTGGACATTTTTTATTATGGTAATGTTGCTTACAAACTATTCTAGTTTTACAACTCTTAAATTTAGATAAACTTCTATTTGTCTTATTTTAATGCTACTTCAATTATTAATTCTTGTTAAAGTGTGATGTGATTTGATTCTGATTTTTTTTAATTAAAATCTTTATTGGAATTCTAATTTTTAATAGTTTACAAACTACTAAAATTCCAAAAGAATTCTGTAATTGATCCAAACAAGGAATTTAGAATTCTAGTAGAATTCCAAAAGAAATCTACACTTGAACCAAACAATTGAAATGGAATGGAATTCCTTGAATTTCAATACCATAGAATTAGAATTCCAATTCAATTCCAATTCCGCGCATCCAAACGGACCCTTAGGGAACTATTTTTACGTGTGAGGATATTTGATAAAACAATGCAGGGAGGTTACAATAACTGTTTAGAAACAATATGGGTTGAGGCTAAAGAATGTATATGAGTTTAAATTAAGTTAGGATCTAGACAAAATGTCACAAGTATTAGGGTGTTAAATTTGTCATTTCACAAGTTGATTATTTTTGTACAAGAATTGAGAATTGAGTTATTTTCTGCTGTGTTGAATGTTTGGGACAAGAGAAATAAGAGACCAGGTATTTGATGAGAAGCAGAATATAGTGACGATCACCGTAGTATGCTGCAGTCCTGAGAAAATAAGGGACAAGTTGTGTCGCAATGGTGGGAAGACCATTAAGAGTATTGAGATCAAAGAGCCCCCAAAGCCCAAGCCCCCTGTTGCGAAGCCCAAAGAAGACGAGAAACCAATAGCTCCCGAAAAGCCCAAGGAGCCCGAGAAACCAAAAGCTCCCGAAAAGCCTAAGGAGCCTGAGAAGCCCAAAGCTCCCGAGAAGCCCAAGGAACCTGAAAAGCCCAAGGAACCCGAGAAGCCCAAAGCTCCGGAAAAGCCCAAAGCTCCAGCCCATCCCCCAGTCCCAGAACAGGTGATAGTACAATATGGATACCCAACACCGGCTTACCCGGGCATGCCATGTTGTGGGCCTTGTTCGGAAGGTTATGGTGGGGGCCCATGTTATCATGGGTTTGGAAGGCCCGCTCCACCGCCACCGCGCCCAGTTTACGATGGTTATGGATACGAGTATGGGTATGGTTATGGTTATGGTGGGAGTAGAGCATGTAATGTGAATCGTTGTGGTAATTACTTCAGTGAAGAAAATCCCTCAGGTTGCACAATCATGTAATGGTGGTCAAGGTCATGGATTTTTTTTTTATGGGTTTCTGCTTTATGCTTTTCCAAGTATAGAGTGTTTTGTTATTAAAATAAATTTGGTGGCCAAATGGTTGTTAAACGTTGGGGGTATGCTACGATGAACTGTATTTTGATTTATAGAGAAGTTTCCTCGAGGATTGCCACTGTCTTATGTAGTGTTCTCTCTCTCTCTCTCTCTATATATATATATATGGATTTATATGTATCTATAAATTGCATGCAACTCTTCCAACTATTACTGTAGCAGCAAATAACACTATTAACCACTTATTTTGTTAAAAAAAACACGACCTATCTAAATAAGTTGGAAAAATCCCCTTATGTGTCCCTCAAAATCAATATTCAGCACATAAGGACATATTTTTATGCTTTATAGTCCAATTCTTTTTTGTACGTAGTAAATTGAGAGTCCAATTTTAAATCAATAATCCAAATTATGTTGGAATTCAATTTTTCCTAAAATGTTTTACTTTCAAGCACACTTGTAATTTTGGAGATAATATAGTTTAGTGAGATTTAATTGTTTAGATTATGTATTTTTAGAACTTAAAATAATTTTGTCCTAAAGCCATATAGGGCATTCAACTTTATATTTATAAATATAGACTTTACTATTTATTAAGTTGATTTCATATTTTTAAAAATGTTCATTTTACATTTATATAAAAATAGTTTCTATTATGGCTTTAGGACAATCAATTTTATTTTTATAAAAATGGTCCTTACTATGATTTTAGGATAATCAACTTTTCTTTTATAAAAATGATCCCTATTTCTTTTACCTTTAATAAAAAAAAATTATTAAGTTTAATAATTTACTACGGTTTTTAGGACATTCAACTTTTATTTTTATAAAATTGTCCATATTTGTTTTGATAAAAAAATGTTTATTTTGAGTTTTTCCCCTACTTTTATCACTAGTTTTGCAATAGACTATCGTTTTAAAAAAAATATATTACAATACACCATTATTCTGTCAGCTTTCCATCCAAATAATTAGTCAACATAAATTATTGTTAACATTTTGAGTTTACCCCCATTTTTATGACCAGTTTCATACTCCAATTTTTTTAAATTTACAATATACTCGTATCTATTAACCCGCCCTTTTTATTATTATTGTTCGCAAAAAACTAATTTCGCATTTATTAAAAAAAATTCAAAAAAGTTTTAAATAATTTAGATATAACTTTTTTTTCATTTTACAAAGAGAATTTTACTTTTATAAAATAATTCTTTGTTTTTGTAAAAGAATATTTTTTTTTCTATTTTATAACATTTAAACCTTTTTTTAGTTCTAGAAATAACTAAAAAAAAGTTGTTTATTTATTCATAAAAAACTAACTTTTTATTTTTTAAGACATATTTTTATAAAAAATATTTATAAAAAAATATTTATAAAAAAATATTTCAAAACAATAAAAATCTCTTTTTAATAAAAACACGTTTTTATACATATTAATAAATACAACTATTTTAACTTAAAAAAAATTAAATAAACACTTTTTAACTATTTTATTAAAAAATATAGTTTTTTGAAATAACGAAAATTATTTTTTGTAAAACAAAAATGTTTTTTTTTTTTAACTTTTCAAATTTAAAAAAACATTAAAAAAAGAAAGTGTTTTCCCAATTTTTATTTATAGAAAATAATTTCAAATTATTTTTATAAATAATAAAGATTTTTTTATAAACATCATACAATTAGAAACATAAAAAAACATTAAAAAAAGAAAGTTTTTTTATATTAAAAATGCTTTAAATATTTCTTAACACTGTATAGTTAAAAACCCAGATTTTTTTAATATATTCCGAAATGTCTTTGTTTTTTGGATTTTTTCAAAAACTTTTTTGATTTTTTTTTTTATCATATGTCAATGAAGTTTTTTTCAACAAAAAATGGAGAATTAAGAGATTGGGGGAGTATTGCAAATTTTAAAAAATAAAATGGGGGTGTATTACGAAATTGGTCGTAAAAGTGAGGGAGACTCAAAGTGTCAATAGCAGGGGCGGACGGACGTTGGGGGGCGAGTGGGGGCTATAGCCCCCACAAGTTTTATTAATTTTTTTATGTTTATATAAATATTTGGGTATAAATTGAAAAATTAAAAATTATTGGGCATAAATGTAACTTGAATAACCTAACTCGTACTAAACCTAAAACATTAACTATCGATCAGCACACACCGCACAACACAACTCTTCCATATAAGACCTCCCTGCCTCAGCCTTCGCCTCAGCCTTCCTTGCCTGCCTCAGCCGACGCCGTCCCTCCCTGCCTCAGCCGACGCCGTCCTTGTTTTGCTGCTGGTTTTGCTTTGCTGCTCGCTCAACATTTGTAAGTAAATGTAAATCTCAATTTCTTTTAATTTTTGTAGCTATTTTTTTTTTGATTTGTTGTAACCTGCTGTAGGCTTGTTGTAACCTATTGTAGCTATTGACATTTATTTTAATTTTGATTTGTTGTAACTTTTTGTAGCTTTTGTATTAATTGTAGTGAATTGATAGTTTAAATTTGTAGTGAGTGTCAATTTCGATTAGTTTTTAGCGAGTGTCAATTTGGGGTTTAAATTTAGGGTTTGAATTGATAGTTTAAATTTGATATTGTAGGATTGAATTATGGAGAAGTATTTTAGGAAAAAAATGGTGACAACAACTTCCTCACCCCCACCTATTGACATTGAGAGCAATATAGAAAAGGATGAAAGAATATTTGCAAGATTGAGATTGAGTACTTCTAGACTACGTGGGCAAGGTTATGTTGGGGCGTTAAATATACGTGGAGAATTCAATGGTTTCAAAACGCTTATATTGAGGGAGAATGAATGTGCTTTTTATGTTCATTGTTTTGCTCACCAATTACAATTGGCTCTTGTTAGACGATGATATTATGACTCTTTTTACGTTAGTTTCTAGTATTGTCAAACTAGTTGACGCCTTATGTAGACGTCGTGATATTCTTCGTGAGTAACAACTTGAAAAGAATAGTAGTGCAATTTTGAAAGGTGAGATTCAAAGTGGGAAAGGAATAAATCAAAGTACCTCTCTATAACGTCCCGGTGACACTCATTGGGGCTCACATTTTGGTACCTTAGTTAGCTTGATTACCATGTTTTCCACTGTAATTGGTGTTCTTGATATTGTAGAAGAGGATGCTATCAAACATGAGCATATATTCGAGGCTAGGGTTGCTATGGATTCTATGCATACCTTTGACTTTGTTTTTAGTATGCATTTAATGAAAAATGTGTTGGGGTTTGCAAATGAATTATCAAAGGCGTTGCAAATAAAAGATGAAGATTTTGTGAATACCATGTCTTTAGTTCGGGTTTGTAAGCAACGAATAGAAATGATGAGAGATGATGGGCGGGGCTTGTTACTTGATGAAGTTTCTTCCTTTTGTGAGAAACATGATATTTTAGTATCCGATATGAATGATGCATTTGTTGCCAATTAACGATCACAATGAAAAGCGCTCAAAAAGACAAACTTGAATCATTATCGTGTTGAGTTATTTTGTGGGATCATTGATTTGCAAATTCAAAAGCTAAATGATTGTTTCAATGAGGTAAATTCCGAATTACTTATTTGTATGTCATCTCTTTATCCTGGCGATGAATTTGTTGCCTTTGACAAATAAAAGTTACTCCGTCTTGCCCGGTTGTATCCAAATGAATTTTCAAGCTTCTAACTCATGGAACTTAATATGCAATTTGGAACTTATATTCTTGATATGCACTCTTGTCCAAACTTTAAAGGATTAAATGGAATTTCTTCTCTTGCAAAAAAAATGGTCGAGATAGAGAAACATGAGGTATATAAATTGGTGTTTTTGCTTGTGACCTTGGTGTTGATTCTACCCGTAGCAACGGCCTCTGTGGAGAGAACATTTTTCGCTATAAATATCATAAAGATTTCATTGCACAATAGGATGGAAGATCAATGGATGAATGATACGATGATTTTATACGTAGAGAAAGATGTATTTGATGAGATCGATAATGAGATTATCATTCAATGCTTTCAAAACATGAAAGGTCGTCGAGGACAATTGTAATATTAACCGTGCAAAAAAATTTGAATTGAATATTATGTCTTTTTTGGTTATGCTCATTATTTTTTGTGTTTGTATTTTTTAGCCCACACTAACTCAAATTCCTGGCTACGTCCCTGGTCAATAATAAACATAACCATTGACTAACGGTTTGGATGAAGAGTTAACATATTGAGGGTGTATTGTATATTATTTATGTAGTGGGAATCTGATGAAAAAGTGATCAGAAATGTGGGGGTCTACTGCAAAATTTTATACAACATTTTTTGTTTTTTTACGTTTTATAAAAACGTTTATTATGAATTTTTAAAAGTTTAATTTTATATTTTTTATAAATAAAAGAATGTTTTTTTAAAATTAAAAATCGACTTTTTTATAAAACTGTTTTTTTATCACTTTTATGTAATGTTTTTATAAAAAAATGCTGTAATTTTTATTTATTTATTAAAAGCTATGTTTTAGAATAAAAAACTATTTTTATAAGAAAAAAGTTAAAATATTTTTTTAATAACAATATTTTTTTATATAAAACACAATTTAAATATAAGACTCATTTTTTTCAAAATAAAAATAGTTAAAGAAATATTAACATGAATTAAATAAAAATAACTTTTTTTAAGTTTTACTAAAAACAATATCTTTAAAATAGTGTTCTTTCACTTTTTATTCTTGAAACACTATTTTGCATTAAGAATAAAAAATAGAAATTGGAGGAAAAGAGAAATAAGAAAGACAAAATGGTTGTGGGGGTATTTTGAAAAAAAAAATTCAAAAGTGACGTAATACCATTTGTCTTTTGGACTAATTAAGTGATAAAATTGAGTTTGCATCTAATTAAGCATTAGCAAATTGGGATTAAGTCTAAATGACCATTTTTATTGCTTTTCTGTCATTTTCAATGTTTCGCATCCTCCATTTTTCATTTTCATAAAAGAAATATAATCACGCTAAATACACACCTTTTTAGTATTACACTTTGAAATAAGTTTGTTATATTAAAACTGCAAATTTAATTTTGAAATGAAAAATATGAAAAATATAATCTTGTCATCTAGCAATCAGGCAATGATAATAAGACGATAAATAGTGGTTCAACGATGTTGCATCTAAAACATCAAAATTCAATTAAAAAATATTAAAATTTGTCATTACAAAATTAATTTTGCACTCTAGCAAAGTAGTATTAGTGGCTAGAGTTTTTATAACAGGAGGTTCGGTGACATTTTTAGTCCAATGTTTGAAAAGAAAGTACAATTCTTATTTTTTTTAAATAAAACAACTCATTCTAAGGCAAAAAAAAATAGGGGATAAATTTAAAAAGAAAAATAAATGATAAATTGATTTTTCTTAAAACTAAATATTTTAATTAAGAAAAAATAAATAGGGAATATCTTTATAAAAAAATTGATTGTTCTTTCGTGGAGGATAGGGGTATAATATGGTTAAACAACTTTTTTTTGTATTGAATAATTTTAGAGATTAATTATGTGGTGACAATTAAGTTCAGCACAAATTTTGAAGAAAAGACAATCACCAGAACAAATAAAGAAAGTAAGGAATGACAATCACGCAACACAGTATTTTACGTGGTTCAGCAAAAATGCCTACGTCCACGGTGGTGCTCTCAATATTATTTCTCTATACTCCGGGAAGTGTTTTTCAGGAAAATACATGCATTTTCCCCAAGCTTAGGGTTTGTTATATACATGTTTGTTCTCGGGGAGTGGGGGTGTTGGACTCCACCACGGCAATCCATAACCCCTAGAATATCTGCATACGAGATTTTAGGAACTTGACGGAGTCATAACTGAATTGATTGGGATGTGAGGCTTCCATACTTTGGGCCGTTTTTATTGGGCTACTCGTCTTGGGCCAGAATGAGAAATCGAGGTAATCACAATTGCCCCTAAAGTTGTTGGAACACAATTCGGGCTTAATAATTTTAAATAATTTGTCATAATGGAATTTTTGTAAATTGTGCAACACTTTTCAAGATTTAAGCGCCTCTTCTGAACTGATTTAGGTGGCAACCCGTTTCGTTTCCTGTGCGCTATGATTATAAACGTTTAACAATCCTTCGGAGAAGTGTTTTCTTGTTGTCACTTCAGGTTTTCCTATATTTCTAACCTTCTCCAAGCTCCCATTGTTGCGCTTTTCATTCTCAGGTCGTCGTCTTCCAATTTCACTATTCTTCATCGTCTTTGCTTGTGACTTTGCATCGTCCCAAGCTAAGTTTCTCTTACTCTTTCTCTTTGATTTTTCCGTTGACATTTCTTCGTATCTGTAGTTAGGGTTTGTGAATGGCGAAAATAGGCAATAGAGCAGTACCCGAATTTAGGAAGTTTTATAACATTCCAGATTGGGTAGATATTGAGTGTGCCCCTGTCCCTCGTAATGTTAGAGAGATTGAGGATGCTCACTGGATTCACGTTCTCTTATTGTCCCAAGGGGGTCTTACTTCCCCCCTAAGCAATTTTTTTTTGAATTTCTTTGGTTATTTTAATACTGTCCCTACACAGTGTTCGCCAAACATCTGGAAGATTGATAATGGTGTCCATAGAATAAATCAGCTATATGGAACCAATCTAGGGCTTGTTGAGATCTGTTTTTTTTATTCTTTCTCGCGAACAAGTTCTGGTTTTCTTTACTTCAAGGCCAGGAGTCCTGATAGGGTATTGGTAGTAAATCTACCTGATTCCCACAAGGATTACTAGCAAGAGTGTTTTCTTGCTAGAAATTGCAGTTTCTTCCCCATACTGAGGGGTCGAGGTCTTACAGGTTCATGGTCCCCTTTTATGGGGAGGAGTTCATAGGTAGGCTTAGTTTTTTCTCTGCTCATCGATCCTATTATTAATGTATGATTTTGCTGATATTCTTCTTTCTTTTTAGCAAGAACAAAGAACTTGGAACCTACTCTCAGTGAGGTTTGAGCTGCTGAGTTGGTCAAAGTCTGGAATATCAGAGAACTCTTGGCTGACGGTGAACATCCTCGATCAGTGGCTTTTCTCTTAGAGTACAAGAACGCCGGGTCCAGCTTTATCGCGCAACCTGTGGGCAGCATCCCTAAGCTAGAAATTTTTGAAGAGGTCTGCTGACCCTATCTAATTGAACGAGGAAGAAAGCAGCTCTGGTGAGGAGAGAGAGGGTGCTGACAGGGGCGGTGCTGAGGTTGGTTCTGGTGAGGATAACTCTGGTGGTGAGGAATCTTCCAGCTCGGAAGAAGTTTCAGAGGCTCAAGCGTCTTCGAGTGAATCGAGTTGTTCCAGGGAGGAAGATATGGATCATCCCAGGAAGAATCTGATTCGTGATGATGACGATGATGATGATGATGATGATGTGCTTCTCTCCCGCCGGTCGAAGAAGAAAAAATCTGGCGGTGGAAAGATTGCAACTGGTTCCCAGTTTTCTGCTCGTGAGAAGGAGAAGAAGAAGAGAGAGGAAGAGCAGTTGAGAGAGAAGGAGAGAAGGGAGGAAGAGAGGAAGAAGGTAGAGGAGAGAAAGAAAGTGGAGGAGAGGAGAAGAGCTGAGAGGGAGAGGAAGGAGAAGGAAGAAGAAAGGAGAAGAGAGGAGGTTAGGACGAAGGCAGGGAAGGCTCTGGTGCATGTGTCCTCTTTGCCCAAAGGGGCCTCTGTGGCCCTTTCTCCTCAGTTGGCTCCTGCATTGCTCGAAAGAGCAGTTCTACCGACTGATCGTCAGAAGGCGATGGGGTCCGACCAGTTAGCTCTGAAAGCGAGTTAGAGGCTAGCCTTGGTAAGTTTACTCTCACTTCTCTATTCTCCTAATCTTTGCTTTATGCTTCCCTTGCTAATATTTTTCTTCTTTGTAGTTCGTTACCGACTTCGCCATCCTCTATCGCACCCGCGACGAGCTAATGAAGAGGAATGCTGATTTGGAGAAGCAGAATGCTGAGCTGAAGGGGAAGATTATCGAGATGGAGGCCAGTCTGAAGACTACCAATAATGCTTAGTGGTCTTCCGATCTCGCCCTCACTGAAGCCAATCGGGTGAAGGAGGCGGAGGTCAAAGAGCTCAACAAGCTGCGGCAGTCTTATGACTTGGTCTGCACGAGAAAGTTAGCTGTGGTGGAAGAGAAGGTGAAGAAGGTGGAGGAGAGCACGTACAATGCCAGGTGGGCTGCTGCGTACGAGGATGCTGAGATTCAGATAGGCTACATCAGTCGACTGAACTTCAAGAAGGGCTGGAACAAGGCTCTTATGGCTACTGGAGTGGACATCGATTCTCCACTATTTGACGAGCATAATCCAGGACCGAAGCCTATTGTGAATGAGGCTCCTGCCTTGGCCATTGACGGTGGTGCCTCTGCTTCTCAGACCGTTCCTGTTGGTGCTCCTTCTACCTAGGGAACAACAGTTGCTCCATCTGAGGGAGGTGTTCCTACTGCTGCAGATAAGGGAAAGTAACCAACGACCTCAGAGTCAACTGAGGTTGCTAGCTAGCCTATTCTGAGGACTTCTTTTGTATTTTTTCTCTATTGTACTGTTCTTTTAATTATCGATGTACTTGGACCGCTCTATTTTAGTAAAATGAAAACACTTTCCTTTCTGCATACTGATTCTTCTGTTCTTTAATGGTTTTTATGGCTTGTAGTTGATTGATGTAGATGAGTATATACTTGCCACCTCTCAATTGGGAAGGATCCTAGGTCCTAATGCGAGTGATCGAGTGGAAAACCCGAGCGTCCGTGTAAAACGCTAGTCGTTGTTATCGGCTTCCAACTTCAATACAAAAAAAAACCTAAACTTTAACTACACTTTTGCGGAGTATAGTGGCGAGTCTGGGTATCGAATCCACAGGGAATGTTTTATAGAATTTAATTGATTTATTACTTTTAAAATAAAAGTGAAAAAGATGATGATGGTTGACAAGGGGAAATAAGTTGGAACAAATTTATAAAACTAATTAAAATGAATGAGGAAATAGGTTGGAATACAATCCCCCAATCCCTAGTAATTACCCATTAGAATACTAGAATTGTAAATTATAAATTTGAATGAATCCAGTCTTTATAGATCCTAAGCATTACATATATGAGGTTCAAGCCCGCATCATATGAAATCAAAGATAAATATAAAGCGGTGCTAAATAATTACACGCACATCATATTCTTAAATATCTCAAGTACCTAGGGCAAGAGAGATTAAAAGATCTAGGATGATTGTGAACTTCTCTTACCCGATTCTTTCAAATTTAAATTTAAATTCTATTTCCTACGTAGATAAATTACATCGGGATGGGTTCATGCATCCCAACCCTTAAAAATTAGCTAAACATGATGAAAACAAAAGAAAACTCTAACAAACATTGTTAACAATTTGCAAAACAATTGAGAATTGAATGGAAAAATAAAATAGAGAATAGAAATTGATACTTGTATTTAGCAAGAGGAGAAAGAGATGAATTTGAATCCAGCAAAACTTCTTCTTCAAACTTACAACTAGGGTTTATGAAACTTCTACCAAAGAAAACTACAATCTAACTTTCTCTCTCTAATCCTACTCCTACAACTTGATAAAAACCACCTAAAAGGATTTTTTTAAGCCTCCCCCAAAAGGATGATAGGGCTTGGCCTTTTATAGCACCAAGTTGCACGAATTTAACATCAAATTTCGCTTGTGGAACAAGTTTTTGCCAAGAGTTGCACTGCATTAAATGCATAATTAATTACAGAAATCCGCACATCCAGACTCTTCATTATCGCGCAACTTCAAAACATCGTAACTTCTTCACCGTAGCTCGGATTGAGGTGCCGTTTTTTCCAGTATTCTTGTAATTTAGAGCTCTTCAACTTTCTAGTTGTCCCCACCTCCGGACTAAGGCTGAAAAATTACGAAAATGCCCTTAAACTCTCCATTTCTTGGTTTCTTTCACTGTTTTGAGTTCTCTTTCGCACTAACTTGCGTGAAATACCAGTAAAACACATGAGAAAAATACAAAACAAGAAATACTTGCCAAAAAAGGTTAGTAGCATAAATAAGAGACAAATCCAATCTAGATACACTGCACGGGATCATAAAAATACCGCAATTAAGGGGATAAATGTGAAGAATATATGCCTAATCACACCCCCTAACTTAGAATTTTGCGTGTCCCGAGCAATGTAAATGAATCCTAACCAAAATTCTACTCTTGAAAATTCCTTTATTAAAATAAAATTCCACTTTCACAGGCACGCGATTGCATTTAGCGTATGTAACAAGCCTTTAAACCCCTAGGTTACCCTAGTAGGACGAGTTTTGTCTCGTGAGGGTTTGCAGTGAATATACCCACAAAATTCTTTATTGACTCAAATAAATATCAAAATATTTAAAAATTGTACAATTTAAACTTTTTCGAAAAATAATCACCATCAACTCATATTCAACTGTCTCAAACCATAGTGTGTGTGTGCAAAGCCATCAATTAAACCTCAAATTTCCACCGATTGAGCATTACGTTACTTTCCGAAAATTCGTTTTGATTCAAATTCTTACGGATGCACTCACAAACGAATCACTCGGATTGCGGCTATTTTCTCTCGGTATGCATGATATAAAGAGTAAATATAATGGACACAAATTCATGCATACAAAATTAAAAAGAAGGAAATATATGGTGAAAAGATCTCATCATCGGAGTACAGTTATTAGGAAACGGGAACATCACCTCTAGTTCACACCATTTTAATCTCTTATTTTATCTTTTCACGTCTTAGCTCTCCATGCAGTAATTAATTTCGCCATTCGGACTCAGTTAGGACTTTTTGGGTTAAAAAATGTAACGGGTAAAAATAGGAATGGATGGAATGTTCGGAATTGGAAAATGTCCTTATGATGTCCATTTGTGCTTTTTCGGGCATTTGCTCAATTTTCTCTTTCTTTTTCAATTTTCATTTTTTTTTTTCTTTTCTTGCTATTTTTGTTGAGCATATCTATTTTTTTTTCTTGCCCCTTTTTGTTGCACACTTTGGACTTACTTGATGAATTTTCTCAATTTTCACAATTCCGGGCTATTTGGGTTTTTCGGGTTATCAAACGAAAAGAAAAATTTTATTTGGCTCAATTTGGGTTACAAAGGGATAATTTTGTTTTTCACAACTTTTTATGGCTAATATTTTTGGGTTAAACAAACGAAGGCCTACTTCATTGTCCAAATTGCTAATCACATTACCATATGCATCTCGAGATTAATTAAGTTTAGAGATATATTTAGCACGAATTTCGAGACAACATCTCACACATTTCCCATAACCGATCAAAATAAAGGATTGAGATCATCAACGACTTATGAAAACGCTGAAAAGAACTTTGAGTTAATCATAAACTCGGATTGATTTAAAAACTCAAAAAGATCGATAGGCTCGAAATCTCATCGGGTTGGACTAATCTCCACACTTATTCGTAAAGTCGTCAATTTTCTTTCAATTTCCATCTTTGGTCAATTTTGGCTTAGTGCAATTGAGATTTAACAATTTGAGACTTTAAATAGAATAAAAGTGATATTTTTGAAAAATTTAAATTCCAATTTTTATTCATTTTGAACAAAAATATTTTTGGTTTTTTCAAATTTTTTTTTTTGAAATTTTCTAAAATACACACTTGGAAAGAACATGTGATCGAATCAATGAATCTAAACAATAAATGGGAAGAATATCCCACACCCCATAACTTAAATGTTGCATTGTCCTCAATGCGAATCAAGAACACAACATAAAGAGAGGAAAATAAAGATATTACCCAAATGGAGTGATCCTCAATGAGTGCGAGTCCATTGAATCTACAAAACATGTTAGAACCAAGCATAACAAAAAGAATAACAAAAACTTTAACTAATGACACTACACTATTAAAAACGAAAAAGAAAAAGAAAAAAGAAAAAAAAAAAAAAACTAATTATGTACAACCTACAATTTGAACGGCTAATAAATCATACACTAAAAGTCAAAAAATTTGAGGGTCCACCCAAAATACAATTTGACTTTGAGGGATTAATGGTGTACCCTCATTAGGATGCATGCCTCCCGAAAAATAAGAATTCCGTTTGAAAAACGGAAGGCATGTGTGAGATGGAGAAAATGAACCATCACCAATTAAAAAATTTAACGGGATGACGGGGGGTTTGGGTGGTAGGTGGGACAAGTACAATTGAGATCCAAGAAAAATATAATCACCTCCCAAAGATTTTTCAAGTAGTATTGGGAGAGGGGCACACAAAAAGTAAGAGTCCATATTAGAAAACAATTCTAGCAAAGTGTCTTTGTCGGTAAAAGGTGTAAACGTTTCAGAATTTTCAACCGACTCATAGGAATCTAGCGGTACTTCTAATGGTTCAATAACCGTGAACGAAAATGGTGATGAAATAAACTCAATCTCAAGTGATTCATCATCACTTAGAGATTGAATTTCAAGGGAGCAAGACTCACTTTCAATGAGATGTTCTTCAAAAATTTGAGGTGACACACAAGTCTCAACCTCCTCTTTGTTTTTCAAATCAGAACGCATCTCATCGCAAAATGAGAGTATTTTCGTAACAAGACCAACATCCATTGCACTTTGGGTGGAAAGAAAATTGAGTACTTGTTTGATTAGAAAAAGCATTCTTTCTTCCAAAGTAGGATTCATTGGCTCTATAACCTCGGAAGAAAAATCGTCATTGGATTCGAATAATGCATCCAACTCTTTCTCCCAAAAACGATTTTTTTCCCGATATTTGTTTTCAAGCCTTTCATATTCATGAATTAAAAGCCACTCACCCATTTTAATAGGTCGAGGCGGAGATTCTTGAAAATAAAAAGACTGAAAACTATTCCCATATGAACCATTATAATTACCGAAATCACTATAAAAAGACATGATTACCGAATGGTTTGTAAATGGACAATCCACGTAAAGAGGTGTGCGGTTAAGGATTCAACGTTTCTTAGCGCTCAATTGTGCAAGGCTACAAAAAAGGTTAAAAAAAAAAAATCCAAAGAAAAAAAATCTTTCGAAATAGTAAATCAATTATAATCTATAACAAAACATTCCCCGGCAACGGCGCCATTTTGATCGAGTGGAAAACCCGAGCGTCCGTGTAAAACGCTAGTCGTTGTTATCGGCTTCCAACTTCAATACAAAAAAAAACCTAAACTTTAACTACACTTTTGCGGAGTATAGTGGCGAGTCTGGGTATCGAATCCACAGGGAATGTTTTATAGAATTTAATTGATTTATTACTTCTAAAATAAAAGTGAAAAAGATGATGATGGTTGACAAGGGGAAATAAGTTGGAACAAATTTATAAAACTAATTAAAATGAATGAGGAAATAGGTTGGAATACAATCCCCCAATCCCTAGTAATTACCCATTAGAATACTAGAATTGTAAATTATAAATTTGAATGAATCCAGTCTTTATAGATCCTAAGCATTACATATATGAGGTTCAAGCCATCATCATATGAAATCAAAGATAAATATAAAGCGGTGCTAAATAATTACACGCACATCATATTCTTAAATATCTCAAGTACCTAGGGCAAGAGAGATTAAAAGATCTAGGATGATTGTGAACTTCTCTTACACGATTCTTTCAAATTTAAATTTAAATTCTATTTCCTACGTAGATAAATTACATCGGGATGGGTTCATGCATCCCAACCCTTAAAAATTAGCTAAACATGATGAAAACAAAAGAAAACTCTAACAAACATTGTTAACAATTTGCAAAACAATTGAGAATTGAATGGAAAAATAAAATAGAGAATAGAAATTGATACTTGTATTTAGCAAGAGGAGAAAGAGATGAATTTGAATCCAGCAAAACTTCTTCTTCAAACTTACAACTAGGGTTTATGAAAACTTCTACCAAAGAAAACTACAATCTAACTTTCTCTCTCTAATCCTACTCCTACAACTTGATAAAAACCACCTAAAAGGATTTTTTTAAGCCTCCCCCAAAAGGATGCTAGGGCTTGGCCTTTTATAGCACCAAGTTGCACGAATTTAACATCAAATTTCGCTTGTGGAACAAGTTTTTGCCAAGAGTTGCACTGCATTAAATGCATAATTAATTACAGAAATCCGCACATCCAGACTCTTCATTATCGCGCAACTTCAAAACATCGTAACTTCTTCACCGTAGCTCAGATTGAGGTGCCGTTTTTTCCAGTATTCTTGTAATTTAGAGCTCTTCAACTTTATAGTTGTCCCCACCTCCGGACTAAGGCTGAAAAATTACGAAAATGCCCTTAAACTCTCCATTTCTTGGTTTCTTTGACTGTTTTGAGTTCTCTTTCGCACTAACTTGCGTGAAATACCTGTAAAACGCATGAGAAATATACAAAACAAGAAATACTTGCCAAAAAAGGTTAGTAGCATAAATAAGAGACAAATCCAAGCTAGATACACTGCACGAGATCATAAAAATACCGCAATTAAGGGGATAAATGTGAAGAATATATGCCTAATCAGCGAGCAATCAAGTTCTCCAAGCCTTTGTAAGGATTTACAAGTCTCTTAGGGCAAGGAATAAGAGCTTTAAAGACTAGTCTTAACTCGTCGCCAAACTAAAGGATAGACTTCAGGAGATGGAAGAGGTTGGTGCCTCTGTCCAAAAAGAAGTGAATACTCTGAGAGCTAAACTTCTGGATGCCTCCGAGATCAATCAAGTCGGAGAAGTGCTTCAACAGGAGAATGAGACTCTTAGGAGGGAAGTGTCGCGACTTAAAGAGCAAGCGTCGAGCGTTGCACCTCAAGTTTTGTGAGCTATTTTACGGGGTTCCACTTCATCGACCGGTCCACGAGATGGTACAGATACAGGGGGTCCAGCTAGGGAGACGGACGAGCTTCGAGAAGATATTCGTTGAGTATATGTGATAGCTGTCAGGCTCTAAAGATATGTCACCGGGCTATGACATCTGTTCAAAAAAGGTCCTCGACGAGTATGGGCTGGCGGTTATGATCAGGGTTGGGCAGATGCTCCAACGAGGTTGGCAGAGTTTGAAGAGTTATCCTTTATTAGGGGATGGTTGAATGTTCTCAGGGTGCTGAAAGTCCCCAGGAACTCAGTCCTCTGGTATCGTCATGAGATCTCCCCTTCGAATCTGATGACTAACCCTTTTCGGAGGGATGACCAGTGGGTCCCCATAGATGCTATTCCCAGGCAGCTACTAGAGCCGGATGCAAATGAGGTAGAGTTGGAGTTAGCTCCCCATCCAGATGACGGTCGAAGAGCGCAAGTAGCTGATTACCTTGCTCAGAGACCTAATCCCCAATAGGGTTTACTTAATTTATTTAATGTAACTCTTATTGTAAATGAAGTGAAGTAATAAAATATTTATATTTTGGCCGATTCGCAGACTAAACATGCGTTGTATATTTTCTACTTCATTGATTTTTGTTTGATTATCTTGGGCTTTTCATAGCCAACTAGATTTAATGTGGGTAGAGATATTTTATTGCGTGAGTATCCTCCCTGTCCAGTATGCTTATGAGATACCATTCTGCCCTACTTTACCTTTTAGGTCATGTCGTCACACTCCCTTAGGACTAAGTGTGGCAATGGTGAGGATACACCTGGTGTTGGATGTTCTATCTGATCTAATCCAAACATCGTTTGACGACCAATTCAATTTGGACGAGCTGCCTAAGGGTCCCCTATAGGGCTTTATATATTGCTAGGGGCAATGCTAAGAGGTTGTTCGTGTTTCATAACGAAAACCTGAGGAGGGAGGCTCCCTGCTTTTATATATTGAGTAATGTTCCTGTCGCTTGGAAAAGATGTGTAAGTAATGTGATACACAATTAACACAATTAACACTTTATGGAATGCTACTTCCAAGGAATCTTTTATTAATCAAACACAATAAAAATGAGTTGCCAATTACAGTAATGTGATAAAAGATTAATGAAGAGAAACTAGAAATATAATTTCTTCAGGTTGGCCGCGTTCCAAGCTCGGGGTATCTCTCTTCCCTCCAGCGTTTCTAAGTGATAGGCTCCTTGTAGGTCGCCTCTTGTCACCTTGAACGGTCCCTCCCAGTTTGGACCCAACTTGACCTGAGATAGTTTTACTGTGATGCCAAGTCTTTCCTTAGGACGTAGTCCCTAACCTGGAATGTTCTTGAATTGACCTTCTTGTTATAGTGATTTTCTAGCTATTACTGATAGCTCGCTAGTTTCACTAGAGCTAATTCTCTACATTCGTCAGCTAGGTCAAGTTCAACGAGTAATGCTGCATCATTCTAGCCTTGGTCGACCAAGGTGGACCTCATGGTTGGGAAGCCATCTTCTAAAGGGATGATTTCCTCCATTCCATATGTTAGTGCGAATGGGGTTTCTCTAGTTTCTCGCCGTGGGGTAGTGCGGTAAGACTATAAAATATGGGGCATCTCGCTCGCCCATGCCCCTTTGGCTCGCTCTAATCGCTTCTTCAGTCCATCGATCACTGTTTTGTTAGAAGCTTCAACTTGGCCATTGCTCTGAGGGTATGCTATTGAGCTGAAATGGTGCCTGATTCCATGGTCGTTGAAGAAACTCTGGAAGAGGCCGCTCTCGAACTGCGTTCCGTTGTCAGTGATGATGGTTCTGGGAATTTCGAAGCGAGTAATTATGTTTTTCTATATAAATCTCATCATATCCGCGTCTCTGATTTTTGCCTATGAATCTACCTCAATTTATTTAGTGAAGTAGTCTGTCGCGACCAACAGATACTTGAGATTATCGACAGCGGTAGGAAGAGGGCCTACGATGTCCATTCCCTATTGGGTGAAGAGCCAGGGTCTGGTAAGTGATCTTAGTTCGCTGGCAGGTTGGTGGACCATAGGAGCATGTAGTTGGCATTTCTCACACTTGCGAGCATATACTCCAGAATCTCTCTGCATGTATGTCCACCAGTAGCCTTCCTTTATTGCTCGAAAAGCTAACGATCTCCCTCCAATATGGCTCCCACAGATTCCTTCGTGAATCTCGCATAAAACTTGCTCGACATCCTTTGGGTGAATACATTGGAGGTAAGGGCCGGTGAATGATCTCTTATACAGCTTGCCCTCAGGAGATAAGTGAAAGTGGGAAACTTTAACTCTTATCTGATGAGCGGCCTTCTTATCGTCTGGTAGTGCACCATCCTTTAAATAGTCCCTCAGGTAGTCCATCTAAGTGGGTGCTGATTCAATCTGGAGAACATGGCCCATGTCTTGCAACTCTTCGCTCTGGTTGATGCTCAGTTGGGCGAGGAAGTCTATAGGGATTGTTCTCTTTAAGCCAGAGTCGATTGCTGAACTCAAGGCTGCTAGGGCGTCGACATGACTATTTTGTCCTCTGGAAAACTATTGGACACTGACTTCCTCAAAGTTGGACATTAACTTTTTTGCTAAGGCGAGGTAGGCTGCCATTCTTTCGTCCCTCGCGTTGAAGTCCCCACTTATCTGATTGGAGAGCAATTGTGAGTCACCGAACACCTGTAGCTATTTTTCACCCAACGCCTGTGCCTTCTGCAGGCCTGCTATCAAAGCCTCGAATTTCGCCTCGTTGTTGGAGGCTTCAAATCCAAGTCTGATCCCCTGCTCGAGAATTGTATCTTTTGGGGTAACGATAGGGGTGGCAACGGGTCGTGTCGAGCCGGGTTCGTGTCGGGTGATAAACGAATCGTGTCAAAAATTCATCCACCCAAACACGATTCGTTTACTAAACGGGTGGAAAAATGAAATTCATACACGATTCGTTTAGTTAACGAATGACACGACACGACCCGTTTACACCCGTTAAATAAACGAATGGTTTTGACCCGGTTCACCCGTTTAACCCGGTTCACCCGTTTAACCCGATTAATTCGTTTAACTCGGTTCACCCGTTTAACTCGGTTCACTCGTTTAACACGATTCACCCGTTTAACCCGGTAACCCGATTACTTTAAAAATCTAAAGAGGTAACAACTTACTTATACTTAGTCAAGAATGGAGAATTTTCATAACAAATCGATGTGGGATGCTTAGATTACGGGTTGTTAACGGGTTAACGGGTTATAAACGAGTTAACGGGTTACAAACGGGTCGCGGGTTGCAAACGGGTCGCGGGTTCTAAACGGGTGACGGGTTCTAAACGAGTGAAGGGTTATAAACGGGTGACGGGTTATAAACGGGTAGCGGGTCACACGGATTCTAAACGGGTGACGGGTCACTAACGGGTTTCGCGAATATACACGAACCCGATTCGTTTTCTTAACGGGTCTGGCGGGTCCACCCGTTTATGACCCGAACCCGTTAAGGCTATACCCAAACCCGCTTAAAGCGTGTCGATTTCGTGTCGGGTTAACGGGTCGTGTCGCAAATTGCCACCCCTAGGTAACGAGCACAATGACTACTCCTGCCCCTTTTGAGTTGGAGGCTCCATCAACAAATAGTCTCCAAACACCTCCTGTTGAGTGATCTTCCCTTTGATCCATGGATTGAAGTTGGTCGCAAGGCTGTTCACCTGTGAACTCCGCAATGAAGTCGACGGGGACCTATCCCTTGATTGCATTCCTTGGTTGAAATTGGATGTCAAATCGTCCAAGCTCGACTGACCACTTCGATACTCTGCCGAATAGATTCACTTTTTATAGGACTGCTTTAAGGGGGTGTGATGTGAGGACGATGATAAAGTGAGCTTCGAAGTAGTGCTTCAGTTTCCTCGAGGCTACCACTAGTGTAAATGCGAGCTTTTCCAGTGGTAGGTATCGCTGCTCGGCGTCTAATAGGGTCTTGCTTGCATAGTAGATTGGGTGATGGATTCCTATTTTTTTTCATACCAGTGCAGAACTGAAGGCGTGGCTGGATACGGTAAGGTACAAGTATAGGGAATCATTCTCTTGAGGTAATACGAGTAAGGGTGGTGTGCTAAGATAAGCTTTGAGATCTTCTAATGCTCTTGAGCAATCTTGATCTTCTCTTCAATAGCTGGAAGAATGGTTGACACTTTTCGGAGGACTTCGAGATGAACAGTTTCAAGGCGGCGGGCATGCCCGTGAGCTTTTGTACGTCTCGTATCCTGAAGGGAGGCTGTGCCTTTTGATTGCATCGATCTGGTCTGGGTTCGCTTCAATGCCTCTCTCTTTAACCAAGTACCCGAGAAATTTTCCTGACTGGACATCGAAGGAACATTTGCTCGAGTTGAGTTTCATTCGGTATTTCCTGAGGATTTTGAAGGTCCTTGATAGGTTTGAGAGGTGGTCTTCTTTGTGCCTACTCTTGACGAGCATATCGTCGATGTAAAATTCTATGGCATCTCCCATTTGGTCTTTAAACATCTTGGTGACCAGTCGGTGGTAGGTTGCTCCTGCATTTTTGAGCCCAAAGGGAATAACTTTGTAACAGTATAAGCTGATGGTGGTGATGAACGTTGTCTTATCTTGGTCTAGTGTATATAGAGGAATCTGGTGATACCCCGAGTACGCGTCCAGGAAACTCATTCTTTCATGAGCTGCTGTGGCGTCCACTAACTGGTCGATCTTTGGGAGGGGGAAGCTGTCCGTAGGGCATGCCCTGTTAAGGTCAGTGAAGTCGATACAAACTCTCCATTTTCCATTGTTCTTTGGAACCACTATTGGGTTGGACAGCCATTTAGGGAATTGAACTTCCCGTATGGATCCTACATCCAACAGCTTCTCTACTTCCTTTTCTACAGCCTTGGACTTCTCGGGCACAGTTGGTCGTGCCTTCTGCACGATAGGCATAAAGGTGGGGTTGACATGCAACCGATGGCAAACCACACTGGGGTCAATTCTAGGCAGCTCGTACGGTTCCCACGCGAAAACATCTAGATTGATCCTTAATAGTACCGTCAATTCCTTCTTCTCTCGATTTGTGAGAGAAGCTTCAATCAAGAATATCCTGTCTTTTTTGCTACCACCGGCTGTGACCTCTTCCAGGTTCTCAACGACCCGCTCAGAGGGGAGGATCCTGGTCTCCTCCACTTCGGGTCTTGCATACTTTAGCTGCTATTTTGAAGGTATTAAACTTTCTTATTCCTCAAGCTTCTCTTTGGCCTTTTCAGCCTTCTTCTCTGGTTTTGGGCGGATGGCTGCTATAAAGCACCTTCTTGCCATCTCTTGATCTCCGTGGATCTCCATCACTCCTCGCTCAGTCACGTACTTAAGCTTCTGATAGTAGGTCGAGGGGACAACCCTCATCGCATATAGCCATCCTCTGTTGAGGATAACTTGGTAGTGTGAGTCAATGTCGACTACCAGAAACTCGAACATCTTGGAGACACTTCCTGCCCTCACTGGAAGCACGATCTTTCCCAAAGGGATAGTTACTTTCCCAGCAAAGCCAACTATAGGGACAGTGGATTCCTTCAAGTCGGCAACTCTTAACTTCAATTTCCTGAACAGGTCGAGATACATTACCTCGGATGAGCTTCCCTGGTCGACGAGTAACTTGTCGACATCATAGTTTTCTATTCGGAGTGTAATGATCAAAGCGTCATGATGTGGGGTTCATACTCTCACTAAGTCTTCATCCGTGAACACGATGTGTTTGCTGTAGTCAACGTTATTTGCTCACCGCTGCTTCCCTAACTGTGTCTTTACTCGATCGATCTAAAAAGCTTGAATTACTGCTGTAAGCTTTTTCACTTCCATCCGAACTGAGTTTCCCTAAATCTGCTTTAGATCAGATGCCCCATGAATCACTGCGAGCTCATGGCCAGCATCATTCTCGAGCACGTTGTCGGGCCTTGTGTCTCCGTTGGCAGTAACTTTCTTTGCCTTCTTTTCCATAAACTCGTTTAGGTGCCCTATCTGGGACAGCTCTTCAAGGTGGGATTTAAGAGCCTTGCAGTGCTCAGTTTTGTGTCCCCCTTCCTTGTGAAAAGCGCATCTCAGCGTGTTGTTTCTATTTGAGGGATCTCCTCCCATCTTTCTGGGCCACTTGACGAATGGCTCGTCCTTGATCTTCGCTAGGATCTTGTAGATTGATTCTTTGAAGACAGTGTTTACTGCCTGAAATCTTTCGAAACATAGTTCTTGTTTCCATTCTTGGAGCCACCCTTACCCCCATTCTTGACTCCTCTCTTATGGTTTTTGGCCTTGTCGTTGCCCTTGGTAGCGAGCTTAGCTCGACTATTCTCCCCTGTACTGAGGCGGTTCACATCCTCAACTTTGGCTTACTTCTCGATGCGAGCCATCATGTCATCGATGGTTGTGGCCTCCTTCTTAGTCAGGTATTGGTGCAAGAGGCAAGAGTTGGGTAGGCCAATCTTAAAAGGGGCCACTGCTACCTGCTCTGAGTAGTCCTTGACCTCGTTGAACAACTACCAATACCTTTTTGCGTAGTCCGAAGGCTCTCCTGGGGCGTCTTCTTCATTGTTAGCAAGGCATCCATCCTCTTTGGATGGGAGTTGCTAGTAATAAAGTGAGCCATGAAGAGCTCTGCCAGGGACTCAAAGCTCCTGACGGATCTGTGAGGGTGTCTCTCGAACCACTTATGGGCCACATCATGAAAACTCGAGGGAAAGATCCGGTACATTAGTGCGTCCCTGTGGTTCCAGAGAGTCATGGCCTGCCTGTACTTCCTAACGTGATCGATAGGGTCAGTCTTTCCGTCATAGATCTTGAATCTCGGAATCGCGAACTTCTTGGGGGCTTCTTCTTCTATCTCTCTTGAGAAAGTGGATTTCATTTGGGTCATGAGAGCTCGCCGAGCTAGCTCTCTGGTCGATCTGGCACCCCGGTGTGCTGGGTGCTGGTCCATTTCTCTTTAGACCAAATTTCGTATGTCATCATTTCCTTGAGTCGGGCTCCTACAACGACAAGCTGGTCGCTGTTGCTCGAGCAAGTCATCATCTGATGCGTGTTCCTCGATCCTTTGGGATCCGCGTCTAGGACTCTTTCCTCGGCTGCGAGACTTACTCGCCTGAGGGATAGGAGTGCGATATTGACATCACCTGGTGCTACGAAGGAGCTCTTTTTCCATCCTTTTCGATCTCCTTTTGAGGCAAGCATTTTCAGATTCTTGCTTGCAAGTGGCCTCTCACTGCGCTTAGAGCCTTGCCTCATAGGCATCTATCAATTTGGAGATTTGAGTGGACCTGGCAGGTCCCTGAATTTCCTCTGAGGCTTGCCGCTCTGGGCGAGCCCTCTGATCTGAACGTCGAACTTCAGATCTGCACCTGCGAGGGGCAGGCTGCTCTTTGATATCCCCTGCTTGAGGGGCATTGCTACTATGGCCAGACATTCCAAATTATTTATTGGTGAGGGCTTTCTAAAAGGAAGATAACTGTTCCCACAGACGGCGCCAATTGTGGTGACAATTAATTTCAGCACAAATTATCAAGAAAAGACAATCACCAGAACAAATAAAGAAAGTAAGGAATGACAATCACACAAGACAGTATTTTACGTGGTTCATCAAGTATGCCTACATCCACGGTGGTGCTCTCAATATTATTTCTCTATACTCCGGAGAGTGTTTTTCAGTAAAAATACATGCATTTTCCCCAGGCATAGGGTGTGTTGTATACATGTTTGTTCTCGGGGAGTGGGGGTGTTGGACTACCCCACGTCAATCCATAACCCCTAGAGTATCTGCATACGAGATTTTAGGAACTTGACTGAGTCGTAACTGAATTGATTGGGATGCGAGGCTCCCAAACTTTGGGCTATTTTTATTGGGCTACTCGTCTTGGGCCAGAATGAGAAATCGATGTACCCATAAATTCTATGACAAAATTTATATATCTTATCTCTCTCTCTCTCTCTCTATATATATATATATATATAATGAAAATGTGAACAAGTCATTTTTTCTACATTACCTCTTGCAAAAATAAACATCTTTAGTTAAGGACAACCAAAATAGGGATTATTTTTTACAATGGGTACTATAAACCCATTTTTGGATACTCGAAATTGGGTCACAGTGGGGAGAAGATCCTTCAAATTGGGGAGGGGATTCGCTAACCCTTCCTTAACCTTTAGGGAGAGCTAACGGATATATCTTTCATCCTATGTGTACTGTTCAAATGTAGGACATTTTTACGTATAGCTCAAACATGGGATATTTTCACTTTTGGAAGTTCCTAAAAGCAAGACATTTCAATAGGTGATTTTTCTTTAGAAGTGAAACTATTTCACTTTTAATTCAGAAGTGAAAATGTTTCCAAACTGAAAACTATTTTTTAAGCCTTAAACGTGAGACATTTACCTGTTTTTCTCATTTAAACCATATCCCATTGTGATCTTCTCTCAAATCCAACCCGTTAATCCTATATATTTAATGCATTTCACCCCTACCCATTGTGGATGACCTAAAAAGCATACTTAAGGAAATTACATATACATCTCCTTTTCAAAAGATAAATGGTTAACAATTTCGATCAAAATTGGTGTAGATGATGGAGATGATATGGAGCACCCATCACCATTTTCAGGCGATTTTATTCATGTGAAGTCGACGTTAATACAGTTTCTTTTAAAATATCTTAAAATTATGAGAATGCAAGGGCTTATATAGAATATTCATATCTTAGATTACGCACACAAAGATTCAATTTTTAACCAGATTTTATCTTGATTTAATTTAGTGTGCATTCAAACTTGAGTCCAAATTAAATATGCCAAGCCAAATAAACAAACCATCCCAAACAGAAGAAGATTAAGGAAAAATACCTTTCGAAAAAGACCTATATTTTAGCACTGTAAAGAATTCAATTGAATCGACAACTTGAAAACTACCAAGAGCTCCACATAGTATAACGCGTGTCTTTAAATCTTCAACAAATATGGCACAGTCCAACATTGCCCACAGGAAGAAGCTCTTCCCTCTGTATCCACCGATCAGCCTCGGGAACCTCCAATTCCTTTTTTCTTCAGCAGTAGAGCCTCAACTCTCTAAATCAGCAATAGAGATATTTTCTACAAAGGATTTTAGAACTTGGAATATGCTCTTCTTGATTTGAAAAGGTGATCCTAAAAAAACCAAGGGGTTTTAATTGAAAAAGTGTAAAGTTTGATCATAAAAGGAACTCTAAAAAGACTTATTGAAAGTCTAAAATGAGTTGTTTGAAACTCTAATTTCACATCTCTATTTATAAGGAAAGTTGTTGCAAAGATATAGGTATTAGATATTTGCAAAGATATATTTTAGAAAATAAAAACTCGCATACTCATTCGAACGAACTGGTACCTCAGTCGAACGTGACACCTCATCTCGTTCGAACGTGTTCCTAACGAAACATCGAACGACACTACAGAGCATACCAAAAAGGAGTCACTTCAAATTTCATTCGAATGTGGAAAACTCGTTCTAACGACATACCCTAAGAATGAGCCTAATTTTCATTTGAATGACATCCAACTAAACTTCGAACAACATTCCAGAGTGTACCAAAAAGGCGACGTTCCCGATATCATTCTAACGTAGGAACTCGGTCTAACGATATGTGTGTTCTCATTCGAACGACATATCTATCTCGTTATAATGAGTTAGCTAAATTTTAAAAGTTTTGTTAAAAAATATTTTTAAATATTTTGAAAACCTTTTAAAGCAAACTATTTTAAAATCACCCCTGGATAATTAAAGTCTTTACAAAACCTCCTCATTACTCTTTTGGATTTTGTTGAGATGAACGGTCTTCAATCTTCTAAAATTCATCAACTTCTTCTCTTTGAATACGTGGAAGTAGTCATGAAGGTGAAGTGCGGTATAACGGGAGAAGCCCAACAAAAATAGAATGAATAAATATAAAACTTGATCTTACAAATCTTCCCCTTTGGCTATTCCGGTACAAAACACAAACCAAAGCCAAAATTGACCCCTAAGACTAATACAACTAATGCCCTCCCAAATCAAGAAATGAAAATGCATAAATGTATCTTCAACTGAAAAGTCTTCATCTTGTGTTGTCTGTGAAATCATCATCAAGGCGGAATGACCTACACACATGAGATAAAAGAAATATCGTGATGCATACGAGTTCTAAAAAAATAAACTCCCCCTTAATTTGTTTCTCCCTTTATGTCCATGATAGAAAAAGGGATAGAAACTAATCATAAGGTCGTTAGCATCACCCGAAGAAGCAAAGAAATCATTGTAAAGATATTCATTAAAGCACATGCGATGAAATTCCAAATGGCACAACAATTATTTTAAAAAAATTTCAATTTTTTTCAAGTATAAAAATAAGGTATATAAAACACATATACGACACACCATGGAATAACACTAAAATATCTTAATCATGACCTTGGAATGAAATTGTGTGAATATTATCCATGGGAAAATCAACATAGGCGTTCATAACATAAGTGTACAAAGTCAATGAGATACTTCTAAAGAAAGAACTCAATTTCAACCATAGGTGTAAAAATGGTGAACACAAATGAAATTGACTCGACCTATTCAACATGACATGAATTTAAATGATTCTTAAATCAGTAACGCCAAACTATTTAATGCTTTTCAAGAGAGTCCGTTCTACAAACCCATTGATCTTCTACTTTATAACACCCTCAAAATCTCACATATATAAGAAATCACTCTCAAATATTTTTGAAGATATCATAATGCTCATATGTTGCGAAGCATCAATGAATTAAAAGAAATTGGCCTTGGCACTTCTATTTTTGTGTGCCATTAATCTTTTAGGCTTTTTTAACGCAAAGAGAATTTTTCTTTTTCGTGATCCGTTTCCACTGCTTAACATATAACAAATTTTGTGAGAAACAAAATCCAGAGAATGGTTTTACAAGCATAACTTATCATTTTTTACATTTGCCTCGTTATTAAAAACTATAGAGACCAGATCACCGCATTCAACACATGATAAGCAGGTAAAATATTTAAAAAGTCCTTGCACGTGTGCAATAAAGTTGATAAAAAAATTAGCATGAAGAAAGTAACCATCAATGAAATGCTATCTACACATTATTAAGCATACTAAAGAAACGAAGCCATGTCTCAAAACACCATGAAAAGGTCACATGATTGGAAGAAATGGAGGGGTGATCCGAATATCTTAAATGAACATCCATACACGGTAAAAAATGAAAATATTTAAATATTTTTGACTTTTTCAAAAATTTTATTAAAAATAAATCTTTTTGGTAATTTTCAAACTTTTTCTTAAAAAAATAAAAATCTTTTAGAAAATTTCAAAATATATAAAAAAAAGTATAAATACACAGAACTACAATCTAGCAATAGGGATAAATGATAAGATTATGGTAATCACCCTACACTAGATAAAAAGTCATAACCTCAATCATTAGGCCCAAAGGAGTTCTCGAAAGGAGATAACATCCTTTGAAATTCCTCGATCAAACTTTAAGAGCTTTTAACTAAATACTCTACTTGCTCTAAAAAAACTCTCAAAATCCCTAAGGTGATGTGCGGCATGTGAAGTACCATGTGTTGGAGTGAGTGCAGGAACATGTAGGAACTCGTGTGGGAACATATGAGGGAACACATGTGTGAGAAACTCTCCCTATGTTAAAATAAAACTCTCGAAGGTGACCTCTTTGTTTGCAATGGAAACAAACATAAACGAGCTTGGGTCTACCTTTCTCAAAATGCCTAGGACGAGATATTATTGGTAGGCTAAGTCTCCTTAGTGGGTTAGGTTGAGACCCATAAGGATCCCTCACAAACTCAGGAACCAATTCGGGTGTGACATTGGAAGTGGGTACACCGTCATAACCTATTCCTTACCTTTTAATATTACCTAAAGCGGGGCCAAAGAACATATTTTCAATCTTCTTAGATATATCCTTTAAAGTGACCTTGACCTCCCTGGCACGTTGGGATACATGGGATTTATGTTTCTCATGAGTCTCCAATGAGGCTTGAAAATCTCTCGTAAGACTAGCCATAGTGTTAGTCATATCGGTCTTTTCCCTACTAGCAACAGTCAAGTGCTCACATAAAGAAACGTTCGCCTTTTCGAGTTGACTCATCGATGCCTCACGCTCTTTTAAAACATTCACCTCCTTATCTAAATCAAACACCCTAAGAGACAAATCTTTATTATTCTTTATTATTTTTAAAGTCTCGATGTAAAGTTCACAGAACGCGCGTTGAAGTCCACCTTCTCCCTCGCTCAAATTCTCCTCATCACCCTCACTCTCTCCAAAATAGTTCAAAACCTCGTCAAGGCTCTCATGTTTAGAAATGTTCTTATCAACGTGGGATGAACTATAAGTACTAACGTGACTGGTCATGAATGAAAGACACAATTCATGTGGTGATTCATCCCCGTAATTCACCGACTCAACATCACTATCGCTAAGAGTGGCTTTATGAGAAAATATGACTTTTCCCTGTCTATTTAGCCTAGTGGCACACTTGTGGGCTTTGTGACCTTTTCTCTCACATTCATAACATCACACTTCCTCTTTCTCCCAAACATTTTTGTCCTCATTGTCATTTTTATATTTCTCAAAACCCTTTTCTTTAGAAGAATTTTCTTTGTTAAATTTGAGAAATGTTTTGAAAATTTTAGCAAACATGGCAAGATATCAACCTCAAAACCAAATTCTTAGCTAGAGTAAAAAAACTTTTCCTTTTTCTTTTTGAATTGAACTTTCAAAGCAATCCCTATTTCCTTTTTTTAACAGTTTTTGGAAACATGTCGATTTCATAAGTTTGAAGGTATCCTATGAGTTTTTCTAACCTAAGAGTATCTAATATTCCCAACAAATTTAGGAGTGTGACTTTAGGAATAAATTGGGCTGACGGGGATCTCAAAATCTTTTTCATGACTCTCATCTCGGAATCCTCTCACCAATATTAAAACCAGAGTTAATCATATTAGACAATAGTGTATAAAATTAATCAAATGACCCAGACTCTAGCATAGTAATGGTCTCAAATTTCATGGTGATATTTTGTAGCTTACAAGCTTTGATAGCATTGGTACCCTCATTAGTGAGCTAGAGGGTACCCAATGCTTCCTTATATGTGGTGCACGTCATGATGCGAGAAACTTTTCTGGGGTAACGGTTTCAGAAATATCATTTAAATCGCTAGATTTATAAGCACTCTATTTAAATTCATCACTAGTCCAAGAGGTAACAAATTTAGGACCTATGACATCTCCATTGGTCATAGTGAGTGGTGTCCACCCTCTTTCACAAACAGGCCAAACACCCTTGTCAATCGCTTTCAATGTCGACCTCATTCGAGCTTTCCAATAAGCATAATTAGACCCATAAAAAATAAGTAGACTATTATATAAATTATCCATAAAAACCCAAATTCAAAGTTCACACAATAAATTTTTGCAACCAGTTTTGATATTAATTTGAAAAATTGGTATTAATTTTTTTTCGTAAAAATCAGGATTACATGATATTTTAGTGTAAACCGCTCTGATACAAATTTGAGAAAGCAGGGGCTTATATGAAATATTCTTATCTTATGTTATGCACACAAAGATTCATTTTTAACCAAATTTTATCTTGATTTAATTTAGTGTGCATGCAAACTTGAGTCCAAATTAAATATGCCAAATGACATAAACAAACTATTCCAAGCAGAAAAAGATTAAGGAAAAATCCCTTTTGGGAAAAACCTATATTTTAGCACTGTAAATAATTCAACAAACTCGACGACTTACATACTACTAAGAGCTCCATTTAGTATAACATGCGAGTCTTCAAATTTTTAATAGATTCGACACTGTCCAACACCATCCACAGGATATAACTCTTCCTTCAGTATCCACGTATCAGCCCCAGGAACCTCTAATTCATTCTTCTATAGTAGAGCATTGACTCTACAAATCAACAGTAAAGAAAATCTCTACAAGGGTTTTAGAACTTGGAATATGTTCTTTTTGATTTGGCAAAGTGATCCTAAAAAATTCAAGGGGTTTAGTTTGAAAAAGTGTAAATTTTGATCATAAAAGGAACTCTATAAGGACTTCTTAAAAGTCTAAAATGAGTTGCTTAAAACTCTAATCCCGCATCTCTATTTATAGGGAATTTTTTTGCAAAGAGATATAATTAGAGATTTGCAAAGATATGTCTTAAAATATAAACACTCGTGTACTCGTTCGAACGAACTAGTACCTCATTTGAATATGGTACCTCATCTTGTTTAAACGTATTTTCAACAAAACTTCGAACGACATTCCTGAGCATACCAAAAAGGCGTCGCTTCAGATTTTGTTCGAATGTGAAAAACTCATTCTAATGATATACTCAATATCCAATAAACGACATCCAAGGAAACTTTGAACAACATTCCATAGTGTACCAAAAAGGTGACGTTGCAGATCTCGTTCAAACATAGGAACTCATTCTAACAATATGCGTATTCTCATTCGAATGACATATCTTTATCGTTCTAACGAGTTAGTGAAATTTCAAAAATTCTTTTAAAAAATACATTAAAATATTTGAAAACCTTTTAAGTCAAACCCTTTTTAAAATCACCCATGGATAATTAAAGTCTTTTCCAAACCTCCTCATAACTATTTTGGATGCTGTTGAGACGAATGATTTTCAATCTTCTAAACGTCATCAACTTCTTCTCTTTGAATATGTGGAAGTAGTCATGAAGGTGTAATGGTGTGTAATGGAATAAGCCAAATAAAAATAAAATTAGTAATTATAAAACTTGCTCTTACAAATTTTAAGTGAAAGTTCTTTTTTTAATGCGACTCTAAAGACTAAAGAAAAATATTGATATATCATATGCATGGAATGTTAAGAATTATTTCAATGTGACTTTGTTGACTTTTGTATTCTATTCACTTATATATTTGTTGGTAGTGCATAATAAATGAAGAAATTTACCAATAGGGGTGTTATTACTCTGCAAAAAGATGAGACACAAATTTATATAGAATTTTTTTATTATTTATGAAGTTTCATCACATTTTTTATATATAAAACAAGTAATAAAAATTAAGATCATTTCGAAGGCATGAAAAAAATAGCATAATGATATTTTGTTCCACCATTTTACTTATTTTGGCACTCTAGAGTATTGCACAAACAAAAAATTGAATCGTGAACAAGAAAATTCATAACCATTTTGCTCCTTAAAATGCTTGCTAAAGACCAAAAAACTCCATGATCCAGTGACATTTGAATTAGCGTGTGTGATTTTATTTCCTTTTTCTTTCGGAGTTTCTTACTTTTTTATTTATGTTGTACCTTTTGTGCCACACTTTTATTGTCACATGAGAGTTTTTGCTATTTGTTACTTAATGTTTTGGGATCTAGTGCATTATTTTCTGAGATAAAATAACCTTTGATCATTTTGATGGAGAAAAATGGTCTAATGATCTTCATGGTTTAACATTCATAAATTCATGATGAGGGCAATTGAATATAACATCCATCTTAATGTAATCCATTGCTTGTGTTTTGGTAGAAAAAGTGGGTCTTGTTCGCTATATAAGGGATAGATTTCCATGTTTTGAGTTAAAAGCATGCTATCACGCCACAACTAGAAACCAACATAAAAAGGGAAGCGTGAGTGACTAATGCCCCACAACTAACACCTTTTTCTCAAATAGGCTCACTTTGCTTTTCCAGCTCCGCCCCTTATTGAAAACAAAAGCGATAATGAGCAATCCATTATATATTAGTTAAGAATTAACACGCCTTTAGTTTGTTTTTTATTATAGAATAAGGATATTGTTTATACTTCTTTCTCAAAGTTGTACAAGAGCATGTATTCGCTAAATCGTAAATTACATTTTTTATTAACTATTAATAGTTATTTGAGTTAATTAATAGTTAGTCCATTAAAGTATATTTAATTTTATATTTAGTCCAATATATTTTCAAAAATAATGTCTAGTTCTTATCGTGGTATTATCATGCGAATATTGGCCACATGGTTATATACTGCGTGCTAATGTCATTTTATTCTGCTCTGTATGCCCTAACCTAAGAAACCCTATATATATTTTTCAAATGTTAAAGTTGTTGTAAAATAAAGGGGACACGGAGAGAATTTAGAGGGAGAGAATTTTTCATTTTATTGATATGTCAATAATAAAGGGGTATGACCCATATTTATAGTACAAAATAAGGTAATCCAACAGACCCCATAATAATTGAGGAATACCCTTGGATTGGAATACAAGTGGACATCCACTTAAATACATATTTCATTACACGCCCTCTTGGATGTACACTATATCCACCATTCGATGATTGGTGTCTCGTTACTAAAGAACAATCTAGTGGAAAAAACCAAAGTGAAAGAGAAAGTGTACAACTTTTTTTATCATTGAATCAGAGTTGGACGCGCTTAGTGTTTCCTCGTTAAAACCTTTAACTGGAAAACCCAATGGGAAAAAACCTAGTTAAAAGGAAAAAAGTACCACATGCATATGTCCAAAACATCATGTTCTTATATTCTCCTTTCATCAAATTCTCCCCCCGATTATGATATTTCTCCGATAATTGAGTCGATGCATATCAATCTCATACACAACCTTCTAAAATGTTGCTTTGACATGGTGAATAGATTTGATTAGTTGTTATTTGAATTTCATTTTTCTTCATAAGCTCAACTTCCATGAGACTTTGGTCAAGAGGGTTGAATAAGTCACTTTATTAGATTTATTTGACTTCAATAATATAACTTTGTTGGATTTTATGTGTTGCATAAATCTTCTTGAGTTCATGGATGTAGAATAATTGGAAAGTGTTAGTCATCTCCCTTGATGTACCTTTTTTGAGTGTGGACTATACAAGAACCATTGCTTTCATAAGTAGTAGTAGTAGTAGTAGTATGCATATATGTTGTTTGAGGTAAGTCATAAGTGTTTTGACTATTCCTTATGAGGATACCAGAGATAATCTGCATCTATATAACTGACTAGACACATATGATTAAATATCAAAATATCACATAATACGATTGACATTAGTCCCTTACTTTGCAGGTTAAATGGTAATTATTTCTTGTAAAAAGATTGATCGTAATTATTATATCCGTTATTGTGTTATGTATAAAAATATACTAATAACATAAAAATTATGCAATAACAGCATGCTAATATGGTACTTCGAGACCAAGTATATATTTGTAATCCTTTAGGATGGTATAAATATTATAATATCCAAAGGCTGAATATCGTGGGTATACTAAAATGGTGTGCTTAATATATGCTACAAGTATTGCAGGACTTTTCAATCCATTTAACTAATGAATAAGTGTTTAACATAAAATGGGCTCGATCTGCAGGCCGAGACAATAACTAGTTACCCGAAGGTCATTCATTTTTGAACTCCTTATTTGGATATTTTTCATTTCAATTGAGCTCTTCAGGAGCACATCCATTTAAGGATATTGCATAATGGAACATTGCATATATAATTGTTTTCATACCCTTTCTTAGATAAATATTTCCCAAGACGGTTGTACCCATATCAATTTTGATTATTTGTTGTACAATGAATGTCTTACTGCAATTGATTACGTACTCCTTATCTTTTCTTCTGACAATGAAAATCCTTCTAGGATTTTCATATTTATTCTTTGTATAAGTCTCATATAAATAAGAAGTTATTATATTCATGAGTCTCATATAATATATTTTGAAAAACTGCTAAGCTAGTCAGATATCTAAAAAGTATTTACTGTCGAAACGGGATGGTATGTTTATATATAATCAATTTTGGTTTCTTCAGGAAACCTTGTGCTATAAATCATGTACTTTTAGTGAGTTTTTATAACTTGACATTCTTATAAACACCTATTCTTAACGTTTAGAATTAACATCTTTTGGGGTTTACTATAGGTCCAAATATGCTACATATATTAAGAGACTCAAATTATGCCATCAAGGCATTTTCTCATTTTGGGCAATATATTATTTGTCGACATTCATTCACAATACCAGGATTTGTAGTATAATTTCCCTTTGATTTTTGTATAGCTACAATATATATAATTATATCATCGATGATCATCTTTATTGATCCCACTTTTGTCTTGTATATCTGTAAAACATAGAGATCTCATTTAATATTAGTTACCTTTGCCAACTTCAGGGGTTTATAGTCGCTTCAAGGACTTGGGTCTTTTCATAAATAATAACATCTTCTAGGTTTTAGATAAAGTGGATATTTTATTCATAACCTCTTCTGAAGCATTATGTATAACCTCTTCTGGAACTTTATTTGAGCATGATTTTATTTAACCTCCACTTCTGGGGAGTCAAGTAGTTAGGACCTATAGGTTTTCCACGCTTCTGGTGTGCGATAAATTTAGTTGCTATCGGATTTATTTTATCCTTGTGGGACAATAATTTTGGCAAGCGCATTTGCAACTAACATGTGACATTTGATGTTGCAGTATATTTTTTCACTTCATTTTTGCATTGAGCAATACAGGGGATTATATAAGACAATGTGAAAGTATTCCATGATAATTCTTGTCATTCTTTAGGAACGAAATGTTCTTTAAATATAGTTTATACTTCTGTTATGTTCTATCCTCCCCCTAATGACCAGAATAATATCTCATCAAAATAAAATTGCACATATACCATAATAATTATATTTATCAATGGTACTGTAAGGACACAAATTTCCAATTGAGTCCTTTGTAGTTTTGGCTCAATTCAGGACAAAAACATTTGAGTCATAGGATAGAGTTATTGATCGTCCTTCAATCCTATGACGTACTAAAGTTGAAGACGTAGCGGCCAAGTTTAAAACTTCATTAAAATGTCGAGTTTAAAGTGCCTCGTTTCTACGTCAACAACATTGTTCCATGCTCCTAAGGTATGAATGCAATTTTATATATATAAATATATAGGAGCTTGGAATTTAATTGGGTGTAATTTATAATTTTTATACATTAATTTTATCGAATTTGTTTTACTCTGAAAAATATTTTTTAGAACTTTTCATAAATGTTTTGGGCTTAAAATTAATATTTCATTTTTTTTAATTTTCTAGATAGTCGTTCGATGCACACTGGAATTTCGTTTGAACGAGATTGCCAGGTCATTCGAATGAACTGACATCTCGTTTGAACGAGATGCCAGGTCGTTCGAACCATATTTCTGACGAGTTTCATTTTTTCATTCTGGAACTTCGTTAGTAAATCCGTTCGAACGAAAAAGTCATTCGAACGAGTTTTTGCAGGAAATTTTTTTGGGCAGTTTTTGGCATTTTTTCCCACTTTCCCACTTTCTTTCCCCACTATCTTTTGCCAGATTTTATAATGTGTGGGAACCAACATTTTTGATAAAACTTTTTCATATCCTACCAACTCCTAGAGAGTGTTTTTGAGAGTTTAACTTTCCAAGAAAAAGTTCATTGTTTTGTGTGTTTATTCTTTCAAGAAAAATCTTTTAAACACTTGTTTTACACCCAAAGTTTGTTTATCCAAGTTCATATATACATATACTTTGCTTGGAGAATTTGGCACCTGTTTATCTCTACATCCGTTTGAAGAGAAGTTTGGGTTTTCTTCTACATCCCATAAAGAAAAAGAGTTTGTTTTGCTGCGGCATTCTCACATGGTGAAAGACACCATGTGTGGTTGACGGTGTATCTATGTCTCATTGGTGAAGGCCGAGATTCCGGTGGAGCTCCGGGGTTGTCGACTAGGCAGAGGTGTTTACAAGAAGAAGCATCGAGGCTTGAGAGGGATCGAGTCGTGTGTTGTAAGTCTTTTTGTCTTGTAATTTGTAAATCCATACTTAGTGGACTTAAGGCTAGGGCCGTCCGAGGTTTTTTTTCCCGTTGTGGGTTTTTTCTCGTACATCCTGGGGTTGTGATTTATTATTTATTTTATCTTGTTATACTCACCTAGAACGCATGCTTAGGTAATTCAAGATAAAATTTAGTTTTAATCACTACATGTTTAATTTGGTGCTAAATTAAATATTGGGTAATGTTTAGTTAATTTAATTCAAGTCATTTTATTTAATTTGATAAAAATAGTTTGGACAAATTTGTTAAAAATGAAAAATATGACTTAGGCAAATTTGTAAGGATTTGGATTAATTAATTTGGTTTTAGTGAAATTTAAATTAGTGTGTGTGTTTTAATTTTATTTCACTTTGGTTTAATTTTAATTTTGGAAGAAATTAAAATTGGTTAAGTTGTTTTAATTGAACCATCATCTTATCGCTTCCGCATCTTTCTATAAAAGGAAATTATCACTTCTCGTGAAGTATAAAAGAATTTCAATTTAAAATTGGGGGCCTTTGGGGCTTTTTCAAATTGGTATCATAGCCAAAGCGATAAATTATTTCGTTAAAGATCCTTTAACTATTTTTGGCTAAAATGGAATTTTTCCCATTTTAAAAATTTCCTATTTTCGATGGTTCTAATTACGCGTACTGGAAAGCGCGAATGAAATCGGCACTTAAATCTATTGATGAGAGGGTTTGGTTATCTGTAGTTAACGGGTGGTCTCCACCAACTCATTTAGTAGAAAATGAACGTGTTCCCAAACCGACCGATATCTACAAGAGAAACTTCAACAAAATCGTACCTTGGGTTCCAAAACAATTCACTAAACTATTGAGATTTTTGTGAATTGAAAGAACAAAGTTTTAAATCCTAAATGAAGAAGAGAAAATAATTCCGCATTTTTGCAATTTTTGTGTGTCTGAAAAACTCAGGTCTTCTTAAAGAAAAATGACTCATTTAGCATGCTATTTATAAAAATCTACAGCCGGTGATCTCGCTCGAATGAGATCCTTATGTCGCTCGAATGACTTTAAATGTCATTTGAAGTGACATCTCACGACAAATCAAATGATTTTAGAAAAACAGTGTGATGTCGTTTGATAAAACTCTTCAAGCGAACTACAAACAAGGTATCTCGCGAGACATCCTGTCGCTTGAAGGTGTCGTTTGAACGACTTTGTCATGTCATTTGAACGACATTGACATGTCGTTTGAACGACATTGACATGTCATTTGAACGACATCAACGTGAAATATTGTTTCGTTAAAACTCTGCCTCAACACTTCGAAAAAATTCTTTTGACGAAAAATGACGCCTCAGATGTTAAAAATAGTTTAGAAAAATTATCCCAACACTTTAAATGAACCGTTAAGGGACTTAAACACAACCTTACCACAATCTATATCGCAAAGGCTTTTCTGTTAAAGAATGTTGATATTCGGATCCATCTTGATGCATGATTGAGCTTTGAACTTTCTTCGACGGTTGTAGCAGTATACGACGTACTCTAATGTAAATGGACTATGTAAAATATGTCCTTAAACTAGGACCTAGGTATCAACCGATCTATTAAACGGATACGTTTGCTCGAATATCCACTAGAACTTCAACTCCTGAATCACCAGTCTCACAAATATGTCTTGGATCGCAACCCAAGTCGACCGGCTGACCGATCTATAAAAATCTCCTAAAGCCTTGATCACAACCAAATCCAAACCTTTAAATATTGTTATTATGAAATTGTGGAAAATTTTGTTTCAGAAAAATATCCTTAAAAAATTATGATTTTATGCGCAAAAGTGTTTTTCTAAAACATTAAAAGGGGAAGCAAATACTAAGCGTTGTGCTTGGGAGTTTTGGGGTTAAAACTCACAAAAGGGTTCTGTAGAAAACAAAAGGGAAGAGTTGTGTAGAACTCTCTCATGAATCGCTCCTTAAAATAAAAGGAGTACCCTTTTCATAAATCACTAAACAACGAATTAAACAGAGTTGTTAAAACAAAACTTGCTTACCACGAAAAATTCACCACTCAAAGATCCATGATCCGATCCGCTATAGTGGTGGGGAAGCCCATATAGTGGTTCAAATACCCCCACTCTAGCGGTAGAGGGAGGCCGCAATAGCATCTCATTAACTCGTTATAACAGCTTAGACTGCGAGCCAGACCGCTACTGCAGATTACATTATGATGCACTCTCCGACTTTTCTCAGTTTTTTTTAAAACTCATGTAGGTTGGAAACTATTTGAGATATTTCGAAGTGTCATTGAGGTGTGTCGTTAAAAATACATGTAACACATATCGTGTAAAGTACAAAAGATACACGAGAGATATAAAATAAAATAATCAAGACAAGTAGTTAAAAATAAATTGCATGCACAATAAAAGATTACTCGTCCGAAATTTAAAACCTCTCTCCTAAAAAAAATCTCTTCACCCCTTAATCTAAAAACTCTTCCCTCCTCCCCCTTTTCTTTTATCATGAATAGACAAAAAAAAGATAGACACTAAGGGATAAATAAATATATTCTCAAACTGAACTAACATAGCAACACTAATGATATGATCATGCAAGCTTAAAAATGCTAGAAAAGGAATATAAAAAATATATACAAGGAAATATTAATAATATATTAGTACTGCTTCTTATGCGGACTGTCTCGCATTTTAACAGTTCAGACTGAATATGTGTCGTCTGACGGTGAGTCTTAAAAATTATCGCCTAAATTATATGCGCTCTCTCTATCTTTTCTGGCTCACCGCCAGGTGGCACATGTCTGGTTCGCACTGTTAAAATATGGGACAGTCTGCGCAGGAGCAGTATTATGTGTTTGTATATATATATATATATATATATATATATATATATATATATATATATATATATATATATATTTATAATAGTTATGATATAGCATTGAATATAACTGAATATTCATTTAAGCACACAAGATTCAAATTTAAGTATATAAACACAAGCAATAAAAAAAAATGATGAAAACACTAGGGGTTTACTATTGTGAAATAGATATAAAAAATCGAAAGCCCCACACAACCTATCTAACGTGAAAATGGAATGATATCAAAACCCAAATAAATAGATTACCCCACCCGTATTTTATAAGAACTCAAAATTCAAACCATAGTTGAACACATAGAAAAGTCAACCATATTATAAAAATATTAAGTTTGTAAAGGATTCACAACAATTAAGAACTAAAGTTAACATGTGAAAGTTAAGTAAGCCAATTGGGCGATAAAAAAATAAGCTAGACGAAATAAGTGCACACCCATTGGTCTTTAACTTAAATCTCCATAAAATGTTCTCCTTTTAATTTCTTTTTTATTTTATGAGAGTATTCTTTAACATAGATATTTTATTTTTTTATTTTCTCTCATGAGCACATATATAAGTATTTTTCCAAATGGAGCTTTAACGACACTTCGGGAATCACTTCCTATTGCACCTTTTTCATTTTTTTACATTAAGACTCACATGTAATGCTTCTTACATAATTTAAAAAATCTAGCTGAGAAAGTTAGGTGCCCCTAGGTTTTGTAAACAAGAACACCAATTTTAGTTTCTTTACAATTTTAATAAACTTTGCACCTTTAAAAACCAAAGGTATTGTGTGAAACAATTTTATCAATTGTAGTCTTGGCCTAAGCATGATTCTAGGTGAAAATAAGAAAGAGTAAAATAAGAAACCCACAACATGATGATGTAGGAGAAAAACCACATATGGAAAAACCTCGGACGGCCTAGAAACACAAGTCCACTACAATATAGGTAGTTTACAAAACCAATTTAGACTTACTCACTGACTCGTCACCTTCAAGCCTTCACGCGCTTTCTTAATCATTAAAACTTTCTCCTCATTCACTATTGGACATCGTCCAATATTCACATAACACAAGCACGTTCTTACGTCTCGGTATCCCACTGATTTTACATGTCTCGTTACCAGTCCATCTGCCACTTAGTACATTTTTTTTCACGATGTCCACTGCAGGAAACACTCACAGTATATAGAGAAAAACACTTTAAAGAAAAACCGAAAATATCAAAGCGACATATGTATGTATGATTCTTAGATCTCTGAACATGGGTATAAACTAGGGTATTGCTTTTGAATCAAAACAAACACATAAACTTGGAGAGGTTTCTTAACAAGTTTGGGAACTTAAAAGTCTTAGAAAAGTCTGTCTAAAATCTGTTTCTCCGCACTTCTATTTATATGATGTTTGTTAAAAATATATAGGGATTAAAAACCAATTGAAAAATCTTGAATAAAATAAAAATTCATGCGCTCGTTCGAACGAAGTACAACATCTCGTTCGAACACCTATCCAACGACATTCCCAACGATAATTTAGAGTGACCAACGTCTGTTAAAATTGATCTTGTTCTAAGTATCGTTCCAAGATGTTCTAAAGAGGTACTACATCTAATTCACACGAAATACCAAAGTTGTTCTAACGACCTTGCGAAAACATATTTTTCTTCTAAAAAATATGTAAAAAGGATAAAATCATTTATAAACAATTAAAAATAATTTTATAAAAATCCGAACACACAAAACAAAATCAAGGGATCAAACATAAATATGTGTTCATACTTTATTGAGATCCCTTGGATGATGAAGTTGAAACTCGGCTCGAAACATATTGTTGCTTTATCTTTGGCTGCTACAATCTGCAATCACACAACACAGGCTTCAAGGATAACAACTCAAATCCTAACAGCCTATGACTCAAGCAAGTTTTGTCCAAATATGAAATAAATCCAATACATAAAGATTGACTCGATTCAGAAATTTGTCCTTACAAATCTCCCCCTTGGCTATTTCGAGATAAAATTGAAAAAGAAAAACCTACTGGGATTTCAAACTCACTAAGACTCAATTCTCAAGCCCAAAAGGAAAAAAAAATTACAGACACTTGACCCACACAAATTTGTGTAGCTTTGCTCTTGTGTAAGACTTTTTCGTATCGCTGCTAACCTGCACACTTAAACACACCTTCAAACCCAAAGAAAAGTTTACAATATACAAACCGCATATGAAAAAGCATCCCCCTTTGCCTAACCATCTCTACCTAAGAAAGGACGTCTCTTCCTAATATAAAGATCTCCCATACTAAAAGAGTTAGATACCATTTCTCTCCTTTTTTGTTTAGGAATAGACAAAGAATAAGGTACATAATAATAAAACATTTATTCCCAATAAAATCAAATCTCCACCCGAGTGAAGCATGGGAATCATGACGCAAAAATAAATATATCATGTAATGGTGTGAAGCAAGTCATGTAACGATAAACAGTTCGGTAACACAAGTACAAATAATCCAAATACGAACAATTAATATCATTTAAGATGCAATAATTTAAGTATAAGAGACCAAGTTAATCATAACACATGCCAAGTTAAATAAAAATTAAGAATAAGACACACAAGGACAAAATGAAAACGTAAAGACTCAAAACAAAAAACATACCATATATATAATCAAACATTTACCAATGAAGCACAATTGTATATAGGTATAAACGACCACAAAAGACACAAACACATAAGCTTTACACACTTTCATAGTATTAGTGTGTCTAAACATGATGATACGAAGTAAAGGGGAGTGAAATAAAACAAGAGAAAATGGCCCAATCACTCAAATATGTCCTAGTAGATTTATTTGACCGCAATAATTAATCAACATTTGATTAAGCCTCACATGTAAAATAAAGAACTCAAAAGGACAAACAAACACAAAGCACACTTGTCTAGAAATATTGATAATTCTCGAATCAATGGCATCAAAACAATTAAGCTCAACCAGGACTCATTGTACAAACCTATTGATCTTCAACTAAACACCCTAAAAAATATATATCATTTTTCTCACTCCTTTTCTTTTGAAGATAACTAATTTCTTAAGCACCAATGTAAAAAATTTAGCGACGAAATTTTTTCTATTTTATTACCTCTCAATTTTTTTAGGCTTTTACCAACGGTGGCCTTTCACATAGAGGGGAGTTCTCTTTTTGTATCCTTTTCCTATGTGAACTCCTATTTCTCAAAGGGAAATGGGTTTTACATTCACAAACCCCCCCTATGTAACACCCCGCCCGCCCCGGGAGAGCGAACGGAGCGCCACTGTCGATAAACTAAATCAATTCCACAAATTACAAGGTATAGAGCATCTAAAACCCACAATAAAAATAAGAGAATCTACTAATCTGAAATATCTTCAAATTACATACAACCAAAAATCTCTCGAAATAAAACATCTAACTAACTATCTCGAAATAAAATAAATCTCCAATGATCTATACATATAAATAAATACAATCTTCTCATCTTGTATTAAAAATCTTCCCAAAATAATCCTCGCTAAAATCAATCTCCATAGCGCCCCAAAATCCACGCTAACCTGCCACTAAAAGAAAGTATGGGGAAGTACACAATACGACAGGAAAGATGCTCAACAGTAATAAGTTAGCGATGAACAAAGCGCAACAATACGAATACGAATATTCAAATCAAATGCAAATCTCAATAGCATTTTATCAATAAATTCCTCAACAACACATTAACCGGGTCACCAGGCCTCACCCCATCCGCATATGCTTTATCAAGTCATAGCCCTTGGAAGTAGGAATTTTGGCGGGTGCCCAACGTCCGTGCCATATTAAAATCTCATGACAACCTGCTCAACAACAACATGAATAATACCACATGAATCAAAATAATTCTAATAATTATTTTTCCAGATTTCAATGAATTTAACAATTCAAAATATGAGTTCAATTAACAAGAATTCAACGGAATAAGCACTCGTGAGATTAAGGAGCATATTGTGTAAAACCCCATACCTTAAACCACCAAAAAGAACCAAGATGAATCATCACATAGTTCAGCCTCAAAATCTAATCACACCATCACGTTCCTCTCGCAAAAATAATCAAATCTTGTTCTAACCCAAACTCGAGAAAACACCAAATAAGCCTTCTAATCTAAGGTTGAAATCTTGAATAAGTTTGGGGCTATGGTTTGTAGATGAAAGGGACTAATTTTGGAGAGGTCTTCTGGTTGAAAAGTTTGAGAAAAAGTGATTTGAAAATCCAAGCCACGAATTTGTTGATATATAAATGATTAAGAAAAGAGTTCTAATGAGATACAAACACTAAAATTTTTATTCCGGACGATCGGACCGTTGGAATCGCTTGAAATTTTAACATGTTGTAGCGAACGGCGAGAGAGGACTGCTGACAAAAATTCAGCTAGATCGAACGGTCGGATTTCTAAAAATATTAGTTTTTACTAGAGAGTTTTATGTTCCGAGGACTCTTAGAGAGTTTTATGTTTTGAGGACTCTTCTAAATAATAAAAATTCAATTAAAACTTCTTTTTAGTTCCGATTTCAAAATCGTTTGAAATTCTCGCCTTTAAAAATAATAATCAACATATTTTGCCAATAAAAATAATTTTACCAAAAACTTTATTTTCTTCTATATTTTTGAAAATATCCTAAAATTACGCGGGTTGTTACACTTCTCCACTAACAATGGAATTTCGCCCTCGAAATTCGCCGAATACCTAACTCTCAAAAATCAGGCCAACAATCTCCAAAAATAATCTCGTCACCAAAAAATAATTTCCTCACATCTAATCTAGATGCCTAACGCGAAACGATTCTCTAAGAATTTCTATCTCCAAATTCGCGCCACAAAAACGCAATAGACCCAAAACCCAAGACCTGAGGGTTGTCATATACCTAAGCTCTGATACCATTCTGTAACAGCCCGCCCGCCCGGGGAGAGCGAGCGGAGCGCCATTGTCGATAAACTAAATCAATTCCACAAATTACAAGGTATAGAGCATCTAAAACCCACAATAAAAATAAGAGAATCTACTAATCTGAAATATCTTCAAATTACATACAACCAAAAATCTCTCGAAATAAAACATCTAACTAACTATCTCGAAATAAAATAAATCTCCAATGCTCTATACATATAAATAAATACAATCTTCTCATCTTGTATTAAAAATCTTCCCAAAATAATCCTCGCTAAAATCAATCTCCATAGCGCCCCAAAATCCACGCTAACCTGCCACTAAAAGAAAGTATGGGAAAATACACAATACGACAGGAAATATGCTCAACAGTAATAAGTTAGCAATGAACAAAGCGCAACAATACGAATAGTAATATTCAAATCAAATGCAAATCTCAATAGCATTTTATCAATAAATTCCTCAACAACACATTAACCGGGTCACCAGGCCTCACCCCATCCGCATATGCTTTATCAAGTCATAGCCCTTGGAAGCAGGAATTTTGGCGGGTGCCCAACGTATGTGCCATATTAATAAGTCGTCTCCTTCTTTCTTTGGGCCGTCTTCCACCTCAGATGAGGGCCCGAATTCTAAGAGTGGAGGATCCACCGCTCGTCACTGGGGTAAGCGCGTTCATCGTGGTTGAGGGCTTGAGAAGGACAATTAAAGATATTTTTTCTTTCTATCTGCAAAATGTAACCAAGTGAAGCAAAATATATATGAAGAAATAAGCATTTTCTTGTTTGGCATTTTCTTGATTTACTCTTATCCTATATCCGCTTTTAATTTTCTACTGATATTGTTTATTTTATGCAAAGATAGAGATAAGTATAGAATTGGAACGCAAAATGTTTTTTATCAGGGAAAAGATTTTTGTGTAAGAATGAGTAAATGATTTTTTCGAGGGGGATGTTGTTAAAAATAGAGAAAATAGGTGAATTTAAAAAGAATAACCCGGAGGTAATTTTTCAAAATGAGGATATTTTCTCTGGAAATTGATTTTGATAAAAGAGGAAATATGAAATTTTCCAAAATTAAGGGGATGCCGATCGACATACGCCTGAACCTTCGTATCGGCATGGGGGTCAAGTCAAATTATCCCTAGGCTTTCATTGCACATTCCTGTACATCAGAGTACTCCTGTAGGGATAAAAATTAATCGGGTTTTCAGAGTTCTTATCTTTTGCACAGGGTCTTGAGTATAAAAGAAGGGGTACGGGTTGTGCTTTCTCCACAAATACCCACATTTCTCTTATTTCTTCATATTTCTTGTTCTCAATCGGTTTTTCCCATATATGAAGGATTATCTTCTTACCTTGATGGTCTGGAGGCGATGTGCCTATATAATGTGGACTATGATGCTTTCAACCTGCGTTGGATTTCTCTATGGCGTAATCGAGCCATGGACTGAAACCTGCTAGCAGCGGCGGTATAGTTCTGGTACGCTCAGGACCATGTCTTCCTTTTTGTCCTGGAAGAGGTCTGTCCCACCTATAAGGAATTCTCGGCTATGTTGGGGGTTATCCCCAGTGTGGCGGAGACCATGCCCAATTTTTTACCATTCTCTCGGGCATTTCTGGCGGAGTTGCTTTATATCTCTACTTTGGCATCTCAACCAATGGTTACTGGAGGGACTAATTCTCTTCAGGCGATTATGTATTCAGTGCGCTTGAGGGGTTTTGAGGATGCTGTCTTTGTCAGAGCTATAGCCTTAGGTTTTATTTCGAGGCTTCTACTGATGACGAGACACTTGACAGCAGATCCCCAAGTGGTTGCGATAATGGTATGGATGTCTTATGGCCATAATCTTATGGTGGTGGTGTTGGCTAAGACCTTGAACGGTCTGGATGCTTAGAAGAAGGGCCGTTCTGACTTTATGAGGGGGAGCCTAGTAATGTTGTTCATGTGGCTTGCATAGAGGTTTTGTATAGCCACCCCTCATGAGTACCCCTTGGTAGGTGTGTCCAATTTCTTTGTAGCCTTTCTTCAGTTTTGTCCCATATGTAGAGAGTTGGGTTTACTAGTTTGTAGAGCATGGATTTTGATTTGTTCACTGGTCAGTTCCATTGTGGGGAGATTTGCTATCTGTTTTATAGCATTGAGAGTACCGATTTGTGCAGTTGGTGGGACTTCGACAAACTTCCTTTTATTTCTCTCGGAGGTTTCTACGCCAAGTTGGGTGGGAACAAATTGTGCCCCCTCGCATAATGAACTTCTTTTCGATGGAGGATTTGACTGAATCACTGATGATGGTGATGATGATGGACTCTTTGCTGCAGCGTCGTCGACCATCTATCCGTTTATCTCAGTCTGTGGGAGGGGCCTAATATGTGTCTGGGGAATACTTGAAGTGGTTATGGAAGTGGGTAGTAGAAAAAATCATGACAGAAGAGGTCAGTTAAAGGTGGTTCGTTCCCTTCGTCACCATGGAGGATAATGTTGTGGTTTTTTCGAGGCTTGTTAGGGAGTACTACTCTATGGAGCGCATACGAAGTTTTAACTAGGAGTGGGAGAGTTAGGGACCTCTAAGGACCGAGAATGACGATGAAGCGGGGTCATAAGGAAGTTAAAGCAAGGGTCTTCTAAAGCTTGGGTGATTTTTTATGAATCTAGGGTAATTTTGTATGTTTTGTGTTTTGGGGGTTTGGAATAATTTTTGTGTAGCTTGGTAAGGGTTAGGTTTGTATAAAGATGGCTTAGTCAGTGGAAGTGGGTGGTTTGTTTAACTCCCATCACTGATACTTCATGTAACAGCATTATATATCTTAATTAGAAATAAAATATTATTTTAATCATATTTTATTATGCCTCTTGATGACTTTTGCATTTGAATTATCTATATAAATCTCTAAAGCATACATAATCCTTTTATTCATGTAAATGATGGAATGGACCATCATTCTCGTAGGTTAGATAAGAATAACATTTTGCGAAAAGAAGGGGACCATGCCCATGTATAGTGTATGGGATGCCTACGTACCTCTTAGGGTTTTGAAAGTTTTTACAAGTCTCATTTTGAAAAGAAAATGTTTTTTTGAAAGGATCAGGTCCAACGTAGTTCTGGGTAAGGAAAATGAATATTTTTTTATGAATATAAAGGGGATGAGAAGAGTCATAGCGCCCTGAGACTTTGGACTAAGGGTAAAAATTCTTGAAACGGTCCAACTTGACTAGACTTGCCATCTCTTCTCCATCGATAGCGGTGCCTCCTGAGAGAATTTTCTTCACGATGCATGGGACACTCCAATTTGGTTTGAACTTTTCCCTGGGGTCCCAGATGGGTTCTATGATCTCTTTGAGGAAAAGGTCTCCTTTCTAAACACCGCAGCCCTTGACTTTCCAATTAAATGATCGTGCTATTCGACGATGGTACCCTTGTATATGATATAGAGCATTCAACCTCTTTTCATCCAAGAATGATAATTCATCTAAGTGGATCTGATTCCATTCGTCTTGACTAACCTTACTCTCAATCATGATGCGGAGGGGAGGTATTTCTAGCTAAACAAGTAGGACTGCTTTCATGCCGTATACTAGAGAATAAGGGGTAGACCTAGTAGGCATTCTCATTGAAGTGCGGTAGACCCAAAGGGCGTAAGGGATTTTATCGTCACAATCTCTGCAACTCTTACTCATCTTGCTGATTATGATTTTGAGGCTTTTATTGGCGACTTCCATAGAACCATTGGTTTGGGGTCAGTGGGGAGAAGATTTATGTCTGAATTTCGTACTCGTCGACTAGTTCTGTGACCTCAGCTTCGAAGTGGAGCCCATTATCTGATACTAACTCATGGAGAACTCCGTATCGACAAATAATGTTCTTTCTGATAAACTTGGCCACTTTCTTAGCATTCAGCTCTGTGTAGGATATGGCTTCGACCCATTTAGTGAAGTCATCAATGGCAACTAGGATGAATTTATAACCGTTTGATGCTTTGGGAGTAACCTTCCCTATGATGTCAATGCCCCAGGTGGATAACGTCCAGTAAGAGGTCATGTTTTATAGTTCTTGAGGAGGCAAGTGTTGGAGCTTGGCAAACTGTTGGCATTTGAGGCATCTTCGAACATAGGCAGTGCAATCTTGAACCATGGTGTCCAATAGTACCCATGACAGATGATCTTTTTGGCAAGTGTTTGACCATTAATGTGGGGTTCACATTCCCCACTGTGAATCATCTACATCATTTCTTCAACATCATCCCCTGCTATGTAGTGAAAATGGGTTCTATCGAAGTTTTTCTTGAAAAGCAGTTTATCACAGATGATGTATTGGGCTGCCAGTTTACGAAGGGTTGCATGGTAATTCTTATCGGTATCCTGGGGATACTTACCATATTTGAGGAGGCACCAAATGTCATAGTACCATAACCCGACTATATCAGAATCTTCCTCGATGATGAGTTCAATGTGGTAGCAGCGAGTGGCATAGCTTGATTCTGAATCAGGAAAGGGTCCATTGTTATTCCCCTAATCATGTCGACCATAGAGGCCAGGGTAGCGAGGGTGTCAGCTAGGCGATTCTTTGCACGAGATAGGTAGTGGAAGGTCACATATTTGAATTGGGAGGCCAGCTCTTCTAGCTGGGCATGGAAGGGTAGGAGCTTCTCGTCTTTGACTTTCCATTTTTGGAGGATTTGACTGACGATGAGGGAAGAGTCTCGGTAGACATCTACATGCCAGATTCCTTTCTTGAGGGAGATCTTGAGGCCTACGGTGCATGCCTCATACTCATTCATGTTGTTGGTGCAGGGAAACTCTAGCGTGATGGTAAAGGGGGTGTGAGAGTCATCAGGGGCGATCAGGAGTATTCTAATGACGTATTAGTTATTTTTAGTAGTTCTATCAAAAAATATTTTCCATCTAAGGTCATCTAGAGAGGTTTAGAGAATATCGTCACCCAAAATTTTAGAGATCCAAAAATCGGCCCCTTTCATGGGGTAATTAACAAGGTAGTCAGAAATGGCTCTCCCTTTCATAGCTTTCTGCGTGATGTACACAATATTGAATTCGACTAGTAATATCAACCAATGGGCCATTCAGATGGACAAAGCGGGCTTTTCTAGCAGGAACTTGATGGGGTTCACACGGGATACTAGTCTGATGGGGAAGACAAGCATGTAGTGTCGTAACTTCTGCGTGACCCAGACCAGGGCAATAGACGCTTTCTCCAAAGCAGTGTAGTTGACTTCATACTCGGATATTTTTTGACTGGATTGATAAATGGATCTTTTCTTATAGGATTCTTTAATGTATTGGTTAGCAAAGCCCCTGTTGCGGTATCTATTATGATTAAGTACATGAGGAGGAAGACCTGGCTAAAAATGCATAAGCACCGGAGGTCGGGTGAGGTATTGCTTGATTTGATCAAAGGATTTTTGGCAGGCCTCATTCCAGAGTTTAGTTGAGTCCTTTCGGAGAAGTTTGAAAATGGTTTCGTAGATAGAAGTTAGATGGTTGATGAACCCACTGATGTACTGTAGTTTGACTCGGAATCCATGAACTTCCTTCTCCATCTGTGGTGGTGGTATCTCAAGTATGGCTATCAACTTGGTAGGGTCTTCTTCGATTCCCTTCTCACTAACCATAAATCCTAGGAGTTTTCCTTTCATGATGCCGAAAACACATTTCTATAGATTTGGCTGCATCTAGTATTATCGCAGTCGCTCGATGAAATTTCGAAGGGCGTGAATATGACCTTCCCTAGTCTTAGACTTGATGATCATGTCATTTACATAGACTTCGACCTCCTTATGAATTAGGTCATACAGGATGGTTGTGGAAATCCTTTGGTAGGTAGCCCCAACGTTCTTGAGTCTGAATGGCAGGACAGTATATTAAAAAGTTCTCCAGGGGGTGATGAAAGCGGTTTTCTCCTGATAGTTAGGGTTCATTTTGATTTGGTTCTATCTGACGAATCCATCGACAAACGAATTGAGGGCGTGCTAGTTGTGTTGTCCATGATCATGTTAATATTGGGCAATGTGTAATCATGTTTTGGGGATGCTTATTCAAATATCAGTACTCGAAACGCATACAAACTTTTCCTCCCGACTTTGGCACGAGGACGATATTGGTGAGCCATGTGGGATATTCGTTTACGCGAATGAAACCCATGTTAAATTTTTTGACCACTTCTTCTTTGACTTTGAGCGACCATTCAGTACGTAGATTCCTTAGCTTCTGTTTGACTGGCTTATATTCTGGAAATATCGGGATCTCATGCTTACCTATTTTTGGGTTAATGTCGTCATATCATTATAGGACCATGCGAAGACTCTCACGATTTCTTTAAGTAGTTCTTCAAATTGTGCAAGATCATGCTCATCAAGGGTGGGCCCTATCCTAATCTCGCACTAATGGCTACTAGAATCGAGATTAATAACAATATATCATCATCATTAATTTTAAAGCTATTATGTTGTTTGTTATTTTCCTTATTAAGACCAGTTAAGAATTGTTCATTTGCAAAATCATCATCAAAAGTTTGATTAGAATCAAGACAATTAATATAAGGCACAACAAGATATTCAAAATCTTCGTTTATTTCATTTTTGAGAAAAACAGCATTGAGAACCTCATTAAAAGAGGTCTCAATTACATTGATATAAGAAAAAGGAATAACAACATCAGGTGAAGAGTCTTGGATAGGGTAAACATTAGGGTCAAGTGGAATCTGAGCAGGCTGGACACGCACAACATTACATTTGAAAAAAGGCATGTCAGTAGTCATGATCTGAGTGGACGGGTCCGACGATGCGACATCTGAGCGGATCATGCAGAGACTCCAGGTTCAACAAGTCCTCGAAATCACTTTCCTCAGAATCCTCGATAACTGTCACATTTTTTTTGGTGAGAGGTTGCAATTTATGTTGTAGTCTCCGTCCTAAAGGTTAATGTCTTAAAAGAATATTTCCATCCGCAGTTTCATCTTCTTATTGATATGGTCATACTACAGTTCAAGGAATCCACAAAAAGGGAATTCTTCACCCTCCTTGACAAATCTTACATCCAAAGAGTCTCTTGAAAAAGTCTTTTCATCTTCTAAGCCTCTTTTTGGTCTTGGTCGTCGGAGTGCTTTGAGTTCTTCTAGTGAAGGCTAAGAACCCAGGCCACACGAGGGAAAGGCCTCCTTCAGGATTATGGGCTTAAGGATCCCTTGTCTGCATTGCCCTAGCCCTATTTCGGGCATGAAGTGCATATATTTTAACATCTAAATCACATGAGGGTTGTGTTCCGAACAGACCGAGTCTTTAAAATTTTCTCTTACTAGAAAGAGTTGTGTTCTTGATATCTGGCATCTTGAACTTCTCTGGCAGTCCATCTTTGGGATAGGGAGACATATGGATGTAGTCCATGTAGTTCTCGGATATCTTGACTTGGTCAAACTTCTTTGTCAGTAGTTTGAGGTCCTTGACCTTGCTCAATACCTCCTCCTTAGGATCCTTGGGTACTGGCAGGTTAACCCCTAGTTGGGCAAGGTTCTAAATAAGGAGTTGATCTAGTGGTGGTCCACTAGTAGGTGAGGCATGTGAATCATGCTGATACTCTTCTGGAACCTAGACAGGCTCGAGAATCGATTGGAATAAGGAAAGAGAACCTCGGGTTCTTAGAGAATCTGGACCCACTGACACTGCATCCCATGGACCTTGGATGGTTGTTAATCTTGGCACTGATTTAGGCTAAGACAGTCATCAGATCAAGCTGCACATTTAGCACTTAGTCAGTATTCTCCATGAAGAGCTTGTGAAGGTAAATCCCAAATTCGGATGAAGTAGTAGAAAAATCGGTGGAGCTTCGTGGCGGTTTAACGAAAGACCGAATCCAATAGGGAGCTAGGCCAAATATAGGTATGCGGTTGACCTGAGAGGAAAAATGGTTCAAATTTATTTTTGAAGGAAGGAGGGAGAAATTTTTTGGTATTTTGGAAGGAGAAGAAAAATGTTTTTTGGTATTTTTGAAAAGGGAGAAAAAAAGGAGAGGAATCTCAACATGATTATTATTAATGTTATTATTAGTTTTTACTTGTATTAGGTTTGCCTAAATGAAGAAAGAATATTGGACAGGACCCGAGCCTGGGTAAATAGGGTTTGAAAGTATGTAAGACACGGTTTGTCTTATTTCTAGGCTCATGGACCGGTACTCGTTTTGAAAAAATGTGAAATAGTGTGAAAATTCGGGCGATATACTGACTCGAAATTTTTATAAAGTTTCCCATGGTAACCAGCAAACTAAATATGAGTGTCCTAGGTTTGACACCTATATGAGATTTATGCCATTGTTGGGAGTGTGGAAGGGTTCCCCCCTTTGGCATGACTTCCACGATATACCTTTTGCCTATAAGAGCAATCATTCATCAATACGTGTGGATAAGCCATTTGATATACCTGAGTGTACGTGAATTGCCTCACTATATACCTCGTGGGGACAATATATGTGAGAGAGAATTCGATATACTCGACGTATATGAACGGGTTCCTTGCTATATACCTCTCGTCATGAGTTCGATCAAGTGATACGATGAGGGGGGAACCATCCGATATACGTCAAAGGTACGAGGCTAATGGAAGGTAAGAGTCATACCTTTAGACTTACTGCGACATGAAGGACCAACGCCCATCACAAAGTGACGCCCCAGTACGGGACAAAATTTTTGTCAATATTGTCATGCTCTTGGTGATGTAGTGTGCAAAAATGCATGAGTCTTAATTAACATATTATGGAGAAAGAGTATTTTTATATTTTTTTGCATGATGAGTGAAGGGAGTCTTATACTAATGATGGAGCATATACAAGTATTATGACAAGTAAAGCTATCATGGATACTATACTATGCATGGATAATTTTGAGTGAGTAAGTGACATGGGAATATATACAAGTTAGTGTGTGTGGTAGTGAGCCTATACATGGATAAACTTCAAGTGGTGTGTGATATGTGTAAATGATCATGGATATATATACAAGTGTGGAAAATGTAGGTGTGTGCTAGTGAAGCCTAACCATGGATATTCTAAGTGGTGTGCAAAGCATGTAAGTATAAAGTGAAGCTAAGTGTAAGTGTGCGAAGTGTACATGGAGAGTATATACAAGTGCGTGAAGTATATAAATGAGTGGAAAGTGATACATGCATAAAAGATATATATATATATATATATATATATAGAGAGAGAGAGAGAGGAGAAAATAGAGCATACATGTAGGTGCATACGTACACATGTAGAAAAGAATAACACCCATGCAGAAATAGAGTCTAGTCCTCTTAAAATGTCCCCAACAGAGTCACCACTGTGGCCGTCTCAAGGTGGGGTCGAGGGTCTTCTGAGGAGGGTCTTATTCCTCCCCCTTTCTTTCCTTTCCAGTGTGAGCACGGGATTGCGTCCTTTATAGGGGAGCTCGATCATTGTCAATGTGGGTTGATATGTAAAAATAGAGTTGCCAACCTATTTTACTCGCCTCAAGAGAACAGCATCAAGGATAATACTGATGCTTATGAAACCAAGTAGTTTAAGTTTCTGGGGACTAAGTTATGGAATGGAAAGGTATTAGGTACCCATCCCGCCCTTTCTCTCTCATAGGCATGTCTTAATCTTCTCCTATTAAATTTCGTGATGTGTTTGGTTATGTACATAATATAAATGGAGAATGGAATCGCTCAACTCGCGTCCTGGACAAAGGTGGAGTGATGTCATCCTTAGGAGTGTTCCAAAACTAGTAATTCAAAGTATAATCTAAGTCTTGGCCGATTCACAAGTCGTTATACCCGAACGAATGCATATATCGAACAAGATACAAGCCAGAAAATATATAAAATATATTAAGAATATATAATAAGAACAAGATAACAACTATGTATAAGGGAGGACTCGACTCTAGGGATTTACTCAAGATGCCTATGTAGCCCAAGGCGGCATCAAAGTCCACGTAGTTCGAAGACAATATGAGGTGGGGTCTAACCCATAAATCCAATTGGGGACTTTGCCTATATGTGGGTGTGTATAGAAAAAGGTGTTTTAGTTTAAGAAAATGTAATGAGATTAAGGCAATGATGATGATGACGATGAAAATGTGATGAGAATTCCCCATTTGAAATTTACAAGTAAACCCTATTTTTCTTGTTTTTGGGTTTTTAAGAAAATAAAGTATGTGCAAATACTAATAATGAGGGTTTGGAATTAAGGTATGTGATGTAATGAAATAAAACATTAAAGTGAAAATAAAGTGACGAATGCTAAAATAAGAGAATTTAAAGACAAGGGTGGAGAGTTGGACCTCCTTATGAAGATTTAAAGTGGATCTTGATTGTAGATGCACTGACCTCACGATGAGATGATGGTGGTATGAGGAGATGGGTGAGAATTTACTAAACGTAGTATGAAAATGATGGAGGGAATATGGGAAATGGGCTTTTTAAGAGGAGAACGACTCTGAATTCGAGATAATGTTCTTTTAATTGCTGAGAGGGATGTTCAAGGGTGCTTTTCAAAGTGAGGTCATGGCCTCAATTTATGGAGCCAAGAGGTTCCGATCGGTAGGGTCCTTAACCTGCCTATTGGCATAGAACCCCAGACAGGCAGGGTCTTGGGGGTACCATGCGATAGTCTGAGGCATGTTTTTTTGAAAAAATGGTCATAAAATACAAATCGTAAGTCAAAATTGTGCACATGGATGACTATTGGAAAGGGTATTTAAAGAAATTTAAGAATCCATTAAGCCACTCCAGGGTTCAGGAGTTGGCCAAAGTCAAATGGGGCGCGAAAGTGCTCGTTGGACATTAGATCGGAGATTCTCGAAAGAGAATGGATCGTTCGCCCGAACCGTAAGGCCTATTTGTGCACAAAATGTACCATTGGAAACCACAATATGCCATTGGAAACCATTGGAAACCACAATGTACATCCAAAATTGCACTTATAAAACCACAAGGTTTACAACCCTAAATCTCTTTTTGAAAATATCAAACTAAATTCACATTTACAAACTTTAGGAAAATTATGAAATCATCTTTTTTTTTTAATTTTCAAATTCATCATTTAACATAATTTAACGAAAAATACAAATTGCAACAACCAACCACTAAGATTGTCAAGAATAACACCAATCATGTTAAATATCACAAGTCTTATCATCACAAGACCAATAATTACCTCTAGGGTTCTCAGTCGTACAATCACCCTCAATTCTAGGTTTCTCCTAAAAAATAATTAGTACACTCCCATGCTCATAAACATATTTTAATCTCTAAAGAAAAACACTAATTATCACTAGGTTTAGGCAATAATCACAATTACAACATCAAAGGAGAAGAGTAAATGATTCACTTGTCTTAGATATGAATTGCCCAAACTATTTTCTTGAATCATTGATGTCATTCTTTTTATCCAAATCTCTTCCTAAATTACCCTAAATCAGAGCTTCAACACCTAAGAAATTATGGAGGTTTGTGGAAACTAGGGTTTTAGAAGACCCTAGGGTTAAAAATGAGAATAAATAATGTCAATTTTTTTAAGTAGGCTAAGCCTACGTTGACCCAATCATTAGGTCGACGTATCGTGGTCTACTAATTTTGAGAATAAGTAGTGGCCTATGTAGCGACACCTTTAAATTTTAGATTTTTTTTTTACTTGACCCCCACTTTTTAATATGATATTTGACTTAACCTGCACTTTGTTAAACTCTTTGGTAAACCCCCCGCTTGAGGGAGTATCTCAAAATATTGAATAAAAATAGAGGGTTAAGTCCAAGAATTTATTTAACTTTAACCCTCTTTATAATGTCAAATTAGACTTAACCTCCTATGTTGGGGACAAAGTCAAAGGATTATGTAAATGAAGGGTTAAATGAAATTAGACATTAATATTTGAGGGTTAAGTCAAAATGACCGTACATTTTATTAGGGTGAAACATCAACTAAACTAGGCCTCTCAATGGGTCGGGTCTGGACCCGGACCCGATCCATATAATAGGGTCTGAGCATATTTTTTTAGACCGGAGACCCGAAGACCCGAAAACCCGTTTATTAAACGGGTAGGGTCTGGATCTTATACAAGACCCGAACCCGAAGACCCGACCCGAATTGTACATTATTATTTTGAAAAAAAAATAAAAATAATATATATATATATATATATATATACTATAAATTTAATATCTTATCAATATAATATGTAAGTATTATATATAAAAATATATATTTATGTACATAATAAATATAAGTAATATATGTTTTATTTATACTAATAATTTTCTGTAATACATTACAAAATATTTTAATTTAAGATTAAAAAATAAACAAAGGGGATAAAATAAAATAAATATAAAATAAATGTATATATTTGGTCAGATCCGGACCCGAACCCGAGACCCGAAGATCCGAACTGATCCGGGTCTGGATCCAATATTGTAGACCCGACGAAAACTCTGATCCGAACCCCATGAAGACCCGATTCCACAGATCTGGATCTTCCTAAACCTGACCCGGTCCGACCCGTTGACATGCCTAAACCAAACAGCTTTATTCTCTTGTTTAAGTTGCCCGCAACTTACTTACTTTAGGTTCCGTTTGGTTCGTGGTGAAATATTTTTTATTAAGTTAAAAAATAATTCACCTAGGTAAAATATGTGCTTGCTTGGGTATTTAACATGGTAAAATAAAATGAATATGGTGAAAAGTGAGGTGAAACTTTAACCATTTTAAACCATGGGTAAAGTGAATAATTTAAGAGGTGAAAATAATGAAATTTATCTTATTAACAAACTAACCTTTCTTATTTCCACTTACAACTATCACACATTCATTTCTCCCTCTCAATTAACACGATCACTAAATATTCATTTAAATTTTTTTTCAATTTATTTTTTTTAAAAAAATTTAAAAACTAAAAAATAAACAAATAATGGAATAGCAATTCCTACGCCCTCTATGTCTTCCCCCACATCCTTTTCAATATTTAAAAAATAAAAGAACAAAAGACCATCTATGCATATATGATTTGAACATATATAATCTTTTGCCCCAAAATCTATTACTTTAAAAAAAATATATTATGAAAAAAAATAAAAACATAATATTTTGAAAATAAAATTCCTAATATTTAAAAAAATTAAGTTTTAATATTCTGAAAATATTTAAATTATAAAAGTTTATTTTTATTTAAAAAACATTTTGTTATTTATAAAAAAAAACATATTATTTTTTTTATTTAAATGGACGTCGATAAAAAACTGTTTTGTTATTTAACAAGGTTCTAAAAAACACGGGGCGTGATCAAGGCGTGGAGGCCGAGCCTTAAACCTCAGAAGCCTAGGGTGGCCTTAAGCGTAAAAAGGCATGAAAAGGCGTTTAGATTTTTTTAATATATTTTAATATTTTTTAACCATAATAAGTGTATTAAAATACTAAAATTCTACATATCATACAAATATGTCTGAATATTTGCAAATTAAAATACTATTTGACTATTTTGGACAAGATAATGGTCCGGTTTGTAAAAAAATTCTTTAAAAGGCGATATTGTTTCACTAAAGCATTGATGTTTTTAGAACAAAGTGCACCTTAAGGGTTTTACCAAGAATAAGACATAAAAATCTAAAGCGGGGCGTTTCTCCCAAGCGTCAAGCCTAGGGGTGCCTAGGCAGGTTTTTTAGAATACCGTTATTTATTGTAAAAAAATGAACATTCTTTTTACCATTTCTAGTTAAAAACCGTTTCTTTTATTTATTTAAAAAACGGGTTTGTTATTTATTTTTTGTAATACCCCGTATTTTTATCGATATTTATTTAAGGGATTAATTAAATTAAATGTGAATTAATTGGAAATTAATCCGGATATAAATACTAGCAAGATGTGAGTTGATATTTAATTATGATGTTAAAATTATTATTTCCAAGTATGTATGGTAATACTTGAGTATTGTAAAATATTAAAATTGTCACGAGACTGAAATACGATAATTTGGGAAACTTAGTTGGGACGCGCGTGTCAGTCGCGTCAGAAATGAAATTATTTGAATTAAAAAGTGAATTTTATTTTTATCAACCGTATGGTCATTTTGAGTGTGCCAACGAGTCCGGAAGGATCGAAATAGTCAGAAAAAACTAGCCGGGGGTTTAGTTTGGGTACCGGGGCATTTTTGGGCCATACCGGCAACTTAAAAGGGTATTTTGGTAATTTTGAAATTTTGGGGATTAAAGCCTACGAATTTTAGGAGTTAATTATACTCTATTTAGTAACCCACTAAGCCCATTATCAGCATTTGGCAAGTTAGAGGGCTACGGGAGTTATAGGAAGAGTTGGAAGAGGTTCCCAAAAGAAAACCCATAACCACCATCTTCAACCTTAGGAAAATCTGTAGAGAAAAGGGAGAGATCAACCTTCAACCTTCAACATCAAATTCTGAAGAACAATCTAAGGCAAGTGATTTAGTATTTTTAATGCATTGAATATGTCTTCCATGCTTAGTGTAGGAATAATCTCATATTGATCTTTGTGAAGAAAACCTATGAAATTTATTGAAGAAACTTTGAATTTGGGTTAGGATTTGCATATAGTATGATAATGGACTGAGTTAATACTTGAATAGTTGTATATGATGAATTAAAAATGGACTTATGATGAGTAATTAGGCATAAGAAAATTTGGAGTTCATGTTCATAGGGTTTTGGAAAATATTTGAAGATTCATGTTAATCCCATGATAATTTGTAAGATTTGACCCCTTAAATGTGTTGAGGAATGATCTAGGGTGATTAGAAATGTTTTATATATGTTAAAATACAATTTGGATGGTCTTAGGGTGGATTTAGAGGAGAGAAGAATTGAGAAAAACGGAATTGGGATTTTCTGGGTTGAAACTGCCATCTCGTTAGAAGACCTGTCCAGGTCGTTCGAACGACCTCGTTCGAATGAACTTCTAACGAGATGACAATATGACTTCTAAGGATTTGGTACTTCGTTCGAAGCCCTTGGTTCGAACAAACTCGTTCGAACGACCTCGTTCGAACGAGACTTCTAACGAGTTGACAGAATGGCCTTTTTGGCCCAAATTGATTTCTAGTATCCCGTAGACTTATTTAAATGATGAGATAACCTTTCCTTATTAACTAGTGGGTATATTTGGGAGATTGGGGTACATTGAGGAGTAAAACTTAGAATAGTGTCTTAAACCGGATGTCATTTGTGGATTGGGAAGCGAGTAACTAATCACGAAGTGAGAATAATGGATAATTTAAATACATATAAATCGGGGACTTGGGATTTGTATGACACTATGTGTTGGTATAAGAACGAGAAGTATACCACTATTGAAATATTGTAATATCTAAGATGTGTGAATGCTTAGTATATGTAGTTATCTGTGTATAACATACCTACCGTACTTGCTATTGAAAAATATGTTACTAAACTTGTTTATAAAAATAAACTATTTAAGTAACTCCGATCTGTTTTTTTAGGAAACTCTTTTCGAAAAAACCAAACTATTTGAACACAAGATGTGTTTCACAAATCAGTATGCACGAGATCTATTCAAGATTTGAATAACAGGTTTATAAAGTAGTTTAAAAAACTTAAACTCAGCACAACCAAGAATGAGATGAGGAGATGTAGAAAGATTATGTTCACGATGTTTTTTACGTGGTAAAACCTCACCAATTGAGGAAACATCCACGACTCCCTCTACGGAGTAAAATGAAAAATCCACTAAAACAAATATATGAGTTACAAACTATATAACTAACATGCAAACAACTCAGACCTATATAAGTTTAGGAATGTACCCTCTGGTGTCCTTATAACTTCTATGCAGTTCTGATTGTAGATGTAGTTCTCCCAGTTTGTTAACTTCTGATTTGTTCCAGCACTTTACGTCGACTCTTTGTTCACAAGAACTTATTACCAACACTTTTCGTGTTGTAGGGTGAAAGTGTTTGTGGAGGTGCTCTCTAACACATGCATGCACACACACACACTTATTAAGTACAAACAGTCCTAACAAATTACAGTAACACTATATGCTGTGATCTTTTCTTTTTCTTTCTTCTTACAAAACTTTGAACCTTATTTGACCTTTAAATCATTCCCAGAATCCACGGATACCTTGCTAGGAAGACAGACAAGGTCTTAATCAGTCTCAGAATTTAGAAAAGTTTTTCGAGATTGAAAACCTCCAAGTGAGATTCCAAACTAGGTCAAAGGTTTAGTTTTACAAGAACTAGAAACAAAAAGCATTTATTATTGATTTCAAAGTAAGCAAACGTTTTATAGAAAATAATCAACAATATATTTCTCAAGATGAGAAATAAAGAATGAAACTAAGTGTAATGTAAAATGAATAACTAAGATCTGAAATTTCTATGAAATCAGAAAGTAGATCTAAGTAAAAGTTTAAGTTGAAAACAAGATCTAACGAACAAGAGGTTACAGCAACAATTACAAACTCAACTCAAACTCTCAAACACTCAAGAACACTCAGGGTAGTGTTTTGGATATGAAGAAGTTTTGAAGAAGTGTTTGAGTTTGGATGGAAGAGGCTTTGACGAACAAGGTTAGGGTTTCTAACTCTCTCTCTTCTCTCTGTTTTATCTCTTCTCTCTCTTCTCTCTCTATTTCTCAGAAAAATGAAAATGGTAAAAGTCTTCGAAGTCTGAGAATAGGGTTCCCTTTATAGTGTAAAGAGAAGGTTCGAGAGACTGGATCAAAACAAAGGGCCAGGATTAAGTCAAGTTTAATTGACTTAGATCGAAGGGTTCTAAGAACGTGGTGCTTAAACGATACCTGATTGGTTTAAAAGGTTGTACTGGGATTCACCAAGACAACATGCAGATCGTCGATAACCAATGATCCAAGGGCTAAAAACATACGCGTTTATAACTCAGTAAAGAAACACAATCTCAGCCAATCAGATGAAGACTGATGTTGGTCAATAAAAGGATATGAAACGCGCGTCCTAAAGTAATTAAAACCACACCCTAAGGTTTACTCTGCTTTCGGATTCTACCCAAGGTAACATTAGGCCAATATACCCAACAAATTATATTTACAGATTGACCACAAAAACTTAAAAAACAAGTTTTAATTAAGCAAACCTTATTTTAAAAAATGTTTATAAAATCCCAAAAAATTATTAAAATTCAAACTTAGGGATTTAAACACACTTAACATATATACACACATAATTATGCAGTATGATATGCAATAAATAAATTCTACTATGTGTGAGTGTTGGCAATTTGTTCTTGATCACTACAAGATAGAGAGATAAAGTAGCAAACCAATTTTCGAGGTTCTTTGGTTTCTAGGGAGGACATAATTTTATCACAATTTACAAACTAGATGAGCACTTATACAATATAAACTCAAGTGAGTCAAAAGCATAAGGGCTTCAATCTCCCCCTTTGGAAATATGAGGCAAAATCTCCTTTGAGTCATCTTGGACTCGTAGGGTAACATAAAATAAGAACAACTTATTCCTACCAAAATTCTATCTACCCAATACCTAGAAATCAAAAAGTACATAACTCAACTAAGTACATTTGAATACCCTATTACAACTGTTGAGAGTAACTGTACAATAAGAACCTTTAATAAGTCACTAAGATCAAGCTGTTTAGCATATGTAAGAAAATTATAGACTCAAATTTCTCCCCCATTTTGTCTCAAATGGACAAAGGGAAAAACTTGGATAAACAGCAAAGTTATTAGTCAGCATAAACCATACCAATAGATTTACGTAATGAAATGAATCTATTATAATCTAGAGGTTTGGTAAACATATCTGCGAGTTGTAGATCAGTAGGAAGATAATTGATTTCTAATTCCTTAGATTCAACCAATTCGCGTATAAAATGATGTCTTATTTTAATATGCTTTGTTCGCGAGTGTTGAACAGGGTTTTTAGAAATATTAATCGCATTTTGATTATCACAATAGAGATGCAATTGGTTTTCTTGAATACCATAATCACTTAGCATTTGTTTAAGCCACGTTAATTGAGCACAACAGCTGCCAGCGGCTATGTATTCAGATTCAGCTGTTGAGAGTGATGTGCAGTTTTGTTTTTTACTACTCCATCCTACCAAGTTATTACCTATATAATAACATGCTCCTGATGTGCTTTTACTATCATCAGTACACCCAGCCCAGTCAGCATCAGTGTACCCAATTATAGTGCTTGGTGTGTCATTAGTGTACCAAAGTCCTAGATTTAGAGTGCCTTTTACATATTTAATGATACGTTTAACAATATTCAAGTGGCTCTCTTTAGTATTACTTTGATATCGAGCACATACACACACATCATACATAATATCAGGACGCGAGGCAGTAAGATATAGTAAGGTGCCTATCATACTACGATACAGAGTAGGATCTACAGATTTTCCATTTTCATCTTTAAAAAGTTTTAGCGTAGTACTCATGGGCGTTTTAGCATCTTTAGCACTCTCGAGGCCAAATTTCTTTACTATCTCTAAAGCGTACTTAGATTGCGATACAAATAATCCTTCTGAATTTTGTTTGACTTGGAGGCCTAAGAAGAATTGTAGCTCCCCCATAAGGGACATTTGGAATTCCTTATGCATAGTTTCAGAGAAGGATTTGACTTCTGAGGGAGAAGTTGATCCAAATATAATATCGTCAACATAAACTTGAGCAATAGTGATGTGTTTGTCAAAATGTTTGACAAAAAGAGTTTGGTCATTTTCGCCTCTTTTGAAACCTTTATCTAAAAGAAAACTGGAAAGACACTCATACCAAGCTCTAGGAGCTTGTTTAAGGCCATACAAAGCCTTTTTCAGACGAAATACATGATTTGGATATTTAGGGTCAATGAACCCTTTAGTTTGTTCTACATAGGTTTCTTCAGCCAGTATTCCATTAAGGAACGCAGATTTGACATCCATTTGGTACAGTGTAAAATGCATGTGGCAAGCTATAGCAAAAAGCAGACGAACAGATTCTAAACGAGTAACAGGAGCAAACGTCTCGTTAAAATCTATTCCTTCTATTTGAGAGTATCCTTGAGCAACTAATCTAGCTTTATTTCTAATTATTATCCCATTTTCATCAGTCTTATTTTCAACCTTTTTGTGATCAGGACGTGGAACAAGATACCAACCATCGTGAATGACAAATTGTAAAAGTTCTTCTTGCATAGCAGAAATCTAGTGAGAGTCATTCAATGCCTCATTTACATTCTTTGGTTCCACAAGGGAAACAAAACATGCATAATGTGCATAGTTTCTTAGTTGGGATCTTGTACGCACTGGCTCACTAGGGTTACCAACTACGTTATTTATGGGATGATCTTTAGAAACCCAGTTAGGTACCTCAGGTGTCTCAATAGGTAATGAATTATCCATTTCAGAGGTGTCATTTTCTAAAATATTTGTAGACTCTTCCTCAATAGTAGATTCACCAGTCTTGCTTTCTACAGTAGTGTCACTAACAATTACATTTATGGATTCCATCAAGGTTTTAGTGCGAAGATTATACACTCGATAAGCTCTACTGTTAGGCGAATATCCTAGAAATATGGCTTTATCTCCCCGGCTCTCAAATTTGGATAAGTGTTCCCTATCTTTGCATACATAACAAGTACTGCCAAAGGTTCTAAGATATTTGAGATTAGGATTTTTATTGTACCAAAGTTCGTAAGGGTTTTGTTTGGAATTCGTGCTAAGATAGACCCTATTTATAATGTGACACATAGTACGAATAGATTCTACCCAAAAATATTTAGGTAAATTCTTAGCATGTAACATAACACGTGCCATCTCTTGAAGGGTTAAGGGGTCTTAGGAGCACTGAACACGTGTTTATAACCATTATAGTCACAGTATTCTATAATACCAGTGTCTTTGAATTCACCACCTCTGTCACTATGAATTCTATTCACTTGAGTATCCTTCTCATTTTCAATCCTAAGAAGGATTTTTAGGAAGGTTTGAAATGTTTCAGACTTTTGTTTTAAGAAGGCTACCCAAGTAAATCTAGTGAAGTCATCAACCATAACAAGGATGTAACTGTGTACACAGAGACTAACAGTTTTGGAGGGACCCATTAGGTCCATATGGATGAGTTCTAAGGGATTAGAGGTAAGAATATCTTTGACTTTCTTATGAGGTGCCTTAACAATTTTACCTTCCTGATAGGAGCCACAAATAAATTGGGTATGAGTTTGATTTTAGGAACTCCTCTAACTATTTCCTGAGAAGTCAGTCTACTAAGGTTATAGTAATTTATATGACCCATTCTGTTATGCCATATCTCATTGTCATCCATTCTGGAAACATTACAGATTTCAGAATTGTTCATGACAGTGTAGCAATTGTCAGGAGTTCTGAATCCAGTAATTATGCATTCACCTTTCTCAATTAAAATTTTGCAATTGTTCTTTGAAAAGGTAACAGTATGATTTGAGTCACAAAATTGCGATACGCTAAGTAGATTTGCCTTAAGACCTTTGACTAGAAGAACATCTTGAAGAATAGGAAGACCATCTTCTTGGAGAGTTCCCTTGCCTATGATTTGAGATGAAACTCCATCACCAAAAATGACTTTACCACCAGCAAAGCTGGTTTTGTTTAAAAGTTTAGTTTCATCACCAGTCATATGCTTAGAACATCCAGAGTCTAAATACCAACCGGATGATGTGTGTTCAGCTTTTAAAGCAGTAACAACAACATTACACTTCATCTGAGGTAATAGATCATCTTTTCTAACCCAAATTGCCTTAGTTTTCATCTTGCGCTTATTATCTCTCAATTGATAAAATTTGCGAGCTTTGGATTTTTGTTGAAAAATGTTTTGCGCATGATTTTGAATTTTGTGAAAGACTTGAGCATTTGTTTTAGGAAAGTGCTTAGGATTCCTTCTAGGAAATGTTCTTTTAGGTTTGGTCTTTCTCTTTCTATAATTAGAGTTTCTATCTGGCTGTCTAGGAAGTATGTAATTATTGCGGTTCCTTCTAGAATAGTTAAATTTCTGATAGATATGAGGATTATAGACAGGTTTAAGTAGTCTCCTAGCATAGCAACTATCAAAAGAGTGACCATATATGTCGCAGTAGGAGCAATAAAGATTGTTCAGAATTGGAGTCACCTTAGGAAAGTCTCTAAACAAAGGTTTTGAAGAGTTTTGAGGCTGAACTTTATTCCTAGATATGACAGTCTTGTATGCAGACTCACTCTTCATAATAGAGGGGCAGACGTATTTAGCCTTAGGTGAACTTTCATGTTTAGAGCAACTTGATTCCCCAATGTTAAAATTTTGATTTTTTGAATCAAACTCAATTTTTAGAGAATGAAAGTCTGGGCATGTTTCAATAGGTCTTTTGCCTCCTGACACAAACTTGATAGGTTCAAAAGATTTTGTTTGTGTTTTCAAATTGGGGCAAAACCCAATTCCAGTCCGATCATCATAATTGGTTTTTGATTCAACAACAAATTCTTCAAAACATTTTGAATTATTTTCAAATTTTGTAAATTTTTTGAAAAAAGTTATTGTCTTTTCTTTAGTTTGCTCCAATTCTAACAATGTCCCTTTGTATTTTTTGTCCAGAGTTTCATTTGTTTCTTTTAAATTTCTGAGTTTTTCATCAAACATTTTGATTTCGCTTTTATGAGTCAAACATTGGGTAGTATACTCTTCAGCATTTAGTTTAACCATTAGGCTTAGATGTTCTAACTTCTTAGTGAGATCTTTCACAATCTTTTCTAGTCTAGTGCTTTTCTTGAGAGTTTTAGCATAAAGTGTGTGAATGTCAGGGAGGTCTTCATTGTCCGAGTCACTAAGTGTGGTGTGTGGAGTGACCCCTAAAGATTCATTTGTTAAACTCACACACCCATTGACATCGTCATTATCGCTATCCCTTTGACTCACACACCCCGAAGTAGAACATGCAATATTCTCAGTAATCAAAGCATATAAACCAGTATAAACATGACTCTCAATAGCAGGAGTAGAGTTAATAGAAACATTTTCATACACAGGCATAGGCACATCATCATTATATATGATTTTGGCAAAAAAAGACATGCAAGGGTCAAAAACATCAGATGACTCAGGTTCCTCCTTTTCAGAGTCACTTGAATCATCCCATGTTTTGCAAATGTTATCTCTAGTGTGTTTGCTTTGAGTGTTCAAGTTTACTCTACAGTCTTGTGCAATGTGCCCCAGTTTATCACATCTATAGCATTCAGTCTTATTAAGGTCTCTATTAGGTCGAATATGAAAGTCCTTGTGATTTTTGTCATGGTTTTTCTCATGAGGTCTGTGATTAGAGGGAGTTGGATAATTTGAATTGCCTTGTTTATTTGCCACTTTGTTTCTAAACTTAATGATTTTCTTAAACTGTTTTGTAATTAAGGCAATCTGATTGTCCAAACTCTCTATATTGCATTCCTCATCAGAGTCATAAGTGGGGAATATAAGCTCAGGCTTAGTTAACTTAGAAGAGAAGCTCAGATTGGAACTAGTCTATTTCCTATGGGTTTGTGTCAATTGTTTCTTAAATTCTAGTTCCATTTTCACAGTTCTTATTTTACTACTGAGTAATTCAGGAGTGAGATTTTGATCACACATTTCCTCAATAGCATATCTTTTGTTATCAAATTTCTGTGGTAATGATTTTAGAATTTTAGATACAATTTCATGTCTGTCATAAGTCACCCCATTAGCATGCAGTTTGGTTACAATATCAGTCAGGTTCATATAGAAGTCATCAAATGACTCAGTCTCAGACATAATTAAGGAGTTATACTGCTGAATAAGCATTTGAGTTTTAGCAGCCTTAACTCTAGTGTCTCCTTCATGAGCAGTAACCAAGGTGTCCCAAGCTTCCTTAGAAGTGGTACAGGATGAGATTCTTTTGAACTCATGTTCATTTATGGACATAAATATGGCATTCTTTCCTTTGTTATTATTTCGAGAAACTTGTTTCTCTTCTTGAGCGAACTCACTTAATGCTTTCTTAACCCTCTCATTACTTCCTTCGGTGGCTGGTTTTGTAGGAAAAGTGTAACCATTTTCAACAATGTCCCAGACATCATCTCCCAGAGTTCCTTGAATGAAAGCAATCATCCTTACTTTTCAGTAAGCAAAATTGGTTCCATCAAAGATTAGAGGTCTAGTCAAGTTACCAAATCTTTCATTTTTCTCGTCCATATTTGATTTTCAGAAAACAATTTCAGAAACACAGGATCTCTTTTGAAAGCAGTTTACCAAGCTCTGATACCAATTGAAAAATATGTTACTAAAGCCGTTTATAAAAATAAACTATTTAAGTAACTCCGATCTGTTTTTTTAGGAAACTCTTTTCGAAAAAACCAAACTATTTGAACACAAGATGTGTTTAACAAATCAGTATGCACGAGATCTATTCAGGATTTGAATAACAGGTTTATAAAGTAGTTTAAAAAACTTAAACTCAGCATAACCAAGAATGAGATGAGGAGATGTAGAAAGATTATGTTCACGATGTTTTTTACGTGGTAAAACCTCACCAATTGAGGAAAAATCCACGACTCCCTCTACGGAGTAAAATGAAAAATCCACTAAAACAAATATATGAGTTACAAACTATATAACTAACATGCAAACAACCCAGACCTATATAAGTTTAGGAATGTACCCTCTGGTGTCCTTATAACTTCTCTGCAGTTCTGATTGTAGATGTAGTTTTCCCAGTTTGTTAACTTCTGATTTGTTCCAGCACTTTACGTCGACTCTTTGTTCACAAGATCTTATTACCAACACATTTCGTGTTGTAGGGTGAAAGTGTTTGTGGAGGTGCTCTCTAACACATGCATGCACACACACACACACTTATTAAGTACAAACAGTCCTAACAAATTACAGTAACACTATATGCTGTGATCTTTTATTTTTCTTTCTTCTTACAAAACATTGAACCTTATTTGACCTTTAAATCATTCCCAGAATCCACGGATACCTTGCTAGGAAGACATACAAGGTCTTAATCAGTCTCAGAATTTAGAAAAGTTTTTCGAGATTGAAAACCTCCAAGTGAGATTCCAAACTAGGTCAAAGGTTTAGTTTTACAAGAACTAGAAACAAAAAGCATTTATTGTTGATTTCAAAGTAAGCAAACGTTTTATAGAAAATAATCAACAATATATTTCTCAAGATGAGAAATAAAGAATGAAACTAAGTGTAATGTAAAATGAATAACTCAGATCTGAAATTTCTATGAAATCAGAAAGTATATCTAAGTAAAAGTTTAAGTTGAAAACAAGATCTAACGAACAAGAGGTTACAACAACAATTACAAACTCAACTCAAACTCTCAAACACTCAAGAACACTTAGGGTAGTGTTTTGGATATGAAGAAGTTTTGAATAAGTGTTTGAGTTTGGATGGAAGAGGCTTTGACGAACAAGGTTAGGGTTTCTAACTCTCTCTCTTCTCTCTGTTTTCTCTCTTCTCTCTCTTCTCTCTCTATTTCTCAGAAAAATGAAAATGGCAAAAGTCTTCGAAGTCTGAGAATAGGGTTCCTTTTATAGTGTGAAGAGAAGGTTCGAGAGACTGGAGAAAAACCAAGGGCCAGGATTAAGTCAAGTTAAATTGACTTAGATCGAAGGGTTCTAAGAACGCGGTGCTTAAACGATACCTGATTGGTTTAAAAGGTTGTACTGGGATTCACCAAGACAATATGCAGATCGTCGATAACCAATGATCCAAGGGATAAAAACATACGCGTTTATAACTCAGTAAAGAAACACAATCTCAACCAATCAGATGAAGACTGATGTTGGTCAATAAAAGGATATGAAACGCGCGTCCTAAAGTAATTAAAACCACACCCTAAGGTTTATTCCGCTTTCAGATTCTACCCAAGGTAACATTAGGCTAATATACCCAACAAATTATATTTACAGATTGACCACAAAAACTTATAAAACAAGTTTTAATTAAGAAAACCTTATTTTAAAAAATGTTTATAAAATCCCAAAAAATTATTAAAATTAAAACTTAGGGATTTTAACACACTCAACATATATACACACATAATTATGCAGTATGATATGCAATAAATAAATTCTACTGTGTGTGAGTGTTGGCAATTTATTCTTGATCACTACAAGATAGAGAGATGAAGTAGAAAACCAATTTCTGGGGTTCTTTGGTTTCTAGGGAGGACATAATTTTGTCACAATTTCCAAACTAGATGAGCACTTATACAATATAGACTCAAGTGAGTCAAAAGCATAAGGGCTTCAGCTATCATGAGAGGTTGGCGTTCGTTTAGGGCCATCTAATCCTTGTGTGCCTACGGGGGGGATTTAGATTGGTACCTCGAAGACATAGGTCAGAGAAGGTCTTATTGAGAAGTTAATAAGTCTGCTGATCACGGGAGCGTAGGTATGTGCGTGACCCATGTGATGTGAACTATGTTTGCCTCCATTATTTGTGATTGTTGTTAATGAAACGTTTCCTGAGAGATTCGGAATACGTGGTCCTCATGTACGTGATGTACCGGGATTTGATAGCAGAGTATGTGTGCACCGCAGCTTAGCCTCGGGGTGCTAGTATTGTATATTTATGGTGAGAATGATATACTGTTGATTGAAATGAATTGTCGTGAATAATGATGAGTATAAGTAATAACAACGGTTTGTAAAGTGAAAATGTAAGATTTATAATATTGTAATGCTAAAGTGGGAAAACTGTGTAATAAGGTACAATACTCTATAAAATAGAAGATGTGGGTATTTGAGTTGGAGATCACGTAGAAATGTTAGATTTAGCGTTGGACTAGATAGATATGGGAGCAACTAGAATGGGTACGGGTACGATAGGAGTGCACAACTAGTTGAGAGGTGAGGAACTCATGTGAGTGCACACACTATCATGTACTTTATATTCACTGATTAATGATATTAAACACTTGCATATTTTTAAATTATTTTCACATTTGGGCTCTGATCCGTTTGCTTTCAAATTTATTTTTGTAAAAACCTTTTAGGTGCCCAGCCACAAGGATACCATGCATAGGAGTTTTATTCAGGTGACGTGCTGTAGCTGCTGTGGAAGTAACAGGACCTTGACAGTAGACGCCTCCATTTCTGATCTTGACTCCATTACTAGTTTTTATCATTTGTTGGGAATATCGCCCATTCCTTTTAGAAACATCTTACTTATTCAGTTATTTCAGACTTTGGGTTGTAATTAATTTTAGTGATGCAGACTTTATATTTATTTATTTCAGAATTCGGTTTGTTGTGAGGAGTTTTCCTCCAGACTCGTTATTATTGGATGGTTATTCTATTGTGACTATATTGTGTTGGTTATGTTAACTTTTCATAATTCATTTATTGCATGTTAATCGGATTTTATTAAAATGGACAACTCACTTTTTAAATACTAGGTGGTTACTAAAAATAAGAATGTTTTCGACAGTGATGCTATGAACTGAACCAACTTGGCATTTTGTATTAATTTAATAAAGAAGTAGCTACCCGGTATTTAATTAGTCGGGGTGTCACAGGTGGTATCAGAGCATCAGGTTCTAGTGTCCTTAGGATTTGTACGGCTTGTTATGTTTCCGCTGAGCTTTCTTTGATATAGAGCCCTATATTTTAGGATTGTTGTATTCTTTTGTGTATGATTCGCTCTTCAGCTATTTTGAGATAAAAACTGTGAACTTATAAGACTTTAATCTCATTTCAGATGCCTCCACGACGTGCACAGCGAGTTCCTAGGGATGCACCGCCAGAGCCACAGCCTGCACCAGTTCAGGGCACCATGAATGCCGCCGAGGTTGCAGCTATTGTATCCCAAGCGGTAAATGCCGCCCTAGCCGTTGTACAGCAGGCACCACCTCAGGCGTCGGTAGCCACGCCAGTTCAGGATCATGCATTCCCGTCTGCTTGGGAATGCGTCCGTGATGCTTTTCAGAAAGCACACCCTCCGGAGTTTGCAGGTAGCTCCGATGTTATGGTATCCAGTCAGTGGAGGAATGATATTCAGAGGCACTTAAGGATGTACGAGTGCACAGATGTTCAGAAGAAGATACTGGCTACTTTCAAGCTAGTAGGATCTGCATTGCAGTGGTGGGAATCCATTACCACCGCAGAGGAGAGGGACACCCTCACTATACAGGAGTTCTGGGTGCGGTTCGACCGCAAATATTTTCCGTCAGCTGTTCACACGGAGATGAGGAGGAAATTGATGAACCTCAAGCAGGAGGGAAGGACCGTAGCCGAGTATGAGACTGAGTTTACCAATCTCTTGAACATTGTCCCGGATGAGATACCGACTGAGGAGAAGAAGATTCAGAAGTTCACGGATGGATTGACTTGGAGGATCCGTCAACACTTATTGGGGAATCTCTCGTTGGCCACTTATTCTGATGTGGTTAACGCTGCATTACTTCACTGCCAGGATCATCGCTTCCACATGTCTGAGAGCAAGAGATCAGGAGAGTCCAGCCAACAGGGCAGGACCGGGGGAAATGGTGCCAGCGGGGCACAATCTGCTCAGGGACAGCACAGGCAGGGTGACCAGGGTTCCCAACAAGGGGATCATAATAGATTCTGATCAGGAGGTTTTAGGACTGGTCATGGAGGTTTCAGGTAGGGCCATCTGGGTCAGAACGGCCATTAGGGTTAGAACGGTCAGCAGCAGCAGGGCCAGGGAAGGAATGATAACGGCCACCAGGGCCGAGGGCAACAAGGACAGCAAGGGGAAAACTTCCCGGGGAAGTGTTTTGTTTATGGCAAGACTGGCAACAAATGCTAAGATTGTCCTGATAGGGGCAGGGCCCCACAGCAGCAGCAGCAGGGTGCTCGACATGAGCCACAGAGGCCTATGTTTCCCACCGCCCTCCCAGCACCACCATAGATGGCAGCACTACCACCCATTCCAGTGGTCCCAGTCCAGCAGGGACAACTCTAGTATGGGAGAGTGTATCAGCTCCAGCATGCCGCAGCCCCACAGGATCCACCGGCCATTGAGGGTATGTTCTCTATTCAGGGGACTATGGGGAGTATTTTATTTGACACGGGGGCCACACATTATTTCATTGCCATGAGATTTGTACGTACTATTGGGCTATTAGACATCACCGAGAGCACGGTTACTTGTGTAGATTCACCGTTGAGTAGGGGTTCCGTGATTTCCCTTATTTGTAGAGGTGTGGGTATAGAGATCGGGAGGTTTACTTTACCCGCTGATATGTTAGTGTTAGAGATGACTGAGTACGATGCGATTATTGGTATGGATTGGCTAGTTGCGTACCGAGCCATGATTGATTATTTTAGTAGGAGTATTATTTTTGCTATTCCAGGATAGGAGATGTTTCTAGTGGCGATGCCTCGCCCTGAGGGAGGATCGTCCACTCACTTGTACTATATAGAGGAGGAGACCTCTAAGGAAGTGGTGATACCACTCGATGCAATTCCAGTTGTTAGGGAGTTTGCCGACGTATTTCAGGATATACATGGATTACCTCCGAGTAGGGAGATAGATTTTGTGATCGATTTAACGCCGGGCACTCGGCCTATTGCCCGCGCACCTTACTGTATGGCTCCAGTAGAGATGAGAGAGATACGAGATCAGATTGAGAAGTTGTTGGGTCAGGGGTTTATCCAGAGGAGTACTTCGCCGTGGGGGGCCCCTGTGTTGTTCGTAAAGAAGAGGGATGGATCGTTAAGGTTGTGTGTAGATTACCGAGAGTTGAATAAGGTCATGATACAGAATAAGTATCCGTTTCCCTGAATCAATGACTTATTCGACCAGCTGAGAGGAGCTTCTTTCTTCTCAAAGATTGATTTGCGATCAAGATACCATCAGTTGCGTATCAGGGAACAGGAAGTCTCGAAGACTGCTTTCTTAACGAGATACGGTTCCTATGAGTTTCGGGTTATGCCTTTTGGCTTGACCAAAGCTCCAGCCGTGTTTATGGACTTGATCAATAGGGTATTCAGAGAGTTCCTAAACCAGTTCGTCATTGTCTTTATTGATGACATTCTGGTTTACTCCCAGATAGAAGAGGAGCACGCCGATCATCTGAGACAGGTTTTGCAGACGCTACGTCAGAACGAGCTGTATGCAAAGTATGAGAAGTGTGGGTTTTGACTGAAGGAGGTTCAGTTTTTGGGGCATATCATTTCAGACCGGGGGATATCGGTAGATCGGGGGAAGGTATCCGCGGTGAGGGAGTGGGGACAGCCCACGACATCGACTGAGATCCGTAGTTTCTTAGGCCTAGCAGGATACTACAGGAGGTTTATTCGGGGATTCTCAAAGATAGCGGGTCCTTTGACACATTTGACTCGCAAAGGTGTGCCATTTATCTTGAGAGATGCCTGTCAGTTAGCATTCGATGAGTTGAAGGATAAGTTAACCTCAGCACCTGTGTTAGCGTTGCCTATACTGAGAGTTGAGTATCTAGTCTACACCGATGTGTCCTTACAAGGACTCGAAGGTGTGCTGCAGTCGGAGAGTCAAGCCATAGCTTATGCTTCCCGTAAGCTAAAGCCTCACGAGAGGAATTACCCCACCCATGACTTGGAGTTAGCGGAAATTGTATTTGCCCTTCGGATTTGGAGACATTACCTCCTGGGGGAAAAGTTTCGATTATTCACGGACCACACGTCTCTACAGTACATCTTCACGCAGAAGGAGTTGAATATGCGTCAAAGACGGTGGCTTGAGTTTGTTAAGAATTATCAGTTTGATATCCAATATGACCCGGGGAAGGCTAACGTGGTAGCAAACGCGTTGAGCCGTAGGCCAGTAAATGAGGTGGCCGCGGTGTGGAAAGCAAAGTGGAAGGAATTGGGACACTAGGAGGCAGTAGCCCAATCGTTCATGCCTGTGATGACTGTTACACCGCAGATTGTTACGAGAGTGGTAAAGGCCCAGGCAAATGACTCGTTCTTCCAGGAGCAGATAGTTCGATTACTAGCAGAAGGAGCCGAGTCCTATACCGTTAGCTCCGACGGGGGATTACGCTTCAATGGGAGACTGGTCATTCCGGAAGGGGAAGACTTGCGACACGAGGTTATGGCAGAGTCGCACGACTCACGGTTCACGGTACACCCTGGTGGGGATAAGATGTACCAAGACATGAGACGTCAGTATTGGTGGAGCGGGGTGAAAAGAGATATTGCCGTGTTTGTTTCTAAATGCGCCACTTGTCAGCTAGTAAAAGTGGATCATCAGAGACCGGCAGGACTTCTACAGCCATTAGAGGTTTCGACGTGGATATGGGAGAGCATATCCATGGACTTTATCACAGGGTTACCTACGTCACAGAGGGGTCACGACTCCATTTGGGTAATTGTGGACCGTTTGACCAAAGTTGCTCATTTTCTACCCTTAAGGACAGACTACACTACGGGACAATATGCCCAGATTTTTATTGGAGAAATAGTGAGACTTCACGGTGTACCCCTAAATATCGTGTCTGACCGAGACAAGATATTTGTTTCACGGTTTTGGGAGAGTTTCCAAGAGGCCATGGGCACTGAATTGCGGTTGAGTACGGCTTATCACCCGCAGACCGATGGGCAGACCGAGCGTACAAATCAGATGTTGGAGGACATGTTGCGTATGTGCATCATAGATTTTGGGGGTGGATGGGAGAAGTACCTTCCACTGGTGGATTTTGCTTATAATAACTCCTACCAGTTCACCATTGACATGGATCCATTTGAGGCGTTGTATGGAAGACCTTGTCGTTCCCCAGAATGTTGGTTAGAAGTGGGGGACAATAAATTACTTGGGCCAGAGGTAATACATGATACTTCGGCAAGGATAGAATTGATACGGAGTCGCATTCGGGTAGCTCAGGATCGGAAAAAGAGCTATGCTGATGCGAAGAGGTTCTTCAGAGAATTCAAAGTGGGGGACCAGGTTTTACTTAGAGTATCTCCGATAAAAGGGATTATGCATTTTGGGAAGAAGGGGAAACTGGCACCGAGATATGTGGGGCCATTTCCTATCATCGAGCGGATTGGTCTAGTTGCGTATAGACTTGGATTACCGGAGCACTTGCATAGGATTCATGATGTGTTCCATATTTCATCGCTAAGGAAATACCTTAGGGATGATTTGGCCCATAGTCACATTGCTTTGAAGGACATCGATCTCCAGCCCGATAGTTCCTACGAGGAGGGGACGATTGCTATTTTGGACCGAAGCGAGCGGAAACTGCTGTCAAAGATAGTACCGTTGGTACGTATTCAGTGGCAGCACTATAATGCCGAGGAGTCCACATGGGAGCGTGAGGATGAAATGCGCGAACGTTATCCAGAGTTGTTTTTACCAGGTACTTTTTAGTTCCGAGTTTCGGGACGAAATTCTGTTATTAGGGGGAAGTATGTAATACCCCGTATTTTTATCGATATTTATTTAAGGGATTAATTAAATTAAATGTGAATTAATTGAAAATTAATCCGGATATAAATACTAGCAAGATGTGAGTTGGTATTTAATTATGATGTTAAAATTATTATTTCCAAGTATGTATGGTAATACTTGAGTATTGTAAAATATTAAAATTGTCACGAGACTGAAATACGACAATTTGGGAAACTTAGTTGGGACGCGCGTGTCAGTCGCGTCAGAAATGAAATTATTTGAATTAAAAAGTGAATTTTATTTTTATCAACCGTATGGTCATTTCGAGTGCGCCAACGAGTCCGGAAGGGTCGAAATAGTCAGAAAACACTAGCCGGGGGTTTAGTTTGGGTCCCGGGGCATTTTTGGGCCATACCGGCAACTTAAAAGGGTATTTTGGTAATTTTGAAATTTTGGGGATTAAAGCCTACGAATTTTAGGAGTTAATTATACTCTATTTAGTAACCCACTAAGCCCATTATCAGCATTTGGTAAGTTAGAGGGCTACGGGAGTTATAAGAAGAGTTGGAAGAGGTTCCCAAAAGAAAAGCAATAACCACTATCTTCAACCTTGGGAAAATCTGTAGAGAAAAGGGAGAGATCAACCTTCAACCTTCAACATCAAATTCTGAAGAACAATCTAAGGCAAGTGATTTAGAATTTTTAATGCATTGAATATGTCTTCCATGCTTAATGTAGGAATTATCTCATATTGATCTTTGTGAAGAAAACCCATGAAATTTGTTGGAGAAACTTTGAATTTGGGTTAGGATTTGCATGTAGTATGATAATGGACTGAGTTAATACTTGAATAGTTGTATATGATGAATTAAAAACGGACTTATGATGAGTAATTAGGCATAAGAAAATTTGGAGTTCATGTTCATAGGGTTTTGGAAAATATTTGAAGATTCATGTTAATCCCATGATAATTTGTAAGATTTGACCCCTTAAATGTGTTGAGGAATGATCTTAATATGTTGGTCCGCGTCAGCGGTATGTATAGACAGTCCGACTACCTATACATACCGTTGGCGTGGACCAACATATTAGAAAAAATGGTCCGCATCAGCGGTATGTATAGGTGGCCGGACCGGTTATACATACCGCTGCCACGGACCATATTTTTTTAAAATAGTAAAAAGATTATTTTTAAAATAGTACAAAAGAACAGTTTTTAACCAAAAATAAAATTTGTAAACAAAAATTGGACATTTAGATTTTATAAATCTAAGGGCACAATTGTTATTTATTATCCAAAGAGTGTGGGGGAAGACATGGAGGGTGTGGAAATAGCTATTCCCATAAAAAAAATTAAAAAAAAAATTAATTTTAAAAAAATTGAATATTTGTTTGGTGCAAGGTACTAATTTGGAGGATTTCATAGTTGAGAACTGTTTTTTTTAAAATTCTTTTAATTGAGAGTGTTTTTTTTTCAATGATGAAAACTTTTTTTTTAATTGGGAACTATTTTTTTAATTGAGACTGTTTTTTCATTGTTGAGAACTATTTTTTTTAGTTGTGGATTATATTTTTTATAGTTGAGATTTTTTTTAATTGGGATTTTTTTTTTATAATTGGCAGTTTTTTTCATTGTTGAAAACTTTTTTTTTAAATTGGGATTCTTTTCTTTTTTAATTAGGACTGTTTTATTTAATTGGTACTATTTTTTTTTATACTTTTTATCCTTATTTGTCTTGCGTAGCCAAATACGACTAGTTATGTTAGGGGGGAGGGATTGTGCCAAATTTGAATTTGAGGTAAATGAATATTTTGAATGACTATTGACACTTGTGTGATGAAAATCAAATAGTTAAATATAACTATTTTTGTGTGCATTTGAAGTATGAGGGTAATATGGTCATTTTATTTTTTCAACATCTTTATCTTGACCATACAAATAACAAATGGTGAAAAAATTAAAATTTTCACCTAGTGAAAACTCGACCATCCAAACGGAGATGGTGAAAACAAAATCACTAAGTTAATAATTCACTTTTTACTTTTAACACGATGAAAAGTATTTCACCACGAATCAAACGGAACCTTATAACTATTTATTTCAAAGTAGCTTAATCAAGTCGGGTATTGAATTTGATCTTAATCGAGGTATTCTATAAGACAAAATCGCCTTTTTTTATAATTAAAGTCCAAAAATAATTCTTGACAAGGCCTCCAACATAGAAATATAATACGTTAGAATAAAAAGTAGTTTAGGTCACGGGTTACTACCAATGCTTTTTCGTTTTTTTAATTATTTCGTGGTTAGGCGATGGGCCTTACCGTACCACTATAAATATAAGATGGCGGATAAGCATTACTCATCCTATGCTATGATTCATGGAAGAGTCTAAATCCATCACGACGTATGAAGATGTCAAAGATGTTGGGCCATAAATTTTTGAAAAGTAATGCCATAAAGTCCAATATTAGTACTGTTAAATGTTGACGCCGCTCTCAATTTGTCTGATTGAACCTTCATTGGGTCAAGCGAAAGTAGCTCCAACCTCTCTCTAAAAAAAAAAAGAAAATAACAGCCGGCCCTAGAAAACCTTTTCCTCTCCTCTCGGTCCGGCTACCCCTCCCCCCTCTCTCTTCCGGTGAGAGTGGGGGAGGCCCGCAAGGGTCCCTCAAATCCAAAAGGAGGATTAGCAGCTTTTCAAAAAACCCAAATCCGTCTAGTGGGTCTTCCCCGGTTTGGTAAGTTATCGCGATGTCTTCGACTGTGAAAGATCCACTCAAAGAACAGATCGGAATGGTTGCGACAAGAACTACTAATTTGGTGGTAGATCGGAGTTGTGATTTTGATGATAGGTTATTTGGCTATGTTTCTTGTTTTTTTTGTCTATTGTTGTATTTGCAGGCTCCGTTTGGAGTTCTTTCTTTCGTCTCCTTCGTCAGCGTTTTATTCACTTTAGGTATAACTGTCAGGTTTTGGGGGTTTGGGTTCGACTGTCCCAGCGGTTGTTCCTCTCGGGTTGAGACTCTGAAGGTCTTCGTGACTTTTAGGGTTTCTCCCGACTTTACTAAGGTCGGTCTATTTTTAGGCCCCTTAGAGTTTGAGCCTCCCTCCTTGACGCTGGTGTTTTTGACGTGTTTGTCTGACATTATTCCACCGTCTATTTTCCTTTTGCACAGACTTTGTTCGGAGCGGCTCGCCCTTGAGTGCCTTCGGTACCAGTTTCTTGGTTTTGTTGCTGCGATATGTCGTGGTCAGACCCAAAAATCTGTCGGTTGTATTTTAAGTCTTTTGTTAGGCTTTGTCCTAATTTCCCTGTTTGTTCTACGCTATTTTCTCTTCTCTCCCTTCTACTTAACTCGAGCCTATTTGAGTTATGTTGTTCTTCTTTTTTGTTACCCTATGTTACATTAAAGAAATCCCATTTGGGACGATTAAAAAAAAATGTTGACGCCATTGTCTTCACCCGTGTTGGCTGCTAGGCTTGAGCGCCCTCACTACGAAGCCTAACCAAATACAAGGAAATGTAGTTTTGAGATACTGTCACGTTTTTCTTATTTCTTTCTTTTTATGTTTATATTTTCAACACTATTAAAGAAAGCTTTTTTCAAATTTACATGCGAATAACTCACCCCTCCCCTTGATTTCGGAATTTCATCAAGCATAATAAACTTTCATGTTTATTATTGATAATATCATGATACTATGCTTATAATGTTTTATATGTATAGCTAAAAAAAGGTGAGATTGATTTTGTATCATATTTGTGTTTCGCATAGATGTTAATGATTAATATTTTCATTATCGCATAGATGTGATATCGTCAAAATATGATACTCTCTTCATTCCAAATTAAGAATTCATATTTTTATTTTATATATAAATTTAGGATAAACTCAATTTACGATTACAATTAACTCTAATTCATCATCATAGAACTTAGTTCACTCATTATGTCCAAAATAGAACACTGAACCATTAATTTGGAAATACTTAAAAAGAAATAGTGAGCTCTTAAATTGAGATAGAAGAAGTATTATTTATTCTTTCAATATTTTTTCTTATCGAGTGTGTGATAACATGGGAATCACATTTTACATTGAAGGAATAAATAAATCAACAATTGGCTAGTAAGTGATTTTAGAAACCAACCAGCACGTCGAAATTAGTGGCAAAGCCAATATTGAAATTTGTGAGGGGCCACCATTTTTATTGATGTTAAGAAAGTTGAATGCTCAAATTTTACAATAACTATTGATCATATTTGTAGTGTTATGCAATACAAAAACCTACTAAATAATTATGCAGCCCAACTGCCTCCACCTACTCTGCCTCATCCACTCTTTATCACACTCTTACACCTACTCTACCAGATCCACTCTTTATCACAGTCTTACACATGAATCTTAACACACGAACTCCCTCTCTACACACAAACTAACACTTTTGCAGATGCACTTTCCTAAATATTTAAGGAATCACTTTTTCTATAGTTTAGTTCAAATGAAATCATATTGAGAGAAAAATAGAATTTGAATTCTCAAACCATTTTAGACATCGTATTTTGTTTGAAGCCCACATAATTACCATAAATTTATTTCTAAAAACTTCTTACTACATCTATATACGATAATTAATCGATAAGGCAGTTGCAATTCATTTTGCAAATACATTGCATATTTATTATACTTGATCAACAATGAAGAAATTGTCATAAAATCCCATCTCCAATACAACATATTATGTTCATTTAGGATTAGCAATGAACATATGGTTTGCAGCTGAAACCCTGAGTTGGATATTCATAAACAACTTTTTCCTTATGTAAAGTTATCCCGTGTGGTTTTTTTTATTGTTTGAAAGCAGGGTATTTTTTTATCATATTGTTCGATACGATTTTTTTTATTTGCTCTGTTCACTTCTATGCTTTCATTTTGGGATTCAGTTAAAAACAACCATTCAATTTACCCTTTGCTGGCTACTAACAGGTTTTCTATCGTCTTTCCTCCAATGCTTGACATAAAAGGATCCTTTTATTTTGGAGTTTACTGGACTATTTGAAGGTAGAAGATTTTGAAGTTTTAATTGATTTTGTATGTTGCTGTATAACATAGTTCTTAATATTACATAGATTGTAATCTGCATAGCCTTTTTATTGGAAAGAATTTTAGACTATTGTTAGACTTTAGTTTTTTTATACATGTAACTAACATTCCATACTTTTAATATACTTTTAATGTAACTGACATTCCATACATTCCATGCAATATTACACAGGTTTACTGTGTGATGCTTATGTGCTATTGAAGTTTGTAAAGGTCTAATATACTTTTAATATTCTTTTCTAAGTATTTTCCATCGTGTGAAACTCATTCTTACTAATTAATAGTTTGTTGTATACTATTATTACTTGGAGTATAATGTTTTGACACATGATGAGAAAGATAAATAGGCTTTTTCCTTGGTCACTGAATGTACTATTAGCCATTAAGTTAATTCATTGTCATTTAGTTTGAAAGCACTAGCATGTTCATAGTGAAATGAAAAAGAAAGCACTAGCATGTACATAGTGAAATGAAAGCACCTAGCATGCACATAGTTAGACTTTAAAGGTAATCTTAATCTTCATTTCTATTTTAGTATCGAATTGTCCGTATGAGATATGATTTTAATCATTGTTTTGATTTTCTAACATTTTGTTCGGGTGCTTGAATTTGATATTAGAGTCCCTTTTTCTTCGGGTATGGGTGTCCACATTCTTGAAAATTGTTACTTTTCTTTTTTCAAAAAACACCACTTTAATATTGATTATCTCTGTATATTTTTTTCTTATTTATTTTATATTTGGTATGATTGAGTTTCGATACGAGATCCTAATTTTATTTTTTTGTATTTCTTATTTTAATCATTAAAAAAATTTGGTTCATTAATTTCTCCGTGCTCAATAGTCATCAGTAATTTCATCAAATTGATATGGTAATAGTAACTGAGTTAGAATTTGATTTTCTATCATTGTGTTCAGATATTTGAATCCTATTTTCTAACATTCTATTCAAATACTTAAAAACATGATAGAGGATGACATAAAGTTCAAGTACATTCTGTTCAGGTACATGATTACACTCACTCACATTCCTTTTTACTAGAGCCCCAATTATTCTTACTATTGTCTTTACCTTCATAATTGTTTGGAGTAAATGAGTTCCTAATAAATTGTTTTTTCAATATCTAAAAAATCATATAGGTCACTTAGAACACCTTTTGATATCAGGTACAATTCAAACATATTACATCAATTGATTTTTTTTAATTTAGAGGTCCTTTTGATATGGCCTTGGCAAGGATTGTAAGAAATGGTTTAAGACGATTGGGAGATTCTGTTGGATTCCATTTAAGAAGCATTGGGTTGTTCGGTTCGAATTTGAACATGTATGGTTCCTATTTCAAATTTGTGCCACTGTCCTTTACGTAACCACTATGCATCATCGCATAGATTCTATGTAGTAGTTTACTGTTTTACTATTTTAATGAATGTAGCTTTTATTGTTTTACTGCAGCAGCACGTAGCTTTTACTGTTTTAAGCACGCAACAACACGTAGCTTTTACTGTTGTAAGGAACATTTTTAAACTTCTTTTCACATTACTTGGAGTATACACGAATGATTCCTTTTTGATTTTTGAGGATGTTGAAACTAATATCTGATTTCGTTCGATGTAGCAGATTGATAGGGTGTCCAGTGACAAATTCTCCGCGCATGGCTTCCATCTTACCTATACCGCTCCTACCGCCCTCTTTAAGACAAGTTGGCTAGCTCCAAAGACATGTTAGTGAAGTCATCAAAATGAAATTCCATCAAGCGAATTACGTTCAAATATACATTTTTTTTTAGTTTTTTGGTTTGGTGATGTTGATACTATGAGATGTACACTCAAGACACATGTGAACTCTTAAAAAGTGAATAAATGGAAGTTGCATTTCCGTGTTTTACAAATTCCATGGTACTATGTGTATTGTTGGTAATATTATGATATTATGTTTGATGTGAACAAAGAGAACAATGTTGAACTATCAATTTCTCATAGCATGGCTACTTTTTTATTCAATTCTGTTTGGATTCCTGATTCAAATTGTCATTCAATATAAATGATGTATCCTAGGCATGATATATGATGTTTACTACACACACTATATAGGCGTGATACATTAGCATGTCCTAGGCATGGTATACCTTAATAGGTTCGTACAATAGGTTATTTCAAAAATTATTTATCTGTTATGAACTAAATACAATGTATTGTCCTATCAACGACGTAAGCTTTTGAAAATTAACATCATGCCTTCAGGCACGGGCATACCCTAGTGTGTATATATATATAAAGGGCTGTTTGGTTAGCGATTGCAATTTTGTTTCATGTATTTAAATACAGTTTTAATAAGAATTTGCGTTTGGCACACCTATTTTTAACTATTGAATTAAATTATTTATGTGTTATAACCAAGGCTCTAAAAAACGCGGGGCGTGATCGAGGCGTGAAGGCCAACCCTTAAGCCTTAGAAGCCTAGGCGGGCCTTAGGTGTAAAAAGGCGTAAAAAAATGTTTAGGTCTTCTTAATATATTTTAATATTTTTTAATCATAACACAGCTATTAAAATACTAAAATTGTAAATATCATAAAAATATATCTGAATATTTGCAAATTAAAATACTATTTGATTATTTTGGATGCGATAATAGTTAGGTTTGTAAAAAAATTCTTTAAAAGGCAATATCGTTTCACTAAAGTATTGTTGTTTTTAGAAAAAAGTGCGCCTTAAGGGTTTTACCAAGAATAAGGCGTAAAAATCTTAAAGCGGGGTGTTTCTCCCAAGCCTCAAGCTGAGGCGGGTTTTTTAGAACGGTGGTTATAACCAAGTTTTTCAGAAAACAGCAAAAGGGTGTTTTCTAAATTATGTTTTTATTTTTCAACTCAGAGTTATTCATTCTTAATATTCTTATGCATTGATACTTTAATATATAATATGCATGCATAATACATCAATATGTGTATAATTTTAATAAATAAAAAATATATATGTACATATACACAAAATTACATATATGTATATTACATATATTATGTTATGTAATATACTAATATCCATATATTAAATAATAGGGTCAATTACCAAATAGTCCCCGCCATAAATACATATTTTGTAAAAAATACACCGATTTTTAGTCTAACACAATTAGTCCCTTAAACACCCATTTACCTAATATTTTTTTTATTTTTAAAGGTCTGCGATAGAGGCACCCCCTCCCAACCCCCACACACCTCGTCAGAGCTTCGGCAGTTGGGGGGGGGGGGGTGTGGAGAGAGGTGGGTAAATGGGCTTGTGTGTGTCCTTGTTTTGAGTGTTTTTTATGTGGCGAGGGCCTTTTTGGAACAAAATAAAAAAGCTTGGACTAAACATATACTAAAAAATCTTCGAGGGACTATGAGATATATGCTCCTAAATAATATTATCAAACTTGCTCTCACAATAAACGCAATTTTTTTTTACTGAGGCACGTGTTGAACAATTTGTCCTTACAGACGAGATTTGTTCCACACTGGTGCTCCACGAACTCAACAAAAATCATCTACTAAGATACAAAAAATCTCACTTGTAATAGTAGCACTCCAAATTGCAAGCCACTCGTGAACAAGCAATGGAAATCTCTCTTTTTGTATGGACTAAAACGGGACTCGATAAACATATATTTTCTGTCTTAAAACCATTTTAAAAATGAATGACCAAACCAATTATTTACACTAATTGACAGTTAAAAACGGTTGAAAAATATCCCACAGTCACAACTGTTGGGATAAAACTGTAAAAAAGTGAAATATCTGAAAATTTTGGGTACAAAAAATAAATGAAGAAAACCAAAATAATAGACTTAGAAATAAATAAAATGCCCAATAAAATTGCCCCCAAAACTTTATACTTTGCCCAAGCCCCATGACAGAGAGTCGAGCCACGTCAGGAGGGGGGCTGGGGTGGGGGACGCGCATGTGAGCTTAGAAGTCAATTCAATCCCATGTAGGTCCCCCCTCCTTCAAAGAGTTGGGATACCACAAAGGCACCAAGCCTTAGATACAAAATAAGTTATAATACACTACACTCATTTTCACTTTCTTCCTATGTGGGACAAGATCTTTAACAAAACACTTCAACCAAATTTCATGTTCTAAGTGGGTACTTTGAGCTACAATTTGTCATTCATTAATATATAGTTTTACATATATTAGTATACATACTCCTCGTGGAGGAGAGCACATTAACACTTTAAACCTTCTCGAAATATGGGTCCCATATTAAATTGACCCTAAAGTTGATAAAATCTGATTTTTTCAACATAATTAAATACTATAAATTACAACATTAGGCCACATGAATGAAATTGGTTATATCAACATAAAAGACTATACAGACACTGAGAGAGTTATATTGAAAAATTCCTGCATCGGGAGATATGACGTTTGGCATTGAATCTTCCTTAGTGATAGTCTAGTGGATTTACTTACTGAACAGTGAACGCGATGTCTTGAATTATTCAGTGTTACGTGTAAATTAAGTCAAAAGGCTTCACACAAAAAAATTTCGAACAAAGTTGGTTGTTTCGATTGTGTTCATTTTGGCCCTGAACAATTTTGATTTCATGAGTGATTTAGAGAATTTCATCGTTTTGAAGTTCTCAAAGAATGTGAACCCTTCACACTCACATAAGTGACTTTTTATTAAGAGTATCATACTATACTCCACTGTTGTTTTCGAAATATAGGAGTCATTAAAAGCTAAGTTTATCCCTACTTTATAGGTGATACTATTTATCATAGGAATACGTATGAGTTTAAAACTCACTAGTTCTCTTTTTAAAGAGTCTTTAAAGATTTAGTTGTCCCTTTGAACCTAGATTTTGGGATCTCCAGTCAACTAGGTAGGGTTTTCATCAAGACAACTCTCTATTTTATAGGCTTTAAGCCCATTCCCCTCAATAAATTATACACTTGCTCTCTATTCAACCCTTTGGTTAACGGATCCATATATTGTCCTTAGACTTAATATAATAAATGGAAGTAATTACATTAAAGAGAAGTTATTTAACGATATTATGTCTTCGACATATACGTCGAGACCTACCATTATACATATAACTCTGCGCTCTACCAATTTTTGACTCACTATCACAATGTATGAAAATTGTAGGCACATGTTTTGGCCACATTAGAATATCCTCTAAAATGTCCCGAAGCCATTATGCTTCTTTTCCAACTTTATCTAAAACTATAAATTCTAATTCCATAGAGGACCTTGCAATACAAGTTTATTTGAGGATTTCCAAGACACAACAACACTACCAAGTATAAATACATATCCACTTGTGGATTTAGAATCCTTTGAATTAGATATCCAATTAACATCATTGTATCCTTCAAGTATAAATAAATATCTAGTGTAGTGAAATCGGTTATATCTTAGATATCTAAGAACCAATATTATGGTTTTTTAGTGATGATCACTTAGATTACTTGTATACTTACTCAATTTGCTAACTAAGTAAGCAATATATGGCCTAGGGCCATTCACGACATACATTAAATGGCCTATAATACGAGAGTATTCTAATTGAGATATATTATTTTTAGTATTTTTATATAAATAAAGATTTGGGTAAATGGATGTTTTAGGAATGCTATCACTACATTTATCAAATTTATCAATTATCTTCTCAATATAATGAGACGGAGACAAGATAAGTCCATCCGATGTTTTATGAATTTTAATTCATAATATAAATTCCGCAATAGCCATATATTTCATATCAAATTTACTGGACAAGAGTCTCTTAGTAGATTTAATGATATTTTTATTACTTTCAATAATAAACATATCATCTACGTAGAGACAAACAATTACATAACCAATTTTAGTATTTTTAATGTAAACACATTTATCACACTCATTTATTTTGAATCCATTTGACATCATTACATTGTCAAATTTCTCATGCCATTATTTAGGTGCTTGTTTTAATAGATTATGTACTTTTAGGATTTAAAATAATATTGATTATGGATATAGGACAATAAACATTTCGTTTCCATTTTTAGTCCCTATTTTCAAATTAAAGGGACACGTGGTATGCTGTGATTGGTTGACATTTTATGAATATGGGTCCGCGCCAGCGGCTTTATTCAAAAATAGGGACTAAGACTATAAATAAAATGTTTGTTGTCCTATTTCCAAAATACATATTACAATAGGTCCTAAATTTACAAAGCCCCTTGTTTTAATACATAAAGGGATTTAACAATTCTACACTCTTTCTTTTCTTTTACTCGAACTTTAAACCCTTAAAGTTGTTCCATATATATATATATATATATTAATTTAATTCGCCATTTAAGAAGGCTATTTTTACTTTCATTTAAAGTATTTTAAGATTATGTAACGCTGCAATAGTTATTAACATTTGAATAAACGTTATTCTCGTAACTAGTGAGTAAGTATCAAAATAATCCAATCCTTCATTTTGCCAATTACTTAGAGCCACAAGTCTAGCTTTGTATTTTACAGTTGATCTATCAACTTTCAATTTTCTCTTGAATATCTACTTGCATCCAAGAGGTTTAATTCTTGGTGGAAGGTCAACCAATTCCCAAATATGTTTTTTATGATGGATTCAATTTCACTATTGACAACCTCTTTCTCGAAAGGGACTTCTAGAGTTGACATCGCTTCTACTAAGTTACTGGGCTCACTTTTTAACATATAAGTTAGAAAATCTGGACCAAACGAAGGTTCGAGGTCATCATCTTTCTCAATAAATTTATTTTTTACATTATTTTGATGACTACTAGATGTAGTGTCATAAGTTCTTTTATAAGAACTTGAACCAACGACTTTATTATTAGGAAGGATATCTTTAAAGATATATGCATTTCTAGATTCAATAATAGTATTTACATGTAAAAAGTCTTCTAGAGTTGACATTGCTTCTGCTAAGTTACTAGGCTCACTTTTTAATATATAAGTTAGAAAATCTGGACCAAACGAAGGTTAGAGGTCATCGTCTTTCTCAATCAATTCATTTTCTACATTATTTTGATGACTACTAGATGCAGTGTCATAAGTTCTTTTATAAGAACTTGAACCAACCACTTTATTATTAGAAAAGATATCTTCAAAGAAATATGCATTTCTAGATTTAATAATAGTATTTACTTGTAGATCAGGAATCTCGAATTTATATACACGAAATCGATATGCACTACTATTAATTGTATAACAAATGAATGTGAAATCAATCATTTTTGTAACTATTTTAATCCTTTTAGGATTAGTAACCACTACCTTTGCAAGATACCCCCACACTTAAAGGTATTTGTTCCACAATTCGTGCGATGTCTTATGTGTTTTCTTATGAGGAATTTTATTAAGAAGGTAATTTACAGAAAGTAAAGCTTCTCCCCCACAAATTCTAAGGTAAACCCAAACTTATCAACATAACATCCATCATCTCTTTTAGAGTTTAGTTTTTGCATCCCACAATACCATTAGTTTGAGGTGACCAAGGAGCGGTAGATTGATGAATAATTTCGTGTTTTGAACAAAATTGTTCAAAAGGGAATCATATTCACCTCCTCTATCAATCCTTACTACTTTAATCTTTTTACTAAGTTGATTATCAACTTCTATTTTATAATGTTCGAAAACATTTATCGCCTCATCCTCGCTTGTAAGCAAGTACACATAATAATATCTTGGGCAATCATCAATAAAAATAATAAAATACTTTTTTCCACTTCTTGTTTGTACAAATTTTAAATCATATATATCATTATGAATTAACTCAACTTCTTAAATCATATAGTCTTTAAGAAGTACACGGGGAAAGGTGCAAACCCTAAGGAGCATGTGAAGGGATTCATTGAAAGCCTTAGGGCCCATTGCAATGACAAAAAGTTGAGGTTGAGGGAATTTTCCAAGTCCCTGACAGAGAAAGCATACACGTGGTATTCCCACCTGGCCCCAGGCAGCGTGGCGTCCTAGGAGGAATTGCATGTTTCGTTCATACAAAAGTTCTTTTTGGTTGAAGATGAGTTTACACTCATGCATCTAGAACGTGAGAAACATAAGTTGGGTGAAGATGTTGTGGCCTATATTAGGAGGTTTTACGAGCGCTCTCTGGACGTAAGAGAGGAAACACGAGAGGATAAACTTTTGTAAGTTTTTGTAGAAGGGTTGTTGCTCGAATATATTTTCCACTTGATTAATGAAACACGTGAAGGTGCATTTGTAGAATTCTTGAAAGCGGGGAGGAACATCGCCTTGGTGGTCAAGCCCGTATTTCCCCCGCCTGCCTTGTCAAGCTTGCTGCTAAGGCCAATGGCTGCCTCAGGGAGGGGAGTACCCTCGAGGGTCAATTATGCACACGATGGGGGTAAGGGGGAAAGCAGTGGTGGCCGAGGAGGCAGAATAGGTAAAGGCAACAAGAGAATATTTGAAGGCGAGGAAGATCCCCTCGAACTACCTTGCACAATGTAACAAGCCTTGAACTTATATGACCTCGTGGTTCCTCACAAGGTCTGTAGGCCAGTCAACGTCAGCATAATGTAACTTCCCATGGAAGACAAAGAGAAACCTCCTTATTATGCACTTCATAATAGAGTGAATCATTGGACCAAGGTGTGTTTCTCGCTAAGAAGGTTGATTGACCATCACGTAAAGAAAGGAGACATCCAGCTGCCACAATCTAACGTGAATGATAATCTTTTACCACCTCATAGGGCACATATGGCCAACGCTTTTGATGAAGAGGCTGAACAACTGATAAGAGATCGGTGGGTCAAAGAGAATGACTTTAAAGAATTTTTGGAGAAATGTAATTTTGAGCTAAATCAGCTGCAATTGGAGGATGATAAGGAGAAAGAAGATGAACAAGAAAGATAAGAGTATTACCCCATCGAGGGACTAAGTAGGAAGATGGGGGCCTACTCTCTGGAGGTAGTAAATGTAGTGATAGCCTATGATGAGGCTGCATATAGGGATGTATAAGAAGTTTATGATCTAGAGGAGGAACGAACAAACAAACCCATGGATTGAATGCGCGACGGTTGCTCGCTCGCCAAAGTTTGATTGGTTCTTCGATCAGGTTGGGCTCCCCGAGCACTCGTGACTGGAGGTTATGCGAGCCATCTTGGAAATTATAAAGAAGAATACGATGCCACACCTGAAATAGAAAGGGCCTATGGCTAAGATCATAAGAAGGTACCTCTTCGAAGTCACGTTCTCAGAAGCTGACAGACTGATCAGGTACCCCCCACAATAGACCTTTATATGTTACGTCGTCTATGAATGATTGTGTTTTATCTCATGTCCTATTAGATGGGGGACCGTCCATCAACATTATGCCTATTGGGTCCTTTTATGCCACTAGACTATCGGAAATAAGGATAGTGCCCCACTCGTTGGTAATTTCGGGGTATGACAATCAATTGTCCAAATCTATGGGGTATGCCAACGTAGGCATCACATTGGGGAACTACGAGCCATCGTATCAACTTCTAGTTGGCAGGGTATGGATGCACAACCACGGGTTGGTAACCTCTACCTATCATCGATGCGCTGAGGCGAACGTAAAGGGCAAGGAGGTGGTTATCCAAGCATCCAAGAAACCCTTTGTAAAGGAAGAAGATCATATGGTGGACGTTGTCTTTTATATAGATCTGACAGAAGAAGACACGACGGTATCAAGATATACTGAGGGAATAAAGGTCCCGACCACCCGAGAGAGAGTGCTAGCGCCCGCTCGAGCAGTGGTGGCTTACGAAGGAGAGCGTGATTTAGATGCAATATGGTCACTTAACCTATCGAGGCAGATTCGGGAACAAATAACTCCACGCATTGATCTAATCGAGCCCCAAGTCCAAACTCAGAGCGTTTTTAGTAGGCTTACTCGAGAGAGTCGTATGATAATCTCCGAAAGCGCCCCTTTAAAGAAGAGGCCTCTCGACAGTGCAAGAGGGTAGTCTTATATAATGGCAGAATTCCATACAAGTTATAAAGGTGTGAGTGGGCATTTGGAAGTCTAGACGATGAGGCTGACCTAGTTTATGAATGCTTTCTAGTGGACAACGAGGGGCAGCGTTTGGTGATTGATAATTCTGGAGTCTAGGAGTTTGTAAAAGAAATAGAAGAGGAACCTGAGTACATAAAGGACAGACCCAGGCCACAGATCCAGGAGTTGGAGAAAATAGACTTGGCCAAATAAGGTGATGATCTAAATCCTATCTTCATCTCGAAGGACCTAGAAGGGATGCCTCGAGAGGAGTTGATTAAATTACTGCTAGAGTTCAAAGATGTCTTCGTGTGGAAGTACATCGAGATGCCTGGGGTAAACCAGGAGGTGAGCTTCCATAAGTTGAATGTCTTGCCATCAGCCATCCCGGTAAAGTAAGCCACCCGAATGTATAAGGCAGAGTTGGATCTGAAGATCAAAGAGGAAGTTAAAAGACTTCTGACAGAATGCTTCATAGTCCCAATCCAACATCCGATTTGGCTCTCTGGTATTATGCTTGTGGGAAAGAAAGATAAGAATCAGATCAATATTTGAGTGGCTTCAGGGACCTGAATCGAGCATGTCCAAAAGATGAATTCCCACTACCTTCCATAGATAGCTTGATCGATAAAATTGTGGGTCATGCGATGTATAACTTCATGGATGGTTATGTGGGGTGCAACCAGATAAAGATAGATCCGATGGATATGGAGAAGACTGCCTTTCGAACGCCTTTGGGAAATTTCATGTACACAGTTATGCCTTTTGGGGTGAAGAACGTGGGAGCCACTTATCAGAGGAAATGATGGCTATTTTCCATGATCTTTTCTACAAGATCGTGGAATTTTATGTTGATGATCTGGTAATCAAATCCTAGAAGGAGGAGTCCCACTTAGATGACTTGAGAAGAGTGTTCACTCGATGCAGGAAATACAAACTAAAGATGAACCCCCTTAAATGCGCATTCGAAGTGACAAGTGGGAAATTCCTGGGGTTTGTGGTAAACCGAAAAGGGGTTTAGATTGATTTTGACAAGCGTCGGGATATTCTTGATATGCCAAGACCAAAGTCAGCAAGAGAGCTAAAAAGCTTCCTAAGAAAAGTCTCCTACTTGAGGAGGTTTGTTCTAGGACTGGCTGAGGTAACACGCCTAGTGATGGAGTTACTAAGAAAGGGCATGAAGTTCACATGGGAACCGATGCACCAGGATACCATGGACAAGATGAATACACTCCTTACTTCCCCTCAGACGATGATCCCTCGAAGTCTGGTATCCCTTTACGTCTATATCTTACATCAACTGAACGATCTATTGGTGCACTATTGGCCTAGGAGATGGATGGTGTAGAAAAACTTGTTTATTACTTGAGTAGGATCATACATGGGCCATATGATAGATATACTAGTATTGAGAGGCATTGTTTAGCCCTTGTATTTGTAGCACAAAAACTTAGGCACTACTTACTGTCATTCATAGTCCATATTATCACTAGATGTGATCGCATAAAGTTTTTGTTTGCTAGAACTATACTAATAGGCAGGGTATTCCAATGGTTCTTAATCCACTCAGAGTATGATTTCAAGTGCGTAGTCCCTCGAGCTATCAAGAGCCAAGCGTATGCCGATTTGCTTTCCATCTTCCCATCAGGAACATTCGAGCCACCAGTGGAGGAGCTCCCGAGTGACTATCTTTAAGCCAACTTCATAGTAGCCAACCTAGACGAGTGGAGCATGTATTTTAATTGCTCTTCGATTGAAAAGAAAGGGGGGGGGGGTAGGGTCATCCTGAGAAACAATGGCAAAGAGATTCAATTATCCTACAAGATGGAATTTGAATGTTTGAACAACGAACCTGAATATGAAGCGCTAGTATTGGGGCTAATCGAGGCCCTCAGAAGAGGTATCTAAGTCATAATAATAAAAGGGGACTCCAACTTGGTGGTGAAACAAGTGACCGGTGAATTCGCTTTGAGGCAAATGAGTCTGGATCCTTACCGGACGATTATACAACGGTTACTCGGGAAGTTTTAAGTGGTAAAAATAAAAAGACATCCCCGAACAATGAATCAGCATGCCAATGCTTATGCTACCATTGCCCAGAAAATTGACTTTGAGGGGGAGTCAACAGTTGTTTGAATCACGAAGAGGATAAATCCCTTAACTATGTCGGAGATGTTTCCCACAGACGAAAAAAATAATTGGAGAGGGAAAATTAGAAAACAATTGGAAAGTGGTGAAGGCCCACTGAGCCTAGTTGATATGGCACACTACTTTGTTACCAGGGGTAACTTGTATTATAAAAATAAAGGTGGATGGTTATCTAGATATGTAGACCCTGAAGAAACCAAGAAAAGACTGATCGAAGTGCACAAAGACAGCTAAGAGAGCATTGAGATCCCCTTATACAGAAGGATCAAACGTGCAGGGTATTTTTGTCCATCGATGAATCAAGACTCCGTGATGATACAAAGAGATTGTGTGAAATATTGTCTGTTCTACCAGTAAGCAGAATGCAATTTCACCGATCAACCCTAAGAATAGAGGCAGTCATATATGGACATGCTGGTAGATGGAGTAATGCCAACAGACAAATAAGATGCCACAAAGGTGAAAATATGAGCACCCAAGTATTTTGTCCAAGAACGGCAGTTGTATCGACAAGGCTATCATGACAGGCCTCTAAGGTGCATTAGAGGGGAAGAGGCTGAAGACTCGCTTAAGCAAGCCCATGAGTTGGGACACATCGGAGGAGCCAAACTCTACGACCAACTCATGACCTTAGGATATTACTAGCCTATTATAGAGAAAGACTCAGCTTAGTTCATTCAAAAATGCAAAGCTAGTCAACTGTATGGAAATATAATTCGCGCTCCTTCGATAGACTTACATTCTCTCTCTACGCCTTTTCCATTTCACACATGGGCGTTCGATTTAGTAGGTGCAATAAACCCTTCTTCGAGAGGAAAGATTTGGATATTGGTTTCCACTGAATGTTTCATTAAATGGGCAGAGGTTATACCACTCAAAAGAGCCACAACGGGGGTAGTGACTCGATTCGTGAAAGAGTACATCATCTGCCGATTCGGCATCCCGAAGGTGTTTCCATCTGATAATGGCATCCCTTTCGTGAATAGTGAAGTAAACATGCTAACAGATAAGTACTCCATCATCCATCACAAGTCAATAATAGCATACCCGAAGTGCAACGGGTAGGAAAAAGTCACTAACAAGACTTTGGTGAATATTTTGGTAAAAATGTTAGAGGATTTCTCAAGAACTTGGGATGATAAAATCCCCAAAGTACTATAGGAATATCAAAAAATAAAGAGGAAACCGATGGGGTATACTCCATTTTCCTTAGTTTTAGGGGCAGAAGTTGTTCTGCCAGTTGAGCTTGAGGTACCCTTTGCCTGCTACAACTTGCAAAATTCTATGCTCCCTCATAGCCGACACGTGTAACTTGAAGCACTGGAAGAGCATCGGGATAATGTAGCAAGGCACTTCGAGATGTATAGAAAATAGTTGTCCAGATCGTATGACCAAATGGTGAGGTCATGGAAGTTCAAAGAAGGGGACCTAGTTCTAAAAGCATGCATGAGGCACATCAGGGGTTTTTCGTTGCCCAAGTTTGAAGCCAACTAGGAAGGACCCTATATCGTTCGAGCAACTCATGATTCAGGTTATTATGAGATATCGAAAGTGGAAGATAATGTTACCTTCAAGCTAACCAATAAGTGAGTGAAAACCTATAATGTTTAAATGTACGTTTTGACCATACTTCAGTCTATTGCATTATGTTTTGCTAATACTTGTTCGGGAGCATGTCCCTTGTTTAACATAGTGTGAAGTAATGTTTATGTTGAAAATGTTGACCCACTATTCTTTTGTGGTAGCTATTTTCCTTACTTTTGATGGTGTGACTTACATTAATGTAATAGATCAACCGATATTCAAACAAAATAAAAAGGAAGAAACATAAAATGCCATAAATTTTATTTAAATAGAGAAGTGTTGCGATTACATGCCAAAGAAGTCCAAAACAACAAGCTGGGGAACATCCAAAAAAAGGGAAATTAAACAAAGATTACTAGGAGTTATCCATGTTAAAAAGAAGGTTGGCTGAACCAAGCAGACGATGGTGATGCTGAGGAAGAATTTTCTTAAGGATACTTTGGTCGGCCAAATACTTTTGATGAAGATCCATCCTTTTCTGAACATTCTCTAAGTTTTTCTCCTTCTTGAGAAGCACAACCTCTACCCGAATAACAGCTTCACAAGCCTCATGCACCCCCTCCTTAGACATAATTATCTCGGTCTCAAGACTTATAAGCTCCTCCGAAATGGCTACCTGGGAGTGATGAGAATGTTGCAACTGATGGCAAAGAGCAGGTAGGTCAGCCTTCTTGAAGTCATGCAGTGGATTTACCAACCAAGACAACGAGAAACCATCATTGATAAGAACATTAACCTTCCCCAAAAATGACTTAATCATATCAGAACTGAGTGACTCCAGAGTGGTATTGAGGATCTCCTCTAAAATAATAGTGAACCCGAGCAGGCGGTAAGCCATCATCACAGGAATAGGCTGAAGACTGGGAGACGTGAAAGTTGAAGGAAAGCGAGCTAAGAGTTTATCAATCAATTGAAGGCCCCCCCAATCAATATATTGGGGAAATTGACCAAGGTGTGCCTTACAACCACTTCAAGGGCTGCCTCAGGGGGGTGTGCACTGAAAATGCTATCACTCGCGGAAGGGAGTTTAGTGTGCGAAGCACTGTCACTTTCTTTAACCCTAGAAGCAATCACCTCGTGCACTTCACCTACATTAGGCACCATTCATTGAACCTATATGGTGAGAGTCCTGCTTAGAGATATAAATTCAACTAAGGTGCTCGCATGTGCAATTACATGAGCGACATGTTCAACTCCTGGGTCGCGCACCACATGTTGCTCGACTTCTACCAGAAATATAAGAATTTGCCAAGTCAGGAAACAAATATACAAATTTTATTAAAAATATAAATTCTAATACCAATATGACTTTGCCCGCCCGACCCTCGGTTATGGGAGATTTTAAGACCAATATGACTTGGCCCACCTGACCCTCGGTTATGGGAGATTTTAAGACCAATATGACTTGGACCGCCTGACCCTCGGTTATGGGAGATTTTAAGACCAATATGACTTAACCCACCTGACCCTCGGTTATGGGAGATTTTAAGACCAATATGACTTGGCCCGCCTGACCCTCAGTTATGGGAAATTTTATGACTAATATGACTTACCTCGCTTGACCTTCGATTATGGGAGATTTTAAGACCAATACGAATTACCCCTCCTAAACCTCGGTTATGGGAGATTATAAGACCAATATGACTTGGTAAAACTAACAAAGTTTAAATGGAGGAGACACATAGGAGAATAAAGGCATACTTATGGATGCTGGTCATCAGCAAACTGACGAGTACCTATTTGTACTACATCTTCTTCCTCAGTTGAAACTGGTGCCACCGAAAGACATTATTCTTGGGGGGCAATAGCATCCCCCCTACTTCAGTAACCTCCTCCAGTCTTCGTTCTCCCTGGAGCAGCAGCAACTTCGACTCACTCCTGACTGTGGATTGAGGGACCAAAATGTGTAACAAGAACCTGGTCATAAGAGGGGATGGGGACTAACGGAGCAATGGGTTCGGGTAAAGATACATGTGAAGAACAATGGATAGCAAGTTAGAATAAGAAAGAAAAAATTAAAAAGAGCTTAGAACAACAAGAGGAAAATCTTACCATGGATGACAGAACAATAGGAGCAGGGGACTTATGTATAGATGCAACAATACTTGAACCAGAAGCACCTGTCCCAAGACCACCCTGCTCGAGCAAAAAAGCAGGATTGGGCGAATAGCCACTACTGGATTTAGTCAAAATATAAAAAATAACTGCCCCTAGGGGGAAATTTGAGGTTACCTGCAAAGTTTTAGGGGTAGGTATCTCCTTCGATGCAATTTCCTTCGAAGCAGGTAAAACTTCGGTTGACTTTTCCAACAGATGACCTACTTCAACATCATCGCGCGAACTACCTCACGCACCAATCTGAAAAAACAAAAAAGAGAGAAAGTTGGAATAAAGTGGAGTCATCATCACGAGGCAAAAGAAGAAAATCTAGAGACTAAGAAGGAGAATAGCATACATACCTCTTCTTCTTCTTCCAAAATATCCTCCAAAACCTCATAATCTCGAGGAGGTGAAGCTGTCATAGAAGGATAAATCATTCTTCTCAACCTACGTCTGCGAACAAGGACAGACTCTTCCTCCTCTTCTTCTTTTTTTTCCTATTCTTCTTCCTCCTTTTCTCCCTCATCCTCCTCATCGTCATCATTATCATCACCTTTACCAATAGATGCATATCTTTCAGACTGCTCTTCTTCACTCACCTCGCCTGATTTTTCTAACACAAGTTTGACCGGGCTAATCAACTTCCTCTTCTTGCTACCTTCGACAACTGGGGGAACATAAGAAACCCCATGAGAGGCTATCTGGGGTGACATAAAAGCCCTATCATCCTTGGTAAAATTCTCCCAAGTCTTACTAAATTGGTCAAACATCAAGCTCACTTATTGGGTAATCTTGGGATCAAGAGTTTAGATTGGATGGAATTGATGGGTAATTTAAGGATTCTTTTTTAGGGCTTTCCTAGTGTCCCTCACAGCCGCTTTAGTTAAAGCGGCACGAGAAGTGTCACTCCCCTCGCTAGGCCTGGAAGAACTAGGGGCAATGGAAACTTTCTCGACCATAACAGAAGGTTGGGCATCTTTCTTCCTCATCACTATTTCTTGATCTAAGCTCCATAGGGAAAGCAAGGAAGCACATTCTTAACTTTAAAGTCGCATCATGCATTGAACTCTCCAATAGCTTGAGACACATCCTCTTTAGATATAACAATTAATATGTAAAATGATTTAGACTGAGTTTTAGATAAATGGATCTGATTTAAATCACTCTTAATTCCTCACAAACCATTGATCAAGTATAAATCTAGTTTTTTCACTCAATTTGAAAAGAACAAGTGCATTTGATAAAAGAGAAGAAATTAGAATGCTTTTAACCTCGAAAATACTATCTAAGTTGTGGAAAATTAAAAAGAACTCAGATACTTTGAAAGTTGAGGAAAAATACCTATTTATAGAAGATTTTAAAATTTTAGGTTCGTCATGTGCACCGGAGCTAATTGGAACCGTGCCCACGATTTAAGCTAGTGTTTAAGAACAACACTTAAAACGTTCAGCCGTGAGCATGAGGTCAATTTGGAACCGTGCGCACACTTTTAGCCAGTGTTCCAAAATCGGCTAAAAGGTGCAGCGTCGTGCGCATGCATCTAATTTAGGACTGTGAAAATGGATTAAAACATTTTTCATGAAAACCCTAAATAAAAGGACTTTTTGAAAGAAAAATGTACGTATTTTCTAAGAGATACATAACACTTATCAAAGGAAAAAACACTTTTTTAATTTTAAATGCATAGCCAAAGAAGTTCAATCTCCAAATCGTATATAAATGATATATCTTCAAAGTTTATCAACAAAAGTCTTTGTGATGTAGATATACCATGTAGATCTTCATTGCCCAATATTTATGAAATCTAATGAACGAGCCTCACTCTCTACATAACATCTATAATGATTCAATAATTGTGGTTGAAATAACACACGACTCAAAATCTTTGACACATAATTTAGCCAACTAATACAAAACATAATTGGTTACATTTTAAATGCTTAATTTAATAACATCATAAATGGTCATAAATCTTTTAGATTGTACACTACTAGTGAACTCGTGAAAAATCTTCTTAGGTTTATAGATTTATTAAGATCATACACGCGCTTAAATATCTTATACTATATACCAATGATGAAGTTGTTATAAATAATTTTAGGACCATGATAAAGCATCCATGCGACAGGCCTTGAGAGGGAGAATACTTTTTATTGATAACATAATTTTTATACTCATTAAATATCAGTAAAGAGAGAGATCAAGAAGAACAATACGAACCAAAGTAATTTGTATACATCAAAGTTTAAGATAAAATAAATAGACGATATGCTTGCGGTAAGATAATATTGTCCCTAAAAGGAACTTCAAGAAGGTCATAAATCACCACTGGAGATCGAAATGTGGAAATTATTTTCCTAAAATAGATATTAACAATGGACTTCTACTAAGACACATATAAGGATCTTCAAATGTGATGGAACTGTACATATCGAAGCCAAATATCCTAAACTGATAAATACAAAATAAGAGAAAGAAAATTATAAAAAAGAGGACGAAAAGGCATTAAAAGAAACTAGGAAAAATTCAGAAGTTATTAAACTAAGTGATTCAAAAGTTGCAAATCTTTGACTTATGATCAAAGAAGATGAGGTACATTAACTTTTTCTATCTTATAGTGATGAAAAACTACAACAAATCTGTCGAATTGTCACGGTCATTGACCTTGACAACTTCATCTTGTCAAGGACAATGACCGTGACAATTCTGGGCGAGACAACTTTTTTTTATCACGGTCATGTCACGGTCATTGATCGTGAAAAGTTCGTTAGAATTGTCACGGTCCCTGACCGCAACAAGATTTGTCACAGCCAAGGACCATGACAAGCCCGTGACATTCTTTAAAAAATTGTCACGGTCATTGACCGTGACAAGTTCGTGATAAGTTTCTTTGTCAAGGACTTGTCACGGTCAATGATCGTGATAATTCTGGGCAGAATTGAAAAAAATTCAGTTGGGCAGTATGGCCACTGCCACTGCCCAACAGTATATTTATACATATTATAGCAACGTTGTACCTGTTCAAACATCATATATCCAAATAAAATAGAGATAATGCAAATATACATTCAAAATAGAGAGAATATGCATCACCATATAATCCAAATATAATTCAAATGTAATAATTTAAAAACATTCAATTCAAACTTAAATCAATGTCACTAAATGTCTGGGGTATGGTTAATCCTGAGGAGGTGAGTAGGCCACATGATAAATGAATCAACACATCCACTAATATATGCCGTGCCGCATTGTTCGCGTAACCACAATTGGGAGTTCTCCTTCCCGGGCATCACATGTGTGACGAGCATCCTGGACTCGATGTCTTGAAGCTGACGTCCATGAACTAGTGCACCCTGGACGATATTCGGGTCCCTCAACCCCCGCCCTATATGCTGGCCATTAAATATGTCCAGTATAAACATGCTCGGTCAACCAAGTGTCGACATCGGTCTGTTGAAGGGATCCAAATAGGGAAGTGGATCATCAAAGTCTACACATCTCGGTGATGAAGCAGCGAGGTCCACATCCTCATCCTAGTCCTCTAACACCTCCTCCTCCTGCACCTCCTCCCGCACCGTCTTCTTCTTCCCTTTACCGTTATGATTTCCTCCCAATGAATTCTTCATGAATGAGTACATATCCTGGACCGTCGCCTCCAAATGGTACAACTTCGCGTGACGTGAATCCATCGTTCGAGTCAACCCGGTATCGCTCGTCTCCAATCTGATGATCCTAGATTTGGCCACCCGTGAGATCAACCCCCTTGTTCTCCCCTTGCGATCAGAGCCAAGCACTTGGCTGAGTGCGTTTGTGGACAAAGATGTCTTGTCGGCTTTAGACTGCGACTCATGCGCTTCCTTAAGCTTTACCTGAAACGACGAAAAGCACATGATTAGTAAAACAAGTAAATTAAAAAATTACAACATAATTAACAAAAAGTAAACTGTCGGATTACTTACAATCTTGGTCGCGATGCTTGGGGGCACCTCCTTGTCCTTCCCCTTTTTCATCCGAAGAGCCACATAAGTATCGAGCTTATGTGGCCTACCCCTAGGGCCACTCCCTGTCCCCTGAAATAAAATAAAGTAAAATTAGTATTAGCCCCGCAAAGTAAAATAATGCAGAATAATATATTTTATATAGTTATAGAAAAATTAAATCTTACCATCATCCTATGCTCCACCTCGGTGTAAGACGTCTGGCCGGAGTAGTGCACGTCCGTCTTTTTTTCCCGATTTTCCCTTCCCGATTGCGAGATGCCAATTGTCGCTACTCGATCTCATTGTCAATGAACCTTTGCCATTGTGCCAATGAGATCGGCTCCTTTAGCGGGACGGATTCACACCTTTGGATAATGGACTCTCGTGTCTTCCCAAAGTCCCGGGTCCACATATTTTTCTTCCACGTCTTGTGTTGCTCCCTCAACTGCTCCAAGACAGAATCGCGTAGCTTTGGATCCAGGTTGAATTGTTCCTATCCAACAAATACAATGTTAGTGGCAAATAAATATAAATATAAATATAAAATGAAATTGAAATTGAAATTGAAATATTCATATAAATATAAATATAAATATATTACCTGTAGTGCCACCCCAACAACTAACTTGAGCTCATATGGAACCTCCTTCCAACTAATATACCCCGAGCCGATGATCGTCTTTACCAGCTCAAGGGATCTCACTAATAGCCCCGACTTATTCTCGATGGGCATCCCCAATTTGCCATATTTGGGGATACTAAGGGCTGAGGAGCCCTCGTCGCCTCCGCTACCACCGAGCCCAGACGACATCATCATAACCAGCATTATCATCCTCGCCTTAATACCTGAAGGAGACATTTGCTATAAAAAAATGTTATTAGTACATATCAAAATGAATTAAAAGAAGACATGCAAATATGTACAATTACAACAAATAAAAATGAATTGTTACTGTTAAACACCTCAATTCTGAATTCCAAAACAACAGCATCTTGCTCATAATATGTACAAGAGTGAAACATCTTCACCCCCACCCCTACTGTACACACACACGCACACTACACAAGAGTGAAAATGATAAAGTGCAAGTCAATTAAAAGCATTAAAAATGGATGTTTCGGTACAAATTGGAATATTTATTACAAATTAAAAAATTATTTGAAATTCGGGTTATCATAAAAAATGGATTGATATTCGGTAGGAGCAGCCAAGCCATCCACACTACTATTTACATGCTTTGGCGCATGTTAGACAATTTACCACGGCTCGTTGTTGATATACTCTGAGTAAAACACTTGGTTAACCTTTTAAAATGCACAAACAAACGGCTCATTGCTCACATGGTCGTTGCTCTTCAACTTGGACAAGTCAACCATGATCAAATTGGTGACATGATCAACTTTACAAGCATTTTTATCCTCAACTCTTACCCTGTTGCAGTAAAATACAATCTCTTTGAAGCTTATATAATCGAATTCAAATATATTTCGAATTACACCATAGTAAGTCATTTCAACTTCAACGAGGTTTTTATCTTTTGCGCTCACTCGAAAGAAAGTAAGAGCCTTGTATGAAATATCCGAATTCTGTATATTTGTACTTTCCCCGTACACTTTAGCGTCGAAAATGTAACCGTTCAATCGATACTTTTTGTACTCTTGTGCCACGAACAAGGGTCCTGTGGCTAGACGAGCAAGCCTTGATGTGGCATCACCCGTCTTTAAGAGCTGAGAATATAGATAAATTAATTATATTAGTGGTAAAATTTGAGTGTATGTAACGTTATATAACGGTCATTTTCATTATAATTACCTCTTGTGTCAACCACAACCTAAATTCGCTGTCTGATTGTACCATTGTTTTTCGTCTTTTATTGTTCTCACAGGCTTCATATTTTATGCATATTACAAAATTAATCATGTATAAAATAATCTAAAATAATGATAAACATTATAATAATCGAAACTTACTTTTTCTATTCTTCGACATCTTCATGTGTGTCAAATAGATAACGAGCTACTTGTTCATGTTGCAAACTCGTTAATTTCACTCATTTTCCCATCACATGACCACCATCATCGACGAACTCATCAGTGTCATCAACGCTAGTCAAGTCAGGCATATATTCCCGAGTATATATTGATGACTCCACGGTGATGTATTCCTCTGCAATTGATCTTGCAATGTATCGCGTTTTCTTGACGTAATCTTTAAAAACTTTCATCAATCTTTCAAACGGATACATCCACCGATATCTAACTGGACCACAAAGAAGTGCCTCGTCGCATAGGTGTACCAACAAATGAACACTTATGTCAAAGAATGCTGGGGGAAAGTACTTCTCCAATACACAAATCTCTTCGATCACCGCCAATTTTGTGGCCACTATGTGTTCTCGATTGACTACCTTCTCACACAAGAGTGAGAAGGTAATACTAATTTTCATAATAGCGCTCCGTAAATCCTTGTACTTGGAGAAACAGTACTTAAACAATAGAGGAACCAATTGCATAATCACATACCAATCGTGGGACTTACACTTATGTAAATCATGAGTAGTATAATTCATAATCCTTTGCAAATTGGACGAAAAAGTAGATGGGCCCTTCAAATTATATATTGTGTCTAAAAGCACCTTCCTTTCCCCACTCATCAAAGTAAATGCACCAGGGGGAATTATTGCCCTTCCCCTACTATCTTCTTTCAACTATAGTTATGGCTTAAGTTTCAATAATTTAAGGTCTTTTCGTGCATTTTCCCCATCCTTCGAATGACTCCCCCCAAGGTAAGTGCCCATAATATTTTCAGTGAAGTTCTTCTCTGCATACATCACATCTAATACATGGCGCACCGGGTTATTCTTCCAATAAGGCAAGTCAAATAAAATTGACCTCCTAGACCATGCCTTTCTTATCTCAATTTCATTCCCAGTTGGGGTCTTTTTATGCTTGACGTTCTTAAATTTGGGATTCTTACCTGGCATATTAGGGACACATTCAAAAGATTTACTTTCAATTTATGAAATCGAAAGTTGTCTCGGCGGTAGCCTATGTTCAACCCCGCCCAATAAAAAATTAGAACATTTCTTAAATTTGAAACTATGAGCCGGGGGTAAAAATCTCCTATGGTAATGGTATACATTTTTTGAGATAAAGGATAGACGAAGAGATCCAGTCTCCTCTCCACAAATAGGATATTCCAAATAACCATATACTACACAACCGAATAATGTCCCATAAGCTGGAAAATCATGAATTGCCCACATCAACATAGCTTTCAGTGTAAACTCTTCTTTTCTAAAAGAGTCAAATGATTTCACACCCTCTTCCCAAAACTCATTTAATTTTTCTACCAAAGGAGCCAGGTAGACGTCGATGACATCACTTAGTGCCTTTGGCCCAGGTATCAACAAAGCCATCATCAAAAATTCAGGTCTCATACACTGTGAATGAGGGAGGTTGAGTGGGGCTAGGATCACTGGCCATACACTCTGATTGGTGCTTAGATTTCCAAATGGATTGAAATCATCTGTTGATATAGCCAAACGAATGTTGCATTGTTCTCGAGCCAAATCGGGATACTCATAATTCATACTCCTCCAGGAAGTAGAATCAATAGGATGACACATGATATTACCCCCTAATTCTTCCCTAGCATGCCAAGTCATTGCCTCTGCTATCCATGGTACTGTGAAAAATTGCTTTAATCTAGGCCTAACGGGAAAATATTTCAATACTTTTTGAGGCACTTTTGAGTTTGTGCCTTCCTTACTAGTAGATTGGACATATCTAGGTTCATTGCATACCGGACAATGATCGAGATTTTCATACTCCTTCCAGTATAGTATGCAGCCATACACACAAGCATGAATCGATGTATACTTTATTCCCAAACCTTTGAAACTGTTCTTCATAACAGGATAGGAATTTGGAAGTGTATTCTCCTTGGGTAATAAGCCCTTCACCCATTTCAGAATTCATGTCACGCTATTGCCAGAAAAACCGTACCGCGTCTTCAAACTGTGCAAACCAAACATGGCATGTAAAGTTTTTTGATCTTTCTCACAGCCAGAGTATAACGGTTGGGTCGCCTTAAATTTTAAACTTTGGTAGTCATCGTCAAGTTTTATCGTGATATCTTCACAAGTACTTGAACCTTCTACGTCATCAGTAAACTCATTCTCCTCTTCTTCATAAACTCTGTACGCATCATCAACTAAATCCTCTAAAATATTATGATCTATCTCATCCCCTTCTACATCTATCCTACTTGTTGATGGTTGTTGTGAAGGTTGGTCGGGTACAAAAGGAACTTTCAATTCATCGTGAAAACTCCAAAATTGATAACTATCTTGCATACCCGATCTTAACAAATGTAGTTCAACTGTTTTCCACTCAAACACCTTGACATTCTTACACCTAGCACACGGACACGAAAACTCTTCATCATTATGACATCTCTTTGCATATTCCACAAATTCATTAGCACCTCTGCGAAACACATCCCCTATTCTATTTGTATCACCCATCCACTCTTTCTATTTCGGATATCCCATCACAGTTACCACAACTAATCAACTATTAAAGGTACGAAGCGTATATTCATGGATTATTATAAACAAAACTTAGATTTATAGTATGTTTCATTTAATTATGTCTTATTTATATTCAAATTCAATTTATAATAGAAATTTCTATTTCCTCCATCTCCTCTAAAAGGTGAGTGGTCCTATCCCATTCAAGACCTCATTTTTCTGTAATATACTTAACAACTCTTGCACATTGTTGCAATTTGAAAAAAATTCGACAGCATATCCCCGTAGTTCTCCAAGTACACGACGTAGATTGTCAAGTGTGAGTGTTATTTCAATTGATCAATTGAAATAACAGTCACACTTGTTAATCTAGTATGTACCCAGAGAACATTAGGATACGACTGCAGAACTTCCTCCAAAAGTAACAACTTTAAGCCACTAAGAATATTATACAGAAATTATGTAGTCCCAAACTGTCCAAACGGGACAATTTGAGAGATCTCATTACAGGGGTAATGACTCTCGAACGGGTCTAAGGGATATTGAATGCGTACGCATAAGAACTAGAAGGCTAGTATCTATGCGCACTATATGTAATTTCAAGTATGTTTCATTTAATTATCATACTATATATATTTTTCCATATACAAAGTAATTTTAAAAAAAAGTTGAAAAATTCCACCCCCATATGGACAATAATCCAGTGGTCATGCCACTTTTAAAATTAACCAACCCAACATCGATCCACTATAATCCAACAACAATGTCAACAACAAATGTGCATCCCGTACTCCTTCTAATTCATCTACTCAATTAATTATTTTCATCAATTAAACTAACAATTAAAGTATACAATTATTAATTTACTAATTTACAATGAGGGGCAATCCTACTTTCATAATTAATCATATATTAATTTACTAATTTACAATGAGGGATAATCAATCAATTCATTTACAAGGGACATTAAGCACAAACACGCACACTACACACACATATACACACGTATACCCCCCTCCCCACCCACCACACACATGCACACGCACACGCACACGCACACACACCACACCACACACACACACAAAAACAACCTCCCCCCACCCTGCCCCACCCCCTACCCCCACCCTGCCCCATACCACTCCCCACCCCCACCTTACCCCCCACACACCACACATGCGCACACACACACACACATGCACACACACACACACATGCACACACACACACACTCTCACAACCCCCCACCCTGCCCCACCCCCTCCCCACCAACCACCCACGCACACACACACATTCACACACACACACACATGCACATATATACACACACACACATATATATACATGCACGCATATATATATATATATATATAAATGGAAGAGAGAGAGAGAGAGAGAGAGAGAGAGAGAGAGAGTAAAGAGAGAGAGAGAGCGCAACATAGAGAGAGAGAGAAAAAAGGAGGGAAGAAACGGTGGGGGAAAAGAAGGGGAAAGGGTTTTTTTACTGCGACATTTGTCACGGTCATGTCACGGCCATTGACCGTGACAACATTATAAGTATTGTCACGGTCAATGACCATGACACAAAACGCTTGTTTTTTGTCACGGTCATTGATCGTGACAAGGCTAAGCGCTGGAAGGGTGCAAATTTACCCATTTTGGTGTACTGAAGAACATAACAATGGACATGTTTTTAATGAATTTTAATAAGACTCTATTGAATGATATTAAAATCAACACAAGTTTCAATAAAATTATTGAAGGGAAATGAGATCAACCAAGACCATAAGTCATGACACACGACGTGGATAACCCAATCAACCACTGGTTATAAACGACAACCTTTTAACAAAGGCCGACTAAGGTATGACTCCTCCAAGTTCATAAAGATGACACTCAACTACTTTTTTAGTATCATAATCCATACTATCTCAATCACAATGATGAAGATAAGATACAAGAGAAGTTGGTTACATTATAACTATATCCTGTATAATTATTTGTCTAGCTATGACCCTTTAATTATATAAATAAGAACCCCAATTATATGGACGACACCTGATAACTAGCGCCACATTGAACTTACAATTTGAACTCTCAAATAGGAACCCTATAACTCCTAAATATCCTTATTTTATTAAAAAAATACCCTCGATTTACCTATAGTTGTAAGAGAGTTTGACTTGAGGAACCACATATATTATGTGTTGATTTACATTATACACTACATTTTGAGCATAATTGTCATTTAGCACTATCGTAAATTCGATTCCATTATAATTTGGCACCGACTACGGGAAAGTTTTGGTTCTCACTACCTGATTTTCCAAACTGCGCACCATAAGTGGAAAACATAAATACCATTCTTACCTAGGAATTTGGATCCGATTTGAGAGCCTAATTTAGTGGAGGGACCAGTCATTACCAACGTCGCCTTCATCATCTTGTGACACCAGATCTTTTGGGGTATTAACCCACTTATCTTATCCTAGCTGTCATAAATTTTTTCATGAAACTACTTCCCTAGAGACACCTACCAAGGGACCCACATCATGGATATAAGGATAGTTTTCTAAATTATGATTTTGATATTTCCCGTTTAAGGACACATCTCACCTAAAAAATAGAGGGGCGTGAATCTAGTTCCCATGGTTGAGGTCGTCCTTAAAGAGGGATAATATGCTCTCCAATGAGTCTTACCTCTCTAAATAACATCAGGGATTCTAGATAGAAATCCCCCGTGGAGATGATCCCAGCCCGCGTAAGAAGATAACATCATTCTTTTAGTGGTATGTTAGCATGGGAGATTAACCTAATTAACAATGCCATGCTAGTCTGCATGACGTCCCTAAGGACTGGCCTCCACTGTCGAGAAGAGTTTCAGGATACGAGGACCTATTTGAAAGAATCTAAAATGATTTGGATAGATGATTTAATCTAAACCGCATACACATACACCAAAATATATATCCAAATAAAATCTTATCCATGGATAAACATCACCATTCATCTAAAAGATCGAGACAGCAGATTACTGAGAAAGTTATATGTTCTAATATCACCACGTATGATGGTAAGATCGATCATGCTCATCTTTTAATTAATTAAAAGAATCTCAATGAGTACGCCTAAAGGCCACTCGCCCTAATCTTGGGAGAAACCAAAGGGAAATGATATTGACCTTGATCACAAGGCATGAAACACTGCATGGATTACCCAATCTTCCATTGGTTGTAAACGATCACCTATGTAACAGATGCCGACTAAGGTTCGACTCCTCAAGGGTCACAAATATGAAGCTCAACTACATATTTGGTGTCATAGTACTATACAATTTCAATCACAATGATGTAGCACATATATTAGTGAAATTGTTAACATTCACCACATTGTAGTTACGAGTTTGACTCTTATATAGCAACCCTAGAACTCCAAATCATATATTTTTTTTGTTAAGAAACACCCATCTCTTTACCTCATGGACTTAAGTAAGGATAAATTATTTAACCACATAAATTAAGTAAATATTTACATTTTGTAATTAAATTTGGGCATAATTGTCATTTAGTACTATTGTAGATTTGATTTCCTTATAAACAGAGTAATATTAAAACAATTAATCACTTTTTGTTAAACATGAAAACTTTTTACAAGATATAACATATATCACATTGGAAGATAGAAAAATATAAATGGAGGTCAAAGTAGTTGAAAAAGAAAAAGCTAATGATTTTTCATCTTTAGAATGAGAAAACATTATTTTTAAGAAATGAGTAGATGAAAAACTAAGTTTTATGATAAATTTCATACTAGTTACAAGAGTTTGAATATTTGGTTCGGTAGTTAAAGATTTGCCTTTGATAATGGTGGCCTCAAATATGGTTTCGAAGACAAATCTTTAAAATACAACACTTTATTTAAAAAACAGTATATCCAAACCTCATTCCGCTCATTGTGGAAAACAAAGTCGTCTTTATGAGCACTATAAATTTAGATGTAGTAGACATAAACAAGATAGGATTTTAAGGGAAATTTTTTGTATCTAGTCCATATAAACCCAATGCCTTTTTGGTACCAAATGAAAACTTACTTAAATTGAGTTTGTATGTGTGTTAAGAGACTATTCCTTTACAGGGAAATTATTTTGAATAGTGGAGTCTTACGTCATATTTTGAGAGACAAGATAATTAGATTTCTCAAGTCTTGTATATAGAAATAGGGACATATTATCTTTAGAGTTAACTAAAATGGAAATATTATTAGTGTACATAAGTTTGTTAAGGACACTTTTTTGTATATTGAAAATGAATTACTTGTTAATGCTTTACATAACACTTTGAGTAGAACATAATCCACCATTAAAAGGATTTTTCAATTTTCGTACTCATTAACCATAAGGCTTGATCCAAATAGATTGTTCCGAGGGTAAAAAAATTATTAGAAGTTCGACTGAGGGAAGAAGAAATTAAATTACTCACATTTACTTTCACCATATTGACATATGTAACCTGATTAAGATTGACATTCACATGACATAACCCACATTGACGTACGATTTACTATTATTTTGTTCAATGTCGTCTTTTTCTTCCCATACTGTAATCATCCTTACACCAACTGAGATAAATTTAGGTTCCATTGTGGATTTTTAATCCTCCTAGGGAGTTTAATACCATACTCTTCTACTTTTTGGGAACTTCTTTAGTATGGCCTCTTTTGTCTTTCCTTCCCCCATCCTCGTGACTCAACGAGGAAAGGCCTACATTATGACTTTATCAGGGAATCCATTTTGGTCCTTAAATTTTCTTATCAGACCCTACTTGATGTTGGGGATTGATATACGAGGAAAAAATCATCCAAAAATCTTTAATTAGTCATGGAATAAAAGGGACAACAAAACTAGGTTTAAAACTTAGACCTAGGGTTTCGAATACAATACCTTTATGGATCTTATTGGTGATCCAATTGAGGAGAAAATCTATTTGGAGACGATGAAAGGTATGCCTTATTTTGTTCCTCCAAAATCTTACTTAGACACATCGTATGTCTCGGATCTTCTAGTATATAATCCTTCAAAAGAAAGGTAAGCACCTTCATAGATGAAAACCTTCATCTTTGAGTGAGATATGGGTCTTTCTTTCTGTGACTCTTAACAAAAATGTGAATAGTATTTTCTTTCTCCCTCTCGAATACTTAATAATGAATATTCTTCTTAAAACCCTAGCTTACAATAGTAGAAATAGTTATAAGTCATGGTCTTAGGCTAAACTCAATTTCTAGAGAGTCTACGCCCACTATTGGGCATATGGACTATACTAGGGACCCAAGAACAAATAAATACTCAAAAATCCTAAACTACATCCCCATAATTTATGTCCTTTATTAATTTAATCGTAATTAATTTCACTAAATAATTATTACTGCACTCTAACTTAATTATCTCAAAATTACTCAGAGTAGTGAGGTCTTATTTAAAAAGTTGATATGGTACATAATATGAATCACCACTTTAAGTATCCAATACCCGCCTGATCAAATCAATTTGTCGCTAATTTATTTTAACCAAGATTTAATCAATGCCCTAATTCTCAGACTTAACTTGTTTTGATACTTCACCAAATTATAAATTAACCCACTGATTGGGTTTATTGGTGGAAACATATCATGTAAATCTGTCAAAGGGGTATTACAATCCAATATCTTTCTTGGATGCCGATTAATACAAATTATGTTATCAAACGTACTCACACAACCATTGCCCAACTTTCGGGGATATATTGATCTAATATAAAATTTAATAACACCCATAAACTCAAAGAAACAATCATTTAATCATTCAAATCATTATAATCTTCGAGATTAAGAACCTATAGACCCAAAATACTGTGAGATTTCCCGTGTCGTAATGAAGATAACAGTTAGACTTAAATCTCACGGATGTTCCTACTCAACACACACCTAAATGTACTAGTCATAATCTTCTATTAAACTATTAAAAACAATTATCGAATCACGCGACAAGTTCTCCTAGTTTGAGATAAACTACTAGGATTTCACATGCATCTATACCGATAAGATGTAACTCCCAATGTAATATATGAAATCTTCAATTATAATAGAAAAACTTCCAATATTTTATGATCGAGCCGAACCCCAAAACCTACCGAGTACAATTGACTGACATATCATATAATATATATAATGAGTCAAGATAAGGCATTCTCACAATTATAATTCTCATTTCAAATGAAATTGACAAGCTTTTTATTGAAAAATAAAATTTTATTACATTATTTTAAGAATAAAACCCCAACAATGTCTCACTTCGTCTTAAATCCATGTGCCTATAAATTTTACACCCATTACCTTTAGATGACTATCAAAAGCCTTAATTAGTAAGATCTTTATAAAAGGATCCACTAGGTTGCCCTGAGATGCAGTCTTGGTCATAATGAGGTCTCCTCTCTGCATAATCTCCCATATCATGTGTTATTTTCATTCAATATTGTTCTCCCTCTTATGAGTTCTTGTTTCTTTCGAATCCGAAGTCACTGCTATTGTCACAATAAAGTGTAATACACGATTGCACTGAAGGAACCACATATAGTCACATAGGAAGTTATAGGCCCAAACAACCTCCTTTACTGCCTCTGAACCAACATGTTTGGCTTCCATGGTCAAATCAATAATACATTACTACTTGATAATCCTCCAAATTATGGATCCACCACCTAGGGTAAAGAAATATATTGAGTTCGACTTCCTTGAATCTTTATACGATAAAAAGTCTGAGTTTGTGTATCCAGTGGGTACTAGACTATCCACTAATTAAACTAATACATAATCTCTAGTCATCTTTAGGTACCTTAGAATGTGCTTTATAGCAATCTAGTGCTCTTCTCCTAGTCGGTTAGACTGGAATCTGCTGATCATGCTAATAACAAAGAAGATATCCAATCTTATACATGGCATAACGTACATGAGGATTCCCATTACCCAATCATAATGTATATTCCTCATCCTCTCTATTTGATTAGGTGTGTTATGACACTAATCCTTTGATAAAGAAATTCCATGCCTTAAAGGGAGAAATCCTTTATTGGAATCTTGCATGCTAAACCTTGTGAACACATCATCGATATAAGTGACTTGGGATAAGCCCAACATCCTATTTTTTTCATCACGCATAATATTGATCCCAAGGATGTGATTGGCTTCTCCTAAGTTCTCCATATCAAACTCACTAGATAACCACATTCTTATACCAAACAATACACCCACATGGTTCCTAATTAGGATAATATCATTTACGTATAGTACTATAAATACCACCACATTTTTCCATGCTTCTCATACACCTAAGTCTCATTCGTACATTGATCGAGACCAAAATATTTAATTTTTTGAGCAGACAGGATGTTCCATGACCTTGACTACTGCTTAAGTCCATAAATAGATCTCTTAAGCTTGTATACCTTGATTTTTCATCCATTTATTATGAATCCCGTGGGTTTCATCATATAGATGCACTCACTAAGACTACCATTTAAGAATAAAGTCTTAATACCCATTTGCCAAATTTCTAGATCGACATGAGTCTTGATGGATAAAATAATCTGAGTAGACTTTAGCATGGATACCGATGAAGAGTTTTCCAAATAATCGACCCACTCTTTCTGAGTAAACCCTTTCCTCACAATACTTGTCTTGAGGGTTTCCACCTTCCTATCCACCCCATATTTTCTTATTGTAGATCCACTTGCATCTGATGGGTTTTATCCCATCTGTTCACTATACAAGATCCCAAACCTAATCTAAATAGATTGAATCCATCCCAGAATACATAGTCTATAGCCAAAGCTTATAGTCTTGGTCTTGAAGTTCCTCATTGCAGTTAATAAGATTGGGTTTATGTTCCCTTGGGATCTCACCAAAGTGTTAACCTAAATATAATAACCTACCAGGCTAACGTGTGACTCTCCCACTATGACATGGCTCCACTTATGATTCAATATAAGTGATACATTTATCTTAATCATCGCTAATACTCCCACTATCATTAGGTAATGTACTATTGATATCAAGTTATATTTCTTCTTGTACGAGTGGTTTAGAGTTAATTGGTCTTATCTCCTGCAAGATAATCTTGATCTTGGGCTTGTGGTATATCATATAATATTCTTCTAAGTACCGAAAACATGTGCAAACAAATACTCTCTGGTCCTTAGTATAATAGAATTTTTGTTCCTTTGAGGTAAACTTCAAAGATACATACATTATTCATTGATTCTAACTTTCGCGGCTCCTTCCTCAACACATGTGATGGGAAACCCCTGATACGAAGATGTCCTAGACTATGCTTGCGCCCAGTCCATAGTTCCATGGGAGTTGTTGAGACCAATTTATAAGGAATTAAGTTCAGTAAGTATGTGGCTGTCTCTAATGAAAAAATCTAAATAGAATCTCATAGAACAAAATAACTCGTCATGGATTTAACTACCTCCAAAAGAGTCTAGTACACCATTTTTTTGTGGATTCGGTGTAGAAAATTGGTATGTAATTCCCACCTATGACAAGTGATTACTAAACTCTCCTAAGATGTAATCTCCTCCATGACCAAATTGTAGAATTTGGATTAGTTTACCATGCCTACGGCCTCAAACTTATGATGTATAAGGTAAACATATCTAAATCTCGTGTAATAATCAATGAAAGTGATGAAATACTCATAACTACCTCTCACTTGGATTGTCATAGGTACACACAAATCATTATCAACAAATTCCAACACATCTTTGGCTAGACATTGGTCGTGTACCCCCAAGAAAGATTCACACACTGGAAGTGCGTTCACTTCCAATGAACTCAATTGTCCATTTAAAATAAGTCTTTGAATTCTTTTTAGATTAATATGACTTAAGCATAAGTAACAAAAATACGTTTGGTTTAACTTACATGATTCTCTTCTCTTTAGTTTATTTTCATTTAAGTTACTCATTTTAGTATTTAACAATAACGGCGAGACATGTCTTATAATATAAATATCATTTTCCAATTACTAGTGCATATAGAGATTTTTCAATTTTAATAAGAACACCTTTATTAAAAAAAATATTCATTCAAAACAATATTGGAAATCAAAATTAAATTTCTTCTAATGCTAGGAATATAAAGACAATCCATTAATAATAAGTTATTGTTTTCACTAAAATTTAAAGTTCAATTTCCTACTACTAAAACTAGTGGTTGCTTTGATCGCCAATGAATAGAATCATTTATACCTCATTGAACTCCATGGTTACACTAAACCCATACAAATAATTTCAAACATGATTAGTAGATACCGAATCTAAACACCAGGGTTTAGTAGATTGCATCACAATATATGTCTCAATGACTAAAGAAAACTTACTGTTTCCATTATTCCTTACTGAGAAGACCGGACACTACTTATTCCAATGTCTTGACTATTTGTAGATATAATAGTTGCCTTTCGACTCCTTACCCACTAACATATGCTTAAAAATAGTTTTAACAACCACCAGTTGTGCTTGAGACTTTCCCTTATCCTTATTCTTACCTTTCGGGACAAAAGAAGACCAACCTCTCTTAGCAACCTAAATAATACCTTTTTACTTGGAAACATTCTCCACAACTTGGAGTTATTTAAGCAATTTCTCTAGTGAGTAATACTTTTTATTCATAGAATAATTTAGGCGAAACTATTTAAAGGTCTCCAGCAAAGATTGGAGCATAAAATCAATTTAGGTTTGCCCATCGATTTCAGAACCAATCATTTACAATTCTCCCATTATGGACATCATCTTAAGAACATGGCCATATACTGGGGTACCATATAACATCCTTACGTTAAATAACCTAGCCATAGCATCCAAACCTGTGGCGTGATTCCGATCCTCAAACATGTCCCTGAGGTTCAGAATCATGTCGTGAGTGCTTGACAAGTGATCATGCTCGTATTGAAAAATATTACTTATAGAGGAAACTATGTAGAAATAATCTACCCGATCATCCTTTTTTCCACCTCTAAATAGCCTAGGCATCTTTTTGACATTCCCCCTTATTAGGATTAGCAATGCATGTTTGAATTAAATCAAAATTTATAGTCCTCAATAGTTAAGTCTGTGTCTAGGTTATATGGATGTGTGTATTCAATATAACTAATCGACTCTAATAAATATAGAGAGGGTGAATATGTTTATATGAAAATTTGCCTAATTTTTAAAAATTTCAATTTTCTTCTCAATTTTAAGGATCTTAGCAAATATATTAACTAGGTGAAGTCATATTAGGCATGGACAAACACATTCAAGTTGTGATTTCAGAAATCTAGATTAATTAACTAGATAAAAAAATCCTAATTAAATTTTATAGATCTAATAAGATCTGTATGAGATCTAGGTGTAGCATATAATGCAAGCGAACAAAATAGCAAGCACAACATGGAAGCATTCCATAACTTTGATTTTATGAGAACCCCCTCACAAAGGGGTAAAAACCCTCGATGCACTCTAATAGCTTATTCAACTTGAAAAAGGTTTTATACAATGCAAGAAAGTACCTATCAATAATGCACTCACGAGTAGTTACCTATAAACATTAGAGTTCCCCCATTGATAATAAGAGATCCACTGTAAGCTCTATAAGATGATGAGGATGTAAACTCCCATTGTTAAAATCATATCATGCTTTGATCTCTTAAATAAAACAAGACACTATCCTATTTAGATCTAGGAGTGTTGATCAACCAATTCAAATGAAGAATGGTTTGAATTGAACTTTGGCTAGTGTGGATTTGAATCAAATCACTCTCTATTTTCTCTCAGTTCATAAATCGATTGTAGATCTAAATTTTTTTTTATCAATTTGGATTTTAGATCTAAGTTTATTTTTATCAATTTGGAAGATACACGTGAATTTGAAAATAAAGAGACAAAGTAAAACCTCTCAACCCCAAAATACTCCTGAGATGTAAGTGAGTAATGAGAATTTCAGAGAAATTGAAAAAGGAAGGAAGAAGACCTATTCATAGTAAAATTATTCTCCGTCCTGCGCACGATTGACTTATATCGTGCACATGGGTTTGGCTAGTATTCAACCTAAGACAAAATTATGCATGGCCGTGCGTACAAGTCAAAACAAGACGGTGCAAACTGTTCATAAGCATTGGTAAAAAACTGTCCGTGCGAACGGTTTGGAGTTGTTTTAAAAATAACTTCAAATAAAAGAACCTTTAAAAATTGGTCTTTTCCTAAAGGTATACACAACACATATCATGATTTCAAGCACACTTATTCAGATGATAAAAACACATTTTATAGAAGTGTGTGAGTGTGTGCATATCCAACAACATTTAATCACAAAACCATTAAAATCATATATCTTCAATTCAACAACAGAAGTCTCGTGAAGTAGATAATATTTGGCAGATCATCTAAGCCCAAAATGTTTATGTAGACTAAAATGAATGAGCCTCACTATACTTAAATGTCTCATAATGTACCTATGAAACCGGAATGACTCCCGACTCAATGCTTGACACATTATATAGCCAACTAGTATAGAATTACAAATGTTTATATTTTCAATTTTTTTCCAGTTTATATAGTTCATTCCAGTTAATTTTAAAGAATCACACCTATAACAATCAAATAAATAATTGTGATTACATTTCAATCCTCATAATATTGGGGATTGAGAATCTATGCATCCTTTGTAAATGTTGTAAGAATGTGAAAGTCTAATCTAGTCAGCACATAAAATTAAATCTCACATGTGATCCTGTTCAATACATTCCTAATGTATCAATACTATTGATTACTGGGGAAAATGAGCGCCCGTGTTAATAAACTTGTCGTTGTTATTAGCTCTCATAAAAATACGAAACCTAAACTTTAACTACATTCTTATGGGAGTGTAGCAGCTACTTCAGGTATCGAATCCATAGTGAATGAGTGTTAGACATTAATTGGTGTATTACTTCAGAATAAAATTATAAAAGATAAAATAATCTAGGAATGTTTTTAAACTAATCCAAAGTGAGTTCAATCATCTCAACTAAATTTTATTTAGCTACAAAGCATATTAAATGACATGTATTAAATGAAAGAATGTAAATTATTGAAATCAACTAAGTTAACAAAGAAAGAAATGGGAAAATAAAGATTGAACTAATTAAACAAGAAGATGAATAGTACTTGCAAAGTCATAATTGACAAACCCTAGGAGAGAGAAGGAGAAGCTCCCAAAATCCTCTCTCAAACCAAAGAAACCCTAAACCTAAACTAAAACTTAAATAATGAAATAATATATCAACTTATTAAGGGAAAAGAAAATAACAAGACAAAATTGCCAAATATCTTGTGTGATCGATCGATCAACCATTCGTTGATCGATAAATCAAGCTGAAGTCGACCAAAAACACTAAGATGATCGATCGATCAATGATTGGTCGATCGATCGATGAAGCTATAAATTTCTCGTTGTCTTCAAATCAGGAAAAAATATTATTGATCGATCAATGGATGATAGGGTGTCTATCGATCGATCCCCTATTTTTAGGCCCAATCTTTTTTTTAAAAGGGGAAAAAGTGTTGCATTACGGAAATGACTCTAACTTCATCATCCGAACTCGAAATGAATTGTTGTTAGCTTACACGTAAAGATAAATCGATGAACTACGCTTCCATGGAGTTCCACCATCCGGGACAATAAGTATAAAAAGACAAAATTTCCCTTAAAGTTGCATCCTATGTCGTAACTTTCCCAAAATGCAACCAATTGCTTCATTAAGCATTCTAATACCTAGTAAAACTAAGACAAACCTTGAATATATATATATATATATATATATATATATATATATATATATATATATATATATTATTACCAAGGTTAACCAATATATGAGCAAAAAGGTAGGAAATAAAGAACACAATTGTGCTAGAGTGCATAAGAATAAAGAGCGCTAATATACAACATTACAGACTTATCACGCCCCTAACTTAGATATTGCTAGTCTTTAGTGATGAAAAAAAACAAAAGGCATCCCAACAGAGAGATAACATAAATATATAAGCATAACAGATAGAAATGCCAGTTTCGCGGGTGACAATTGCATTTAGCATATGCAATAAGCCATTAAACCCCTAAGTTTTTCTAGTGGACGAATGTTGTCTCGTGGGGGTTTTCAGGGATTACCTCCCCAACCAAAAGATCAAGTTTTCTAAAAAAGTATGCCTAAACAATCAATGCGATAATGTCAAAAATTGCAAAAAGGATTTCACATAATATTAGCATAATGAATGAATTCACCCAAAAGTTTGTAATTATTGACATTAGATTAACTTGATCATAATTGAAACATTGAAATATAGGAGGAAGAGTGAGCACATAAAAATATTTTAATTTGGAAAAACTTTTATACGCTTGAAATAATTTAAGCGTAGCATGGTTATAAATCCACACCGATGATTACACTCATAAATGAAAAACATTCAAGAATGGGATGTAACACACACATGATATGCAGGCATAATGAGTAAATATAAATGGAAGCAAGGTCGCACACATTTAATGAATGAAGCATGCTATATATAAAATGAGAAATTCAATCTAAATAAAATACACTATTTATTAAAGGAGGCGAAATGTATTTTTATGGATTATCGCAATTATTCTGACATTTGAATCATAATCATTGCAGGATCACAAAGCAATTTTAAAGGGTTATAATGTAGGTTTGTGGTTAAAGTGTATGAAATGAAGGGAACATTTACAGATTCAAAGGTGTTCAGGGGAGAACACTCAGGATAAATGGAAAATAGCAAGCAATTTCAAAATTGAAATATAATTCCATAAAAAGCAATGGATATGACCATTGGAGAGTAACAAAGATTATTGAACACTATATAAATCAAGGAATTACTTTATCTTTATTTCCATTGTTCCTTTCTCTTCTTTCTCTTTTGTTTTTCTTCTTTTTCACCTTTTCCTTTGTTTTTCTTTTATTTTCCACTTTTTTTTCTTTTTCTTGCCACTTTTTTTTCTATTCTTCTCACTCTCACTTGCTTAATTGCAATCACATGACAAGAAAATCATCAAATTCCAAGTATCATTCCAAACAAATGTATGGAAGGTGTAGATATGGTTTGAAAACTCTAATGTGGAGTTGTTTATGTGATTTTTGGTTCTGAAACGAAAGGTTATATTTAGGCTCAAGGGGATTGACAAGGAAAATATATACGGTGAGGTCAATTTCAATATGGATATAATAACTGTAACACCCTGTAATTTTGAGGATTTAGTATTTAATTATTTTTAGGAGAAATAAAATTATTTAAATTGATAAAAATTCCAATTTGGAGAATTTATTGGAGTGGGAAGAATTATTCTAATTTTTAGCAACTCTAAGTTTAATTGTTCAAATTATGGTGTGTCGCATTTTTGAGTTCGAAATTTGGAAACGTTATAAAGTATTTTGGATGACAATTCTAAGTGCATAGTTGAGTCCGGATGGGTCGAGATAGTCAGAAAAGAGTACCCGAGGATAGTAATCAGGTCTTGGGACATTTTTGGCCATAACCGGGCCCACATGGGGGACTTGGGCCATTTTAATTAGGCCCATGTGGCTAAAAACGTGATTAGAAATTATAAACCTAATTAAGGGAGTGTTGAGTGGTAGTTAACAAAATTCTAAACCTACGGTTTGAGAGAGAAATAGAGAAAACAAATAAAGAGCAAATTGAGGATCTTTTGGAGATAAGTCGAGGGACAAATTGGTTTGTTCTTCATCAACCCTTTCTCTACACCAACGTTTCAGACTCTACGAATACTTAGAGGCAAGTGATTAACTATTGTGATTCTTAAATTGATGATAATCAATTCATATTATGGTGGGTGTAAACCGAAATCCATTTTTGGGTGGGTTATGGTATGAAATTGGGTTTTTATGAAATTGAACATATTGTGTGATTTAATAGTTCAATTGATATTATAGAAGCATTTAATGTTAAATGAAATTGGAACTATAATAGAATACCAGTATTAGAGACAAATTTATTGGGATTGTGAAATCAATTTTGGGTTAATGAATTTGATGATAAGGTAAAAACCCGTTTTTGGAATTGATGATATTTCCTAGGAATCAATTATGCTAAAATGGTTAGGAGATGATCATGATCTGTTTTAGATGTGAATATATGACGCAATGATAAATTAAGTCTGTAAAATTAGAGATTTAAAATCTTAGAATTCGTTAATGGAGGAAAACTGAAGAGAAAATAAGACAACAACTTGTTTGATCGATTGATCGACCCTTCAGGGATTTTGGTAGTTTGGCTTGGGAATTTATATTGATTTAAAGTTTTGGGTTAGATTTTCTTCCATATATTTAATAGATGAGAATTAAATATGGAACCTTACTACTAACAATTACAAGGGAAATATAATTGGGTTTAGGAGGATGGTGATTATATGCCACAAAATGGATGAATTTGGGGAAATAAATTTTAGTAGTAAATTCGGGCCGAGGGTATAATGTTCGAGTATGGTAGTTGATTGGCACTACATTATTAAATGAATTGAGGTGTAATTAATTAATTAGGAGGCAGAATATAGACTCAGGTATTAATGATGGTATGTCCTAAGTGAGTGAGTCTGAATATATTGGTTGAGCGACACCAAAGTATTAAATTAATTAATGTGTAAATTAATTAAATTAGAGTCGGACCATAGACTCGGGAATATACAGGCTAGTATTATGGATTTTAATACACGGTAAAGCCGAGATTTTATTATATATGTACGGTGTATGATAGTATATATATATAAATATATATATATATATTGTGTGCTTATCAATATCAGTGTCTAGATATTTAATTAAATTGTGTACTCTAGTGCTATTAAGGGAGGTTGCGCGAGGTGGGTGAATCCCCTAGCTTGAGGAGTAGGGCGAGTATATCCCCAGGTCACAGTGTCGGCTATATGGGTGAGGGGCTTATCTCACTTTCAGGGAAGGAATATGACCGCCTCCACTACGTTTATAGTTTGGACAAGGTCAGTGAGCGATTCTGACTTGGGTAACTAGGTTATGTGAGAACACCTAGTGAGATAACACTTTAGCGAAAATCATCTGGCGAGGGTATACCCGAAGGGGTGGATATACATATGAAATATGTGCGGATATTGTAGTAAAGATATGTATATAATGGTATTAAATATTATATGCGGGTAATAATACAGTGCGTGATGTATTTACTTTACATAACTTGTGTCACGGTTATATGATGTTATTTAAAAGGAATTAATCAGGTTAATTGGAGAGATAACTTATAACCCATGAACAATAATACTCTGTTTAGAGTAGAAAGTCAATGGAGGGTTATATTAGGACTAGTTGGATGGGGTAGTATAACTAGGTGGGGTTAAGGTAACCGTTAGGTGTGCACATTAGTGGAGGGGTGAGTATGTCCTCAAGAGAGTGCGACACTAACTTAAATATGAATCGCATTCATACATTTTAATTACTGAAGTTAACTCACTTGCTAAATATTTTGAAAATATTTTGGGTTCTAACCCTTTCTATAAAATTATTTTCAAAACCTTTTAGGTGTCCAGCCACTGGGATTCCAGACTTGATATTCTATTCCAGGGACACGTAGCTGCGACACATGTGGATGCTAGTAGGAGCTTGGATTAGACGCATCGTTCATTCTTTCCTAAAGTAGGAATCATCTATCTGTTTCAGTTTTACTTAGGGGTTGTCGCCTAGACTTTTCAGTACAGTTTTCAGATTTATTTATTCAGTTGTTGGATTAATTACTTTGGTGGCCGATGGTTTATTCGGCAAGTAGTTTAATTAATTATTCAATTGATTTGATTCAGTTGTTATGAATGGTTTACATGTATTTCCGCATGTTATTTTCTTATTTAAAAAAAATTAAAATTGGCACCGACTTTTTGGAATATTAGGTGGTTAGTAAGTTTTAAAAAGGTTTTTCGACATTGATGCTAAGAATGAACCAACTGGGATTCCTGTCTTAATTTGATATAGGATTGATCACCCGGTATTTTATTAGGCGAGGTGTCACAGATGGAATCAGAGCATCAGGTTCTAGTGTCCTTAGGATTTGAGTGGCTTTTCATGTTTCATCTTAGCGTTCTTTGATATAGAGCCCAATCATAAGATTATTGTATTCTTATATGTATGCGCATTTACTGTGACAACCCGAATATAATTATGATAAATTATGTTTAAATCATGATTAGATTATGTGATATGGATAATATGATATTAGTATATATAATGTTAAGTCATTATATTTAGTTTAATCCTAGTGTCATAAAGCATGGAATATTGAATTAGTTACAAATGTGAAATTTTGAAGTTTTCGGTAGGAATGTTCATGTTTAAGACTAGTTTTGACCTTTACGACATAAAAATTGACTTGAGGTATATAATATATATATATATATATATATATATATACGAGTTAGGTTTGTAACACAACAAACGGTCCATCGAACGAACATCCGAGTGGGAAGATATTGTCTTTTTACGAACAGGGGCTAAAGTAGTCATTTAGCCTTAAATGATATTTTGTTTTATATGATGCCACATGTTATAAATTGATTGGTTGGAGGGGGAGGTTATTTTGACCGACTTAAACCTTTGAGATATCCTACTTTCTTCAGCAAACTCAGTTTGGGTAAGTTTTAAGTTGAGGAAAAACAATTGTGAGGGTTAGGAAGAAGAAAGTGAGGAGAAACATTCAAAAAAATTCATAAAAAATTACGTAAAAGCCCCTAAGGTAATTCCAACCATGAATCTTGTTATTTTTCTTGAATTAATGATTTATATGATATAAATCCTTTATTTTTTATTGACCTTTCATGCTTGGTTGCATATGTATGGATATATGCAAGTTTAAGTTAAGTTGAATGTACAAAACCCTAAAATTGCTTTGTTTAGAAACTTTGTTTATTCAAACTTCCATATATTTTTGTATACTTACTGGAATTGATTTATTCAAATTGGATATTAAGCTGGACTCATATATGTATGACATATCCAAAAATCATATGAAAATACGAAGAAATGAGTCTTTGGTGAGAGTTTGAAGTTCGGGTATGAAATTTTCCCTAAGGGTGAAAGTATGCCCGCCATGTGTTCGATGTTTGACATAGCAAACGAACCTTATAAATTATGAAACTTTAATTTTGTATTTTTAAATATGTTTACTGATGTTGGGTGAAATATAATAGAAATTTATGATGTATAAAAATTATGAAAATTCCTGGAAGTTGAATGAACGATAAAAGAGCCTATAGGGAAGATTTGTTATGTGGTAAAGAAATGGGCGTATCTTGCTCTAGGAGACTTGAAATGATGTACCATCTTTTGTATTGGAATACTAATATGACAAGGATTGAATTACCAAGAAGGAATGAATGTATATTGGGTCTATGATTTGGATATGTTAAATATATTAACCTGGATTTGGATGGAACTTCACTTGTGATAAATGATTTGAATGGAATCATGTGATGCTTATGGATTGAATTATGTTTAAATCATTCTTTAAATTATTGATATTCTTTTAATGATACTAATATTGTAAGAATGAGAGGAGGGGAAGAAGAGCTAATTGAACAAATACCAGATAAGGGAAAAGCTAGTTAAATTGTCAAGGTGAGTGTACTTATGATTGTTTCATATGTATAGATATATGAATATAGCTCTAAGAGAAGGATTTGTTTGAATACTTCAGTATTCAGGATTTGTTTGGATATTAAAATATCCAGGGTAGAATTATTTGGGTCTTATGATCCAGGATTTGATATTGCCAATGGGCAGAATTATTTGGATCTTATGATCCAGGATTTGTTATTGCCAACGGAAAGAATTATTTGGGTCTTATGATCCATGATTTGTTATTGCCAATGGCCAGAACTATTGGATCTTATGATCCAGGATTTGTTATTGCCAATGGGCAGGATTGTTCGAATTTTATATCCACATATTCGATATAGAATTATCATCCCATTGCAGGGAAGGAGTACCTCACTAAGCTTAATGGTTACGGATTATATTTTAACAATTTCAGATTTGTATGCTGCCAGCTAGGATACTATATGACCGATAACTTTGAGAGTTGCACCGTTAGAAGAGCTGGGGTTTAAGTATGGAGATTTTATCATTGTCACACTCAAGATTTTAATATACTCACACATTGTATATGTTGAGTTTGCATGGATTGAGTTGATCATAGTTAATTATAGTATTGTATAATCTCTAATTATGACTCTGATGTTGACTTCGTTATGGCACAAGAACAATATTATGTTTATTATGCAGAAAAATATTGATAAATGAAATAAATATTTCAATGGGATCGACATTATGATCCAATTATTCTAATAACAAATGATTAGTAGGGATATTGGGTTTTGGGGTGTGACAATTAGTGGTATTAGAGCGTGGTTATTAATTCTGGATGTGTGTGATGATTAGATGGTAGTATTGAGTTGATTTGATATTTATGAATCGTTTATGTACTAACCAATAGTTTAGTATTATAAACTGTTTATATTGGTTGTTAGAACTATGTTGTTTTACAGATAATTCCAGATGGAACCTAGGAATGGACAACATAGAGAAGACGGAGTAGATTCTCGTACAGACAATGCTGAAGAAGAGCAGAGTGTTGCTGGGAGGGCCAAAGAGAATGAACAACCTATAGAGATTCAGATAATGGCACAAGCAATGTTGAGGATGGTAGAGCAATAAGAAAGAAATATGGAGCAAATGGCAGAACAACAAGATAGATATGTAGAATCAAAGACTATGGCCAGGATTGAGAAAGAGGCAAGGAAGGAAATGAAGGATTCCATGCATGAGAAGTTTTTGAAGTTAAATCCTCCAGAATATTCAGGGTTAGTTGAACTTACAGAAGCTGAGATGTGGGTCAGGGATCTAGAAACTATCTTTGCAGTTATGAAGGTTCCCGATAACCAAAAAGTGAATCTAGTAGTGTTTAAGCTGAAAGGAGAGGCCAAATATTGGTGAGAAGCCAGCAACCATTTGGTGCCCAGGATGGAAGGTACTGATTTTATTACTTGGGCTAAATTTATTAAAGCTTTGTATGTTAAGTATTTCCCTAAAGTTTATAGGAGGGAGAAGCTGAGGGAATTTATAAATTTGACCCAAGGGAAAATGTCTGTGAGGGAGTATGAGGCTAAATTTACTGCTTTATCTAGATTTGCTACTAAATATGTGGAGAATGAAGAAGATAAATGTAGAAAGTTTCAAGATGGATTGATTTGGCCTATTCAGAATAGAGTGGCCACTTACGAGTTAGAAGATTATGTTTCTCTGGTAAACAAAGCCACGATAGCAGAAAGGCAAATACACCAAGGGGTGGCGAGTAGAGAGAGTTTTAAGAAAAGTAGGTTTGACGCATCTCACTCTAAGGGAGGTGAGGGTGGAAGTGTTAAAATGGAACCTCATAAATTTCAAAGAGGTGGTGGAGATAGTGGTAGAGGTCAGGGGAGATTTGGCAGAGATACCAGGGGTGGAGGATCTTTTGGTTCAGTCAGAAAGTCAGGGAGAGGTGAGGCCCCAATAGGAGGTGTTACATGTTTCTTTTGTAAAGAGGAAGGGCATTATAAACCTGAGTGTCCTAAGCTTAAGGGATTGGAATGCTACCATTGTCATCAAGTGGGGCATATTAAGAATAATTGTCCGCAGTTGGCAGAGACTCCAGCAGCACATAGTGAAGTAGCAAGTAGAATGTTATCTCCGGGCAGTGCAGTGAAAATATGCGCAGAGGACAAGCTAGTAGTTCCAGGACAGGTGGACGAGTTTTTACAATGGAAGAAGCTCAGATTACTCCAGATGTAGTGACAGGTACACTTTCTGTTACTGATAGAAGTGCTTATGTTTTTATTAATCCTGGTTCCACACATTCTTTTGTTTCCTATGCTTTTGCTGTATACCTAAATAGACCATGTACTCGTTTAGATGTGGGGTTGGGTATTTATATGCCTATGGGGGATATGGTTGTAGCTGAATATGCTTTTCGTGACTGTGTTTTGACTGTGGGGTCTAGAGATATAATTATAGATATACTTCCATTGGATATGTCTGATTTTGATATAATTCTGGGGATGGATTAGTTATCTAAATATCATTCATCTATGGATTGTTTCTGTAAGGAAGTTATTTTTAATATGCCTGGTTAGCCTGAATTTAAATTTGTGGGGGAAAGAAAAATTGTTCCCAGTTGCATTATTTCTGCTATTCAGATGAGGAAATTATTGAGTAAGGGTTGTGAGGGTTTTATTACATATGTTCTTAACACTAGGAAGGGGGATTTACATTTAGTTGATGTTCCTATTGTACGGGATTTTCCAGAAGTGTTTCCTAGTGAGTTGCTTGGGTTACCTCCAGAAAGAGAGGTTGAATTTAGTATTGAATTAGCACCGGGGACAGACCCTATTTCAATGGCACCGTATAGAATGGCACCTATTGAATTGAAAGAACTTAAGATCAAGTTGCAGGATTTACTTGATAGGGGATTTATACAACCCAGTGTATCTCCATGGGGTGCACCAGTTTTATTTGTGAAAAAGAAATATGGTACTATGCATTTGTTTATTGATTATAGGCAACTGAATAAATCTACAATTAAGAACAAATATCCTTTACCTCGTATAGATGATTTGCTTGATCAGTTATAGGGTGCTAAAGTGTTTTCAAAAATAGACCTGCGATCGGGTTATCATCAGTTGAGGGTCAAGGAAAGTGATATTTCTAAAACTGCTTTTCGTACTCGGTATGGTCATTTTGAATTTGTAAGGATTCCTTTTGGGGTGACTAATGCTCCAACTATTTTTATGGATCATATGAACTGGGTACTGCATCCTTTTGTTGATTCATTTGTGATAGTTTTTATTAGTGATATTCTGATTTATTCACGTGATATGGTTGAACATGAAGAGCATCTCACAACTATTTTGAATCTACTGAAAGATAAGAAGTTGTATGCCAAGTTTAGCAAGTGTAAATTTTGGCTATCACAAGTTTTATTTTTAGGCCATGTTATTTCTGGAGATGGTATATGTGTTGATCCGAAAAAGGTAGAAGCTATTGTAAAATGGGAGAGGCCCAATAATGTGACTGAGGTAAGGAGTTTTCTGGGTTTAGCTGGGTATTATATAAGGTTTATTAAGGGATTTTCTTCGATTGCCTTGCCGATGACTAAACTAACCCGGAAAGATGTTAAGTTTGAATGGAATTATGATTGCGAAAATAGTTTTGATGAATTAAAAAAGAGGTTGGTAACTGCACCTGTTCTTACTATTCCGCATGGTGGAGATGGTTTTGTTATTTATACTGATGCTTCACACCAGGGGTTGGGTTGTGTTTTTATTCAGCATGGTAAGGTTATTGCTTATGCTTCTAGGCAGTTGCGTACACATGAACGTAATTATCCCACACATGATTTGGAACTTGCTGCTATTGTGTTTGCTTTGAAATTATGGCGTCATTATCTATGTGGTGAGGTATGTGAAATTTTTGCTGACCATCAAAGCCTTAAGTATTTATTTACTCAGAAGGAGTTGAATTTGAGGCAGAGGCGATGGATGGAGTTAATTAAATATTATGATTGTACAATTCACTACCACCCAGGGAAGGCAAATGTAGTTGCAGATGCTTTGAGTAGAAAGGCTTCGAGCAGGTTATCTTGTATTCAATGTGCTAGAGTTTCCCACATCATGGAGTTGAGATTGATGGGAGTAGAATTAAATCTAGAAGATGAGGATAGGTTCTTTGCTCATGTAAGCGTAAGACCTTTGTTAGCTACCCGTATTCATGATTTGCAAATCCAAGATCCTTTTCTTAAGAAGAAACGATAAGATGTCCAAGATGGTAAGTCTGAAGATTTTTGTATTGTGAATGATGGCACTTTATTGTATAAGCAGCGATTATGCGTGCCTAATGTGTGTGGATTGAAAGAGGAAATTTTAGATGAGGCTCATAATTCCATTTATACTATGCATCCTGGTAGTACTAAAATGTATAGGGATTTAAAGGAGCATTATTGGTGGAATATTATGAAGAAGGAAATAGCTGATTTTGTTGCTAGGTGCCTTATATGTCAGCAAATGAAAGTGGAATATCAGAAGCCTACTGGTCTGCTTCAGCCATTGCCAATACCAGAATGGAAATGGGATCATGTAACGATGGATTTTGTGGTTGGACTTCCTCGATCTCAGAAGGGGTCATATTCGATTTGGGTAGTGGTGGATAGATTGGCGAAGTCTGCTAATTTTCTAGCACTCAAGACTATGTATACATTTGATAGGTATGCTAGATTGTATGTGAATGAAATTATTCGATTGGATGGAGCACCGGTATCTATTGTTTAAGATAGGGACCCTACTTTTACATCCAGATTTTGGGATAGCTTGCAGTGTGCTATGGGTACTAACTTGAAGTTTAGTATGGCTTTTCATCCTTAGACAGATGGGCAGTTTGAAAGGACAATACATATTTTGGAAGATATGCTTAGAGCGTGTGTGCTTGATTTTAAAGGAAATTGGGATGAATATTTGCCTTTGATAGAATTTGCATATAACAATAGTTTTCAATCTACTATTGGTATGGCACCATATGAAGCGTTGTATGGTAGATGGTGTAGTACACCCGTATGCTGTGGTGAAGTTGGTGAAAGGAAGATAGAGGGTCCAGAGTTGATTGAAGTCACCACTGAAAAAGTGAAGATTATTCAAGATAGAATGAGAACAGCTTAAAGCAGATAGAAGAGTTATGCGGATAAGCGACGAAAAGATTTAGAATTTCAGAAAGGGGATTACGTGTTTCTTCGGATATCTCCATGGAAAGGAGTTATGAGGTTTGGAAAGAAAGGTAAATTAAGTCCACGCTACATTGGACCTTATGAAATTCTTGAGAAAGTCGAGATGGTTGCCTACAAGCTAGCGTTACCATAGGAGTTAGCTCGATTACATGATGTTTTCCATATTTCTATGTTGAGAAAGTATGTAGCGGATCCTTCACATGTATTGGTGGAACAACCTATTGCATTGAAAGAAGATTTGAGCTATGTGGAAGAACCACTTGCAATCGTTGATAGGAAAGAACAAATATTGAGATGAAAAGTGATCCCACTTGTGAAGGTTATGTGGAGAAGGCATTCCATGGAAGAAGCTACATGGGAGAGTGAGGATATCATGAAGATGCGTTATCCGTATTTGTTTGATTCGGACAACCAAGGTATGTTAATTTCGGGGACGAAATTTCCTAACAGGGGGAAGATTGTGACAACCCAAATATAATTATGATAAATTATGTTTAAATCATGATTAGATTATGTGATATGGATAATATGTTATTAGTATATATAATTTTAAGTCATTATATTTAGTCTAATCCTAGCGTTATAAAGCATGAAATATTGAATTAGTTACAAATGTGAAAATTTTGAAGTTTTCGGTATGAATGTTCATGTTTAAGACTAGTTTTGACCTTTATGACATAACAATTGACTTGAGGTATAAACTATATATATATATATATATATTATATATATATGAGTTAGGTTTGTAACACAACAAACGGTCCATCGAACGTACATCCGAGTGGGAAGATATTGTCTTTTTACGAAGAGGGGCTAAAGTAGTCATTTAGCCTTAAATGATATTTTGTTTTATATAATGCCACATGTTATAAATTGATTGGTTGTAGGTGGAGGTTATTTTGGACGACTTAAACCCTTGAGATATCCTCCTTTCTTCAGCAAACTCAGTTTGGGAGAGTTTTAAGTTGAGGAAAAACAATTGTGAGGGTTAGGAAGAAGAAAGTGAGGAGAAACATTCAAAAAAATTCATAAAAAATTACGTAAAAGCCCCTAAGGTAATTTCAATCATGAATCTTGTTAATTTTCTTGCATTTATGATTTATATTATATAAATCCTTGATTTTTTATTGACCCTTAATGCTTGGGTGCATATGTATGGATATATGCAAGTTTAAGAAAAATTGAATGTACAAAACCCTAAAATTTCTTTATTTAGAAACTTTGTTTATTCAAACTTCCATATATTTTTGTATACTTACTGGAATTGATTGATTCAAATTGGATATTAAGCTGGACTCATATATGTATGACATATCCGAAAATCATGTGAAAATACCAAGAAATGAGTCTTTGGTGAGAGTTTGAAGTTCGGGTATGAAATCTTCCCTAAGGGTGAAAGTATGCCCGCCATGTGTTCGATGTTTTACTTGACATAGAAAACGAACCTTAAAAATTATGAAACTTTAATTTTGTATTTTTCAATATGTTTACTGATGTTGGGTGAAATATCATAGAAATTTATGATGCATAAAAATTATGAAAATTCCTGGAAGTTAAATGAACGATAAAAGAGCCTATAGGGCATATTTGTTATATGGTAAAGAAATGGGTATATCTTGCTCTAGGAGACTTGAAATGATGTACCGTATTTTGTATTGGAATACTAATATGACAAGTATTGAATTACCAATAAGGAATGAATGTATATTTGGTCTATGATTTGGATATGTTAAATATATTAACCTAGATTTGGATGGAACTTCACTTGTGATAAATGATTTGAATGGAATCATGTGATGCTTATGGATTGAATTATGTTTAAATCATTCTTTAAATTATTGATATTCTTATGATGATACTAATATTTTAATAATTATAGGACGGGAAGAAGAGCTGATTGAACAAATACAGGATAAAGGCAAGGGAAAAACTAGTTAAACTGTCAAGGTGAGTGTACTTATGATTATTTCATATATATAGATATATGAATATAGCTCTAAGAGAAGGATTTTTTTGAATACTTCGGTATTCAGGATTTGTTTGGATATTAAAATATCCAGGATTATTTTGGTCTTATGATCTAGGATTTGTTATTGCCAATGGACAGAACTATTGGATCTTATGATCCAGGATTTGTTATTGCCAATGGGCCGAATTATTTGGGTCTTATGATCCAGGATTTGATATTGCCAATGGGCAGAATTATTTGGATCTTATGATCCAGGATTTGTTATTGCCAATGGGCAGAATTATTTGGATCTTATGATCCAGGATTTGTTATTGCCAATGGGCAGAACTATTGGATCTTATGATCCAGGATTTGTTATTGCCAATGGCCAGGATTGTTCGAATTTTATATCCACATATTCGATATAAAATTTTCATCCTATTGCAGGGAAGGAGTACCTCACTAAGCTTAATTCTTACTGTTTATATTTTAACAATTTCAGGTTTGTACGCTGCCAGCTAGGATACTATATGACCGGTAACTTTGAGAGTTGCACCATTAGAAGAGCTGGGGTTTAAGTATGGAGATTTTATCATTGTCACACTAAAGATTTTAATATACTCACACATTGTATATATTGAGTTTGCATGGATTGAGTTGATCATTGTTAATCATAGTATTATATAATCTCTAACTATGACTCTGATGTTGACTTCGTTATGGCACAAGCACAATTGACACACCCCAACCCAGTTACTTATAATTAAGTTTGAAAGTCAAAGTGAGTCAAACCATGATTAATTTAACCAAACCATAAACAAGAGTTTTAATTTCAGAGTCATCATTGTAAATACATATAACTGAAAACCTTTTTACAACATCAGAGTAGTCATACTTATACAAACTTGCTTGAAGGATAATTTAAGTTAATTACATCATTTACATTTAAACAAATCATAGTTTCACCCATTCCTGGCTTACCCAACCCGACCTCCTAGATTTGGCAGTGACATCGTAGTACCTGAAAAATGTGGACATAGGAACCATGAGCAAAAATAGCCCAGTGAATGCATCACTACTAAACTACTGCATGAATTTAAATGCAATAAATCAAGTCCATATACTTATGTATTAACTTATCCAGCTCATTCATAATCAATGACCAACTTTTCCGAATCATGATTCACATATCCTGTCTAAATAGACAATTCTCCCCCATTCCTGGTTGAGGAGTAACCCCTTGTCATTAATAGACAAATCTCCCCCATTCCTGGTCGAGGAGTAACCCCTCATTTCGGTAAACCGAAATGAACAATTTCAAATTCATTTTATTATGATCATACCAACAACACGATACAAATATCTCTTTACAGTGGGTACACTCACCTTGCTTGACAAATATGTATTCACGTTTCCTTCTGGTGGAGATGAATTGGGTTGATCAGACCTTACACCAGTCAATCCAACTAAATCAGTAACGAACCTCAATCATAAAAATTATCCTAACATAATTATGTAACTTTCCATGACTATACATCAACAATATAATTCCAATTAAGTCACATTCCATAAAACATAGGTAAAGGCAAAACAATGATATACATGTTGATAAAGTTACGGACATTCAACCGTAGGAAATACCTTATGAGGAATTTATAACCAAAGTCAAGTAAACATGAAATTGTACTCCTCAATGTATATACACATGAAACATGTACTCAAAGTACCCTTTGTAAGGACGAAATACAAATATTCATTCAAGGGGTACCCAGTATGGCCTGAAATTATTGTCTTACATACTTAACCATCCTATATTCCTAAATTGTACAAATACAGGGGTACAACCTTATCAATATGAAAACATATATGAATATACATTACAATACAAGTGACGGTGTAATTTTTCAAGCTTCCTAGAGCAAGTTATGATCATTTCTCTACAACAGAAGAAATCTTCCCTACAAGCTCCTCTATTGTTCCTTCAACTTCCAAGAATTTTCATAATTTTTCTCCACCATAACTTTCCATGATTTTTAACCCATTTTCATTACACATACTTAATAGTACATAATTAAAGTTTCATAATTGTTTGACTTCATTTGCTATCTCAAAAGCTTGACTAAACTCAGGGCATACCGAAATGAAGTATAAAAACAGAAACCATGTACCAACTTGAAATCATCATTACGGACTAACCACAAGGAGATAAATTCTAATTTTTAGATATGATATGAATATATGAGTATAATTTCATATAAAATTGGAATTTATCAATTTCATCAAGAACACAAAGAGATATCCAAGTTTTAATACAAGGGATTTCAATACAAGGCAATTTTAAGTGTTTATGCATTCAACTTAGCTTAAACTTGCATATATTCATACATATGCAACCAAACATGAAAGGTAAATAAACAAATCAGGGATTGATATCATATAAATCATAAATATATGAAAAATAACAAGATTTCCAATTAGGATTACCTTCGGGACTTTTACGTAATTTCTACGGATTTTTCTACACTTTTTCTCCTCACTTTTCTTCCTTAACTTCTACTTTCTCTTTCCTTAAGCTTAAAACCCTTTAATGGCTGATTTTGGCTGAAGGATAAGGCTATTTAAAGGGTATAAGGTCGGCCAAGGCTGACTCCCAAGCCAACCAATCAAATTAAACCATTTGGTGTAATAAAAGACAAAATACCACTTAAAGGGAATGGACAACTTTGCCCTTTGTTCGTAAATTTGGTATAACTCTTTACTCGGGCATCCATTTGATGATCTGTTTGTTGTGTTACAACCCTAACTCACATGTCTACAACTATCTAGTTTTCACCTCAAGTCATTTATAATGTTATAAAGGTCAAAACTAGTCTCTAAGAGGAACATTTCTACCGAAAACAACAAAATTTGTGTTTGTAAATAATTCGACCTTTCATGATTTATGAAAGTAGGATTATAATAAACATAATCACTTAACATTAGATGTACTAATATCACATTATTAATATCACATAAGATAATCATGATTTAAATATAATTTATCATAATTTTATTCGGGCTGTCACAACTTCCCCCCCTTAGAAAATTTCGTCCCCGAAATTTAATATAATGGTCACTTACCAAACAAATGGGGATACTGTTTCCTCATGCTATCCTCCGTTTCCCAGGTTGCTTCTTTAACTCCATGGCTCATCCACATAACCTTAATTAAGGTAATAACTTTATTTCTCAATACTTGCTCCTTACGATCAATAATTTCCATTGGTTCCTCGATGTACGACAAGTCTTCCTTCAGTTCAATTGGTTGAGTTTTCAACTGATGAGATGGATCCGCCAAATACTTACGAAGCATCGATACGTGAAACACATCATGTAAATGGGATAAATCTGGAGCTAATGCTAATCTATAAGCCAGGGGCCCAATTCTTTCCAACACTTCAAATGGTCCAATGTATCTTGGACTTAGTTTCCCCTTTTTGCCAAATCTCATAACGCCTTTCCATGGTGAAATACGCAGGAATACAAAATCTCCCTTCTGAAATTCTAATGGATACTTCCTCTTATCTGCATAAAATTCCTGCCTACTTTGTGCTATCTTTATCCGTTCCCGAATAATTTTGATCTTTTCAGTCGTCACATCTATTAATTCAGGACCCAATATTTTCCTTTCACCCACTTCATCCCAACACAAAGGCGTTCTACATCTCCTCCCATATAAAGCTTCATAAGGAGCCATACCAATAGTCGACTGATAACTATTATTATATGAAAATTCCATCAATGGTAAATGATCATCCCAACTACCTTTGAAGTCAAATACACAGGCTCGTAACATGTCTTCTAATATTTGAATCGTCCTTTCTGATTGCCCATCAGTTTGTGGATGAAACGCAGTGCTGAACTTCAAACTTGTGCCCATGGCGTTCTGGAGACGAGGCCAAAACTTAGAAGTGAACGTTGGATCTCTATCTGATACTATTTACTCTGGTGCCCCATGTAAACGAATAATCTCATCAACGTATATACGTGCATACTTGTCAACAATGTAGGTGGTCTTAACTGGCAGAAAATGAGCTGACTTCGTTAATCGGTCTACAATCACCCAAATAGAATCATGCCCTTTTGGTGATCGGGGTAATCCTGTAACAAAGTCCATCGTTATATGCTCCCACTTCCATTCCGGAATAGGCAAAGACTGCAATAATCCTGCCGGCTTCTGATGCTCTGCTTTAACTTGCTGGCATACTAAACATTTAGCTACGAACTCTGCAATCTCACGTTTCATATTGTTCCACCAGTAATATTCTTTCAAATCTTTGTACATTTTGGTACCTCCCGGATGCATAGAGTAAATAGAACTATGTGCCTCTTCTAATATATCTTTCTTTAAGGGTGGATCATTCGGTACACAAATACTCTTTTTATAACACAACGATTCATCATTCTTAATCTCAAAGTCACTCTACCATCCCGAACTTCTTGTTTCTTCTTTTCAAGGAATGGATCACTGATCTGCAAATTTCGTATGCGTTCTGCCAATAAAGGTCTCACTGTGACATGTGCTAATAATCCTCCACTTTTTGAAAACTTCAATTCAATCCCCATCGATGCCAAGTCAAGAATATTTCCAACACGGGCACACCGTATGCAACCAATCATCCCTGATGATTTTCGACTCAAAGCATCTGCTACCACATTGGCCTTCCCAGGATGATGATGAATGGTACAGTCATAGTCTTTAATCAGCTCTATCCAACGCCTCTGTCTCAAATTCAGTTCTTTCTGTGTAAACAAGTATTTCAAACTTTGATGATCCGTGAATATCTCACAAGTTTCTCCATACAAGTAATGTCGCCACAACTTTAAAGCAAAAACAATGGCCGCTAGCTCCAAATCATGTGTAGGGTAATTTCGTTCATGCGTTTTTAATTGTCTGGAAGCATATGCTATTACCTTCCCATTCTGCATAAGAACACATCCTAACCCCTAAAATGAAGCGTCTGTATAGATCATAAAAGACTCGTTCCCACATGGACTAGTAAGTATAGGGGCTGAAACCAACCGATTCTTTAATTCTTTAAAACTCCTCTCGCATTCTTCATCCCACACAAATTTCACTTCTTTACGAGTCAACTTTGTCAATGGTAGTGCTATTGCTGAAAATCCCTTAATGAATCTGCGATAGTAACCTGCCAATCCTAGGAAACTCCTAATTTCTGTCACATTCTTAGGACTTTCCCATTCAACAATTGCTTCTACTTTCTTTGGATCAACATAAATTCCATTTCTCGAGACAACGTGCCCTAAAAACACAATTTCATTCAACCAAAACTCACACTTGTTGAATTTAGCAAACAATTTCTTCTCTCTCAAAATCTGCAATACAAGTCTCAAATGCTTCTCATGTTCCTTCATGCTACGCGAGTAAATCAACACATCATCTATGAATACAATCACAAAGGAATCAATGAAAGGGTGGAATACCCGATTCATCAAATCCATAAAAACTGCTGGAGCATTAGTCAATCCAAATGGCATCACCAAAAAATCATAGTGCCCATATCGAGTCCGAAAAGCTGTTTTGGAAGTATCACTATCCTTCACTTTCAGTTGATGGTAGCCCGATCTAAAATCAATCTTCGAAAATACAGTGGCCCCCTGTAATTGGTCAAACAAATCATCGATACGAGGTAGAGGGTACTTGTTTCTAATGGTCACCTTATTCAATTGCCGATAATCAATACATAATCGCATTGTCCCATCTTTCTTTTTCACAAATAACACCGGTGCTCCCCATGGTGAAACACTAGGCCGAATGAAACCTCTGCTTATCAGATCTTGTAATTGCACTTTTAATTCTTTCAACTCTGCTGGTGCCATTCTATATGGAGCAAGAGAAATTGGACCAGTACCTGGAATTAATTCAATAGAAAACTCTACTTCCCTATCGGGTGGCAATCCTGGCAATTCTTCTGGGAAGACATCAGAAAATTCTCTAACAACTGGTATATCTTCAACTTTAAGTGCTTCCTTACTAACATCAACCACATACGCTAAATACCCCGTACAACCCTTACTCAATAACTTTCTACTCTTTATTGCTGAGATAAGACAATTAGGGACAACATTCCTTTCCCCTGTAAACTGGAACTCGGGTTCACCAGGAAGATGAAATGTAACTTCCTTTCGAAAACAATCAATGGAGGCATGATACGATGATAACCAGTCCATCCCCAATATAATATCAAAATCTCGAATGGCCAACGGTATTAAATCAACATAGAAATCTCGTTCCCCCATTCGTAAGATACAATCTTTATAAACATGCTCAACCAGAATCACACTTTCCATTGGGGTAGAAATATATAAGGCACAATTGAGAAATGAACATGGTCTACCCAAATATGAAACAATATGTAATGCCACAAATGAATGCGTAGATCCAGGATCAATGAGTGCATATAGATCTTTGTTTGCAATAGAAAGATTACCTGTAACCATTTCAGGTGTAGCATGGGCATCTTTTAGCGTCATCGCAAACACTCTTCCTCCTGCCATCGATCCAGTTGCTTGTTCTGTACCTCTACCCCTGGTGGCACTGCCTGGAGAAGATCCTTTATGAGGCCCCACACTACTGACTGAAACTGTTCTCGCCAACATAGGATAATTCTTTCTCAAATGACCCTTCTGGTGGCAGTTAAAACATTCTATATTCAGTAGCTTTGGGCAATTTCTCTTTATATGACCTGATGCCCCACAAAAGAAACAAACATTCGGATCTCCTTGTGATGAAACTCCTGAACCTCTTCCACCACTAGCTTCACCCCTTTGCACACTACTTCCACCTCTACCCTGTTGGAATTTCTGCCCTCCAAACCTCGAATATTCTGTACCACTACTCTTTTGATAACTTGGATCGAATATGCTTCTCTTTACACCTCGCTCTAGATACACTCTAGCTTCATTCACGTCCCTTTCTACTAGCATGGCTTTGTTCACCAACGAGGAATAGTTAGAAGTCTCTAAAGCCAATAATCTAGATTTAATGACTAACTCAAGCCCATCGAGAAATCGGCTACACATATCTTCCTCATTCCGTATAAACCTCGAAGCAAATCGAGATAATGCTGTCATTTTAGCTTCGTATTCTCTAACTGTCATACTCCCCTGATTCAACATGAAATATTCCTTTTCCTTTTGTTTTTGATACATTGGGGGAAAATACTTATCATATAAAGATTTGACAAAATCATCCCATGAGATCACATTCCCACCTTCTGGAGTAATCAACAAATGTTTTGTGGCATCCCACCAATATTTAGCTTCTCCTTTCAGCATATACGTCGCCAAGGTCACTCGTTGATTTTTAGGCATCCTCATCACCCCAAAGAAAAGTTCAATCTCTTTAACCCAGGCTTCTGCCTCTGCGGGATCAACTGCTCCTTCGAACGATGGTGGGTTCATCTTAATAAATTTCTCATGTGAAGTACTCCTTTCTTCCCGGTGTATCACCTCCTCAGCCCTAGCTAAGGCTTGTGCCTCCAATTGCCTGGTCTGTTGTTCTTCCACATGAGCCATAAACCTAGCTTGTTGCTCTGCCATTAGAGTCATAGCACGTGCCATTTTTTGCATATCTGTAAGTTGTTCTGGCTCAGGTTCCACATTTATCTGAACAGGTTGCTCAACCTCGGCTTCTGCAGGAATATTTGAAGCCTCATCTTCTAATCTCACATTTACATTCCCTCGTTTCATTCTCTTATATCTGAAATGAATCAAAGATATAACAACATGCAGATATACATATCTTTCCTAACATACTCGTTAGTGTCAAATAAAATATATTTCTAACATTCACTGCCAAATCTAGACTCTTCTCACTCCAGAACCTCTAAAACCTAGGCTCTGATACTAAAAGCTGACACACCCCAACCCAGTTACTTATAATTAAGTTTGAATGTCAAAGTGAGTCAAACCATGATTAATTTAACCAAACCATAAACAAGAGTTTTAATTTCAGAGTCATCATTGTAAATCCATATAACTGAAAACCTTTTTACAACATCAGAGTAGTCAAACTTATACAAACTTGCTTGAAGGATAATTTAACTTAATTACATCATTTACATTTAAACAAAATCATAGTTTCACCCATTCCTGGCTTACCCAACCCGACCTCCTAGATTTGGCAGTGACATCGTAGTACCTGAAAAATGTGGACATAGGAACCATGAGCAAAAATAGCCCAGTGAATGCATCACTACTAAACTACTGCATGAATTTAAATGCAATAAATCATGTCCATATACTTATGTATTAACTTATCCATCTCATTAATAATCAATGACCAACTTTTCCGAATCATGATTCACATATCCTGTCTAAATAGACAATTCTCCCCCATTCCTGGTCGAGGAGTAACCCCTTGTCATTAATAGACAAATCTCCCCCATTCCTGGTCGAGGAGTAAACCCTCATTTCGGTAAACCGAAATGAATAATTTCATATTCATTTTATTATGATCATACCAACAACACGATACAAATATCTCTTTCCAGTGAGTACACTCACCTTGCTTGACAACTATGTATTCACGTTTCCTTCTGGTGGAGCTGAACTGTGTTGATTAGACCTTACACCAGTCAATCCAACTAAATCAGTACCGAACCTCAATCATAAATATTATCCTAATATAATTATGTAACTTTCCATGACTATACATCAACAATATAATTCCAATTAAGTCACATTCCATAAAACATAGGTAAAGGCAAAACAATGATATACATGTTGATAAAGTTACGGACATTCAACCGTAGGAAATACCTTATGAGGAATTTATAACCAAAGTCAAGTAAACATGAAATTATACTCCTCAATGTATATACACATGAAACATGTACTCAAAGTACCCTTTGTAAGGACGAAATACAAATATTCGTTCAAGGGGTACCCAGTATGGCCTGAAATTATTGTCTTACATACTTAACCATCCTATATTCCTAAATTGTACAAATACAGGGGTAAAACCTTATCAATATGAAAACATATATGAAATACCTTCCAATACAAGTGACGGTGTAATTTTTGAAGCTTCCTAGAGCAAGTTATGATCATTTCTCTACAACAGAAGAAATCTTCCCTACAAGCTCCTCTATTGTTCCTTCAACTTCCAAGAATTTTCATAATTTTTCTCCACCATAACTTTCCATGATTTTCAACCCATTTTCATTACACATACTTAATAGTACATAATTAAAGTTTCATAATTGTTTGACTTCATTTGCTATCTCAAAAGCTTGACTAAACTCAGGGCATACCGAAATGAAGTATAAAAACAGAAACCATGTACCAACTTGAAATCATCATTACGGACTAACCACAAAGAGATAAATTCTAATGTTTAGATATGATATGAATATATGAGTATACTTTCATATCCAATTGGAATTTCTCAATTTCATCAAGAACACAAAGAGATATCCAAGTTTTAATACAAGGGATTTCAATACATGGCAATTTTAAGGGTTTATGCATTCAACTTAGCTTAAACTTGCATATATTCATACATATGCAACCAAACATGAAAGGTAAATAAACAAATCAGGGATTGATATCATATAAATCATAAATATATGAAAAATAACAAGATTTCCAATTAGGATTACCTTCGGGACTTTTACGTAATTTCTACGGATTTTTCTACACTTTTTCTCCTCACTTTTCTTCCTTAACTTCTACTTTCTCTTTCCTTAAGCTTAAAACCCTTTCATGGCTGATTTTGGCTGAAGGATAAGCCTATTTCAATGGTATAAGGTCGGCCAAGGCTTCCTCCCAAGCCAACCAATCAAATTAAACCATTTGGTTTAATAAAAGACAAAATACAACTTAAAGGGAATGGACAACTTTGCCCTTTGTTCGTAAATTCGGTATAACTCTTTACTCGGGCATCCATTTGATGATCCGTTTGTTGTGTTACAACCCTAACTCACATGTCTACAACTATCTAGTTTTCACCTCAAGTCATTTATAATGTTATAAAGGTCAAAACTAGTCTCTAAGAGGAACATTTCTACCGAAAACAACAAAATTTGTGTTTGTAAATAATTCGACCTTTCATGATTTATGAAAGTAGGATTATAATAAACATAATCACTTAACATTGGATATACTAATATCACATTATTCATATCACATAAGATAAGCATGATTTAAATATAATTTATCATAATTATATTCGGGCTGTCACAACAATATTATGTTTATTATGCAGAAAAATATTGATAGATGAATTATATTTTCAATGGGCTCGACATTATGATCCAATTATTCTAATAACAATTGATTAGTATGGATATTGGGTTTTGGAGTGTGACATTTATGTTCTTCTGGCAATTACTTTATATTTGATGGTGAACTCATACGATTCGATTCTCATTTCAGATGCTGCCCAGGAGAGAGAGAGCAGCTAGGGCAGCAGGGGGAGATGAGACTAGAGAGGCTCATCAGGAGCCAAAGTTATCGCAGCGACTGCCAGAGATGATTTTGGTTGCACAGGTAACTGAATTAGTGGCACAGGTAGTTGAAGTGATGATGATCGCATTGGCAAGGTACTTTCCATGAGATTAGTAGCCGTTAGTGGCACTAGATGTTCAGGCCCACCCGGGGCCATCGGAATGGAAACAAGTACGAGAGGTCTTTCAAAAAGGTCATCCACCAGAGTTTCGAGGGGGTTAAGATGTGATGCTAGCGTGTCAGTGGAAGGGAGATATTCGGTGTCACCTACGCATGGTAGATTGCAATGAGGTGCAGAAGCAAATGCTAGCCACTTTTAGGTTAGTGAGAGCAGCACTACGGTGGTGGGAGTCGATCACCACAGTTGAGGAAAGGGATATATTAACTAGTGCAGAGTTTTGGGTTCGGTTCGACCGCCAGTATTTCTCGCCAGCAGTTGATACCGAAATTAGGAGCAAATTCAGTGAGGTGACTCAAGGGGAACGTTCAGTGGCCGATTACAAGGAAGAATTCACTCTTTTGGAAAATTTTGTACCGGATGAGGTAAGAAATGAAGAAAGAAAGAAGTCGAGGTTCATGGATGGGTTAGTATGGAGGATCAGGCGACATTTGATTGGTAATACCACATTAGTAGTTTATACAAACGTCATTAATGCAGCACTCATATACTTCCAGGAACACACTTCCACATAGAAGGAAGCAGGAGGGGAGTGGAACCCAACCAGTCGGATAAAGTAGGAGGGAATAATACCAGTGGGGTATCCAAGCAAAAAACAGAGGGAATTCAGGGGCAGGATTTCCCATAGTGGAATCAGGCTAAGCGATTTAGATCTGGGGGCTATTGACAGGATGGCCAGGACTTCCGACAAGGCCAGCAAGGAAGGGATCAGTAGCAGGGTGAATTTATTAGGAGGTATTTCGTTTGTGGGGAAATGGGACACATGAAGAGATATTGTCCTAAGCGAGGAAGGGGTCAACTACAGGACGAGGTTCTGGATGTACAACCACTAGAACAATTCATGGGTGCGTTCGGGCAGGGGGAAGCCACTCAGGAGCTCGAGGGTCAGCCATTGCAGCTAGAGTATGGAGGTAATTACCTTTTTATCCTATGGGCATGGGGTATGTTTTGAGTGATAGTAAGGGTGTCACAATATAAAATTTATTTTCACTATAGTTCACAGGTAAGTTAAATTTAGTGGGTGAGCTGGTTGTAGCAACCATATTACGTATAAAAAAATTTATGGGGTAGCGGAGTCCTTTTGTGTTAACCATGAGAGAGTGGAGGTGTACACTAAGAGAAGGTTGGACTTATGCGAGGGGATACTACTTTCGCGAATTATGGGAGTGGGGTAGATGATTCTCCCAAATATCGGGTGGATAAAGATGGATTTGAACTATTGTGAATAGTGAGGGTAAGATTTTGTGTTCGCGACACCAGAGTATGAATGACTTTTACTAGGTGTAACTTGAGAGGGCGTCTAGCACATATATATGTGTGTATATATATTGTATTGTGTGGTGAGATAGACACATAAGGATGTCTCGTGTTCTTATATTTTATCTCGGTAAGTAGGGGTGTCAACTGAAGTGAATCAGGATAGTTAGATTTATTTTCGAGCAGGGAGAGATAGCTCGTGTAACAACCCTTCCTTTTGGAGACACTTAAATTCCATAATTGAGTATAAATTGGCAATTTGGAGAATTTCTCGAAATAGTGATTTTGGGATTTTTGAGGATTTAATGATTCTCGATGGGAGTTGTGATTACTTTTGGGCTTAAATAGGTCGAAATATTTTAATTATACATCGTCGTGGAGTAAAGCGACAAAAAGATAAGATTTTGATTAGAAAACCCGCATTAAGTTCTATTGGGTTGGAATAGGGATTTGCGATCAAGTACCTCGAATGGGAATTTTCACTGCATCGTGAGTCTCGAAATGCCCGAGATAGTCGAAAAAGAGTGTCTGATTGTCGAAATTGAGTTTCGAGGAATTTTAAAGTAAAACGGGCTCGTAATTTAGTAAACGAGTCATTTTTGGGTTTTTAGGGGTTAAACCCTTTTTCTTTCATTATAAAGAGGGAGAGAGGGAGAAAAGAGAAAGAAAGAAAGAGAAGAGAGAGAGAGAGGGGAGGAGAGAAAAGAGGAGAAAAGGGGAGGTTCCGGCCAAACTCCGTGGGATTCAGCTCGAGGTCGTCGTATTATATCCACGAGGCAAGTGTTTACTTGCTTTATTTAATTTTGAGCATAATTCTTATATCATAGTTTGGTATAAACAAACCCTAAAGATTTTGGCTTGGGTAATCGTGGATAAAATGGGTTTCGGGAGTTAAAACAAATAAACCCCAATAATAATTCAATTTGAGGAACTTAGGTTATTAATTGGCGATTTCGGGTTCTAGGACGTTTAGAACCCGTATTATAAGTGTATTTGTTGTTGGTTGGAGTTGTAGGCCGTTGGGTGAGGAGATGGAAGCTTGGGGTAAGCTTCCATAGCTGAAACAACTTCTCAGAGAAGAAGCTCCCCGCCATGATCGATCGATCGATCATGGGGGTTCGATCGATCGAAGCCATCGATCGATCGACGGTCAAGGGTCCATCGATCGACCCCTGCTGATAGATTGGTAATTGTTCTAGGGTGAGTTAGATGGGATAGATTCCAATTCTTATTGCTTCGAGGTTAATTATGTGATAACATAAGGGACCTCTTAGGACTATATAGTCCTCTAATTAAGGGAATTTAGGACGGCAAAGTGAGGGTTTTAAATGTATAACCCTTAAGATATATTTTCGAGGAAAATAGAATAATTATAGAATTTGATGGTTTAGGGTTCCTAAATTATGCTGGGGACTTTTAAATGATTAATTGGACTAGATGTAGTCCTTGGGTTTATGGAAATGAAATCCATAACCCATTAAATATAAGGTTGTTCGGGAAAGATAAATCCTTAGGATATTTTTAGTGAGCATTTAGGCCCATATAAATATGCGTATAGGAAGCATAATTATAATTGATTATGGCGTGAATGTATCCTATAAGATAATTAGGATAGATTGGGAAAATAGATATATATTCACATAGTGTGAAATGGTATAATTGGAGATATCCAATAAATCCGTAGATGGATTAAGGTATATATTGATTATTAAAGTAAGGAAAATACTTTGGATTTAGTATCATGCGTATATAAATGCATGATTATGATTCCTTGAGAGAATCTTTGGGATTATTGGTCATCGATAGATGTGTTTGGCAATTATGGCCATTTATATATATTCTAGGAAGAATATATGGTATATGTATATACTATGTGATTAAGTATATATATGTTATGATGTTAATGACTTTTGAAAATGTAAAAATGAATATTTTCAAAATGTTAAAAGAAATGATTTTCATAAATGATAATTTATGGATACACACCTCTCTAAATGCTATCATAAGGGAAGTTCATGCGTGAGGTGAAGCCCCCTGGCTAATGAATGCAGGGTGGATATAGTCCTATAGGCCATATGGACAATTATATATGTTTACTGTGCTGGTTAGGTGATTCTGGGTGTGGTCATGACTATCCTGCAGGCATATGGCTGCTTCCCGACGTTTCAGTAGGTTCCCAGGTTGCCTTGTTTGATAGGCCCTGGAAGATGATAGCCATTTAGGGGCGCGTCTAGTGGGGAAACCCGGAGGGACGGTCTTAGATATGTTAAAGCAATTCATGATAATGAATTGTCTTTAAATACATTTCCCAGATGGAGGAAGGGAAATGGGTTAAACGATTTGTCTTCGGATACATTTCCCGGATGGAAGAAGGGAAATGGAAGCATGTGTTATAAAAAAGCATTTTTATGATAATAAAAATGGCTTTTAAATACATTTCTTGGATATGAGAAGGGAAATGGGATGTTATAAAACGAAAAAGCACTTTTACGATAATAAGACTAGCTTTTAAAAATTTATATGATGTGTTGAAGCAATTCATGATAATGAATTGACTTTTATATACATTTCCTAGATATAAGAAAGGAAATGGAAAGTTTTGAGATAAATGAAAATGAAGTAATTCTCATTTCGGGAGATAGATCCGAATGTATATGGTAATATGTATATATATGGATAAATCGAGTACCGAGGGTCTAATGGATCCCGACGATCGACCTTGCCGCGTAGTAGTGTATCGAGGGGGTTCCTTGTTTGGATTTCGCTTTGTGAGACACCCCACGCACTAACATGGCTTAGTGTTGAGACTGGGGAGAAGTTTAGCCCTTAGTACATTACTTGGACTATCTAGGGTTGATAGTAATTGGGTGATAGACTAGTTTGGCAGGATAGATTGACTAGGATGTTTAGAGGGATGCACTAGGAGTGCACTGTTAGTGGAGAGGTGAGGGGTATCTCATGGGAGTGCGATACCAAATTTAAATATGAGATAAAACCTTTTTCTAAAAATAAGGCATTTATCCACTTGCTAAATATTTTTAAAACTCGGGCTCTGACCCGTTTATCTACTTTTCCTCTCTTGCTATATATATATATATATATATATATATATATATATATATATATATATATATATATATATATATATATATATATATATATTATATAGGTGTCCAGAGACAGGGACTCATGGATGACACATCTTTCGAGTCAGACGTCAACTGCAGCAGATGTGGATGCGTGCAGGATTCTCAGTAGACGCTTCTATCCTTGTAATCTAGATAGGAGGTACTGTATACACATTTGGGCCAATGGTCCAATTGCATTTATTTATTCTTTGAGTATAGCATTCGATATGGTTGTATATTTTGACCGAATGTTCGGTTATTTTATTTCATTTCAGTTTCATTTACGCATAAACTGTGTGGATGTTTAAATTTGTAGTTGTTAAAAAGAGTAGTAAAGTAAAATTTTGACACTAGACTAATATATTATTAGTAATTAAATGGATTTTCGATAGTGATGCTAAGAATGATCCATATGAGACTCCTGTTATAATTTGATATAGGAGTGATCGCTCGGTATTTTATCAGGCGGGGTGCCACAGCTCGGGGTTTATTTTGCGCAAGAACTAGTGATAGTAAGGGCGCGGTATTTTATGTTGTCTTTTGTAACATAAGAGTAGGTGTGTACGCTTTTGTGTTAAGAGATAAGTATTTGGGGGTACGTGCTATGGACTGAGGGTTTAACATATCTCAACGACCGACAATGTTAGGTAGTAGAGTATCGGGGGGGTTCCTTGTTTGGATTTCACTTTGCGAGACGTCCCACACATGAAACTTAGCGCAACGTTAGGAGTGGGGAGATGTTTGGTCATTAGTACATGGGTTGGGGACCCCGGATATTATTTGTATATGTGATTTGACTACAGGTTAGAAGTTATATTACGGGTTACGACTATCATAGTCAGGTAACTTTCCTGTTGTTAAGCATGGGAACAGGGTGTATGTGCACCCTGGTTAATTAGGTAACATTCGTGTGGTTAAGCACGGGTACAGGGTGTATGAGCGCCCTAGTTAATTAAAATGCATATTTGTGTAACTCATAGTTAGAAGTGGGAGAGTTAGATGTAGTGAGCTTAGAGGCACATGACTAGGGAGTGATATTCGAAGCTTGGAGCACTAGGCTTATCTTAATTTCGAGGACGAAATTCCTTTGTAGGGGGGGGGGGGGGGAGGGGGGAGTATGTAACACCCCATAATTTTGAGGATTTAGTATTTAATTATTTTTGTGGAGAAATAAAATTATTTAAATTGGAGAAAATTCCGATTTGGAGAATTTATTGGAGTGGGAAGAATTATTCTAATTTTTAGCGACTCTAAGTTTAAATGTTCAAAGTATTGTGTGTCGCATTTTTGAGTTCGAAATTTGGAAATGTTATAAAGTATTTCAATGACAATTCTAAGTACACGGTTGATTCCGGATGGGTCGAGATAGTCAGAAAAGAGTACCCGGGGGGGTAGTAATCAGGTCTTGGGGAAGTTTTGGGCATAGCCGGGCCCACACGGGGGACTTGGGCCATTTTAATTAGGCCTGTGTGGCTAAAAACGTGATTAGGGATTATGAACCTAATTGAGGGAGTGTTGAGCGGCAGTTAACAAAATTATAAACCTAAGGGTTGTGAGAGAAATAGAGGAAACAAATCAAGAGGAAATTGGGAATCTTTTGGAGACAAGTCGAGGGACAAGTTGGGTGTTCTTCATCAACACTTTCTCTACACCAACGAATCAGACTCTACGAACAATTAGAGGTAAGTGGTTAACTGTTGTGATTCTTAAATTGATGATAGGCAATTCATATTATGGTGGGTGTAAACCGAAATCCATTTTTGGGTGGGTTATGGTATGAAATTGGGTTTTTATGAAATTGAACATGTTGTGTGATTTAATAGTTCAATTGATATTATAGAAGCATTTAGTGTTAATTGAAATTGGAACTATAATAGAATACCAGTATTAGAGACGAATTTATTGGGATTGTGAAATCAATTTTGGGTTAATGAATTTGATGATAAGGTAAAAACCCGTTTTTGTAATTGATGATATTTCCTAGGAATCGATTACGCTAAAATGGTTAGGGGATGATCATGATCTGTTTTAGATGTGAATATATGACGCAATGATAAATTAAGTTTGTAAAATTAGAGATTTAAAATCTTAGAATTCGTTAATGGAGGAAAACATAAGAGCAAATAAGACAGCAACTTGTTTGATCGATCGATCGACCCTTCAGGGATTTTGGTAGTTTGGCTTGGGAATTTATATTGATTTAAAATTTTGGGTTAGATTTTCTTCCATATATTTAATAGATGAGAATTAAATATGGAACCTTACTCCTAACAATTACAAGGTAAATATAATTGGGTTTAGGAGGATGGTGATTGTATGCCACAAAATGGATGAATTTCGGGAAATAAATTTTAGTAGTAAATTCGGGCCGAGGGTATAATGTTCGAGTATGGTAATTGATTGGCACTACATTATTAAATGAATTGAGGTGTAATTAATTAATTAGGAGGCAGAATATAGACTCAGGTATTAATGATGGTATGTCCCAAGTGAGCGAGTCTGAATATATTGGTTGAGCGACACCAAAGTATTAAATTAATTAATGTGTAAATTAATTAAATTAGAGTCGGACCATAGACTCGGGAATATACATGCTAGTATTATGGATTTTAATACACGGTAGAGCCGGGATTTTTATTATATATGTACGGTGTGTGATAGTATATATATATATATATATATATATATATATATATATATTGTGTGCTTATCAATATTAGTGTCTGGATATTTAATTAAATTGTGTACTCTAGTGCTATTAAGGGAGGTTGCGCGAGGTGGGTGAATCCCCTAGCTTGAGGAGTAGGACGAGTATATCCCCAGGTCACAGTGTTGGCTATATGGGTGAGGGGCTTATCTCACTTTCAGGAAAGGAATATGACCGCCTCCACTATGTTTATATTTTGGGCAAGGTCAGTGAACGATTCTGACTGCGGTAACTAGGTTATGTGAGAACACCTAGTGAGATAGCACTTTAGCGAAAATCAGCTGGGGAGGGTATACCCGGAGGGGTGGATATACATATGAAATATGTGCGGATGTTGTAGTAAAGATATGTATATAATGGTATTAAATATTATATGCGGGTAATAATACAGTGTGTGATGTATTTACTTTATATAACTTAAGTCACGGTTATATGATATTATTTAAAAGGAATTAATCAGGTTAATTGGAGAGATAACTTATAACTCATGAATAATAATACTCTGTTTAGAGTAGAAAGTCAATGGAGGGTTATATTAGGACTAGTTGGACGGGGTAGTACAACTAGGTGGGTTAAGGTAACCATTAGGTGTGCACATTAGTGGAGGGGTGAGTATGTCCTCAAGAGAGTGCGACACTAACTTAAATATGAAGCGCATTCATACATTTTAATTGCTGCAGTTAATTCACTTGCTAAATATTTTGAAAATGTTTTGGGTTCTAACCCTTGCTATAAAATTATTTTCAAAACCTTTTAGGTGTCCAGCCACAGGGACGCCAGACTTGATATTCTATTCTAGGGACACGTAGCTGTGGCACATGTGGATGCTAGTAGGATCTTGGATTAGACGCATCGTTCATTCTTTCCTAGAATAGGAGTCATCTGTCAGTTTCAGTTTTACTTAGGGCTTGTCTCCCAGACTTTTTTGTAAAGTTTTCAAATTAATTTTTTCAGTTGTTGGATGATTGTTGTTGGCCTAATTACTTTGGTGGCCGATGGTTTATTCGACAAGTAGTTTAATTAATTATTCAGTTGATTTGATTCAGTTGTTGTGAATGGTTTACATGTATTTTCACATGCTATTGTCTTGTTTAAATAAAAAATTAAAATTGGCACCGGCTTTTTGGAATACTAGGTGGTTAGTAAGTTTTAAAAAGATTTTTCGACAGTGATGCTAAGAATGAACCAATCGGGATTCCTGTTTTAATTTGATATAAGACCGATCACCCGGTATTTTATTTGGCGGGGTGTCACAATAACGAAGATCACCTATGATCCTTTCATAAAGTTTACGTGATTATTGAGTCAAAACAATTTTGAAAATCATTGATCAATTAACACATTTCATAATGAACAGAATTAATGAATGATCAAAGAAAGAATAGTTAATTACACACGATTTTAACACTTTCAAGGAGGAAATAGTAATGCATAAATACTCATAAATGAATAATAGAATAAAGATAACTTGGTGTAAGTATATACAATGCAACAAAAGACCATCGAGTTATAGGAATCTCAAACCAAATCACTTAAACAAGAAAAGTGCATGTGTTCAAAGTATAAATCATGAAGTTTTGCATAATATCAAGGATTCAAGGAATAAAACCTAATAACTTCTAAGATGGATAACTTGCATCACTAAAATATCTATTGGATCAGGCTTTTATCTGAAAGATCATCGAAAACAAGGTCAAATGGCTAATAAATGAGAAAAAAAAGAAAATATTTTTTTAATTATTTTTATTTGTTTACAACAAAAGCATGCTTGAGATGAACATATAATCAAATAAAAGAAACTACCAATGAATGGAAATAATATCTCACACCCCTAACTTAAACCTTGCATTGTCCTCAATGTGAATCAGGAACTAAGTTGAAGAGAGAATATTCATTTGAAAATGTGAATCATGGAAAGCATTTGAAAAAATCATTCCTTAACAAGAATTAGGTCAAAGTCCTCTAGACTTTCATCCCGTTCTTATGGTACTGGCGATTGTTCGATAATGGTGAACTAAAATGGGGAAGAAATAAATTCAATCTCGATAGATGACTCATCATCACTCGAATATTGAATTTCAAAAGAAAAATATTCCCTTTTAATTAATTTTTTTTCCAAAATTGTTTGAGATGAAACACAAGTCTCCATCTCCTCTTTATTTTTCAATAAAGACATAATTTCATTAAAAAAAATGATTTAATTTTTATATCTTCACCATTTTTTGTTCTCCTCTATACCTTGGGAGAAAAAAAGAATGGTTTGTTCTAAAGTAGGCATCAATTCCTCATTTGGTTCAAAACGTTCCTCCTCATCAGAGTTTTAAGAGAAACGTAATTATTATTTTCTAAAAGTTGATCTAATTATTCTCCCAATAATGGTTCTCCTCCTAATAATGATTATCTAATTTTCAATTCTTTCACTTTGCAAGAAGGCACGAAATGAATTTGGCCATAGGGAAACTTCACTAAAAAGAAAATTTTAGGCATTATTATTGTAACTACTATCAAAATTGTTAGTATGACAACTCTAAGGGATATTATCATAACAGTTCTCATAGGTACTATAAAAGAGTCGTGAATGTTGTTATTGTAAAAATTTTGCAACATTTAAAAAGTCTATGAGTTTTGGTGAGTATTGGTGACAAAATTGCGAAACATCACATTTACCAAGAATACTAGAATAAGACATGATTGCCCAAAAGTTTGTAGATGAAAAATCCACGAGGAGATGTGTGCGGTCGCAAATTCAAGCGTTTCTTGGCGCTCAAATGTACAAGTCTGGAAAAAAATTAAAACAAAGAATACAAATACAAAGAAAATGTTATGAAAAAATTAAATCAATCACAATCTATAATAAACACTCCCTGACAATGGCGCCATTTGATTATAGGAAAGGTTTTAAAAAACACAAGGCGTGATCGAGGCATGGAGGCGAAGCCTTAAGCCTTAGAAACCTAGGCGGGCCTTAGGTGTAAAAATGCGTGAAAAGGCGTTTAGACCTTTTTTAAAATATATTTTAACATTTTTAACTATAACAAGGCTATTAAAAATAATAAAATGGTACATACATTAAAATATGTTTGAATATATGCAAACTAAAATACTATTTTTTTAAAATACTAAGAAAAAACAAATAGAAAAATGCACATTTTTTTGGATGAAGGGGAGAGAGGTTTGTGATACAATTTGTCTTTTGATTATTTTGAGTGAGATATTGGTCCTTTTTTTTTACAAAAAGTCTTCAAAACGCGATATCGTTTCAGTAAATTTTTTTTTTTTTAAAGTGTGCCTTAAGCCTTTTACCAAGAATAAGGCGTGAAAGGCTTAAGACATGGCGTTTCTCCCAAGCTTCAAGCCTTGGTGAGATTATAGGGAAAAACCAAGCATCTGCGTTAATACGCTTGTTGTTGTTATCGACTCCCGACGCAATACAATAACCTAAACTTTAACTACACTCTTACGAGAATATATCGGCTAGTCTGGGTATCGAATCCACAAGAAATGAGTACTTCCGAATAAAAGTGTAAAAAATATTTTTTTTAATTACAAATTAATCTAGGCATGTATTTAAAGTAAGTTAAACATAAGAAGAATAAAAACTATAGATTAAGAATAATATCCCTCACCTCAGGTTAATTAACATAAATTGTTACATGGGATGAAAATATTTACAAATTTCATCATTTAATCAAACCTATAGTTGTTACCCCTTAAATTCTCATAAAAGCCTAATATTATTTTGGCATCACCAAATATCTAGAAGATTACACATGCAAGGCTGTATGTACGACGAATACATGATATACACCATTAAATCTTCTAGGCATATATTCATGAATAACCTAACCCATTAAAACTATCCTAATCCATCACCAAATCAAAGCAACCAACTAATCCAAGGTAAGTTCAATCATCTCAACCTAATTCAATTTAGCTACATGGCATATTAAATGAAATGTATTGAATGAAAGAAAGTAAGGTATTGAAAGAAACTAAGTTAGCAAAGAAAGAAATGTTAAAAGAAAGATTGAATTAATTAAAAAATAATATGAATACTACTCACAAAGCTATAAACGTCAAACCCTATGAGAGAGAAGGAGAAGCTCCCAAAATCTTCTCTCAAACCAAAGCAAACCCTAAAACTAAAATAAAATTTGAATAATGAAATAATATCTCCACTTACAATTTATAATAAGTGGAATAAAAGAAAAGGGAAAAGAAAACAACAAGTCAAAATTGTAAAATATCTTGTGTGATCAATCGATCCCCTATTTTTAGGCCCAATCTTTCTATTTAAAAGGGAAGAAATGTAACTTCATGAAAATGACTTTAACTTCATCATTCGGACTCGAAATGACGTGCCATCAGTGGCACGCGAAGAAAACTCGATGAGATACACTTACATGGAGTTCCAAAAGTTGGGACAAGAAATATGAAAATATGAAACTCCCTTGAATTTTCATCATGTGACATATATATATATATATATATATATATATATATATATATATGTATGTATGTATCAAAAACCAAGATTAACCAATATATGAGCATAAAAGTAGGAAACATTTGACACAATTATGCTAGGATGAATAAGAATAAATAATGATAATATGCAATATTCTAGACCTATCAACGATCATCTTTGAACTATCAAACAAATTGCAAGGATAAATTTTCTCATAGTGTCAAGTTTGTAATGAATATTATAAATTTTTTTATTTAATTTATTTCATTTCGAAAAAAATATGCATGTCATACGTTAGGGTAGTTCAGTTTGTAACTTTAAGCCTAGGCAATGGAGACATGAATTGGCCCGAGTAAAGATACATCAAATCCATCCCAAGTTTCGTCTGCAACCTTGGGATCGTAAAAAATTTATAAAGTATTATTGTGTTGGTTCCTCGATTTCTCGTTTTTGGTGTTTTAAGTTTTAGTAAGGAATTTTTCTAAAAAGGATTTTTTGGAAAAATATTTTTTTATTTTTAAAGTCAGTCAAATGAACTTGTTTTCATTATAATGAGTTGTATGCCTTCATTTGAACGAATTTTGTTTCTCGTATAAATGAGGTTTTCAGTTTCATTTGAATGAGCTTCAAACGAGACCTCACTATCCCAACTTTACAATTGCGATTAAAATCTTGCGTGAAACCGATTCTAACCAGTTTAGGTGTCTCGTTTGAATGATCTTGATTCATTCAAATGAGATGGCCTATGTCATTGGAACGAGTTACTTCTTTTTGTTCGAATAACTTACCTTGTTTTTATGTCGCTATCTTTTCCCGTTTTTCAATATATATATATATTAGGGAACATATAGTTTAGAAATAATAAGGGTTTCAAAAATAGTTTTCGTATAGAAAATCAAAATCCTCATATAACCCTACTTATATTATGAGATCCATGTTTCTACATAATATTTTTCTTTGAGATCTCGTGTTTTGAGCACCATTTTTTTTGCTCTTCATACAATAGAGTATTATTTAGCATAGTGGATTCCATGTCACTTTGTGACAGAGCCTAGTTAGATATCGATGGTACTCTGGTCATCCCCAATCCTCACAGCGGGAGAGACGAAGAAGAGGGTATCTTTTATGTTGAGAAGATCTTGGTCCTGCGCATCCCTCTCGGGAGCGCTTCGGCCGACGTCGGTGATGAGGAGAAAAACACAGAGAGATGGAGTCGCCAGTCTATTTTACTCAAAATAGAAAAAAGAAAAAAAGGGAGCCATCGTGAAGGATAGCATCCAAAGACATACTGATACATACGAAACCAAAATGATTCGAAAAGGTTCCGGAGGCTAAGTTACGAAATGGGAAGTTGTTAGGCACCCATTCCGCCCTTGCAGTCTCTCATGGGTTGTTGCTATTTTCCTTTATTTCCCCGTGATATGTGTGCATGTGTATATGTAATGGAGATTGAAATCCTCCACTTGTATCATGGAATAGATAACGCGAGTCATCCGTAGGAATTTTCCTAAAAATAATATTAGAAAATGGGATTTACGTGATTATCCTAGCGTTGATCGTTATAATGGAACAATAATGCATGTGGGATAATACGCCATTAAGAACAAATATATGTATTATAGAATCTAAGAGAATTAAGTTAAAGAATATAGAAATATAATAAAAATGGAAGGGATAGGACTCGAGTCTCGGCTTTTATCCCGAGACGCCTACGTAACCTATAGAGGCATCAATGTTCACATAGTTCGTATGCAAAATGAGGGGTGGGATTTATCCCATAAATCCAATCGGGGACTTCTCTTCTATGTGTGTGTGTGCAAAGAGTGTTTTAGTTGTGAGAGAAGTGTGAGAATTCCCATTTGGAATTTATGAGCAAACCCTCTTTTTCTTATTTTTTTTGGGTTTTATTTATACGAAAATAAGAGATGTGCAATAATACTAAATAAAAAGTATATTAGGATATGTGAGATGAGAGAATAAAAGTGCTAAGTAATAAAACAAATTAATGCGAATTTAGGAGAATTTGTAGAGAAAGTTGAGAAAGTCGGACCTTCTTGAAGATCTTGAGCTTGATCTTGAATGTTGGAGAGCAGCCCTTGCACTTGGATGATGATGAAGGGTAGTTAATTCACCAAGTTTGATGAAAAAGATGATGAAAGGTGGGGTTGAAAAGGGATTTAGACATGGAAATCACGCTGACTTCGAGAGAGGTTTTCTGAATTCGCTGAGAGTGATGGATTTCAGATCTTTGGTTCTGTTTGCAATGAGGACAGACCCTCCTTTTTATAATCCCGAGGCATTTCTGATCGAAATAGTTCTGGTCCTGCCAATTGCCATGTGTTTTTAGACACACTACCGATAGGCAAGGTTTGGAACCTCCCGTTTGGAAGTCTCTTTCAAGTTCCTTCGGAAAAATGGTGGTAAAATGCAAATCATTGATCTGAATCCTGCACTGGGAAAACCTCTAGAAAGGTAATTTAGATACCTTTTGAAAGTCCTTTGGACTGCTCCCGGGTCTGGGAGTTGACTTTAGGTCAAACGTGTCTTGGAAGCGCTCGTTGGTCCTTTTGACGGGGGAGCATCGGACGCAAATGGATCGTTCGTCCGCATGGTAAGTCATAATCACACACGGGGTAGACTGTTGGAAAGGTTAGGAGGTACTTCGACATTACAAAGAGTTTGATTCGATATGGGAAGTTGACTTTGGTCAACCGAGCCCTGGAAGCATTTAATGACCTTTCAGAGTAAAATAGATCATTCATCCGCATCGTAAGTCAGAATCACACACTGGGCAGACTGTTGGAAAGGGGTTTTAGTGACCTTTGAAGATTCATTCAGTCTCAGTCGAGCTAAAGAGTTTGACTCTGGTCAAACGGAGCCTGGGAGCGTTCGATGGCCTTTAGGTCATGTTTCGAGGGAAAATGAGTCATTCGTCCACTCCGTAAGTTAGAATCACGCACGGGATGGACCGTTGGAAAGGGGATTCAGTGCCCTTCGAAGATTCATTCAGTCTCGGTCGAGTTAAAGAGTTTTACTTTTGGTCAAACAGAGCCTGGGGGTGCTCGACAACCTCTAGGTCAGTACCCAGGGTATGACTTAGGTTTGTAGTGATGAGGGGAGGTGCTAGGGACCTAAGGAGAGGTTAGGGGTGCTAGAATGGGGTGTCTATAGAGCCGCTCGACGGATGAGTTTGGAACAAACGATAGCCGTTGAATAAACACCGCATGATGCCTTTGAAAGAGTATGACCAATTTAGAGGGTCGAGGTCGATTCCATGGACCAAAGGAGGAGGATAATCTATTCTGCGGGTTAGGGCCGATTCTGAGGACCTAGGGATGAGGATGACCGATTCTGTGGGTCGAAGCCAATTCTGAAGGCTTAGGTTGTGATGACTAATTTTGAGGGTCGAAGCCAATTCTGAGGGCTTAAGTTATGATGACCAATTCTATGGGTCGAAGGCAATTATGGGGGCTTAAGTTATGATGACCAATTCTGCGGGTCGAAGCCAATTCTGAGGGCTTAAATTATGATGACCAATTCTGTAGGTCGAAGCCGATTCTGAGGGCTTAAGTTGAGATGATCAATTTTGCAGTTCAAAGCCAATTTTGAGGGATTAAATTGTGATGAACAATTGTGCAGGTCGAAGCCAATTCTAAGGGCTTAAGTGGAGATGACCAATTTTGCGGGTCAAAACCAATTCCGAGGGCTTAAATTGTGATGACCAATTCTGTAGGTCGAAGCCAATTCTGAGGGCTTAGGTTGAGATGACCAATTCTGCGAGTCGAAGTCAATTCTGAGGGCTTAAATTAAGATGACCAATTTTACGGTTCGAAGCCAATTCTGAGGGCTTAGGTTGTGGTGACCAATTCTACTGGTCGAAGCCTATTCTGAGGGCTTAAATTTTGATAACCAATTCTGCGGGTCGGGGCCAATTCTGAGGTCTTAGGTTGAGATGACCAATTCTGCGGGTCGAAGCTAATTTTGAGGGCTTAAATTGTGATGACCAATTCTGCGAGTCGAAGCCAATTCTGAGGGCTTAGGTTGAGATGACCAATTCTGCGGGTCGAAGCCAATTTTGAGGGCTTAAATTGAGATGTTCTCGAAGAACTCTGTCGGGTAAATTACCTCATGATTTTGATTTGAGTTGGGGATATGATTGCTGGGGAAATCTTCTTATCCTTTGGGGACTTTGTGAGGGAATAGCCAATTTGATGATATAAATTCCACCGTGGATGTTACCGGGGAGAGATCCACTTTGTCTTTGAGAGTTCTACTGGGTAAGTATGGGTTCTGCTTGAGGGAGTGAGAAATTTTCTTAGTGAAAGCGTTTTAAATCCTCCCAAGGATTTTTAGGAATTTTTTGAGAATTTTTCAGGGTTTTCTGGTATTTTTTTGAAAGTTTTTGTATGAAAATTAAAGAGGTGTGATGGTCAGCATGTTGTGGAGGGTTCCATTCGGCAGTGGCATGAACTTTTGGACTGCCTCGAGAAGGTAAAGGGTCAGTGCCGATCGATAGGTTTGGGTCAGTGCCGATCGGCATGACCCTTGGCTTCTTATAAAAAGGGGCGGGTTCCCCTTATTTTTCACACGTTTTTGCCTTCTCTCTCTCTGTGATTTTCTTTTGCGAATTGTTCAAACATTCTGTAATCTAAAAAATGGCTGCTTTTGTGAGCACTGCGGTACATAGGGCCAGGGATCCTTTTGCTTTGGTCAGTGATAACTCTTTTGATGCATTCGAGCTAGTTGCAGATGAGAGGACCTTGATTTGGGAGCCATCAAGTCATCACTCTTCGAGGGTGGTGAACCCTGGCGGTTATGTAAGTAAAATGACTTTTGGCATTCTTTTTTAATGATTTTCCTTTTTTCTTGGATTTTGATAAGGTTTTTCTTTGACAGTCTGATGTTTTTCTGTCGACGATGCGTGCCCACGGGACGACAGGGCTTAAGGATGTCTGGGAACATCTTCCACCCATGGTGTGTTGGGTGGTATCATCAGCAGGCTTTGGGAGGTTGGCATCTGTGAAGGATGAGATGCCTCGTTCGATGGCGATTTTATGCGCTCTGGGGGAGAGGTGGTGGGACACAACCCACACCTTTCATTTTGTCTTTGGGGAGATGAGTGTGACCCCCATAGATGTTTAGAAGCTACTGGGGCTGGATTTTGATGGAGAGTAGATAGATGTGGATCACTTTTTATGGGTGAGGGCGGAGGCGGTGCGGGAGACGCTCGGTGATGTGGGGAGGATAGTGTCTGGGGACTCTATTCGGTTGTCCCTGCTGAGGGATGATTTACTGGGCAGGGTGATTGATGCGAAGGATGTGCTGCAGATGAGGCATATGGCCCAATTGTTCATTTTGCTGGTGATGGGGGGATTTTTGGTGGCGTCGAGTGGCGACGTTGTCCACTTATCGTTTTTACCATACTTGATCATGTTTTCGAACATCCCACTCTATGATTGGGGGAGTCTGACTTTAGCGACCCTTTATTTTTCTCTGGATGCATTCAGCAGTTGCTGTCGGCAGTCTTTCACTGGAGCCATGTATCTTCTTGAGGTATTTTTTAGTTTTTGCATTTTCCTTTTATGCACTCACATTTTCCTTGTGCGTATCTTTTTTGATTGCGTATTTATGTCTTTGCCAGACGTGGTTATATGAGGTGATTGGGAGTAATACCCAACTGGTTGCTCTAAAGGATGAGACCATTGGAGACTTTTGTCGGTTGTATCAATGGCAGATGGGCAATCGACAGTCGAGGTAGTCTTTTTCTTTAAAGGATGTGCGTCAGGTCTTGAATAGCGTGACTAGTGATAGGGTAAGACTTTTTCCTTTCTCCAGTCTAAGTCTTTGTGTGATCTGATTCCATATTGACTTATATCTACTCGGGATTTTTCAGGTGACCTTTTACCCTTGGGGGGTGACTGTTCAAGATACGGGGGCGACTGGGGTAAATGTGCAGATGAGGCATTTTCTAGCACATGAGTTTGGATACTCTTGGTATCTTGGGGAGAGGGTTGTTCTACAGATTTCTGAGGTGGAGGTGGTGGTGCCACCTGCGAGGCCCCATATGTCTATGAGGCAGGAGCGGATGCTATCGGAGGATACGAGGATCACGGTGTGATTGGTGAGTCTTATCTGTTGTACACCGATACAGTTGTTCCATATGATTATATGGACTTCGTGACGAGTTTGTTGATGGCTCCCAACATATATGATGCACTGCCTTTCCCTCCCGTGGGTTTGAGTCGGCCAATGGGGTCCTCACACAGCAGTGGTGGTCCATCGACGTTTACGGCGATGGAGACTTCTGAGGTTCCCTTTGTGCGGTTGCATACTCCTTAATATAACATTCGACAGGCTGATGGATGGATGGTGCCTATGTTGCATCATCCTTATGCGATGGACCTGGAGGAGTTGGGCTTGATATAGGAGGTTCTTTGCCCTTTGGTAAACCTTTTTGTTCCTTTCTCTATTTTTCTTCTTTTCGGTTTCTTTTCTGTTTGATACTGATTCTGCCTTTTCTTGCAGCAAGTTAGGGTGTCCACCCTTGGCTGAGGGACATCAGGGACTGGATATCTTCGACGACTTCCCATATTCGGAATGTGATTCCTGTTCCTTCTTGCTTGGTGTCGTCTGCCTCACTCGGGGAGGAGTTTGGTTCGGGTAGCTGTGGTGCGTCATCTCATCGCAGGGGAAAGAGAGCGCATTGCAGGGATGAAAGCTCTTAGGAGAGGGAAGGGGAAGGGTAAGTGAGAGAGAGAGAGAATGTGGGTTCGGTCTGAGTCCCATTGTTTTTTCTTTTCGTTATTTCCTGCAGAATTTATGTAACACAAAAAAATATTTATGCAATGCAATGGAGTTTTTTATTATCTTCTGTTAGTGATGAATGAATGCATGCACATGCACTTTTTTCTTTGCTGCTGAGATCGTAAAATATTTTTGTAAGTTTGAAAGAAAGTTTTATTCATAATGAGAAATTATATAAAGATGGATAGGGGATTTTTGAAATTCTGTTGAGAATATCAATTTATTTTTATTCAGTTTTCTGATTTTGACAAAAGAGAAAAAAAGGTAAGTTTCTAAAAATAGGGGGTTGCCGATCGGCAAGCACCTTGTCGTGCCTATCGGCAGGTCAGTCCAGTCCCATCAATTCAAGGCTTTGATTGGTACCCTTTTAATCTTTTGGTACCTTGTGGGCATGATTCCCTCTGATTTCTGCAAGGGTTGTGTCTTTTGTGAGGATTTTCAAGTATAAAAATGGGTAAGGGTGGAGTGTTTTCATCACATCTTCACATTCCTAACTTTCTTAATCTGTGAGATGGCTCTCCCTGGTAGTGTTGAGTTTGCCAACTACCTCGAGACTTTGAAGGATATATGCTCCTATAATGTCGACTATGATGATTTCAACATGCGTCGAGTCTCTTTATGGCGTAATCGACCCATAGAATGGAACATGCTGATGGCGACGGTACAATTTTGGTACCTTGAAGACCATGTATTTCACTTTGGCTTGGAAGAAGTCTGTCTGACTTATGAGGAATTTTCTTCCATATTGGGGGTAAACCCTATTGTGGCGGCTACTATGCCTGAGTTTTCTCGGTCTCCCCGAGAGTTATTGGTTGGTCTTCTCCATGTCTCGCCCTCGGCGGGTAGATCCTTGGTTACTAGAGGATTGATTTCCCTTCCGGCGGTGCTGCGATCTATACATTTATAGGAGGTTGGTGATGCTGGCTATGCCGAAGCCGTCATTCTGGGCTTTGTTTCAAAATTTCTGTTGATGACTGGGGAACTGCTGGCGGACCCATAACTTGTAGTTATTACTTCATGGATGTCCTACCGTCGCAATCCTGTAGCGGTGATAGAGACTCTAAATGGCCTGGATGCCCAGCGAGAAGGTCGTTCTGACTTTCTGAGGGATAGCCCCGTGATGCTGTTCATGTGGTTGTCGAAAAGATTCTGGAATATCCTTTATCGGTTGTACCTAACTTATTTTCACACCATTTCTTTAGTGTTGTCCTGGATATTGAGAGCTTGGAGAACTGGTTTGTGGAGCATGGGTCTCTAAATCTGCGTTGGTCAGTGCCTTGGTGGGGACAGTTGTTGCCTATTCTGGAACTAGGGGAATACCCGTACGTTCGGTCGGTTGATCTGAAAAAGACCTCTTTTTATTTCCCTTGGAAGCTTCTTCGCCAATTCGGATGGGAGTAGTTCGTACCACCTCGGACACTAGATTTCTTCCTAGTAGAAGATCTAACAGAGCATTTGTGCATGTGGCTTGGCTCTTTATGGGAGAGTTGGCACCCGTCGACTCGTCCTCCTTAATTTGTTGGGAGAGTCTGGCACATCCCTGGGGATTATATGAAGTGGTTGTGGAGAAGAGTAGTCACTAAGATGCTGGTAGTAAAGATCGAACAAATGTGGCTTGTCTTATCTAATACCATGGAGGGAGGTATTGTGGTTTTTCTGAGGCTGATTCGAGCTTATCGATCTATTGAGCATTTACGGCACTCTATTCAGGCAGGGGAGGCTTGGGGACCCCAAGATGTAAATGATGATGGAGCGGGCTCCTCTAGTAGCTATGGGTAGGACTCTTGGAGAGTTTATTTGGTAATGGGGAATAAATTTGGGAGTTTTATTTGGCGTTTTAGGAAGGTAGGGGAAGGGAGTCATCCGTTCCTTTTCTTATGTAATTGTACCGTAATTTCTTATTAGTGAAATAAACAAGATTTTTATCATCTAGATGTGCCTTTCGATGAATTTTATATATTGAATTATATATACCAATCGTTGAGGCATAGATAATCCTTTTGTTCAAGTATACGTTAGAATGAACTACCGTTCTCGGAGATAATAAAAGAATAGTTTTTGTGAAAAAGAAAGTGTCGTGCTCATGTAAGATGTATGAGCTTCCTACGTACCTCTAGGGTTTTTTTAAAATTTGTTTGAAAATCGTTTTTGCAGAGGATCAGGTCCACGTTGTTCTGGGTAGGGGAAATGAAGATTTTTTTTAAAGAATAGAAGGGAGATGAGAAGAGTCGTAGCGCGCCGAGATTTCGGACTTGGGGTAAAATTTCTTGAGATGGTCCAGATTGACTGGACGATCCATCTCTTCTCCATCTAGTTCGATGAGCATGGGGGCACCGCCGGATAAGATTTTCTTTACAATGTATGGGCCGCTCCAATTGGGTTTGAATTTCCCTCTGGGGTCCCAGATGGGCTCTACTATTTCTTTGAGGGATAAATCCCCTTCTCGGACACCGTGGCCCTTGAATATCTTTTTAAATGAACGGGCTTGAGTCAAGGGCACTGAATCCCCTTTCCAATGGTCCATCCCGTGCGCGATTCTGACTTACGGTGTGGACGAATGACCCGTTTTCCCTCGAAACCTGACCTAAAGGCCATCGAGGGATAAATCCCCATTCGGTAGTGGCACGGACTTTTGGACTGCCTCGAGAAGGTAAAGGGGCAGTGCTGATCTGCATGACCCTTGGCTTCTTATAAAAAGGGGCGGGTTCCCCTCATTTTTCACAGGTTCTTGCCTTCTCTCTCTCTATGATTTTCTTTTGCTAAGTGTTCTAACATTTTGTAATCTAAAAAATGGTTGCTTTTGTGAGCACTGCGGTACATAGGGAGTGGTTGGCTTTTGACGACTGGGCGGACGTGGAATGGAGGGACAGGGCTCCTCTTGCTTTGGGCAGTGATAACTCTTTTGATGCATTCGAGCCAGTTGCGGATGAGTGGACCTTGCTGCGGGAGCCATCACGTCATCACTCTTCGAGGGTTGTGAACCCTGGCGGTTATGTAAGTAAAATGACTTTTGGCATTCTTTTTTAATGATTTTCCTTTTTTCTTGGATTTTGATAAGGTTTTTCTTTGACAGTATGATGTTTTTTATCGATGATGCGTGCCCACGGGACGACAGGGCTTAAGGATGTCTGGGAGCATCTTCCACCTGTGGTACGTTAGGTGGTATCATCAGCAGGCTTTGGGAGGTTGGCATCTGTGCTGGATGAGACGCCTCGTTCGACGGAGATTTTATGCGCTCTGGGGGAGAGGTGGTGGGACACCACCCACACCTTTCATTTTGGCTTTGGGGAGATGACTGTGACCCCCATAGATGTTTAGAAGCTACTGGGGCTGGATTGTGATGGAGAGTATATAGAGGTGGATCAATTTTTACTGGTGAGGCCGGAGGCGGTGCGTGCGATGCTCGGTGATGTGGGGAGAATAGTGTCTGAGGACTCTATTTGGTTGTTCCTGTTGAGGGATGTTTTGCTGGGCAGGGTGATTGATGCGGAGGACGGGCTGCAGATGAGGCATATGGCCCAATTGTTCATTTTGCTGGTGATGGGGGGATTTTTGGTGGCGTCGAGTGGCGACGTTGTCCACTTATCGTTTTTACCATACTTGATCATGTTTTCGAACATCCCACTCTATGATTGGGGGAGTCTGACTTTAGCGACCCTTTATTTTTCTATAGATACATTCAGCCGGTGCTGTCGGCAGTCTTTCACTTGAGCCATGTATCTTCTTGAGGTATTTTTTAGTTTGTGCATTTTTCTTTTATGCACTCGCATTTTCCTTGTGCGTATCTTTTTTTATTACGGATTTATGTCTTTGCTAGACGTGGTTATATGAGGTGATTGGGAGTAATACCCAGCTGGTTGCTCTAAAGGATGAGACCGTTGGAGACTTTTGTCTGTTGTATCGATGGCGGAAGGCCAATCGACAGTCGAGGTAGTCTTTTTCTCTAGAGGCTGTGCGTCAGGTCTTGAATAGCGTGACTAGTGATAGGGTAAGACTTTTTCCTTTCTCCAGTCTAAGTCTTTGTGTGATTTGTTTCCATATTGACTTATATCTACTGGGGATTTTTTAGGTTACCTTTTACCCTTGGGGGGTGACTGTTCAGGATACGGGGGCGACTGGGGTAAATGCGCAGATGAGGAGTTTGCTGGTGCATGAGTTTGGCTACTCTTGGTATCTTGGGGAGAGGGTGGTTCGACGGAGTTCTGAGGAGGAGGTGGTGGTGCCATCTGCGAGGCCCCATATGTTTATGAGGCAGGAGAGGCTGCTGTCGGAGGATACGAGGATCGCGGTGTGATTGGTGAGTCTTATCTGTTGTACACCGATACAGTTGTTCCATATGATTATATGGACTTCGTGACGAGTTGGTTGATGGCGCCCAACATATATGATGCACTGCCTTGCCCTCCTGTGGGTTTGAGTCGACCAGTGGGGTCCTCCCACAGCAGTTGTGGTCCATCGACGTTTATGGCAATGGAGACTTCGGAGGTTCCCTTTGTGCGGTTGCATACTCCTTCATACAACATTCTGCGGGCTGATGGAGGGATCGTGCCTATGTTGCATCGTCCTTATGCGATGGACCTGGAGGAGTTGGGCTTGATATATGAGGTTCTTCACCCTTTGGTATACCTTTTTGTTCCTTTCTCTATTTTTCTTCTTTTTGGTTTATTTTTTGGTTGATATTGATTCTGCCTTTTCTTGCAGCAAATTTGGGTGTCCACCTCTTGGCTACGGGACATCAGGGACTGGATATCTTCAACGACTGCCCATATTCGGAAATCTATTCCTGTTCCTTCTTTCTTTGTGTCGTCTACCTCATTCGGGGAGGAGTTTGGTTCGGGTAGCGATGGTGTGTCAACTCGTCGTAGGGGAAAGAGAACGCGTTGCAGGGATGAAAGATCTTAGGAAAGAGAGGGGGAAGGGTAAGTGAGAGAGAGGGAGAGAGAATGTGGATTTGTTCTGAGTCCCATTGTTTTTTCTTTTCTTTATTTCCTGCAAAATTTATGTAACACAAAAAAATATCTATGCAATGTAATGGAGTTTTTTATTATCTCCTGTTAGTGATGAATGAATGCATGCACATGCACTTTTTTCTTTGCTGCTGAGATCGTAAAATATTTTTGTAAGTTTGAAAGAAACTTTTATTCATAATGGGAAATTATACAAATATGGAAAGGGGATTTTTGAAATTCTGTTGAGAATATCAATTTATTTTTATTTAGTTTTCTGATTTTGACAAAAGAGAAATAAGGTAAGTTTCTAAAAATAGGGGGTTGCCGATCGACAAGCACCTTGTCGTGCCTATCGGCAGGTCAGTCCAGTCCCATCAATTCAAGTCTTTGATTGGTACCCTTTTAAGCCTTTGGTACCTTGTGGTCATGATTCCCTCTGATTTCTTCAAGGGTTGTGTCTTTTGTGAGGGTTTTCAAGTATAAAAATGGGTAAGGGTGGAGTGTTTTCATCACATCTTCACATTCCTAATTTTCTTAATCTGTGAGATGGCTCTCCCTGGTAGTGTTGAGTTTGCCAACTACCTCGAGACTTTGGAGGAAATGTGCTTCTATAATGTCGACTATGATGATTTCAACATGCGTCGAGTCTCTTTATGGCGTAATCGACCCATAGAATGGAACATGCTGATGGCGACGGTACAATTTTGGTACCTTGAAGACCATGTATTTCACTTTGGCTTGGAAGAAGTCTGTCTGACTTATGAGGAATTTTCTGCCATGTTGGGGGTAAACCCTATTGTGGCGGCTACTATGCCTGAGTTTTCTCGATCTCCCCAAGAGTTATTGGTTGGTCTTCTCCATGTCTCGCCCTCAGCGGGTAGATTCTTGGTTACTAGAGGATTGATTTCCCTTCCGGCGGTGCTGCGATCTATGCATTTGTAGGAGGTTGGTGATGCTGGCTATGCCGAAGCCGTCATTATGGGTTTTGTTTCAAAATTATTGTTGATGACTGGGGAACTGCTGGAGGACCCACAACTTGTAGTTATTACTTCATAGATGTCCTACCGTCGCAATCCTGTAGCAGTGATAGAGACTCTAAATGGCCTGGATGCCCAGCGAGAAGGTCGTTCTGACTTTCTGAGGGATAGCCCCGTGATGCTGTTCATGTGGTTATCGAAAAGATTCTGGAATATCCTTTGTCGGCTGTACCTAACTTATTTTTGCGCCATTTCTTTAGTGTTGGCCTGGATATTAAGAGCTTGGAGAACTGGTTTGTGGAGCATGGGTCTCTAAATCTGCGTTGGTCAGTGCCTTGGTGGGGACAGTTGTTGCCTATTCTGGAACTAGGGGAATACCCGTACGTTCAGCCGGTTGGTCTCAAAAAGACCTCTTTTTATTTCCCTTGGCAATTTCTTCACCAATTCGGCTGGGAGTAGTTCGTGCCACCTCGGACACTATATTTCTTCCCAGTAGAAGATCTAACAGAGCATTTGCGCATATGGCTTGGCTCTTTATGGGAGAGTTGGCGCCCGTCGACTCGTCCTCCTTAATCTATTGGGAGAGTCTGGCACATCCCTGGGGATTATATGAAGTGGTTGTGGAGAAGAGTAGTCACTAAGATGATGCTAGTGAAGACCGGACAAATGTGGCTTGCCTTATCTAATACCATGGAGGGAGGTGTTGTGGTTTTTCTGAGGATGGTTCGAGCTTATCGATCTATTGAGCGTTTACGGCACTCTATTCAGGCAGGGGAGGCTTAGGAACCCCAGGATGTAGATGATGACGGAGCGAGCTCCTCTGGTAGCTATAGGTAGGACTCTTGGAGAGTTTATTTAGTAATGGGGAGTAAATTTAGGAGTTTTATTTGGCTTTTTTGGAAGGTAGGGGAAGGGAGTCATCCGTTCATTTTCATATGTAATTGTACCGTAATTTCTTATTAGTGAAATAAACAATTTTTTTATCATCTAGATGTGCCTTTCGATGAATTTTATATATTGAATTATCTATACCGATCGTTGAGGCATAGATAATCCTTTTGTTCAAGTATATGTTAGAATGAACTACCGTTCTCGGAGATAAGAAAAGAATAGTTTTTGTGAAAAAGAAAGGGCCGTGCTCATGTAAGATGTATGAGCTTCCTACGTACCTCTAGGGTTTTTTTAAAATTTGTTTGAAAGTCATTTTTGCAGAGGATCAGGCCCACGTTGTTCTGGGTAGGGGAAATGAAGATTTTTTTTAAGAATATAAGGGAGATGAGAAAAGTCGTAGCGCGCTGAGATTTCGGACTAGGGGTAAAATTTCTTGGGATGGTCCAGATTGACTGGATGAGCCATCTCTTCTCCATCTAGGTCGGTGAGCATGGTGGCACCACCGGATAAGATTTTCTTTACAATGTATGGGCCGCTCCAATTGGGTTTGAATTTCCCTATGGGGTCCCAGATGGGCTCTACTATTTCTTTGAGGGATAAATACCCTTCTCAGACACCGCGGACCTTGACTCTCTTATTAAATGGGTACCCATGTATGTGATACAATGCTTTCAGTCTCCTTTCGTCAAATAATGACAACTCGTCGAGATGAATTTGATGCCATTCCTCCTCACTGACTTGGCTTTTGAGCATGACACAAAGTGAAGGGGTTTATAGCTCCACAAGTAGGACTGCTTCTATGCCGTAGACTAGAGAGTAAGGGTTAGCCCCAGTAGAGGTTCGGATTGAGGTTCGTAGCCCCAGCAGGCATATGGGATTCGATCGGCCCAATCTCGACAGCATTCGATCATCTTACTGATGATGGCTTTGAGATTTATATTGGCGGCTTCGACTGGACCATTGATCTGAGGACGGTAGGGAGAAGATTTGTGTCTCTAAATCCCATACTCGTTGACCACTTCCGTAACTTCTGCCTCGAAGTGCAACCCGTTATCTGATACTATCTCATGCGGGACCCCATATCGGCAGATGAGGTTTTTCTTGATGAATTGGGCCACTTTCTTGGCATTGAGGACTACGTATGACTCGGTTTCGACCCATTTGGTGAAGTAATCAATGGAAACTAGGATGAACTCATTCCTGTTGGAAACCTTTGGTGTAACCTTCCCTATGATGTTGATACCCCAGGTGGAGAACGACTAAGGATAAGTCATGTTTTATAATTCTCGCGGAGGCAGGTGCTAAAGGTTGAAAAACTGATGGCATTTGAGGCATCTCCGAACATAAGCAGTGCAATCCTGGATCATGGTGGTCCAGTAGTAGCCTTATCGAATGATCTTCTTGGCAAGCATGTGACCGTTCATGTGGGGCCCGCATTCCCCGTTGTGGATTTTCTGCATTACCTCTTCAATGTCAGCCCCTGCAATGCAGTGTAGATGAGTTCCATCGAAGTTCCTTTTGAACAGTGATTTATGATAGATAATGTACTGGGCGGCTAGTCTTCATAGGGTTGCTAGAACTTTCTTATTGGAACCCTCGGGATACCTACCATGATTGAGTAGGTGCCAGATATCATAGTACTAATAATTGTCTAGCTGGGAATCTTCTTTGGTACTGAGCTCAATGTGGTAGTAGTGGGTTGGCTTATCTTACATTTAAACCAATAAGGGGACCATTATTATTCCTTCGGGCATGTCAATCATGGAGGCTAAGGTAGCAAGGGCATCGAGTAGGTTATTCTTTGCTCTAGGTAAGTAGTGGAAGGTGATATCTCGAAATCGGGAGGCTAGTTCTTGTAAGTGGGCATGAAAGGGTTGGAGTTTCTCGTCCTTGACCTTCTACTTTTTGAGCACTTTATTGATGATACAGGCATAATCCCCGTAAAGATCTAGGCATTGAATACCTTTCTTAAGAGCAACTTTGAGGCCTACCGTACACGCCTCATATTCAGTCATATTGTTATTGCAGGGGAAATCCAATTTGATGGCAATGGGAGTGTGGGAGTCATCTAGGGTGATCATAAGTATCCCAATGCCATATCCATTTTTATTGGCAGCGCCATTAAAGAACATTTTCCATCGGGGGTCGTCTTGAGCAGCGCAGAGGATGTCTTCATCTAGTAATTCCAAGATCCAGTTATCAGCTCCTTCCATGGGGTAGTTAGCAAGGTAGTCAGAGATGGCTCTTCCTTTAATGGCTTTCTGCGTGACATACATGATATCAAACTCATCTAGGAGCATCAACCACCGAGCCATTCGGTTGGATAAGGTGGGTTTCGCAAGAAGGTACTTGATGGGGTCCATTCGGGATACAAGTTTAATGGGGAAAGCGAGCATATAGTGTCGCAAATTTTGGGTGACCCAAACAAGCACGGCACATACCTTTTCCAAAGTAGTGTAGTTGACTTTATACCTAGCCAATTTGCGACTGGCATAATAGATGGATCTTTCTTTTCTAGAATCTTTAAGGTATTGGGCTAGCAAAGCCCCAACTGCAGTATCGATTATGGTTAGGTATAGAAGCAAGGGGATACTAGGCTTTAGTGGCATGAGTAACGGAGGTTGGGTCAAATATTATTTTATTCGGTCAAAAGATTCTTGGTAGGCCTCGTTCCAAACTTTGGTTGAATCCTTTCGAAGGAGTTTGAAGATCAGTTCACAGATGGAGGTTATCTAGCTGATGAATCAGCTGATGTATTGTAATTTCTAGGGGTATCCACGGACTTCTTTTTCCGTTGGGGGAGGTAGCAACTCAAGTATGGCTTTTAGCTTGGCAGGATCTGCTTCTATCCCCTTCTCAATGACCATGGATCCAAGAGTTTTCCCTTTGTAACATCGAAGACACATTTCTATGGATTGAGTCTCATCTGATACTGTCACGGTCGTTCGAAGAACTTTCGGAGGAAGGGAACATGACCTTCTCTGATGAAGGGATGATGGAACGACCATCATGTCATATAGCCATTCTCTGCCAAGTAGGATGTTTTAAGGCAACTCTGACTGGATTACGTGTAATTATACCTCCTTGTTAGCTGGATCGATCCTGACTAGCAACTTGATTTTCCCTAGGGGTGACTCTACATCCCCATTGAATCCAATTAATGGGACGATGTTAGTATTTATATCCTTGACACTATAGCCAAGTTTATAAAGAACTGTCAGGTACATGATTTTAAAGGAGCTTCCTGGGTCGATCATTACTCTCCTCATGTCAAAGTTTTTGATTCTCAAGATAAGCACAAGGGCATCTTATCGGGCAAATTTATGTTGAAAAGATCATCCTCAGTGAACATGATAGAACATTAAGTATCTATGTCCTCTCTTTCCCTCTTGATTAGGAACGATTTAGTTAGGTCTACCTAAAATGGTTATTTAATATTGGTTGCTACCCTTACCTTTTCCCTTAATTTCTTTCCGATATGCTGCGCCGGGTTGGTGTAGCCGTTGATGATGGTGACCAATCCTATTAGTGGGAGATCTTACTCAACTTTTTGGATTGCATTAATCTTGGTTACTACCTTTCATTGTCCTGATGTATTCCTTGAGATGCCCCGCTTAGGGTGAGGTGCCCGTGGTCCTTGTGGCAGTTGCATTTTAGGCTGGCGTCCCTAGCACTTTGGCAGTCGACCATCTTAAGAGGCCTCTTGAATAAGGGTTTGTCTTTGATATGATGAATGAGTATAAAAATGGGCTCCTTAAATACTGTTTCCAACGCCTTATATCTACTCTCCCTATCCTGAGATTTAAATCGATTCTAGAATCTTCATTCCTGGATCCCTTCGTGGTTGACGATAGTTGGTTTCCCCCTTTGGGGGCCTTCTTAGTCTTGATCTTCTTTTTATCAGTTGGGGAGGGTGTACTAGAGAGATCATTTTCTACCGTGGCATAATTTTTAATGTGGGATATAATATCATCCAACGAATAAGATGACTTCTTTATCAATTACTGGTAAGCATCATCTAATTGCTCTAAATCGAACTTGAAGGACGCAATTGATAGTTGCTCGTTGCAATCGTTAATTTCACTGTATAGCTCCCAGTACCTATGAGCGTAGTTCCTGAGAGCTTCTACTTTCTTCTTCTTGAGAGAGATCAACGAATCTACCTCCTTAACCACCCTACTACTTATGATGATCCGAGCTGTGAACTGTTCACCAAGCTCCTCAAAGTTGGAGATCGATCTAGGAGACAATTTCTCAAACCACTTCAAATCGATACCTTCTAGGAATGATTGGAATACCCTGCACATCAAAGTATCATGATGGATCTATAGGGTCTGTCTTTTCTTCGTACATTATGATTTTTGGCATGAAGACTTTCTTTGGAGGTTTAAAGGATTTTATCTGTTTGATGAATAGGGAGGCTTCACCATGACCCAATGCTTTCCTGGCCTGGTCCATGGGGGTCCTGGCTAGATTTGGGGTTTCCCTTTCTTTTAATTCCCTACGAATGAGTCATCTAAGTTCTTCAGTCCTTACTCGATACAATTATGGTTCAGAGCGAGCTGGCCTGCTATTCTGGGTTGACTCCATCAGACATGGTTAGTGGTGCCTATGGTTGATAAAATTCCTCCAAGGTGAACGATCATGTTGGCGATAGAGAGGGATCATATGGAGATTTATTGAATAAAAAGCCCTACCATCTTCATTTCCTAGGGAGTGTGGTCCATTCTCGTGATGATGCCGAGTATGCGAATTTGAGGTATCACCCTCTGATTATTAGGACAACTATCTCCTCAGACGGGTAATCTCTTGGTCACAACTGATTAGATTTTCTTCATAGACAATGGCCAAATGGGAGATGACCCATCCTTCGGCTTGGTCAATTGGTTGTGTACGGTACTGTCAACTGGGTCTAGATCTTCCAGGAGAATGTCCTCTGGACCTTGAATGTTTTTGGAGGTGTAGTGATCGTACATGAGTTTGTTCCCTCCTTACGATCCGTATTTCAGACTGCACGTGACTCCTAGAGTTAGTGGGGGTGATACTGACCTGCACTTATAGTGAAGTTTGGGCTTTCCTGACTTTGATAGTGGTGAGAACTTTAATTTCCCATAGAAAACGTCAAATTATAGGATATTATTCCCACAATAAGTATTATAATTACATAATTTCCCCCAAAAGTATTATGAATACGAAAACAATAAAAAGAAAACTATGTACGTGGTTCGGCCATGGGGTCGGCCTACGTCCAAGGGGGTAAAAGGGGAGTGTTTTATCTTAGAAAGAGGGATGAATATAACCGAAGTTCTAATGTTGCTCGCTGAGAGTCCATACTATTGCATGCTAGTTATAATTAGTCCCTAATATGGGCTAGATTGCCCTATTTATAGGCTTATTATCCCGCGCTTGTGGGTTTCTTCATACATATCTCTTTATGTAACAATCTTATAGATTTGACTATATCTAAATCTTTAGAGTCCAATTTCTTCGTACATCCTCTTTCGTGGCTTGTCACATATTTGGCCGCGAGGCTCACGCTATGTGGCCTTAGTTAATCTTATCCCTTAAAACACTATTTTATGTGTTGTCACAACTGAAGAGTTTAGACATATTATGGCTTGTGGGAGCATATATGATGCATGGGAATTTTTAAAATCTACACAAGAGGGTACGGATAATATAACGGTGTATAAGTTACAAAATTAGTCAATAAATTATGAGATAATTTAAATGGGAGAAAATGAGGTATTTGATGAATTTTTTATTAAATTATCAAATATTGTTGACTCCTCTTTTAACTTAGGTGAGCCTATCCCTGAACCGAGAGTGGTGAATTTTTTTTAAGGTCACTACCTGAAATATTAAATGCTAATGTCATGGTCCTAAATTTTCTTAGAGATGTTGATAAACTTAGAGTTCATAAACTTTTAGGTGATATCCAAACCTTTGAGATGAGCATTTGTCCCCCTATTAAAAAATATAAGAGTTTAGCTTTGAAAACTAGTGAGGAGGAAATGCCATTTTTTTAGTGTGATGGTGATTTAGAAAACGAAGATATCGCTAGGTTTGTATAAAAGTTCACTAAATTTCTTGATCTTATAGAAGAGAATAATTATAATAAAAAAATCAAAGAACTTTAATTATTGTGATAAATATACTAGGGATAACCTTAAGAAAGAAGATGACCGAGACAAGTGTTATGAATGACAGGGGTTTGGGCATCATGATTTTGAGTGTACCACTAAATTAAGAAATGAAGGTAATAAGATTAAATCTTACAATGCAACCCTTAATGATAATGAGCCGAAAGAGGAACCTAATACTCATATGGAGCATAATACACCAGTGTTATGGCTAGTTATATGAGCCTAAATGAAAAATCTCCTATAGATGCAGATATTAATATTCATGATAGTTCCAAGGTTCGGTCTTTAATGATCCTGGGAATTACCACTTAAATTTGTAAGCAACTCAAGCTCTAGCTTAATTAATAATGGACTAATATATGAATGCATGAATGTAAATCAGAAGAAGGAGAGGAGATAATAGAGAATACAAAGAAATATAAAGTGGTTCTACTCCACTATGCAAGGTTTTTGGTGTATCTATTGCTATAAGGCTCTAATTTCCATAAATATAATCTCTCAAGCTTTCTCTCTCTTATGTTTATATTTTGACAGAATTTAGCTAGGGTTGCCACTTACTTGATCCTTGTAAAAGAAGAAGAAGGGTAATATAGGCTTGGGGGTACACAGTGCGCCCCCTAAGCATGCAATGTGTGTGATTGGGATAAGAAACCAATAGGAGCTAGCCACCTGTCCTTGGCACAAATATATCATGATGATGAAATATTCCCCCATGTGGTTTGAAGATCAACTGTAATAATTTGGTCCACAGGACTGATGATGCACAATTCATGTGTGCTATATGAAATCCTGATGTCGGCTCTCATAGTCCTAGCCTATCCGATATTGAAGAATGTGGTGCAAAGAAGTAGACAACTACGAGGCTGAGAAAATCCCCTCAAAATGGTCAACATGATCTCGTCTATCAGTGTGGTACCAGGTCGACACATGGCAAGGCCAAGACATAAGAAATAATAATGGTTTAGAGAACGAGCATGGCTGTGTGACTAAAAATGCTAAAGAAGAGGTCTCAGAGGTCAGGACTACTGGAGGTGGGCCTATACAGTGTTGGACCATGAGCAGGTGAATCTAACGGATACTGAACCGGGTTGAGTCTAGTCCAGGATGAGACCAGACCTATGTGTATCAATCACCTCCTAGCCCTTAGTCTTCAACGTGAGTGGAAGGCTCAGTGGTATAGTTGGTTGACCCCCTATGATGACGGGACCCCCAAGTGTCAAAGGGTGTTATTAGGACGTTAACCATATTAGCTAAGATTCAAACGTCCCTTTAATGTTCCAGACATAGGTGTCAACTAGGTGCACTTGGGGTGACATATGTCACCAGTCACATAGGTTGGCGTGTTAGGCAAGCAGTGGTCGCTGCAAGCCTACCTAGGGCTTAATGACTTTATGATGTCTTCATTGGGAAACACCCGTAATAATTAGTTTAATTGAAAACCAAAAAATCAATTCATTTATCTTTCTTCTTCCTAAAACCATGCGCGCCTCAAGTCTTTTCTATAACTGCCATTAATGCCCCTTCTTTCTCTCTCTTTAAACCAACATCTTTCAACAAGTTTTAGGGCTTCCCTCTACTCCCAAGATCTTCATCTTGTGCAGGTAACCCTTCATCTTTTATCTTTTTATAGTTGAAGCTTTATTTTGCTCGATTTTTGCATTCTTACCTTTTCGGTTATACTTTGAATTTTTCGACGACCTGCTAGGGTTGTTCTAGGACTTAGTTGGTGGTTTTGTTGGGTATTGGAGATGGTAAAGAGTGTTTTTAGGTGGTTTTTAGGATTAGGGTCACTTATCTGTTGTCGATTGGGTTTTTTAGTGGCATTCCAGTCATCTTCTTCGGGGAACCCCTATAATTGTTTTTGATAAAAACCTGTTAAAAATGTTTAAGTTCCCCTCTTTGATTCAAAAGTCAAACTAGTCAAAGCCCATTCCTATTTGAATGTACAAGAGACTCTATGAGTTAGGACAGCAGTATCCACATCTGAGGGATATGATTCTTGACGAGGTAACAAAAGTTGAGGTCGGAGCCAAATGCAGAGCCGAGGCCGAAACAACACTTCCACTAAACTCAACCCCCATATCTATAGAATATCTATCTTTATGTATAACGTACCCATACCCAGTAGAGTCGGGTGTAGTAAAAATTATCAGTGATACCATATTTGGTACCTCGTCTTAAGAGTCCCATCCTTTATCATCTTCTGAGGGCTAAGACCCTTCTATCTCCAAAGCATCCGAGTAAGAAGATTCTTTTGACGAGTCCATGAAAGTTCCATCGTCTTGTCTCGAAGATTCTAGTACAGCCGAGTACAGTAATCGTGACCCCTGCATCCATGAGATCTCTGATTCGGATGACCCGAGAGTGGAGGTTGTGTATCTCCCACCACCTATGGATGTCCCTCTGTCGACCATTCCTAGCACCGAATTTTCCAGTAGGTATCCAGGTGGAGTCCTCGTTATCGAAATTAAAGAAGACTCTGCGGATGAGGATGAGGATGAGGATTCTCTTGGAACCTCTTATGCCCAAACCTTAAGGATCACTATCAAGGAGATTAATCTTCTGACATAGAGACACTTTTACGGAAATAAGTCTTCTATCAACATGAGAGTACCAGTCGAGGATGAGAGGGCCTTTAATGAATGAGAGGGTTAAGTAGCTGTCTATGAACAAATGTTTAAGGTCGACTTTAGGATACCCGTCCACCCACATATCAAAAAAATTCTCGCCAGTTTGGGGTTGTCCCCATCACAACTCTCCCCAAACGCATGGAGGATTATTATCAACTTTGTTCAGCTATGTTGTTTGATCCATAACACAGACCTCCCTGTGCTTATTTTCAGAGCTTGCTACAATGTCTCCTCCACCAAAACTCAACCTAACTACTAACATCTCGTATCTAGGAAATCAACAAAGAAGGTCTCGATCGTCAATAAAACCTTCAACCACCATTGGAAGCCCAGATACTTCTTTATGTTGGGAGCTTAGGAGTTTGATACCAACGTCCCTTGTATTGCTTCTAAGCCAAAAGTCCCTTGAACGTGGGAAAAAGATTCCATGTAAGCTAGGCTTGGCCCCGGTCTGAGCATTGGTGATTGAAACAAAATTAACCAACTTTGGTGTTAAGGTAAAGAAAAAGGCTTGGTGGAGTTTAAACAGCTTATGACTCCAGCCTTTTTGGTAAATATGAGTATGGGAGTTGATCCGGCTGAATTATATAAGTCATAAATTTTTTTCTCTAGATGTAGTGTCGGATTTATTATATCCTACTTATCTCACACTTGTACTAACCCAAGTCTCTTCATTTTGATGTCGACCATCTAACATCTCTGATCGTCTTTGGAACATGGACTCTTAATCACTTGGAAACTTGCTTAGAAAAATGACCAAGGGGACCATTCCCCCCCCCCCCCCCCAAAAAAAAAAAGACCACCACTGGTGGCCCCAACCAGGCCGACCAGAATAAGAAAAAGGAGAAGCCTACTGATATCCTTTCACACATCGCTCCTCAACGAAAGAAAAGGAGGAGGTCTGATGCTTCTAGGGAAGCCGATGATAGGGCTATCTCGATATATTCTTACTCTATCCTAGTCGACAGGCTATCCCTGCTATTGATTAGTTCATAATATTTTATTGTGGATCAAATGAGGGCAATGGCTTCAGTCGGATCCTAGCTACCTGAGTCAGACTGTAAGTTCTTAGAATCAATGGAGTCGGCTTGTTTGTCCAACTTCAGCCTCCATATGTCCATCTAGATAATTAATCTCAACTTTATTTCTTTCTAAATATTTATAAGTGTTGTCTCATTAAGTACTAACCTTTATTTTCTTATCTTGTAATCTTTGTTCTCCTTCCACCAGCTGGCCCAATGGGTTTAAGATAAAATTTCTCTCATTTAACAGGCCTTTGAGGCTATCAAGGCTAAGGAAAACTTGAGGAAGATACTGAGGGAACATGAGATCAACCATAATCAAAAGGTTGAGGTACTTGCAAAGAAGAGACGGGATGACTTGGAGGCTCAGAGCCAAAAGCAAGAATCTGAGACGGATGATTTGAAGCATAAGCATAAGTTCGAGCTGAGAAGCATGAAGGAAAAGGTCATTGAAGATTTGAAGTCCACTGAGGAGTTAATTAGGTATGACCATCACTACCTAGAGAGGTGATCTCGAACCTCTCTTTAGTGGGCAACTATGAAGTATCCTGATGTCTCGTATGTAGCAAAACAATTCCAGGCCTACGATTTCTCGAACCCGATGATGATCTACGAACTAAATGAATTTAAGGCTAAAGATATCTCCACTGAAAAGAAGAGCACCGAGACAATAGTGTAATTAAGGGCCGAGACAACAGAAGATGCAAAACATTGAAGATGGGTCTCAAGCCCAACCACTTGCCGATGACGTTGCCTCAGAGCACGCCGAATCACAAGCCTGAGTTTATGATCTTTTTACTTTTTGTTGGGAAATCGTCTGTGGACTTATGCCCTTTTCATATGCAACTACATGAACTTCGAACAAGCAACATTGTCTGTAATATTGACAACTTTTATATTTTGCTGATCATTTTGCCTCGGTATGCAATATCTGAATTTTGTTGATCATTTTGCAATGTAATATAAATTGTGCTTGATCTTTTTTGCCAAGTGTAGTGTGTGAACCTTTATAACTCGTAACCTTTCATTGGTGTTTTATGTATGATGCATGTGAGCTTACTTATAATGAGACAATGTTTGATCAACGAAAAATATAATTTTTAATTTTTTTGTGTTTGTCACCAAGTAAATGATGTTATCACATATGTCCCCTTTTGTCGCTATCGAGAGTGCATGGATGGGACTTGTCTCTCCATGCACTCTTATATCGCTGAGAAAGTTATGAGTTGGTATCCACCAAAATCTGATGTTTACACAACCATACTTAAATAATTTTCAATTATATTTTCTTCACCACCTGAGTGATGTCATATAATGATCTCCCCTCTCGACGTTGTTGGGAATGTATGGACGAGACGAGACTCCTCATACACTCTTATATTGCTGAGAGAGTTATGACCTTAAATCCACCATATTCTGATGTTTAAGCAACGATACTTAAATGATTTTTAATTTTGTGTTTTTGGTCGCCACCTAAGTGGTTTTATTACACTGTTTCCCCTATCGGTGTTATTGAGAGTTTATGAATAGACAAGAATCCTCATGTACTCTTGGATCACCGAGATGTAGTTGAACTAATGCACCATAAAATGATGCTACTTAGTTTAGTACAATTCAAACCAAGCAAGACTTGAAAGATAAATACGGGACAACACTCATATTTTTTCATTGAACGTTTGAAATTTTGCTCACATAACATACAAATAGTTTCTCTCGACTGAGAGACTACAGTCGTACAACTGAGAAATTACTGTTAATATTTCTTAAGATGATCGACATTCTAAGGGTTAGAAAAGGTTTCACCCTCTAGGTTTTCCAACTGGTAATTTCCTGGGAAGACCTCTTATATTACTCCGTAGGGATCATGCCAATTAGGATGTAGCTTATTTGGATTATGCCAAACCTTCTTCAACACCAGGTCACCCATGACTATTGGCCTGTCCTTCACTCGCTTATTGTAGAACCTGATAGATCTCTACTGATAAGTGGACTATCGGACTTCAGCATCCTCTCGTCTCTCTTTAATCAAATCTAAATCAAGTCTCCTCTCGTCTTCATTGGCTTCGGGATCATAGGTTTGGACTATGTGGATGGGGAGTCCAAGTTCAGTAGTGATGATTGATTCAGACTTATAGGATAAACGGTGTTTCACCTGTCTCCATCCTCTCTATCATCCTATACGCCCATAGGAGCCCAAGCAGTTCTTCTGTCCACAAACCCTTTACATCCTCCAGATTTTTCTTGATTCCATCAAATATCATTTTGTTCGAGACCTCAGTCGGGACATTGGCCTGGGGTCATCCTGGTGCCGAATAAAACTATTTTATATTGACTCTGCCACGGTATGCTTTTAAGGACTTGCTCATGAATTGCTTGTTGTTATTTGATATTAAAGTATGGGGCAACCCATATCTACAAATAATATTCCTCCAAATAAACTCGAATGTCTTTGCCTTAATAATGTAAATAATTACCTTGGCCTCTAATCACTTTGAAAAATAATCAATAGCCACGATCAAGTAATGGTAATTTCATACTGCCAATGGTAGATGACCTACTAAGCTAATTCCTCGAACTGCGAACTGCCACGGCGTAATGATGGACTAGAATGGATGGTGAGGCTGATGAGGGATTCTTATAAATCTTTGACACATATCACACTTCTTTACATAGTCTGCTGTAACTTTTATTAGTGTCGGGCACCGATAACCCTGGGTAACAATTCTCTTGGCAAGAGACCATCAACCTACATGACTTGCATATAACCCTCCATGGACATCTTGAACACATATGAATAGGGGTAGCAAGAATCCTCTTTTATATAACACATCTTTGATGATAACGAACTTTATTTCCTTGTATCTGAGTTTCTCTTGACCTTGGAGTCTGGTATCTCGCCATCCCGGATGTACTTAAATAATGGATCCCTCCATGAATCTCCAAAATGCAAGTTCAAGCAGAATTCAACACCACTGTCAACTTCTTTTATGATCGGCCTATGCAAGATTTCCACTGGAACTATGCACCTCATCTTTGTCCTTATTTTCGACGCTAACCTTGTAAAAGCATCAGCTAGGCTATTGTCAAGCCGAGGAATTATCCTGAGTTTTACCTCTTGGAAGTTCGTCATCACCATCCTGACCCACGTCGAGTACTTGGCCATCTTCTCATCTTTGGCCTCATAGATGCCCAAATCTAGTTCACAACCAACTGTGAGTCACTATGGACGATCATCTGATCAACACTTAGTACCTAGCAAGGAACCTCTAATAGGTTGCCCCTACATTCCTGAGGTCAAACGACATCACCTTATAAAAATATGTCCCTTTATCTGTGATAAAGGAGGCCTTCTCCGCATCGGCCTCATGCATAAATGTCTAATTATAACTCGGATACGCGTCCACTAAACTCATCATTTCATGCCTATATATAGCATCAACCATCTGATCAATTTGGGGTAAGGGAAAGTTGTCTTTGGGATAAGCTTTACTCAGGTCAGTGAAGTCCGGACACATTCTCCACTTGCCATTGGCCTTTGGTACTATAACAACGTCAGATAGACAATCTGGGTACTGAACTTATCAAATGAACTCAGTTGACTGGAGCTTCTTCACCTCGTCCCGAATGACCTCATATTGTTCCCTCGCATAAGTTCTTCAATCGGTGATAGATAACCTCCAGGTCTATCCCTGGCATGTCTTCATGGCTCCATGTGAAGATACTTTGCCTCCTTCTCAACAATTTCACCAATTCTTCCCTCACTTCCTTCTTCAAGGCTTTCCCGATCTAGGTGGTTTTTTTATTTGTCTTTACTGAGGATTATGGATTTTACCTCCTCAGTGGGCTCTCCTTTGTTCAATATATTCTCATCCCTTAGGCCGATAGTATCTATGTTGTACGAAGTACTAGCCTTCTTGTAATCCTCTCTCTCCTTAAATGATCTAAAGTAACACTCTCGATCTTTCACTTGGTCACCTTGAACTTCCCCTACTCAATAAGGGGTCGGGAATTTTATCACGTGGTGGAGCGTGGAAGGCATAACCTTAAACTCCTTGAGGGCCACACTCCCAAGAATGATGTTATACGCCTAGAAGACATGCTATTCCATAATGAAAAAGATCAATTTCTTGGTAAAACACCTCAAAAAGGTGCCCACACATACATCCATTTCAAACACCCCAATGGGTGGACCTTCTCTCTGTTGAAGCCAATCAGCGGTTGATGGTAAGGGGCCAGTCTCTTATTGCTGAGCTACAAACCTTTAAAGCGGTTCCAAAACATCACATCAACCGAGTTACCACCATCAACAAGGATACGTGATACATAATACTCGTGGAACCTAGTGTTGATGACCAAAGGGTTATTGTGGGGGGCTCGAATTCCCTTAAAATTCAGTTTTGAAACTCCCACCACTAGGGTGTCCATGTCAAATTTCTTTAATTTCTTTGGCTTCGGCTCAGTTTTGGCCTAGTTAATATCCATCCTCTTAGGTGCTGACTTTGCCCCCACAACATGGGCATTAAGGTCAATTGGCTCTGTGCCTCCTCTAGCTAATCGTCCACATATCATTTTTACATCAAAGGATATCATGTGCAGATGACCTCACATTGGGGATCTTCGTTAGGAGATGAGGGTCATCTCCCTCAGTGTTTGACTCATCATCATTTTTATTGGCCAGGGACTATCGTCTCGGCTTGTCATCCTTTCCCCCATTATATTTTTTCTTAGAATCATCCTTGGCACCACTCCTATCTATATACTTTTGGAGCTTTCCCTACTTCAACAACTTCTCTATTTTGTCCTTTTAAATAAATCATTTATTAGTTGTATGCCCATAGTCTTGATGAATCTCTCACCATTTTCTATTCTCTCTTTTGTAAAGAGTGGAGTTAAGCTTCTTCAGCCACCGAAGTGCCCTGTCATCTTTGATCTCGTTAAGGATCATATCGGGGATCATATCCAGAGTGGTATACTTAGCAAATTTATCCTCGACCGATATGTTCTTCCCTTCCTTATCTTTTGCCTAATGAGATTTGCTTCCGCTGGACTCTTTCAAGTCTCCACTTTTGGCCGTCATGGCATCCTCCGTGCTCACGATACTCCTAATTGAGGCCAAGAGTTTTTTCATGGCCTTTGGAGGATCTTCAGTGAGCTTCCTGAGCAGTTTGCTCGGTTGTAACCCGCTGATAAGGGTTGTCATAACAATGTTCTCCTCATAATCTTCCACCTCTAGTTTTTCCTTGTTGAAGCGATAAATGTAATCCCTCGGAGTCTCATTTTTTCCTTATTTCACATATAAGAGGTGAATTACCTTCTTTAGTGGTTTCATGCCGAAGAAGAAATTATGTATAAACTTCTCAACCAACTGTTTGAAATTCTCAATGGAGTTTTTAGGAAAAGTTGTATACCACTTGTGGGCGGCACCTGTGAAAGTACTAAAAAATGCCCTGCATCTCATCTCATCAGGAGTTGAGTAGATATCGAATGTTCACTGATACATCTCTATGTGGTGCATGAGATTATAACTCCCATCATACTTCAGGGTGACAGTAGAAGGTTTAAACTTTGCAGTGGTAGGATAACTCACAATTCTTATAACGAAAGGAGACCCCTCCATGTATCCTCGACGGCTGGGGTATCAGCTCTTGAGCATAGAGCAGATCTTATCTTCTAACCTTTGAATGGAGATATTCCAAGGCGTGCCTTTAGCGACGACATTATCATCACCTCATTCTGGTGCAACAACAACTGGTGTCGGATCTCGTGCCATTGTCTACTGTGGGCTATTTACTTCTTTTCTCTCCTCTCCTCCCTATTTCAATTAGGGTTGATCATGGTTTAGGTTGGTTCGGTTCCACTATGGAACTAGAACGAAAACCAAATTCGAAATGGTTCGGTTCTATGGTTTTGGAACAAGAACTGAACCAAAATGTATATAGAACCGAACCTAACCGAACTGAACCAATGGTTCTCTATTCGATTTTTTCAATTTTCAGTTCCTTTTTATTTGTGATATAAGTATGAATTAAATAGACTAAAAATCCAAAATGTCTAAAAATATAAAACAACAAAGCATAAAAAAATAGTGTGTAACAGAAAAAATATAAGCAGATGTAGAGAAATGTAACAGAAAAAATCATATATGTTGGAAAGAGAAAAAATTAGAGATACCCTCCAACCCATTTAATGGTTGGTAACACAAAAAATATCATACGAGCAGAGATAATAAACTTTTACTATTGGTAACTTTCATATCATTCTCTCTCTCTCTCTCTCTCTCTCTCTCTCTCTCTCTCTCTAATATATATATATCTATATTTCATCAATGTAATACATAAAAGCAATGAGAGATTTGATGTCTAAAAATCTAAAACAAAATGTGGGCAGCTAAATAGTTGAAAGGAAGCGCTAGTTTTTTATAAAATTACAAGGTTTCAAAATGACAGACTAGAAAATCAAGGGATTTACAAAACGTATCTAATTTCAATTTGGGACAACAAAATGAAAACGTAATACTACCATCAAAGTTGTCTATTGTGATTTGTGGGAAAAACCTCAACTCCTCATCTCGTCTCTTGCCATTTGAGGGAAGATGGGAGAAGACGAGATAGAGATAGAAACAAGACGAGAACAAGAGAGTAGAGATAGAGAGAAGATGAGATCAAATTTCATACCTGGGAGAAGACGAGAGCTACTAAGGTGGGAGAGAAGACGAGAGAAAGTTGTTACTAAGGTGAGAGAGAGGAGGACGACTGCTAAGGTGGAAATGATAGAAAAAAAACTACCTTTGCTAGATATGAAAATATTAAAGAAATGAGTAAAAAATCTAGTTTTAACTTCTGTTCTAATTACCGATTCTAGGTTCGTGTTTTCGGTTTGATTTTGTGGTTTGGTTTTTGATTCGGTTCGGTTTGATTTACATACCAACCCGGGAACTGAACCGACTGAATCGGTTTTTTTAACAATCAGAACCAACCCATAAGTAAAAAACCTAACCCAACTCGAACCATAAAGGTCAGTGATAATACGCAAATATTGCGTATTTCATCCATCGAACCTACACATATTAGTCCCCTCGGGTGCCTTAATCTATATATTTAAGCCCGTTAACCAGAAAACCTCGGTTTATATTGTTAACATGCTATATGAGGTATAGTTGGGATTTTGTAGGAATTTAGGAACTAAGAATGGAGTTCGAACGCATTCTGCTCAAGTTCTGTACGCAATCGCACGTTCAAGGGCAATCCGGTCATTTCACAGTTTGGGCACCTGGCCCGACACCTACATGGAAGTTGTTGCCATCCTCGCAAGCTTCACGTGGACATGAATGATGCGTGGTTTCGATCCCTAACAAAAAAGTTACGGCGTTTCTAGCGGAGGAGAAAATAATGAAACCAAAAGAGGGGAGAAGTGGAAGAAAAGAAATGCAAAAGGCTGCCTTGGTTCTGCCCTGCTTGATATACTGATCGATTAAAAGGATCGATCGATCGATCCTTCAGTATTTTTCCATGATTTCAATGATCGATCGATCGACCAAAGGGGTCGATCGATCGATCCCTTGTTTTCTGCATATATTTTCCTTTTCTTTTCTTTCTTTTTTTCTTTTATTCCAACTTACTATATAACACAATTTTGTGTAATATTCAGATATTGAGTTTTCACTTAGTTTAGCTAGGGTTGTGGGTTTGGAGAGCTTGGCTTCATTTCTCTTTGGGTTGACAACCATATAGGTTGTGTATGTTGAACTTTCCACCTCATTCTCCATTTACATAAGTTGTTTTTGCATATTTCTTGCTTTGTAGAATAATTTCCATGCTTTCTTAATTAGTTTAATTGCTTTACTTCTTGCTTTCCTAGTTTAATTAGTATAAATTAGCTTAGTTCATTATGTGCCCTTAGATAAATAGGGTCGGGATTTTGTTCCGCCATTTTCGGGCCCCGAGCTCCGAAAATTAGGTTTTGTGCAAAATTGCGTTTAATTGAATCCGCGCGAATTAAAGTCAAATTATTACGCGTTTAACTTTCTTTGTCATGCAACATTAGTTTTTATAGCGATAATTCGAATTTAATCTGCGTGCGACCAATTTTCGGTTAAATGTTTATTCTCGCAACTTTGGCTTAAATTCCTTATTGTGTGAAGTTTATGATTAACTATTAATGCTCGATTAAATTGCTTTTGAGCCAGAATCTTGATTAGTATTTGTTTCAATCCGTATGGTTGGATGATAGCCCAATCCTCACTTTACTTTTTTTTAGACTTAACTTATTCTTTTCTTTTATTTCCTAGCACACATCACTTTTTTACACTTTTATTCTTGGATTAATAATCTGTTACGATCTATCAAAAATTCTCTGTGGATTCGATACCCGACTTACCACTGTACTTGTATCGTAAGTAGAGTCGTAACTTAGGTTTTTGTATTAACGCGGTGAAATGAACTCAATAATTAGCTTCTTGATGCGGCACTACTTTTCACGCATTGATCAATCGGTTTGGTTCGATTCTCTGGGTGGGATTTTTTGTTCAACCCTAGTGTCAACCTTGTCTTGACCGATCATCACCACATCTAATATTTTTCTTGGATGCAGCATTGCTACGAGAAAGGGAGAACCGATCACATAAATCTCCACCCAGGCCAAGACAGTCGAAGGTCGACCCCTTACTGAGCCTATATAAAGCACAAGTTTTAGGTCGGCCATCAGGTGTCGGCCGAGAAATTTTTCCTTGGTTGGTTGGACCTGGGTTAATTGTGTCACCAGAAACCTCATAAGGCTCCCAATAGTCTTCTTCGTCGTAGGCCTAGTCCTACAGACACTACTAGACTTATTTTCCCAAGAGAAGACACCTAGGATCAGTAATGTCCCTCTACCGCTGATGGCACTGAGCTTCCTCCTGTAGCGCCGGGGGTTGTCCCCTGTCACCAGATCCATTGTCTTCCTGGTGACTAGAGTAATAATCGTTGTTGGGTCACCTGGGCCCCTTCCCAACACACTTTGGCTAAATGCCATAAACTACTCTTGTATATTCTGTTGGAGGGCTACCAAGGATCTCAGTGTCGTCGCCACATCACCGATTTTTGACTGAGGTGGTGGTTGGATGGAGCTTGGGCTAACACTAGGAGGTAATTCAGATGTCATATCTATAGTGAGAAGAAGTAACTAAAGCTAGATGAATTGTGAGTAAGCAATAATCTTAAAGAGCACCCACCCAACTCTTTAAATAGTCATGCATGTCTATTAATGGTGGAGCTGAACCACCACCAAAGGCAAAAGTGAGAATATAAGTTGCAAAATGAAGAGGAAGAAGACATATCTTCCCACAAACGATGCCCAAATGATGATGCTTGGAATCACCACTTAAAATTTATGAGAAGCTTAAACTCTAGCTTAGCTAATAATGGAGTAATATATGAATGCAGGAAAGTAAATAACAAGAAGGAGATGAGAGAATGGAGAAGACAAATGAATATAAAGTTGTTCACCTAATAGACCTACTCCACTGTGCAAGGTTTGTGGTGTAAGTATTGCTACAAGGCTCTAATGGCCATAGATATAATCTCTCAAGCTTTCTCTCTCTCCAAGTTATAAATTGAGAAAGTTTAGCTTCGGTTGCAAATCACTCGATCCTTTTAAATGAAGAAGAAGAAGGATTATATAGTCTTGGGAGTGCAAAGTGCGCCCCCAAGCATGCAACCTGTGTTCACGAGATAAGCAACCAACATGAGCTAGCCACCTGTCCCTGGCACAAGTATGTCATGATGATGAAATATTCCCCTACGTAGGTTGAAGATTTATTGTAACAGTATGGTCCATGTGGACTGATGATGCACAAGGCATGTGCCATATGAAATGTTGATGTCAACTTTAATAGTCTTGGCTGAGCAAAGACCAAAGAAGGTGGTTCAGAAAAACAGAAAGTACGAGGCTAAGAAAATCCCCTCAAAACGATCATCATAATCTCAGCCTATCAGTTTAGTATGAGGCCGACACATGGAGATGCCGAGATGTAAGAGACAATAATGGATTGGAGAGAGCGTGAATGCATGATTGCAAATGCTGAGAAAGAGGTCTCGAAGGTCGAGACTGCTGGAGGTGGTCCTATACATTGTTGGATTATGAGCATGTGAGTCTATCGGATGCTGAACTAGGCTGATGAGTTGGGCTGAGTCTAGTCCAAGACGAGACTAGACTTTTGTGTATCAGTCTTTAAATTTTCATGTTTGTGTTGAGGAGTAAAAAGAAGAGATTAATGACGAGGAAGAGAGTGAGCTTCAAGTTTCCTTTCATGAGTTGTATACGAAGTCATTGAAACTGAAAAGGTTTAACTTACAACTAGAGATTAAGTTGAAAAGAATGTGCCCAAGGAAATAATGATAAGTGGATTGAGGATTTCAAGGAATGCGAAAAAACTCTTAGGGAGAAGCTTGAATATGTTAAGGGGAGAGAGATAACCTTCTAGGAATGGTTGAAAATATGAAGAAGGAGTCCCTAAATTTTGATGAGTCTAACTTATTGTGTGGGTAAAATTTTTTGAATTTAGAAGATGAATTAAATAACCCAAGGCTTACTAAGATTGATTTGGATTCTATGTAAAAAAAAATAGAAAAATTTGAGGAAGAATCCAAATTAAGAATGACAAGATAGGTTTAGGCTTCGATAATAAAAATTCTTTAACTCCTAAATCCAAGACCAAGATTGTTAGATTTAACAGTAGCCAATGACGCTCCAAAATATAGATCTGAGGGTACTTTTTCTCGTGTTTACACATTCACACACTGTAATATGAGAGGTCATCTGAGGATATTTTTTATCTTAGAAAAGTTCATAGGAATTCTAAATCTTGTGTCACCATGACTTCCAAAACCTAAGGCGTTAAATTTTCATCTATTTGGTGGATGAAATTTGATTTGTAGGCACTTAGTATTATACTTCTCCATTCTCGCATGCTTTCATATCATTCATCACATGCTATATCTTATGAGTAATTGTGTTTGCATGTTTTCGTTAATTACTTTTTTTTCTTAATGTTATTTGTTATAACTAATTCTATGATGTGTGTGTCTTTTGTTTTGATTCCTCATTTTTTCTGAGTCTATATGAAAAATACAAAAAGATTTTATTTTCAAGTCATTTAAAAAAAATTATACAAGATAAAAAAAAGCTTTTTGTTTCATTTGTGTATTGGTTTTACACATTTTGTGTGGCATATTGGTGTGTTTGAATCCCATTCATTCCATGTTTTCTATGTGGCTAGAACATTTGAGTATGGTTGAAAATGCTTTTAATTGCTTCTTATTGATGCCTTGTATTGGAGTTGTTCTTATTTGTTTTTTCCTTAATCGATTCATCTAAGTATATTCCTTTGCACACACTTCACAAGCTCTTTTCGAATTTAATATGTAGTGTTGCATGAGATAAGTGAGGTGTTGTCCTATCAATCTTATCAAACACATATCTATATATCTAGGGGGTTTGATATGTAACAACCATTGTGTGAGAATGATCTTAGGTTAAAAAATAATTAGGAATGTGCAGTGGAAACGGATCTGAAGGGAGTAAAACTCCTTTGCATCAAAGGACACTATTGCCAGAGCCTTTAAAAAATAAAAGAGAAAGAGAAATAATAGCTAAGGCCAAAGTTTAGAAAATGATCATAAAAATGATATCTTCAAAAAGAAAAAAATTTAATATTTATATGTTTGAGTGTATTATAAGTTTAAGGTCATTGGGTTTGCACAAGTTTGTCCTAGTTAATCCTTTATGTTTGACGCTATTGATTTGAAAATTATCAATATTTTCTAGTCTTATGTGCACTTAGTCTGTTTTATCCATTTGATTTCACCTTATTTGTCATAAGAGGCTAAATATAAGTTTGACAAAATTTATGACTATCAAATAGAACTCCTTGGACTATCTTGAGTGTTTGGAACATATTTCTTTTATTTTTAGCCCATGCCCTTACACTTCATACCACATTCTTTTAGATATACATTTAACCCATATGAGTGTGAATTTTTTTTGCTATCTTATGTGGTCATACCTATATATATATATATATATATATATATATATATATATATATATATATATATATATATAATGTGTGTCGTGTTAGATGTTTATATATATGGTTGTTTAAGTCTTTGCATGCATTTAATCCATGTTCATCATTGTTTAATCTTTTTAATTCATTGTAATTTTGTTTTGTTTGTTATTATTGCCATTTCACTTCACATAGCATTATATGATTGTTTATGATCATTTGTTTCATATTATGCTCTTCCCCCTTTTTCTATTTCCAACTAAAAATGGGGAGGGTGTTTTTATATGTGGGGGATATTTAGATAAAATTGTTATATATTTATTATTCTCTTTGAATTTGAAAGTTGTGTTAAGTGTGGAGGTTTGAGCTTCGATGCGACAAAGTTTCACACAAGGGTAAAGCTTTAAGAGATAGAGTCGGTCAAGTGTTTGTCTATGTCTTTTTCCTATTTCCATATGGGATTGGACATTAGAGCTTTGACTACCTAACTTTTATTTTTGGTTTCATCCCAGAATAACCAAAGGTGGAAATTTGTAAGGAAATATTTAATCATTGTGTTGAGTTTGTAATGAATATTGTAAATTTGTATTTATTGGCTTTATTCCCTTTGGATAAAACCATTTGAGTCATAGGTTAGGGTAGTTCAGTTTGTACTTTCAAACCTATACAATGAAGACACGAAGTGGCCCGAGTAAAGTGACATCAAATTCATGTTGAGTTTCTTCTTCAACCTTAGGATCTTGAAAAAGGTGTAACTTATTATTATGTTGATTCAGGGGTTTCTTGTTTTTGGTGTTTATCAAGGAATTTTTTGAAAAATGATTTTTTGGAATATTTTTTAATTATCTTTAAAGTCGTTCAAACAAATTTGTTCTTGTTATGACGAGTTGTATGACTTCGTTCAAATTGTTTTAGTTTCTTGTTCAAATGAGGTTTTCAATTTTATTCGAATGAGATTTAAGTATGTATTAAAGGAGACCTTATTGTCCCAAATTTGCAATTAAGATTATAAGCTCACGCGAACTTCATTCTAATGAGTTACTATTTTTCGTTTGAACAACTTGCCTATTTTTTATAACACCGTCTTTAAACGTTTTTCTATCCATTTTAGGACACATACAATTTAAAAATAACTAGGGTTTCAAAAACATTTTTTCATAGAGTAAATCAAAAGCCTCATATAACCCTGTTTATGAGATCCATGTTTCTACATGATATTTAAGTTTGAGATCTCATGTTTTGAGCACCAAGAGTTGTTTAATCTTTATAAATTTGAGTATTATTCATCACGATGGGTTTTGTATTGCTTCGTGACAAAGTCTAGTCAGGGATCGATGGATACCAAGACGATGGAGGACTGCATTATGAAGTCGTTAGGGGTTCTCGTGATTGCTGTCAGAAGGTTAAAGGATCAAAGTTGCATTCGGCTAAGTTGAGTTGGTGAGCATTGTGTGATTGGTTATTTTATTCTTGCATGATCACCCAGATTTTTTCTTAGTCAGCATAAAATTGAACTATTGTTTACATGGCATTTGTTTAACCGGTGCTGAAATTCAAATTGGTGTAATTTCTCACTGAGTTTAATTAATTTAATTAACATTTAGAATTTGGAAATCTAATACACATGCACTTGTACTCTCATGAACCATTAGAGAGCTTTCATTAGTCAAGATAAACTACCAAGATCATACTTGCTACTTTATCAATAGTACATAAACTCCCTATTTGGGCTATAAACTGTTCAATTGGACTATAATTGGAATTTCAATATTTTGTGAATAGGATGAACCCACTCACCAATACACCAAAAATTAGCAATTTGGCACGGTTTTGAATGGTGCCAGAGTCGGGTGTTCCAAAATGGACATTTTTTTCTGGCACGATTTAAAAGTGTGCCATATTTGGCCCAATATGAACACTTTTGGCACAATTTATAACTGTGCCAGATTGAGTACATTTTGGTACACTTTTGACACAGTTCAAAACCATGAGACATTTTGATACACTTTTGGCACTGTTTTGAACTGTGCCAAATTTTTAGATCAATGAAAAAAAAATTATTTGAAACAAGAAAATTCACAAATTGCGAATCTCGCATGTTGTTGATAAACTAATGTACATACAAACTTCAAAATATTACAAGTCTTAATGGTTCATAGACAAAAAAAAATGGACAACATTTTCTCTATTTTTTGGACATTCTAAAACCTGCCAATATAAAGTCTGTGTAATGTAAAGCCTGCACAACCATAAAAGCTAACAATAAAACTACAAAATCCCGCATGGCCATAACACAAAAAATAGAATCCTGAATATTAACGACATTAAATAAATAATCCCCTTGTTGTAAACCATTGACTTCTTCGTGCATTGCACGTGAATAAAAGCTAATGACAACATGTTATTCTGTAAAAAAATATGATACAAAAAAGAGATGATATTAGTAACCAAGTAATTTTTAAAAAAAAACTTATTGAAGTTAAAAAATTGCATATATGAGTTCAATTACAGTATATTCTCAAACCGGAAGTCTTATGACTACGTGGTCATCTCTACGAGTTACATTAGTCACATGCGAGGTGTGAGTGCGTCTTACGGGACCATTTGAGGACTGGTTTGAGTTTTCACCCACTTTCAAATTATCATCACATTCTCAAACCGAGAAACTCGTGACTACGCAGTCAGTTCCTACAAGCTACATTGGTCCTGTGTGAAGTATCTATGCCTCTTACGGGACCGTTTGGGCCCTAGTTTGAGTTTTCACCCTATAATGCCTTGTTTTTAAGCATAATCTATATATTTTCAAATTATCATCATATTCTCAAATCAGGAGACCCATGACTACATGATCAGTTCCTACAAGTTACATTGGTCCCCTGCGAAGTATCTATGCCTCTTACGGGACCGTTTGGGGGCTAGTTTGAGTTTTCACCCATTAACGATTTATTTTTAAGCATAAGCAATATTTTCAAATTATCATCATATTCTCAAACCGGGAGATCCGTGACTTCGGGGTCAGTTCCAATAAGTTACATTAGTTCAGTGCGAGGTGTTCATGCCACTTACAGGGTCGTTTGAGCGCTAGTTTGGATCTTCACCCTTTTAACGTCTTATTTTTAAGCATAATCTAGATATTTGAAAATTATCATCATATTCTCAAATCGGGAGACCCATGACTACGCAGTCAGTTCTTACAAGTTACATTGATCCCATATGAGGTGTCCATGCCTCTTACAAGGCCGTTTGAGGAATGGTTTGAGTTTTCTCTTTCAAACGACATGTTTTTAAGCATAATCTAAATATTTTCAAATTATCATCATACTCTCAAACCAGGAGACTCATTACTACGCGATCAGTTCCTACAAGTTACGTTGGTCCCGTGTGAGGTGTTAGTGCCTCTAACAGGACCGTTTGGTCATTGGTTTGGGTTTTTGCAATTTAACGAATTGTTTTTAAGCATAATCTGGATATTTTTAACTTATCATCATATTCTCAAATTTGGAAACCCGTGACTACGCAGTCAGGTCTTACAGATAACATTTGTCTCGTGTGAAGTGTACATGCCTCTCACGGGACCGTTTGGGGATAGTTTGAGTTTTCACCCTTTAACGACTTGTTTTTAAGCATAATCTAGATATTTCAAGTTATTGTTATATTCTCAAACTAGGAGACCCATGACTACGCGATCAGTTCCTACAAGTTATATTGGTCCTGTGCGAAGTATCTGTGCCTCTTACGGGACCGTTTAGGGGGGCTAGTTTGTGTTTTCACCCTTTAACGACTTGTTTTTAAGCATAATCTAGATATATTCAAATTATTGTCATATCCTCAAACCAGGAGACCCATGACTACGTGGTTAGCTCCTCCGAGTTACATTAGTCCCATGCAAGGTGTTTGTGCCTCTTATGGGGTCGTTTGAGGAGTAGTTTGAGTTTTCACCCTCAAACGACATGTTTTAAGCATAATCTAAATATTTTTAAATTATCCTCATATTCTCAAACCGGGAGACCCGTGACTAGGTGATCAGTTCCTATAAGTTACGTTGGTCCCGTGCGAGGTGTCCATGCCTTTTACGGGTTGACTTGGGGGCTAGTTTGAGTTATCACCCTTTAACAAGTTATTTTTGCGCATAATCTAGATATTTCAAATTATCATCATATTCTTGTACCGATAGACCCGTGACTATGCAGTCAGTTCCTACAAGTTACATTGGTCTAGTGCGATTCATGCCTCTTACAGGGCCATTTGGGGACTAGTTTGGGTTTTCACCCTTTAACGACTTATTTTTAAGCATAATCTAAATATTTTCAAATTATCATCATATTCTCAAATTGGGAGTTCCATGACAAGGGGTTAGTTCCTACTAGTTACATTGGTCTCATGCAAGGTGTTAGTGCCCCTAATGGGGTCGTTTGGGCACTTGTTTGGGTTTTCACCCTCTAACGGCATGTTTTTAAGCCTAATCTATATATTTACAACTTATCATTAAATTCTAAAATTGGGAAAACCGTGACTACGTGGTCAGTTCCTACAAATTACATTGGTCCTGTGCGAGGTGTCCATGCCTCGTACAGGGCCGTTTGGGGGTTGGTTTGGTTTTTTATCCTTTTAACGACTTGTTTTTAAGCTTAATCTATATGTTTTTAAATTATCGTCATATTCTCAAAGTGGGAGACCCGTGACTATGCGGTCAGTTCCTATAAGTTACATTGATCCCGTACGAGGTGTTATTGCCTCTTACGAGGCCGTTTAAGGAATGATTTGAGTTTTCACTTTCAAACGACATGTTTTTAAGCACAATCTAAATATTCTCAAATTATAGTCATACTCACAAACTAGGAGACTCATGACTACCCGATCAGTTCCTACAAGTTACGTTGGTCCCGTACGAGGTGTTATTCCTCTAACAGGATCGTTTGGTCATTGGTTTGGGTTTTTACCATTGAACGGATTGTTTTTAAGCATAATCTAGATATTTTCAACTTATCATCATATTCTCAAATTTGGAAACCCGTGACTACGCGGTTAGTTCCGACAAATTACGTTGAGCCTGTGCGAAGTGTCCATGCCTCTTACAGGACCGTTTGGGGGATAGTTTGAGTTTTCACCCTTTAACTGCTTATTTTTAAGCATAATCTAGATATTTTCAAGTTACTGTCATATTCTCAAACTGAGAGACCCATGACTACGTGGTAAGTTCCTACAAGTTACATTAGTCCCGTGCGAAGTGTCCATGCCTCTTACAGTACCGTTTGGGGGGGTGGCTAGTTTGTGTTTTCACCCTTTAACGACTTGTTTTTAAGCATTATCTAGCTATTTTCAAATTATCGTCATATTCTGAAACTTGGAGACCTGTGACTAGGCAATTAGCTCCTACGAGTTACATTAGTTCCATGCGAGGTGTTAGTGCCTCTGATGGGGCCGTTTGAGGAGTTGTTTGAGTTTTCACCCTCAAATGACATGTTTTAAGCATAATCTAAATATTTTTAAATTATCCTCATATTCTCAAATCGGGAGACCCGTGACTATGCGATCAGTTCCTACAAGTTACGTTGGTCCCGTGCGAGGTATCCATTCCTCTTACGGGATGGCTTAGGTGCTAGTTTGAGTTATCACCCTTTAACACCTTATTTTTATGCATATTATAGATATTTCCAAATTATTGTCATATTCTCAAACCGAGAGACCCGTGAATATGCAGTCAGTTACTACAAGTTACATTGGTCTAGTGCGAGGTGTTCATGCCTTTTACAGTACCGTTTGGGGGGGGGGGCTAGTTTCTGTTTTCACCCTTTAATGGCTTGTTTTTAAGCATTATTTAGCTATTTTCAAATTATCGTCATATTCTCAAACTTGGAGACCTGTGACTAGGCAATTAGCTCCTACAAGTTACATTAGTTCCATGCGAGGTGTTAGTGCCTCTGATGGGGCCGTTTGAGGAGTTGCTTGAGTTTTCACCCTCAAATGACATATTTTAAACATAATCTAAATATTTTAAAATTATCCTCATATTCTCAAATCGGGAGACCCGTGACTATGCGATCAGTTCCTTGAAGTTACATTGGTCCCGTGCGAGGTATCCATGCCTCTTACAGGATGGCTTAGGTGCTAGTTTGAGTTATCACCCTTTAACACCTTATTTTTAAGCATAATATAGATATTTCCAAATTATTGTCATATTCTCAAACCGAGAGACCCGTGAATATGCGGTCAGTTACTATAAGTTACATTGGTCTAGTGCGAGGTGTTCATGCCTCTTACAGGGCTGTTTGGGGGCTAGTTTGAGTTTCACCCTTTAACGACTTGTTTTTAAGTATAATCTAAATATTTTCAAATTATCATCATATTCTCAAATTTGGAGTCCCACGATAACGCGGTCAGTTCCTACGAGTTACATTGGTCCCGTGCGAGGTTCGTGGGGGCAGCCCACGACACTGATCGAGATTCGCAGATTCTTGGGGTTAGTCGGATATTACCGTCTCTTAATCAAGGGGTTATTAAAGATTACTGGGCCTTTGACAAATTTGACTCATAAGGGAATACCGTTTGTGTGGAGCGACCATTGTCAGTTGGCGTTCGACGAGATAAAGGATCGATTGACATCAGCACCAATACTTGTTTTGCCCAAGGGAGGATTGGATTATGGGGTTTATACCAATGCATCCTTACAGGGGCTTAGGGGGGTGTTGCAGCAGGAGGAGAGGGCTATAGCGTATGCGTCTCGAAAGCCAAATCCCCATAAGAAGAATTACCCCACCCACGACCTCGAGTTGGTAGCGGTCGTTTTTGCATTGAGGATATGGAGACATTATCTATTGGGGGAGAAGTTTACATTATTTAGTGATCATAAGTCACTTCAGTATCTCTTCACACCGAAGGATCTGAACATGAGTCAGAGGCGGTGGCTAGAATTTGAAAAGGACTACCATTTTGTTATACAGTATCATCCTGGTAAGGCTAACGTAGTTACAAACGCGTTGTGCCAATGACCTATTAGAGACTTAGCCGAGGCGTGGAAAGAAAAGTGGAGTGAGCTTCGACAGGAAGAAGAGGTTACCAAAGCGTACATAGCAGTTATAACTATCACTCTCGATATCGTTATGAGGGTAGTGAAGACACGGGCATCAAGTTAGTTATGTTAGGTAGGGTATGATAGTTGTTAGCTGAGGGCGCAAAGTCTTACTCAGTTATCTCAGAGGGAGGCCTGCACTTTAATGGAAGATTGATAGTACCCGAGGATGAGGATTCGAGACATGAAGTTATGACTGAGTGTCACGATTCCAAATTTGTGGTACATCCCAATGGGGTTAAAATGGACCAGGATATGAGGAGACAGTACTGGTGGGCCCGCATGAAGAGAGTAGAGTTTATCTCAAAGTGTGTTACTTGTCAGCTTGTGAAAGTTGACCATCAGAGGCCTTCGGGGATATTACAGCCACTTGAGATTCCCATGTTGAAGTGGGAGATCATCTCGATGGATTTTATTACTGGGCTACCTACGTCACAGCGGGGTCATGAATTCATATGGGTGATAGTGGATAGACTGACCAAGGTGTCTTATTTCTTTCCAGTCCACACAAACTACGAGACGATGGAGTATGTGCACCTATTCATTTTAGAGATTATTAAGCTTCACGGGGTCTCGATAAATATTGTGTATGATAGAGACAATTTTTTTGAGTTACACTTCTGGTAGAGCTTTCAGGAGGCCATGGGCATAAATTTACGATTGAGTACGGCGTACCACCTACAGATAGACGGGCAGACTGAGAGGGTGAATCTGATTCTTGAGGACATGCTGAAGATGTGCATACTAGATTTTGGGAGAGGGTGGGAGATATGCCTCATATTGGTAGAGTTTGTATATAACAACTCTTACCAAAGTACTATCGGTATGGCACCATTTGAGGCATTATAAGGTAGGCCTTGTCATTCGCCCGCTTGCTGGTTAGAAGTGGGGGCTAATAAGTTGTTGGGTCCTGAGATGATTCAGGAGACTACTTCAAAGATTGAGTTGATTCGAGGATGTATTCGGATAGCTCAATATAGGGAGAAGAGTTATACCGATGTCGATAAAAGACACGTGGAGTTAGAGGTTGGCAACCAGGTGTTGGTTCGAGTATCTCCTATAAAAGGGATTATGAGATTTGGCAAGAGAGGGAAGTTAGCACCGAGATATGTGGAACCATTTCCTATTATAGAGAGTGTGGGATCGGTAGTGTACAGACTGGGACTTCCAGAGCATCTTTAGCAAATACAGGACATGTTCCATGTGTCATCAGTGAAGAAGTACAAGAGGAACGAGAGATCTTTCTGGCACGCCCCACTTGAGGAGATTGATTTGAAGCCAAACGTCTCATATGAGGAGAGGCTTATGGTTATTCTAGATCATAGTGAGCTTAAGCTGCAATCCAAGGTGGTACCACTTGTGCGAGTTCAGTGGGGACACCGCAATACTGATGAGTCGACATGGGTGAGGGAGGATGACATGCAAGAGAAGTATCCAATGTTATTCACCGCAGGTATGTCCAAATTTTGGGGACGAAATTCCTTTATAAGGGGGGAAGTATGTAATACCTCGTATTTCTGCATTGTTATAATTTAATTAATTCATGAATTAATTGAGAAAATACGTTTTATTAAAATTACGTGAGTGAAGTAATTTAATGTGATTAAATGATAAATGTGATTAGTAAATATTAATCGAGATACAGATACTGATTAATATTATGTTATAATATTTACTACGTGTGAATACTAAATAAGTGATAATTAGTTTGATATGGCATAGCGAGTGATATGTGCACATTTTATTTTATCTCAACTGGGAGTCGCGTGTAGGCTAATTTGAGGTTGAGAAAGAAATTATATGTTTAGTAACTAGGATGATAATTTAGAGGTCATGGAGGAACCCAAATGGGTTGAAATAGTCGAAAAAGTGCACATGGGGATATTGTTTGGGTTCCATGTCAATTTTAGACAAAACCGGCACATATTGAGGGCGTTTTGGTCATTTGGCAAATAAATGTTAAGGGACCAACGAAATTATAAGTGTTATATAGGATGTTTAAGACTTGAGGCTAGGGTTAGAAATATTTAAACCCAAAGAAAGCCATTAGAGAGAAGAGAGAAACCAGTTTTCAAGGTTTAGGAGTTGTTCTTGAAGGATTGGACCTTAATCTTGTGTCCTAAGCATCTAAGGAGTGAAGATTTGAAGAGAGAACCATCAATCCTTTAGTAACACCACATTTTCAAACCCTACAAACCTATAGGCAAGTTGTTTACTACAACTTAATATGAAGTTATAATACCCATGTGTCTAGGGTTCCAATTATATTGATTTGTTGATGATTCTTAGAAGAAAAGATTGATTTAAATACATGTTTGGGTATGATTTGCTTGTAGAACTATTTGATGTCCGTAGATGATAATTAATTAGTGATTATATGTTATTATACACGAATTAAATCAATGTTTGGATGAATAATAGAGGATCAACATGGAAACCTAGGTTTTCTTATGTTAAAAGTGTTTAATTCGTTCTTAATTAGATATGGTATTGATTTGGTGTAAAAATCACGTTGGAATTGATCCTAATGAATTTAGTAATAGTTAGGAAAACTTAGTTTTGAGTTTGGTGAAGAATCATGAGAGTTATGTGTATGTAAATGGTGAAAAACGTATTTGCGTGTGGGAGAAGACGATTCTGTAGAAAAATGAATCGATTCGGCCTCCTGTGAATCGATTCGGTTACCCAGAGTTGTGAGATTTTTGAGGACTTTAGTAAAGTAATATTGAGAGATTTAAAATATTACAGTAGGCTCATGATGGGGGGGGGGGGGGGGGTATGGTTTAGTATTTTTTAGAGGATTAAGACGAGAATGAATTTGGGTTAATTTTTGTACCGTAAATTATTCGAGAAAAAATAATGAATTATGGGGAGCTTGGAAATTGAATTGATGAAATAGACCAATAGGGAAAGCTAGGCTTAGCTACATAAATTTATAAATGGGTAACTAGGACGCTTAGAGTTGTGTGAATACTCACGAATACAATAAGTGGGATAATTCGTAAAGAAATTTAGTACGATTAGTATACGAGAGAGATATAAGAGTGAATACCTAGGTTGTGTGAATACTTAGGTGGTGTGGATACCTAATGTATATTAGATGTATTGGGTTCGAGGGAAAATTCGAACCAATACATGAAAGTTTGATTTGGGGTAGAGGGCTATCCGAACCAATATCGAATATTAATAATATTAGGGTCAATGGAACATCTGGACCAATATATATATATATATATATCATACGATTTATCTATGACAGTTAGATAGAGTATATCTAATGAGAATAAATTAAGTCGAGAAACGTAATTATGATTAAGCTAATAACATATGAGCATGTTAATTACAATTCTGTACATTGGAATGATAATTAAGTGAAAGAAACTTAATGTAGGGACTTAAAATATAACATGTAAAGAATGTTACTTATGTTGATAATCAACACAAGAGAGATGTTAATAAATTAATGTACTATATGAGCGGTACGGGAACTTAGATGTGTAGATTAGTTCAGGTGAATACTTTAGTCTAATTATCTTTGTTAGCATAGCTAGGTGGGCTAAGTATAGAACGTTAGGCGTGCACTATAGATGAGAGGTGAGGAAAACTCAAGAGAAAGTGTACGTGAACATGTGTAATCAATAACCGAATTTTAATGTAATAAATGCTTGCTAAATATTTTAGAAATGTTTTGCGTACTAACACTTGCTATAAAAATATTTTCAAAACCTTTTAGTTTTCCATCTACAGGGACGCCAGTCATGACTTCATTCTAGGGACTCGGAGCTGTTGCATTGTGGATGCTGACATGATTTTATTAGACAATTCTTCCATTCAGATCTAGTGTAGGATCTCTTTTCATATTCCATGTATGGACATGTTGTCCCTTGACAGTTTTCAGTCTTTTTGTTCTTTTATTATTATGGAGTATTTGGTTTTGGATTTTAGTCGAATGGTTTATTCGATAAACCCTTATTCATTTATATATTTTGATGATTGAACTCTAGTATATTGTGAATGTTTAATTTAGTTTTCTGCATTGTCCATTTATCTCTTTTAAAGAAAGATAAAGTTTGGCACCGGTCTAATTTCACTTAGGTGGTTAATAATTGAAAAGTTTTTTACAGTGATGCTAAGAATGGACCATATGAGAAATCTGTTTTAATTTAATAAAGGCTTGATCAACCGATGTTTAATTAGACGGGGTGTCACATGATTGATTCCAAATTTTGCAAAATCAGCCTAACTCCGATAAAATTTTGTTAGTCCAAATTTAGATATAACGCCCGGCTACTTTTAAGACAAAAATACCCTTATACTTCATCTTTGCCAAATGTAAATCCTAACTTTTCATCAAAAATCTATTATCAAATCAGTGCCTTAATTTGCTGTTTTGATTGCAAAGCCCTTTTAAGTAAAAAAAAAACTATTAGCAAAAACCCATTTATAAAAACCCATCCGATTCAGCAAACACCTGCATAAACCCATTCACAACTTAACCGATTTCAACAAGCACCGACACCAACATTAATAGATTTATAATAGATTTCAGAAGCATTACTCATTGGGCACCTTAGCAGACGTCGATGGAGGTCTGGATTTGAAGGATTCGTAGTGGATGTCATATCTTCTGGCACAATAGCTAGTAACGAAAAGTGATTCTAGGACAGATTGAGGGATTTGAACGGTTGTTGTTGTCAGATTGAGGGATTGAGGGATTTGAGTGATTCCGGCACAATAGCTTGTATCCATTGTTGGACAACTTTGAGTTTCATCTAAAGAGAGAGAGAGGACCCCAAAACATAGGTATTATGTAAGGGGTAGAGAGGGGCGGGAGGAGAGACAAGAGTGAGTGAGAGAGCTAATTGATAGAGCAGATAGAGCGAGATATAAAAAATTGGAAGGAGGAATATTTTTTTTTGAATATTTATATTTTAGTTAAGTGTGCTCAATTTTGGCACACTTTTAAACAGTGCCAAATTTTGGCACAATTTTAAAATGTGTCAGATTGTCATTAAACCGTGCCAGAATTTGGCACAACTTTTAATTGTGCCAAATTTTTAATATTAAAGTGTGCCAAATTACTGTCTTTAATGTAGTGCACCAGAATTTCTATTAAGTTCTAACAATAATACAATATATTCAAAATAAACATAAGGCATCATCACAAACATGATTCTCATTTCAAAATGAACCTGACATACCTTTATTGAAAGATAAATGTCATGGTTTTAAGAATAAAACCCCAACAAACCCCACTCCATCTTAAAGCTATATGACAATACATTTAACTCCATACCCATCCATTTATCAGTCAATAACCCTTGTTGTTGAAGGATTAACCGGTTATTATCTGATGAAACATTGGTAAAGAATTTATCACATACCTTGTTCGATCACTCAAACTAGGTGATACGGATGATTAATCTTCTTAACCTTTTTTATGGGTTCTGGAATCTCTCGAACTTTCAATCGATTCGATATTCACACAAAATAGTGTAATAGTCAACTACAATCAAGAAACCTCACCCAAGTCACTTAGGATGTTTATGAGTCGTATATTCTCTCTAGTCACCTCCAAAGTGGAAACATCTATGTCCTTCATAGTGGAGTCAAACATTCAGAATTATGTAACACCCCGTGTTTTTATTTATTATTTAATTAATTAATTGGAATTTTTGAGAAAAATAATTTTTTGCATTTAATAATTTTTATTGGCTAAATATGTTGGTTATGATTTTGGAAGAATAAAACTTCAAGCGGAATTAAAATCGGAGTTAAAATGGATTTTATATTGATTTTACAAATTTTTGTCCCATATAATTTTTGGGCGAACTATCAGATTTTAGGCATGATCGATCGATCGATGACTGGGGGTAGATCGATCGACCTTCCCAGAAAACGTGCGCTGTAAGTTGTTTTTAGAGTTTGTATAGGATTAGGACTCCTAATCACTATATAACCTTGTTAATCCGCAGGGGGACTTCTCATAATCACTTTTTCTCCAGTTTTTCACCAGAGAACACTTCCAAATATTTTTGCTCTCACTCATAATTATCAACCTTCAACAAAATCAAGTTTTTGTCACAATTTTTGGCACAAGTTTTTGAAGGCTTAATTTGAGTTTAATCAAGATCGTTCAAGAACACTCTTTTGGAAATATTTCGAGAGGAATCCAGATTTCTAATCAGATTTTCAACACGATCTTCACATGCATGAATACTCTATTCTTTTCCTTTAGTATTATGCGTTTTAAGTGTCGCCTAAACACTAAATTACATGTTTTATTAAAAATAATTAGTAACTTAATTAGAAAAAGTGGACACTAACTATGGGGCTATTTTTATAAAATCTTTTAATCTGAATAATATTCATAACCCTTTGGGTACGTAGGATTCATGAGTGATTTTGGGTTTTATTGGTGTAGGTTGCATATATAAAAACCCTAGTTTTAAATAAATAAAGTTGGGGGCGTATAACTCATGTAATACATGTAGAGATAATAAAATTTGATTTTTGATATATATATATATGATGAAAACTTGGTATATTTAATTTAAAATAATTAAATGAGATTATTTGGGTATTGTTGACGTTGTGATAATTTAATTAAAGGTTTAATTGAATTGGACTATCATGCATAGTTTGGAACATTGATTTATTATGCATATTTGTGTGACTTTTTCGTATGATTATATTGCCTTTGTGACGACAGGTTGTTGGGTAATTTTGCTCTCCCTATATTTTAGGATGCCTTCTAGGTATGGGACTAGTGGGTAGGCCTTTTAATGATTTACGCCTTACTAGTGAGGGTAGATTATCATGGTTTTATCATGTCGGGGGTGGGCTGATTTTTATCACTTTATCGTCGTTACGCTAGTCTAGGTATGAGACTAGGTTATGATTTATGTTAGAAAATCCTCTTACACATAGGTTAGGACGTAATAATAACTTAGGGACCCTTAGTAATGGAACTAAGGGGTATTTTGAGGATCTCACATCGATTAAAAGGGTGGGGTGATTATAAATTGAGAAATTGAGAATTAATGCCTAAGATAAAAACGGGTATTAAAATTTGTGGCGACATAATGTGTCGGGGCCGACAGTTTAAACGGGTCAGAGGACGATTTATGTGTGTCGTGTGTGGAACCTTGTCATGTGTCGGGGCCGACAATTTAAATGGGTCAGAGGACGATTGACAAGGGGAAGTGTGACAGTTTAGTAAAAAGTGAGAACAATAATAAAAGTTGGTTAATTTAATTAAATTAACATCGTGGGACTTGGGAATTTAAAATCATATTAGTGGCCTTTTTTAATGGGGATTCCTTCGGGTAGTTAGTAATTTATAGTTATCGAGTTTAATTATCCCGTTTAATTTAAAATATTCTATTGTGATATTTATTGCGTATAATGCTACTGTCTGGATTCAAGGATCCTATTTGAGGGGAGTAGTGTGTATTCTTGCTCGGGGCTTTGGCTCTGACCCATGCGTTGACTAATATTTTTCAGGATTTAATTTGGAGAAGCTGCATAAGTTTATCGGAGTTATCACTGGAGGTGTAGCTGGAGTTATTTACTTTATGGCATTGTTTAGTTAGACTTTCCTTTCCAGCCGTATTATGAGACTTCATTGGAGTTTTATTGGGCCATTCGGTTCCAAAGTTGTTTACAGGATTTCTGTTGGGATTATTCAGATCTTATTTAATCATTATTGGAGATTGGATTTTGGAGTTAGCATGTGATGGATCTTTTATCGCTTAGTTATTTGTGATCATTTGATTTTGACTCAATTTTTTTTATCTTATGGACTGATTTATTTATGTCTCATATCTGTCTCATGCTAAGAATGGTATTTTATTTACTCACGCCCAGTTTAGTTTTGGTGGCGGCCGACGCCAGAATTAGGCGGGGTGCGACAAATTATTACCCACTCCTCTAACTAATAACTCCACCTTTTAGATAAAACACATATCCCGACACTACAAGAAAAATGAGTATTAGGGACACGAGTATTTGAGATGGCCGTGTCATTTTGTCCCTTTTGATATACCAAATGAGACGGTTTTTAATTATTGTCCCTTTTGATAAATAATAATATGGACGGTTTTTAAAATCCATCCCATTTGCTATACCAAAAGGGACGATTATTAAAAACCGTCGCTTAAAAGCATATGGGAATTTTTAGTGTTTTTTTCCCGAGAAATTTAAGGGACGGATTTTAAAATCCATCCCTTTTGGTATAGGGAAAGGGGCGGTTTTTAAAATCCGTCCCTTATGATATAGCAAAAGGGACGGTTTTTAAAATTCGTCCCTTTTGGTATACCTTAATTTTTAGCTTTTTCCCCAAACAAATATAAGGGACGGATTTTTAAACTCTCCCTTTTGCTACATTAAAAGGGACTGATTTTAAAACTGTCCCTTTTGAAACTTCAAAAGGGACGGATGATTCTGACCCTTTTGGTAGTTTTCCTTATTTTTCCCTCAAATTTTTTCACTTTTCCAAATATGAATCCCATGACCTATTTCAGATACTTTCGCTCTCTATTCTCTCTCTCGCTGCTCTCAAACCCCTCTCTCATGATCTCTCTTCCGTCACCCCCTCTCTGCCACCCCATCCCCCTTTCCGTTGCGCCGCCTCCTCTTCCCTACACTGTCCCATCCCCCTGCACCCACAATGACTTCCCTCTCTCTCTTCCTCCCCATTCCACCCCGCCACATCCCACTCCGTCCCAACTCACCCCTGAGTAGCCCAGCCTGTTCCAACCCAGCCCTAGACTCCCTAGCTCCTCCGCCCGTCCTAGATGCTCCCTGGTAAACAAATTTTCTCTATTAGTTAATGTTTATTCCCTTATATATACAATTTATATATGTAAAATTATTTTGTTATATTAGGCAATTCATTATTGTTATGATTACTGATGGGGGAAGATCATTATTTCCATATTTGTTTTTTTAGTTTATTAACAAAGTAAACAATCAACCCTTTTTTAATTTGATTTTTTCAAAATGAGATTTTTTGTTTATTTTTGGTTCAAATCAAAGTTTTTGCAAATCTAATTATTTTTTTGTGTTTGATGTTAATGTTTTTTTCAGACTGAAATCTAATTAGGTATACATTCTCTCTCTCTCTCTCTCTCTCTCTCTCTCTCTCTCTCTCTCTCTCTGTTTGGAACTTTGTATGTTTTTTGTTCAAATTGATATGTGCGATATTCAAATTGATTTTTGTGATTATCAAATTTATTTTAGTTAAGGGTCTCCATTATCATATCTCACTACAAAGCCCATGATGTTTTTTAAGGTTCGTAACTCATACATTTTTATGCTTTTATTTGTTTTTAACATTCATTTGAAATATCTTATTATTAGCTAATGCTTTTTAGGGCAGATTCACAAATTGATTTGGCTTCGTTAGATAGTACATTTACTTTTTATCTAATTGAATAGGTAGTTGTTTAGGATATATCTTATTCAATGTCCATTTTTGGAAGACTCGTGTTACACACTCTTACACACTATTTCCGTCACCCGTAGTTATCTATCTCTCGTATTTTTCCCTCACCCTCTTACACACTTTTTTCCTCACCCATAGCTGTCCATCTATCACCTCTTTCTCTCATCCAAGGTACCCTATTTCCCTACATACCCGTACACGCGTTATAGGGTTTTGAGAACATGGGTCGATTTGGATTTGATTTTGGTTCATTTTAGGGCTTTGTTCATTTTTATTTCAATTAAGATCTATTTTGATTTTATTCCTTTTGTTTTATATATGTTCACATGTATGTTTATGTGTTGGGATCCAATTACATTTTTGGTTTTGTTGTTTATTTATTCTTTTGCAGGTTACCTAATTACACTTGAACACCCTAAACAGGTAGACTCCTTTGTTTTTTCTTCCTATAGTGATGGAAGGTTGTGCATTTTAGGTAATATTGTTAGGTGCTAAAGACATTTCTATGAATATTATGTTTTTTTTCCAGGTATTTGCTTCCATTTATGCTTTTATGATGTACATGTATTTGTGAAAATGCCCAAATCTAAGTATGTTGTCTTTTGTAATGTTTTAATTTATTTAATTATTATGAAATCGCATATGCACTGTCATTATTTCCATCTTTGCTTTGATTATCCTTAACTAATATAACTTTTTGGATCTCTTTTCAGTTACCCACCACTAACAAAACAAGGACCATCAAAGTGCTCAAGTTATGGGTACAATCCATCTCCTTTTGTTATCATAAATACTTTTGTTGTTTTATCAATACCTATTTTTGTGTTTCTTTATGTTTTGATGGAAAATAAGGAACTACTATTTTCATTTGTGCATGTGTTTCAATTTCTTTAGTTGATGCAGTGAGTTAACGAATTTGATGTAGCCCATGTTGGAAGTTATGAATCTCAAGTTGGTAAGTTTTGATGTTGTAATCAAATTATGTTATCATTTCAATATTTGAGCATTAAATAGTTTTGTAGATTTATGTGTAATCATATCTTGCTATTGTGCATCCATCGATTGCTTTTCTTTATGATTGTGAATTAAGTCAAATAATTGTATTCTACGAAAAAGGAGAATTTCAATTTATCATTCTTGTTTGTGATTTAATTCCTTAGTTTTGGTGTCATATAATTGTTTTGCTCTGCTTATACCTCTTTGGTGTCATATAATTGCTTTGTTGTCACATAGATATATGATTTTCACACACACCCAAATGGACTATCCTCTCTTGATAATATCATATCTTTTGGCAGTCTTGCGATGCATTCATGTTACTTAGCAGGTAAAATTGATCTTTAGATTGAAGTTTATTAGTTGGATTTCAGCTATTATCTATTGGATTTCAATTAGAATTGGTCTTCAGATTAAAGTTTATCTGTAGCGATGCAATCATGGTATGTAGCAGGTAAAATTGATCTTTACTAAGTAAACTGGACTATATATCTAGGAGGGAAAAATGATTTGCTACAATGTGTTCTTCAATGTAATATCATGAAATATTGCCGTTTTTCTTAAACTAAAAAAAATTAACTAACGGATGCTCGTGCCGCTTTATTAATACATTTTATGATTAGGTGTCGTTTACTGCGGATTTGCAATGGGCATTATTTATAATTTGTGATTTGTTATCAGATATTGTTCGAATGCAGGCAAACTATCTCCGAGTAGGAAAATTCTTATTTTTGTAGTTCATTTTCAATTTGTCGATGATGATGATGAGCTCCCTATTCTTGATTTCCTCGCTATCTTTTGTCACTTACTAGAAAGCATTATTACTTCTATGTTTTTATGATTGTTAGATAGTCGATAAAAAAAAAAGGAAAATATGCCTTCCATTTTTCTCTAATAGTTGGGAGATATACGTTTCTTTTGAACGCATATATGTTTGATGCTTATTGTTTTAGCTATTTTGTTTGGTACGAAATCTAATACAACATTTAATCCCCACCTTTAATAGAATAAAAAGGGGTTGGACGATTACTAAAAATATTGATTCTAAGAAAAAAAATGGAGGGTATCTGCATATCTGTATTTTGTTCCTAGCCTATAAGATGTTTAGAGTAGGCAGGGGATATAGAGGGTATCTGCATATCTTCATATCTGGGGAATTGAATTCCAATTCTACTGTTTGGTTACAAAATAAATGACTTTATTACACACAAATCCACACATATATACACATGCTGAACACACTAAAGCACAGTTACATAAATTACACTACACACACACTGGGTACACCAGCACACTGCACACATTGTAACACCAACTTGAAAACTTTCTCAATATTTTATTGTATATCATCAATTGTAGTAATTCCTTTTTTCTGAAATACTTATGGAGAGAAAGTTAATCGACTAAAAGAAAATGGTAAGATTTCTAATGTATTGTTTAGTTTTGTTACATTATGGCCCTTTGTGTTATTAGTTCAAGGGGGATATATCAATAAATTAGAAACTTAGTGGATTATATTTTTGTTTGTAGTTCTTCTTTAATATGTTTTGGTTACCCCTCCCCCCATCCCACCAGTTCAAGACCAGTAGTCTTAACTGTTGCTGGAATTACAACAGTTTAACCAACTCCCAGAATGGCAGGGTCTACACCAACGGTCTGCGGAGTGCTGATTGAATTTTTAGTTACACCCAAAGGTATGCAGAGTTTAATTTTATTCAATAAAGGAGAAAATTAATACGTTTAATGTAAGTTGCATGCACAAATAGTACTATTACAATTTATTATCTAATATTACAGTTTGATTTTTTTTCCTAATTTTTATAATCCCAAAACACCAATAATCCTCTAAATTTGGAAATTCTAATGCCCAAAAGACCATTAATCAATCAGATCGAAATAAATGTAACTCGTACGAACCGATTGCATAGTGACCGGACTCCCCGTTTGAGTATACGCCGAGAATTTGCAAATAGTTAGACTTAGGCTTTAAAACATACCTTCAAAGGGTGAAATGTAAAACAACCACGAAACGTCCCCATAAGAGGAATGATCACCTCGCACGAGACCAATGTAACTCGTACGAATCGACCGTATAGTCACTAGACTCTCGGTTTGAGTATACCACGAGAATTTGCAAACGGTTAGACTTAGGATTAAAAGCATGTTGTAAAAGGGTGAAAACATAAAATCACCACAAAATGGTCCCGTAACAGGCACGAGCACCTCATACGGGACCAACATAACTCATATGAATTGATCGCGTAGTCACGACACTCCCAATTTGAGTATACGATGAGAATTTTCAAAATTTAGACTTAGGCATAAAAAAATACCGTCAAAGGGTGAAAACATAAAACAACCAGAAAACGACCCCGTAAGAGGCACCAACACCTCGGGCGGGACCAATGTAACTGGTACGAACTGAGCGCGTAGTCATTGGACTCCCGGTCTGTGTAGATGACGAGAATTTGCAAAATGTTAGACTTAAGCTTTAAAACATGCCGTCAAAGCGTGAAAACATAAAATAATCATAAAATGGTCCCATAAGAGACACAAGCATCTCGTACGGGACGCAATGTAACTCGTACGAACCGATGCGTAATCACCGGACTCCCATTTTTAATATACGACAAGAATTTGCAAACAGTTAGACTTAAGCTTTAAAACATGTTGTCAAAGGGTGAAAACGTAAAACATCCACAAAATGGTCGTGAAAGAGGCATGAGCACCTCGCACGGGACCAATGTAACTCATACGAACCGACCGCATAGTCACCGAACTCCCGGCTTGAGTATACGATGAGAATTTGAAATGGTTAGACCTAGGCTTAAAAATAATCCGTCAAAGGGTGAAAATGTAAAAGATCTACAAAACGATCCCGTAAGAGGCACGAGCACCTCGGACGGGATCAATGTAACTCGTACGAACCTATCGCGTAATCATCGGACTCCCGATTTGAGTGTACAATGAGAATTCGCTAAAAGTAATACTTAGGCTTAAAAATATGCCGTGAAAGGCTGAAAAAGTAATACAATCACGAAATGGTCCCATAAGAGGTACGAGCACCTCACACGGGACCAATGTAACTCGTACGAACTGACCGCATAGTCACTAAACTCCCGGTTTGAGTATACCATGAGAATTTGCAAACGGTTAGACTTAGGCTTAAAAACATGTCGTGAAAGGTTGAAAATGTAAAACAACCACAAAACGGTCCCGTAAGAGGCATGAGCACCTCGGACGGGACCAATGTAACTCGTACGAACCGATCGTGTAATCACCGGACTCCCGATTCGAGTGTATGATGAGAATTTGTAAAAGTTAGACTTAGGATTTAAAACATATTGTCAAAGATTGAAAATGTAAAACAACCAAAAAACAGTCCCGTAAAAGGCATGAACACCTCGCATGGGACCAATGTAACTCGTACGAACCGACCCTATAGTCATCGAACTCCCCGTTTGGTATATGACGAATATTTGCAAACGGTTAGACTTACGCTTTAAAACATGTCTTCAAAGGGTGGAAACGTAAAATAACCACAAAACGGTCCCGTAAGAGGCACGGGCACCTCACATAGGACCAATGTAACTCGTACAAATCGACCACATAGTCATCGGACTCTCAGTTTGAGTATATGACGAGAATTTTCAAACGGTTTGACTTAGGATTAAAAACATGTCGTGAAAGGGTGAAAATGTAAAACAACCATGAAACGGTCCTGTAAGAGGCACGAGCACCTCACACGGGATGAATGTAACTTGTACGAACTGACCGCATAGTCATCAAACTGGCTATTTGAGTATATGACAAGAATTTGCAAACGGTTAGACTTGGGCTTTAAAACATGCCGCCAAAGGGTGAAAATGTAAAAAAAGCATAAAATGGTCCCGTAAAAGGCACGAGTACCTTGCACGGGACCAATATAACTCGTACGAAGCGACTGCATAGTCACCGGACTCCTCATTTGAGTATATGACGATAATTTGCAAAATGTTTTACTCAGGTTTTAAAACATTCCGTCAAAGGGAGAAAACATAAAACAGCTACAAAATGGTCCCATAAGTGGCATGAGAACCTTGCATGAGACCAATGTAACTCGTATGAACCGACTACATAGTCACGGGACTCCCAGTTTCAGTATACGATGAGAATTTGTATACGGTTAGACTTAGGCTTTAAAACATGTCGTCAAAGGGTGAAAACATAAAACATCCACAAAATGGTCTCGTAAGAGGCACGACACCTCGTATGGGACCAATGTAACATATATAAACCAACCGCATAGCCACTGGACTTTTGGTTTGAGTAAACAATGAAAATTTGCAAACGGTTTGACTTAGGCTTAAAAACATGTCTTCATAGGGTCAAAACGTAAAACAACCACAAAACAATCATGTAAGAGGCATGGATACCTCACATGGGACCAATGAAACTCGTACGAACCGACCGCATAGTCACCAGACTCCCGATTTGAGTATACGATGAGAATTTGCAAAAATTTAGACACAAGCTGTAAAATATGTCGTCAAAGGGTGAAAACGTAAAGCAGCCAAAAAACGGTCCTATAAGAGGCACAAGCACCTCGAACGGGACCAATGTAACTCTACGAATCGACGGCGTAGTCACCGGACTCCCAAATTGAGACTACAATGAGAATTTTCAAAAAGTTAGACCTAGGCTTTAAAACATGCCGTCAAAGGGTAAAAATGTAAAACATGCACAAAACGGTCCCATAAGTGCACGAGCACCTCGCACGGGACCAATTCACTCGTATGGACTGACTGCGTAGTCACGGGGCTCCCAATTTGAGCATACGATGAGAATTTGCAAACGGTTAGAGTTAGGGTTTAAAACATGTCGTCAAAGGGTGAAAACGTAAAATAGTCACAAAACGATCCCGTAAGAGGCACGACATCGCGCACGAGATAAATTTTACTCATATGAACCGACTGCGTAGTAACCGAACTCCTGGTTTGAGTATACGATGAGAATTTGTAAACAGTTAGACTTTGGCATAAAAACAAGTCGTCTAATGGTGAAAATGTAAAATATTCCAGAAAGTGTCCCGTAAGAGGCATGAGCATCTCGTACGGGACTAATGTAACTCATAGAAACGACCGCGTATCCACTGGATTCCCGATTGGAGTAGATAAAGAGAATTTGTAAACTGTTAGAATTAGGCTTAAAAACATGCCGAAAAAGGTGAAAAATATAAAATAGCCACAAAATGGTCCCATAAGATGCACGAGCACCTCGCACGGGACCAATGTAACACGTAGGAACCTATCACATAGTCACTAGACTCCCGATTTGAGTATATGACGATAATTTACAAAAATTTAGACTTAGGCATAAAAACCTGCCGTCAAAGGGTGAAAACATAAAGCAATAACAAAACGCTCCCATAAGAGGCACGAGCACCTCGCACGGGACCAATATAACTCGTGGGAACTGAACGCGTAGTCACGGAACTCCCGGTTTGAGTATATGACGAGAATTCGTGAATGGATGGACTTAGGCTTAAAAAGATGCCCTCAAAGGGTGAAAACGTAAAACAGACACAAAACGGTTCCGTAAGAGGCACGAGCACCTCACACGGGACCAATGTAATTCATAAGAACCGAACGCATAGTCACTGGACTCCCGGATTGAGTATACGATAAGAATTTGCAAAAAATTAGAATTAAGCTTAAAAACATGCCGTCAAAGGGTGGATACGCAAAACAACCACAAAACGGTTCCATGAGAGGCATAAGCACCTCGCACGGGAGCAATGTAACTCGTACGAACCAACCGCGTAGTCTCTGGACTTTCAGTTTGAGTATACGACGAGAATTTGCAAAATTTAGACTTGGGTTTAAAGATTATTTGATTACTGATATCTTTTTTGTTTTGTGTCTTATATTTTTTTATAGGTTAACATTTCAACGTTATATTTTATTCACGTGGAACACATGAACAAATCAATGGATTGAGTCAGGTAGACTGTTTATTTATTATTATTGTTGATATGCGAGATTCCTTTTAATTTTTTTACGGTCGTGCGGGCTTTTGTATTGATTAAACAGGTTTGTTTTTACGTATAAACAAAGGCGACTCTATCAATTTTTTAAAAAAATTGTAAAGAATTGTTGATATGTGATATTGTTGTTTTCAATTTATTATGGCTGTGCGGCCTTTTGTGTTGATTAAACAGGTTAGTTTTGATGTATAAACAAAGGAGACCCTGTAGATTTTTTTTAAAAATTATAAAGACTCGTTGATATTCGAGATTGTTATTTTCAATTTTTTATGGCCGTGCAGGCATTTTGTGTTGATTAAACATATTTTTTTCATATATAAACAAAGGAGATTTTACTGGTTTTTTTTTAAATTGTAAAAAGTTGTTGATACGATTAACTAATATATTTGAATATTTTATTTTACTATTATATTATTTTGATAAAATGATTGTTTATTTATTGCATGTTGTGCACAAGAAGTTGAAGATACATGTTTTTGAGGGTGTCTACTATATGTGACACTGAAATAAGTTTTTGTTGCATGACAACTATATTTATCATCTTAATTTAGGGGCAATTTTTCTTCTGACAATTGCATTTCTTATTAATTATTATGATTTTGTACTCATTTAAATATTTCAACTTGAATGTAGTTTAATTGAAGAAAGTGTTATTGGATACGTGTTTCAATGAATGCAGTTGATATATTGCGTTTATGATTGGATGATTTGAATTATAATGCAAATTAGATGTGATTTATTATTGCAACATAAAGCAAATAATAATATAATTATTTATGACATTTTTTTTATTAATTGAGAATACCTTTAGGGACGGTTATAATCCGTCCCTAATACCCATTTTGTATTAATTGAGAATGCCTTTTGGGACGGTTGTGCCGTCCTAATTGAATTATTAATTGGGACGGTTCTAAATAGTCCTAATTGGGTCTGCCAGAATCTGAGTAGTATCCCTAAAATATTTACGACGCCTAGTAAAAGGGACGTTGCAAATTCCGTCCCAAACATCTAATGCACAAAGGGCTTGCCCATTAGTCCCAAATAAATTATAAATATACTCTACCCATTTTAATGAACCCACCGATGTGGGACAATGCCAAAAGGAGTTTCAAAGTTTGCACACACATAACAGCTGCTATGACAGTTGTTTTCCAACAATCCCCCATTTGCAAAATTTGAAAACATTTTTATCAAGCAATAATATATAGAATTGTGCATAAGCAAAGGTGTCTTTCGACTTGAACCTTTACGTAGTAAAGGTGATTGAGAATATACTAGAGTAACCATAGTTTTGAACTCTATCTCTGACAACATCCCACACACAACCCTACTTTTATGTAATTCTAATAGCTAGCACGTTACGTCCTTGTGCTTCTATCCCAATATATTGAATACTCTAGGAATTTGCCCAAAATATCCATAGGAAGCTACCACACTTTCACATTCACATAGGTGAGTCTATCAAGAATACTCCTATATCTAGGTACCCCACTCAAAAATACAGATATAAATCTCATTAAGAGTTACAATAACTCATCCTTTACTCGCTTTAGGATATCATGCTCCATAGGGATGGACTTGAACTAAAAACCCGTTCTATATTAATTAACAATAGCATGATTCAACCCATATCAATTGTGGCTTGTTATTACCCTTTGAACATATTTCTTTAGATCTCCAGTCTATATGTTGGGTTAGTATCACAAATGACTCATGTATCCAAGGGCTTTAGTCCCATCCCTTTTGAGGCGTTCCATACCTTCTCCATAGCTAGTCCTTTCGTCAAAGGATCAGGTAAGTTTTTTTAGGACCGTATATGATCCACCCTGAAAGCACCTGTAGAAACAAATTCTCTAACAATGCTATGTTTATGACCTACTTGTCATTTATTTCCGTTATAATAACGATTCTTTACTTTTGCCATAGCTGCGGTACTATCACAATATATCAAAACGACTGGTATCGGTCTTTCCCATAACGGGATATCTGACAGGAGGTTTCTTAACCAACTTGCCTCTTCACTAGCAGTAGCTAACGCTATCATCTCAGACTCCATAGTGGATTGAGCCAAAATAGTTTGTTTCTTAGATTTCCAAGAAACTGTACCACTAGCGATGCTAAATATATATCCACTAGTAGCCTTAGAATCATCAGATAGGGTGTTCCAATCAGCATCACTAAATTCTTCAAGGATAGCGGGAAGCTTATTATAGTGTAATCCAAGGTTCATCATCCTTTTAAGGTACCACATGACCCTCTCAATAGCATGCCAAGGTGTATTGGTAAATATACATAGTACTCACACAACATAAGCTATGTCTGGTCTAATGCAATCTGTAGCATAATGTAAGCTACCAATGATGCTTGCATAAGCATTTTTGTTTACACTGTCACCAGTGTTCTTAAATAACTTTACACTAGGATCAAATGGAGTACTACAAGGTTTATGGTCAAAGTAATTGTATTTCTTTAGAACTTTCTATATGTAATGAGATTGATCCAAAGAAAGTCCCTTTTCTGACCTACTAATATTAATCCCCAATATTACACTAGATTCACCCAAATCCTTCATATCAAAATTGTCACATAATAATGATTTAACATTTTCTACAACATGAATATTAGAACCACACATTAGCAAGTCATCAACATAAAGACATATGATAGTTAAAATGTTCTCTACATATTTATAATAAATGCATTTGTCACTTTCATTTATTTTAAACCCATTAGAGATGACTAAGCTATCAAATTGATTATGCCATTGTTTAGGTGCATGTTTGAGTCCATAAAGAGATTTATCTAATTTACATACTTCATTTTTTCGACATTGTACTATAAAACTTTCAGGTTGATCCATATAAATCTCTTCTTCTAATTTTCCATTTAAAAATGCAGTTTTAACATCCATTTAGTGTACAATTAAATCATTTAAAGAAGCTATGACAAATAGTACACGTATAGACATTATTCTAGTCACGGGTGAAAATGTATGAAAAAAGTCTACATTTTCTCATTATCTAAAACCTTTGGCAACAAGATGTGCCTTATATTTTTCAATAGTGCCATCGGGTTTTAATTTCTTTTTAAGAGTCCATTTACACCCAATTGTTTTACACCCAGGAGAAAGGTCCACTAATGCCAAGTTCTATTTATTTCTAAAGAATCCATTCCATCATTAATAGCCTCTTGCCATAAATCGACATCTAAAGACGATAAAACTTCTTAAATAGTGTTAGGATCCTCCTCTAAAGTGTAAGCATAAATGTTCGGGCCAAAATCTTTTTCAACATGGGCCCTTTTGCTTTTTCGAAGTTCTAAAGCGGAGTCATTGTTTTCTTTATTTTTATTTAAAGATGTATTAGTGGATGACTCGCCCCCACTATTTCTCAATTTAAAAGGAAATTTATCTTCATAAAAATCGGCGTCATTTGATTCAATAATTACTTGATTTTTTAAGTCATAAAAACGATATTCTTTGTTATTGATTGCATAGCCTATAAAAACGTATTCATATGCTCTACTAGCCAATTTAGACCTTTTTGGGTCGGGTATAGTACATAGGCTAAGCACCCCCACGTTCTAAAGTATGACACGTTGGACTTAATTTAGACTTGGTTTCAGAAGGAGATATTTTCGTTTTAGTCTTCGGAATTCTATTAAGTACGTGACACACCGTTAAAATAATTTCACCCCACCAATGTGAGGCAGCCCCCAAATTTAATAAAATAATAGCTACTAATTCAGTTAGTGTCCTATTTTTTCTTTGGGCTTTACGATTTATTTCAGGCGAATAAGGGGCTTTTTTTCATGAATAATACCGTGGGTTTAATAAAATTCAATAAATGGTGCAGAATCATATTTGGTGCCTCTATCACTACGTAACCTTTTAATTTTCCGATTAAATTGATTTTCAATTTCATTTAATAAAATTTTAAACATGTCAAACGCTTCACTTTTATTTTTCATTAAATACACAAATGAATAATCAGAACAATCATCAACAAAAGTAATAAAATAACGTTTTTCATTTCTAGTTGTGACACCATCCAAGTCACAAACGTCCGAATGAATTAAATCAAGTGGTTCAGATTCTCAAAAAACATATTTATGTGGTGTTTTAGTTATTTTTTCTTGACTACACTTTTCAAAATTTTCAAAATCATTTAATGACAATTCTGGAATTAATCCTAAAGTGCTCATATTTTTAACAAGTCGTTTATTAACACGATAAAGTCTAGCATGCAAAATATTAAATGAACAAGCAATATAAAAAGAAGGAAAAATTTTATTCATAGCAACAACATTTAATTTAAAAATCCCATCAGTGGCATAACCCTTGCCTACAAAAATTTCATTTTTGATCAAATTAAATAAATCAGCACCAATAGTTTGAGTAAAGCCACCTTTGTTGAGAAGAAAACTCGAAACAAAATTTTTCCTTATCTCAAGAGAGTGAATAACATATTTGAGGATCACAGTTTTTTCTGAAGTGAACTTTAATTTCACATTTCCAGTACCAGCAACCTCAGTGGAGTGAGAATCACCCAACAACCCCTTCTTATCTACAGCGTCGGAATAAGTCTTAAATAAAGTACGGTCATGACATATATGGCGAGTAGAACCAGTATCCACCACCACCCTTCGGCACCGCTAACCATATTGATTTCAGTAATCATAGCACATTGGTACTCTTCGATCAAATTCGCTTGTGCGGGTGGAACATTACGACATTTGCGAGCCATATGGCATGCTTGCCACACTTGAGCCAGAGAAACTGTCCCGAGTTGTTAAATTTTCCATTTCGAGGGATCTTATACTTATTCTGAGTTTGAGTCTGATTTTTAAAATTCTAGTTGTGGCTCTTTTTTTTGAAATTTCATATTTTTCTCATTTACCTTTAAACCAACAGGAGTGTGGTTCTTTTTCTGATTTTTGTTGTTAGACACAATAAGAATTTCATCTTTGTAGTCTTATTTTCGGGATTCCTCCTCAATTATCAATTTAGTAATGAGTGACTCTAGTGAAAATTCTTTAGACTTATGCCTCAAAATATTTTTGAACTCTTTGAAGAGTGGAGGCAATTTATCAATAATCACAGCAATCTAAAATTGCTCATCTAAAGCCATGCCCTCGTAAATAATTTTATCGGCAATCATTTGCAAAACATGGGTTTGAGCAACAACAGATTTGTCATCCGTCATTTGAAATTTGAAATAATGGTTGACGATATATTTTTTTGCACCCGCATCCTCCGTATCATATTTTTTTAAAAGTGCATCACAAACATCTTTTGCAGTTTTATAATTGGCATAATAGTCATAAAGTTCATCACTTACAGTATTCAAAATATAGTTCATGCACAAAAAATTATTTTCCTCCCAATTTCGAATAGTTTTGCTTTCCTCAACAGTAGGTGGATCACTTACTACAGGTTTGTCAAATTGAACATACGATGCGACTTTTTTTGTAGTTAAATAAAATAACAGTATTTTGCTCCAACGTTTAAAATGTTAGCCTTCATATTTGAAAGGCTTGTTAAGGTTGGTTGAGTTAATTTTGTCCATGGCAGAATTGCATACACCTTAAAATTATTGTTTCAGTAGTTAATTAAGTGCATAATTTAAAAGAACGAAATTATCCAATTTTGTAGCACATAAAGCTAAGCCAAAAAATATAAGAAATGCTGGAAGTAGGCATAATTTAGAACACGGCTGAGTCGCGACAATGTCGATCTCTTTAAGATGTTTCGCGGCTCTGCCCAAAGTGTGCTGACAGTCACAATTGCCTCGTTACCTCCAGGATAAAACAACCTCGAATAATCAGAAAATACGAATTGATAAAGCACAAGAATCAATTCGGTCTATATACATCTATTCGTATTAATTGCTTGAGTCTGATAATAAATCTGAAGAGGATTTATTATTACAATAATGAAGGAGATTTTATTTTATTTTCTAGGGAGAAAGCAGTGTTTTCAGAAAAATGGATTAATAAAAAACGGAGGCTTAAGACCTCTTTTATCGGGGACAAAAAAAAAGGATTAAATATCAAAAAGTTCCTCAAATATTTTTTAATACACATTTAGTCAAAGCGTTTTATTTTGTACTAAAAAATTCCTTATTTTATCATCTTTAAAGGTCCGCTTTAAAGTATTTTTGGCATGGTGAAGGAATTTTTAGTGTAAAATAAAAAGATTTGGACTAAATGTGTATTAAAAAAAATTCAAGAGACTATTTGATATATGAAAAAAAAAAAAAAAAAAGGTGGAGATAAATCTAAAAAAATGTGAACAAATCCAAGAATTTTTCAAGAGTTAAAGTCACGTTTTTATTTTTCGGAGGACGTTGATATGACAGCCGTTTTCCAACTATTTACCATACTTGAAATTGAGTGATAGTGAAGAGAGAATAACAAGATATATAGTGCTTTGATTGTTAAGGCACTTCCATAAGAACTTGTCGCTCTCTCCCTCCATCTCTCTCTCTCTCGCTCTCTTACCGAAAGCAACAACTATTTCATCTCTCACGTAATTATAAAGAACTTGTTAACCCGTAAATTCAGATACGATCAGTCGAAACTATGGCTGAGAAGGTATGCAAAATTTGATTTTTTTTTTCCGATGGTTTATATCTTTGTTATTTTGTTCTTCAGCACGTAGATTTTCATATTTTGGGTTGAGTTCATCTTTCTCGCTGAATTCTACCAATTATTTCATCTCCGAATCTATTTCTATTATCACTTGTAATCCCACGCTGTATCAACCCGACAGTGCTCTTCCTCAATATTGTTATGATAATATATTTTGGTCTAACAGGTAACGGAGATGGTGCTCAAGGCTGATCTACAGTGCTCTTGCTGCTACAAGAAGGTCAAGAAATTACTTTGTACATTTCCTGGTGAGTCCCCCACCTTTAACTTCAAATATGTACACTCAAGCATGTACATAATCTATCAACATTCTAATGATTAATTAAGATGGACAGTCTAAAACTTATGAATTAATAGGATTTTAAGTTTATAAATAGTACTTAACCAACCAAAATGAAAATATTTTTTGGATACTTTAAAATATATTTTCTAGTTCTATAAAACATATTGAACTTTGAGACTTCAAAACCCACCCATTTAATTTCCTCTAGCCAACGTTGATATTTCTTGAATGGTAAAAATCTAATTTTGTAATCAAACTTGGTGAGATGATCTTCATAAGAAATCATTTACAGAGAAAAAGAAAAATTAAAAATCAATCTACAAATGGGTGAGATGATAATGAAAAGTTTTAACAGCTCAAAATATACTTGATTAAATCAAGTATGCATTTTCACACTTCCGAAACCATTTATTTAGAGATGATCTTTCACAATATCGAGATCGAGTTTGGTTAAAAAATTCATTTTTTTATTAGTTCAAATAATTGATCCGCACGGAAGCTCTGGGAACCTACATCTCTAGTATAATTTTAAAATACATTGATCATTAATTAACAAAATTAGTAGTTATTAATAATGAAATAAAATGCTAGTTCCTTCAAAATTATTAAGTTATTTAATTTATTATTATAGCGCCAACTTTATACATTTATACGTGTCATTAGTGGTTAACCCCACACTATTTTTTTTATTATATGTATAAATATGTTTTGTGGACGTTCGGTCATAAGTACCCGATATGAAGTTATTTTCATAAAACACTGTTTTTGTATGATCCTGGTTACCTGCTCGCTGATATTTAACCATCAACAAATATATACTGTCGGCGAAGATTTTACATGTGTGAGGACGTTTGATAAAACAAGGCAGGTATTAAACATGTACTATTCAGAAACAATGTCACAGGTAACACAAGGAATAAAAATGTCGTATATATTATTTGTGTTAAATTTGTTATTTCTTTCATGAATAGGGCACAAGTTGCTTATTTTTGTATAAGAATTGAGAATTGAGTTATTTTATGTGATGTTGAATGTTTGGAACAAGAGAAATAAGAGACCAGGAATTCCATGAGAAGGAGAATATAGTGAGGAAAACCGTAGTATGCTGCAATCCCAAGAAAATACTTGAGAAGATATGTTGCAAAGGTCGGAAGACTATTACGAGTATTGAGATCATAGAGCCTCCAAACTCCAAACCTGATGACAATCCTTCAAACTCCAAACCGCCCACAGATCCTCCAGACAATCCCCCAGTCCAAGCACAGGTAATAGTACAATTTTGTGGATACCCAGGCATGCCTTGTTGTGGGCCTTGTTCTGAAGGTTATACTGGGGGCCCATGTTATCATGGGTATGGAAGGCCCGCGCCACCACGACCTGTTTGTGATGGTTATGGGCACGAGTACGGATATGTGTATGGTTATGGTGGGAGTAGAGTCTACTAGTCAACGGGTCGGTTTGGGTCGTGTACGGGTTACGGGTTACGGGTTACGGGTCAAAACACCCTAACCCATACACGACTCGTTAAGCCTAACGGGTCTAATAACAATACCCAAACACGACCCGTTAATATTAACGGGTACACGACCCAAACCGTTAACACCCGTTAATATTAACGAATCATTTTGGGTCGAAATGGGTAACGGGTTGGGTGACCCTATAATACCCGTTAGTCTTCAATACTTTAAAAATAATGGATTTTAATTGTAATTTTTATTGGGTATAGATTGTGTGACCCTATAGCATCCGTTAGTCTTTAAAGATTTAGAAATAATGGGTTTTAATGATTATTGTTATTGGGTACGGGTTGGGTGACCCTATAGTACCCGTTAGTGTTAACGGGTGTTAACGGATAGAAACGGGTTAAAACGGGTACAGATAAATTTTCAAACCCGAATCGTTAGTGTTAACGGGTCTACCGTGTCAACCCGTTAATGACCCAAACCCAATAAGGGTAAACCCATTAACTTATAATTTCGTGTCGGGTCGTGTCGTGTTAACGGGTTATCGTGTATTTTGACAGGTCTACTCAGTAGACCATGTAATGTGAGTCGTTGTGGTAACTACTTTTGTGAACAAAATTCCTCAGGTTGCACAATCATGTAATGGTGAAAAATTGCTCAGGTTGCACAATCATGTAAAGGTGATAAGGTCATGGAGGTTTTTTTAATGGGTTTCTGCTTTATGCTTTTCCAAGTACTAGATGTGCCCACGTGCTTTGCACGTGTGGGCAAATCCAAATATTCAATTGGATTAGCTGAATAAATGAATAAGAAGCCGTGAATTTAAAAATTATTCATATAAAGCATAAAAACTATAACAAATTATGTACAAATAATGAAGTAAATGAAATCAATGTGTAAAACAATGAAGCGATAATCACATAATAAGATATGAAATCTCATGAAATAGTAAAAATCAATGTAAATGAATCCGAGTTATTTAAAATGTAAAATGCAAAGGAAGAGACAAATTGTTTATGGAAGAACTAAGATAATAATAAAGTGTAATGATAAAATATTAAAATATAATCGTCAAATACAATATGTTGCTTTTGACATTTGTTAGAATTCGATGTGTCTTATTCATCTTCAATTTTATGACCGACAAAATGTGCAGGCTTTCGATTAGAATCTCTAAGCAATTTTCCTTTAATGTAGAATCTGCTAATTTTGCCAATGCACATATATAACTTTCAAATATAGTCCGAGTGCACAATCCCCTGTGAAATGAATTAACATAAAAAAAATAAGTATATGAAATTAGTATAGAACGTTTGAAATGTATGCATGAATTTTAAGTTTTAATAAGAATGATATTACCTTTTCTTTAGAAACGATGAAAGTTTGAATGTTGCAGGCACTGTTCTAAAAAACCCGCCTAGGCTCCGCCTAAGCACCCCTAGGCTTGAGGCTTGGGAGAAACGCCCTGCCTTAAGATTTTGACGCCTTATGCTTGGTAAGACCCTTAAGGCGTACTTTTTCTCTAAAAACAACAATGTTTTAGTGAAACGATATCGCCTTTTAAAGATTTTATTGCAAACCGGACCATTATCTCATCTAAAATAATCAAATAGTATTTTTATTTGCAAATATTCAGACATATTTTTATGATATGTACAATTTTAGTATTTTAATAGCCTTGTTATAGTTAAAAAATATTAAAATATATTAAAAAGACCTAAACGCCTTTTCACTCCTTTTTACACCAAGGCCCGCCTAGGCTTCTAAGGCTTAAGGCTTCGCCTCCACGCCTCGATCACGCCTCACGTTTTTTAGAACCTTGGTTGCAGGCAATGAAAGACTATGTTTCCTTGAACAGTGTGACTGTTGCTCTTTCGCTGTCATCTTGAACCATTAATTGAAGTAAGTACCTTGTGTTTAGTTGAACAATGAGTCAATATCCAATAATGGTAATATAGCGTGCCCAAATTATGAACAACAAAAATTGAGCTTATAGATATTTGTTAAAAACGTAAGACAAACTTACCTGAAAAGTTGGAACAGTGAGGTTGTAAACATATATCAAGGTCTAATCCTAAGATTAAAAAATATATTTTTTAAGATTTCATATTTTTTTTTAAAACGGTAAATTTTAAAAACATATTATTTTATAAAAGTATATATATATATATATATAAAGAAAAAGACACACTTTTTTTAATAAAAATTGTAATTTTTTTAATAAAAAAACTCTTGTGTATAAAAGCTGTATTACTAAAAAACTTAATTTTTAAAACAAAGTGTATTGTTAAAATTTGCATTCATAAAAAATACAATTTAAAAATGCATTTATAAAAATATTGTTTTTTATAAATAAATAAAATACTATTTTTTTTTATAAAAACAAAAAATTTTTTATTGTTTTTTATATAAAAAAAGTAACGTTTTAAAAAAATACAATTTATATAAAAAAAATACAATTTTTTTTTCTATATATTTTTGTTTTTTTCTTTACATATTTTTAAGAATACAATTTTTTCTTATAAGAAATGAAGTTTTTAATTAAAAAATAAGGTTTTTATAAACAATATAATTTTCATAAAAAAATTATACCATTAAAGAGGAAATCATCTCTTTTTATGTATAAGAGATAGAGATAGAGGTGTATTTTCAGAGATGCAGAGATCATGAAACCCCAGAAAATAATTAATATGAAATCTAAAGAGCTCCATCCGTGTTTTTTTACAATTATACTCTCTCGAGTTAATAATAAAAATTAAATGTCATAATTTTAAATAAGAACATAGTCAGATGAACCAGATTCTCTCCATACGTGTCTTTTTATTGTCAAAATGAAAAAAATACAATGGTCGGTAATACTGACAAAGGGAGTATACACACAAAGAAATAAATAAAGATAATGCAGATGAACCGGAGTCTTGATTAAAAATCGAATAACGTCTTCACCCGTGTAAATTTCGTACCAAATATGTTCCAAGTGGATTCCTGTTCAGGTATTATTTAAAAAGTATCAAGATCAAAATCCTTATTTTAACAGTCTCAAGATCAAAATTCAACATACTAAATTACAGTCTCAAGTTTTAAAAACTCAATAAATTGTTAAAACATCAATTTTCAAACAGTTTTTGTTCTTAAAACTGTTAAAACCTATGCACATGAATTAAACCTATATGCATCACTACACCAATTATATAATGTAAACTCATAAAAAAAAAAGATAAATTAATGTGTTCAAATTTGAGGGCTTTAAACAGGTTATTATGTAACATGAAACATATTAATCTCTAAAATAAAATAAACAACGTGATAAACAGATCTACACAAAATGATCACAAATTTAAATGTAAATTCGAACCTCATATTTGTGTTACCTTCCACAATGGCATATATGTTTGGGACGGTTTAATGTTGCTAAGATTATTTCTAGTCCACCTGCTTTTTTTGTGATTAGTTAGAGGATGGTTTAGTGAGAGAGATGAGATATTTTGAGAAGTGGGTTTCACTTGGGAAGTCTTCATAGCAAAAATTGGACTTTTTCGTGTATTAAGTTGGAAGTTGTGCATAGGAGATTGTGGTCAGTGTACAAATTAAAGTGCAGTGTATGTGGGTGGGATTAAAATACAATGTATAATATATTCTTGAATGAAAGAGAAAGATAGAAGGGTATTGATGGGTTTTTAAATTGTATGAGGGTAAAATAGTCTTTATATCATTAAAGAGAAACTCTCCTCTTTTAAAGTAGTAGAGATGGATAAGAGCTTTTTTTTGTTTGTTTGTTTTTTAAATAAATTTGGGGGCCAAAAGGTTGTTAGAAGTTTCCCTGAGGATTAGGGGTGGCAATTCGAATTAGTCGTGTCATTTTCGGGTCGTATTAATTTTAATATAAGTTTTGGTTACTCCTAAATCTATACAAGCTAATTGGATCATATTCGGGTCATTTCGAGTTATTACCATAAATGGATTATCGGGTAAAAAATTGTCAGCTCTACTTAGGATTTCCATTGTATTATGTATTCTCTCAGTCTCTCTCCGTGTGTGTGGATTTATATGTATCTGTAAATTGCATGTAGTTGATTACTCTAGCTGCAAATACCACTATTAACCATTTATTTTGTTTAAAAAAAAAATAAACCATGAGGAATCTAAATAAGTTGGAAATATCCCATCAAATCAATCTTTAGCAAAAGGACATATTTTTATGTTATCCTGAATTAAAAGTCGTTCATTCTTTTTTGTACATAGCAAAAATGAAAGTCCACTTTTAAAATCCACTTTTAAAATCAATAATTCAAATTTATGTTGAAATTCAAATTTTCCTAAAAAGTTTTACTTTCAAACACACTCATAATTTGGAACATGGATGATATAGTTTAGTGAGATCTAAGGGTCCGTTTGGTTGTTAGTGGGCAAAAGCGCAAATTCAGATGACGCTATCAAACAACATTAGGCGAAATTAAAGTCAATCCAATTAATTTATTTAAAAACAATTTTTATATTATATTCAAAAATGTTAAAAATAGTTTTTGCAATATTTTTATATTACAGCTTTTGTATTATATTCAAAAATGTTAAAAAATTTGTAAAACATTCACTTAACATTTTTTTATAATATCAAAAACAGTTTTTAAAATATTATAAAACAAATTTTAAACATTCACAACAGTTTTTTTAAACTCTTTAAAACACTTTTAAAAAATATTTTTTAAAACTTTAAAACAGTTTTTATAATATATCCAAAACAGTTTTTAAAAATGTTAAAAACTGTTTTACAATATTTTTATATTACGGTTTTTCAAAAAATTTGTAAAACATTCTCTTAACAATTTTTTATAATATTAAAAGCAGTTTTCGAAACATTACAAAACAGTTTTTAAACATTCACAACAGTTTTTTTAAACTCTTTAAAATAGTTTTAAAAAATGTTTTTTAAAACTTTAAAACCGTTTTTATAATATATCCAAAACAGTTTTTAAAAATGTTAAAAACTGTTTTACAATATTTTTATATTACAGTTTTTCAAAAAATTTGTTAAACACTCTCTTAACAATTTTTTATAATATTAAAAGCAGTTTTCAAAACATTACAAAACAGTTTTTAAATATTTATAACAGTTTTTTAAAATATTTAAAACAGTCTTTAAAATTATTTTTTAAAACTGTTTTTATAATATATTCACAACAGTTTTTAAAAATGTTAAAAACAGTTTTTACAATATTTTGTTAATACGGTTTTTTAAAAAAATTGTAAACATTTTCTTAACATTTTTTTATAATATTAAAAACAGTTTTTGAAACATTACAAAACAATTTTTAAATATTCATAACAGTTTTTTAATAATTTAAAACAGTTTTTAAATTATTTTTTAAAACATTAAAATCGTTTAAGAAGTTGGCAAATTTGTGGGCAAATATTTCCCACTCAAATAGGTAAGCAAAATTTGCCCACAGATTGTGCATAGGAGGTGTTGTACATTGGCAAATAATGCCTAGGCAAATTATGCAACCAAACAGCCAAAATGTGGGCAAATTTTCATATTTGCCAACTTTTTGGCATTTGCCTAGGCAAATTATGCCAACCAAACGGACCCTAATTGTTTAGGGATGTGTGTGCATAAGGGCAATAGATTAGTGTGTATTTCCAAATTTACTCAATAAGTGGCACGCAGGCCACTCATCCTAAGTTCTATTGTTTTAAATAAAAAGAAAATATTGAATTGAAAGTCCACTTTTAAAATCAATAATCCAAATTTATGTTGAAATTCAAATTTTCCTAAAAAGTTTTACTTTCAAACACACTCATAATTTGGAACATGGATGATATAGTTTAGGGAGATCTAATTGTTTTGGGATGTGTGTGCATCAAGGGCAATAGATTAGTGTGTATTTCCAAATTTACTCAATAAGTGGCATGCATGCCACTCATCCTAAGTTCTATTGTTTTAAATAAAAAGAAAATATTGAATTGAAAGTCCACTTTTAAAATCAATAATCCAAATTTATGTTGAAATTCAAATTTTCCTAAAAAGTTTTACTTTCAAACACAGTCATAATTTGGAACATGGATGATATAGTTTAGGGAGATCTAATTGTTTAGGGATGTGTGTGCATCAAGGGCAATAGATTAGTGTGTATTTCCAAATTTACTCAATAAGTAGCATGCAGGCCACGCATCCTAAGTTCTATTGTTTTAAATAAAAAGAAAATATTAAAGGGTAATACTGAAAAAATCAAGAATCTGTAATAGTGAAAAAATTTACAATATCGGCAATGTAATGTAAGCCTACATATGTTATGTCAATTTTTGTAGAATTATAAAATATAAATATAACTAAAAAAATATAAAGTTAAAGCAATGCAAAAGTTCTACGATTTGTTACTCGACACAATCAATAATCCAGAACTCAGCTATGAGAGATTCAAATGAGCATTGTCTGCAAAAAAAATACAAAAAAATTGTGATCCAATTGAATAATAGTAAATAAATAAATTTATCATTGTGTTTTACATATATATAACTATCACTTGTGATTATTACCCATTGACTTTTACAACTTGTTATAAAATTAGATCCAAACTCAACCACTTCAAGTAATAAATTAAAATCATTAATCTATTGACAGAAGTATATTAAGATATGGACACATTCATCTAATTGATAATAATCATTTGGTGGGGTACACCAAAATAAAATTTTAAACTACCGTAAAAGGAGAGTATGGACTTTAAATTTTGTAAGAAAAAATTAAATACAAAAACACACCCATAAAGACAACAAAATATATAGTTAACAAATATATTGCAGCAGAGCGAGAAATAGATAAGTGAGACAAAGAGACAATACTTGTTTTAACTCCAAACTTATGAAATATGATATAAAAAAGACCCAACCCAAATACTTATTTGGAAAAATAAGACAGAAGGATCATCAGTGTATCACTATGTTCACTGAAAAATGTAAAACATAATGCTTTGATTTAGAAAAGAAAGTTACCCATAAATGAAACAAAATTGGGGACAAAGAAAGTTAGAAAGTTTGTTGAGATGGGTTTGAGATCTGGGATTAGGATGGCTTGTAAGAAAAGTAAAACTAGAAAAAAAAATAGTAAATAAAATAACAAACCGTGTGAGCTTGGACTTTGCCTGGTTGAAATAACATGGTGTAATGAGGAATAGTTCAAGTATGGGAAAACTTTTACAACATGTGTTGGTGTCTAAAATTGGTTTACTGATTTGGAATACTCTTAGCTCAAAGAAACCAACAAATATAATGACAAAAAAAAATAATAAGGTAGAGAGGGATGAGAATTATAGAACAAAGGTTTTTTATGTGGTTCATCCCAATATGGTGCCTACATCCACAAGTGCAGTTGCCACTAGTATTTTTACAATTCTCTCAAGAGCTCTCAAGGGCTTAGAGAAGTGTTTTCAATTGTTTCTAGCTGAGAGAGGCCACGATATACTTATAGTAGTTGAAAGTTAAAGAGATGGACTACCTTTATATATTAGATATTTACATCTTTACACGATAATAGGTAGCTGGATAGTCACATGCATGGGCATGGTGTATATTGAGATTCTCGACGTGTGTCTATTCATTTGATTGACTATTCATTTTTTTGGGACTGTTCAGCTAGGTAGCCAACCAGCAAGATAACTGAGCCGACCATATTCGTGTATTATTTGAGGTCCACTATTCATGATGACAGGTGTTAGTCCTTTATTGGTCTATGTGATATAATGAGTGAAAGGGTGAAATATTTTCAATCGTGAGTTACTCAGTTATCTGGGGGATCCTAGTAAGCTACTGACCTCCGAAACTTATGAATTTCAGCCTGTCAAATTAAGGCAGTGGAAATTTTATAAAGAGTAAAAAAAACAACGAACCGTCTAAGGGGCACGCTGGTCATTTGGGTGTCTGGGAAAATGAGACACCATCGAAATATGAAGTGATAGTACACTTAATCATTTCAAAATTTTGATCTTGAGAGACGTCACCACTCCTATAAAAGGTCCTTTCCCCCTCAATCTCATCCAACCTTGAATTTCAAACTCCTTTCTTCATTGTTGAGCTCTTACTTCGCCATTAGAAAGATAACTGTTGTTGATTACTTGCCTTTACTGTAAGAATCCTTTCTTTTTTGTATTTTCCTTTCTGAGTTTTTATAATGGTGTATATCGTTAATGAGTTTCTTTGGAGGAATTTAAAATATAGCGTAGGATCCCTGAGTGGGTGAAAAATGAGTTCGCGACAGGTCCTTGTGACTTGTGTTCATTAGAAGAAGGTCATTGTCTTCCCACTATTTACATATCAAAGTGTGGAGTTACTTTCCCGCCAATCGATTATTTCTTAAATTTTTATCAATGTTTTGATGTGGTCCCAGCCCAAGTGGTATTAAATACTTGGAGAGTAGTAAATGGGGTTAACCGTATTAATGAACTATATGTAACCCACATAGGAATAATAGAATCGATGTACTGCTACAGCTAAGGGCTACCTCTGATAATATTTATTAAGTAAAGACCAAATATTCCAATAGGGCTTTAGTAGTTAATTTTCTCGATTCCAATAAATATTATTGGGATTATGGATTGGTTTTTAAAAATTGGCAATTTTTCCCTCTTCGTGAGGGTGAAGAATATACTAAACCACACTGCCCTCAGGAAGACATAGGTCGACATCTTTTATTTTTTGTACATTTTTTGCTTTTTCCTTTCAATTTACTCAGTTACTGACCAGTGCCCCTATTTTTGTGCTTTGCAAAGAGGAGAAAAAAAGGACATTCCCCTTCATCCGAAGTGAATTTTGTTAATCTGAAGCTCATTTCTTCTATCCAATAAAAAATTAGGGAGAAACATCCTTGTTCGACATCAATGTTGTTAGTGTACTAGAGTTCTATCACCTCATTTATTTCTTGGCCAATCAAAGACATTCTTATAGCCTCCAATGATTTAGGGGAGCCAACCTCATCTTCCTCGACTGCTGATTTCCTAGTTACAAGGAGATTTTATTGTTCAAGGTACTTCCTCCTCCTTTGAGTCATGCGACATCAAATTAGTGTTGACCGCCACTCCATATTTAGAAATGGTGAAAAGAAAGATCCCAAACCTCCTTGTTGGAATAAAGTCCCCTCCTCCAACTGAAAAGAGGAACATTGAAGGGGGAAGCTCCAAATGCCCTGTGGTGGTGGTTCGTGATGAAGTGAAGACCCAGGAGACTCAATTCAAGAGGCTAAGAAAAGTCCCTACTGGTTTCCAGGAGCTTCCAGGGAAGGACCAGGCCGACCAAGGCCTACATGGTGCCTCTTTTGTGGTAGTAAACCCTGGCCTTCCTCGGGGTTTGATAAGATCATTGGTTCTCCCTACTAATCAAGTTGCTACTGCAGTCCTCTTTAGGGATAGATTGCTGAAAGAGACAATCATAATTTGGCCTTAGTAAATATCTCTTCGCTTGATCCATTATGGTTGTCTAAGCTCTTATAATGTGGTTTACTAACTTTCCTAATTTTATTGAATTTTGTAGTTTTTAATTGATTACGATAAACTTTTAAGAAGGGATGACTGCTGGAGGGAGTCATCAGTTGATGTTGAGGTTGCCTTCAAAGGCCCAAAGGAGTCTATGGACATTACCAAGAAAGCCCACGAGAAGGATTAGAAAAAATGGAAGGATGTTTTAGAGTATATGAAAAAGGAGAAGAATGATGCCATGAAGGTTGCCAACGATGCTATTAAGAGGGACGAGTATATCGAGAAAGCTATTATGGATGCTAATGGCAAATACCAGAGTTTGAAGGTGAAGGAAAATAAAGATAAGGAAGATGCCTACACCAAGGGTTGGGATAATGCATTATCACTACCGCTATATAGGTGGAGTATCTGAAGAAATCATCCTTCAAAAAAGGATGGGATGCTTCTATGACAAAGGTCGACACTGCTCCAGAGTCTAATCTATTCCGTCAGCACAACCCTAGTACTCCTTCGAGATCGAAGGGGATATTGATGATGAGGAGGGGATGAACGAGCCATCTACACCCCAAGAAATGGCTATAATAGTTACTCGTCCTGAGTTGGAAGTTGCCCAGGACAAGGAGAAGGTGTACATATTTCGGGTTATCTTTATTATTTTTATCTTGTAGTGTCATTTTTCTTGTAATCTCAATTGGCCTCCTTTTGTATTTCTCATTAATAATTCTAATGACGTTGCCTTTCTCTTTGTAATGATATTATTGCCTATTGTGATTTTTTTTTACTTTTCCATACTTATTCCATGTTTATCTCTTTTAGTTTAACTTTGGGAAGATTATTCTGGCATCTGCTAAGAGTGACCTTTATAAAATGAGTGTTAAGATATTTGGGGCAGATCACAAAGATCTTAATGAGGAAGAGCTGGAAGAATTGGTCGCCTTAGGTATTTCTGACCAAGTTAAAGGAGCGTATCTTTATTCACATAATATGTTTAGCCAAACATTTGTGACCAATGCCTTCTATTATGAAATGATACTCTAGGTGCAGAAATATCACAAGGAAGCTCTTGATGGTCTATCAGCTGATTATGAGAAGAAATTTGCTCGACTTAGTAGCAAAAGTGGACTTGACAAGAAATTGTAGGATATCTCCCTGGCCTTTGCCAAGAAGGAATTTGTACAGAAATTTGAGGTGAATAATGCTCAAAAAGTGGTCGATTGATTGGAATAGGAGAACAATATGTTGCGGGACGAGTTGGAGGGATTGAAGAAGTCTACAAGTATTGATCAGAGTGAGGGAGTCTCATTTTCAAAATAGGAGAATGCCAGGTTAATGGAGGAAATTGAAAGGTTAAAGAAATCCAAGGGTTGACAATCATCCAGATAGACTATAGTTGCTCGCCCCACCATTGAAGAAGAAAGAACTAAAAAGACTCTGGTTGACCATGTTAACTTGATAAAAAATCAATCTATAAACATCAATTAGTTGAATGAGAATATGGAACATCTGACTTACCATTTCCATAAACATTCGCGCACTCTCTGGATGAGTAGCTACGATGAAGCCTTGGTGCACATGGGGGAAGAGATGGAGTAAGCGAGGAGAGGGGGTTATAAATGGGGCTTGCTCAATGTCCTGATAGTCTTGAAAGTGCCTACAATTTTTTTTTATGGTATTGGAATGACCCTGGGTGTTTGGATCATCATACTACTCCCTTTAAGTTGGAAATTAAGTGGATTCCTATTGATGCCACCCCTATCAGTTTGATCTGGAAATATCTGGGGGATTATGACATTTATGGGGATGATACACTTAGCCGACCTTTGCACCTGGTGGATAGGCCTAGCTCCAGCAGACAAGACAGTCTTAGAGAGTTGATGTCTATTGTCCTCCCTTCAACTCTGCATGTTCCTCCTGAAGGAATGGAGAAAGCCCTTGGGAAGCATCCAACAAAATGAGAAATTTTTATGTTTTCTTTGTACTGTAAGGATGTGATAAAATGTAAGAGAAATAAATATATGTTTTTTTGAAAAAAATTGCATTATTTCATTATGTTCCTTTATATGGTTGTGGTTTACCAGTAGCTTAGCATTGTGATTATGTGGTAAGTTGTAAGCTGACTAATCTTCTTGACCGGTTACCAAATTGGACGAACATAAGTTATCCAGCCTTAAGTTCTACTAACATACTTATGGTCGTTCAAACGGATCTTGTCATTTTTTTATCAAGTGTTGATGGTAGTTACCATTAGTGGCCAAATGTTATAGGATTGTCCATTAATTTAGTCTAGTAAGACTTCTTGTTCTTGACGTTTAGGAGTCATACAGGAAGTTTTAGGATTAGGAATTTCTTGTTCGTGGCTTGTCAAAGACGAATTAATACATGAAGTTTTAGGATTGATTTTTTTATTACAAAATTTTAAATCCTGATTTTTATTGTTTATTATTGATATTTATACATCTCCCATTCCCGAAAAAATGAAAACAAAAATTGAATAAAAAGTTAATCTATTACGAGTTGGATGATTCTCACTGAAACTGAAAAACAAAACGTTACATAGATATTGAAAGTTTACATTCCTAATAGTTACTGATAGTACTTCCTCAAGTGCTCAAAATTCCATGAGTTGTTGAATTATTCTCCTTCCAAGGTTTCTTACGCGATAAGTACCTGGTCGAACAACTGCAAAAATGCGATAGGGGTTCTGCCAATTTGCATCTAGCTTGTTTACCTTCTGATGTACATTAGTTAAAATGTAGTCTCCCTCTTTTAGATTACTCAACTTATCCTCTTATTGTAAAAATGGACAGTAAGTTGCTAGTAGGATGCTACACATAGTGTCGCATTTCCTCTGGCTTCTTCAAGTAAGTCCATGTCTAGTCTTATCATGAGGTCGTTTTGGGGAGAATTAAAATTGTGTACTCTATGATTGGGAAGACGAATTTAAGTTTGGACTATAACTTTCATCTCGAATCCCAACATATAGGGGTTTTTCTGATAGATATCCTCGATATGGCCGTATAAGCCCAGAGTACAGTTTGTAACTCATTGATCTAGTTCCCTTTAGCATCATCTAGTCTTTTTTTAGGCCATCGAGCAGATTTTTATTTATTATCTAAGTCTAGCCATTGCACTGAGGGTATCCTGGAGTAGAGTGTAGCTTTTGAATTTTTGAACTGGATAGAGTAGTCTTCAAATTCCTGGTTGTCAGACTTAGTTCCATCGTCTATGATAAAAGCATATAGCATACCATAGAGACATATTATATTCTTCCATATGAATTGGAAGACTCTCATAGGGAATTTGAACAACGGGCTCAATTTCCACCCATTTGGCGATCTAATCTATAACGACTACCAAGTACTTGAACCTCCCCCTTATCTTCGGCAGTGGGATGGCGATATCAATTCCACATATATCAAAATGACATGGGGATGTGATCGGTGTAAGTGCATCTCCAGGATTCCTGTGGATTATTGCAACCTTCTAAGATTTCTGACATCATCTGACATATGCTTCATAATCTTCCCTCATAGTTGGCAAGTAAATCCTTGGGTGTCCACTTGTCAGACCAATGATCTTCTTGCTGAATGAGCTCTGCAAGACCCTTCGTGTACCTACTTAATTATACCTTTCACCTTTGAGGGGTGAACACACCTGGTCAATGAAATAATGAATCCTCTCTTGTATAAGACTAATCCTTTCACAACATACCTAGCTACTTTGTACCTCAGCCTTCTCATCTCTTTTGGATCGCCTAGTAGGGTGACTTTTTCAATAAATCCTTTAATGGGATCCATCCATGACGGTCCTAAATCTAGCGCGATTAGATGGACATTTTGATCTTCGATGCTCCTGTTTGCTAGGATTTTAACAGGAATGGTACTCCTTAGGGATGGCAGCGGGTCGGGTTTATCAAAATCGGAACCTGCCTCACGAAAGTTTTTTAAAACCCTCCGCGCCCCATGATCCGTGATGGCTTTTTTTAACCCGCTCGAACCCGTTTAAGTCTAACCCCCTAAACTCGACCCGCCCACCCGTTTATATAATGCGGGTCAAAAACCCACTCGTGGTGGGTTAAAAACCGCATGTTAAACCCGTATACTGAGTTATGCTTATATATATTAACCCGAACTCGCCCCGTTTAATAAATAGGTTTAAAAAAATATATACCGCCATGTTTATTTTAAATGGGTTTTTAACCTTCCCCATTAGGGGTGGGGAGGGGCAAGAACCCGGAGGGATAAGTTAAATTGCCATCCCCAGTCCTCCTTAACTTTGTCCTGGTCGCATAAGTGATCTGAACATGTGCATCATCTTGGGGCTTTTCAATCTTAGGTATTTTGACCATTATGATTACTGGAAACTTAGATATTATGTCTTGAGCTTCGGTTAAATACCTTGTCTTCAATTCTCCTCTGACCCCGTATATCCCCAATATTTCATTAATGATCATTTAGGAATCACTCTGGGCTATCATCTGCTCGGCACCCAGTGATAGAGCTAATTCAAAGCCTGTGATCAATGCTTTATATTCTTCTTCATTGTTAGAAGCCTCGAATTGAAACTTGAGTGTGTATTCCACATTTATATCATCGACAATGTTGATTATCAATCCAACACTACTTGTAGCACATGATGATCCATCCACATACATTTTACACACTGGTAATTCTTCCTTAAGTCTCCTTCATTTAGGGACCCATACTTACATATTTTTTGGCTTTGCTCTAAATATTGTGTGGTGGTTTCTTGCACAGTGGATGTCTCTGGCTTGTCAATGATTGAGATGCCTTCTGAAGAAGTCTGTTTGGCTGACTTTACTATCGATCCATCTCCTGTTGGAGTCTGCTTAGTAGGTTTTTCTTCATAAGTGAAGTAAGCTATAAAACATGCTACCGCATGGCCTTTAAATGTTGTCTTAGATTCATAATGTATATCATACTCTCCAATATCTATAGACCATGCCATGAATCTTCCTAATTTTTGTGGTTTTTGAATGGCTTGGCATAATGGTAAGTTTGTGTAAACAACAATAGTGTGGTACTGAAAATATGGTTTTATCCTTCGTGAGGCTTTAATGAGGGTTAAATCGAGATTTTTCAGGTGTGCGTATTGAATTTTTTCTCTTTGAAAGGCCTTGATGGTATAATAGACTGGTTTTTATACCCCTTATCTAGTCAGATAAGTGTCGAGCTAACTACCGACTCAGATACTACTGGATATAAATATAAAGTTTCTCCCATGAGTGGTCGAGGTAGTAGTGCTGAAGGTCCTAAATACTTCTTTAGCTATAAAAATTCATTCTCACACTCCTCATTCCACTCAAATCTTTCTCAATAATTTGAAGAAGGGTAAGCACCTGTCAGTAGCTCGAGAGACAAACCTGTTAAGGGCGACTACTCCTCAAATTAACTTTTTCACATACTTTTTTTTAGTGGGTGATTGCATGTCTATCGACGCTCTAATATTGTTTGGATTGGCATCAATGCCACTTTGATTTACTATGAACCCCAGGAACGTTCCCTTTTGCATGCTGGACACATATTTGGTTAGGTTGAGCTTCATATGATGTTTCTCCAACTGATCAAATGTCTGTCCCACGTCCTTGGTATGGTTGGCTGCTTTCTTGATCTTGGTGATCCTGTCATCTACATATAATTCGATGTTTTTACCAATTTTCTCCTCAATATTTTTATTCACTAGCCTTTGGTATGTTGCTTCGACATTTCAAGCCCAAAAGGCATAACATTGCAACAGTTAGTACCTCGATTGGTGATGAATGAGGTTTTCTCCTTATCTTTTGGTTTTATTTTGATCTTGTTATACCTCGAGTATGCATCCATAAAACTGAGTAATTCATGCACAACATTAGAATCAACCAATTGATCAATCCAAAGCAAGGGGAAGTAATCTTTTGGGTAAACCTTATTGAGGTCAATGAAATCAACATACATACGCCACTTGTTGTTCTTCTTTCTTACCATTACCACATTAGTGAACCAATCAGGATATTTGACATCTTCAATGAAGTTTACTTTTTGTAGATTTTCTACCTCTTCCTGGATGGCCATGTTCTTTGCGAGGCTGGATACACGATATATTTGTTTGATTGTCTTAACATCTTAATAATGTTCAGTTCATGACATATGAATCCTGGGTGAATTCGTGACATATCTTTATGGATCTAAGCAAACACACTATTTCTCTATTTGAGTAATTTTATTAATTCCTATTTGAGGGATGAATCTAAGGATGAGACGATCTGTGTAGTTATTTATGGGCGATTGTCATCAATGATGATGGTCTCTATTGCTTCTACAACTTGCCCTTTAATTAAATCAGCTTTTTCGCGAGGGCCTAAGGTCTTGATATAGTAAGTAGTGGTCTTAGTCGGCTGAAGTATAATAGCATGATCTGTCTTCAAATTGATTCCTAGTAACAATGCCAACCCCGTAGTATATGGGGAATTTCAGGCATTGGTGCACAGTAGACGATACTGCTTCAAACGTTTTCAATCTTACTCTATCGAAGATCATATTATAGACTGATCAAACATTTTTATCTAAGATGAAGAAGAATATCCTCTCAGTTCGATTGACTGGTAAGGTAACTCTTCGTTCAAGCCTTCCGAGGAAATCTTAGGAAACAAGGAGAAGGTGTAGAGTTGTTCGGATCTTTCTTTTGTTTTTTTGTTGAATGTTATTTTGGACTATGTACTTATTTTTGTGATGAAATAAAATTCAAACTTTTGGTTATTTGTCTTGACTTTTTCTTCTACTTGCTCTGTCTGCATTCTTATTTATTCTTTCTATCTCTTCTCTTTACTAGTTGATGGCTAGGATGGAGCTCTTGTCAGCTCATGACACCGAACTGATGAAAAAATGCAATGATCTGAATGATGCTCAAATCATTGATATCCTGGGTTCAGATGCTTCTGAACTAGCAGTTGAAGCTTACCAGTATCTGAAATGTTTGCTCAATCGTGCAGTAGCCAATAATGTGGCATATTATGAGATGATTGAAGATCTCCAGGGTACCATCGATGAACTCCAACAACAATATAAGGAGTCTTCTACCCTTTTTCACCAAGGGTATGAGAAAAAATATCAGCAACTGAGTGCTGACAAAGGATATGATAAGTTTATCTCTGCTTATGAGAAGAAAGAGAGCAGTTTGAAACTTGAGGTTGAAGAACACAGGCATATCGCCAAGTTATTGGAGCAGGAAAACCTTGTTTTGCAGGGAGAGATTAAACAACTTAAGTCTGCCGCATCTTCCTTGGGGGCCCTGGTCCCTGTCACTGATGAAGGTTTCTCTATCTTGGAGGTCGAAAATTCCAACTTAAGAGATGAATTGGAAACTCTAAAAAGAGTTGGACCTTCCACCTCTGCTCGAGGACGAGCAAGATCTTCTTCTCGGGGACGAGCAAGGGATGGTCGGATCTCTATTGAAGATGCAAGAACTCAAGAAGCTTTGGAAAACCAGACAGTTCAATTAATGGCAAAGAACCAAGCTTTAGCAGAGATGTCTAAGAAGAATCTGAACCTCATCGAGCAACTTTCCACACAAAGCTCTGCCTTGGAAAATAAGAAAATCCTGGTGAAGAATCTCCATGAGCAACTGGAGAGGTTAACTTACCAGTTCCAAAAATAGCCCAGAGAATTTTGGATGGATGGCTACAATGAAGCCCTTTACCATCTTGATGATCAGATTCAGTAGTCAAATAATAAAGGGTACAAGCAAGGGTGGCTGAATGCATTGTGCGTGTTAAAAGTGGAGCGGGGTCACTACTTATGGGATTATTATGATCCTGGATTGCTTGAGTTTCCCGTACCTACTTTTAAGCTCGACATGAGTTGGATTCCTACTCGGGAAATTCCTCAGTGCTTGATTTCAATGTACCTCGGCGATTACAGCCTTCATTCAAATTTTGACATATCTCGCCTAGAGCATTTTCTTGATCAGCCATCAGTGATGAATATTCGAATGCTTTAAGATGTAAATTTCATAAACTCTCCTTATGCTTTAGACGATCCTCCTGCTGGAGTAGAACCTGTTTCGAAGGCAGAATGGAAAAAACCAATAGAGTAGGGTCTTTGATGTGATGACTTGTAGTTTTCACAGCATATGTAATTCTTCTTAATTTGAATGAAGAAATTTTTTCATCTTTTGCTATTTTATTTTCTTCTAAGTATTTTGCAGAATATCTTTATTTGTGAATACATGCATATTTTGATATGTTTTATTTTTTGATTATAGTGACTTATCACTCTTTGATTTTAAGCAATGAAATGACTTACATCCCATGATCCTGCTTAGTTTAACCAACCGGAGTTGATTGCAATTGATTTATCGACCAACCGGAGTTGGTGGATATTGATTCCTGACCAACCGGAGTTGGAGGAGATTAATTTGCCGACCAACTGGAGTTGGTGGATATTGATTCCCGACCAACCGGAGTTGGAGGAGATTAATTTTCCGACTAACCGAAGTTGGTGGATATTGATTCCCGACCAACCGGAGTTGGAGGAGATTAATTTGCCGACCAACCGGAGTTGGTGGATATTGATTCTCGACCAACCGGAGTTGGGGGAGATTAATTTACCGACCAATCGGAGTTGGTGGATATTGATTCCCGACCAACCGGAGTTAGAGGAGATTAATTTGCCGACCAACCGGATTTGGTGGATATTGATTCCCAACCAACCGGAGTTGGAGGAGATTAATTTGTCGACCAACCGAAGTTGGTGGATGTTTGTTTAGATCTTGATGCGTAGTGTATAGCACTAATACTCCAAAAAATTTCAACAAAAAGAGAGAAATTGGGTAAAGAATTCAACACTTTATTCATACTGAAGAAAAATGTATTTACATAGGAATACCAACTACTGATAATACTTGCGTAGATGCTATGCATTCCATGCATTCTTAAATTCTTCTCCCTCCAAGGTTTCAATCTTGTATGTCCCTGGTCGAACAACTTATGTTACTCTGTAGGGTCCATGCCAGTTAGTTTCCAGTTTGTCGTGCTTTTGAATTACTTTCTTTAGCACATAGTCTCCTTCCTTAAAATCACACTTCTCTACCCTTTTGTTGTAAAACAGAGTTGTTCGTTGTTGGTATGCAGCATTCCTGATTGCTTCTTCTTCTCTAACTTCTTTGAGCATATCTAGATCTAATCGCCTCATCAAGTCACTAATAGGAGAATTGAAATTCAGCACCCTGTGTGTGGGTAGGCCCAACTCGGCAGGTATAACAGCTTCACTTCCAAAGGCCAACATGTATGGAGATTCTCCTGTTGCTGCTCGCGATGTAATACGATAAGCCCACATCACAGAATGTAGCTCGTTAATCCAATTTGCCATTGCATCATCCAATCATTTTTTTAAACCATTCAGTAGCGTTCTATTCGTCACCTCAATTTGTCCATTGCTCTGGGGATGGCCTGGTGCAGAGTGGGTCTTCAATATGTTTGACTGATGACAATATGCAGTGAACTCCTCGTTATCGAACTGAGTTCCATGATCTGTGATGAATGCATGAGGAAGACCATATCTACAAATGATGTTCTTCCAAATAAATTGATACGCCTTGTCATACGTCATATTAATAAGAGGCTCAGCTTCTACCCCTTTAGTAAAATAATCCACAGCTACCACGAGGTATTTAAATCTCCTCGGGTTATGCCCGACCAAGTCTATTCCCCACATGGCGAATGGCCAAGGAGACGTGATGGGTGTTAGCAATGCTTAGGGAGTTCTTCGAATAGAGGAGAAATGTTGACATTTGTCACACTTCTTTGCGTAAGATTTATAATCAGCTCTCATCGTCGGCTAATAATACCCCTGTGTTGTTATTCTTCGCAAGAGTGTCCGACCTGCTACATGGGCTTCACAAGACCCTTCATGGACGTCTTCAATCAAATTTTTCACCTAGGAGGGTGGACACATCTTTGTAACCCCCCTATAATTCCTCGTCTATATAAAATTCCATTGGTTAATACATAACAAGCAGCTTTAAACTTTAATTTCTTGGCCGCGAGTCTATCAGTTGGCAAAGCCCCCTCCTCAATATAGGCCCTGATGGGATCCATCCAAGATGGTCCTAAATCAAGGGTAATAAAATTCATCATTAGATCCTCGTTTATGCTCCGATCAACTAGAATTTCTATGGGGATTGTTCTTCGTAGCTCGGTGCGTGTGGCTGAGGCTAACCGAGCTAAGGCGTCTGCTCTTGCATTCTCCAATCTTGGTATTCTAATTAACCGCACTACGTTAAAGCTCGATACAATCTCCATTGCTTTCGCATGATATTGGATCATTAATTCTCCTTTTGCTGCAGACACTTCCAACATTTGATTTACAATCAACTGTGAGTCACTGTATACAACGACCTGCTCCGTTTTCATAGTTTTGGCTAGACTGAGACCCACGATCATAGCTTCATATTCAGCCTCATTATTAGAAGCCTTAAATTGAAAACGCAGAGCATACTCCACATCAATTTTATCAGCGCTGTTTAAAATAACCCCTTCTCCACTGCATGTGGTGCAAGAAGATCCATCTACATATAAATTCCACACAGGTATCTTATTGTCAAATTCTTGGTCAGACAGAGTTCCTCGGTGGAATATTTGATGCTTTCTTTAATCCTCCTCCAACGCTTTTCGCTGCTCGTTGATCATCCTTTCTTGCTCGTCTACCGACTTAAGTTGATCGGTGTTAAAATTTGATGATTCTTTAACATCTATAGGCTGGTCAGTATTCAACTTCTGCTCTTCGGAGGTGTCTGGATAGGTGAACTCTGCGATGAAATCTGCCACTGCTTGCCCTTTGAGTGACGACCTAGGTGATTAGGCATAAATTCTTCACATTTATCCCCTTAATTTCGGTATTTTTATGATTTCGTGCGGTGTAAATAGATTGGATTTGGCTTATATTTATGCTACTAACCCTTTTTGGCAAGTATTCCGTATTTTGTGTATCTCTTATGTGTTTTACAGGTATTTCATGCAAGGTAGTGCCAAAGAGAACTCAAAACAGTGAAAGAAAACCAAGAAACGGGGAGTAAAGGGCATTTTCATAATTTTGCAGCCTTATTCCGGAGGTGGGGCCAACTTGAAAGTTAAAGAACTTTCAACTACAAGAACACTGGAAAAAACGGCACCTCAATCGGAGTCCGGGTGTGAAAGTTATGAGCAGTCAAAGATAGAAGAAAAAGTCAAATAAAGAGGGGACCGGTCCGCCCAGAAATTAAAAGAACCGGTCCGCCCTGGGATTAAAAGAACCGGTACGCTGTGCAAACTCCAGTAGACCTCGGATCTAAAGCAAACCGAAGAAGGAAGAAATTAAAAGAACCGGTCCGCCCCAGAAATAAAAGAACCGGTCCGCATTCAAGGCAAACCGGTCCGGAGGAGGATAGGACCGGTCCGGATCAAGGCAAACCGGTCCGGAGGAGGAGGGGACCGGTCCGGCTGTCGTAGTTTTAATTTGCTATTTTTACTCTAATGGAAAGTCCTAATGTTGCTAAAACTCTTGGAGTCTTGTAGGGTATATAAACCCATTTTATTATCATTATTTGGACGGGGGAATTAATATAATTTTCCATTTTTTCTATAAAACCCTAGTTTTGAAGGTAGATTACAATTTTAATTCCAAGAGTGAAGATTATTCAGATTTCTGTGATTACAACTGTTCTTAATTGCTGCTTTTACTACTTGGGTAAGATTAAGAGCTAATTTTCTTCAATCCAATTTCCTTTCTACATCACTTTACAAATTTTCTTTAGTTTAATCATGATTTCCTGCAATCTAACAATTGTTTTCATTACTTTGAGCATGTTAGGCTAGGTTTTTAAAGGTTGGGTTACATGAACCCAACCTGATGTGTTAGTGCATGTGTATAACGTCGATCCGCTGAATTTAAGGATTAATTTTGATCGTATCGCGTAATTTCATAAGAATTGTAAATCTTTATATCTCGTTTGCCTATGGGTACTCGTGATGATTTAGAGTACAATTTGAATGTAATTACCGCGATACCGATTTACTCATCCTCAGATTAAGTATGACGCGGGCTTGAACCTCGTATACATAATGCTTGGGAGTACTAAATTCCGGGTTTGAATTAATCGGATAAATTTATGATCAACGTTGTCACAGCATTACACTAGGGTTGGGGGATTGTATTCCCATCCTGCTTTCTCATCATTTAGTTAAAAAGTTTCAATTCAATCCTTCATTCTTAATCCATGTCATTAGTTAGCTGTATTTTTTTCATCATACTTTCATAATTGCATTTAGTTTAATCAATCCCAAAAACCAAAATCAAATTTTTTCCTTTCTTTTTAGAGTCATCGTTAGGATTCCTCCGTCTTATCCCATCGTCACAACTCTGTTGTCCTTCTTCCCTGAGGATCGATACCCGACTTGTCGAATTATTACTTGAACGACAGGCTTGCACTTGAGCCTAGAGAGTACACACTTTAGAGACACATTCTGAGTCATGTCAAGTTTTTGGCGCCGTTGCCGGGGATTTAGGTAGACTTAGGATTAGAGTGAGCCAATCCAAAACTTTGACTAAAAAAATAAATAAATAAATAAATAAATAAATAAATAAATAAATAAATAAAAGATTCACCACCATCTCCCATAATCTTTAATGCAAAATTCTGAAACCACTCCCACACCCCATAATACTCCAACCAGCATTCACGAAAATCCACTTGTTGAGTATAATCCCGATAGTCCCCACACTCCGAACGCCCCACAGTTTTGGATCCCACCGCCCACACCGTCGCAGTCAATCTCTAGTAACACTTCCTTCTCCTTCGTAGGACACACGTCGTGCACACCCTGTGAGAGCGCCGAATCGTCAAGTGAGAGAGAGATGTTGCAACATAGTAATGCACCTACCGGTGAGGAAGAGCTTCCGTACCGCCCGTTGAGAGAATTCTTATATCCTGAGCGCACTGTCACTTCAGGATGCATTATACTCCCGTATAATGCCGGGCAGTTCCGTTTCAAAAATGGGATGATCCAGACACTACCACATTACCACGGTATGGATTCTGAAAAGCCATACCTCCATATAAGGGAATTTGAGGATGTGTGTGATACTTTCAATGATCAAACCTGCACACAAGAGGTAATCCGCCTCAAACTCTTCCCCTTCTCGCTTAAAGATAAAGCCAAAGCTTGGCTATGGTCTTTACCTCCTAGCTCGATTCCATCCTGGAATGAGCTACAGTCTAAATTTCTCAAGAAATTCTTCCCAACACATCGAACAATCTCTATCAAGGCTCAAATTCAAGCGTTTAGACAACATGAAAATGAGCCATTCCATCGATGTTATGAACGTTTCAACGAGTTAGTGCCTTCATGCCCCCATCATGGATTTGATCCGTCGCAAATCATCTCCTTTATCTATAATGGGTTAAATCTTAACTCCAAACAACTTGTTGAAACTATGGGAAGCGGTCCGTTTGTCGATCTCGATGCCCATGATGCTGATCTTCACATGAGGTATGTCGCCGAGACTACCCAATCTTGGGATACCTCTGACCCGAACGCTCAAAATCGAAATCGACAACCCACCACTGCTCCCTCGGCATCCGGCCTATTCCACGTAGATAAGCATTCTATGACGGACAGTCGATTGGACACTATGGAGAAAGGATTGCGAGACTTATGTGAGTTAGTTGGATCTATCCAAAACCCTGTCGTGAAGGTGTGTGCGATTTGTGAGGCGGGACATTCAACTGAGGAATGTCCGACGATACCCGCCTACAAAGTAATGTTGCAAGAGCAAGTTAGTGGTATAGGAGGCTATAAAGGTAATTTCGATGCCCCGCACGGGAATTCATACAACCCTTCGTGGAAAAATCATCCCGGTTTTAGCTACGGGCAACAACATGCCGCAATGAACCCTCCTTCGCATGTTGCCCCTCCTCCACCACACCAATTTCAACAAGCTCCACACATGCAAGGACATGCGCAAGCACCGCCACCCCATGGAAATTATATCCCGCCACAGCGGAGAACCCTCGAGGATACCATGAATCAATTCATTGCAAGTCAGATTGCAAACAATGCCAAATATGATCGTCAGATTGGCGACATAAATGCGACTCCGTCAAAAATACAAATCTCTTTGAGTGTTCAAGAGAAAGGTAAATTTCCTACCCAAGGGCAACGACCTCCCCAAGGTCAAACTAGTGTTAGCTCCACCTCCACTGAACATCAAGAGCAATGTAGCGCAATTACCACTCTACGTAGTGGGAGAGTAGTTGACTTGTCACCTCTCCCACGAGACGTACTTAAAGACAAGGAGATTTCGCCCGACACGAAAGAGGCCGAAGATGTCCCCTTGAACGAGAGTGACAAAGAAGACGCTAGTGAGCCCGAGGTAGTAGTGAAAGCACCCTCCGCGACACCGTTTCCTCAAAGGCTAATTCCTCCTCATAAAGGAACGCCACGTGATGACGTGCTAGACGTGTTAAAACAAGTTAAGCTGAATTTACCTTTCCTCGATGCCATTAAACAAATTCCAGCTTATGGAAAAGTCATTAAAGACTTGTTGACGGTAAAGAGAAAGATGAAGGTAAAGAAAAATGTCTTTCTAGCACAGAATGTGAGCTCCATTCTACTCAATGATCTCCCACCTAAATTCAAAGATCCCGGTGCACCCACCATTTCCTGCATCATTGGAGAAAACAAAATCGAAAAAGCCTTACTTGACTTGGGAGCAAGTGTCAATATCCTCCCTTACTCCATCTATAGGCAACTTGACTTGGGCGACCTCAATCCCACTAAGGTCACTCTCCAATTAGCGGATCGAACCGTGAAGATCCCAATAGGCATAGTCGAGGGCGTGAAAGTCCAAGTTGACACCTTCTACTTTCCAGTAGATTTTGTCATTTGGGACACGGAGCCCTCCTTCACCTCGAGCAATCATGTTCCCATCATCCTTGGGCGCCCTTTCTTAGCGACGGCTAACGCAATCATCAATACTCGGAATGGGCGAATGCAACTCACCTTTGGGAACATGACCTTAGAGACAAACATCTTCCATGTCGCTCAACATACGGGGGAAGAAGATGACCTTCACGAGGTGAGTTTCATAGATGAGGTTGTAGGGCAGTACTTTGAGGAAAATGATTGTGGAGATGCTTCGGGGTCCTGCTTAGTGTCGAGCCATGAGAATGAGAGGTCCCACAAGAGAGAGCCGTTAGGGGTGTGCCCTATTTCATCAGGTAATAGTGGTAGATGTGACGATGAGAGCAAAGAGGGGGAGAGGTGTGTTGTGACCGCAATTGAAAGAGAGATAGAGGGGGTAGAAGAGGGAAAACTGGTGGAGTTGGAGATCGAGCAAGTAAGAGAGGATGTAGGCACTACTAGAGAGGGAGAACTAGGCGACATGAGCATGGAAGATTTTGAAAGAGAATTCGGGAAGGTGGATGAAAGTATTACTAATGAAGGCCAATCCCTATTGGATTCATGTAGTCACTTAGACGACAGTGAATTAAAAGCAAAAATTGATGAATTCCTTCGTTGTGACAATCCACCAACAACACTAGAGGCCCCGAAGGCAAGTGAGGAGAAAAGTTGTGGTTCATCTGACTTAGAGCCCGACCCATGCATCTTAAAAATTGAAAGAAACCTAGGTGTTCCCTCCGAGTCAGTCCACGCAGACCACGCTTTGAGTCAGCATCACGAGGATCCCTTTTTAATTAGTCACGACGAGTCTCCCGGTCTATCCTTTATCTATGGGCGAGGTCCCAACTTGTTTCGATTGCTGGAATATAATCCTAGGACAGGAGTGACAAGGAGAGCATCGACCCCCGTAAGTGGGGTCGGGTGAGTTTGTGGAGAGATGAGAGGTCGTCGCACCCCCGACGCGTATGGGGTGATTGTTGTCGTATTTTTGAGTCATGCATGAGTGTCATATAGTGTCTTGTTGCATTTTTCATATTTGTTTGTTTTATTTTTCCGCACTTTTCATTCGCCTTGAGTTAGATTTTCGTCCTTTTTGCTTGAGGACAATGCAAAAGTCTAAGTTAGGGGGGGGGGGGGTCACAAGTGCGTTTTTCTAAAACTTCACAAATTTTCAAAAATGCCCATAAATTTCCAAAAAAATCATAAAATTTTGAAAAATCCAAAAATATTTTTGTTCAAAATAAATAAAAATTGGAATTCAAAATTTTCAAAAATATCATTAAAAGTCGAATTGGAGTCTCAAATTGTAAACATCCAACATACACAAAGCCGAAATTGACCAAAGATGGAAATTGAGCGAAAATTGACGACTTAACGAATAAATGTGGAGATTAACAAACCCGGTGAGATTCGAGCCTATCACTTTTTGCGAGTTTTTAAATCAATCTGAGTTAATTGTTAACTCAAAGTTCTTTTTAGCAGCTAATAAGTTGTCAAGGATCTCAATTCTTTCATTTTGATCGGTTTTGAAAAATGTGTGCAATATTGCCTTGAAAAACGTGCCAAATTAGTCTCTAAACTTAAATTCACCTCGAAACGCATATGGTAAGCAATTGACAATTCGGACAATGAATTAGGGCATCGTTTGTCACCCCAAAAATATTGGACAGAAAAAGTAGCGAAAAATTACCCTTTTGCAACCCAAATTGAGCCGAATAATTTTCCCTTTCGTTTGACAACCCGAAAAACCCAAAATAGCCGGAATTGTGAAAAAAAAAATAAAAAAAAATCAGCATTTAAGTCCGAAAAGTGCAACAAAAAGGGGCAAGAAAAAAAAAATATAGCAACAAAAGAAAAGAAATGAAAAAAAAAAGAAAAAGAAAAAAAAAATGAGCAATAGCCCGAAAAATGCACAAATGGACATCACGGATGACTTTTCCAATTCCAACCTTCCATACCTCCTTCATTTTATCCAAAGCAACCTTCAACCCGAAAAAGTCCTAACCGAGTCCAAATTGCAAAAATTGATTACCGCGTGGAGAGTTAAGACACCAAAAGATAATATGAGAGGTTAGGTGCGCGAAATAGAGGCAATGTTCCCGTTTTGAAAATCGTAATCCGTTGAAGAGATCCTTTCACCATAAAATTTCTGCCTTTCTAATTGTATGCGTGAATTTACTGCCATTACATGTACTCTTTATATCACGCATACCGAGAGAATAGCCATAATCCGAGAGATTCGTTTGTGAGAGCGTTCCGTGAGAAATTGAAATCAAAACGAACTTTCGGATAAGTAACGTAATTATTAATCGGTGGAAATCGGCGATTATATTTCTGGCTTCGCACACACGCACTACAGTTTGAGACTTGTAAACATGACTTAATGATGACTATTTTCTGGAAAAGTTTGAATTGTACAATTTTTGCGTATTTTGAATTTTCTTTGAGTCGAATTTTGTGGGTACATTCTCTGCAAACCCTCACGAGACACAACTCGTCCTACTAGGGTAACCTAGAGGTTTAAAGGCTTGTTGCATACGCTAAATGCAATCGCTTGCCCGCGAAAAAGGTATTATATCCTAATAAAATGTGATTTTCAAGAGTTAAGCTTTGCTAGGATTCTTTTACATTGCTCGGGACGCGCAAAGTTCTAAGTTAGGGGGATTTGATTAGGCATAAATTCTTCACATTTATCCCCTTAATTTCGGTATTTTTATGATTTCGTGCGGTGTAAATAGATTGGATTTGGCTTATATTTATGCTACTAACCCTTTTTGGCAAGTATTCCGTATTTTGTGTATCTTTTATGTGTTTTACAGGTATTTCATGCAAGGTAGTGCCAAAGAGAACTCAAAACAGTGAAAGAAAACCAAGAAACGGGGAGTAAAGGGCATTTTCGTAATTTTGCAGCCTTATTTCGGAGGTGGGGCCAACTTGAAAGTTAAATAACTTTCAACTACAAGAACAGTGGAAAAAACGTCACCTCAATCGGAGTCCGGGTGTGAAAGTTATGAGCAGTCAAAGATAGAAGAAAAAGTCAAATAAAGAGGGGACCGGTCCGCCCAGAAATTAAAAGAACCGGTCTGCCCTGGGATTAAAAGAACCGGTCCGCTGTGCAAACTCCAGTAGACCTCGGATCTAAAGCAAACCAAAGAAGGAAGAAATTAAAAGAACCGGTCCGCCCTGGGACCGGTCCGCCCCAGAAATAAAAGAACCGGTCCGCATTCAAGGCAAACCGGTCCGGAGGAGGAGGGGACCGGTCCGGCTGTCGCAGTTTTAATTTGCTATTTTTCCTCTAATGGAAAGTCCTAATGCTGCTAAAACTCTTGGAGTCTTGTAGGGTATATAAACCCATTTTATTATCATTATTTGGACGGGGGAATTAATATAATTTTCCATTTTTTCTGTAAAACCCTAGTTTTCAAGGTGGATTACAATTTGTAAGGACATTTTGTCCAACATACTTATATATGTCATTAGCCGTAACATCGTTGAAGAAATTCAAGTTCATATCGTCATCAACGGAATCCGAGTATCGAATCAAGAAAGAAGAATTCAGAAATCCAGAATACTGGACCGGTCCGCCATAAAATAAAAAGAACCGGTCCGGCTAGCCTCGGACCGATCCGCCTGGAATTTAAAAGAACCGATCCGCCAGCAGACCGATCCGCCCAGTCCCGGACCGGTCCGCCTTGCATTGGCCAGTGGACCCCGGATCGAATGAGAACCGAATCTGCTTAAAATAAAACTAACCGATCCGCCATCGGACCGATCCGCCTAAGGCCCGGACCGGTCCGCCCTGGATAACCACGAACAGATCGTGTGCAGATTTTTAGGGAAAATGAATTCTTATTTATACCACGATAGAGGAGTTGGTTTTCTTAAGACTTATACACGATTTTCTGAGTTCCATAACTCTTAAGTCTTCATGGTATTTGAGTCCATTGATTCATACCTTTGATTCACACAAATTCCATACATTTGTGAGTCAATTTTGGTAACCCTAGAACACCATTGATGTTCAACCCTTTGTGAAGTGGACCGCTTCTTCCTCTTCATTTCAGCCCTACTGGACATGGATTGTTCCAGCCGCCACCCCTACTGGAAAGGGTTTCTTCCAGCCGCGACTACAGAATCCGATACCCGAGGGTAATTCTTAGTCAACCTATATTTCATTGTAATCCGATTGTAAACCGTCTTTTACAAATTATAGTGATATACAAATGGTTTTGCCCCTGTGGGGGATTTTTCCTTAACTTTGTGTGTTGAATTATTCTTGCATGATTTCATATTGTTTCAATCACACCTAGTTGCATGCTTAGGGTTAATTTGGGTTAAAATTGGTATTTATTATATTATTTCTTATTTGAACGCAAGCGCCAACTCTTTCAAATTGGTATCAGAGCAGGTTACGCCATTCTATTGCGTATTCCTTACTTCCGCAAAATTTTTCTAAAGATATCAATTTCTGAAATAAATTGATTTTTGAAAAAGAGCGTGTTCAAATGGAGAAGTCATATTATAAAATGCCTATTTTTGACGGGTCAAATTATGCCTATTGGAAAGCCCGTATGAGGTCGTCTTTAAAAGCCATTGATGAACGTGTCTGGATTTTGGTTGAACGAGGGTGGACTCCTCCAACCGTGACTGTTGATAATGTGACCAACTTGAAACCTGACATCACTTGGACTGATGATGAATTTAAATGGTCGTCTTTTAACTCTAAAGGTCTAAGTGCTATTTCTGGGTCTGTCACACCTGATGAGTTCAAACGCATAATGACGTGCACCACGTCAAAAGAAGCATGGGATATTTTGCAACTTACCCATGAAGGAACAAATGCTGTTAAAGAGTCAAAATTGCAAAATTTAACAACTCAATTTGAAACCATCACCATGCATGAAAATGAATGTTTTGATGAATTTTATGCTAGGCTTTCTGACATTGTTAATACTAGCTATAATCTTGGTGAACATATTCCAAATGCTAGAGTTGTTAAAAAGATTCTTCGTTCCCTTCCTAAGCGTTTTATACCTAAAGTCACTGTGCTAAATTCCTTGGGTAATTTAAATACTCCAAAATTGGAAGAACTGGTAGGAGATTTACAAACTTATGAAATAGACATGTTTCCTAAATCTGCCAAGCCAAAAAAAGGGAATTGCCCTTAAAGCCCAAGAGAGAAAAAGTGAGGGGTCGGCAAGAAAGAGAGTCGAGTCGTCTAGAAAGATAGAAACTTCTGATTCTGAATGTGAGTTTGACCTAGATGATTTGGCACTTTTTGCTAAAAACTTCAAGAAAATTCTGAAATTTAAGAAAAATGGGAATTTCAAAGATAAAAAGAATTTTCAGAAAAATAAGTTTGAAAAGAAAGATTTCAAAGAACCCCCTAAAGACAGTGAGAGGTGTTTTGAGTGCGACGGTAAGGGACACAGAGCGTTTGAGTGTGCCACTCGTCTGAATAGGGAAAAGGGTAAAGCTGTCCTAAATGCTACCCTTAGTGACGACAGTGAGGTCGAGTCGGTGGACTCGGGAGATGAGTCACCGCATGAGCGTAACTTCACCGCGTTCATGGCTAGTCATGTGAGTACTCCTAGTGCATCTCACGACGATGAGGATGCTACTTCACAGGGACACCTCTACAGTGAGAGCGAGGAGAGTGAGGGAGAGAAAGTAGTGAGGATGAGAGTAGCCTTCAACGCGCCTACGCCGAGTTATATAATGAGTCTTTCAAAACTAAAAAACGTAACAAGGCGTTAGTTCTTAGGATCACCGCGTTAGAAGAAGAGTTAGGAGAGACGAGAGAGAGAGAGAGTCCTTCACCTGCACCGCCATGAGAGAGAGTGAGTCTGCCTGGGTTAGCAAAGAGAATTTGATTAAAGAGAGAGAGAGCAGTTTTGAGAAAGAGAAAGAGGACTTGACTAAACAAGTGGCTAGTCTTACTAGTGAGCTCCATTACTCCCTGAAGTCTCGAAAGAAACTTGAAGCCCTTGTTGCTCAGCTTACTCATGACCTTGAGAGAGCTAGGAAAGTCAAGGTACAAATCGAGGACAGATCTGGAAAGATGGGAAAGATGCTCCTCGGTCCCGCTTTAGGTTTTGGTGACAGGCAAGGAATAGGTTTTGATGGTGCCTCCACGTCCCAAATTGCACTCGGACCAATTCCTGAGTTTACCACGACTCCTTATGGCCGTCATAAAAAACCAAGAAGGAGAGTTCGACCAAGAAAAGTAATCCAAGGTCCTCCTAATACTGTGCCCTTTTGCTCCCATTGCAAAAGAAACGGACACCTTAGGGATAATTGCTATAAGTTGGGTCGAACACGATGTACGTTTGCTCCACCACATCAGACTGATGAGTTTGCTAGTCTGAGAGAGCATGTTGAGTTTCTAGCCGCCACTTCATAGAGTTTGATGGGGGAATTCCGACGGATGACCTTACCATCAATGAATGCGCCCCGCATTCCGGCTAAAACCAACAACAACAAGGGAATACAAAAAGGTACCTACGCTTGGGTTCCTAAGAAAGAGAAAAAGGCCCTTATTGTCCATGTCGCTCTCAAAGCCCATAATGCCTCACAGTGGTATTTTGACAGTGGTTGCTCCAGACACATGACAAGTGATGCCTCATATTTTACCCATCTTGAGGATTATAATGATGGGAGAGTCACCTTTGGAGATGGTAGAAAATCTAGCATAGTTGGACGAGGTACAATAGAGTTACCAGGATTTCCAAAGCTAGAGAACGTACTGTACGTCAAAGGTTTGAAAGCAAACCTTCTTAGCATCAGCCAGCTGTGCGACGATGACTTTGCAGTGAAGTTTGACCGGAAAGCTTGTAAGGTCTATAATCAAGCCGGTAAACTTTTAGTGCAAGGGGTGAGGACTGAGGATAACTGCTATGGGACTGAGCCCACATCCTCACTAGTCTGCAACAGCGCCACGATCACTCCTATGGATCTGTGGCACCAGCGTCTAGGTCACATGAACGTTAGAGACTTATCTCGATTAGTCAAAAAGGACCTAGTACGTGGCTTACCATCACTTGGAAAGCCAACTTCCACGATTTGTGGACCCTGTCAGTTGGGAAAACAAATCCGTAGCCCTCATAGGAAGTTGAATTCCATTACCACCTCACGTGCTCTTGAGTTGATTCACATGGATCTTATGGGTCCTACTCGCACGGAGAGTCTAGGTGGTAAGAGATACATTCTCGTGATGGTAGACGATTTCTCCAGGTACTCCATTGTAGGTTTTCTGAGAGAGAAATCCGATGCTGTAGAATTTTTAACGACCAAGTGCCGTGTCCTGCAAAATCAACACGGTGTCACTATTAACAGAATACGTAGTGACAACGGCACTGAATTTAAGGAAGCAAAGGTGGATTTGTACTGTGATAGCCTTGGGATCAAACATGAGTTTTCTGCTGTGAGAACTCCTCAGTAAAATGGGATTGTTGAGAGGAAAAATAGAACGATCCAAGAAATGGCTAGATCTATGCTTCTAGGTCGTAAAATTTCTAGGAGATTTTGGGCAGAGGCAGTGTCTACTGCATGCCACACGGTGAATAGGGTTTATCTTCGCCCACACACTCTTAAGACGCCTTATGAATTGTGGACTGGCAAGAAACCCAACTTGGCATATTTTCGTATTTTTTGGAGTAAATGCTACATCCTACGGGATAGAGAGCAATTAGGAAAGTTTGACTCCCGGAGCGACGAGGGAATATTGCTAGGATATTCATCGAACAGTAGAGCGTACCGGGTTTTTAACCTGAAGAGCTCTAAGGTTATGGAATCAATAAACGTCACCGTGCAAGATGATGAACCCCCGACGGTTATTGATCCCAACCTTCAGTGTGAGGATGAGGAGTGTTCTGACAGTGATTTACCTGTTCCTCTCCCACACTTTGTGGACCCTATTCCTGTGTTAGGGGACACACCTGCTTGGGTTCGCAAGAGTCATGATCCTTCAGCCATTGTTGGCGATCCCACTCTAGGGGTCAAGACTCGTGCTCAACTAGAGAACGTTGTTAGTCATCATTGCTACACGTCCAAAGTCGAGCCCAAGAATCACAAAGAAGCACTCAAAGATGAACACTGGATATCTGCTATGCAGGATGAGTTGCTTCAGTTGAAGAAGAACAATGTCTGGGAACTTGTCCCCCGACCTAGTGATACTAATGTTATTGGTACCCGGTGGATTTTCAAGAATAAAATGGATGAAAATGGTACCATAACCAGAAATAAGGCTAGGTTGGTCGCTCAAGGCTACACACAGATAGAGGGTGTAGACTTTGGGGAGACATTTGCTCCTGTTGCGAGGCTTGAGTCCGTTCGCTTACTACTCGCCATCGCATGTCATCTGCACTTCAAGGTATATCAGATGGATGTCAAGAGTGCATTTCTGAATGGCATTCTACAGGAAGAGGTTTTTGTGGAACAACCAAAAGGGTTTGAAGACCCTAAGCACCCTGATCACGTCTACTATCTGAGGAAAGCCTTGTATGGTTTGAAGCAAGCACCCCGTGCTTGGTACGAGAGGCTTACTTCCTATCTCTTAGCCCGTGGCTTCAAGAGAGGGGGAGTTGATATGACGTTGTTCGTCAGGAGAGATGACGGTGCTATCTTGGTTGCCCAAGTCTATGTGGACGACATAGTCTTTGGATCCACATGCTCCCAGCATGCTCACCACTTTGAGGAGGAGATGAAAAGTGAGTTTGAGATGAGCATGGTTGGTGATCTTACATTCTTCCTTGGTCTCCAGGTTCGTCAGCTAGAGGATGGGATGTTCATCTCCCAATCCAAGTATGCTAGAGACCTAGTGAAGAAATTTGGTTTAGACTCCGCTAAGCATGCTCGTACACCTATGAGTACCACTACCAAGCTTAGTAAGGACACTTCAGGCAAGGACGTAGAGCAAACCTTGTATCGGAGTATGATAGGCAGTCTTCTCTACTTGACTGCTAGTCGTCCCGACATTGCCTTTAGTGTTGGAGTCTGTGCGCGTTATCAGGCGTCTCCTAAAGAGTCACACTTACTCGCTCTAAAACGTATTATCAAATACGTGAGTGGGACTCTCTCATACGGTATTTGGTATTCCTTTGATACCGATGAACGTTTGTCCGCCTATTCAGATGCCGATTGGGCTGGGGACGTAGATGGTTGTAGGAGCACTTCTGGTGGGTGTTTCTATTTTGGTTCTGCTCTTGTCTCTTGGTTGAGCAAGAAGCAAAACTCCATCTCTTTGTCCACTGCGGAGGCTGAGTACATCGCCGCCGGGAGTTGTTGCACGCAACTCATGTGGATGAAGCAAATGTTGGAGGATTATGGGATTTCACAGGACACCATGACCATTTCCTGTGATAACACGAGCGCGATACACATATCCCGCAATCATGTCCAACATTCGCGCATAAAGCACATCAGGTTACGCGAGCACTTTATACATCAGTTAGTTGAGGAGAAGGTCATAACCCTGAGTTTTGTTCCTACCGACCGTCAGTTAGCCGATATTTTCACGAAACCTTTAGATGCCCTTAGATTTGAGAGTCTTAGGAAGTCTTTGGGGATTTGCACAGTTGACTGAGGGGTTGGTCTATGTCTAGAATAGGATGCTTCTTCATGTTCATATCATATGCTTCCTATTGCTAGTCTGTTTATATGTACCATAGCTTTGTTGAACAACTTTTATGTACTTTTTGTTATTATTCTTTGAAAAATACAAAAAGATTTTCCTTTTAGAAATTTTTTTAGAAAAACACAAAAAGATTTTATTTTGATAAAATTTTTGAAAAAATTCAAAAAGAGATTTACCTTTTATGGATGAGCATTTAAGATAGCCAAAGTCACAACTTCATTCCATATATCCATGTGACTGTTTGATAGAGATTTGAGAGGCTACATCATTTCCTCCATGTTCTTAACATTGATTGGAGTCCTTGAGATGTAATTAGTGATATTTCCTACATGCTTGACTCCTATATCCTTTATTGCACACATGCACGGCTATATTTGATTGTTGCACTTGTCAATCTCATGTTGGCTTGAGTGTTTCCATCTCAATCCTGTCTATACAATGCATAAAATGCGATAAAACTTGACAAGATTGGATTGCATGTAAAAACCGTTTTGGTGAGACTGTGTGTATATTTTCATAACGGGGAGGGGCTGCGAAAGTTGATTCTTATCCTTTGCGCAAAAGCCACCGTTAAAAAGGACCTAAAAAATGGAGGAATTTTAATATCCGAGGTCCTAAGAGGTTAAAAGAGCCCAAAAAAAATTAAAAAGGCAATAAAAAGCAATACATGCCATATATGGGCCATTTAGGTTTCACCATCAATTCTCCAAAGTTTGAGAATTTAGTATACCTCTATTCAAAATATAAATCTGAGGGAGTTTTGGTTGGAGATTGAAAAACGGGTTTGCACTTCCTTGAAAGTCCTGAAAAAGCATGAAAATCATTTTGGACGTTATTGGTGTAGAAATCACTTTGAGCTTTGATTTGTAGATTTCATATAGTCAATGTCATATATTTCCAATCTTTTACACCAAAGGAAGCATTTGAGTTCATTCGTTAGGAATATCCAATATTCATCGTGCACATATGTCATGTTTGTATGCTTTGATTTTCCTATCGAATTATGATCACACCCATTCTTTTACGCTATCACCGACTTGGTTGTTTTATGTTCATTCATGGTGTGATTTTATGCCTTGTGTCACCCCGGTTCTTGATTGCTTGATTTATTTCTCTCATTTGTCTATTTGGGGACATCATAAAAAGGGGGAGAATGAATTATCTGATTATGGGGGAGTTTTGAAATTCTGAGAATATCATCTTACGTTGTTATATATGCTTATGTTTATCTCATTTCAAACTCGATTCGTCACTTGGTATTTGCTTTGTCTCATGTGTGTAGGTACATTCTTTGATAATCCCATGATGCACACCCTGATGAGAAAAGCGTTGAGATTTCTGAAGATTCGAAGAACAAACGATGCAGCCTTATTCATTTGTACCACTTTCAGTTTTGGGTTCATGGAAGGGTAGATTTGTATAGGCATTGTGATTATAGATAATTCGGATTTTTATGTTTGTTCCGGCATAGACATAGGGGGAGATTTGTAAGGACATTTTGTCCAACATACTTATATATGTCATTAGCCGTAACATCGTTGAAGAAATTCAAGTTCATATCGTCATCAACGGAATCCGAGTATCGAATCAAGAAAGAAGAGTTCAGAAATCCAGAATACCGGACCGGTCCGCCATAAAATAAAAAGAACCGGTCCGCCTAGCCTCAGACCGATCCGCCTGGAATTTAAAAGAACCGATCCGCCAGCAGACCGATCCGCCCAGTCCCGGACCGGTCCGCCTTGCATTGGCCAGTGGACCCCGGATCGAATGAGAACCGAATCTGCTTAAAATAAAACGAACCGATCCGCCATCGGACCGATCCGCCTAAGGCCCGGACCGGTCCGCCCTGGATAACCACGAACAGATCGTGTGCAGATTTTTAGGGCAAATGAATTCTTATTTATACCACGATAGAGGAGTTGGTTTTCTTAAGACTTATACACGATTTTCTGAGTTCCATAACTCTTAAGTCTTCATGGTATTTGAGTCCATTGATTCATACCTTTGATTCACACAAATTCCATACATTTGTGAGTCACTTTTGGTAACCCTAGAACACCATTGATGTTCAACCCTTTGTGAAGTGGACCGCTTCTTCCTCTTCATTGCAGCCCTACTGGACAGGGATTGTTCCAGCCGCCACCCCTACTGGAAAGGGTTTCTTCCAGCCGCGACTACAGAATCCGATACCTGAGGGTAATTCTTAGTCAACCAGTATTTCATTGTAATCCGATTGTAAACCGTCTTTTACAAATTATAGTGATATACAAATGGTTTTGCCCCTGTGGGGGATTTTTCCTTAACTTTGTGTGTTGAATTATTCTTGCATGATTTCATATTGTTTCAATCACACCTAGTTGCATGCTTAGGGTTAATTTGGGTTAAAATTGGTATTTATTATATTATTTTTTATTTTAACGCAAGCGCCAACTCTTTCACAATTTTAATTCCAAGAGTGAAGATTATTCAGATTTCTGTGATTACAACTGTTCTTAATTGCTGCTTTTACTACTTGGGTAAGATTAAGAGCTAATTTTCTTCAATCCAATTTCCTTTCTACATCACTTTACAAATTTTCTTTAGTTTAATCATGATTTCCTGCAATCTAACAATTGTTTTCATTACTTTGAGCATGTTAGGCTAGGTTTTTAAAGGTTGGGTTACATGAACCCAACCAGATGTGTTAGTGCATGTGTATAACGTCGATCCGCTGAATTTAATGATTAATTTTGATCGTATCGCGTAATTTCATAAGAATTGTAGATCTTTATATCTCGTTTGCCTATGGGTACTCGTGATGATTTAGAGTACAATTTGAATGTAATTACCGTGATACCGATTTACTCATCCTCAGATTAAGTATGACGCGGGCTTGAACCTCGTATACATAATGCTTGGGAGTACTAAATTCCGGGTTTGAATTAATCGGATAAATTTATGATCAACGTTGTCACAACATTACACTAGGGTTGGGGGATTGTATTCCCATCCTGCTTTCTCATCATTTAGTTAAAAAGTTTCAATTCAATCCTTCATTCTTAATCTAGGTCATTAGTTAGCTGTATTTGTTTCATCATACTTTCATAATTGCATTTAGTTTAATCAATCCCAAAAACCAAAATCAAATTTTTTCCTTTCTTTTTAGAGTCATCGTTAGGATTCCTCCGTCTTATCCCATCGTCACAACTCTGTTGTCCTTCTTCCCTGAGGATCGATACCCAACTTATCGGATTATTACTTGAACGACAGGCTTGCAATTGAGCCTAGAGAGTACACACTTTAGAGACACATTCTGAGTCGTGTCACTAGGATCATAAATTATATCGTATTCTCCCAATTCTACAGCCCAATACATCAATCTTCCTGATTTCTCTGGTTTGTGTAGAGCTTGCCTTAACAGCATGTCTGTATACACAACTATAGTATGAGCTTGGAAGTATGGCCTCATCCTTCTACTTGCTTCGATCAACGCCAGTGCTAACTTTTTCAGCCTTGGATATCTGATCTCGGCTACTCGAAAGGCCTTGTTAGTGTAATAGATGGGTTTTTGCACTCCATCCTCCATTCTTATCAACGCCGAGCTAACTGCGTTATCTGAAACTGCTAGATACAAGTATAATTTCTCTTCCATCACTGGCCTGGACAACAATGGAGGTTCTCCCAAGTATTTTTTCAATTATTGAAAGGCCTTCTCGCATTCATCATTCCACTCAAAAATCTTTCGGAGTGTTTTGAGAATGGGAGACATCTATCAGTTGCTCTTGACACAAACCTATTAAGTGTTGCAACTCGCCCTGTGAGACTTTGCACTTCCTTCTTCGTCGTCGGAGATCGCAGCTCCAATAGAGCCTTGATCTTTTCAGGATTCGCCTCAATTCCTCGTTGGTTAACAATATATCCGAGAAACATGCCTTCTCGTACTTCGAATATGCATTTGGTGGGATTCAACTTCATTTGACATTCCTCTAGTTGATCAAAGGTCTGGCCTAAGTCAACTAGATGATCAGCAGTTTTCTTACTCCACGTTAGCATATCGTCAACATAAACCTCCGTGTTATGACCGATTTTCTCTGCAAACACCTTGTTCATCAACCGCTGATATGTAGCACCTGCATTTTTAAGTCCAAAAGTCATAACATTATAACAATAAGTTCCCCTCGGAGTAATAAAGGAGGTACTCTCCCTATCTTCAGGCTTCATTTTAATCTGGTTATAACCAGAATAAGCATCCATGAAACTTAATAGTTCGTGCCCCGAGGTAGCATCCACCAGTTGATCAATTCGGGGCAAAGGAAAATGATCATTCGGGCATGCCCTGTTAAGGTCAGTGAAGTCTACACACATCCTCCACTTGTTATTTTTCTTCTTTACCATCACCACATTTGCTAGCCAGTCAGGTTATTTGACATCCTCAATGAAAGAGGCTTCTTGTAGCTTCTCTACTTCTTCCTGTATAGCTTGATTTTTCTCAGGACTGAACACTCTTCTTCGCTGCTTTACTGGCTTGATTTCCTTGTTCACATTGAGCTCGTGACACAAGAAATTCGGATCTATTCCTGGCATGTCTTCATGACTCCACGCAAAAGTTTGCTTTCTTCGCCTTAGAAATGCAATCAATTCTTATTTTATTGATTCATCTAAGGATGCACCAATTTGAGTTGTTCGTTCTGGATGCTCGTCGTCTAGAATAATATTCTCAGTATCCTACATGACCTGTCTTTTCATGAGTTGGGACTCATCTCTAGGGTCTAATGTTTCAATCTTCGCATCTTCTATTTGGTAGGTAGTAGTCTTCTTTCTAGATTCTTCATGCTCCTCCTGCTCGATAGATGAATAATAGCATTCTCGAGCTACTTTCCGGTCACCCTTTACCACTCTTACTCCAAAAATAGTTGGGAATTTTAAACACTGATGTACAGTAGATGGTACTGCTTCGAATTTTTTTAATCCTACCCTTCCCATGATGATGTTGTAAGCTGATTGGACATTTTTATCCATTACGAAGAAGCGTACTCTTTCCGTTCGACAAGCAGGCCATGTACCAATAAGCATATCCAACTTGATCGTCCCAAGTGGAAAAACCTTTTCGCCAGTAAAACCAAGGAGGGGTCTATGGTATGGCGCCAACTGGGATAATTTCTAATTCAAACTGTCAAAGCATGGATAGAACATGATATCTGTCGAGCTACCATTGTCCACCAGTACTCGTGAAATCACCACTTCCTTCATTCTCATCTTAATCACCAATGGGTCATCATGAGGATATAGTACGTCAGCCAAGTCGTTCTTAGAGAAACCAATGACCAGTTTATCCTTATTCACCTTCCTCGGGAGATCATCTTTAGCCAAATTTATTTGTTGAATGTACGAGCAAGCTTGAGCCTCATTGAGGTAAGCTTTTCTCTCAGCAGTTATATCTCCGCTTCCTACATCTCCACCTGTAATGACATTACATTAAAATGATCCAAAATGGATAGAGAATACCTCACGTTCTGGCTGTTTTGGTCTTTTGGGGAGATCGGGGTCATCTTGCTCATCATCTGAGTCTTCTTCATGACTTCTCTTCTTATCTTCTTTTGCTCGACGAGGAGATCTAGACCTCTACCTTGCTCGGTCATTGCTCTTTCCACCATTTCGACGATCAACATTCTTGATCAGCTTTCCTCGTCTGATGAGTGCTTCAATTTCATTCTGGAGAGCTATGCAGTTCTTGGTCGTGTGACCATGATCTTTATGGAACTCGCAATATTTGGACTTATTCCTTTTGTTAGGATTTGCCTTCATTTTCTCTGGCCAGTTCAGCTCCTCGCTATTCTTGATCTCTTCCAGAATGTGGTTTATATCTACTTTCAAAGGAGTATAATTTCCAAATCTCTTCAATTGTTCCAATGCTTGCTTCGCTTTTGACTGCTTGTTACCACCATTATTCTTTTGCTCCTTCTTCTCAGGCTTATCAACCTCAACCTTGGTTTCTTTGGTGTCCATATTCTTCTTCGCAGCCATAGCTTCCTCGGCGTTCATAATCTTGGCTGCTTTTGCCACTAATTCTTCCATGGTTCTAGGCGGATCTTTGGCTAGAGTGTAGTATAATTTATCTGGCAACAGTCCACTCATCAGAGCAGTAATTGATATCTTCTCCTCGTAATCAATGACCTCGAGCTTATCATTATTGAAATGAGTAATATAATCCCTGGTGCTCTCACCTGCCTTCTTTCTAACACTTAGTAAGTGTGCTACTCGTTTGACTGGCTTAGCTCCAAAATAAAAATTTCCAATAAAGAGTTCTGCTAGCTAAAAGAAAGTCACAATTTTCCTCCGAGGAAGGTTATTGTACCACATCTGAGCAGATTCGGTAAAGGTTTCGGAAAATGCCCTACATCGCATCTCGTCTAGAATAGCATAGATATCAGCTGCTGCCTGGTATTATTCTATGTGGAAAACAGGATCAGTTTTTCCATCATATTTAGGCATCACCACAGGAGCTTTGAATTTTGATGGCGTAGGAAAATCCACAATCTCTTGTATGAATGGTGTTCCTCGGACGAAAGTCCTTTGTAGAGGATTTTTGGTTTTAGCCATCTCCCCTAATCTATCCTCCAACCTTTGAATTGAGCCCTTCCATGCATCATTTCCTTCCTCGATCCTATTGGTTCGAGCAACTGATCGTGTTGAATTTGCCTCTTGGGATCTTTCATAACGAGCAGCTGGTCGTGATTGGGCAGAGCCTTCCCTTAAATCATATGGTCGTTGAGAGTTCCTCGGCATAGTCCTAGGGGGACTTCTATTCCTCCTAGGACCTAAACGATCAAAAGGTGAGACTCTACTCAATCTTTCAAGAGAACTTGTCCTTTCTGGAGATAGAGTGATGTTTTGTTGAGTATCTGTAGCTCGTACCGAGGAAGTCCGTCCAGGCTGATAAGAAGGATCATTGGATTTCTTAGTACGATATGAATCGGTGCGTCTGGACTGAGATTCCTCTGGGAATAACGTTTGTCTTCGCGAAGAGAGTAAACTAGTATTTCTCTGAACGCTTCGTTGCCCTGATTGGGCTGGCACTCTGCCTTGAACGGTTTGTATGAGTTGACGCATAGTTTCTTGCATGGACGTTTGCCCTTGGGCCAAATTAGCCATTATACTAGCCAGATCTTAAACATTTGGAGGAGTAGATGGAGGATTCAGAGGGATCCCAGTGTTTCGATTGCTGGATTCAGGATGATCAGCCATTGGTGATGAATTGTTTTGGTGAAAAATGATAATTATAGTCGTTTTCCACAGGTGGTGCCAATCTGTTGATGTAAAAAATTAGATTTAACCTAATTTTTTTAATCATAGATAAAGAGAATAAAGAAATAATAGATAATAGATTTTTAAAGTGGTTCAGCCTTGCAAGAATGGCCTACGTCCACTGTTTTTGTTATTGCTGACTGTTTGTTTGGAATTCTCGAGGTATGGTTTTTCTCAAGAAAATTCGGTCCCCCCCCCCCCCCCAATGAGGAGGTTACAATGTATTTATAGCCTCTAGGCTGTTCAAATGAAAGGACAATGCGCTGTTATTTAGTAAACATGTACATCTGTATGGTAATAAATGAGAATTTAATGCGCAATTGTCTCCTTTATTATCCTGATTAGAATGATATGTTGCTCGGACCGTCTAAATAGCTCGGACCGCTTAAGCTGCTCGGACCGCCTAAGTAGCTCGACACGATCGAGTTGCTCGGAGCCCCTGAGTTCCTCGCGGCCTCTTAGTTGCTCGGTGGTCTTGAGTTCCTTGATAGAAACATAATTGCCACGCTGACAGACACGTGTCTATAAGTGAGTGGTCCATGTCAGCAGACTAAATTTGGTATCAAAACTTACTATCCCATACGATTATCCTTCCATTATTAAGAGTTTTCAAGTGCTATAGAGGTAGTTTTGGGTATGGAAGATGATTTCTAGAAGAACTAAAATTCAGAAAGTTTAGAGCTTATTGTCTTTTCTTTTCAACATCTTCATCAAAGTTATTATCTTTAAGAGGTAGGGATTCCACACTATTTTTAGGTTTAAAATCAAGCATGCTAATTATATGTATACATATATATGATTTACATGACTATTTGTGCTCATTGTCACTATATATGAATATAGGTTGATAAAGATGTGATAAAATGGTTAAAATTCAAAGTTGAAATTAAGTTAAAAGTGCAAAATATTTAAGGAAGTTATTATTAAAATCATGTTTAAACTAGTTATTTCATGTAAAATGTTACGTTGAATATGATGAAGAAATGTTGGGATGCATATATAGGTTTCATAGGTATAAAACCTTACGTTCATGAACATAAACTCATGTAGTTGAGATAAATGGGTTTATTATGTTGAAAATACATTTAAATAATTAATGGAATATGAAATAATAATGTTGAAAAATTAACATATCATTCACATAAAATGACACTAATTTATATGACGAAAGTTTAAGGGAGTAAAAGTAAATATTAAAGTGTTGAGGTTAAAATGGTAAATATAGTAATATTTACACATAAAATGGAAAAGATATAAAGTCTAAAATAAAAAGTTCTCATAAATAAGAATAAGCATTGAAATGCAAAAAGTGATATTTTTAGACCAAAAATGTCATTTTATTAAAAATTTGGACCAAAAATGTCATTTTATTAAAAATTTGGATTAATTAGTAATATTTGGAAAAATGAACATTGCCTTGGAAAGTTGGTTTTAAAGGAAGAAAATGATGAGAAATACCGTAGACAATGCAAATTAAATATTTTGAAAGGTAAAGTCTTGAAATGACAGAAGAAATATTTTAGCACAAATGTGTCATCTTATGTGATATATGGATTGAAGAATGATTTACCAAACCAAGAGGACTCTAGTTAAAGAGTTGAGTTTTATGTGACAAAAAATCAGGTTTTATAAAGTAAATATGAGAAGAAGCATTTCTGGAAAAATGTATAAAATGCAAGTTTTACAAGTGCATGTGAATAGTGAAAAGCACATCAAAGTGTAAAAAGGAGTATTTCAATGCAAAGGCTAAGTCATAAGAAATTGCAATTGAAGTTTTTTTTTCAAAACATAAAATATCGTGTCTAAAGTAAGATGAAAATGTATTTTTTTTTATAAAGTTTGAAACTTGAAAATAAAGTATGTTGAGACTTGTCTTCCCCGGGTATTTGGCCTCATCGGCCGGAAAAAAAAATGGAGGAAAGAAGTTTAAAAGTGAATAAGAAAGGAAAAAGAGTTTCAAATATATAACTGTGACACCCCGCCTAATTAAATATCGGGTGATCAGTCCTTTATAAAGTGTAAAACAAAATGTTCGGTTGGTTCATTCTTAGCATTACCGTCGAAAACATAATAACCTTATTAACCACCTAATAATTAATTAAGCTAGTGTCAAAATATTTTTCCTTTTTAAAATAATCTTTCAATTTTTAATCCAAGAATATAAACATCAATCATTCACCACAACTAATTAATGTAAATACTAAATCTGAATAAAAAACTAAAATAGATAAGACTGGATAAAGCATTCCAGATTTAAAACTCTAAAACAAGTACCATAGGAACAATAAATCCAACTGAAATGAAAAGAAAATAAATCAAATACAATCTCAAATAATTGTCTAAGGAATGGGAGACACATGCCCTAAATAGAAAGTTTAAACAGAACCGAAATGAAATGATGGAGGCATCTAATGCAAAGACCTACAGCTTCCACAAGAGCTGCAGCACGCCAAGCAAACCAAATCTCTAAGCTTGGTGTCCCTGTGGCTGAGCACCTGATGTAATACATATATATAGCAAGAGAGAGAAGAGATACAAGAAACGGATCAGAGCCTGATGTGTCAAAATATTTATTTTAGCAAGTATTTAAAATTTGCCATAAAGTAAGTATCAAATGCATGTTAGTTCGAACTCTCACATGAGATTCTCACCTCTCATCTATTGTGCATGCCTAACATACGTATATTCTCACCTAGCCATCCATAACACTTCTAACTAGATAACTATTTATACTTCTCATTATACCTCGTAATAGTGCCCGTGATTACCAGTTTTCCACATTATTAATAACATCATTTATTAATCCGTTTAAGTGTTATCACACTAAGTTAAGTATTCATAGCTTACGTCACTTAAGACTATACTATCCCAATGACCTAAAATTATTCCACAGTAGGAATAACACAAGTATATATATACATTCGCCACTATAATATACATATACTAATACAGCACTCCAAGGCTAAACCTGTAGTGCATTGCATACTCTGCTATCATGTCCCGGTACATCTCGTACTCTAATAAGGACTGTCGATTCAAAAGTCTCCCACGAACCATATACACAAAACACACATAGTGGCGACGAACATAGTTCACATACCTACGCTCCCATAGTCAGCTGACCTATCAACTCACAAATAAGTCTTCACAGTACTATGTTCTGAGATACGAGTCAAATATCCCCCCGAAGGTCACCCAGGATAAGATCATCTCTACACACCCCCCTATGATAGCAAGTAGCTAGGTATGTCATACAAATAATATTAAACAAGTAATTGGTATTCACACATCCTATTAATATTTATAGGTATTCTCCCCAACCTTCATGTATATATTCCATACGTATTTCATTCTCAATATTACATATTTTATAGTATTACTAAGTTACCAAAATTCTTTAGTAATCTCCAAAGTAACTCTTCTTTTCCAGATTAATTTAAGTATAAAACTCACATACTTTCTCGTGGGCCTACCTCATTTCAATTCTGTTAATCGGTAATTTCTCTCACTCGTAAAGACTGAAAAATTCCAAAACTGCCCCTAAGAAATTTCCCAAATATTTACCCTGTCGCTCGAACCAGATGTCATGTCGTTCGAATGACTGCCACGTGTCGCTCGAGCGACTTCGTGCGAGATGCAATCTCGCTTGAACGACTTCACGCGAGACCTACTGTTTCGTCTTCAACCCAGAATTCCAGCATTTTCCCACCATTTTTAACCCTAAAACCTCTAAATTAACATCCCAAATAGCGACCAATGAATCCTAAATCGAGTTCTAACAATTATATATGGATTCTAATATCCTAACGTCATTATATCATTACGAATTATCACAGAATTATGAAATCCCCAAATTATTCACTAAAATCCCAGTTCTTAAATTTCCTACTTAAGAACACATATTTCCCTGATTCGTTCTGCACATATGTTCATCAAAACGTGATTTCTATTCTACATACATGGAGGGTTTCAATTAAATAAATCTCAGATTCAATTTATACATCCTAATTCTCCAACTTCCATCACTTTTAGGAACCGAAACATGTTTATAACATCCCTATACTAACATGAGTATGATAAATGCTAAGGTATAACAAGTAGTAGACACTTGCCTCAAATTAGTCGTCTGATTTCTTGACGTTGTTGGTATGGGTGTGTTCCCCTCATCCCGATTTACACGGTGGTGGTGGTGGTTATGCAAGGTGATGCTAATCGAGCCTTCCCTCTTGGAAATTGGTTCTCCCTCACACTTTCTATGGCTGTTCTTACTTTCTGTATCTATTAACCATAATGGACTTCTTTTGGCTGATAAAAATAACTCCTAATTTTCGTCCATTAATTAAGCCTAAAAATACAATTTACCATAATGCCCCATCGGGGTGCCAGTTAGGCCTAAAATTATTCCGGGACCCAAACTAAACACTCGGGTACACTATTTTGACTATTTCGACCCTTCCGAACTCAACGGTGCACTCGAAATGACCATACGAGTTACTAAAACAATTAATATATTTATTCCATTAATTTAGTCTCGACACGACTCGCACGCGCGCCTGACTTAAATTACTAAACTGTCGTATTTCTTATTCTTGACAATTTCCCGAAGTGTATAGTTCCATATTAAATATCACACAGTAATATTCAATCAATAAGTATGAACCTTGGCATGTTAGTTAATATTTATTTTAAATTCGAATTAATCAGCAATTAAATTCTCACATTTTAATTCAATTAATCGCACAATAATAATTAATCTCATAATTATTTAAATCATAAAAATATGGGGTATTACGATAACAAGTAATGGGAACTCGAAGGTAACCAAGAAATTTATGAAAGGTGTCTTTCAACTTGAACCTTTACGTAGTAAAGATGATTCAGAATATACTAGAGTAACCGTAGTTTTGAACTCTATCTCTGACAACATCCCACACACAACCCTACTTAGGTGTAGTTATAATAGCTAGCACGTTACGGCCATGTGCTTCTATCCCAGTATAGTGAACGCTCTAGGAATTTGCCCAAAATATCCATAGGAAGCGGCCACACTTTCATATTCACATAGGTGAGTCTATTAAGAATACTCCTGTAGCTAAGTACCCCACTCAAAATAGAGCTATAGATCTCATTAAGAGTTATAATAACTCATCCTTAACTCGCTTCAAGATATCATGCTCCATAAGGATGGACTCGGAGTAAAACCCCGTTCTATATTTATTAATAATCGCATGATTCAACCCATATCACTTGTGATTTGTTATTACCCTTTGAACATATTTCTTGGGATCTCCAGTCTATATGTTGGTTTACCATCACAAATGACTCATTTATCCAAGGGCTTTAGTCCCATCCCTTTCGAGGTGTTCCACACCTTCTCCCTAGCTAGTCCTTTCGTCAAAGGATCAGCTAAGTTATGTTCATACCGTATATGATCCACCCTCACAACACCCATAGAGATTACTTCTCTAATAGTACTATGATTACGACGTATTTGTCATTTCTTACCGTTATAATAACGGTTCTCAACTTTTGAAATAGCCGCGGTACTATCACAATGAATCAAAACGGCTGGAATCGGTCTTTCCCATAATGGGATATCTGACAGGAGGTTTCTTAACCAACCCGCCTCTTCACTACCAGTAGCTAGCGATATCATCTCGGAATCCATAGTGGATTGAGCCAAAATATTTTGTTTCTAAGATTTCCAAGAAACCGCACCACTAGCGATGCTAAATATATATCCACTAGTAGCCTTAGAATCATCAGATAGGGTGTTCCAATCAGCATCACTATATCCTTCAAGGACAGCGGGATGCTTATTATAGTGTATTCATCGTCCTTTTAAGGCACCGCATGACCCTCAAAATAGCATGCCAATGCTCCATACTAGGTCTACTGGTAAATCTACATAGTACTCCCACAGCATAAGCTATGTCAGGTCTAGTGCAATCTGTAGCATAACGTAAGCTACCTATAATGCTTGCATAAGCATTTTGATTTACACTGTCACCAGTGTTCTTAAATAACTTTACACTAGGGTCAAATGGAGTACTAGCAGGTTTACAGTCAAAGTAATTATATTTCTTTAGAACTTTCTCAATGTAATGAGATTGATCCAAAGAAAGTCCCTTTTCTGACCTAGTAATATTAATTCCTAATATTACACTAGCTTCACCCAAATCCTTCATATCAAAATTGGCACATAATAACACTACACCAAATCTGACGAATTGTCAAGGTCATTGACCTTGATAAATCCAACTTGTCAAGGTCAATGACCGTGACATTTCGAGGCGAGACAACTTTTTTTGTCACGGTCGTGTCACGGTTATTGACCTTGACACAAAACTCGCGTTTTGTGTCACGGTCGTGCCGCGGTCAATGACCATGACACGTTTGTCACGGTTTATAACCGTGACCCTTTTAAAAAAAATTGTCATGGTCAATGACCGTGACACGTCCGTGATAACTTTTGTCACGGTCAATAACCGTGACAATTCTGGTCAGAATTTAAAAAAATCTGCTGGGCAGTATGGCCACTGCCACTGCCCAGCAGTATCCAAACATCATATATCCAAACAAACTAAATATAATGCAAATATATATTCAAATAGAGACAATATACATCACGATATAATTCAAATGTAACAACTTAAAACAATCCAATTCAAACTTAAAACAATGTCACTACATGTCTGGTGTATTGTTAAAACTGAGGAGGTGAGTAGGCCACACGACATACGAATTGACGCACCCACTAATATACGTCGTGCCGCATTGTTTGCGCAACCACAATAGGGAGTTATCCTTTCCGGGTATGACATGCGTGACGAGCACCCTGGACTCCATCTCTTGAAGCGCACGTCCATGAACTATTCCACCCTGGACGATATTCGGGTCCCTCAACCCCCGCCCTATCCGCTGGCCATCAAATACGTCCAATATGAACACGCTCGGCCAACCAAGTGTCGATATTGGTCTGTTGAAGGGCGCCAAATAGGGAAGTGGATCATCGAAGTACGAACGTGTCGGTGATGAAGCAGCGAGGTCCACATCCTCGTCATCCTGCGCCTCGTCCTCCCGCACCTTCTCCTCCACCGCCTTCTCCTTCCCTTTCCCTTTACGGTCTCCGCCCAACGTACGCTTCATGAATGCGTACATATCTTGGACCGTCGCCTCCAAACGGGACAGCTTCGCGTCGTGTGAATCCACCGTTCGAGCCAACCCGGTGTCGCTCGTCTCCAATCCGATGATCCTAGATTTGTCCACCCGCGAGCTCAACCCCTTGTCCTCCCCTTGCGATCAGAGCCAAGCACTTGGCTGAGTGCATCTGTGGACAAAGATGCCTTGTCGGCATCAGACTGCGACTCATGCACTTCCTTAAGCTTTGCCTGAAACGACAAAAAGCACATGATTAGTAAAATAAGTAAACTAAAAAATTATAACGTAATTAACAAAAATTAAACTGTCGGATTACTTACAATCATGGCCGCGACGCTCGGGGACACCTCCTTGTCCTTCCCCTTCTTCGTCCGAAGAGCCACATAAGTATCGAGCCTATGTGGCTTACCCCCTGGCCCACTCCCTACCCCCTGAAATAAAATAAAGTAAAGTAAAATTAGTATCGGCCCCGCAAAGTAAAATAATGAAGAATAATATATTTCTGTAGTTATAGAAAAATTAAATCTTACCTGCATCCTATGCTCCACCTCGGCGTAAGAGGTCCGGCCGAAGTAGTGCACGTCTGTCTTTTTTGCCCGATTTCCCCTCCCCGATTGGCGAGATGCCAATTGTCGATCCTCGATCTCATTCACAATGAACTTCTGCCATTGTGCCAATGAGATCGGCTCCTTGGGGGGGACAGATTCACGCCATTGGATAATCGACTCTCGTGTTTTCCCAAAGTACTGTGCCAACATATTTTTTTCCACGACTTGAATTGCTCCCTAATCTGCTCCAACACGGGATCGCGTAGCTTTGGATCCAAGTTGAATTGTTCCTGTCCAACAAATACAATGTTAGTTGCGAATAAATATAAATATAAATATAAATATAAATATAAATATAAATATAAATATAAATATAAATATAAATATAAATATAAATATAAATATAAATATGAAATTGAAATTGAAATTGAAATTGAAATTGAAATTGAATTTGAAATTGAAATTGAAATATTCATATAAATATAAATATATTACTTGTAGTGCCGCCCAAACAGCTAACTTGAGCTCATATGGCACCTCCTTCCAACTCATAAACCCCGGGCCGATGACCGTCTTTAGCAAAACGAGGGATCTCGCTAATATCTCCGATTTGTTCTTGACGGTAATCCCATATTTCCCATATTTAGGGAGCCTAAGGGCAGAAGAGCCCTCGTCGCCTCCACTACCACCGACCCCAGACGACATCATCATAAACAACATCATCATCTTCGCCTTAATATCTGAAGGAGACATTTGCTGTAAAAAAATGTTATTAGTACAGATATAATATTTTCAATTTTAAGGACTATTTTCATCACTTAGTGTTCATCTAAGTTCTAGTATAACAAGTTCCCATAAAAATCTTTAATAAAATTCTCATATCTTCTTTCAATTTAAACACACACACAGTAGTGACTGTCTATTTAAAATAATCTCAATGTTAATTTCAGGTATTGAATTTCTACTATTGTTTTGTGCTTTTTATAAATCATACCCCACCCCCACCCCAACATGTTTACGGGCTTTCATCACCCGTCATAAATTTTTCGGTCCGTGACTTACTGGCCAGTTGTCTTGGGTCTTTTAGTCCCTTAACATTACTTTAAGAATTTTACCCAATCTAAATACCACATTTTCTTTCTTGTTATACACTTGAACACGTTTTCTTATTTAGTCCTTATTGATTTATCTTTGATGTATTACCAGCATCTTTACTTTTATAAACATTATTTAATTTTCAATTTTAAGGACTATTTTCATCACTTAGTGTTCATCTAAGTTCTAGTATAACAAGTTCCCATAAAAATATTTGATAAAGTATTATCACAAATATAAACTAAGAGTGATAAAATAACTTCGAGGCATATAAATTAATCGTGACAAAGTAAGATTATGGAAACCCCACTTTTCTTTCTATAACTCCTACTTTATTAAGCTTTAACTATAATTAGGGGTGTATAGAAAGAAAAGTTAAATAGGAATAAAAACAACATTTTTAAAATATGAAGGGCTCACCAATTTGATCAAATTTTTCAACAACATAGACTAATTGATCTTTATTATAAGACAATTACTACAAATTTATACGCATCGCCCGAATTCAAAAAGTAATTTAATGACTAAAGTAATACTTTTTTAAACTTTAGTTATTCACCACAAATCTTAACAAATATTTTATTTTTCATGCTTTTAGCAACTTCGGATGCCATTTTAACCCTTATTGTAGTTTTTTAGTTTTCATGCTTTGATTTGATGGATATAAAGTCATGTGATTATTTCATCATATAAAGTCAACAAAAAATGCCATATATGGTTTTTTTCTCCATTAGTATAAGTATATAGCAATTATTTCACACTTAAATCACATATTAAGCCGGCCTTCATTTTTTTATGAAATTTGTAGAAAATTACTTATTTATTTTGAATGAAAATAAATTGTTATCCAATATTTTTGGATATTATTTACATTTACATTTTTGGATATTATTTTTGGATATTATTTACATTTACATTTTTGGATATTATTTTTGGAAATTTATAGAAAATTACTTATTTATTTACATTTTTAACCCCCTACCCCCGCCCTGCCCCACCCCCTACCCCCACCCTGCCCCCACCCTGTCCCACCCCCTACCCCCACCCTACCCCACCCCCCACACACGCACACACACACGCACATATATACACACATACACACATATATATACACACAAACATATATATAAATGGAAGAGAGAGAGAGAGAGAGAGAGAGAGAGAGAATTAAACCTGAAAGTAGAGAGAGAGAGCAGCGGCGAGAGAGAGAGAGAGGGAGGGAACGACGGGAGGGAAAAAAGAAGGGGGAAAGGGTTTTTGCTGGAACCATTGTCACGGTCGTGTCAAGGTCATTGACCGTGATAATTATTTAAAGAATTGTCACGGTCAATGACCGTAACAAGTCCGTGACAAGTAAATTTGTCACGGCCTTGTCACGGTCATTGACCGTGACAATTGTTTGTCACGGTCGTGTCAAGGTCAATGACCGTGACATAAAACGCGTGTTTTTTGTCACGGTCAATGACCTTGACAAGGGTGGCCGGGTGAAAGGTGACAATTTTGTCACTTTGGTGTAGTGTAATGATTTAACATTTTCTACGGCATGAATGTTAGAACCAAATATAAGAAAGTCATCAACATAAAGACATATGATAGTGCAAATGTTCTCTACATATTTATAATAAATACATTTGTCACTTTCATTAATTTTAAACCCATTAGAGATGACTAAGCTATCAAATTTATCATGCCATTGTTTTGGTGCCTGTTTGAGTCCATAAAGAGATTTATCTAATTTACATACTTTATTTTCTTGACCGTGTACAATAAAACCTTCAGGTTGATCCATATAAATCTCTTCTTCTAATTCTCCATTTAAAAATGCAGTTTTAACATCCATTTGGTATACAATTAAATCATTTAAGGCAGCTATAGCAAATAGTACACGTATAGACGTTATTCTAGTCACGGGTGAAAATGTATCAAAAAAGTCTACATTTTCTCTTTGTCTAAAACCTTTAGCAACAAGGCGTGCCTTATATTTTTCAACAGTGCCATCAGGTTTTAATTTCTTTTTAAGAATCGATTTACACCCAATTGTTTTACATCCAGGAGGAAGGTCCACTAAATGCCATGTTTTATTTGTTTCCAAAGAATCCATTTCATCATTAATAGCCTCTTGCCATAAATCGGCATCTAAAGAAGATAAAGCTTCTTAAATAGTGTTAGGATCCTCCTCTAAAGTGTAAGCATAAAAGTTGGGACCAAAATATTTTTCTACACAAGCTCTTTTACTTTTTCAAATTTCTAAAATGGATTCATTATTTTCTTTATTTTTATTTAAAGAAATATTAGTGGATGACTCGCCCCCACTATTCCTTAATTTAAAAGGAAATTTATCTTCATAAAAATCGGCGTCATTTGATTCAATGATTACTTAATTTTTCAAGTCATAAAATCGGTATGCTTTGCTATTAATAGCATAGCCTATAAAGATGCACTCATATGCTCTACTTACCAATTTAGACCTTTTAGGGTCGGGTATACGTACATAGGCTAAGTACCCCCACGTTCTAAAGTATGACACGTTGGGCTTAATATTTTTTCAAATTTCATAAGGAGATATTTTCATTTTAGTCTTAGGAATTCTATTAAGCACGTGACACACAGTCAAAATAATTTCATCCCACCAATGTGAGGCAGCCCCTGAATTTAATAAAATAGCCACAACTAATTCAGTTAATGTCCTATTTTTTTTTTCGGCTTTACCGTTCATTTTAGGCGAATAAGGGGCAGTTTTTTCGTGAATAATATTGTGGGTTTTATAAAATTCAATAAATGGTCCAGAATCATATTCGGTGCCTCTATCACTACGTAACCTTTTTATTTTCCGATTAAATTGATTTTCAATTTCATTAAGGAAAATTTTAAACATGTCAAACGCTTCACTTTTATTTTTCATTAAATACACAAATGAATAATCAAAATAGTCATCAATAAAAGTTATAAAATAACGTTTGCCATTTCTAGTTGTGACACCATCTAATTCACAAATATCCGAATGAATTAAATCAAGTGGTTCAGATTCTCTAAAAACAGATTTATGTGGTGTCTTAGTGATTTTTGCTTGACTACACCATTCACATTTTTCAAAATCATTTAATGATAATTCTGGAATTAATCCTAAAGTGCTCATATTTTTAACAAGTCGTTTATTAACATGACAAAGCCTAGCATGCCAATTATTAAATGAACAAGCAATATAAGCAGAAGGAGAAATTTTATTCATTGCATCAACATTCAATTTAAACATCCCATCAGTGGCATAACCCTTGCCTACAAAAATTCCATTTTTGGTCAAAGTAAATAAAACAACACCAATAGTTTGAGTAAAGCCAGCTTTGTTGAGAAGATAACCCGAAACCAAAATTTTCCTTATCTCGGGAGTGTGAAGAACTTCTTTGATGATAATAGTCTTTTCCGAAGTGAACTTCAATTCCACATTTCCAGTACCAGCAACCTCAGTGGAGTGAGAATAACCCAACCACACCTTCTTATCTGCAGTCTCAGAATAAGTCTTAAACAGACTACTGTCATAACAGATATGGCGGGAAGCGCCAGTATCCAACCACCACCCTTCGGCACCGCTAACCATGTTGATTTCTGAAATCATAGCACATATGTCCTCTTCGGTCAAATTCGCTTGTGCTTATGGCACATTGCGACATTTGCGAGCCATATGGCCAGGCTTGCCACACTTGAAACAGAGAAACTGTCCCGAGTTGCTAGACTGTCCATTTCCAGGGTTCTTATACTTGTTCTGAGTCTGAGTCTGATTTTCAAAATTCTGGTTGTGGCTCTTTTTCTGATTTTTCATATTTTTTCCGTTTGCCTTTAAAACAACTGGAGTGTGGTTCTTTTTCTGATTTTTGTTGTTAGACACAACAAGAATTTCATCTTTATAGTCCTGTTTTCGGGATTCCTCCTCAATTCTCAATTTAGTAATAAGTGACTCTAGTGAAAATTCTTTAGACTTATGCCTCAAAATATTTTTAAACTCTTTGAACAGTGGAGGCAATTTATCAATAATTACAGACACCTGAAATTGCTCATCTAAAGCCATACCCTCAGAAATAATTTCATGGACGATCATTTGCAAATCATGAGTTTGAGCAACAATAGATTTGTCATCCGTCATTTGAAATTTCAAATGACGGCTGACGGCATATTTTTTAGCACCCGCCTCCTCCGTGTCATATTTTTTAAAAAGTGCGTCCCAAACATCTTTCGCAGTTTTATAATTGGCATAATAGTTATAAAGTTCGTCACTTAGAGCATTTGGAATATAGTTCTTACACAAAAAATCATTTTCCTCCCAAGTTCTAATTGTTTTGCTTTCCTCAACAGTAGGTGGATTATTTACTACGGGTTTGTCAAATTGAACACACGATGCGACTTTTTTCGTAGTTAAATAAAATAGCAGTTTTTTGCTCCAACGTTTAAAATGGGTGCCTTCATATTTGAAATGCTTATTAAGGTTACTTGAGTTAATTTTGTCCAGGCAGAATTTTCTTAAACACCTTAAAATTGTTGTTCCAGCAGCAATTAATTAAATAAATGCAGAATTAAAGTAGGGAACGAATTACCCAATTTTTGGAGCAAATAAATCTGGGACAGAAAAATGAAAGAAATCCCGAACTGGACAGTCTAGAACACGGCTGAGTCGCGGACAATGTCGCTCTCTTTAAGGTATTTCGCGGCTCTGCCCAAAATGTGATGACAGTCTCGAAACCCCGCCACCCCCAGGATAAAACACCCTCCAAAATCAGAAAATACGGATTGATAAAACACAAAAATCAACCCGGTCTGTGTACACCCATTCTGTATAATTGCTCGATTCTAATAATTAATCTGTAAAATGAGATTAATTATTCTGGGAGAAAAATTTCGGAACTGTATCAATGGGGAAGATGAACTGTAAAGATTTTTTTGTTGTGTTGGAACTGTGTTGAAAAACGGAGGTCTCAACCTCTTTTTATGCAAAAAATAAATTACCGTTAGTGGGCAAAAACGTGGAGAGAAAGCTGGAAACGTGGGTGGAATAAATCAACAGTAAAAGGCCCACGTTTTTCTGGAATTAATTACCGTTAAAAATTAATTTTTAAAGCCCAAAACCGTTAATTTATTTGTCCAAAAAATTATTTCTTAATGAGCCCAAGCCCACGCCCCGGACCCGAACACGAGCCGGACGGACGGCGGCGGCGGCGCGCGCGCGCACGCGTGTGTGACTTGCCCCATAAGTCCCCCACCCATACACACAAAACATCTAATGCCCAAAGCGCTTACTCTTTAGACTCACAAAAAAGGTATATTAACTCATCCCATTTTTTACAACCCACCGATGTGGGACTTGTGCCAAAGGCACTTTCAAAGTTTTGCACTTAAAAAGTTAACAGCTGTGCGGACAGCTGTGTTCCAACAATTTTGTATACACCGGCATTTTACCTTCAATCCATCATCTTGTGACAAAATTTGTCACCGTTTGCAGGCAAATCCAAACTGAAGTTATTAAATTTACCGCCTCTCTCGAAGAGTTCACTTATCAGTGATAATGTTTTCGCCTTTAAGGATACGTTTGATTCGGGATGAAATATTTTTAATTGTGATAAAAAATAAAATAGTGAAATATTTTTTTACATATTTAAAATTAATTTTTTGTCGGTTTGATATAATGAATAAGTGCATACCCTATAATTATAAAACATTAAAAAAAATAGAGAAGAAAAATTAATTCTAAATAATTGAAAACGTATTTTACTATATTGTTTTTCACCGTATTGGAACATATTTCACCTCGAACCAAATCGATCCTAAGATTCATTTTTTTTTCCCTCTTGACAGTTCTACCAAATTAATTTAGTATTTCCTCTTTACTTTTTTGGACGCTCAATAACCAGGTAAGATCAAGGCTAATATTTGAACTGTCAAACATGTTTCCTGCTCGTAAATAAATTGACAAAAACGGAAATATTGCTTTCAGTTGGGCACAGTAAAAAGCCACAACCTTTTATCGTATTAACGTAATTATTGAACTAAAAAGCAGAAGTTACTAAGTACTATGCATTAGTTGGATGTGTTCTATGCGTTGGATAAATTCCTTTTTTACGAGAGTTTCTGGAAAAATAAGGGGATAATTTTTAGTGATACGGAAATGAATATTTGTGTTTTTATTTACCTGAAAAGAGTTTTGATGTAACACTTCTATAGTTTAGAGAAATATATTTCACATTATCATCATATACACAAAAAATTGAAGACACAGATGCATAGGCATTAGTATATGTATCTACACAGTTTTAGTTCTATCCACTGCAATTTATCCACGTTTACATTACATGATGACAAACCATTATATTATATTGAACTTCTTTGCCATATTGCGCGTCGACTTTTTGGGTTGCATACATGTGAAAATGGGTTCTTGCTTTCTTTTTGTATGTGCATAATGATGTCTCGTCCTAAAATGTTGATTGAGGATGACGGGAGAAACAAGGAGAACCTCTCTGGGTAGAATTTGGAGTCACAAGATGATTGCATTCTAGAAAAGACGATTTTTAGTGTTCCATAATGTGAAAAAAGTTGGTATATTGGACTCTCTCTTTACTTTCTTTGTTTGGGTTGAGGAATGACCTATTGACTAAAAGAAACTGAACTCTTAGTGGAGAATTTTCGAATTCAATGTAATGAGGGCACTTGAAGGCAATAATAACAACAAAAAAAAAAGGTTAGGCCAGACGTAAGAGCACACTTTAGGCCAGACATAAGAACACACAAAAATGTGATATAATTGATGTGTCACACTCACATTGATTCGTGTCCGTATTCAATAATGGACTCTAGACACGAGTCAATGTGTGTACGATACTTTTGTGTCGCATTTTTGTGTCACTGTAGCATTACTCTAATAAAAAAAACTCAATAGTGAGTATAATTCATTATCACGATTGGTTAGTAAAATGTACGATTGGTCGGTAGAATGTAAGCCTGAACAATTATGAAGATGTATTAGAGTTTTATGAATAAAACAAAATTAAGAAGTATTCCATTATAACAATTGATAAAAGTTTACGGGTTGCCTACGTACATCTGTGGGGACAAAAGTTTGTTTGATATTTATGAAAAAAATTGTTTTTAGAGGATCAGGTAATACGTAATTCTTGCAGAGGAAGAAAAGAAGAGAATTTTTATAGAAATAAAAGCGAGGTGAGAAAATTCGTAGTGCGAAAAGAATCAAGTTAAGGGTAAATCTTTTTGAGAATGTCCAAGTTGACTAGATGTGCCATTTCTTCTTCGTCAACGTCTATGAGCATAGAGGCGCTGCTTGAAGGGATTTTCTTTACAAGGTATGTCTCACTCCAATTGAGTTTGAACTTCCCTCTTTGGTCCGAGATGGGATCCACTATCTCCTTGAGAGCAAGGCCACCATCTCGCACCCCGCGATCTTTCACTATCCTATTGAATGATCCTGCAATGCGGTGGTTGTACCCTTGTATGTGGTATAAATCTTTCAATCTCCTTTCACGAAGTGAGGAAGTTCGCCGTAATGGCTTTATTACCAATCCACCTCTCAAACTTGACTTTAAGCGTAACTCACAGAGAGGGCACCTCAAGTTCAATAAGTAGGATCTCCTCCATGCCATATAGCAAAGAGTAAGGGTTATCCCCAGGTGGAATTCTGACAAATGTGTGGTATCCCTACAGTGTATAAGGTATTCTCGTTCCGGCCACTCGCGGTAACTTTCGGTCATCTTGTTGATTATAGTCTTGAGGATTTTGTTATAATCTTCAATAACCCCATTGGTTTACGGTCAGTAGGGAGAACATTTATGCCTCTTAATCCTTTACGTGTCGAGTAATTCCGTAACTTATTCTTCGAAATAAAATCCATTATCTAATACCAGCTCTTGAGGGACCCCGTAACGACATATGATGTTCTTCCTGATGAAATTTATGACTTTATTCGTATTTAGCACATTATAAGACTTGGGTTCAACCCATTTGGTGAAATAATCGATGGCGATGAGAATGAATTCTTGCCCATTCGATGCCTTCGGAGTGAATTTTCTAATGACGTCAATGTCCCAGGTTGAGAAGGGATAAGGTTAAGTCATGTTATTCAACTCATAAGGAGGTAAGAGTTGTAGATTGGAAAATTGTTGGCATTTGAGTCACCTTTTAACATAAGTAGCACAGTCTTGAACTGTGGCGATCGAGTAGTATCCCTGACAAAGGATCTTCTTTACAAGCATATGACTATTCATGTGGGGTCCATATTCCCCACTACGAATTTTTTACATCATATCGTCAATGTTAGCCCTAGTTATGCATTGCAAATGGTATCCATATAAGTTTCTCTTGAAAAGTGCCTCATCACTGATAATATATTGAGTAATAAGCCTGTTGAGAGTTACACGATCTTTCTTATCAGCCCTTTAAGGATATCGACCATGCTTATGGACGCACCAAATGTCATAATACCACAACGAGATTTTGTCTTGATCTTCTTCCTTAATGAGCTTAATGCGGTTGCAATGATAGGGCATTGATTGCTTCAGGAGTTGAAAGGGAACCATTTTTATTCCTTCAGGCATGTCAACCATGAAGGTTAAGGGTGTTAGGTCATCCGAGAAACTCTTTCTTAAATGGAATGTACGAGCAATATTTAGAATTCCTCACATTTTTAATTATTTTGGTTTGAAGTATCCCGTTACACAAACATGCTACCTAAATACATTTATGTCGCTACTTATCAGTGTTTGAAGACTATGTTGAAGACCAACAAAGAATGTAGGATTTGGCCGTCTCAACAATCATGGAAGAAGTATGCGTCTAGAGTGGTAAAAAGGTTTTGAGTATTTTCTGGGGTTTAATTATTTTTATGAGGCAATATTTTTCTTAATGGAACTCGGAATTTTTTAAAGAATTTTTTTCCAAAAGTCGACGCCTCGTTCGAATGAGAAGGTATGACATTCGAATGAGTTTCTCCTATCGTTCGAATGAAATTTCAAACGATATCATTTTCTTGGGTATGGTGAAATCTCGTTATAAGTCCATGTTCGAAGCATCGTTTAAACGAGATATCACAACGTAAGAAAGAGCTTCACCCTCGAATTTCATTAGAAGCATTCGTTTCGAAGCGTCATTCGAACGAGATGTAATGTCGTTCTAACGACATTCCCTTTCATTCAAATGACCAATGCAGTTTTTATTTTTTTATCAATATCTTCCTATTATCTTTTTTGTTTATCCTTTTTGTCCAACATTCTTATAAAAAGGTTGAACGTGATTACATACTCCAAGAACTCTTTTTTTCAAAAGAAAAACACCTTTTGAGTTCCCTTTTTGTGATCAAACACCTCATAATCATATTCCTCACCTCTGAGATATATATAAGATCACTTTTACCAGCATCAAGAAGGTTTCGTACGATACAATCTTGTAGAGTCTTTTCTCTATGGTTGATTTTATGAAGAGAGGTTTCATTACTGATGAAGGAAGAAGGTTGGATTAGTGGTTATCGCGGGTTGATCGCTACCTGTGGATGACTCCGGAACTGGGTCATGTCTATTGGCATTTTGAAGACTTCGCGCATCTGACTTAGTGTAACTAAGTGTTTTGTAAGTCGACTATAGTCAAAACTGTCAATAGTGATAAATAAAAGGTTTTGTCCTGCAAAATATTTTTTACTCATCACGTGTGTTTTTGCATGTTTGGTATGAACATTTCAAATCTATATTTGAACACAATTTACATGCACACCATAATTAATTAAAGATTAAAATTTGATTAAAATTTGGATTTGTGTGTTGTGGCATCTAATTAAATAAATTGATCGATTGGTTTGCGCGCACTCGTATTAGAGTCGGTTACACCAAAATATTGTGTGATCTTTTTTTTAAAAAATTTTTTATATCAATTTTTTTGGAAAAAAATGTTGATATTAAAAAAGCTATAATTTAATGGATAATTTATATAACCGAATGCCCATTTTTTATGGTTCCAAATCAAGGATGATGTTTACATTAAAATCAACCGATGAATGTGTGTGGTTGCCTTGTGAAAGAGGGTCGACACCACCCATTATAACTGTTGATAATATCGCTGGCCCTAAACTTGTCTCTCAATGGACAAAGGACAACTTTAAATGAAACAATTTTAACTCATGCGATTTGAGTGCCATCTCGTGAACCATCACCCCTAACGAGTTCTGCCACATTATGAGGTGCACCACAGCTAAGGAAGCTTTTGGGATAACCTCCAGCTCACTCGTGAGGGAACCAACACTATTAAAGATTCTAAGATGAAAAATCTCACCCCATAATTTGAAACTATGATTATGCCTAAATCTAAATCATTTGATGAGTTTTACGCATGACTATTCGATATAGTAAACTTGAGTTTCAATTTAGGTGAGAAAATACCTGAGACACGCATAGTTAAGAAAATTTTAAGATCACTCCCTACCCATCTTATTTCTAAGATTACTATGCTAAATTCGTTAAGAATCCTAGATATTCGAAAGTTAGAAGAGGTTGTAGGAGATCTTCAAATGTATGAGATAGATTCATTTTCTAAAACTGTCAAGCCTAAGAAAATAGGGATTTCTTCGAAAACTCATACTAGGAAATAGAAGAAAGAGAAAGTTTGTGAGTCTGAATCTGAATTTGATTTTGAGTTGGATAATTTAGCCATTTTTTGAAAAAAGATAAAAAAATTTCTCAAATTTCCAAAAAAAATTCATCCAAAGAAGAAAAACAAAAATAAGAATGTGGGAGAGAAGGTCTTTGAGAAAGATGAGATAAGATGCTATGATTGTGAGGGAAAAGGGCACAAGGCACATGAGCGTCCCACTAGGCTTAAAAGATAAGGCAAGAAAGTTATAAATAAAGACACTCTTAACGAAAGTGACATCGAGTTGGTGGATTCAGGGGGCGAATCACCTCATGAACCATGCATTGCATTAATGGCTAACCAAATTAGTAATTTTAGTTTGTCCCATACCGATGAGGACATATTTAAACATGAAAGCCTCGACGATGTTTTGATTCATTCTGGAGAAAATGAGAGTGAGGATAAGAATTTAATTGAGGAAGAATGTGGACTCCAAAAATCTTTTAGTGATCTTAACACCAAGACTTTAAGACCATATCATCATCATCATCATCATCATCATCATCATCATCATCATCATCATCATCATCATCATCCTTGCCTTAATCCCATTATATGGGGTCAACCAAATGGATTCTCCTTTTTTATTAAAATCTATCATATGCAATATTCTCATTCAAGTTTAATTCTTTAAGATCTATCTTAATAATTTCCTCCCACGATAGCTGAAGTCATCCCCTTTCTTTTTTACCCTTTATTTTCAATAATCTTCCTCTTATTATAGGTGCATCTACTAGTCTACACAACACATGTCTGTACCATCCAAGTCTACTTTTTTTTTAATTTATTAGTAATGGGAGAAACTCCTAATTTTTCTCTCACGTGATAGTTTTTAACCTTTTCCTTTCTAGTAATTCATATCATCCATTAGAGCATCCTCATCTCACTAACATGGAGACTTTATTCATATGTTTTCTTTAATGCCTGTTGATACCAAAATTTACCACCCTACGTTGACCAATTATAAACTGTAAGAGGGTACTTTAGATAAGATGTAGGTGTAACCCCTATTTGAGTATGGTAATGATAAGCTAATCTTGGCCGAAGCTTTGGATTAATGATAGGACGCACAAACACAAACCCAATGAAGATAGACTCAGTTTAAACTCACAAAACCCTCATGTATAACTTAGGAGACAGTAATGAACCTTAGAAGTAACTTATCTAGAGGGAGAGAGAAGTAAGCACCCTAGATACACTTTGGTAGGCAGGTAAAAACACACCATATACCTTTAGGAATCTCTGTCAAGTATTAAAAGCTTCACAATAAATGACAATGGTGAGGGGATAAACCCTCTGGCTTGCAATAAATCTCTCCTTCTGATGTGTATCTCTAGTAATAACTCCAGGGTTCTCAAAAGGGTCATGCCTCTCCTCGGGGGTGGTTGGGGTACTTAAATAACCCTCACCACATCCTCGAGGTAACTCAGTCATTAAAGACTATGAAAGACATCCCTCATGCTTTATGTCACAACATTAAATGCCTGATGCACTAGTTGTCTCCACGTTATAAACATTAAATGCCAAGACATGCCTTTTGCCTAACCACTGTGTGTCAGGGGGATGTTGTCGCAGAGGTGGCTTACCAACTGCCTGACAACCCCAAATACCACGGTGGTTTACTCAAGTGCATGTCTGACATTGTTTAGCTGGCTAGTGACATCACCTATAGTAGATGTGACATTTAAGTAGAGGGTTGTTTTGTTCATGACTCAACGCCCGATGGAACTCCAAGCTGCTCCGCCTGAGGTTACACGGTCAGGGTCCTTTGGTGTTTTACCAGGTGTATCTAAGATGGTCAGGACAAGCCCTAACGGTGACTTACTCCTCAATCCTCCAAACCAGGTCCCTCTAAGGTTCCCGCGGTGAGGTCATTCGATAGAGCATGAAAGCTCTCCCAGGCCTTGCCAAGCCTGGTCTCTCGCAAGTACCGTTTGACCTCATACAAACTCTTTTGTTATTACCGTTACGTCATTACAACCGTTAAAGCTTACAACCATCAATAATGAAAATACAATATGACTAATACAATCAAGCTAAAATATGAGCTGCCGCGCCAAGCTGCCTTGCTGAGTTGCCACGCTTGAGCTACCTCGGTTGCTTAATCTCAAACACTGTTGCTAATTGGGGATTGATCCCTAATCTCAGGATCACTTTCAAGTCCCCTCTACATTTTCCCCCCGTGTAGATATTTGTTGGAACAAGAAATGTATGCACGAAAGGTCTCGAACCGATGGACCTGTCTTTGTGGGAAAAGATTTAGGCTTTTCTCCTTTATTCAGAATCAGAGCGTTAGAGTCTTCGAGAAAAAGTAAAATTCTGCCCGATGCACCTTAGTCATGACTAATCAATCGTCTAGGCTAATGAGAGATCATCGTAGCTTTTTGGAATCGTTGGGACATCTTCTTCGTTGGGGGTCTTATTAAATATATGTAACAAAAATTTTGTTGCCGCCAAAACTCAAGCTTGTATAGGAAGGCAACGGTTTGTGTTCCCCAGACGTCACTTCGTAAATGATGTGGCACAGTCTTCTCAACTGTCAAAGCACTTCCCAAGGTGCCACGTGTTCATTGGAAATGATTGCAGGCGACATTGCACGTGTGATGGTGGGAGACTGAAATGACAACCCCAAAATTTTCAAACGGCTATATCCAAAATACTTCAACCCTCTCTTTCTTTGTTTCCCTACTCTGTTACTATCTTCTTCAGACTTTCATTTCTTTTGTAGAGAGAGAAAAACTTGCAAAAACTCCATTGTTGTCAAGCTTCTTGTTTGCCTTCTTCCCTTCTCATCCTCTAAAACTGCTGCCTGTGATCGCGGTCCTCTTATTATCGTTCTTTAAATCTCCCTTGCATGAAGCTTTTCTGCTGTCTTCATCATCGTTTCCCATGGCAACCTCAAGCAACCCCGCCATCTCTGCTACTGGTGCTCCATCTGCCACCACCACTGCTGCCTCTGCCCTGGATGCTGCCCGTCAGGAACAGCTGAGATTTTATCATCGCTCTCCTATTTTTGGGGAGGGTGATGACTTTGCTGTTTCCTGCAAGGCTGTGCATTTTTCTTCCAAGTTCGATGCCTTACTGTTGGGTGATGAAGACGAGGATTCTTCTAAATGGGGCTTTCTTCCCCCAGAGGGGACTCTACGATTTTGCTTGGAGCGAGGGGACTTCCCATGGTCCCATGTTGACTTCGAAGCGCCAGGGGGTTCTCCTGCCCACTTTGCTGCCTGGAACTCTCACATTCAAAGTGCTTATGCTGATATTATCACCAAGCTTGGGTTGCAACGGGCTAAGTGGTTTGGTGAGTTCACTCTTTTGAAGAACAATGCTGCTCTTCCTGTCCTAGTCTCTCGATGGAACGTTACTACTGATACGTTCATCGCTGCGTGGGGCGAGTTCACCATAACTATAGAGGACGTGTGCGAGCTTTTGGGCCTCGATGCAACAGGTCATGAGCCCTACGATGATGAGGCTCTTGATGCCCAAGAGACTGCCGACCATTTGGAGTTGGATCGCATATGCCGAAGCTGCATTGGTTCATCCAACAAAGCTACTTTCTCTCCCTTAATTAATTATTTCTTCAAGGGTTCAGGTGAAGGTAGTTCTTCAGCAGATGCTCCTGGTCAAGGTACACCGTTGGAACTTCCCGCCTATATTCTTATGATTCTCTCCCGTTTCCTTTTGACGGGCAAACCCAACGACCAACCCCGAAGGGACCTTATCAACCTGTCCCTTCGTTTGGCCCGAGGAATAAAACTTCCATTGGCTGCAATTGCCTTGGGATCCCTCTACACTTGGCTGGATAGGACTTTGTTCGACATGGAACGCTCTCTTGGCCGTTATAACTTGGCCAATTTTGCCAACAGCGTTCTTCTGACCAGCTTCCTTTACTTTTGCTTTCCTGCCGTAGCGGCTAAAGCCAACAGTCCTCCCTCGGGGGAAACAATTCTGCCTCCACGGTCCTTTATTAATCACAGGAGACAAAGCCGAAAGGAGTTAATTTCTGTGATTGACCGTTTTGAGAACTTTGTAATGAGGCCTTATCAGGAAGAAGTCTTCTTTCACACTTGTGAATTTTTTCAACGTGAAGCCAGAATGGTACAGGTGCCGTCCCCAGATATCGAGAATCCTTCGTTAACCGTGGTTCTTCTGTTCTCCCCCGGATATCTGCCGTCTTACACCGAGTGGGAATACACCAGTGAGCACTACAATCCCAACCGATGCAGCTGCCAGTTTGGGTTTGATTAGGGGGCTCCACGTCCAGTGTTTTAATCGTCAAACCCTAAGGTCTGCTTTGACGAGGCGTGCTCTCTTTTTTCTTCCACCGCTGCGTGGGGGATAAGCTCCACTATGGCTAGGCGAGTGACCATTCCCAGTATTAGTAGGGAGGAGGACGTGACCCCTTTGTTTGCCACAAAGTACTGGCTAAAGCAACTAGCTGAAATTACTGAGTTCGTTGACGGAGATCCGGTGTATCCTCCCGTTTCTTCATTTTCAGCCCTAGAGTTGGGGCTAAAGGGCAACTCTATACTTGGGATAGAATTCCCTCTAAGTTCAACCCCCAAAGCACCTCCCATCGAGCTTCCCCCACTTTGTCCTATGGTCCCAGTTGCCACGCTAAAACCCAAAGCTCCTGCTGCTCCGAAGAAGGTTTCCCCCTCAACCGAAGCTACTACCAACGAGGGGCCTTCTCAACCACCTTCCAAGAAGGCAAAAACGGCCAAGAGTGGGACATCAAAGTCAAAATCTAAGTCCCAGAAGCCCCAAACTCCCGTGGCATCCCTTCCCATAGCCTCCGTTCCACCTCCCATGCCTGCTGAGATGACTGAGCGTTTAAGGAGGGAGGCCCAAGCAGAAATAGATCGAATAAATGCTGAGTATCGTCGACACTTTGTCGTTGTTCCTCCTTCCGTTGATTTTCCCACAGTGGTTGTTGATCCTTCAGAGCCAACGGCTAGAAGGAGAAAGAGCTCAAGGGTTCCTGGAGAGGTCGGTACTGGTGCAACTGAAAAATGTTACTAAAGCCGTTTATTAAAAATAAACTATTTAAGTAACTCCGATTTGTTTTTTTAAGAAACCCTTTTCGTAAAAACCAAACTATTTGAACACAAGATGTGTTTAATAAATGAGTATGTACGAGATCTATTCAAGAATTATATAACAAGTTTATAAAGTAGTTTAGAAATCTTAAACTCAGCACAACCAAGAGTGAGATGAGGATATGTAGAAAGACTATGTTCACAATGTTTTTACGTGATAAAACCTCACCAATTGAGGAAACATCCACGACTCCCTCTACGAAGTAAAATAAAAAATCCACTAAAACAAATATATGAGTTACAAACTATATAACTAACATGCAAACAACTCAGTCCTATATAAGTTTAGGAGTGTACTCTCTGGTGTCCTTAAACTTTTATGCAGTTCTGATTGTAGATGTAGTTCTCCCAGTTTGTTAACTTCTGATTTGTTCCAGCACTTTACGTCGACTCTTTATTCACAAGATCTTATTACCAACACTTTTCGTGTTGTAGGGTGAAAGTGTTTGTGAAGGTGCTTTCTAACACATGCATGCACACACACACACACTTATTAAGTACAAACAGTCCTAACAAATTACAATAACACTATATGCTGTGATCTTTTCTTTTTCTCTCTTCTTACAAAACTTTAAACCTTATTTTACCTTTAAATCATTCCCAGAATCCACGGATACCTTGCTAGGAAGACAGACAAGGTCTTAATCAATCTCAGAATTTAGACAAACTTTTCGAGATTGAAAACCTCCAAGTGAGATTCCAAACTAAGTCAAAGGTTTAGTTTTACAAGAACTAGAAATAGAAAGAATTTATTGTTGATTTCAAAATAAGCAAACGTTTTATAAAAAATAATCAACAATATATTTCTCAAGATGAGAAATAAAGAATGAAACTAAGTGTAATGTAACATGAATAACTCAGATATGAAATTTCTACGAAATCAGAAAGTAGATCTGAGTAAAACGTTTAAGTTGAAAATAAGATCAAGTGAACACGAGGTTACAACAACAAAAACAAACTCAACTCAAACTCTCAAACTCTCAAGAACACGCAGAGAAGTGTTTTGGATATGGAGGTATTTGAATAAGTGTTTGAGTTTGGATGGAAGAGGTTTGACGAACAGGGTTAGGGTTTCTAACTCTCTCTCTTCTCTCTGTTTTCTCTCTTCTCTCTCTACTCTCTCAATTTCTCAGAGGAAATGAAAATGGCAAAAGTCTTCAAAGTCTGAGAAAAGGGTCCCTTTTATAGGGTAAGGAGAAGGTTCGAGAGGCTGGCTCAAAACCAAGGGCCTGGATTAAGTCAAGCCAAATTGACTTAGATCTAAGGGTTCTAATAAGGCGGTGGTTAAATGAGTTCTGATTGGTCTAAAGAGTTGTACTGGGATTCACCAAGACAACATGCAGAGCATTGATAGCTAATGATCCAAGGGCTAGGAACGAACGCTATTTTAACTCAGTAAAGAAACACAACTTCAGCCAATCAGACGAGGACAGGTGTTGGTCAATAACAGGATAACACACGCGCGTCCAAAGTTAATTAAAACCACACCCTCAAGTTTACTCCGCTTTCGGATTCTACCCAAGGTAACATTAAGCCAATATAATCAACAAGTTATATTTACAAATTAACCCCATAAACTTTTTAAACCAAGTTTTAATTAAGAAAACCTAATTTAAAAAATGTTTAAAAAATCCCCAAAAATTATTAAAAATACAATTTAGGGATTTAAACACACTCAACACATGTACACACATAATTATGCAATATGATATGCAAACAATGAATTCTACTGTGTGTGTGTGTGTTGGCAATAGGTTCTTGATCACTACAAGATAGAGAGATGAAGTAGCAAACCAACTTCTGAGGTTCTTTGGATTCTAGGTAGGACACAATTTTGTCACAATTTCCAAACTAGATGAGCACTTATACAATATAGACTCAAATGAGTCAAAATTATAAGGTCTTCAATCTCCCCCTTTGAAAATATGAGACAAAATCTCCTTTGAGTCATCTTGGACTCGTAGGGCAACAAGAAAATAAGAAAAACTTATTCCTATCAAAATTCTATCTACCCAATACCTAGAAATCAAAAAATACATAACTCAACTAAGTACATTTGAATACCCTATTACAACTGTTGAGAGTAACTGTACAATAAGAACCTGCAATAAATCACTAAGATCAAGCTGTTTAGAATATGTAAGAATTGAATAGACTCAAATTTCTCCCCCATTTTGTCTCAAATGGACAAAGGAAAAAACTTGGATAAACAGCAAAAAGATTAGTCAGCATAAACCACACCAATAGATTTTCGTAATGAAATGAATCTATTATAATCTAGAGGTTTGGTAAATATATCTGCGAGTTGTAGATCAGTAGGAAGATAATTGATTTCTAATTCCTTAGATTCAACCAATTCACCTATAAAATGATGTCTTATTTTAATATGCTTTGTTCGCGAGTGTTGAACAAGATTTTTAAAAATATTAATCGCACTTTAATTATCATAATAGAGATGCAATTGGTTTTCTTGAATACCATAGTCACTTAGCATTTGTTTAAGCCACATTAATTGAGCACAACAGCTGCCAGCGGCTATGTATTCAGATTCAGCAGTTGAGAGTGATGTGCAGTTTTGTTTTTTACTACTCCATCCTACCAGGTTATTACCTATATAATAACATGCCCCTGATGTGCTTTTACTATCATCAGTACACCCAGCCCAGTCAGCATCAGTGTACCCAATTATAGTGCTTGGTGTGTCATTAGTGTACCAAAGTCCTAGATTTAGAGTGCCTTTTACATATTTAATGATACATTTAACAGCATTCAAGTGGTTCTCTTTAGGGTTACTTTGATATCGAGCACATACACACACAGCATACATAATATCAGGACGCGAGGCAGTAAGATATAGTAAACTGCCTATCATACTACGATACAAAGTAGGATCTACAGATGTTCCATTTTCATCTTTAAATAGTTTTAGCGTAGTACTCATGGGCGTTTTTGCATTTTTAGCACTCTCAAGGCCAAATTTCTTTACTATCTCTAAGGTGTACTTAGATTGTGATACAAATAATCCATTTGAATTTTGTTTAACTTGAAGGCCTAAGAATAATTGTAGCTCCCCCATAAGGGACGTTTGAAACTCCTTATGCATAGTTTCAGAGAAGGATTTGACTTCTGAGGGAGAAGTTGATCCAAATATAATATCGTCAACATAAACTTGAGCAATAGTGTTGTGTTTGTCAAAATGTTTGACAAAAAGGGTTTGGTCATTTCCGCCTCTTTAATAACCTTTATCTAAAAGAAAACTGGAAAGACGCTCATACCAAGCTCTAGGAGCCTGTTTAAGTCCATACAAAGCCTTTTTCAGACGAAATACATGATTTGGATGTTTAGGGTCAATAAACCCTTTAGGTTGTTCTACATAGGTTTCTTCAGCCAGTATTCCATTAAGGAACGCATATTTGACATCCATTTGGTACAGTGTAAAGTTCATGTGGCAAGCTATAGCAAAAAGAAGACAAATAGATTCTAAACGAGTAACAGGAGCAAAAGTCTCGTTAAAATCTATTCCTTCTATTTGAGAGTATCCTTGAGCAACTAATCTAGCTTTATTTCTAATTATTATCCCATTTTCATCAGTCTTATTTTGGAAAATCCAACGTGTGCCAACAACCTTTTTGTGATTAGGACGTGGAACAAGATACCAAACATCATGAATGACAAATTGTAAAAGTTCTTCCTGCATAGCAGAAATCTAGTGAGAGTCATTCAATGCCTCATTAACATTCTTTGGTTCCACAAGGGAAACAAAACATGCATAATGTGCATAGTTTCTGAGTTGGGATCTTGTACGCACTCGCTCACTAGGGTTGCCAACTACGTTATTTATGGGATGATCTTTAGAAACACAGTTAGGTACCTCAGGTGTCTCAATAGGTAATGAATTATCCATTGTAGAGGAGTCAATTTCTATAATATTTGTAGACTCTTCCTCAATAGTAAATTCACCAGTCTTGCTTTCTACAGTAGTGTCACTAACAATTACATTTATGGATTCCATCAAGGTTTTAGTGTGAAGATTATACACTCGATAAGCTCTACTGTTAGGCGAATATCCTAAAAATATGGCTTTATCTCCTCGGCTCTCAAAATTGGACAGGTGTTCCCTATCTTTTCATACATAACAAGTACTGCCAAAGGTTCTAAGGTATTTGAGATTAGGCTTTTTATTGTACCAAAGTCCGTAAGGGGTTTGTTTGGAATTCTTTCTAAGATAGACCCTATTAATAATATGACAAGCAGTACGAATGGACTCTACCCAAAAATATTTAGGTAAATTCTTGGCATGTAACATAACACGTGCCATCTCCTGAAGGTTACGATTCTTTCTCTCCGCAATACCATTCTGTTGAGGGGTCTTAGGAGCACTGAACTCGTGTTTATAACCATTATAGTCCAGTATTCTACAATACCAGTGTCTTTGAATTCACCACCTCTATCACTCCGAATTCTATTCACTTGAGTATCCTTCTCATTTTCAATCCTAAGAAGAATTTTTAGGAAGGTTTGAAATGTTTCAGACTTTTGTTTAAAGAAGGCTACCCAGGTAAATCTAGTGAAGTCATCAACCATAACTAGGATGTAACTGTGTCCACAAAGACTAACAGTTTGGGAGGGACCCATTAGGTCCATATGGATGAGTTCTAAGGGATTAGAGGTAAGAATATCTTTGACTTTCTTATGAGGTGCCTTAACAATTTTACCTACTTGACAGGAACCACAGATAAGATTGGGTATAAGTTTGATTTTAGGAACTCCTCTAACTATTTCTTGAGAGGTCAGTCTACTAAGATTATCGTAATTTATATGACCCATTCTGTTATGCCATATCTCATTGTCATCCATTCTGGCAACATTACAGATTTCAGAATTGTTCATGACGGTGTAGCAATTGTCAGGAGTTCTGAATCCAGTAATTATGCATTCACCTTTTTTATTTAAAATTTTGCAATTTTTCTTTGAAAAGGTAATAGTATGATCTGAGTCACAAAATTGCGATATGCTAAGTAGATTTGCCTTAGGACCTTTGACTAGAAGAACATCTTGAAGAATAGGAAGCCCATCTTCTTGGAGAGTTCCTTTGCCTATGATTTGAGATGAAACTCCATCACCAAAAATGACTTTACCACCAGCAAAGATGGTTTTGTTTAAAAGTTTAGTTTCATCACCAGTCATATGCTTAGAACATCCAGAGTCTAAATACCAACCAGATGATGTGTGTCCAGCTTTTAAAGCAGTAACAACAACATTACACTTCATCTGAGGTAGAAGATCATCTTTTCTAACCCAAATTGCCTTAGTTTTCATCTTGCGCTTATTAGCTCTTAATTGATAAAATTTACGAGCTTTGGATTTTTGCTGAAAAACATTTTGCGCATGATTTTGAAATTTGTGAAAGACTTGGGAATTTGGTTTAGGAAAGTGCTTAGGATTCCTTCTAGTAAATGTTCTTTTAGGTTTGATCTTTCTATTTCTATAATTAGAATTTCTATCTGGCTGTCTAGGAAGTACATAATTGTTACGGCTCCTCCTAGAATAGTTAAAGTTTTGATAGATATAAGGATTATAGGTAGGTTTAACGAGTCTCCTAGCATAACAATCATCAAAAGAGTGACCATATATGTCACAGTAGGAGCAATAAAGATTGCTCAGAATAGGGGTCTCCTTAGGAAAGTCTCTAAACAAAGGTTTCGTAGAGTTTTGAGGCTGAACTCTATTCCTAGGTGTGACAGTCTTGAATGTAGACTCACTCTTACTAATAGAAGGACATACGTATTTAGCCTTAGGTGAACTTTCATGTTTAGAGAAACTTGATTCCCCAATGTTCAAACTTTGATTTTTTGAATCAAACTCAGTTTTTAGAGAATGAAAGTCTGGGCATGTTTCAATAGGTCTTTTGCCTCCTGACACAAACTTAACATTTTCAAAAGATTTTGTTTTTGTTTTCAAATTGGGGCAAAACCCTATTCCTATTCGATCATCAGAATTGGTTTTTGATTCAGCAACAAATTCATCAAAACATTTTGAATTATTTTCAAATTTTGTAAATTTTTTGAAAATAGTTGCTGTCTTTTCTTTAGTTTGGTCCAATTCTAACAATGTCCCTTTGTATTTTTTCTCCAGAGTTTCATTTGTTTCTTTTAAATATCTGAGTTTTTCATCAAACATTTTGATTTCGCTTTTATGAGTCAATCATTGGGTAGTATACTCTTCAGCATTTAGTCTAACCATTAGGCTTAGATCTTCTAACTTCTTAGTGAGATCTTTCACAATCTTTTCTAATCTAGTGCTTTTCTTGAGAGTTTTAGCATAAAGTGTGTGAATGTATGGGAGGTCTTCATTGTCCGAGTCACTAAGTGTAGTGTGTGGAGTGACCCCTAAAGATTCATTTGTTAAACTCACACACCCATTGACATCGTCATTATCGCTATCCCTTTGAATCACACACCCCGAGGTAGAACATGCAACATTCTCAGTAATCAAAGCATCTAAACCAGTATAAACATGATTCTCAATAGGAGGAATAGAGTTACTAGAAGGATTCTCATACACAGGCATAAGCACATCATCATTATATATGATCTTGGCAAAGAAGGACATGCAAGGATCAAAAACATCAGATGACTCAGGTTCCTCCTTTTCAAAGTCACTTGAATCATCCCATGTTTTGCAAATGTTGGCTCTAGTGTTTTTGTTTTGAGTGTTCAAGTTAACTCTACAGTCTTGTGCAATGTGCCCCAGTTTACCACATCTATAGCATTCAGTTTTCTTAAGGTCTCTATTAGGTCTAGTGTGAGAGTCCTTATGATTTTTGTCATGGTTTTTCTCATGAGGCCTGTGATTAGAGGAAGTTGGATAATTTGAATTGCCTTGTTTATTTGCCACTTTGTTTCTAAACTTAATAATTTTCTTAAACTGTTTAGTAATTAAGGAAATTTGATTGTCCAAACTCTCTATATTGCATTCCTCATCAGAATCAAAAGTGGGGAATATAAGTTCAGGCTTAGTTATTTTAGAAGAGAAGCTAAGATTGGAACTAGTCTGTTTCCTATTGGTTTGAGTCAATTGTTTCTTAAATTCTAGTTCCATTTTCACAGTTCTTAGTTTACTACTGAGTAATTCAGGAGTGAGATTTTGATCACACATTTCCTCAATAGCATATCTTTTGTTATCAAATTTCTGTGGTAATGATCTTAGAATTTTAGATACAATTTCATGTCTGTCATATGTCACCCCATTAGCATGCAGTTTGGTCACAATATCAGTCAAGTTCATATAGAAGTCATCAAATGACTCAGTCTCAGACATAATTAAGGAGTTATACTACTGAATAAGCATTTGGGTTTTAGCAGCCTTAACTTTAGTGTCTCCTTCATGAGCAGTGACTAAGGTGTCCCAAGCTTCCTTAGAAGTGGTACAGGATGAGATTCTTTTGAACTCATGTTCATTTATAGACATAAATATAACATTCTTTCCTTTATTATTATTTCGAGAAACTTGTTTCTCTTCTTGAGTGAACTCACTTAGAGCTTTCTTAACCCTCTCATTACTTCCTTCGTTGGCTGGTTTAGTAGGAAATATATAACCATTTTCAACAATGTCCCAGACATCATCTCCCAAAGTTCCTTGAATGAAAGCAATCATCCTTACTTTCCAGTAAGCAAAATTGGTTCCATCAAAGATTGGAAGTCTGGTCAAGTTACCAAATTTTTCATTTTTCTCGTCCATAATTGATTTTCAGAAAACAATTTCAAAAACACAGGATCTCTTTTGAAAGCAGTTTACAAAGCTCTGATACCAATTGAAAAATGTTACTAAAGCTGTTTATTAAAAATAAACTATTTAAGTAACTCCGATCTGTTTTTTTAAGAAACTCTTTTCGTAAAAACCAAACTATTTGAACACAAGATGTGTTTAATAAATCAGTATGTACGAGATCTATTCAAGAATTGAATAACAAGTTTATAAAGTAGTTTAAAAATCTTAAACTCAGCACAACCAAGAGTGAGATGAGGAGATGTTAAAAGATTATGTTCACAATGTTTTTTACGTGGTAAAACCTCACCAATTGAGGAAACATCCACGACTCCCTCTACGGAGTAAATTGAAAAATCCACTAAAACAAATATATGGGTTACAAACTATATAACTACCATGCAAAAAACTCAGTCCTATATAAGTTTAGGAGTGTACCCTCTGGTGTCCTTAAACTTTTCTGCAGTTCTGATTGTAGATGTAGTTCTCCCAGTTTGTTAACTTCTGATTTGTTCCAGCACTTTACGTCGACTCTTTATTCACAAGATTTTATTACCAACACTTTTCGTGTTGTAGGGTGAAAGTGTTTGTGAAGGTGCTTTCTAACACATGCATGCACACACACACTTATTAAGTACAAAAAGTCCTAACAAATTACAATAACACTATATGCTGTGATATTTTCTTTTTCTCTCTTCTTACAAAACTTTAAACCTTATTTGACCTTTAAATCATTCCCAGAATCCACGGATACCTTGCTAGGAAGACAGACAAGGTCTTAATCAATCTTAGAATTTAGACAAACTTTTCGAGATTGAAAACCTCCAAGTGATATTCCAAACTAGGTCAAAGATTTGGTTTTACAAGAACTAGAAATAGAAAGCATTTATTGTTGATTTTAAAATAAGCAAACGTTTTATAAAAAATAATCAACAATATATTTCTCAAGATGAGAAATAAAGAATGAAACTAAGTGTAATGTAACATGAATAACTCAGATCTGAAATTTCTATGAAATCAGAAAGTAGATCTGAGTAAAACGTTTAAGTTGAAAATAAGATCAAGTGAACACGAGGTTACAGCAACAAAAACAAACTCAACTCAAACTCTCAAACTCTCAAGAACACTCAGAGAAGTGTTTTGGATATGGAGGTATTTGAATAAGTGTTTGAGTTTGGATGGAAGAGTTTTGACGAACAGGGTTAGGGTTTCTAACTCTCTCTCTTCTCTCTGTTTTCTCTCTTCTCTCTCTACTCTCTCAATTTCTCAGAGGAAACGAAAATGGCAAAAGTCTTCGAAGTTTGAGAGAAGGGTCCCTTTTATAGGGTAAGGAGAAGGTTGAGAGGCTGGCTCAAAACCAAGGGCCTGGATTAAGTCAAGCCAAATTGACTTAGATGTAAGGGTTCTAATAAGGCGATGATTAAACGAGTTCTGATTGGTCTAAAGAGTTGTACTGGGATTCACCAAGACAAGATGCAAAGCGTTGATAGCTAATGATCCAAGGGCTAGGAACGAACGCTGTTTTAACTCAGTAAAGAAACACAACTTCAGCCAATCAGACGAGGATAGGTGTTGGTCAATAACAGGATAACACACGCGCGTCCAAAGTTAATTAAAACCACACCCTCAAGTTTACTCCGCTTTCGGATTCTACCCAAGGTAACATTAGGCCAATATAATCAACAAGTTATATTTACAAATTAACCCCATAAACTTTTTAAACCAAGTTTTAATTAAGAAAACCTAATTTAAAAAATGTTTAAAAAATCCCAAAAAATTATTAAAATACAATTTAGGGATTTAAACACACTCAACACATGTACACACATAATTATGCAATATGATATGCAAACAATGAATTCTACTGTGTGTGTGTGTGTTGGCAATAGGTTCTTGATCACTACAAGATAGAGAGATGAAGTAGCAAACCAAATTCTGAGGTTCTTTGGATTCTAGGTAGGACACAATTTTGTCACAATTTCCAAACTAGATGAGCACTTATACAATATAGACTCAAATGAGTCAAAAGTATAAGGGCTTCAGCAGCGGGATCGAGGAGGAAAACTCTTGGCACCAAGCCCAAGAAGACGCGAACTCTTGAGGTGCATCCCACTCCTGCCCCCTCTATCGTTGTTACTCCTCCTTCTTCGCCTGTGGTCCTGTCTTCTCGTTCCCCTTCTGAATCCGAGGTATGTATGCTTGATTTATTCGTTATCTTTTTTTTAAGGCAGGCTACATCTGTTTATTTATATATATTTTTGATAACTGTGGTGCAGGGTATTGAAATGGAAAGGCCAAACCCCCCCAGTCCTCCCGTGAGCCCTTTTGTGGGGGGACGTTTCGGTGTTTCTCATACCGATGTGACTCCTCCCCGTTCTCCTATGACGGGGCTCACTTATTCTCATCGGTCAAGCTCCTAACGTGCTAAGGAAGTTATTAGGGGAGGTGATGCCACTAAGCCTGCAAGTGATTCCTCTCCCCCAGAGGTAACGCAACCCGAGGTAACACTATCAGTCCCCTCTAACTTACGTACTTCACCTGAGGTTCCTCTGCCCATCGTTCTTGAGGAGGAAAGTGAGTCTTAGGTATGCTTTCCTTTATAATTTCTTTGTTATAGCGTCTTTTTGGTTCCATCCTTTTTTACTTACGTGTGTTGCTGAACCCTGAGATGTCTTTGTGTTCCCCAGGTTGAAATATCCTCGTTGTTAGAAAACGTTCTTCTTCCAACGATGCTGGTGAGGCCTCTGACCACCATTCCCCTTTTCAGCACTATAACCGAGGTGAGTAGTACAAAGAGATACTTCTTCATGGTGTATGTACTTATTCCCCTTTTTTTTCTAACACTTGCCCTCATGTCACAATTTTCTCCTGATCTTGTACCACCTAGTTATCTTGGTGGTTCTAATGCAGTCAAGGCCCATGTTGGTGCTTCTATCCAGCATAGTGGTGCTTTTACACCCCTTCGTGTTAGGTCTTTGTTTGGGAGCCCATTATCTTCTCCCGATGAACCCACTGTGTTGGCCCTAGTGCTTTATGTAGGTGAGGGAGTTTTGCCAAGTGTTAGGGCTTCTGCGAGCAGGGACCCCGTTGTGGATTCTGAGGCAATGATCTCGCCCCCAACAGTTCTTGTCCCTACGGCTGCCGTACTGACTCACGTTCTTGCCCCTACACCGACTGAGGTATTTTTCGTTAAGTCTTGTTAAGAATTTTCATAAACTCCACCTTACAACGGTGACTTAACAACGAAAACACTTGTTAAGGTTTTTCATAAACTCCACCTTATAATGGTGACTTAACAACGAAAACACTTGTTAAGGTTTTTCATAAACTCCACCTTATAACGGTGACTTAACAATGAAAACGCTTGTTAAGATTTTTAGTAAACTCCACCTTATGAAGGTGACTTAACAACGAAAATGCTTGTTAAGATTTTTAGTAAACTCCACCTTATGAAGGTGACTTAACAACGAAAACGCTTGTTAAGATTTTTAGTAAACTCCACCTTATAACGGTGACTTAACAACAAAAACGCTTGCTAAGATTTTTCATAAGCTCATCATGCCCTCTATCTCTTTTCAGGTGGGAAAATTCTCCCCCAGTTCTTTCGCCTATGGCCTCCCCCCATCGGGATACTGCTTCTTCGAAAAACTCTGGTCATGATGATCAGGGTTCTACGATCGGTGTTGCAGTGGAGAGCGAATCTGGGTGCGAACTCCCTCTTCCTGGCCTGCCTCCTCATGCTTTCTGCCTGATGGTGCTTCGATAGTCTCCTCAAATGCCTGTCAACCACCGTTTGGTGATCGAACAACTGGTGAATCGTCACCCTGAGACCTTCACACTAGATTGTCTGCGTTCCAACATTCACGTGATGAGTCACAGACTTCAAGGCATGGCGATAGTTATTGCTGAAATTGCCAGTACTCCTACTGCAAGCGTTACCCGATCCCTACTTAACCAATTTTTGGGTTTCCTGAGGGAGCTGGAGCATGATGGCTTCTGTTTTGACTGGCTTATAACACATTTAAAGACTTTAAAGAACCAGCAACTGATCGACCAGAGGGAAGTTTTACGAAAGCACCAGGAGGACCAACAAGCTGAGGAAGCTAGGTTGGTTGCATTGGCACCCCTTTTGGAAGTAGTGGATCAAGAGGTAAAGGATGCCGAAGAAGCTTTGTGTCTGGTCAAACTGAAACGGGAGAGACTCCTCATCGAACGTACACAAGTGCAAACGAGACTGGAGGTTTCTATTAATGCCCAACGGTCTTTCATAGCAGCTTCTTCGGGCCTTCCTGGAGATTTTTTCTCTTCCTCAGATTTATCGTTTCTTTTAGACTAGTTGCCTCTTGTATACATATCCTCCATTTGCTCTTATCTATGTAATTCTTGGGCGATAGCTCCCAAAACAAATTTTGTAATGCTCTATCGTTTATGAATGAAGAATATATACTTTTCAATCCCTTTGTGTGTTGTGACTGTTGTTGTATGCTATGGAGTTTTATATTTCTGCAATTCTTTCATTATGTTCAAATTGTAACCCAAAACTTTGTATATTTATAACAATAGTCAGTCATAACATCGGTTCGAACTTGATTGTTTACACATGATAAACCTCTAGCCATTTATTGTTAATCTTAAATGGCTTGTCTTCCTCTAACTTCGAAATTAAACAATAACCTGAGTCATGAGCTTTTTTCACAACGAAAGGTCCCTCCCAGTTGGCTGTGAACTTTGGTAGAGGAAGTCCCCTAATGTGCTTCACTGCCGCTTTCAATATAAGGTCTCCCTCCACGAACTTCCTTGGTCTCACCAAGTTGTCATATGCCCTGGAGAGTTGTTTTGTATATATTTGAAAGTGCTGCATCGAATTATCTCTGTGTTCATCCAATGCTTCTAGCTGTACGTGTCTATTATGAGGGAGCATGCCACTTCGCAAGGCATAACGAGCAGAGGGAATTTCCAACTCTACTGGAAGGATTGCCTTAGCCCCATAAACAAGAGAGAACGACGTGTATCCTGTGGGTTTCTGCTTGGTTGTTCGATATGCCCATAAAACAGCGGTATCTTGTCATCCCATGCCCCTGGAAAGTCCTCCATCATCTTGGACAAAATATTAACCAAGGTTTTGTTAGTTGCTTCGGCCTGACCATTCTCCTTTGGGTATGCCACTGTTGAGGTGTGATGAACAATGGAGTACTTGTCTGTGAGCATTGTTACTTCGAAATTAATGAAGGGAGTCCCGTTATCTGAAAGAATAACCTTTGGGATCCCGAAATGGCAAATGATGTATTCTCTAATGAAGTTGCTCACCACCCCAACCGTTGCTCTTTTGAGTGGTATCGCTTCGGCCCATTTTGTAAAACACTCTGTTGCTACCAGTATCCATATCTTGCCTTTCGAAGAAGGGTGAATTGCCCCCACTAGGTCAAGCGCCCACGTATGAAATGGATAGGGTGTTGACAGAGAGTGTAAGTCCACCGATGGGGCATGGCTCATATTTCCATGAAGTTGGCAAGCTTTGCATTTTCGAACGAACTCAGCAGAGTCTTTCTCCATCGTTGGCCAATAATACCCTAACATCATCAACTGATCATACAACTTGGCCCCTCCTATATGTGCTGGATCGTGTGCTTGTTTGAGGACCTCCGTTGCTTCTTCCTTCGTGACGCAACGCAAGGGCCTGTTAAAGTACCCCTTTTGATAAAGCTGCTTCCCTAGAACATAGAATCTTGGAGCCCTTCGCCTTAGATCCATTGCATCCATTTTCTCCGTTGGGACAACCCCCTCCTAAATGAAGTCGATGTAGGGCTTCCTCCAGTCCATTTGAGCTTCATTGAAATGTCACTCAGCTACCTCGAAGAATAGCTGACACTTATCGCACTTCCATTGTAGCTTTGCCGCATCTTGCTTAATTCTAGGACAAAAATACCCCTCTCTTTGAATTCTCCTATATAGAGGTATCTCAGTCATTTCGCAGTGCTCCTCATGCGTTTTCCTCAGTCTTTGCTCGGCTTTCTCTGGGCTGACGTATCTTGACAACCATCCCCCAACATTTCTATAGTAAAGATTCCCCTGGTTCGTAAAGTATTGTGCCAACTCTCTTAATCCCATAGCTCCTTCACCAGACTCCAGTTGCTTCCTAATCTCTCCTCTCCAGTCCGCGTCCTCCTCCATCGATAGTATTGACTGTACCACCGAAGGAGCTGTTCTTCGTTGGATCACAACTATAGTCTCATCGGTTTTTATGACCATCTTCTGGGCGATAATGGCATTGGCGTCTGGATGTCGGTTCATCGTTCTGGGATATCTTCTGATCTTGGTCCGATGGAACTAGTTGAGAAGCCTTTGAATGATTGTTCTATAGGGCGCTAGGCTCATGTGTTTCAACGCATATTCTCCGTTTACTTGCTGAATTACTAAGTTTGAGTCACCCTTAATGCAGAGTGAACGAATTCTCCTTCGAAGAGCCTCTAGCAGCCCTAGTACCAACGCCTCGTATTCTGCTTCGTTATTGGAGCAAGGGAAATCTAGCATGTAGGAAAGGCAAATCTCTTCCATCCCTTTTGAAATAATAACCCCTGCTCCCCCCTTCTTTTCCGCCGAAGATCCATCGAACTGCATCGTCCATTCCTCATCAGTTGTATCCAGGTAATTAGCCTGTAAATCATCTCCTGAAATGTCTTCCTTAGGTGGCTCGAAGGTTCCTGAAGGGAAGATGCCCAATAGATCAGTGTACGCCTAGCTTTTAATTGTGCGAGGAACCACACACTTCAAGTCATAATCAGAGAGGATAAGGAACCATCTAGCTGCCCTGCCAATCAATATAGTCCTTACAAGCAAATACTTAATTGGGTCGCATCTAGTTACAATATGAATTGTGAAAGACAACATATAATGCCTAAGTTTTTGTGCTACAAAGACTAAGGATAAACAATGCCTTTCTAAGCTACTATATCTAATCTCTGGGCCATGTATAATTCTGCTGAGGTAGTAAACCGGTCGTTCTTGCCCGTCCACTTTTTGTGCCAGTGGCGCTCCAACGGACCTCGTGGTAGACGTGAGGTATAGCTGCAACGGTACTCCTGCCTGGGGAGGAACCATAATTTGTGGTGAAACAAGCAGTTTCTTCAGCCTGACAAAAGACTCATGGTGAACCTCCTCCCACCTAAATTTCGTGTTCTTTCGCAAAAGCTGCATTTGTGGGTGTGTTATTTCGGCCAATCCAGGCACAAACCTCCTGAGGTAGGAGACCTTACTGAGAAAACTCTTCATCTCTTTCACCGTCCTAGGACATGGCATCTCTAATATCGCCCGCTATTTATCTTGGTCCATCTGCACCCCTTGTCGATCAACCACGAAGCCTAGAAACTTCCCACTTGTTACTCCGAAGACACATTTTAAGGGGTTCATACTCAATTTATACCTCCTGCACCGAGCAAACACCTTCCTTAAACATTCAGATGGGACTCCTCCTTCTTTGATTTGATGACCAGGTCGTCCACGTAGAACTCTACAAATTTGTGGAAGAAGTCATGAAAAATGGCCATCATTGTCCTCTGGTACGTAGCTCCGGTATTCTTGAGTCCAAACCATTACCTTGTACATGAAGTTGCCCAACGGATTTCTGAATGCCGTTTTCTCTGCATCAGAGGGGTCCATCTTGATCTGGTTGTATCCCACATACCCCTCCATGAAGCTATACATCTCATGACCAGTCATGGCATCTATCAAACTGTCGATAGAGGGTAGGGGAAACTCATCCTTGGGGCAAGCCCTATTCAAGTCTCTGAAGTCCACGCAGATCCTTATTTGGTTTTTATCTTTCTTCCCCACTGGCACAATGCTGGATAGCCAGAGGGGATGTTGTATTGGCTTGATAAATCCTGCTTCCAACAAGCATTGGACCTCTTCTTTAATCTTTAAGTCTAGTTCAGGCTTGTAAGTCCTCGTTGCCTGCTTCACCGGAATGGCTGCAGGCATCACGTTCAGTTTGTGGCAACTCATCTCGTCATCCAGCCCTTCTATTTCAGTGTACTTCCATGCAAAAACGTCTATGAATTCCCGAATTATCTTGACCAAGGCTTCTCGTTTCCCCTCACAGAGATCTTTTGAGATAAAGATAGGCCTTGGATCTTCCCCTTCTCGTGCCAAGTTCAGCTGGTCTAACTCTTGTGCCTGGGGCCTTGGTCGATCTCCCATGTAGTCTGGTTCTTCATCGACATCTTTTATAAATTCTTGTATGTTGGAGTTGTCTATCACCATACACTGCCCCCGTCGATCCACCAAAAAACACACATACACCGGGTCAACCTCATCCTTAGTCCCTTCGGTTGCCCGTTCACACCGTTATAAGTGGTACTCCACTTTTCCTTCTTCGGTGATAATTTTTTGCATTACCTGTTGGTAGTTATTGCCACGACCTTCCTCTTCTTCTCTCTGGAAGCCTCAGCGATTCTTTTTTCTGAAAAGTGACTTAACACACTTTGCCGTTGGACCTCGTGCTCCATCGGGTCTGTTCTTGGCCTCATCCTGTCTTTGAGTTGCCTCAAGACCTTTTGGAGTCGAGGGATCATCTGATGGGCTTCTTTGGTCCTCACCCCTTCGCTACTTCCGCCCTCTTTATCCTGCTCGTTCAAGGGCCCCATTCTCTCCCTAATTGAGGGAATCCATACCCCCTCCATTCTCTTCGTCAGGACCCATACATCCTCCTCCAGTTCTGTATAGAACGCCGCATCCACTAAGTGCGCTTCTTCGATAGCGAAAGTCCTCTTCATAGCCCAGATGGTCACCTCCATTCCCTTTACATTTGCCTTGGCACATTGATGATAAGTCGAAGGAACTAGGCCTTGGTTGTGCACCCATACTCTCCCTATTAGTAAGTAATAGGAAGTTGCACTTTCTATTACACGGAACTTGATGTGGGAACTCAGATTTCCCATCGTAATCGCAACATTCACATATCCGATGGATTTGGAGGATTGATTGTCATATCCCGAAATTACCAAAGGCATGGGGACCAACCTTTCTTTTGGAATACCATCCGTGTGGAAGGAGTTGATTGGCATAATATTGATGGAAGCACCCCCATCCATAAGGGTCCTTGCGAAGGTAACTCTGTTGACGCTAGCGGTTACATATATGGGCCTGTTATGGGGGAACCTCACAGCTCTATCCGCATCGCTGAAGGTTACTTCTGACAGAAATTTCTTCACCAGCCTAGCCATGGGTCCCCTCCACCTTAACGAGGGGACTGCGTTCCTTTTTGCAATGTCCAAAATCGCGTGAGTTATCTCCGTCATGCTCTCCTTCGGGATCCCCACTTGATCGAAGAACCAAGTGAATTTTAGGGATTTGAAACTGCATTACATTCTATGACTGGGTCTGTTTCCTCATTTTTAACGCTATACACGTCTTCCACGTCCCTAACGCTTGCTTCATCACTGGCTAAAACTACATTAGCCATTCCCGTGGTACAATGTTCCAAAGCTTCTTCGAGCTCCTTCTGCTTCATCGTCAACCCTCCTCCTCTTTCTGCCTCCTCATCATAGGCCATCACCAAATTGGCCCCGTGTGCCAGAAGTGGGTTATTGTTAATGTTCTGTGAGGGGATTTGCAATGTCCCCGCCTTCATGTACTTGTCGATGATCCTTCGCAGCGTGAAGCAACTTCCTGTTGGATGCTGGATCTTTCGATGAACCTGGCAGTACTTAGGATCCGCCTTCATGGTAGCATCAGGTTCTTCCATCGGGATACCTTTTGGTTCATAAACCGTTCCCCCTTGGACCATCGCGTTATAACAACTCACAGCTTCTTCTATCGTACAGGGCAACGGTGGAGGGTCTTCTCTATCTTTCCCAAATTTTCTCTTGCAGGCCCTCCTCGGTGTCTTACCCCTATCTTCTCCTTCGACGTACCCTACCCGCGGGGGCTTAGACCTCCCCCCCGCGGGTTACATTGGTTGCCTGAATACCATGGGCACTACCACCGGATTGGGTCGTACCACCAAAGAGATTTTCCTTGCCGCTTTCAAGAACGTCGCAAAAGTCCCCCCGTGCATCTCGTTGATGAGATGGCAGATGTATTCAGGAAGCAGTCCTTCAGCGCAAATTCGTAATAGCTTGGACTCTTTGGCCTCCTCCCTCACATCGAGGTACCTTTCCCTGAACCTTCGAACATAGGCCACCACTTCTTCCCCTGGTTTTTGCCTCTCCCTTCCCAGTTGGGTCAAGGTGAACTCGTCTTCTGCCAAAAAGAACTTTTGGACAAACAATACGTGCATCTCCTCCCATGTAGAAATGCTGTTGGGAGCTAAGTGAGAGTACTAGGTGTATACCTTCTCGGTTAGGGATTTGGAAAACTCCCTCAATCTAAGCTTCTTATCATTGCAATGTGCTCCCAAGTGTTCAACAAACCGCTTAATGTGCTCCTTCGAGTTCCCACCTTTCCCTGTATATTTTTCGAAGATAGGGGGAACATAGTCCTTTGGGTAAGGCTCATCATTGTACGGTTGAGGGTAGGGTGTTCGGAAGTCGTCATAAACCAAAGCCACCTCGCCTCTAATTGCGAGGAAGCCCGCATGAACTTCAACATCTCCTTCTGCATCTCTTTTCTCATTTCTTCCATAGGCGAGGCCGCAGTGGCCACCAGCAACGGGGCATTGGGCTAAGCGCCCGTTGCAACTGAAATGAATGTCACCAGTGGTACCTTTGAGGCTCCTAAGGTTCCCACTGATGGGCTCGCAATATGGGGTATGTTTGTCGGGAGCGCTCCTGCAATGCCTGTACCTGGTGGGGCTGTTGAAACTACCCCTGGTGTTATGAAAGCATTAGCCTCCAATCCTCCTAGCATAGTTGAAGCTACTGGGGTTTGCAAAAACTCATAAAATTTGCTCATGAGGAGCGTCATCTGGGCGGGTCCCAACCCCGCGCTCGTGGCAGGTTATGCCTCCCTAGGAACGTCTGATATCGTTGGAGCCGGCGGTACCTCTACTCGAGGAGGCCCATCCCTTAGGGCCTCCTGCTCCCTCGCGGCCTGTTCTTTATTACGCTGGATATCATCAAAGTTGAGTCTTCGAGTAGCATTATCTTGCGCCATACTATCAGCTAAGAGAATGCCTCCCCAGCAGAGTCGCCAAATGTAAGAGGGTACTTTAGATAAGATGGAGGCATAACCCCTATTTGAGTATGGTAATGATAAGCTAATCTTGGCCAAAGCTTTGGATTAATTCTAGGACGCACAAATACAAACCCAATGAAGATAGTTTAAACTCACAAAACCCTCGTGTATAACTTAGGAGACAGTAATAAACCTTAGAAGTAACTTAGCTAGAGGGAGAGAGAAGTAAGCACCCTAGATACACTTTGGTAGGCAGGTAAAAACACACCATATACCCTCAGGAATCTCTGTCAAGTATTAAAAGCTTCACAATAAATGACAATGGTGAGGGGATAAACCCTCTGGCTTGCAATAAATCTCTCCTTCTCATGTGTATCTCTAGTAATAACTCCAGGGTTCTCAAAAGGGTCATGCCTCTCCTCGGGGGTGGTTGGGGTCCTTAAATAGTCCTCACCACATCCCTGAGGTAACTTAGGCATTAAAGACTATGAAAGACATCCCTTATGCTTTATGTCACAACATTAGATGCCTGATGCACTAGTTGTCTCCACGTCATAAACATTAAATTCCAAGACATGCCTTTTGCCTAACCACTGTGTGTCAAGGGGATGTTGTCGCAGAGGTGGCTTACCAACTGCCTGAGAGCCCCAAATACCACGGTGGTTTACTCAAGTGCATGTATGACATTGTTTAGTTGGCTAGTGACATCACCTATAGTAGATGTGACATTTAAGTAGATGGTTGTTTTGTTCATGACTCAACGCCCGATGGAACTCCAAGCTGCTCCGCCTGAGGTTCCACGGTCAGGGTCCTTTGGTGTTTTACCAGGTGTATCTAAGATGGTCAGGACAAGTCCCAACGGTGCCTTACTTCTCAATCCTCCAAACCAGGTCCCTCTAAGGTTCCCGCAGTGAGGTCATTTGATAGAGCATGAAAGCTCTCCCAGGCCCTGCCAAGCCTGGTCTCTCGTAAGTACCGTTTGACCTCATACAAACTCTTTTGTTATTACCGTTACGTCATTACAACCGTTAAAGCTTATAGCCATCAATAATGAAAATACAATATGACTAATACAATCAAGCTAAAATATGAGCTGCCACGCCAAGCTGCCTTGCTGAGTTGCCACGCTTGAGCTGCCTCGGTTGCGTAATCTCAAACATTGTTGCTAATTGGGGATTGGTCCCTAATATCAGGATCACATGTCTGTAACATCTACTAGTCTACACAACACATGTCTGTAACATCTAAGTCTACTTTTTTTTTTAATTTATTAGTAATGGGAGAAACTCCTAATTTTTCTCTCACGTGATAATTTTTAACCTTTTCCTTTCTAGTAATTCATATCATCCATTAGAGCATCCTCATCTCACTAACATGGAGACTTTATTCATATGTTTTCTTTAATGCCTGTTGATACCAAAATTTACCACCCTACGTTGACCAATTATAAACAAACACATGTCATCCAGTGTGGCTCAAATCCAAGTCAGCATGATGCAAATGCCTGACCAACTTGGAAGACTGATCAATTGCCAGAAATCCAACATGTACAGCCAACGAAGCGACAACAGTCATACAACCTGTATAACCAGTGAAGCGACAATAATAGTATATTTAATTCTCATTATGTATTGATGAGAATGCCTAACAAATGAAGGCATTCCTTCCTTTCACATGACAACTATCAGTACCACTCTTAGGATATAAATACATCATATCACTCTCATTGCAAGATATCGAAAAACAAATCAAGGTAGTCAATACATAACAGTGGATGTAGGCTTTTCCATTTGCCTAAACCACTTTAAAAATCTCTTTGTCTTGTTTTTGTTTATTTTATTTATTATCAATCAATTAGGCCTGGTCTAATTTTTTGTATCAACAGATTGACACCGTCTGTGGGAATGTATTGCTAAACGTTTTCACTAATTTATCATCCATGGCTGAAACTCTTGAATCAAGCACCAAAAATGAGGGAATTTTGCCTAATCCCTTTGCCCCTAAAAAAAAATGATTTAATTGGAATTTTGGCTAGCTTGGCCAAGGGTCAAGAGGCTATGCAGGATATGTTATGACAGTTATCCCAAACTCTGCAAACTGGTGTCCCTGCATAATTCAATCAATGGAGTATGCCACCACCGCTAATAATGAGTGTTGGGAATAGCCATTCCAGAACTTTGAGGGATCCTTCGTACCTTCCTAGAGTAACTTCTTCTACCAGGATTTTACTAATTCCTCCAATGGACAATCCCTAATCCCATAAAGATTGATTGCCTTAGAAAGGATAAGTAGGGCATCACTTTTCGATCGTTTGTGACCCAAGGGAAATGCCCTATGGGTTGCGTTGGGAATTACTCGACGACCAAGAGACTCGAGGGAAGGTTCAACTCAATTCGGATTGAACACCCGACGAACTGCTTGGTCTAATTAAAGAGAAGGCTCGAAAGAAGAAAGCTCAGTGCGATCAATTGGTCGGCATAAAAAATTCGCCACCCATAGATCTGGTGCTAGCAATAATGCTTGGAAAGGTTCCATTCAGTGCTTGGAAGATATGTTGTGAGAAATATCGAAGGCCAAGAATCCCCTCTACATAAGTTTTATTAAAGGATCTCCCTTTGTACAAACCATCATTGATTTCCCTACATCGATCAAGTTTAAATCTCCAATGGTCGATCCCAAATATGATGAGAAGGCTGATCTGGTCCTTTATATAGAGCAATACCAAGCAGTGGTTGATATCTATGCTTCTCCTGATGAAATGAGATGCATGGCATTTTCAAGAACAATTAGTGGATCTGCTCAAATCTAGTATAATAGTCATCCTCGGGGGCAGATTTCTTGCTTCCAATAAATCTCCGAGCTATTCATTGGTAATTTTTTCTTTAGAGCAAAACCAGTGAAACGAGTAGCTCATTTGCTTAGTGTGAGACAAAAGGTGGGAGAAAGTACCAGGGACTACATCACTCATTTCAACAACGAGAAATTGAAAGTCATTGATTACGAAGAGAAGACTGCAATCAATGCCCCCATGAGTGGTTTACTCCCCGACAAACTATATTATACTTTGGCAAAATATTCCCCAAAGACGATGACAAAATTGATGGCCAAAGCAATGAAGATTATGAACGTCGAGGAAGCTATGGCTACTAAAAAAAATTCAGATGCAAAGGAAGTGTAACACCCCGCCTAATTAAATACCGGGTGGTCAATCCCATACCAAATTAAAACAGAATATACAGTTGGCTCATTCTTAGCATCACTGTCGAAAACATTTACAAATCACCCAATACCCAATTAAGCTGGTGTTAAAAACTATCAAATTTTAATTCCAACAAAATCCATTTTTAGTTTACGAATAACATTACACATATTATTCTACCAAAATAATAACTGAACAGATAACACAAAAGAATTTAAATGCAATTGGAAAAAACATTCCCACATAATTATCCAATACAGTAATCCCAACAATAGATAAATGTATTAAAATAACACGAATACAAGAGTATTTGACTCAGATAGAAGAGATAACTGAATTCCTTTTAGGAGACATGCCCTAACTAAAAGAATACTGTGAATCAAATGAAGATAGGCGTCTAAGCGATACTCCATAGCTCCATAGCTCGTCATAATCCGCTAATGTTGGCGTCCCTACAGCTGGACACCTGATATAGAAGGTACAATAGAAAAGAGAATATGCAAGGAAACAGGTCAGATCCCGATGTGAAAATGATTTTTAAAACAACAAGTATTTAACAAGTGCAATAAATCATTTATTATGTACATGTTAGTATCAGACTCTCACTTGATAGTCTCACCTCTCATCTAGAGAGCACACTTAACGTTTCCTATTAACCTCCTAGTCAATGGTTCCTCTTCACTAATTTCCATAATATGATTCCATCCCATATCATAACCCCGTATGTCCCATACCACACGGAGTATAATCATTCATATACGTTTCTCATTAATATGACTTAAGATTTTCACATTTATAAGAATAAATGTTCATTAACTCAGTTAAATTCTTTTTTCTCTATTCACTGTCATCTACAATTTTCACATAGTAGATTGATTTAACCACAATATACACATACATTTAATTCATTATATATATACATATATAATACGGCACCCCGAGACACAGCTGCGGTGCATGCATTACTCTACTATCACGTCCCAATATCCCTGGTCGTCGAATAGGGGACTAAAGGTTCGGTAAGGATTCCTCGAACCACAAACAAAAATACAAAAATTGGAGGCGAACATAGTTCTCATACCCACGGGCCACGCACATACCTACGTTCCCATAGTCAGCGGACTTATCAACTCCCCGATAAGTCTTTCATAGACCTATGTTCTTGAGCGACAAATCAAAAATCCCATGGATTGATCAGGATATGACTGCCCTCACGCGCAAACCTCCCATCGACAGCAAGTAAGCTAGGTATGTCATACACACAAATTACCAATCAATCAAATAGGCATTATCATCTACCTATAATATAATATCAACAAGGTACTCACATTACCCTAAGATACTTCCCATTCGTAGCATTATATCTCTTTAAATCCTACGTATTAAAATATTATGGCTTTACTTCTTAATTTAATTATTCCAGAGTCTCACTCATTAATCAAGGTTCAAATAGGTTTTTATTCAACATATTTATTCAGTAAGAAATCACTAATATCCTACTGGTCCATATCATCTTATCTCCCGAATTACTACGAATTAAACTCTCGTTTAATTAGAGTTATAACCGATTGTTTCTAATCTCTTATAAACACATCTTCTTTCACCTAGGTTTGAACCCTCTTGTAACCTAAGGCTGCCCAAGTGATTTATTCCCCTACTGGTTCTATCCTTTATCCTCATGCATACAAATTAGAATCCAACACATGCATCTAGCAACCGAAATTTCTTTCAATTTAGTTCACATAATTCTAATAAATTAAATTCCAATCACATTACATCGATTCTTATCTAGGGCTTACTGATCTTCCCTATGTCCCATTATATCCAATTAATAATCACCAAAGATTTACCAAAGGTTTAGGATTAGAACAATAATTAAAAAGAAATAACCTCATGAATTCTGGGGAGGTCGATCGATCGAAGGTAGGGGGTCGATCGATCGATCGCCCAGATATCAGTCCAGTTTTTCGCATTTCTTTTATTACGGGTTTCAAAACTTTTGATCATTCAAACCTGCATATTAACAATACAAATTCCTTATAAACCTTACTACATGATATAGAAACATATGTAAATGATTTCTAATGCTCTAAACATCCTAGAATCATCAAGAGTTTGGATTAAAAGCATATATTCATCCTATTTTTCCAGAAAATTATCTACATGATATCTTCAGGAACAAACCAATGATTCTCATAATTTCTTCAACAGATTGATGAATATTTCGTGGGCTACTATCTACCTACAACATGAGTTTGATCCCTATATATTTTCATTTTCCAGAAATCAATTAACAACTCTATCTTTATCTTCCAAACATCTTTTTATAACTATCCAGACATGGACAATATACAAACTTAGATTGCAATCATCAAATACTTCCCTCTAATGAAGGTCTGACCCTTTGGAGTTGTATAACACAGGTGGTTATCCCCTTCTCCGATCAATTCTGGTGGTGGTTAGTGGTGGTGACCTTTGGTCCTTAGTTCTCCTCCTTTCCAAGCAAGCTTCTCTTCTCCCAAGCAACCTTTCACTCTCTCTCACAAGGTGACCTTTCAATTTTGTATAGAAGAGATGAATGAACCCACATACAACTAATCTCCAAATATTTATAATAGGACAAAATCCAAAATCACTATTCACACCTTGTAAAAATGACCAAAATGCCCTTTTGGGTTGTCTTTTCATTTCCAAATGACCCAAGACCCAAAACCAACATCCAAATAGACTTTTCTGACTATTTCAACCCTTTCGGACGGAACGACGTAGTCAAAATGACTATAAGGTTGATATAAAAATAAGTTTCTTATTTAATCCAACAAATTAGTCCCGACACGTCCCATACCGCGTCCGACTAGAAATTTAAATTACTGAATTTATATCACACAGCCATATCAATAACATCACATTCATTTATTACCTAAATATCTTTAAGTAATATTCAGAATCATTAATTTTAATATTCACAATTCGAATAAAACCCAATTGAATTTATTTATAATAAAATCCAATTAATCCATTAATTTAAAATATAACACATTTTAAAAGTCATTAAAATCACGGGGTATTACATACTTCCCCTATTATAACAGAATTTCGTCCCGAAATTCAAAAAGATAAATCATACTGGTAAGGTCAACTCTGAGTATAAATCTCATATAGCAAGTAATCTATGTCGTACCGCCCATTCAGCACATTAACGAAAATCCCCATTGATGTTATACGCCAAGCCTCACCATATAGTTTTAACTGGATCGAATTTAAACTATACCCAATCTTCCCTATACCATCCTCATGATAAAGTTTGGGAAAAAAGAATCCTTAATCATTAAACAAATAAATCCTAAAGTCACAACTACTTACTGTTTCACAATTATGAAAACTACTACAATCCAACCATCCAGGGCGCCCATACACCCTATCGTACAACTTCCATTATAAAATGGATATGGTTACCCGCATAATACTCTGATTTATCATAAAGGTTATAAACTCATATCCTAAAGACCTAACTTATTTCAACTCCCAACGTTTATTAGTTTCATGCGTGGGGCAGCTCGCAAGTGAAATCGAAACAAGGAACCCCCCCCCCCCCCCCGATACACTACTACCTAAAGTGGTCGGTCATCGAAACTCCTCAGGTCCATAGTCAATAGTATATAACTTTTCTACGGGTTTTATCGATTGCAAATTAAAAGTATACTCATCTACTCTCTTATTAAAGACAAGATGATGGCTATAGTAGTACATACGCTCTCATATACCACAAGTCAATCCACACCGATAGTCACATCATGTTCGGACATGCCTAAAGTAAGTAATTTCGTGATAAAAATCAGACCCACGTGATAACATGAAAATATAGGTGTCCCACAACCCCTCGGTGAGTCTACGTAAATAATAGTACAATAGGCTAACCCTTTTGCCCATAGAATATTAATTTCAATAAGAATCAGTATGCGCCTCATAACTCCTTAGATAGAAAACGTACCCTCATTCGCGGGTGGTGGTTATTGACTCCCACTATTATAACTTTGTTCCGATGAGTCAAGAAAAATTTTACCCCAAATTTTCAGTTCTAGTTAACTACACTCCACTATATGTCCAAGCCTTTGAATATATTTCATTCGTTGGGTAACACACCCAATTCCCGCATTTCTAGAACTCCTACCGATGACTCTCATCAATTTTCCATTTGACCCTCTCCCAAGCGTACTACGTTGGGTGAGTCTAATTTGGCATCACCTTCGACTATAGCAGCACTTGGAATTTGTAGGCTGTTTCCTAACCGTCTTTACAATCCTGGCCTCTCATGCCATAATAGGGGTGACCTCGACTACGGTCATCATCCTCTAACATACTTCATAACCTCCTAAGTACGACCTCCGCTATCCATCCAATGGCCCTCATCTTCCATACTTCTTGTACGATCCCGTCCGAACACGAATAAGATTCACTAATATATACGTTATAGTAGGAGAACGAAATCTTACCAAATAAATCAACATTCCTAAACATAGGGCTCTATATCAAACAAAATAGCGCTGAGCTGAAAGCACGGTAAACTGTACAGACCCTAAAGGACACTAGAACCTGATGCTCTGATACTACCTGTAACACCCCGCGTAATTAAATACCGGGTGGCCAGTCCCATACCAAATTAAAACATAATATACAGTTGGCTCATTCTTAGCATCACTATCGAAAACATTTACAAATCACCCAATAGCCAATTAAGATGGTGTTAAAAACTATCCAAATTTTAATTCCAACAAATCCATTTTTAGTTTACGAATAACACTACACATATTATTCTTCCACAATAATAACTGAACAGATAACACAAAAGAATTTAAATGCAATTGGAAAAAACATTCCCACATAATTATCCAATACAGTAATCCCAACAATAGATAAATGTATTAAAATGACACGAATACAAGAGTATTTGACTCAGATAGAAGAGATAACTGAATTCCTTTTAGGAGACATGCCCTAACTAAAAGAATACTGTGAATCAAATGAAGATAGGCGTCTAAGCAATACTCCATAGCTCGTCATAATCTGCTAAGGTTGGCATCCCTCCTGCTGGACACCTGATATAGAAGGTATAATAGAAAAGAGAATATGCAAGGAAACGGGTCAGAGCCCGATGTGAAAATAATTTTTAAAACAACAAGTATTTAACAAGTACAATAAAGCATTTATTATGTACATGTTAGTATCAGACTCTCACTTGATATTCTCACCTCGCATCTAGAGTGCACACTTAACGTTTCCTATTAACCTCCTAGTCAATGGTTCCTCTTCACTAATTTCCATAATATGATTCCATCCCATATCATAACCCCGTATGTCCCATACCATACGCAGTATAATCATTCGTATACGTTTCTCATTAATATGACTTAAGATTTTCACATTTATAAGAATAAATGTTCATTAACTGAGTTAAATTCTTTTTTCTCTATTCACTGTCATCTATAATTTTCACACAATAGATTGATTTAACCACAATATACACATACATTTAATTCATTATATATATAAATATATAATACGGCACCCCGAGACACAGCTGCGGTGCATGCATTACTCTCCTATCACGTCCCAATATCGCTGGTCGCCCAATAGGGGACTAAAGGTTCGGTAAGGAATCCTCGAACCACAAAAAACAACACAAAAATTAGAGGCGAACATAGTTCTCATACCCACGGACAACGCACATACCTACGTTCCCATGGTCAGCGGACTTATCAACTCCCCGATAAGTCTTTCATAGACCTATGTTCTTGAACAAAAAATAAAAAATTCCATGGATTGATCAGGATATGACTGCCCTCACGCGCAAACCTCCCGTCGATAGCAAGTAAGCTAGGTATGTTATACACACAAACTACCAATCAATCAAATAGGAATTATCATCTACCTATAATATATTATCAACAAGGTACTCACATTACCCTAAGATACTTCCCATACGTAGCATTATATCTATTTAAATCCTACATATTAAAATATTATGGCTTTACTTCTTAATTTAATTATTCCAGAGTCTTATTCATTACTCAAGGGTCAAATAGGTTTTTCTTCAACATATTTATTTAGTAATAAATCACTAATATCCTACTGATCCATATCATCTTATCTCCCGAATTACTACAAATTAAACTCTCCTTTAATTAGAGTTATAACCGATTGTTTCTAATCTCTTATAAACACATCTTCTTTCACCTAGGTTTGAATCCTATTGCAACCTAAGGTTGCCCAACTGATTTATTAAATTCCCCTACTGGTCCTATCCTTTATCCTCATGCATACAAATTAGAATCCAACACATGCATCTAGCAATCGAAATTTCTTTCAATTTAATTAACATAATTCTAATAAATTAAATCCCAATCACATTAGTTCGATTCTTATCTAGGGCTTACTGATCTTCCCTAAGTCCCATTATATCCAATTAATAATCATCAAAGATTTACCAAAGGTTTAGGACTAGAACAATAATTAAAAAGAAACAACCTCATGAATTCTGGGGAAGTCGATCGATCGAAGGTAGGCGGTCGATTGATCGATCGCACAGATATCAACCTAGTTTTCTGCATTTCTTTTATTACGGGTTTCATAACTTTTGATCATTCAAACCTTCATATTAACAACCCAAATTCCTTATAAACATTACTACATGATATAGGAACATATGTAAATGATTTCTAATGCTCTAAACATCCTAGAATCATCAAGAGTTTGGATTAAAAGCATACATTCATCCTATTTTTCCAGAAAATTATCTACATGATATCTTCAAGAACAAACCATTGATTCTCATAATTTTTTCAACAGATTGATGAATATTTCGTGGGTTAATATATACCTACAACATGAGTTTGATCCCTATGTATTTTCATTTTCCAAAAATCAATTAACAACTCTATTTTTATCTTCCAAACATCTTTTTATAATTATCCTGACATGGACAATATACAAACTTAGATTGCAATCATCAAATACTTGCCTCTAATGAAGGTCTGATCTGTTGGAGTTGTATAACACAGGTGGTTCTCCCCTTCTCCGGTCACTTCAGGTGGAGGTTGGTGGTGGTGACCTTTAGTCCTTAGTTCTCATCCTTTCCAAGCAAACTTCTCTTCTCCCAAGCAACCTTTCACTCTCTCTCACAAGGTGACCTTTCAATTTTTTGTAGAAGAGATGAATGAACCCACGTACAACTAATCTCAAAATATTTATAATAGGAAAAAATCCAAAATCACTATTCATCCCCCTTGTAAAAATGACCAAAATGCCCTTTTGGGTTGTCTTTTCATTTCAAAATGACTCGAGACCCAAAACCAACATCCAAATAGACTTTTCTGACTATTTGAACCCTTCCGGACGCAACGACGCAGTCGAAATGACTATAAGGTTGATATACAAAATAAGTTTCTTATTTAATCTAACAAATTAGTCCCGACACGTTCCATATCGCGTCCGACTAAAAATTCAAATTACTGAAGTTATATCACACAGCCATATCAATAACATCACATTAATATATCACCTAAATATCTTTAAGTAATATTCAGAATCATTCATTTTAATATCCACAATTCGAATAAAACCCAAATGAATTAATTTATAATAAAATCCAATTAATCCATTAATTTAAAATATAACATATTTTAAAAGTCATTAAAATCACGGGGTATTACAGGCAGAAGAAAAGATAGAAGGGAAGTCAAAGAAGAAGGAGCACAAGAATCACAATGAGCGTAGGAATTCGAAAGTAAAAGAAATCCTAGATCGACTCAGGAAATTTACCAATTACACTCCCTTAACGGTGGATATAAATCATATTTTTGAAGAAATCAAGCACAACAATGATTTGAGTTGGCCTGAAAAGTTAAGGTCACCTACTGATAAGAGGGATAAGTCCAAATATTATAAATTTCACAAAGATCATGGTCATACGACCAACCAATGTATTTCTCTCCAAAATGAGATAGAAACACTCATCCAAAGAGGAAAATTGGATAGATTTGTTGATCGGAAGCCTTGTGGAAGAACTGGAGGTAAAGGTCAATAGAGATCTAAATCACCTGTTAAGCCTAGAGAAGATAAGAAGAGAAACCACGACAATGATCCAGAAAACGATCCTGATCTTCCCAAGAAGCCTAGACAACCTGAACGCGATGTATTCACACTCAGTTTTGGATCTTTTGATTGCCATATAATTACAGGTGGGGATGCAGGAGAAGGAGATCATACAGCTGAAAGGAAGGCTTACCTCAATGAGGTGCAAGCTTGTTCTTATATCCAACGAATCAACCTTATCAAGGACGACCAACCAAGAAAAGTTAACAAGGATAAGTTCATAATTGTCTTTTCTAAGAACGATCTATGTGCAGTGTTGTATCCTCATGATGATACTTTAGTGATCATAGTAAGGATGAAGGAAGTATTGGTAGCAAGAACATTAGTGGATAATGGCAGTTTGACAGACATCATGTTTTATCCCGATTTTGATAGTTTGGATTTAAAACTCACCCAACTGGAGCCTTACCACATGCCCCTCATTGGATTCTTTGGTAATAAGGTATTTCCATTGGGAACAATCAATCTAGATGTGTTGATCGGTACATGGCCGGCGAGCAGGACAGAGAAAGTGAGATTCTTTATAATGGATAAAAATCTTCATTCGTCCTATAACATGATCATGGGAAGAGTTGGTCTGAAGAAATTCAAAGTTGTACCTTCTACTGTTCATCAATGCGTGAAGTTCCCGACCGTAGTAAAAAGAGATAAAAAAGTAGCTCGAAAATGCTACTATTCATTGACTGAGGAGGAAGATATGCTAGAAATAAAGAGGAAAATAACCACTTATCAAGTGGATATATATGAGCTGAATAACAAATCCGAGGTTGAATCCTTAGATCCAAGAGATGAATCTGAGCTCGTAAAAGGCCAAGTGATGGAGGCAACAAAAATCATTGTTCTGGACGATGATAAACCAGAACGAACAACTCAAATAGGAGTGTCATTAAAATCGGTTCTTAAACAAGAGTTAGTGGCCTTCTTGAGACAAATAAAGTAGGTGTTCATATGGAGCCATCAAGATATGCCTAACATAGACCCAAATTTTCAATGCCATGAGCTTAATGTTAATAAGGAGCTTAAACCTGGGAAGCAGCGAAGAAGAGTTTTTAGCCCGAAGAAGAACCAGGCTATACAGGAAGAAGTGGAAAAGCTTTAAAAATCTTCCTTTATCGAAGATGTGAAATACGCAGACTAGTTGGCCAACGTAGTTATGGTTAAGAATAAAAAAAATAAGTGGGGGATGTGTGTAGATTTTACTAACTTGAATAAGACATGCCCAAAGGATCATTTTCCTTTATCATGAATTGATCAATTAGTGGATGCAACTTCAGGGCACGAGCTACTGAGTTTTATGGATGCATACTCTTGTTATAACAAGATCAAAATGAAGCCAGAAGACAGAGAAAGTACTTCCTTTATTACTCCCCGAGGAACTTATTGTTATAATGTTATGACATTTGGTCTAAAAAATGCAGGTGCCACTTATCAGAGACTGTGAACAAAGTATTTTAGGAGAAGATAGGAAATAACATAGAGGTGTATGTTGATGATGTGTTGACTAAGAGCAAAAAAACTACTGATCATATTGTCAACCTCAATCAGAGGTTCGATCAAATGGAAAAACACTAGATGAAGTTAAACCCCACCATATGCATCTTCGGAGTTCAAGAGGGAATGCTCCTCGGATATATAGTAAATGAAAGGGGCATTGAAGATAATCAAGATGAGATCAAATCCTTGATAGAAATGCAATCCCCGACCTGTAAAAAGGATGTTCAAAGTCTAATAGGGCATGTAGCAGCACTCAACAGATTTGTGTTCCGAGCAGCGAACAAATGTTTGCCATTCTTTAAGGTACTCAAAAAAACCTTTGAATGGAACGATGAATGTGAAAAAGCCTTCCTGGAATTAAAGAAGTACCTGGGAGAACCACCATTACTCTCTCGACCAGTGTTAGGAGAAAAGTTATATCTATATTTGACAGTTTTGGAGTCAGCTATTAGCTCTGCCTTGATCAGGGAGGAGAATGGAGTTCAAAAGACAATTTATTACACTAGCAAAGCTTTTCGAGGAGCAAAAGTTAAATATCCCAGACTGGAGAAATTAGCATTGGCCCTAATTGAGGCTAGTAGACTGATGAAGCCATATTTTCAAGCTTACACCATAGGTTGTTTGATAAGCCCACAAGACAGAATGCAGTTCATTGATATAATTCCCTTTAGCATTTTCCAGCCTTTTCTTCAACCCATTCAACAAAGTTATATTAGTTACCTCTGTTTGGCCATTGCTTTGAGGATGGTCAAGAGCAGAGTTGAATTTTTGGACATTGGATTGAACGCAATAGTCAGCAAATTCATCGTTGTCAAATTGTGTGCCATGATTAGTGATAACGACGTAGGGAAAACCACACATGCATATGATATTTTTTCAAATAAACTGATAAACCCTGTCATAGGACATATCGATCAATGGTTCAACTTCCACTCATTTAGTAAAGTAATCAACAGCTACAACCAGGTATTTGAACCTTCCTCGGGTGGTCGGCAGAGGCCCAACCAAGTCAATTCCCCACATAGCAAAGGGCCAAGGTGAAGTGATGGGTATTAGGAGAGCTCATGGAGTCTTGCGTATGCTGGAAAACCTCTGGCACTTATCACACTTCTTGGAAAAAGCTACATAATCTGCTCGCATAGTTGGCCAGTAGTACCCTTGTGTGGATTCTTCGTAACAACGTTTTCCCTGCTACATGGGCTCAACAGGACCCTTCATGGTCTTCCTCAATCAAATTTTTTACTTCAGCTCGATGTACATGTTATTCTAGACCAGCAGTTAATAATCTTCTATACAATATACCACTGTCTAGCACATATCTCGTGACTTTTTATTTCATCTTCTTGGGTTTAAGTAGGTCGGCTGGAAGATTTTTGTTTCTTTGATATATGCTCTTATGGGATCCATCCAAGATGGACCCATATCAACTGCAATAAAATTTACCATCAGATCTTTATCAATGCTCCTATTAGCATGTAGCTCAATAGGAATAGTTCTTCGCAACTCAGTTCTAATTACTGAAGGTAGCCGAGCAAGTGTGTTTTCTCAAGCATTTTCCAATCTTGGAATTATAATTATCTGGATCGCTAGAAAAGTGGCAATTATCTCCTAAGCTTTAGTTAAGTACCTGGACATCATCTCTCCTTTAGCTGCATTTAAGTTCAACGCCTAATTTACCACCAACTGTGAATCAATGTATACCGCAACTTGCTCGGCATTCAGTGATTTAGCTAGATTTAAACAAATAATCACAACTTCATACTCTGCTTCATTATTAGAGGCTTGAAATTAGAATCGTAGAGTGTACTCTATATCTAGTTTTTTTGGGGTATTGATAATAATTCTAGCTCCACATCCAGTTGCATAAGATGACCCATCAATATACAGACTCATGGGAATATTTCTATCAAACGCTTGGCTTGTCAAAATACCTTGATGGAAGATTTTATCCTTCATCTCCTCCTATTTCTTTTTCATCTCTTGTATTCCGCAGGACGATTCTTATTGATTGTTGATAACTTCTTTTGAAATTTTCCTTGCTTGGAGATGATCGGTCCTATCTCCAGCAAGTTTGCTGACTGCTAAAAATTTCTCGGCCAGAGTCCCTTATTTTCTTAAAATAGATACTGGAGAAACTCCATACCAGTTAGCATTTGGTACTGAATTCGAAATTCCTGTTGAGATAGGTTTACCTACACATAGGGTTATTAACTCCAATACTCCAGTCAGTGATTTGATGAGAAGGCTAGACTTAGACATGCTGGAAGAGGTACGTAAAGATGTAGTTTTAAGGAATGCAACCTATCAAGAATGGACTGCACATTTCTACAACAATAGGGTACGGCCGAGTAACTTAAAAGAAGGTGATTATGTTTTGAAGAAGGTGATTCACAAGAGTAATAAGATTGTAGCCAATTGGCACGGCCTTATCGCATTGCAACAGTCATCCGACCAGGCACATATTGAATTGAAACTTTGGAAGGTGAAGAATTCAAGAATCCCTGGAATGCAGAACACTTGAGGAAGTATTATCAGTGATGTAGTCATGTTGTACTTAGCTCATTTCAATATTAATGGGAATATGATTTCCCCCAATTTGTTTTCCAGAGTACTAGTGCTATACACTACATTGTAAACATTGCAAAGGTTGTCAACGTAAACCACCAAAAATATCGGTTGGTATCAATAAAGGCCACCAACAATGTTGGTCGGTTTCAATAAAGGCACTAATAGTGTTGGTTGTCAGCATAAACCACCAACAATGTTAGTTTGTATCAATAAAGGCCTCCAACAATGTTGGTCAATATCAATAAAGGCCACCAACAATGTTGGTTGGTATCAATAAACGCACAAACAGAGTTGGTTGTCAAATATATAAAAAACCATGCAAGGAAAATTGTAAGTCCCAAATGCTTGGTTAACGAAGATCGGGATGAATAATTTTCATCTAAACTGGGCTAAAAGATGGACAAATATTCCACTCATGAATGGAAACCAAGGTAACTAATGAAATTACCTAAAAATTTAGGTACATTAGTAGAACCATGGTGAGCCTTTGGTAATTGGTATGATACTTAAAATAATCCTAAGGATATCAATAGAACCGATGAAAACATAGAGATTAACTAAAAATTGATCCATTCATAGTCAAAAGACTAAGGAGACATTCGTATATGCAGAGATTGACTAAAAGTTTATTCATTCATAAAATGAGTTTCTCATTAAATTAAATGATTACATATTATTGCTTATACATGCAGAAATAAAATACAAAGCCTTATTCTACAGGATGTTTTCCTTCAGCCTTAGAAATAGGATCCATGCCGCTTAGAGGATCATCCAAAGTATAAGGAGAGTTGATGAAGTTAAAATTATGAAGCATCCTGGTGTTGCTGCTACTAGGATGATCAAGCAAATGAGGAGGTTTTCTAGCATACGCAAGACTCCACAAGCTCTCCTAACACCCATCACTTCACATTGGCCCTTTGCTATGTGGGGACTTGACTTGGTCGGGCCTCTTCCGACCATCCAAGGAAGGTTCAAATACCTGGTTGTAGTTGTTGATTACTTTACTAAATGGGTGGAAGCTGAACCATTTATCGATATGTCCTATGACATGGTTTATCAGTTTATTTGGAAAAATATCATCTGCAGATATGGTTTGCCCTATGACTTTATCACTGATCATGTAACACAATTTGACAACAATGAATTTGCTGACTATTGCATTCAATCCAATGTCCAAAAAACCCACTCTGCTCCTGGACATTCTCAAAGCAATGGCTATATAGAGGTAACTAATATAACTTTATTGAATGGGTTGAAGAAAAGGCTGGAAAATGCTAAAGGGAATTAGATCAATGAATTGCATTCTGTCTTGTGGGCTTAACGAATAACACCTAGAACAGCTACTGGATAAACTCCCTACCTGTTAGAATTTAGTACTAAAGTCGTAATTCCTATCGAGCTAGGTTTAGCTACACATAGGGTTCTTAACTTCAATACTCCAGTGAGTGATTTGATGAGAAGGCTGGTCTTAGACATGCTAAAAGAGGTACGTGAAGATGCAGCTTTAAGGAATACGACCTATCAACAACAGACTGCACATTTCTACAACAAGAGGGTACAATCGAGCAACTTAAAAGAAGGTGATTATGTTTTGAATAAGGTGATTCAAAAGAGCAATAAGCTTGAAGACAATTGGCATGAGCCTTATCGCATTACAAAAATCATCCGACCAGGCACATATTGAATTGAAACTTTGGAATGTGAAGAATTCAAGAATCCCTGGAATGTAGAACACCTGAGGCAGTATTATCAGTGATGTAGTCATGTTGTACTTAGTTCATTTCAAAATTAATGAGAATATGATATCCCCAAAATTATTATTGTTATTATTATTATTATTATTATTATTATTATTATTATTATTATTATTATTATTATTATTATTATTATTATTATTATTATTATTATTATTATTATTTTTTCGGAGTACAAGTGCCATGCTCTACATTGGAAACTGTAATACCCCGTATTTTTATGACTTTTAAATTGGGGATTTATCAAATGTAATTGAGATAAATTAATTTAATATTAATTCGAAAATTTATTTAAATATTTACTAGCGTGACGAGAGTTAGTAATTATTGGGAATTTGTTAAGTATTACTTAATGAGTAAAGTAATATGTAGAATTGAATATATTAAAATTTTCATGAGTCAGTAATATGACAATTGTGAAAATTAAGTCGGGACACGCCTGTGTCGTGTCGTGACTATATTATTATTATAAAAGTGAATATATTATAAGTCGCCTGTATGGTCATTTCGAGTGTGCCAACGCGTCTGGAAGGGTCAAGATGAAAAGTTTACCCAGGGGTTTAGTGTGGTTCTCAGGGCGTTTTTAGGCCTAACTGGCATCCCGGTAGGGTATTATACTCATTCTGTATTTTTGGGTAATTAAACCCACGAATTTCCCTAAGTGATATCAGCCATTAGATTTAAGCTTTTAGGGTTATCAACCTCAGAAATATAGAATGGCCATTAGAGAAGAATGGTATAAATCTCTTCAATACTTGATCACAAACTGTAACACCTTGTTCAAGATTAACACCACCAGGGCATAGACCGTAAGATGAAGAACGCAGCCATATCTTTATCACCAATAGATCAGACCTTCGAATCCCAGACAAGTATCTAACTTGCTATTTTCCTAGTTAATATTTCACCCATGTTAGAATAGGATTGTCAAATATATGTTTTATGGAAGAATTTGATGATTTAGGGAATTTAAGTCACATGCTTTAGAAGAAATAAGTATATTCTGGAAATATCATCATATGTAGAGGATTTTCCACGAAATTGTAATGGTTTAGAAGAGAGAAATCTGGAAAAAGAATTTGAGGATTGGAAATTATAATGAAACTAGGGTTCTTGATAAATATTATGAATTGGGACTTTAATCCTATACTTTTGATGAAATTCGTACATGCTTTATGTAGGAAATCATATAGGTAGGTTAATATGACCATTAGTTTAATTGGTTAGGAGTTTAGGACTCAATTATGGAGTTTTGGTTGAGTTTGAAGAAGGAAACCCGTAGTTAACAATCGCAGAATTCGAAATACCTGTTCGATCGATCGATCGATCGACCCCTTTCATCGATCGATCGACCCCTCCTGGAAACTACAGGTTTTTCCACTTTTTATTTAATTCTGATAAAATGCGTAAAAACCCTTGAATATTATTTAAAGAATATAATGGGTCATGAAGAGGACCGGCAGGGTCTAAGTAGATTTCGTTGAATGAAATTATATATGGGATGTAACCGTGGGCTAACGGGTGGTTTGACACATATTAGAAATTGTTTGCATGTTAGCTACAGAATTGAGAGATTCGTGGATGACTTAGACCAGTATGTTAGAGAGGGTATACCTACTGAATTTACCTTTAGGATGAGAGAATACTCCGAGGAATGAGGAATGATTACGAAATGATCATAATTGAGAATAAAATGAGATTAGTTCTTTATGCATAAGGATTGGGTAAAATTGTACTACTTACGGTTAAAATATTATTATGGGTCGTGGGCGAACCTAATTGGAAAATGAGTATATTTATATATATGACCGAGTGCATCTGTATATATTTATATTATATTTGTGTACAATCATACCCGCGCTACTTGCTATCACGGAGGTTGCCACGTCGGGACAGTCTTATCTCGATGGGACCTTTATTGGGGATATTGACTTGTACCTAGAACATAAGATTCCTTGGTACAAGCTATCTGAAAATGATAGTAATATGGTCCTAAGAGACATGGGGGGTATGTGCTGACCTCTTAGTGACTTGGAAATATGGTTCACCTCCATTTTATGTGTATTGTGTTAATACAGTTCGAGAGTGATTCCGAACTAGTATTTCCCTTAGTACGAGGCATACGTGGACTTGATAGCAGAGTATGCCAGCACTAAAGATTTTACGTGGGGTGTCGATAATATATATATTATATGAGTGATTAATATAAATACGTGTATACGGAAATCTTCTACTATGCGAATAAGTAGTGAAGTATTGAATAAATGCTCCAAAATTTATAGTACGTATTCGAGAACTTTATAATGGTTGATGATGCTGAAATCTAGCACCACCAGATAAGTGATGATGAGCTCAAACTATAATAACCATGGCATCCATAGAGATATATATGTGTAAGTGTGTAGAAGGAGATGAGTATAAGAGGAATAAGACAATGATGTATAGTGGTTCAGCCAATTAGGCCTACATCCACTGTAAGTGTGTGATCCACTAAGTATGGGCACTAATGGCCTTGGATACAATGCACATAAGCTCACTTTCTCTCTCTACTGTGTGTATAAGTAGAGTTTTTGCTAGGGTTATAACTTTTTGATCCATTTGTAAGGTTGTAGGTGACAAATATATATAGGTCTTGGGGGGTGTAGTGTACCCCCCAAGCATGCATGGTGCATGTGAATGATGATCTAGCCAATCCCCTGCTGACACCTGTAGATGCCACCTGTGATTAATGATGACATAATATTCCCTCACGTGAGGGAGTGATATTGTTATAATAGTCTTCCATGTGCCATGTGAGCTTCACGCGCACTGTTCTACGCTTCTCCCAAACCACGCGTTGTGATGATGTCACCCTCGACCTATGATATGAGGCCGAGGGAAGAGTTCCTTCTGGTAGTGAATCTGGCCTAATTTAGGCCTCGTACTATCGTACCGTCGGAGGGTCGTCTGGTCCTGATGAGGGGTCGGCCCCTTGAAGGGTCGTCTGGTCCTGATGAGGGGTCGACCCCTTAAAGGGTCGTCTGGACCATGATGAGGGGTCGGCCCCTTGAAGGGTTGTCTGGACCATGATGAGGGTCGGCCCCTTAAAGGGTCTTCTGGTCCTGGTGAGGTCACCCTGCCCCGTCCAGGTGTGGGGCGCCCTCGGCCTGGGCGTGGGTATATATGGGTATATCAATCACCCCCCAGCCCTTAGCCATCGATGTTGTTGAGACGGCTGAGGGATAGTGTTACTTTTGAGATGAGTGTGTGGACAGTTAGATGAATGACACATGTCGAGCTGATGTGGCACAGGCAGATATCCATTGTACTTCCAGTTTCCTAGGTGTGGCGGATACACACTTTGCTTGGGACTTTGTGCCCTAATGATGCCCTCCTCGTGGGCTGCGTTCTTCCTTGGTTAATGGGCCTACTCATTAGCAGGGTATTTAAACATTTTTTTTTAAGTTTATTCCTCTTCTTCTTTGCGCCTGAACTTTCTCTCTCTAGCTTCTCAACAACTTCCATAGCCATTCCTGTAACCTCTCTGTACCAAGCTTCGTTCAGCCTTTGATTTCGTCTACATGTACTTTTCTTTGCCATAAATCCCATTTGTAATCTTCTCTTTCATTTCATACATTGGGTTGACGCCCCTTGTAGTGTTTCTAGGGTTTTCTACTTTTTCCCGGTGCCTTCTTCGATAAGTCGAGTTCTTCCCTTTCTTGAGTGTTCTTGATCAAAACCTTTCCTTACCTTGGTTTTGATCCAAAAGTCCAACTTAGTAAACTTTGAGATTGTTTGTAGTTAGCTTATTCTTCTACGTGTAGGGTCTTCCCTTTAATTCTTAGGAGGCTTTACAATTTAGCCGCTGAACTCCCATCTCTGAGAGAGAAGCTCTTTGTAGAGATTAGACGAATAGAGGAAGATGAGGAGAGAAGACGAGGGGCCGACCCTAATTCGGTACGACCCATTTTTCCCATTCCATTGGCCACAATATTACCATTTGAGTCTTGTGGGTCATCTTGTCGTCCAACCGAGATTCATTCAGGAGAGATGGATGAGAGAGCATCGTCACCAACTGGCGCTGGGCCTTCTGGGAGGAGAGAGACGTCTGATCTTAGCCCAAGTCGATAGTCCGAGGGAGTAGTCCCTTCCGAGGCTGTTCCTATTACAACTTTATCCCCTCATGCCTTCCAGATGGCCTTTCCTCATGGACCTATGACAGGTGATGAGGCCGAGGGAGAGGGGACTGAGGATGATGGTGAGGAATCAGACGCTGACCAAGTTGACACCTCCCACGCCTCAGCTTACATTTCCACTGTCAGGGATCGTGACCTCCTGCTGTGGAGCAATACATTTGGTGTGACCCTTAACATAAGTATGAGGGTCCCCTCAGAGTCTGAGAAAGTCTTTGAGGGTGACGAGGGAGAGATCGCAGTATATGAACAGATGTTTAAGGTTAGTGTTAGGTTCCCTCTACACCCTTCCATAGTCAATATATTGTCAGCCCTCGGCGTTGCCCCCTCTCAACTTCCTCCCAACTCTTGGAGGACGATCCTCGGCTATGTCTCCTTATGGAAGAATACCTTCACTGATGAGCCTTCAGCCGTTGTGTTTTTGGCCTGTTATAATATCATTTCCTCGTCCAAATAGCCTGGGTACTATCATCTAGGGGCGAGGAGGTCTGATAAAAAACTTCTCCACGTGGCACAAACCTCTAACCACGACTGGAAGAAGAGATTTTTCTTCATATCTGGGGAATGGGAATTTTCTGCCGAGGCTCAGCCTTTGGATGATGGTCCGAGAGTTCCAAGGAGATGGTATAACCCCTCTATGAAGGCTAGGTCAGACCTCAGACTTAGTTTGGATGAAAAGGACATAGTCGAGTATCTAAGAGAATGAGGGAAAGAGGGTGGACATAAAAAGTTTGAAGATCTGATGGAACCGAGAAGCTGGTCTGAGGGTCGGCCCCTTGACACAGCTATGTGAGTTATTATTATTTTTTGCTCAATCTTTGCTTTTTTTCAAGTGTTTCATCTTTGCCTCTGTATTTTTCTGATGTGTCATCTCCTTTTCAGGTCGTCCTGCAGGTATCTCTGATTATCTTTGGGAAATGATTGCCCCAAGCTTATTATCTGGTTTAGGCAAGAAGAAAGGCAAAGAGCCTCAACAGGCTCCTAGGAAGTCAAAGGCCGTGGGGCCGACGCATGATGAACCGACCATCGATAGTCATAAAAGTAAAGAGCCTAAAGTCCTTGCTGACCCTCGGTCGGATTCTAGGACGAGGGCAAGGGTGGATGCATCTGAGGGGACTGGTTCCTCTTCCAGCATGGGGGCCTTCTGGTCTCAAAACTTAGCATTTTTGAAGGATGAGTCGTCTTCCCTGATAGCCAATCTGAGGGCGGCTAAAGCTTCTATGTTCTCTGCCCCCTCGGCTTTCGACTATGATTTCCTGTCGAAGATGCCCCCGACCAAGGTGTATGACTATGGTCTGCACACTCTGACTCATGTATTTGTTTCCATTTCACTTAGTTTGAATTTTTCACCAATTGTTTCCTCGGCCTCTTAACAAGTGTCTTTTTCTATGCAGTCTGTCTGTGCTTTTACCTCGACCACTAAGTGGATGGATGAAAACTAACAAAAATTTCATGAAGCCGAGAGGGCCATTCAACACGAGGCTGACCTGCAGACAGAGCTTGAGACCGCAAGGGCTGAATTGGATAGTGCGAGGACTGAACATGCAAAGGTCCTGGACGAGCTGACGAAGCAGCATGATGCAGACCTGAAGGCCAAGGACCTGCTTATAAAAGAGAAGGATGAGGCCTTGATCAACTTGGGGGTTCAATGCAAGACTGATCTTGAGGGGGCTGTAAAGAAAGCCGAGGTGGATGCTTTTGAGGCCTATAAACTCTCAGATGAGTTTCAAAGCTTCGATCTCGAATACTTAGAGAAGGGGACTAGGATGGCCTGTCGGTGGGTCGTCCTTAAGTTTGCTGATGCAGTATAATCTGTCCTCCCCTCTCTTGAAGAAGTTCAATTGGACGATCCCCTTATTGCTGAAACCCTAGCTCAAGTGGAATCTCAGCATGTAGAAGGCACAGGCACGTCTGAGGCTCGGACTGTCTTAGTCATGAAGAATCTCCCATAGATGTTGAGTCATTTCCCTCTAATGTTGCTCCATAGGGTGGCTGTCTGTAGCCCATACCCTCTTCACGTAACCAATATTTTTGTACCTTAATTTTGTTGAACAAATATTAACATTCTGTAATATAATGCCTCTTGTAGTCTTCTATACTTGTCTCTTGCATGACTTGCATTGTGATGTTTTTAAATTGACAATATCACTAACCCATCCCTCATCTTTGTTGAGGGTAAAAGAGGGGTCGTCCCCACCATTTCCCTCATCATAGCTGAGGGTGGCTTCCACCAACTTAATGATGTTTTCAATTAAGTCCCCCCTAATCTTTCTTGAGGGCAAAGGAGGGGTCGTCCCCCCCATTGACCCTCATTATAGCCGAGGGTGGTTTTTACTAACTTAATGGTGTTTTCAATTAAGTCCCCCCTCATCTTTCATGAGGGCAAAGGAGGGTTCGTCCCCACCATTGACCCTCATTATAGCCGAGGGTGGTTTTCCATCAATTTAATGATGTTTTCAATTAAGTCCCCCTCGTCTTTCTTGAGGGTAAAGGAGGGGTCGTCCCCACCATTTTCCCTCATCATAGCCGAGGGTGGCTTCCATCAACTTAATGATGTTTTCAATTAAGTCCTCCCTCATCTTTCTTGAGGGAAAAGGAGGGGTCCTCCCCACCATTGACCCTCATTATATCCGAGGGTGGTTTCCACCAACTTAATGATGTTTTCAATTAAGTCCCCCCTCGTCTTTCTTGAGGGAAAAGGAGGGGTCGTCCCCACCATTGACCCTCATTATAGCCGAGGGTGGTTTCCACCAACTTAATGATGTTTTTAATTAAGTCCCCCTCATCTTTCTTGAGGGCAAAGGAGGGGTCGTCCCCACCATTGACACTCATTATAGCCGAGGGTGGCTTTCCATCAATTTAATGATGTTTTCAATTAAGTCCCCCGACGTCTTTCTTGAGGGCAAAGGATGGTTCGTCCCCCCCATTGACCCTCATTATTGCCGAGGGTGGTTTTTACCAACTTAATGGTTTTTCAATTAAGTAACCCTCGATTTTCTTGAGGGCAAAGGAGGGGTCGTCCCCACCATTGACCCTCATTATAGTCGAGGGTGGCTTTCCATCAATTTAATGATTTTTTCAATCAAGTCCCCCCCTTCGTCTTTCTTGAGGGTAAAGGAGGGGTCGTCCCCACCATTGACCCTCATTATAGCCGAGGGTGGACTTAGCGAGCATCACCCCAATCACACTAGAATTAATCGAACACCAAATGAGGGATCAATGTGACATTCTCATTAACATTCCAAGTGTTCTGTTGGAGCAACACCCATTACAATTGTGGTTTGATAGGACATTACAACACTACTGATAGTATTTCTTTAAATGATCTGTGTTCTAGTGGTTGGAAAAGCGTTCCCCCTCATGGTTCTTTACTCTATACGTTCCAGGGACAACTTCATCAATGACTCTATATGGGCCATGCCAATTTGGGTGGAGCTTGTTAGTCTTTTTCCAAGTCTTTTTGAGGACTAAGTCCCCCACTGCGATTGGCCTTTGCTTCACCCTCTGGTTGTAAAACCTGGCAGTCCTCTACTAGTAGGCAGCTTGTCTTATCTCGGTGTCTTCCCTCCTTTCCTCAATCAGGTCTAAGTCAAGTCTCCTCTCTTCCATATTTCTCTGGGAGTCATACATTTGAACCCTGCGAGTAGGAAACCTAATCTCGGTGGGGATGATGGCTTCTGAGCCATAAGCCATCTTGAACGGGGTTTCTCCGGTAGAGGTCTTTGCCGTTGTCCTGTAGGCCCACAATACAACATATAACTCCTCAACCCATCTTCCCTTTTCCTCCTCAAGTCTCTTCTTGATCCCATCTAGGATTTTCCTATTTGTAACTTCCGTTTGCCCGTTGGCTTGAGGTCGTCCTAGGGTAGAGAAGAATTATTTGATACTCAACCTTTCACAGTACTTCTCTAGAGATGTATTCTTGAATTGAGTCCCGTTATCCGAGATAAGGGTGTTGGGGAGACCATATAAGCATATAATATTTTTCCAGATGAACTGGAAGGTGTTCTGTTCGGTAATCGTGACCATTAGCTCTGCCTCCACCCATTTTGAAAAATAGTCAATTGCCACGATGAGGAACCGATAGTTATTGATGGCCCAGGCAAGGGGCCTATTAGGTCTATCCCCCACACTGCAAATGGCTATGAGGATGTAATGGAGGTAAGAGGCTGATGGGGGTTGGTGAAGGATGGTGGCAAATCTTTGACATTTGTCACACTTTTTTACATATGTCGTGGCATCTTTCCCCAAGGTCGGCCACCAGTACCCTTGGGTTACTATCCTCTTCGCCAAAGACCTACTCCCAATGTGGCTTGAACACGACCCCTCATGCACGTCTTGTAAAATGCGTGGGACTTCAGATGCGTGCACACACCTATGTAAGGGGAGCAAAAACCCCTTTTTGTACAAGGTGTCTCCGATGACAGTGAATTTCGTAGCTCTGTATCTCAGCTTCTTCCTTTCTTGCCTTGCTTCTGGCATCTCCCCCTCCTTGATGTATCTGATCAAAGGGTCCATCCATGAAGCTTCCTTAGAAATATTTAAGCAAGTGCCAAGTGTTCCCTCAGCATCTTCAATAGTTGGTCGAAGAAAAATTTCCACTGGGACCGTCCTCCTAATATCTGTCCTAGTTTCCGAGGCCAACCTAGCAAGTGCATCATCTCGGCCATTATCGAGCCTAGGTATCCTCTTCATATTCACTTCTCTGAAGCTCTCCAGTAATGACCTCACCTTCTCAAGGTACTTGGCCATCCGCTCATCCTTGGCCTCGTAGGCTCCTAGTATCTGGTTCACTACTAGCCTTGAATCACTATGGACCAAAATTTGGCCGACACTAAGCGACTTAGACAAGGAGAGCCCTGCTATCAGGGCCTCATATTCAGACTCATTGTTGGAGGCTTTGAAGTTGAACCTCAGGGATTATTTGATGTCTGTACTGTCTGGTGGTGACACTATTAATCTAGCCCCACTCCCTCTTTCGCAAGATGACTCGACGACGAAGAGGCTCCATACTATCTTTTCCTCTGAGAAATTTCCATCGGTGAGGGACCCCTGTCTAAAGATATACCTCCCCTCTTCATTTTTGACCACTTTTCCTCTAGCGGTGCTTGTCTTAGCCTTGTCTGCGGGTGTGTCGATGAGTCTGCCTTGCAGGGCATCTGTCTTCCCGAGGCTTTCATCTTCAGTTTCATCATCTTCCCAAGTAAATTCAGCCATGAAATCTGCCAATGCTTGCCCCTGAATGGCCGTCCTAGGTTGATACACAATGTATAACTCCCCTAGCTCTATAGCCCGGGCCATTAAACTACCTGACTTTTCTGGCCTGTGTAGGACATGACTAAGAGGAGAGTCAGTGAGTATAACCATTGTTTGGGACTGGAAGTATGGCTTCATCTTTCTTGATGCATGGATCAAGGCATAGGCTAACTTCTCCATCCTTGGGTATCTTTTCTCTGCCCCTGGAGTGCCTTACTATTGAAATATACGGGCCTTTGTACTCCGTCCTCTTCTCTCACAATGGCTGCGCTGATAGCTGATTCTGAGACGGCTTGGTACACATAGCCGTTCAACCTGTACTGGTCGTGACAATAATAAGGGAGACCCTAAGTATGTCTTTAGCTCCTTGAAGGCCTCATCACACTCCTCGCTCCATTCGAAAGCCTTTCTGAGAATTTTGAAGAATGGTAAGCATGTGTCTGTGGCTCTGGACACAAACCTATTCAAACCAGCCACTCGCCCCGTGAGCCTATGAACTCCTTTAATGGTCTTGGGGGTCTTGATCTCTATAAGGGCCTTTATCTTTTTAGGGTTGGCCTCGATGCCTCTTTGGTTGACAATGGACCCCAAGAACTTCCATGCTCTGACCTCGAAGACACACTTGGTTGGGTTGAGCTTCATTTGGTACTTGTCCATTGTATTAAAGGTCCTCTCGAGGTTAGCCACATGATCCTATGCCTTCAAAATCTTAGTCATCATGTCATCTACATAGACCTCCATACACTTCCCACTTTGTTCTTCGAACATTTTATTCACAAGGCGCTGATACGTTGCCCCGACATTTTTTAGGCAAAAGGGCATGACCCTATAACAGTATGTCCCCTTGTCGGTAATGAAAGCTGTCTTCTCCGAGTCTTCAGGGTTCATGAAGATCTGGTTTTACCCTTAATAGTCATCTATGAAGCTCATGAGCTCATGGACTACGGTAGCATCTACCATCTGATCAATGCAGGGGAGAGGGAAGTTGTCTTTGGGATAATGCTTATTGAGGTCTGTGAAGTCTACACACATCCTCCACTTCTCGTTGGCTTTTATGACAATGACTGCAATGGACAACCATTCGGGATAGATGACCTCCCTGATAAACTCTACATCTTCCATCTTCTTGACCTCATCCCTAATGACCTCATACTTTTCTCGAGAATAAATTCTCCTCTTTTACTTCACTGGCTTTGCACCCTCTACCACGTTGAGCTTGTGGCTCTTAATGTCGGGGTCGATCCCCAGCATATCTACATGACTCCATGCAAAGATGCTCTGTCTTCTACTCAACAGCTTGATGAGGTCTTCCTTGATGTTTGGCTTCAGAGTTTTTCTGACTTGGATGATTTTTTCTGGCTCATCCTCATTGAGGATGACGGATTCTACCTCTTCCGTGGCTTCTCCTTTCCTGAGTTTTTTTCTCATCCCTGGGGTGAAGAGTGTCAATATTGTAAGTGGTTGTTGCCTTCTTGTGTGCCTCTCTTTCTTCGGTGGAGTTGAAATAACATTCCCGTGCTGTCCTCTGGTCTCCTTGAACTTCCCCTACCCCATAAGGGGTTGGAAATTTAATCATCTGATGGACCGTAGATGGCACAACTTCAAACCCCTTGGGGGCTTCTCGCCCCAGTATAATGTTGTAGGCCGAGAAGACATGTTCATCCATCACAAAGAAGCTGACCTTATTAGTAAGCCATCTCAGCCACTCGTCTCCCATCCCGACATCAGCCTCATACACTCCAAGGGGATGAACCTTTTCCCCACTGAACCCAATCAACGGCTGATGGTATGGGACGAGTCTAGCACGACTGAGGCTTAAAGCTTTGAAGCACGACCAAAACATCACATATGCAGAGCTACCCTCATCGACCAGGTTCCTTGGCACCTCGCACCTGTGTACCCTGGTAGTGATGACGAGAGCATCATCATGTGGGGCTAAGATGGATTTGAAGTACAATATTGAGAACCCCACTATGAGGGTATCCATATCGACCATCTTCATCTTTTATGACTTTGCCTCTAGGGAGGTTGAGTGTACAGCTTTAGTCACTGGCGTGGCTTCAGCTACATGGGCCTTCCTGTTTGCGACCTTTGATCCTCCCCATACTAGACCCCCGGAGATCATCACCACACCGAGAGAGATCATATGAAGCCTCTTGACAGGTCCGTATTCGTCTCTTGGAGGGAGGTCAGGGTCGTCCTCATTATCAGAAGAGTCGTCCCCTCTTTTTGGAGGACATTCTCTACATGCATCACCCCGCTTCTTTCTGGGGTCTTTCCCTTGGCCCCTCTTGAACGTACCTTTGTCCACGTATTTCCTAAGCTTCCCTTCTTTTAGCATCTTCTCGATTTCATCTTTTAGGGCAAAACACTTGTCGGTGATATGGCCATGGTCTTGGTGAAATTCACACCACAGATTTTTGTTCCTCTTGTTGGGTGCTGCCCTCAACTTCTCAGGCCACTTCAGGGACCAGTCACTCTTTATCTCATTGAGAATATGTTCACAGCTGACCGTTAGAGGGGTGTAATCAGCGAACTTGTCATCCGTAGACCTCTTCTTCCCATCTTTGTTCTTCTTATGGTACTTACCCCCGCTGATGCCTCCTTTTTCATCTTTGTATTTTGCGGCCATCGCCTCTTCGACGTTCATCACTTTTCCTGCCATCGACAGCAATTCAGCAATCGTCCTAGGGTGGTCTTCAGCAAGCTTCCATAGCAGCTTTCCCTTCTGGAGTCCTCCAATTAGGGCGGTCATGGCTATGCTCTCCTCATAGTCTTCCACCTCTAACTTTTCTTTGTTGAATCTGGCTATGTAGTCTCTTAGACTCTCATTCTTCCCCTTCTTAACATAGAGTAGGTGTGTGGTCTTTTTCTATGGCCTCACCCCAAAGAAAAAGTTATGAATGAACCGGTCTTCCAACTGCTTAAAGCTTTTAATGGAGTTTTTGGGGAGAGACATATACCAGACGTGTGCAGCCCCAGTCAGAGTGCCAGAAAAGGCACGACACCTCATCTCATCTGAGATAGAGTATATGTTTACCGCTGACTGGTACATCTCTATATGGTGGACAGGGTTCCTACTCCCGTCATACCTTGGGGTGACCACAGGTGGCTTGAACTTTGATGGCGTAGGGAAGTTGACTATCTTCGCCATAAAGGGTGAGCCTATGGAGTATCCTCTCTGAAGAAGGTCCCGGATCTTCAGAATATCACCAATCTTATCCTCTAGTCGCTAGATCGAGTTATTCCAGGGCCTCGTAGGGTCGGCCTGGCTGATGTTATCCCCTACCGATGGAGAGTTCTGCTGCAGCAGGACTATGTCTGCTGTTTAATTCCCCTTGACCATCGTCCCGTCCATGGGGTCATCCCCCATGCAGTTGGCCATCTGTTTTCTCCCTTCTGGACCTTGCAACACTCCTTGATCTGTACAATTTTTCCCGCAGGTCATTTACTGGACTGAGCCTCTCAAAGGCCGACCCCCTGCTCAGGCGATCGAAAGCAGAGCCTCTCGAGCGATCGTCAGGATTTTTCCTTCCACACTTCCCTCTGCTCTCCTGAAGAGGTCGTACAATATTATTGGAGACCTCATACGGCTCCCAGCACTCTATGGGGGCCTCCTCTCCCTCCAGATCATCATACCTGTCCTCAGAGCAAGGGTTTCCTTGCCTTCATAGGCGTAGACGCCGATGGTCAGCAACATCCCTCTGTTACTATGGGGGTGTCAAGTCTTTGCGTGGTGCCTTGGGTGGTCCCCTGGCCTCATGCTGCCCTGGAGCTGCTGCCGGAGTAATCATCTCAGGTGAGACCCCTGGTGGTCTTAGTATGTTCTGGCTTAAAGCTATGAACTGTTCCTGCATGATTCGCTGGCTTGCTGCCAGAGACTTCAAGGCTGCCGCCACATCAGCCATCTCATACTGAGGTGGTGGCTGACTGGAATTGGGTCCTACTCCACTATCCAGTGGAGGAAGTGGTGGTGGTGGCATCTCCGGTGCCATGTGTTTGAGTTATGAAAAGATGAACTGAAGAAAAGACTGGTGATCTTGAGAACCTTAATGGGTCTCTTTCAATGGTGAAACAGCTCCACAAAGGGGGAGAACTGGCTCACCACAAGAGTGCCCAGTGAGGTCAAGCTGTACAAAGGAAGAGATGTCTTCTCGTTCCCACAGACGACGCCAAACTAATGATGCTGAAATCTAGCACCACCAGATAAGTGATGATGAGCTAAAACTGTAATAACCATGGCAGCCATAGAGATATATATGTGTAAGTGTGTAGAAGGAGATGAGTATAAGAGGAATAAGACAATGATGTATAGTGGTTCAGCCAATTAGGCCTACATCCACTGTAAGTGTGTGATCCACTAAGTATGGGCACTAATGGCCTTGGATACAATGCACATAAGCTCACTTTCTCTCTCTACTGTGTGTATAAGTAGAGTTTTTGCTAGGGTTATAACTTTTTGATCCATTTGTAAGGTTGTAGGTGACAAATATATATAGGTCTTGGGGGGTGTAGTGTACCCCCCAAGCATGCATGGTGCATGTGAATGATGATCTAGCCAATCCCCTGCTGACACCTGTAGATGCCACCTGTGATTAATGATGACATAATATTCCCTCACGTGAGGGAGTGATATTGTTATAATAGTCTTCCACGTGCCATGTGAGCTTCACGCGCACTGTTCTACGCTTCTCCCAAACCACGCGCTGTGATGATGTCACCCTCGACCTATGATATGAGGCCGAGGGAAGAGTTACTTTTGGCAGTGAGTCTGGCCTAATTTAGGCCTCGTACTGTCGCACCCTTGGAGGGTCGTCTGGTCCTGATGAGGGGTCGGCCCCTTGAAGGGTCTTCTGGGCCTGATGAGGACTCGTCCCCTTTGAAGGGTCATCTGGGCCTGATGAGGGGTCGGCCCCTTGAAGGGTCGTCTGGACCATGATGAGGGTCGGCCCCTTTAAGGGTTGTCTGGGCCTGGTGAGGTCACCCTGACCCGTCCAGGTACGGGGCTCCCTCAACCTGGTCGAGGGTATATATGGGTATATCAATTGTTACTCAGATATACCAAGTAACGTAAGTAATCATGAAGAGATTGACCTCTAAACTAAATATCATAGCCTTTTGACTTCTCCAAATGAAATTTATGGGGGAGATGTTAGATAGACTTATGAGATTTAGTAGTATAGTAGGCTTTCACACTAGATGAGAGGTGAGAATTCCCAAGAGAGTGTCGCATACTAACATGGTTGTTATATTAGTCGGTAAGCATTTTAAATACTTGCTCAACTATTTTTAAAACTGTTTTTACACTCGAGCTCTGACCCGTTTCCTGTCATCTCTCTCTCTCGTATATGTATATGTATATATTACCGGTGCCCAGCCACGGAGGCGTCAGGGGTAGGTTCCTTGCTTTGGACGTGCTGCTGCTTATGTGGGAGTTGTAGGCCCTTACTATAGACGACCTCTTCCTTTATTAGGCTCTTGATTTAGTACTTCATAGCTAGGGCATGTGTCGCCCGATTTCCTATTTCAGTTTGGACTTATTAGAGATTTTGTATTTATTTATGTTTTCAGTCTTCATTACTCATTGGGAGTTAATTCTTGTCATGATGATTTCACTTGTGGTTATTTAACCTTGTTTGGTTAATCTATTTGTTGTAATTCTCTTGTGTTGATTGCCATCCATAGAATTTATGTGATTCTTAAACCGATTTACATTTAAAAAGGGTTTTCACGGTCGAAATTAATAAGTGGAATAAGACTTTAAATTGTTTTGACACTTAGCTTAATTATTTAGGTTGTTTAAATTGGAAATATTTATTTTGCGACAGTGATGCTAAGAATGAACCAACCATTCACCTTGATTTTAATTTAATAAAGGACTGATCACCCGGTATTTAATTAGGCGGGGTGTCACGGGTGGTATCAGAGCATCAGGTTCTAGTGTCCTTTAGGATCTGTACGGATTATTTTGCTTTCAACTTAGCATCTTTGATATAGAGCCCTATTGTTTGGACTGTCGTATTCTTGTATTTACGCTTACGTCTTCAGCTATTTGAGATTTGATAATAACTGTAGAATAATAAAATTCCTTCTTGTTTTAGATGCCTCTGAGATGCGCACCCTGAGATAGGAATGCCCAGCTCGAGCAGCCAGCAGCTCCGGCTCAGCGAATGATGAATGCAACTGAAGTAGCCACTGTTGTTGCTCAGGCGGTGAATGTCTCATTAACGGTGTTGCAGCAGTCTCTACCCCAAGTTCAGGAAGTAGTGTCAATAACAACACCGCTTCCCACTACATGGGGGCGGGTCAGGGATGCCTTTCAGAAGGCACATCCCCTGGAGTTCTCGGGTAGTTCAAATATCGTGATCGCCAGCTAATAGAAGAAGGATATCCAGAGGCATCTATGCATGTAAGAGTACACTGACATGCATAGACATTTACCGGCTTCCTTCAAGCTAGTAGGGGCCGCATTGTAATGGTGGGAGTCCACCACCACCTTGGAGGAGAGGGACATCATTCTGATTCTGTTGTCTTGGGTGCGGTTTGACCACAAGTATTTCCCATCCTCCGTGCAGACTGAGATGAGGTGAAGGTTATTGAATCTTAAGCAGGAGAGTATGACTGTTACTGAGTATGAGGAGGAGTTCACTAGACTTCTCACTATAGTGTCGGATTAGGCACCCACTAAGGAGAAGAAGATATTATTGTTTCTAGATGGATTGGCCTAGAGGATTCGTCAGCACCTCATAGGTAATCTATCGTCGGGTACTTACACTGACGTACTCAACACCACTCTGTTGCACTGTCAGGATCACCGTTTCCATCAACAGGGGAGCAAATTAGCAGGGGAGTCCAACCAGTAGAGCAGGATAGGGGCAGTAGTACTGGTGGGGCACCAGCAGCCCAAGGGAAGACTCATCATACTGACCAGAGTTCCCATCAGGGGGACCCTACCAATCGATTTCGATAAGTTGATTCCAAGAAGGGATTTAGGGGCTATAGACAGGGCCATTAGGTCCAGTCCAGTCAGCATGGACAATAGGGCCAACACCGTCAGCAGTAGGTCCAGCAGGGCCAGTGGCGGGGTGGTAACGGCCAACAGGGTCGTGGTCAGCAGGGACAGAGGGGAGGAAAATTCAGGGGAAGGTTCTTTGGTTGTGGCAAGAGTGGCCATAGGCATTAGGATTTCCTAGAGGGGGATGGGGCTCCACAGCAGCAGGATGCCCGCAATGAGACACAAAGGCCACTCTTTCCAGCCGCCCTCCCAGTGCGATCTTAGATGCCAGCCCTACCATCCATCCCAGCAGCCCCAGTTTAGCAGGGGCAATTATAGTATAGACGTGTCTATAACGTCCACCAGGACACTGTACCTCAGGCGCCACCCGCGATTAAGGGTACATTTCCTATCCATGGCACTACAGGTCGAGTCTTATTTAATACTGGGGCATCACGCTGTTTTATAGCTACTCACTTTGCACGGGCATTAGGGTTATTAGACACAATAAAGAGTACAGTGACATGTGTAGACTCACCACTAGGTAATGGGTCTTTGATTTTCTTTATGTGTCAGGATGTAGGTATAGAGATTGGTATCTTGATTTTACCTGCGGACATGCTAATTTTAGATATAAATGAGCACAATGCCATTATTAGCATGGATTGGCTCGCTGCGTACAGAGCCATGATAGATTGTTTCGGTAGGAGTATTATCTTTGCCATTTCGGGTCAGGAGATGTTTTGGTGGCAATGCCTCACCCAGAGGGAGGATCATCCACCCATTTGTATTACATAGAGGAGGATACCTCTAAGGAGATTGTGATTCTCCTGGATTCGATTACAGTTATTCGTGAGTTTTTGGATGTATTCCACGAGATACCGGGCCTACCTCCCAATCAAGAGATAGATTTTGTCATAGACTTAATGTCGAGCACTCGGCCGATAGCACGTGCACCATACCGTATGGCTTCAGCGGAGATGAGGGAGTTACGGGATCATATAGAACAGTTGTTGGGCTAGGGCTTCATTCGTAGGAGCACCTCGCCTTGGGGCGCTCCGATGTTGTTCGTAAATAAGAAATATGGTTCACTGAGGTTGTGCGTGGATTGCCAAGAGTTGAACGAGGTCACGATATGGAATAAATATCCGTTGCCTCAAATCGATGACCTGTTCGACCAGTTGAGAGGATCAGCCTTCTTTTCGAAGATATATTTGAGATCGTGATACCATCAGCTACGGATTAGGGAGGAGGATGTGTCAAAGACTTCTTTCTTAACGAGATATGGATCTTATGAGTTCAAATTCATGCCATTTGGGCTGACAAATGCTCCATCCGTATTCATGGACTTGATGAACCGAGTGTTCAGAGAGTTCTTGGATCAGTTTGTCATCGTCTTCATAGATGAAATCCTTATTTATTCACAGACTGAGGAGGAGCATGCTGAGCACTTGGGATAGGTTCTTCAGACTCTACAAGGGCATCAGTTGTATGCTAAGTATGAAAAATGCGGGTTCTAGTTACAAGAGGTGCAATTTTTGGGACATGTTGTGTCGAAATTAGGGATATCGGTTGACCCGAGCAATGTGTCGGTAGTGAGGGAGTGGGGACAACTCACAACACCGATAGAGTTGCGTAGTTTCTTGAGGTTAGCTGGGTACTACAGGCTGTCCATTAGAGGCTTTTCGAAGATAGTGGGTCTATTTAAAAATCTGACTCGTAAGGGAGTACCGTATGTACGGGATGAAGCTTGTCAATTGGATTTTGATGAGCTAAAAGATAAGCTAACTTCGGCGCCAGTTCTTTCCTTGTCCAGGCCAGGAGTGGAGTACCTGGTGTATACTGGCGCCTCTCTATAGGGACCTAGTGGAGTACTTCAGTAGGAGGAGTAAGTTAAAACTGTTGCATCCCGTAAGCTAAAGCCCCACGAAAGGAATTACCCCACCCACGACTTGGAGCTGGCGGCGATCGTGTTTGCAATGTGGATTTGGAGGCATTACTTGTTGGAGGAGAAGTTTCGCTTATTCACAGATCACAAGTCACTATAATACTTGTTCACTTAGCGGGAGTTGAACATGCATTAGCGCAGGTGGCTGGAGTTTGTGAAAGACTACATGTTCGAAATACAATACCATCCGAGGAAGGCTAACATGGTTGATGATGCGTTAATCCCTAGACCGGTAGGTGACATAGCGAAAGTATGGAGAACGAAGTGGAAAGAGTTGGGACACGAGGATGCGGTATCCCATGCCTTTATATCTGTTATGTCAGTCACACCTGAGATTGTTACGAGGGTAATATAGGCACAAGCAGTGGATACTTTTTCTCAGGATCAAATTATACAAATTTTAGCTGAGGGTACTAAATCATATTCAGTGAGTTCTGATGGGGGTTTGAGGTTTAATGGGACATTGATGGTCCCCGAGAGAGATGATTTATGTCATGCAGTGATGACACAGTCACACGGGTCTAGATTTACGGTACATCCCGGAGGGGATAAGATGTACCAGGATATGAGGCGGTAGTGCATGTGGAGTGGGATAAAGAAGGACATTACAGAGTTCATGTCCAAATGCGTCACCTGCCATATGGTAAAGGTGGACCACCAGAGACCGCCAAGGTTACTTCATCCGTTGGAGATACCTATGTGGAAGTGGGAGAGTATTTCCATGGACTTCATTATTGGGTTGCCTACATCATAGTGGGATCACGATTCCATATGGGTTATAGTGGATCGGTTGACCAAGGTAGCTGATTTTCCGCCAGAACGTACATACTACACCACGGGCCAGTATACATAAATATTTATTATCGAGATAGTTAGGCTATATGGGGTACCCCTGGATATTGTGTTTGATAGGGACAAGATTTTTGTGTCGCGCTTTTGGGAGAGCTTTCAGGAGGCCATGGGTACAGAGTTGAGATTGAGTTCAGCTTATCACCCACAGACGGATGGACAGATATAGCGTACCAATAAGATGTAGGAGGATATGCTACGCATGTGTGTCCTTGATTATTGAGGAGGTTGGAAGCCCTATCTTTCACTGTTGGAGTTCTCTTACAATAACTCCTATCAGTTCATGATCGACATGGCCCCATTTGAGGCGTTGTATGGTAGGCCTTGTCGTCCTTCCTCTTATTGTTTAGAGGTGGGGGACAACAAGTTTCTCGGGCCAGTGGTGATTCAAGAGACTTCAACTAGGATGGAGCTTATGAGGAGTTGCATTAGAGTAGCCCATGAACGGCAGAAGATCTACACGGATGCAAAACGATCCTTTCGAGATTTTAGCGTGGGGGATGAAGTATTACTGTGTGTGTCTCCTATGAAAGGAGTAACGAGATTCGAGAAGAAGTGGAAATTGGATTCGAGGTATGTAGAACCATTTCGCATTATCGAGAGAATAGGTCCGGTGGCATAAAGATTAGGGTTTCCAGAGAACTTGCACCGTATTCACGTTGTATTCCACATCTCTTCATTAAGACGATATATTAGGGATGATATGGCCCACACTCACATCGCGATAGAGGAGATTGACTTGCAGCCCGACAGTTCTTATGAGGAGAGACTAGTGGGTATCCAAGACCATAGAGAGAGGAAATTGAGGTCGAATGTAGTTCCACATGTACGGGTTCAGTGGGAGCACCATAATGTGGAGGAGTCCACTTGGGAGCACGAGGCAGATATGCGCAAAAAATATCCAGATCTATTTTGACCAGGTATGCCTTATTTTTCGAATTTCGGGACGAACTTCCATTATTAGGGGGGAAGTATTTAATACCCCGTATTTTTATGGCTTTTAAATTGGGGATTTATTAAATGTAATTGAGATAAATTACTTTAATATTAATCCAAAAATTTATTTAAATATTTACTAGCGTGATGAGAGTTAGTAATTATTGGGGATTTGTTGAATATTACTTAATGAGTAAAGTAACATGTAGTATTGAATTTATTAAAATTGTCATGAGTGAATAATATGATAATTGTGGAAATTAAGTCGGGATGTGCATGTGTTGTGTCGAAACTATATTATTACTATTATAAAAAGTGAATTTATTATAAGTCGCTCGTATGATCATTTAGAGTGTGGCAACACATCCATAAGGATCGAGACAGTCAGAAAAGTGTAACCGGGGGTTTAGTTTGGGTCTCGGGGAATTTTTAGGCCTAACTGGCATCCCGAGAGGGTATTATAGTCATTATGTATTTTTGGGTAATGAAATCCACAAATTTACCTAAGTTATATCACCCATTAAAGGTAAGCTTTTAGGCTTATCAACCTCAGAAACATAAAACGACCATGAGAGAAGAAAGGTAGAGAGCTCTTTAAGACTTTATCACAAACCATAATACCTTGTTCAAGAATAACACCACCGGGGCATAGATCGTAAGACGAGGAAGGCAGACATATCTTTATCACCAACAGATCAGACTTTCAAATTCCAGGCAAGTATCTAACTTGCTATTTTTTCAGTTAATATTTCACCCATGTTAGAATATGATTGCTAAATATATGTTTTATGGAAGAATTTGATGATTTAGGAAATTTAAATCACATACTTTAGAAGAAATAAGTATATTCAGGAAATCTCATCATATGTAGAGGATTACCTACGAAATTGTAATGGTTTAGAAGAGAGAAATCTGGAAAAAGAATTTGAAGATTGGAAATTATAATGAAACTAGGGTTCTTGATAAATATTATGAATTGGGCCTTTAATCCTATACTTTTGATGAAATTCGTACATGATTTACGTAGGAAATCATATAGGTAGGTTAATATGACCATTAGTATAATTGGTTGGGAGTTTGGGACTCAATTATGGAGTTTTGGTTGAGGTTGGAGAAGGAAACCCGTAGTTAACAATGGCAGAATTTGAAATACCTGTTCGATCGATCAATCGACCCAAGAATGTCGATAGATCGATCGACCCCTTTCATCGATCGATATACCCCTCTTGGAAACTACAAGTTTTTCCTATTTTTGTTTAATTATGATAAAATGCGCAGGAACCCTTGAATATTATTTGAAGAATATAATGGGTCATGAAGAGTACCAGTAGGGTCTAAGTAGATTCCGTTGAATGAAATTATATATGAGATGTAACCGTGGGCTAATAGGGGGCTTGACACATATTGGAAATTGTTTGCCCGTTAGTTACGGAATGGAGAGATTTGTGAATGACTTAGACAAGTATGTTAGAGAGGGTATACCTACTGAATTTACCTTTAGGATGAGAGAATACTTCGAGGGATGAGGAATGATTACAAAGTGATCATAATTGAGAATAAAATGAGATGAGTTCTTTATGCATAAGGATTGAGTAAAATTGCACTACTTACGGTTAAAATATTATTATGGGTCGTGGGCGAACCTAATTGGAAAATTAGTATATTTATATATATGACCGAGTGCATGTGTATATATCTATATTATATTTGTGTACAATCATACCCGCGCTACTTGGTATCACAGAGGTTGTCGCGCCGGGATAGTCTTATCTCGATGGGACTTTTATGGGGTGTATTGACTTGTACCTAGAATTAGGATTCCTTGGTACAAGCTATCTGAGAATGATAGTCAGACGGTTTTAAGAGACGTGAGGGTATGTGCTGACCTCTTAGTGACTTGGAACTATGCTTCGCCTCCATTTTGTGTGTATTGTGTTAATACAGTTTGAGAGTGATTCCGAACTAGTATTTCCCTTAGTACGAGAGATACGGGGACTTAATAGCAGAGTACGCCAGCACCATAGATTTTATGTGGGGTGTCGATAATATATATATATATATATATATATATATATATATATATATATATATAATAAAGTAGAAAATTTATATATGTCATAAGCTTCAAGTATGATGTCATCAGATAAATTTTTATTATCATGCCTATTTTGCCCTTTAGAAATTTTAGTTCCCCCTCATTTTTACTCCCCCAGACTTTCATTTTGAATTCAAAATTGGGGTATTTTAGTAAGTCCTGCAAACAACTACCAGCTGTCATGGCCAAACCAAGAAAGGGACGACAACCTCCTTTCTCTATGGCCTTAGCCTCTAATCTTTTCTCACTCCTTCATTCTCTCTCTATCTCTGTGTCTCACACATTTTATTTATTTTCTCTCCTTCTGGGTTTATTGAAGACTAGGATTTTAAAACCTTCGTATGGTATCTAACAAGTTTATTTGTTATTTTCTAACGCAGATCTTTTACGCATCATGCTCCTATGGCCTGGAGATTTATTTTCTACAGGTATTTTCTAACGCAGATCTTCATATTGAAGAGTTCATAATTTTTCTAATGGTATTCATAATTTTTCTAACGCAGATCTTCATATTGAAGAGTTCATGATTGTTTGTACACATTTTGACTCCACCCCAAAACGGTCACTCTATTCCTCCTTATACAGGTATCTAAGGCTAAGAGAGCACCTTGGTAAATCTGGTTTCATTGTGTTATTATAACGCAACCACAAAATCAAGCTTGACCAGAGGTGGGTCGTAGCTGTCTTTGCAAAATCAAGTCTGACCAGAGGCTAAGAGAGGTGCTACGAAATCCAACGCCTCTATTTGGTACTGAGTTTTCCCATTTTTGCAGGTTTGGTTATTTTTTGAGTTTTCCTATTTCCCCTGTTTCATTTTTGCAGGTTTGTAAGATATGATGATGGGTACAGATTTTAATTTTTCAATTGTGCGAGTGTTTGTTAATTGTGGGTGACATCGATTAAGTGGATTTCTTTTGATTGGGTTTGTGCGGCTGTAGAACTGATTTCTTTTGATTGGGATTTGTAAAATGTATGAGTTTACACTGATTGGGTTAAGTGGGTTTTGAAAAATGTATGAGTTTGTACGTGTATGGGTTTACCCGGACTGGGTTTTAGTGAGATTGAACTGATTTCTTTTGAGTTGTGTATCCCAATTATCAAGACACTCTCTTACACACTCACCCCTTTCTCTCTCTTCACGTCTCTCTCTTAAAAACCTCACCGGCCATTCTTTCAAAATAGCTAAGCCTCAGATTCAATGTATGGGTTTGAGCTCTTTTGCTATTTTTTAATCTATGGGTTTGAGCTATTTCTTTGCTATTTTTTAATCTATGGATTTGAGCTTTTTCTTTCATATTTTTTAATGTTTGCAGGTCATATTGGTCATACTATGAGTATTTTGTTTCCATGTATCTCAAAGGAAATGTATTTCGGAACATGTATACACAAGGTTATCTTTAATTTGTTGTCTTATTTGTCTTCTCAGTTCTGATATAGAACAGCCATTTCTCAAGAATTATAGTAGATAGAGGTGGAGAAAGAGAATAGAAAATGGGTTTTCTGCCTGCTTCATCTCCTTTTGGGATTTCATTTTAGGTTTAATTATTTTTGTATTAAATATTTGGGGGAAAACAGGTATACTCACGGAACTGTGTACATTGGGTTTCTCCATCGCCCATTTTCTCTCCATTTCTTTTATTTTGGTTTGTTTACATATCATCTACTCAAGCTAAAAGAATTTTGTAAATGCATACTTTTTATTTTGTACTGTGTGTATCTCAATTGTGTTTGCTAATTGATGTTCGCAGGGCTCCTGTGCAAGAGGCTAACTCTCTCCTATAGCTTTCGTTATTTTGCATATTTGAATCTAGAAGTGCAAACAATTGATAAAAAAGAACACTTTCTCCCTCTTGCTCAAGTGAATAGGTTCGAGCCACATTCTTCACACGAATATTAAGAGCTGGAAATATAACCTGCCATTCCATGGGAAAATAATTATGACGAATTGCACATTGCATATGAATATATGATGTACGAATAAAATAATTGTTCTTTTTTATCTGAACAAAATATATGATGTACGCGCCAACTTTCGTTAGTTTACACTGATTTGTTATGATGTACGAATAAATAAAATAAAATAAAATAAAACTAAACATGTTTATAAATATGCCGCTGGCGCGGATCTACATTCAACAAATGATGTGGATTCGGGAATGTGAGTTCGTGTCAACGACACTAACCAATCGTGATATCATGTTAATAAACATGATTTTTTTTATTTATGCAAAAAAGTTTTTTTTATGTCTTATATTTGCTTTTTAATTTGATTAGCATCGTTGTTTAATTGATTAGTGTTGCTGGTGCGGACTCACATTCAACAAATGATGTGGGTTTCCGTCAGCAACACTATTCAATCGCGATATCATATCAACAAAAATAGTTTTTTTATTTATGAAAAAAAAAGATTTTTTAATTTTAATTTTAATAAAAAACTGTTTACTTTCAATAAAAAAGAATGTTTTTTTTAATATAAAAAACTGTTTACTTTCAATAAAAAAACTATTTTTTTTAATATTAATAGAAAACATTTTTTTTTAATTTAAAACTATTTTTCATAAAATTTGTATGACTTAAATTTAATAAAAATTATATGACTTAAATTTACCCGATTCTATACTTTGAAAATTTATACTTCTAACATAAAACATTTATTATTTATATTATACACGACTTTGTGTTTTTTAAAATTATCAGCGTGCCTTCAGGCACGGGCATACCCTAGTATATATATATATTTATATATATTATATGAGTGATTAATATATATATATATATATATATATATGGAAATCTTCTACTGTGCGTATACGTAGTCAAGTATTGAATATGTAGTCAAGTATTGAATAAATGCTCCAAATTTTATAGTAAGTCTTCGGGAACTTTATAACGGTATTGAGATATACCAAGTAAAGAATGTTATCATAAAGAGATTGATCTCTAAACTAAATATCATAGCCTTGTGACTTCTGGAAATAAAATTTTGGGGGGATAAGTTAGATAGACTTATGAGATTTAGTAGTACGGTAGGCGTGCACACTAGATGAGAGGTGAGAATTTTGTTATATTAGCCGGTAAGCATTTTAAATACTTGCTAAACTATTTTTAAAAGTGTTTTTACACTCGGGCTCTGACCCGTTTCCTATCATCTTTCTCTCTCTTATATATATTTATATGTATATATTATAGGTGCCCAGCAACAGGAGCGTCAGGCGTAAGTTTTTTGGATTTGACATGCTGCAGCTTATGTGGGAGTTTCAGGCCCTTGCTCTAGACGACCTCTTCCTTGATTCAACTCTGGATTTAGTACTTCATAGCTAGGGCATGTGTCGCCCGATTTCCTATTTCAGTTTGGAATTATTAGAGATTTTGTATTTATTTATGTTTTCAGTATTCAGTACTCATTGAGAGTTAATTCTTGTCATGATGATTTCACTTATGGTTATTTGACTTGGTTTGGTTAATCTAGTTAGTTTAATTCTCTTGGTTTGATGGCCATCCATAGCATTTATGTGATTCTTAAACCGATTTACATTTAAAAAGTGTTTTCACGTTGGAAATTAATAAGTGGAATAGGACCTTAAATTATTTTGACACTTAGCTTAATTATTTAGTGTGTTTAAATTGGAAATATTTATTTTGCAACAGTGATGCTAAGAATGAACCAACCGTTCACCTTGATTTTAATTTAATAAAGGACTGATCACCCGGTATTTAATTAGGCGGGGTGTCACATAAACATTGCAAAGGCACCAACAATGTTGGTTATCAACATAAACCACCACTAATGTTGGTCGGTATCAATAAAGTCCATCAATAATGTTGGTCAGTATCAATAAAGGCACCAACAGTGTTGGTTGTTAGCATAAACCACCAAGAATGTTGGTTTGTATCAATAAACACCACGAACAATGTTGGTCGGTATCAATAAATGCCACAAACAATGTTGGTCGGTATCAATAAAGGAACCAACAATGTTGGTTGATGTCAATAAAAGCCACCAACAATGTTGGTCGGTATCGATAAAGGAACCAATAAAGTTGGTTGTCACATACATAAAAAACCACACAAGGAAAAATTATAAGTCCCAAATGCTTGGTTGATGAAGACTCGAATTAATAAACTAGGCTAAAAGATGGACAAATGTTCCACTCACGCCTGGGAACCAAGGTAATTAATTCAATTACCTAAAAATTTAGGTACATTAGTAGAACCATGGTAAATCATTGGTAATTGGTATGATACGTAGGATAACCCTAAGGATATCAATAGAATCGATGAAAAACTAGAGATTAATTAAAAGTTTATCCATTCATAGTCAAAGACTAAGGTCACATTTATATACGCAGAGATTGACTAAAAGTTCATCCATTCATAAAATGCACTTTTCATTAAATTAAAGGATTACATATTGTTTCTTAAATATGCAGACACTAAATACAAAGCCTTATTCTACAGTACGTTTTCATTCAGCTTTAAAAACATGATCCATGTCGGCTGGAGGATCATCCCAAGTATAAGGAGAGTTGATGAAGTTAAAATTCTAAAGCATTTATTGAAAATACAGCAGTGGGAGACTTATCAAAGGAGGTCTCATTTACACACATATCAATAACAAAAAGGGGACATATTCGGGTTCATCTTTTAAGAGGCAAACAATGGGGTTTTGGATGGTTAGAGTTGGGTAAATAGGGACATTATGCCAGTTGAGAAAGGGTTTTTCCATAGGGACAATCTTCGTAGATGGGTTGGATGGATCGAACTTGGCGTGTATCATACATAGATCCAACCCTATTGTATGGATTCCATCACTGCTACTATTCTTAATTCTTTCTAAGTTGTTAGTGTTCTTAGTGTCAGAGGAACTTCCATCTAAAGACTTGATGGTTAAAGGATTTCCTTCGTGCTTTGTCCCTTCACTCCAAGTGATTTGATCTTCGAAAAATATTTTAATTCCTGGTTTCAAGTTTTTGTCATCAGAGTCATATCACAGTTTAGGTGAACCACAATAAGGGGAGTCTTCGCATCCACGGTTCAGGTAAGACACGATAAGGGAAGTCTTCACGTTATTTGATAAAGCATCCATTTAAGGAATTTCAAGAAACTACTTCGCTTCTTTTCAGTACTCATTTTTTATACGACCGATAGCAAACCATGAGTTTATTCGAGGATGGTTTATAGCCCAAACCATATAGAGGAAAGGCTTCTTTTATGTCTATTAGTTCAAGGATCCATTGTTATCGGTGACCCATCCCCATTCCGGGCATGAAATGCATATTCTTAACATTTGGATATCATTTACATTTTTGCATGGACTATGATATCAACATACTCTCTCTTTGAAGTTATCAGATGTTGGAATAGAAAGCGGATCAATATTGAAACCTGAGAGAAACATGACACTAGCTTCGTGATGGATTTCCACAATAGGCTTATTTGTGTTGATGCCATCAGAGTTATTGTCATCTCTGATGATGGTGATGACTTGGTTATTCACAAAGAACTTTAATTTTAATGGAGGGAAAAGGCACCCCTCTAACGATATGAAGCCAAGGGTGACCCAAAACATGTCTCCGGTTAAGCAACCCCTAGTATGAGTTGGAACTTAATTTGGGTGACCAAAAACATATCAATGAATTGGAACTCAATTTGGGGAATATAGGACCAACCCCTAGTGTGAGTTTTATTTAACCCATTACCTCCCGACGGGTGTTAAGTATGCATAGTCGTGCAAGTGGGAGTGAGATCACTAAATTTTATCCCGAGGAAATTGAGAGCCCTCAATGGGCAAACATTCAAATTAGATTTGTTATCAAAAAATACGAGTGGAACTGTCTTACCCATGACCTCTACTCAGATATTAAGGGCATAGTTGGAATCAAGACCAATCTTAGGAATTTCTTTATTAGAAAAAGGGATGAGACTTATTGCGGTCAGTGTCCCGACCATACGTGTTGATTCTTCAGGGGTAGTAAGAAGAGGAACTGTAGGTTTGGTGAGGAGCTTGATCAAAGCATTTCTATGCAACTGAGAAAACATGAAAATCCCCAACAAAGTAATATTAACTTAGGTCTTCTTTAGTTATTCAGGAAGTTTAATTTCTTTAACTGACATTTCTGGCATCGGGATTTCTTCATCAACTATTTTCCATTTATCTACATGTGTACATTCAAAAGGAAGAATAAAATCTTTGTTCTATCGTCCCGATTGGGTCATATGATTTATGAACACTAGGAAAAATAGAAACCATTATTTTTCATCCACTTCTACCATGCTGAATATTTCATTCATTCTCAATAGTAGCTCTTCAAAGAAATTATCCCATAGTAAGACGCAGTTGTGCTAGTATTCATATTGTTAGGTTCTCATCTGAATCATCTAAGGGGTCTGATTGATCACCCCACCTGATGGCAATAATACTGTCTTTCCATGAGAAATTAATGCATGAAATGAATTCAAATGTTTCGTCATACAAATCTCCCCACTCTATGGAGAAGTGTTGGAATGAGGTAACCAGGTATCCCATGAGTCTTCGGATGCTAAGTTGTCTAGATGTTGTACGTACCTCTCTCCCCCCAACAAACTCTTCTGACATAACCAACACAATATTGCCTAGGCTGAATTCTTCTCTTGACACAAACCAATCATATGATCATTGATCCCACTCTAGGATTCCATGTAGATGTTTTTGATTCTTTCACAACTATTTTCCCTGATGTTCATCCCAAGAGGTAACTTTAACCCAAAATATCTAAGTTTATCCAAAAAAATTATCAAATTCATGTGCCCCGTTAATAAGCTGGTTCGGATGGTGATGCATACCCTTGTCATGAGGGAGAGGGATTAATTTGGATCCCTTTTAGGATGCCATGTAAGAAGGAAAATGTTTAAGGGGTTTATCGGAATTAGCAGATAAAGAAGGTGTATTCATGGGTTGGATTCTGGTGGAAGGATCCAAAAAGCATTTTCATCTAGAAAAATGGCATTTACGCTAGTCTAGTTGGTAAGGGATTTTGAGTAGTATTAACTTTAGTATTGGTTAAAGGAGTAGTTACCCCCTTATTGATGATGTTTTGAATGAAATTATTTAAGTGGAATCATTAGTCATTGGTATGCTCGATGATCTAATGGAAATCAGAACGATCATCATGCTTAAAGTTCTTTAGAAGTTGGTTTGGCAATAGACGAGGGTCCAATGCTTGATGAGTTTTTTTTATAAGAAGGCTTGGTGTAATTTTTAGAGAGGCATGTGGCGCTCGACATCTTTCTTTATAGCTGTAGCGGGATGATCTTCTAACACCCATGACATAACAGTTCGAAACATATTAGCTGTAGTGGGATGATCTTCTAACACCCATGACATAGCAGTTCAAAAAATGTTATTGATGGTTGTAACAGTGGTCTTGGGTGGTTTGTGAGGAGTGAACTGCCTTATTGGCTTCTTCAGCTCAAATTCAAGATTTTGATTGCTAACACTCTCTTCGATTTCGACCCTTGTCTCCCTGAGTGCTTTAAAATGTGTCGATTATTTTCTTCCCAATGAGGTTCATATTTGTGGCAAGAAATTCTTAATTCACCGTACTCACCTGTTCCACCTCAAAAGTCAATTTATCATGGTAGCGGCCTTTTCCCCACCCACTAATAAAGTTATCGAATGGATCTCCAAGATTCTTTTTGACTCTTCATTATATCTATATTAGGCCATGAATTCTCAGTCCACATAATCCTAATTTTGTATTCGAGACTCCTCAAATGATAATAATGATCGAAGAGTGCTTTCTTTAAGAGTTTGTTGAAATATCTGGGCCATTATCTCACTGGTGTCGTACAATAGGACCATAGATTGGTGATAGTTGCAAAGATTCATGATAGGAGGTTTACTACCTCTAATATTCAACATTTTGAACTTTCCAGTAACTGGTCTTTCAGGTAGGAAGACACGTGGGTGTAATCCACATAGTTTCCTAAAATCTTAATTTAGTCCAAATTTTTGGATATGAATCCGAGGTCTTCCTTAACAGTGTTAAATTCTTCTTCTTTGGGATCAACAGGAATAGGCATCATCAAGTTAGGCCCTAGATGGGTCAGATTCGGCATCGATAACTATGCTAGTGGGGACCCCTTAATAGATGGGATGCACTGGGCATGTGGAACTTATTGACACTCTTATAGAGATAATATATGTTTTGTGCTTATGGACCCATGACATGGGGGAATACAACATTAGGTTTGGTAACTTTATATATATGGTCCCAATTTCATATATCTCTTAGACATCTACATGTAGACTGTTGATCATAGCATTGAGCTGAGCAAGTTGCACCATCAAGTCAGCTTTGACATTATTGTTCTGAATCAAGTTCTCCATAAAGAATATCTAGTAGGATCTATTGATATTCATGGAAGAAGATGAGGGTGTAGAACTCTGGGGTAGCATAATAGCAAATCTTAGCCAATAGGGATCATGACCAATCTAGGGTATGCCATCGCACCTGAGAGGGGAATATTCTTTTTTTAATCGAAAAAGAATATTTTGGCATTTTCAAAAAATGAGAAGATATTTTTGCCATATATATGTATATATTTAAAAGGAAGGAAATATTTTTAGTATTTTTGAAAAGGGAATGAAGAAAAATTCACTAGTGTAGTTGTTATTATTAGGTTTACTTATCTTATGTTCTGCCTAAGGTGAAAATGAAATGAGGGGTAGGACTTGAGTATACGAAATGATTTGGGTAAGTAATGCAAAATATGGTTTTAGTTATTTCCAGACTCATAGATCGAGTTCTGCTTTAAAAAATTAGCAAAATAGCACAAAATTTAGGAAGTAAGGCAACATGAAATTTTGGGAGAGTTTTGCGTTGAAATAAAAATAATCCACGTATGAGTGTCCTAGGTTAGATGCTTATATGAAGTTTAGGCATTGGAGGTTAGTGTAAGGGCTCCTACCCATTGTAATGACTTCCACAATATACCTCGTGCATATAAGGGGAATCATTCATTAGTAAGTGTGGAGAAGCTATTTGATATACCTGAGTGTATATGAATTGTCGAATTATATATTTTGTGGCAACGACATGTGTGAGAGAAAATTTGATATGCTCGATGTATGTGAACTAGTTACTGATTATATGCCTCCTATCATGAGTAAAATCAAGTAGTAAGATGTGGGGGGAACCGTTTGATATATGTCAAAGGTACAAGGGCAATAGAAGGTGGAAATTTAATCGCTTATGATAGTTGTGCCCCACATAATCATAAACCCATCATGAATTGATCCCCTCTATGGGACAAAATTTTGGTCAAAATGTAGTGCTCACATGAAGTAATGCGTAAAAATTCACGAGTCTTAATTATTTTTTTATGCAAAGTTTTATTTATGCTAAAGGGAATAGGTACTACTACTTAGAATGAAGTAGAACCTGGAAATATACATGAATGGCATATGAAGAACAACTAAGTATAAAAGGAGAATAAATCTAACAATTATGTATAAGTAACATGAAGCATGGAGCATATACAAAGAACAATGATATATATAAGGTGTAGGACATGAGAATATACACAAGTGAGAGAGATACATGCGCAATGTGAGAGTCATATGGAAACATGTGATAGTGATAATAAAGTATCATGAATGAGTGTTCAAGTGAGAATAATGTGAAGTGGTGTGCAAGTGGCAATAAGGTGAATATATACACGAATGATATATGAAGCATGTGATAGGTGAATCATGTGAATAAAAAACTGGGAATAAGCATGCATATCAAAAAGTGATATGTGAATAATAAGGGTAAGATAAGCGAACCATTATAAATATATACATGTGGATGAAAAATGGAGTGTGTGATAGAAAATGAGGTATATACATGTGGTGAGAAAAAGGAGAATAATAGAGAGAAGAATGTACAAGGATAACATGATATGAGATGGGAATATAAACCACATGTGATCAATAGAGTAAGAAAAATATACAAGTGTATATATATATATATATATGTAGAAAAGGAGAAAAGGAGAAAAAGGTACATAAAGTCCATGTAAAATAAAGTCTAGTCCTCTAAAAAAATACCCTGTGGAGTCGCCATTGTGGCCATCTATGATTCGGTGGGTTCGCCCAGAAAAGAAAAAGATTTGGTGTGCAAGGATAAGGAAAAATCCTCCTTCCTCTACTCTCACAATATTAGCGGGCTCACGCGGATATAAATTAGTCATCATCAAAGGGGTGAAAATATATAGAATAGAGTCGCCAACATTTTTTTCTCAAAATAGGAAAAAAAAATGTAGCCGTCCTCTAAAAAATGGCATCAAAGGCAAACAGATGCTCATGAAACCAATTAGATCACGGGTATGGGGACTAAGTTACATAATGGTAAGGTGTTAAACACCCATTACACCCTTTCGGTCTCTCATGGTTTGTGATAATATTGTCTTTTATCTCCAAATGTAATTTGTGTATATTACATGTGCATAATGAAATAAGGGAGAAAAGAAATTGCCATACCCACATCATGAAAAAGATGAGGATGAGACATTCTGAAGAGTTTAAATAAATGGAAAGAAAATAATCTAAAAGGTAGCCAAAATGTGAGCATCCCAACGGATCACAATCCGTCATAAAGAATATAATACACATGCTTGATGGGGCCGCTAAAAATATAATAAAGTGAAAAGGATACACTGTGTGCAATACACCAGATCATATTTCACTTTGAGAAAATGGATAGGCATGTTTGACGTGATTGCAAAAATGAAAGAGGATAAAAAATTATGAAAACATAATATAATGTGACCAATACACCGGATCATGATTCACTATGAGGAAGTAAATATGAATGTCGGACGATGTTGATCAGAACATAAAAACTAGTGTGTGTATATGTGTGATATATATATATATATATATATATATATATATATGTATGTATGTATTTGTGTGTGTGTGTGTGTGTGTACATATGATACTAATAAAAGTGAGAATGAATAAAATGAAAAGGCAAGAAAAGAGGACTCCAATCTTGAGGAAAACTCGAGACGCCGACGAACTTGGAAAAGGCATCAAAGTCCACCTAGTTCCAAAACACATACGGGTGGGATTTAACCTGTGAACACCAAAATAGAATTTTATTATTTTTGCTTATTGAAAAACATGCACAATGATGATGCTAAGATTTAGCACCCCCAGATAAGTGATGGTGAGCTCAAACATGAATCAAAATGATAGCCATAGATATGTACATGTGTGTAAGTGTATAGAAGGCTGTGAGTATAAGAGGAGTAAGACAACGATGTATAGTGCTTCAGCCAATTAGACCTACATCCACTGTGAGTGTGTGATCCACTAAATATGGGCACTATTGGCCTTGGATACAATGCACATAAGCTTACTCTCTCTCTGTTGTGTGTACAAGCAGAGTTTTAGCTAGGGTTCCTAATTATAGGTCCCTTTGCAAGGTTGTAGGTGACAAGTATATCTAGGTCTTGGGGGGTGTAGTGTACCCCCCAAGCATGCATGGTGCATGTGAGTTATAATCTAGCCAATCCACTACTGACACCTGGAGGTGCCACCTGTGATTAATGATGACATAATATTCCCTCACGTGAGGGGGTGATATTGTTATAACAGTCTTCCACATGCCATATGAGTCCCACGCTCACTGTTCCACGCGTCTCCCAAATCACGCGCTGTAATGATGTCATCCTCGGCCTACGATGTGAGGCCGAGGGCAAAGTTCTTGCTGGCAGCGAACCTAGCCTAGTTCGGGCCTCGTACTGTCGTACCCTCATAGGGTCGGCCCCTTAAAGGGTTGTTCGGGCCTGAGGAGGGGTCGTCCCCTTGAAGGGTCGTCTGGGCCTGATGAGGGGTCGGCCCCTTGAAGGGTCATCTGGATCAAGAGAGGGATCGGCCCCTTAGAGGGTCGCCTAATATTGGTGGGGAGATCATCTTGACCTCGTCCAGGTGGTGGACGCCCTCGGCCTGGCCGAGGGTATATATGGGTATATCAATCCCCCCCATCCCTTAGCCATCGATGTTGTTGAGATGGGTGGGGGATAGTGCTGTTTTGGAGATACGTGTATGATCAGTTTGGTGAGTGACACCTGCCTAGATGATGTGACACCTAGGCAGATATCCACTGTCATTCCAGTTTCCCAGGCTTGGTGGCTGCACACTTGGCCTGGGACTTTGTGCCCTAATGATACCCTCCTCGTGGGCTGTGTTTTGCCTTAGTTAATAAGCCCACTCATTATCAAGATATTTAAATAATTTTTTGAAGTCATTTCCTTTCTTCTTCTTCGTGCCTCTAGTCTCGCTCTAGCTTTTTAACAGCTCCATAGCCATTTCTGTGATTTCTTTTGCATCAAGCCTCGCTGTCTTCGCCTTCATTCTTAGGTAACCTTTTGTTGCTTTAGATTCTTACTTGATCCTTCAACTATAATTTCATTTGGGTTTATTTTCTCTTGCTCCTTGGTTATTTACTTTTTTCGGCATTCTTCTCCGGTGAGCTATTATTCTTGTTCTTTGAGTATTCTTGATTAAACCCTTTCTTTCTTTGGTTTTAATCCAAATGTCCATCTTGGTCAACTGTAAACTTGTTTGGAATTTGGCTAGACAAATTCCTCAAGTGTTGGGTCTTCCTCTTAATTCTTAGGAGGATTTACGATTTTGTCGAGGAATTCCCATCCCTAAGAGAGAAGTTCTTCGTAGAAATTCGGCGAATAGAGGAAGAGGAGGAGAGAAGACGAGGGGCCAACCCTAATTGGGTACGACCCATTTTTTCCATTCCATTAGCCACTATCGTACACCCTGAGTCTTGCGGGTCGTCTGGTCATCCAGCCGAGAGTCAATCGTACGAGGGGATAACGGATCAGAGAGAATTGTCGTCGCCAGGTGCTGGCACTTCCGGGAGGGGAGAGACATCCACTCTAAGCCCAAGCCGACAGGCCGAGGGCACAACACCTTCTGAGGCTGTCCATGTAACAATGTTGTCCCACCTTTAATTTTAAGTAGCCTTTCCATATGGCCCCCCAGAGGTTGGGGGATCCGGGGATGAGAGAGCTGAGGATGACAGTGAGGGTTCTTTCGATGATGATGATAGTCCAGTTGACACTTCAACTGCCTCAACTTATGTATCGTTCGTTATGGACCGTGATCTGTTCGTATGGAGGCATATCTTTGTCATACAACCCAACATAAGTATGAGGGTCCCCACTGAATCTGAGAGAGTCTTCGAGGGTGATGAGGGAGAGATTGCTGTTTATGAGCAGATGTTAAGGGTCGGTGTTAGGTTCCCTCTACACCCTTCTATAGTCGACATCTTGTCTTCCCTTGGGGTTGCCCCTTATTAACTTCCCCCCAACTCATGGAGGACTATTCTTGGCTACATCTCGCTTTGGAAGAATTCATTTACTGAGGAGCCCTCGGTCGATGTATTCCTTGCCTACTACAACATCACCTCATCGTCTAAATAGCCTAGGTATTTTCATTTGGGGGCTATGAATTCTGACAAAAATCTCCTTCACGTGGCTCAGAATTCCAATCATGACTGCAAGAAAAGGTTTTTCTTTATCTCCGAGGATTGGGAATTCCCCGCCGAGGGGGAGCCCGAGGAAGATGGTCCGAGAGTACCCGGGGTTTGGTCCAATCCCTCAATGAAAGCGCACTCAGACCTCGAACTTAGCTTGGAGGAGAGGGTCATCATTGACTATATGAGAGAGAAAGGGAAAGAGGGAGGACTTGCAAAATTTGAAGATTTGATGACCCCTCGCTTCCTCAAAGAAGCTGGTCTGAGGGTCGGCCCCTTGACAGAACTATGTGAGTAGTTTTTTGCTCAATCTTTGATTTTTTACAAGTGTTTCATCTTTGTCTGTATCTTTCTGATATGTCATCTCCTTTTCAGGTCATCCTGCAAATATCTCTGACCAACTTTGGGAAATGACTGCCCCAAGCTTACTGTCTGGTTTGGGAAAGAAAAAGGGAAAGGAGCCTTAGTAGCCTCCGAGGAAGACCAAGGCTGTATGGCCGACACATGCTGAGCCGACTGCTGACAATTGTAAAAGAAAGGAACCAGAAGTATCTGTTGATCCTCGACCAGACTCAAGGACGAGGGCGAGGGTGGAGACGTCTGAGGGGACCGACTCCTCTTCCAGTATGGGGGCCTATTGGTCTCAGAATTTGACATTTTTGAAGGCTGAACCCTCTTCCCTCGTAGCCAATTTGAGGGCAGCCAAGGCTTCTATAATCTTTGCTCCCTCGGCTACTAATCACGACTTTTTATCCAAGATGCCTCCGACAAAGGTTTACGATTACGGTCTGCATACTTTGGCCCAGGTATTTGTTTTTACTTTATTTCCTCAGTTAACTTTTCACCAATTATTCCCTCGGCCCCTTAACACGTGCCTTCTTATGTGCAGTCTATTTGTGCCTTTACATCAGCTACTAAGTGGATGGACGAGAACCAACAATAGTTCCATGAAGCCGAGAGAGCTATCCAATACGAGGCTGAGCTGCAGGACGAACTAGAGACCTCCAGGGAAACATTAGAGAATGCCAATGTCGAGCATGTGAGGGTCCTAGATGATCTTACAAAGAAGAACGATGCAGACCTGAAGGCAAAGGACTCTCTTATTAAAGAAAAGGATGAAGCCTTGATCAACCTGGGGGCTCAATTCAAGTCTGAGCTTGAGGGTGCATTGAAGAAAGTCGATGCTGTGGAGGCTTACAAACTCTCAGACGAGTTTTAAGGCTTCGGTCTTGAATACTTGGAGAGGGGGATTAGGACGGCCTGTCGGTGGGTCGTCCTTAAGTTTGCTGATGCTGTCTCTTCAGTCCACCCCTCTCTTGCCTGATTGCCGAGGCCCTAGCCCATGTGGAGTCCGAAGTGCACGTTGAAGGTACCGGCACATCTGAGGCTCGTCCTGTCTTGGTTATAGAAGAAACTCCAATTGATGTTGAGGCCTTGGCCTTTGATGCTGCCCAATAGGGTGGCTGTTTGTAGCCAATACCCTCTTCATGTACCACATTTTTGTACTTTACTTTTGTTGGACAAACATCTATAACATTTTGTAATATAATGCCTCATTCTGTCTTATATGCTTTTCTTTTGTACGATTTATCTTGTGATGTTTTCTTTATAACTCCTCCCCCATCTTTCTTGATGGTGAATGAGGGGTCGTCTCCACCATTGACCCTCATCATAGCCAAGGGTGGTTTCCCACCAACTTAATGGTTTTTATATTTCAAGTCCCCCCTCTTCTTTCTTGAGGATGAATGAGGGTTCGTCCCCACCATTGACCCACATTATAATCGAGGGTGGTTTCCCACCAACTTAATGGTTTTATATTTCAAGTCCCCCTTCGTCTTTCTTGAGGGTAAATGGGGGTTCGTACCCAGCATTGACTCTCATCCTAGCCGAGGGTGGTTTCCCACCAACTTAATGGTTTTACATTTCAAGTCCCCCCTCGTCTTTCTTGAGGGTGAGTGAGGGGTCGTCTCCACCATTGACCCTCATCATAGCCGAGGGTGGTTTCCCACCAACTTAATGGTTTTTATATTTCAAGTCCCCCCTCGTCTTTCTTGAGGGTGAATGAGGGGTCGTCCCCACCATTGACCCTCATCATAGCCGAGGGTGGTTTCCCATAAACTTAATGGTTTTTATATTTCAAGTCCCCCTCATCTTTCTTGAGGGTGAATGAGGGGTCATCCCCACCATTGACCCTCATCATAGCCGAGGGTGGCTTCCCACCAACTTAATGGTTTTTATATTTGAAGTCCCCCTTCGTCTTTCTTGAGGGTAAATGACGGGTCGTCCGCACCATTGACCCTCATCATAGCCGAGGGTGGTTTCCCACCAACTTAATGGTTTTTATATTTGAAGTCCCCCCTCGTCTTTCTTGAGGGTGAATGAGGGGTCGTCCCCACCATTGACCCTCATCATAGCCGAGGGTGGTTTCGTGAAGATGATCCCAATTATACTAGAATTGACAAACACAAGATGAGGGGACAATATGATATTATCATTAACATTCCAAGTGTTCTGTTGGAGCAGCACCCATTACAATTTTGGTTCGATAGGACATTACAACACTACTGATAGTATTTCTTCAAATGATCTGCGTTCCATGGTTGGAAAAGGGTTCCCCCTCAAGGTTCTCTACTCTATTCGTTCCAGGGACAACTTCATCAATGACCCTATATGGGCCATGCCAATTTGGGTGGAGCTTGTTAGGCTTTTGCCAAGTCTTTTTTAGGACTAAGTCCCCCACTGCGATTGGCCTTTGCTTCACCCTCTGGTTGTAAAACCTGGCAGTCCTCTACTGGTAGGCAGCTTGCCTTATCTCGGCGTCTTCCCTTCTTTCTTTGATTAGGTCTAAGTCAAGTCTCATTTCTTCCATATTTCTCTGGCGGTCATACATTTGGACTCTATGGGTAGGAAACCCAATCTCGGTGGGGATGACGGATTCTGAGCCATATGCTAGCATAAACGGGGTTTCACCGGTAGAAGTCTTCACCATCGTCCCGTGGGCCCACGATACAGCGTACAACTCCTCAACCCATCTTCTTTTTGCCTCCTCAGGTCTTTTCTTGATCCCGTCTAGGATTGTTCTGTTTGTTACTTCATTTTGCCCATTGGCTTGAGGTCGGCCTGGGGACGAGAATAACTGTTTGATACTCACCCTTTCACAGTACTTCTCTAGAGATGTATTCTTGAATTGAGTCCTGTTATCCGAAATGGGGGTGTTAGGGAGACCATATTTGCATATAATATTTTTCCAGATAAATTGGAAGGTCTTATGCTTGGTGATCGTTACCATTGGCTCCACCTCCACCCATTTTGAAAAATAGTCAATTGCTACGATGAGGAACCGATAGTTATTGATGACCCTAGGCAAGGGTCCTACCAGGTCGATCCCCCACACTGCAAATGGCCATGGGGATGTGATGGAGGTAAGAGGATGATGGGGCTGGTGAGGGATGGTGGAAAATCTTTGACATTTATCACACCTTTTTACATATGCCGTGGCATCTTTCCCCAGGGTCGGCCACGAGTACCCCTGGGTTACTACCCTCTTCGCCAAAGACCTGCCCCCAATGTGGCTTGAACGTGACCCCTCATGCACAACTTGTAAGATGTGTGGGACTTCAGACGGGTGCACACACCTAAGTAATGGGAGCAAAAACCCTTTTTTGTATAAGGTGTCTCCGATGACAGTGAATTTTGCAGCTCTATATCTCAACTTTTTCTTTTCTTATTTTGCTTATGGAATCTCCCCCTATTTAATGTATTTGATTAGGGGGCCATCCACAAAGCTTCTTTGTCGATGTTTAAGCAAAAGTCTAGTGTTCCCTCTTCTTCATCGATCGTTGGTCGAAGCAGAATTTCTATTGGGACTGTCCTCCTGATATCTATCCTAGTTGCTGAGGCCAACCTATCAAGTGCATATGTTCGACCATTTTCAAGACTTGGTATCCTCTTCAACTTAACTTCTCTGAAGCTCTTCAATAGTTCCTTTACCTTTTCAAGATATTTGGCCATTCTCTCATCCTTAGCCTCGTAGGTTCCTAATATCTGATTCACCACTAGTCTCGAAACACGATGGACCAAGACCTAGAAGATACTAAGAGATTTAGCCAAGGAGAGGACCGCTATCATAGCCTCATATTAAGACTCATTGTTAGAGTCTTTGAAGTTGAACCTTAGGGAATTCTTTATGTTTGTATCGTCTGGTGCTGATACTATTAATCCAGCCCCACTTTTGCTTTCATAAGAGGACCCATTAGCGAAGAGGCTCCACACTGTCTTTTCCTCTGAGAAATTTCCCTCGGTGAGGGACCCCTGTCTAAAGAGATATCTTCCCTCTTCATTTTTAGTCACTTTTCCTCTAGCCGTGCTTGTCTCAGCCTTGTCTTTGGATTGATCGACGACTCTGCCTTGCCGGGTATCTGTCTTATCGAGGCTTTCCTCTTCAGCTTCATCATCTTCCCAAGTAAATTCATCCACGAAATCAGCTAATGCTTGCCTTTTAATGGCCACCCTTGGTTGATATACAATGTCAAACTCTCCCAACTCTATAGCCCAGGCCATTAGCCTCCTCGATTTTTTTGGCTTATGCAAGACCTGCCTAAGAGGAGAGTCAGTGAGGATGAGCATTGTATGGGATTGGAAGTATGACTTTATCTTTCTTGATGCATGGATCAAGGCATAAGCTAACTTCTCTATCCTTGGGTATCTTTGCTCTGCCTCCTGGAGTGCCTTATTGTCAAAAAATACGGGCTTTCGTACCCCATCCTATTCTCTCACAATGGCTGCGCTGATTGTTGATTCTGAGATGGCTAGGTACACATATAGTCGTTCACCCTGTACTGACCATGACAACAACAAGGGAGACCCTAAGTATGTCTTTAGCTCCTTGATAGCCTCATCACACTCCTCACACCATTCGAAGGCCCTTTTGAGAATTTTGAAGAATGGTAAACACCTGCCTGTGGCCCTGGACACGAACCTATTCAAAGTAGCCACTCGCCCTGTGAGCCTTTGAACGTCTTTCATGGTCTTCGGGGTCTTCATTTCTATGAGGGACTTTATCTTTTCAAGATTTGCCTCGATGCCTCTTTGGTTGACAATGAACCCCAAGAACTTCCCTGCCCCGACCCCGAAGACACATTTGGGCTGGTTGAGCTTCATTCGGTACTTATCCATTATGTTAAAGGTCCTCTCGAGGTCGGCCACATGATCCTCGGCCTTTAAGCTTTTGGTCAGCATGTCATCTACATAAACCTCCATAGACTTCCCAATTTGGTCTTCAAACATTTTATTCACAAGGCGCTGATACATTGCCCCCGTATTTTTTAGGCCAAAAGGCATGACCCTATAATAGTATGTCCCCTTATCGGTAATGAAGGCTATTTTTTCTGAGTCTTTAGGGGTCATGAAGACCTGGTTTTACCCTGAATAGGCATCCATGAAGCTCATGAGCTCATGGCCTGAGGTAGCGTCTACCATTTGATCAATTTGGGGGAGAGGGAAGTTATCTTTGGGATGATGTTGTTGAGGTCTGTGAAGTCTACACACATCCTCCGCTTCCCGTTGGCTTTTGGGACAAAGACTACATTGGACAACCATTCGGGGTAGATGACCTCTCTGATAAACTCTGCATCTTCTAGCTTCTTGACCTCGTCCCTGATGACTTCATACTTCTCTCGAGAATAAATTCTCCTCTTCTGCTTTACTGGCTTTGCACCCTCTATCACGTTGAGCTTGTGGTTCATAATTTTGGGGTCGATCCTCGGCATATCTTCATGGCTCCATGCAAAGGCACTCTTTCTTCTCCTTAGCATCTTGATGAGGTCTTCTTTTATGTCTATCTTCAGAGCTTTGCCGACTTGGACGGTTTTTTCCGGCTCATCCTCATTGAGGATGGTGGATTTTACCTCTTCCATGGCTTCTCCTTTCTTGAATTTTTTCTTATCCCTGTGGTCAAGGGTGTCAATATTGTAGGTGGTTGTTGCCTTCTTGTGCACCTCTCTTTCTTCGACGGAGTTTGAGTAACATTCCCGCACCGTCGTCTGGTCTCCCTGAACTTCGCCTACCCCGTAAGGGGTCGGGAATTTGATCATCTGATGAACCGTAGATGGCATAACCTCAAACCCCTTGAGAGCTACTCACCCCAGTATAATATTTTAGGACGAGAAGACATGTTCATCCATCATGAAGAAGTTGTCCTTCTTGGTAAGACATCTCGGCCAATCATCCCCCATCCTTACTTCGGCCTCATACACTCCTAGAGGGTGGAATTTTTCCCCACTGAACCCAATTAATGGGTGATGGTATGGGACTAGTCTAGCACGGTTAAGGCCTAAGGCTTTGAAGCATGGCCAAAACATCACATCTATAGAGCTACCCCCATCTACCAAGATCCTCGGCACCTCACATCCGTGCACCATGGTAGTGATGACTAGAGGGTCATCATGTGGGGCTAAGAGGCCTTTGAAGTCCATTCTTGAGAATCCAACTATCAGAGTATCCATATCAACCTTCTTTCTCTTTTCTGACTTTTCCTCAACAGAGGTTGAGTGCAAAACCTTTGTCACTGCCTTGGCTTCAACTACATGGGACTTTTTGTCTGCGACCTCTGAACCTCCTCCTTCTAGTCCCCTTGAGATCATCCCAATATCGAGTGATATCATATTAAGTATCTTTATAGGGTCATGCTCATCTCTCGGTGGGAGGTTAGGGTCGTCCTCATCATCTGAAGGGTTGTCCCTTCGGTTTGGAGGATCTTCTCGGCATTCGTCACCTCTCTTCTTCTTAGGGTCATCTCCTCGACCCCTCTTGAAGGAACCTTTGTCAACGTACTTCCTAAGTTTCTCTTCTTTTAGCATCTTCTCGATTTCATCTTTCAGAGCAAAACACTTGTCGGTGATATGGCCATGGTCTTGGTGAAATTCACACCACAGATTCTTATTCCTCTTGTGGGGGGTTGCCCTCAGCTTCTCAGGCCACTTCAAGGACCAGTCACTTTTTATCTCATTTAGGATATGCTCGCAGCTGACCGTCAAAGGGGTGTAATCAGTGAATTTGTCGTCTGCCAGCCTCTTCTTTCCCTCTTTGTTCCTTTTCTCGTACTTGCCCCCACTGCTGCCTCCTTTTTCGTCTTCGTATTTTGCTGCCATCGCCTTTTCGGCATTCATAACAACCATTGTACTCGGAGGGTCTTCAGCAAGCTTCCATAGCAGCTTCCCCTTGTGGAGTCCTCCAATCAGGGCTGTCATAGCTATGCTTTCCTCATAGTCTTCGACCTCTAATTTTTCTTTGTTGAATCTGTCTATGTAGTCTCTTAGGCTCTCGCTCTTACCCTGCTTAACATAAAGCAGGTGTGTGGTCTTCTTCTGTGGCCTCACTCCAAAGCAAAAGTTATGGATAAATCGGTATGCTAATTACTTAAAGTTTTCAATAGAGTTCTTAGGGAGAAACATATACCCGACATGTGCAGCCCCAGTCAGAGTGCCAGAAAAGGAACGACACCTCATCTTATCCGAGATAGAGTATATGTCTACCGCTGATTGGTACATCTCAATATGAAGGATAGGGTTGGTACTCCCGTCATACCGTGGGGTGACCACTGACGGCTTGAACTTAGATGGCATTGGCAAGTTGATTATCTTTGCCACAAAGGGTGAGCCTATAGAGTATCCTCTCTGAAGAGGGTACCAACTCTTTAGAATATCACCAATATTATCCTCCAACCTTTGGATCGAGTCATTTCAGGGCCTCGTAGGGTTAGCCTGGCCGATGTTATCCCCTGCCGCCTCTTTGAGGTGAACGGAGGGTTCCGCTGCAGCAGGTCTATATTGGTTGTTTACGTCTCCATGACCGTCCTCCCGTCCGTGGGGTCGTCTCCCATGGGGTCGGCCATCTTCTACCTCCCTTATGGATCTCGCAACACTTCTCAATCGGGACAATTTCTCTCGCAAGTCATTTACCGGGCCTAGCCTCTCAAAGGCCGACCCTCTTCTCAGACGATCGAAAGCAGAGCACCTTGGGCGATCGTCAGGATTTTGCCTTCCACACTTCCCTCTGCTCTCCTGGAGAGGTCGTACATTATTGTTGGAGACCTCATACGGCTCCCAGCACTCTATGGGGGCCTCCTCCCCCTCCAGATCATCATACCTATCTTCTGGGCAAGGGTTTCCTTGCCTCCCTAGGCGTAGACACCAGGGGTCAGCAACATCCCTCCGTCGCTGAGGAGGCAAAATGTCTTTGCGTGGTGCCTGGGCAGTCCCCTGACCTCGTCCTGCCCTAGAGCTGCTGCCAGAGTAATCATCTCCGGTGAGACTCCTGGTGGTCTTATTATGTTTTGGCAAAGAGCTCTGAATTGCTCCTGCATAATCCACTGGCTTGCTGCCAGAGACTTCAAGGCGGCCGCCACATCAACCATCTCAGACTGAGGTGGTGGTTGACTGTAACTGGGTCCTACTCCACTATCCGGTGGAGGAAGAGGTGGTGGTGGCATCTCCGGTGCCATGAGTTTGAGCTATAGAGAGCTGAATGATCAAAAGACTGAAGAGCTTGAAAACCTTAATGGGTCTCTTTAAATGGTGAAACATATCCACAAAGGGGAGATCTGGTTCACCACCAGAGTACCCAGTGAGGTCAAGCTGTATAAAGAAGGAGATATCTTCTCATTCCCACAGACGGTGCCAAACTGATGATGCTAAGATTTAGCACCCCCAGCTAAGTGATGGTGAGCTCAAACAGTAACAATAATGGCAGCCATAAAGATGTACATGCGTGTAAGTGTATAGAAGGGGGTGAGTATAAGAGGAGTAAGACAACGATGTATAATGGTTCAGCCAATTAGACCTACATCCACTGTGAGTGTGTGATCCATTAAATATGGGCACTAATAGCCTTGGATACAATGCACATAAGCTCACTATCTCTCTGCTGTGTGTACAAACAGAGTTTTAGCTAGGGTTCCCAATTATCGATCCCTTTGCAGGGTTGTAGGTGACAAGTATATCTAGGCCTTGGGGGGGTGTAATGTAGCCCCCAAGCATGCATGGTGCATGTGAGTTATGATCTAGCCAATCCCCTGATGACACCTGGAGGTTCCACCTGTGATTAATGATGACATAATATTCCCTCACGTGAGGGGGTGATATTGTTATAACGGTCTTCCACGTGACTTATGAGTCCCACGCGCACTGTTCCTCACGTCTCCCAAATCACGCGCTATGCTGATGTCATCCTCGGCCTGCGATGTGAGGCCGAGGGCAAAGTTCCTGTTGGCAGCGAACCTGGCCTAGTTCGGGCCTCCTACTATCGTACCCTCATAGGGTCATCCAGACCTGATGAGGGGTCATCCCCTTGAAGGGTCGTTTGGGCCTCATGAGGGGTCGATCCCTTAAAGGGTCGTCTGGATCAAGAGAGGGGTCGACCCCTTAGAGGGTCGTCTAATATTAGTGGAGAGATCATCTTGGCCTCGTTCAGGTGGTGGACACCCTTGTCCTGGCCGAGGGTATATATGGGTATATCACACTAGGTCCGCTCGATTGCTCCAGCGGTAAGGGAGAGCTCTGAACTATGTGGTTAGGCGTGCATGGTATAGGGTTTGATTTCCCTATAGACACCTAATTTGATGCGGGACGTGTGTGAGGGTGGCTCTTGCATAGGACCCCCTATTTATATTGAATGAGGGAGTCAAAAGGGCTCATTCATGTGGAGGATCAGGGTCATAAAAAATGTGCACAAGTCAGGTAAGTGTAGTAGAAATGTAGGAAAATAAATTTACTGAATATATAAATACTAAAAATGTTCTTAAGGCGGGGAAGTGATAACTAAATGCGAAAAATATACTCTTAAGTAAAAAATTTTGTAATAGATACAATGTAACAAGTTTAAATGAATAGGATTTGGGCCTTCCATGAATCTTGAATTCTGATTTTGATAGTTGTATAGGCTTATTCGGGTGGTGGTGTAATGGTGGTAAAGTGGGTAAGAAAAGTGAGGTGTACAGTTGATGTAATGGAATGTGGTAAGAATGTTTTAAAAGGGATATGTAAAAGACTATGTATTAATTTTGAGGCAAAGTTTTCTTGGGATATAGAATGGGGTCCTTTCAAATGAGGTCATGACTTCCATAAATAGGAAACCTTAGAGTTAGGGTCTCTCTAGATCGACATAGGCCTTGGCCTGCCTATCGACATATCCCCTCAATTTCATGCCATGTAAAGTAACTCTATACAGATAAGCATAGTGCCAGGAGTGCCTGTAGGGAGTTCAAAATGGATTGTTCCAAAAAATGGATATAAAATGCAAACAATAAGTCTAAATCATGCATGAATGGGACCATTGGAAAAAGGATTCTGTAATATTTGTATTTGAGTTAAAATACCCTATTCTTATTTAATTCCTCGTAGAATATATAAATTCAAACATATCCAAACTAAGAATATAACTACCCTACAAATCCTATAAATTGACTTCAAGGACGAGACCCCACTATCTTATCTAGTAATGGTTAATGTTGATATATTGTATGAGCAGACAAAGAGGGTCGGGGAGATATTGCTTGGGGAACCTTATATGGAGATAGTATGAGCTAATGCATTGTATGAGCTTATCATTACTGCACTAACTGTTTATATACATCAGTGTATATTGCATCTCTTCCAACATCCCTCCCAATGGCTCATCCCACGTTGCCTCCTAAAACGAGGTAATCTCTCTCTCTCTCTCTCTCTCTCTCTCTCTCTCTCTCTCTCTCTCCTATATACACACGCACACACACTATTTTGGTGTTGCATTTGTACACTTTAGATCAGACTTTGATCCCCTATTTTTTATGTGTTTTTCTATGATGGTTGATTTTTGAGTCTTTTTTATTATGGTAGATCAGGTACACGCACATGCTGTGACATTTGGTACAGACTTGAGCCCCTATTTAGGTCCGGTATAGTCTGTGATATTTGGGGGTTTCAAGTTACAGGTACACGCACACACACTATTCGATTTGCGAGGTAATATCTCTCTTATACACACATGTACGAGATATTTTAATCCTAGAGCACAATGCAGAGTAAATTAACCCGATAAACTTCTTAAGGGTGAGTAATTTATTTGATTTTAGTTTGCTCTTATTCATGTGGTTTTACGTGTTACTAAATTTTTCTGTTTGAATTTCAAGTGATTAGCGACGACACAATAGAGATATATCCAATTGGTTCCATGTTACGTTACTAAATTGTTCTCTTTTAAGTTTTCTCTTATGTAATGCACTCTATTAGATCCATGTTGCTAGGCATTTTATGGAGTTGATAGGCAGGTCATTTTATGGAGTTGATAAGTAGGACATTTTATGGAGTTGATATCCAATTGATTCCATATCAAATTCAAAATTAAGCCGAAGATTTTAAAGTTCCAAATTAATTATAATTTAACCCCTTAAACTTTAAAATACACAGTTTGGAGTATAAATTGACCAAAACTAAACTCAATTCCAACAATACTTATTCACTCAAAATATTTGTATACAAATACTCAAGTACCAGCTCCTCCCGATATCCTCTTTTGATCCTTAAGCCATTCAAAACTCTGATCAAATAGGTTTATTTTACCTCTTTCATAATAAATTTTGTTTATTTGCTTAATTTTTATTGATATCATTCTATAACAGCCCTATTTGATTTCAAGTATTTGTAGAAATTACCATACTCATATGTTATTATAATAAGCAATTTTTTAAATTATGATCATTGGATCAAATTTAAGCCCTTCTCATATAATAACTGATATCATAACAATTAGTTGTAAGGATTTAGTTCACCTTGCACTTTTGTACTATATTGTGATTTATGTTAAAAGCATTTTTATTAACTAGGGAGTAAACTTCCATGTTTTCCCATGAAATTTTCTACTTGGCCTATGATCTCAGATGATTTAGAGCTAGAGTTTAGCGACATATATAAGAGTGTCACTATAATTGTGTGCCTAGATAGTTATTTTTCAAAGGTTTTGGATTACTTATTACTTTGTTTTCCTGATGTCTTACTTAATTCTATAGGCTTTTGAAATCTGATAAGTATGGGATCATTAATTTTAATTCTTTAACTTTCTTATGTAAAGTATACAGACATTCGAATTCTATACACACTCCACCTTTCATTAATATAGATACTTGTTATAAAATTGATAAAGTCTGCTTAGCATATTTGTGCTAATTTCTTTTTCCTCAAGATGGCCTAGAAAAAAGAGGATATTATCTCTTCCCATTTTGAGACACACTCCAGCCACCTGTTTGCATATGTGACTATTTGGATGGATACTAAACAAGATGGGAGCAATGAGTGGCACTTTTATATAATCTACTTTACGTTATAGTTGACAATAAAATATAATTCACCCATGTGGTGATAATACACTATGTGTAACGTTTTAATAATGAATAAAGTTTAATTTTTGCCTTAACTTTAATTCGTTGCTTTATATATATTCTCTTCTACATTCAAACCAAAAGCAAGGTGTGATACATTCAGATCTCTTCAAGATTTCATTATTAACCTCTCAGTTCCGATAGTTTACATAAGTCAAATAGAGCTCACAAGCATCTGATGACCTCTTGATTAAGGTTTATGAGTAAATAAGCAAGTAAATGAGAATCGTAAGGCAGATTTGTGCACACTTTGGACCCTTGGAAAGGGTATTAACATCCCTATAAAATTAAATCTAGTTACCCTTGCTTTTGAGAGTTGAACATAGTTAAATGGACCTCAGGAGCATTCGGTGCCCTCTAGATTAGGGTTGTGGAATTAAAAAACCACTAAATGCGAATTGTAAAGTAGATTAACACATAGTATGGACCATTAGAAATGTTATTCAAAGCCCTATGAATGTACATTGAGCTGCTCTTAGTTTTTAGAGTTGATTGAGGTTAAACAGACCTCGAAAGCATTCATAGGTATCTAGACGAGGGTTGAAGGAGTTATGTTTGGTACCTATGAAGGTGCACGAGAGGTACTAAAAATAGGGTACTAGAATTGGTTGTTTGTAAGTACAATTGGTCAGAACTTTATCGGGATAGAGGATAGGTAATGAATGCATGTATCAGTGCCGACGGGTGACAGCATGAGGCGTAAATGAGTTGTATTTTAATATTGTTATGAAATTTTAGAATACTGACGAAAATATTTAAAACCTTTCCCCATATATTATTTTTCTATATGAGTAAGATGAAAAATCAGTTAGAGTCAAATAGAGCAGTTAGAGTTGTAGATCATTGGAGATCTAATTCATCATGCTTAGTGCAGGATTTGATTCCAGTCAATTGATACTATAGTAGCATTTTTATTCAGGAGTTTCATTTACATTTTAGCTGGAGAATTTTTTATTTAGAAATTCTTATCAGTGGATTAACTTTTATTAGAGATTTATTTTATTTCAATTCAGATTAGCTGTACATTTTATTATCTATTTTTATTTACTGTTATGGATTGGTCTTATTTACTATCATTTTTAATTATACTTGATGTTGATAATGCTATAAATTGCATTTCACTCCTTTCATTAGGGATTTTATCTTGATAAACTATACATTGAAAATTAGGGGTGTTACAGTTTATATCAAAGCATTTAGGTTCTGGTGCCCTTTGGATTTGTGTTGTTCTTGTTAGGTTTTTGCATTGCATTATTTATTGCCTATAGACCTATGATTAGGTTAAATTTTACTCTTCATTAGTGAGCATTTTCTTATTTTCTTTCCGATTGAAAACAGTCGAGATATGAGAGTATGGACATCTACTACTAGGACTGCTAACTCGAAGACAGCCGGACTAGCAACCACCACAACAGGGATTCACAGTCAATGTCAATTGAATATGCTACAATCCTTACACAAGCAGTCACAAAAATGATGACCACTATGCTTCGTCACTTTTCACGACCCCAGTATCCATAGCAGCTGGTTTTCGCACTTACTCCACCATAGTTGTCTACTTGGGAGAGGATGCATGGGGTTTTTGTCAAGGGTAACTGACCAGAGTTTTTGGGAACCACAGATGTTTTGGTGGCACACTAGTGGAGGCAAAATATTCAAAGGCACTTGAGGATGTTAGAATTCATAGAGGTTCATAGACAAATGCTCGCTAGCTTTAAGCTAGCGGGTGAAGCGTTATAGTGGTGGGAGTCTATCATCACTATGAAGGAGAGGAGAACATTGGATATTGATGAGTTTTGAAAGAAGTTTTAGGACAATTATTTTTTCCAAAAGTTATAAGTGCAAAGAAGAATAACTTTCTAGCCTTGGTTTGGGAGGGTGGCACTGTGGTCGAGTATGAGTAGGAGTTTACCTTTCTCTATTTGTTTGCATTGGATGATGTGAATACGAAAGATAAATGGATGGAATGCCTCATCAGTAGTTTCATTTGAATTTTAGTTAGAGACTTTTGTATTTGGAAACACATATTAGTGGATTCAGTTTTATTGGAGAATTATTTTATTCCAGTAAAGTTTAGTTCTTCATATTATTATCTATTGTTTATTTACTGTTATTTTTATGCTGAGAATAATATCAATTTGATAGCGCTCCATGTATTTGGCATTTCATCCAAATTATCTGGGCTTTAAAAATCGGGGGTGTTACACACAAAATGACGGTAATTTCAAAATTCATAAGTGATAGTTTCTCGAAATTAAATGTCAATTAGTTTTGTCCTCCCATTGAGGAAGTTGTATATGAGCTGTAACACCTTGTATTTTCTGAGAATTTAGAATTTAATGAATTCGGGTATTTTTTTTAATTACATGGGTGCCGTAATTTAATTTAATTATATATTAAGTGTTTATTAAATATTTATCGAGAGATATTATGATTAATATTTATGGAATTAATTTACTAAGTGTGTGGTAAATAATATGTGGTAATTATTATATGTCCTAGAGAGTGATATCGACAAGATTATGTTACACCTCCACCGGGAGTCGTGTATAGACTATAATGAGGTCGAGATAGAGAATTTATATGTACTGACTTGAATGGCGATTTCGAGGTCACGATTGATCCCGAATGGGTCGAAATAGGTGGAATAGTGTAACAGGGTGTATTAATTGGGTCCCATAGAGTTTTTAGACCAACATGGCATCATTTGAGGGGATTTTGGTCAATTGGGAGCTTAGGGTTGGGATAAATCCGAATTCGGGAGTTATATATTCATCCTTTTTGGGTGTAGAGGCTAGGGTTACAAACTTAAGAGAGAAGGGAGGCCATAGGAGAGAAATAAGGGAGGCTTCTTAGGCCATTCCACATCGTTTTTCTTTAGCAACGTCACCGGAATCAAGATCGGAGCAAGAAAAGAACATCTCCAACATCAAATAATCAAAATCAGTCCTACCAACATAGGAAAGTTTTTAAACTTGCAATTCTTTTAAGCATTTATAATACCCATGATAGTGTAGGGCTAAGATTGGATGAAGACATGAATTTGGAATATATTTTGGAGTTTTGATTTATGCTTTATTGGGAATCATATTAGAATCTAACCTCCTGAGATTTATAATTTCCAATTTTATTTTTAAGACGCATAGATATGGAATATTTTTGGGTTCTTGGTTGAAGAACATGAATCTTGAATAACTTAGCATTTGATTGATGAACATAAGATAATAATCTACCAGAATTTTTTAACGTTACTTTAAATGTATGTCATTTTAATTTTACTTAGAATTAGAGTACTCGACATATATATATGGAAAGGTCTACCTCTTATATTTCCAATGATCTTTGAATGAGGTCATTTGGAGTTCTGTAGAGGGAGTAATCGAATTTTACTATAAGCTATCTGATCTGTCATCATAGTAATCTGACATAATTTTTAATGTTATTTAAATGTATGCCATTTTATTTGTGATTAGAATTACAGTACGAGCCATATATTTATGGAAATTTATATGTATTATATTTCCAATGAGATTTGAATGAGACCATTTGGAGTTCTGTAGAAGGAGTAATTGACTTTTTACTCTAGGGTGTCAGATCTGTCAGTATAGTAATCTTCCAGAATGTTTGACATTATTTTAAATATATGCCATTTTAACTGTACTAAGAATCAACGTGCAAGAAATATATTTATGGGAATGTGTATGTCTTAGCTTTCCAATGAGCTTAGAATGAGGTCATTTGGAGTTTTGTAGACGGATAAATCGTAATTTTATAACAGGGTGTTTAATCTACCAGAATAGTTACAACTTGATTTGCTAATTTCTCTTGTTTATTCCCAAAATTCTAACTTTTGATCGAGATAGTTTTTGGGTGATTGTTTAAACTATATGGAGGGACTTATTGAATTCATATATATTATGGTAAGGTTTGGGCTTAGCCAAAGGAGATGATTTAAGGCTAGGACCTTTCAACCATAATGTGTAGTTGAAGTAATTTCGGGAGTTGGAATGGGTTATAGGGAGTGTGAGTAAACCCAATCCATAAACCAATAGGATAGAGATATATTATCTATTGACAATAATTTATGGGTAACAACGACCTTTGTGTAGTAAGAAATAGTCAAAAACATGTATATAAGAGGTGATTATTGTAAATTACTATTACGTTAAGTATTGGGGAGTTATATACTATGTACGGAATGTATTATAGGTTATGTGTATACCTATACTGGCTTTATTAATTGGTTATGTGTATATTAATACTGAGCATGTTGATAGGTTGTGTGTATATAATAATAATAATAATAATAATAATAATAATAATAATAATAATAATAATAATAATAATAATAATAATAATAATAATAATAATAATAATAATAATAATAAAGGAGGAGGGCTTTTTTTGTCTAGGCCAACTGATGGCTGAGATTGAAAGTTGAATGGTTTGGTGTTATCAATTCACGGCTGAGATTAAATTTGTCGGGTTTGAATCTAAGGGCTGGAAAAGAGTCTTGGTCTCCAAACCAAATCCTCTACCAATACCTCTAGCCTCTCCCCATTAACTACATATCTGTCAAACAGTCTCTCACTCCATTGAGCCTCTCAATCTACAGTCTATCTCGAGCCTCGCAATATCTGTGTACGCCCTTCAATATTACACATATCTCATACCTGATAGTAATACCCACACATAGAAATATAACACATATCTATTACCCACACAAATGTTTATACCCACATAGAAATATCATGCCCATGCCCACACAGATGTTAATGCCCGCACAAATGTACTCCCTTTAATGTTAAACCCCAAGATTTCGGGGTTTGAAGTGAACCGCAGTGGTTTTTCCTCTACTCCTGACCCCGATGGTGTTTCCTCTACCCCTGACCTCGGTGGTTCGTTGGGAGGAAGATATAATGGTTGTACGGTGGTGCATGTGTGCTTATTGCCTTAAATCTGGTGATATTGTTTAATGGATAGTTTACATCTATGATATCTTTATTGATTTAAAATCCGACGGGTAAGTCAAGAATCCCTAACACCGGTGATATTTTTTTTGGTTCTCTTTTTCGGATTTTTTTTCCACGTTTGTGCGACCTCACCATCCCTCATCTTCATCTATCTGCCTTAGGGTTGCTCGGGTCTGGAAGGAGTTTAGGTATGGGCAGAGGTTGGTTTGAGTTCGGGTTAGACAGTGGGTGGACTGGGTTGGGGGTAGGATTTATGCCAGTTTAGAAAATCAAAGGGGTTGAGTTAAATGAGTTTTGAGTCACGAGTTTGTTGGGTTTGGATCAGTGGTGGGTCGCCGGGGCATGGGGTTTGTATCAGTGGTGGGTTGTAGCAGGTATAAGTGGTGATGTTACAAAAAAACATTATTGTTCTTTTTAGTTATGAATATTGTTTATTTGACTTTATATTCAACTAATAAATGTGGTCGGATGTGGTCTTGGACAGGTGAGGGAGAGGAAGGACAGTTGGGACCAACTGGGTAAGGACAGAGAGATGGGTTTTTCTGAGTTGTGTCGTGTAATTATGAGTTATAGGTTTTTCTTTTACATCTAATTTTTGGAAGAGACATGTATTGGTATCATCTATTTCACACACACACACGCACACACACACTCACACACACACACACATGCTCGCATTTAAAGACTCTCTCTCTCTTAAAATTTTATGAATGTTATTTTTTTGACAAATTTTTTTTGAATGTTGAATACATTTAGTTTCCTGATTCCTCTATATTCTATTACATATTTTTATTTGAGTTTTGTTGATGTCATAGGTTAGATGTCAGGGTAACATTTTTTTATTCTTTTCACTGCATTTTCTTTTTTCCATCTATGGATGTTTATATATTTCAATGAAAGGGGTGATGCTTACAATTAATTAGCAGGTTATTTTTGTAGTGATAACAGGTGGATGATTATATATCTCTTGTTTTTAAAATTTTAATATCACGTTTAGTCTCTTTCCTCTATGAACCAATGGACATCCCAATGGACATCTCTTTCATTGATTTGTTTAACACTGTATACCAATAATTATTCCTTTCTTCATCTAATAAAACAACCTAAGTCATTTTTTATTTTTATATTTTTTTAAGAGTCTTCACGCTCTCATCATTTTTTGTTTTGTTTTCGTGTGGTATCGCGTTAGTTTAATTTCTCTACCATTTATCTTTAATGGACAATTTAGTTTTGGATGGAAGTGATATTGTTTGTGTTATGTTTCAGATTTTTCTTCTACTGGATTTTTTCATTAAAACTTTAAATTTTCTAAGGTGAAGAATTTGTCCGTGTATTTAGTGTTGGGATTAATGTGATGTTTATGTTCATAAAGGTTGAACATATTTGTGTTAACTACAATAATTAGTGATTGGTCAACATCGAAGGTCGAAGTTTATATTCATTTAAAAAAACTGACACATAAGATATGTCTTCCGGTTTGATGTTGAATTGAAAGATTATTAATTTTAAATAAAACATATTTTAAAAGATCAATCTCAAAATCAACCCTCCATGGACATGTCTTGACGCCATGTAATTGATTTTTAGTTTTTTCACTGAATACACACTAATGTATTTTCAAAATTTCAAAGTAACTTTTTAAGTAAATGTGATTTTTAACATACTAAATTCTCACAGAAGAAAGGATTTTAGCGTATGGATTTAGTTATTAGTTTAATTGGGATCAAATTTATATTGCCATGCTATCGTTATGGGTACACCTTTTTATTTAAGCACTATTGTTTTGTTTTAATTTTTAGATAAAATTAGTTTTCGGTGTCCAATAAATAAATAGAGCCTATGATGGTTGCCCTTCTTTGACACAGGGCAAAACGCTACACGTTAAGGCATCAAAGTTCTGTGAAAATTTATATATATATATATATATATATATATATATATATATATATATATATATATATATATATATATATATATATATTTACTTTGTCAAAAAAGTATAACAATTGACGTAGGTATACTATATAGGTTGTCTTAGGCTGTCTTAGGTAGTTATAATATATAGAACATTATAGATAAAATAAAAAGGCTAGAAGTCCTTATTGTGTAGGTGTAAAATCTTGATTATGTGTAGCTTTACTAAGGATATTGCTTAAAATAAAAGGACAACGTTTATGGTGAACCATTTGTATGACAGAACTCCCGTACATGGGAGCGTGAGTGTTCTATAACCACAAATACTATAACTCGAGAGGAAATTTATCATTGTGCCATCGGCACGGGTACACCCTAGTATATATAGAGATATATATATATATATGTGTGTGTGTGTGTGTGTGTGTGTGTGTGTGTGTTATGTGAATACCTATGATGTGATTTTCTATGTGTGTGAATCTACTTACGCTACCTGCTATCCAGAGGTTTCTGCGCACAGGGCGATCCCACCTTGGTGATTCCATCGAGGACTGGATTTATGCCCCAGAAAATGAAACTTAAGGCAGCTCAATATGTTTTGTGTATCAGTGGGACTGGAAGGTCATTTGGGTACTTTAGGTATGTGAGTAGCCCAAAGACTTAGAACCATGTTCGCCTCCATTATGTGTTGATTGATTATGGGTTTGAGGAGACATACCGAACCAATAGTCATTGATTCGGTATGAGAGGTACATTGACTTGATAACATAGTATGCCTCCATCATGAGGGAACAATCCATGGATTCTATAGTTTTATATATTATATGTGTGATAAATATATACAAGTGTGATTTATTCTACTTATGTGTGATAGTATAAGAGATAAATAGTGTATATCTAAAAGTAACGTAAGTGTGATGAAACTCAATTGATAGTATTATAATAATGTGTGATTATTCTACTTGTATGACAATAGGAAGATAGATACTGTATATCTGAAAGTGAACTATATATGGGAACCTTAATCAAAGTGATTCAATAATAGTATGCGAGAGATATTTGTTATTGGTAGTACGATAGCATATTGTATGGACCATATGGGAGAGATAACCTTTTGTGGTTAGCTAGATACATGGATGTCTAGTTAGGCTGGGTAGCATAGCTAGGTAGGATGCGTTAGGCATGCACATTAGATGAGAGGTGAGAAAGTCAAGGAATTATACGCGAAACTAACATGTGTATCTAATAACTTCTATTAAACTGAAATTTGAATAATTACTAAATATTTTTGAAAGGTTTTGGGCTCTGGCCCGTATCAAATCTATTTTTTTTCAAAAACTTTAAGGTGTCCATCCACAAGGATGCCAAACTTGATGATTCATTCCGGGTATGCGTAACTACAACTTTTATGAGGACGTGCAAGACTGGGGTAAACGCTTCGATTATTTCATTCCTAGATTAGTATTTATGTTTAGTATTTCATGTGGGTGTGTTGTCTCTTCAATTAATACATTCTTTAGTTTTTACCAGATGTTGTATTTGGATTCAGCTTTATTTCAGTAGACTATGGTTTGGACTTAATTGTGGGAACCGATGGTTTATTAGGTATTTATTATTTATCTTTTAAACCTGTGATGATTCAGACTTCCATTATTTGTGTGGATGAGTTGTATTATTTTATTTTTGCATAGTAATGTATGTTGATGAAAGATAAAATTTGGCACCGGCTTAATTTAACACAGGTGGTTAGTATTTTAAAAAGTTTTTGATAGTGATTCTATCAATGATCCAAATGAGATTCCTGTTTTTTTTATAAAGGACTGATTACCCGTGATTAAAGCAGGTGGGGTGCCACATGAGGAGATTTAATTTCAATGAAAAAAATGATGGTATACACTTAAACACAATTGAGATTCCTATATTGATTTAATATGGGTGGTATAAGAAACACATATCCAAAATTTAATTTTGAATTCAAATTAATTAAACAAATAATTAAGCCATGTAAACTAAGCATTAATATTAAATAATTATTTTATTCAAATATATTAACCGATTTGACCTTAAAATAAACATGCATCTAGGTGAGTGCAAGCTAAATAAGTAAACTAGACCACAACCCCCGATGTGTGAGGAAAATCCAAATTTGGAAAACCTCGGACAACCCAATAAACATAATTCACTATGATGAGGAATTACTCAAGACATACAATAGACTTATAATATAAACTCGATATCCTCGCAAGCATTGATGCTCTACATTCTTCAACCTTTTTCCTCTATAGTGGACGTAAAATCCACTTACACAGTACCATAATGTGTGAGTCCACACATGCCTCGGTATCCCCCGATATAGGCTTAACAACTGTCACACATAGAGTTCACCGTATGTAAATAAAGAGGTATGAAATCCATCGCACAAAACAGATACTCAACAAGATGAAGGGTAAACTAATTTTTTCCCACAAACAGGATCTCAGAGCATATATGATAATGAAACATGAATGTTAAATTAGTTGGGTAAAAAATAGGCTTTGGAAGTCTTTGGATAAGCATTGAAAATTAATTTTGTCAAAAACTCTCCTAAAATATTGATGCCAGGACCCCTTTGCATAGGAAATAGGTTTTTTTAGACGACCCATATTTTAAGGGCTCATTTGAGTGAAAAAAGGAGTTCACTCGAAAGAAATTGTATATCTCATTCGAACAAAAACAAAACTAGCTTGAACAAAGGAATAGATTTGTAAAAGTATAACAAATTACACATAAACCTTCCCCTTGTCTAATAATATCGTCCTAAGCTAGGATGTCTCCCCCTAAGAAAAAAATCTCTCCCCGATTATAAAGATTGAGATACCATTTTTCCTCTTTTTGTTTAGGAATAGACAAATAATAAGGGCCATAATGAGATCAGTTCTATCCCATAGAATGAATTCTCCTGTAATGAAACATGGGTAAACATATAGGAAAAACAAGTATATCATGCAATGATGTGTAGTGAAATAATCAACGGCAAAACAACTCGGCACCACAAGCACAAATCCAAACGAAGATAAGTTAATACCAATTTTGATGTAATAAATGATACCAACTTCAATACACTTGAAAACATAGGATACCCATAAAAAAAAATTAACAAAAGATATCAAGGAGATCACATAGAATACCAATTGAAACCACTTGAAACTAATATAAACATATGGAATACATGGATTAAATGCAAATGCAAACAATCAAAACACACAATATTGTATATATAAATATGCAAAGAAAATGCCAATGACACAAATATATATATATACACACACACACACACACTAAATGCAATAATCATTCCATACAAGCATAGTATCGATATGTCTAAACATGTGGTAAACGGAGTGAAGAAATTTTTAAGAGACGACTGATTTTTTTTATTGTTAAAACTATTACTTTCTTGCCCTTTATAGTCCCATGTACAATATATTTTTAACCCATTCTAGGACTCTAAATGTGTTAGGGAAATTATTAGAAATAAAAATATTATTTTTTTCGGGTAAATTCTTGGTATCCCTTCCGAAGCAAAACTCGTGAATCTTTTGAAGACGACCTATTTATCGCTAGGCCAAACTATTAGTTTTTTGCCCTATGTAGTGCGCATTGAACTTATAAATGGATCTCAATATTTATTTCAACGGAAAATTCAATAAAAACTTAAAAAACTAAGTGGATTGGCAAGCTTGGAGGATTTATCTACAACAATTTGTTTTGAGGGAAATTCTTCTACAATAAGGAAAATCGTATTCAACACCTCCCCTTAGTGTAATTAGGTTAAATAATCACTTAAACAATAATTAATTAGTAAAATATGTTATAGATAATTACAGTTTCATCTCTACTCTTAATTCATATGAAATATTAACTTAAAATTGGTAATTTTAGTACTTTTAGTGTATGTAATTATTCTATAAAAATAAAAAAATTGTAAATAGATAACTTTTTTCTACTAGTGGATGTAAAATTAATCTAATTTATGTTAATGACTATAAAACAAGAAAAATATTGTAAATTCAGGTGTACATGAACAAATATTTTTAATCGTTCAAAAATCAATACTAAACATGATTAGTGATATAAACACAAATTTCCCCTTCTACATTAGTGAAATATAAGGTGATGAACATGTAAATATTATTCGTATGAATATAATGTGAAATCTCGGAATGATAAATAATTGAAATGGAAAGTGGAAAATTGGTGTATGAAACATGTTAATATTCTAAAGTTAATGAATAAGTGGGTTGAACATGTTAGTATATTATTAGTGAAACCTTTTATAAATTAAAATTTTGGGAGAAATCCTAATTGAGAGATATAGTATAAATATGCCAATTATTTATTATTGAAATTAATCCCTCATGTAGTCTCAATATTTTATGATAGATGATTATGATGTCAAAAAAATAAAATAATCTTCTCTTTGATAGATAAATGGTCATTATCATGTACTAGGTTGGGAGATTAAAGAATATCCTATGTAATTGAGAATGATTTAATTTAAATTATTAGTAAGTGAGCCTGAGTAATATTTTATATGTACATCACCATTGTACATGTAGTGCTAGGTAGCCTGTTGCTATTGATGTGGTTATAATATGGTGATGGATATTTTATTTTGATGTCATGTCATCATGTGTAGTTCCTTGGGTGAATGGAATGAATGCGGTGATGATCTTTGTATATTTAGGTGTCACATTGGCATGGATGGTCCCATATTCAAGTGGACTGGATACAGTGATGCTATTTATATCGCGTCGTTAATTGGGTTATAATGATATAGTAGAATGTATTGTTTTATACTCGTTGTTTGAGTTAGTAATAGGAAAGCTTGAAGTATGCAAGGATTGTTAGGGTTACACAAATTTTAAAGTTGAACTCTAATTATATTACTTCTTTATGTGTCGTAGCATTACGTCTTGCTCTGATTCTAACCCGTTTCATTAACTAAAATTTTAGGATCCCATTCTGCACCTATCGTATAGGAGTCTGTGAGGAGAAATTATTCAATCGGTTGAGGTTATTCTTAAATCTTAGATAGATATTGTTCTTTCATTCAATAATAGATACTTTATTTTATGTCAATATTTTAGTTTAAAAGATATTATAAATTTTTTGGGTTCTGGTAGGCTGGGATTTCCAAAGTTTCAATGGATGTTTGCACTATTAATTTTATTTTTTGATGATGATTTTGGAGGATGATTTATCTAGACTTCGTTATCTGTATTTTAGAGTTTCTGTTGAAGTTACATTTTGGGAATGATAATTATTTTTTTTTAACAATTTTTTTTTAATATTTAAGATTGACCACATTAAATATTTAAAATAAGAGTTATCACAAATTTTATAAGAGCCATAGTTCTAGCAGTATAGTGTCCTTAGGTTTATCTTGTTTTTTGTATAGGTCTCTTTGATACACTCTTTATTTGTATAATCATATTAACTCGATTACTGGTATAACTTTGACACTAGAAACTTTGGATGGCATATCCAAGCAGATGAGATGTTGTTAGAGCCTGGGGAGGTAGGTCAAATGTTGCAACAGGATAAGATGATGCTCTGTAGGGGACCCCAAACTTAAATATTATCATTACCAAGGAGATAACGAAAGGAGTGGAGGACACACTTAAGCACATTCCAACACTAATACCAACACCACCTCAATAACAACTATTTGTGTCAATTTGGGAGAAAGTGTGAAGTACCTTTGGTAAGCACAATTCCCTTGAGTTTTTGGGGTCGGCTAATTCTATGGTGGCTAATTAATGGCATTAGGACATCTAACACCACTTCAGGATGATGGAATTTAGTGAAGTTAAAAAGTAAGGGTGGTTATGTTTAGATTTATCGATGATGGACTCTAGTGGTTGTGTGACTAAAACAACTGATAGAGAAATTATGACATGTGCTGATTTTGTGGAAACTTTTAATACAACATAATTTCCATAACATTTTAGAGTATAAAAAAAGATAGAATTATTAACCCTTGATCAAGACATACGTTTAATAGTAGAGCGATGACGTTGTATTTGGAAAATTACTTAACAATGGAGGATATAGTAACATATGTGAAATAACAGAAGAGATGAGAAAAAATAGTGGAACACATGTGTTTAAGTGCTTCAACCTTAGCCTATATCCACTCTGTAAAGTTTGGGAGTGTTTTCACTAAAAAGATGGGAAAAAGCAACAAAAGATTAATACAAGCTCTTTTTATTTTCTCTCTATAAATTTAGTGTTACAGCAGGGTTATGTTGATGATCTATCCTTGGAGAAAGAAGATTGAAATGACCATTGTAATCCTGGGGGTGCGTGGTGTCACCCCCCGATCATGTACTCCGCGTGTGAGTGAATGGATAACTAATGAGCATTTAACACATATAGAGGAAGATGTAGGACTCATGATGAAGGATATTCTCCCCATATGATGGTGGATCTTCCATAAAAGTTTTAGTTGGATATGTTAGCAATACCCTTGTCACGATTTCATGTGTTTATGAGATGTCTTAAGAAAAAGATATTAGTTGGTAAATACTATTAGGAATATGCTTTTACAAGGTTGGGTCGAGACGAGATTAACTGGCTGTCTAACTGATATGGATAAGACTGATCGGTACTATCTAAGGCCGACGTTGTCGTAGATTATTAATGAAGTTGACATTATATATGGACTATTGGTGAGACCGAAATCATAGGTAGACTACCCTTAAGTACTGTCCTACTATGGGTCATCTCGACGGTCGAGAAAACTTACGATGAGACTGTGCATGATAAACTTTTGTGGCTTGATGATTGTGAGAACATATGAGAGGGGAGACATTTCTGTAATTGGTATTTCTTGGATGAGACCAGACTTATGTATATCAATCACCCCCTAGACCTCGGTTTTCAATGTCAATGAGAGGTTGAGGTGAAAGTACTTATGATATCTCATCTCATCTTGGCCATTTGCATCTTGGGCAATCTCAATGTTAGTGGAGGTACAACGATTGTGTGGCTTTATTAGAGATGTCTTTTCTCGATCATGACGTGATACACGTGTCACTTACTGAATAGCTTTGTGTGACACCCTCGGTCGTGTGCATAACCAAACGTCATTTTTCTATTATAGCTTATGTGTTTGTTATCCATAACCATCTTCTAAGGCTTCCCAGGTACTCATCTCGTTCCCTATCTTCACTTCTTTCCTTTTTTATTATGAATTCTATAATTTTCAATTTCTCGATGAGTTCTCTAACTACTCCGACAATCGATTTGTGGTCGTTTATCCTTTAATTCACAGTGACTTTAGGTGAGTAGGAAGTTAAAAAGATTTATAGGGTTGAGTAAGTTTGTTTGTTGGTGTTTTGGTCGGTTGTTTCTTTTTTTCGATATCTTCTCATGTGAAAGGTTGTTGGAAGTGTTCTTAATAATATTTTTTTAGAAAGAAAACATACAACTTCTCATTTTAATCGTTTGTAGATACCCTATTAGATTTCTTTGAATTTTTTCATGTATAGAGGGTTGAACGATTTAGGTGAAGAGCTTCCTCATTTGCATTAGAGAATAAGATGAGAGATTAGGAGGGCCACGGCTGAGTACCAATGTAGGTCTTAGGTTCCACTTACACTAACCTCCTTAGATGTACATCACCCTAATTTACTTATTACTTACCCTAATCCAACTAAGACTATAGTTGCCATTTTAATTAATAGTGACATTATGTCTATCTCGTCTTATAAGGGCTATAAACCTTTGGAATGTTTGGGGCTTCCATGATGACCGAGAGGGTTCTAAGACTGACTCCTTTAAGGTGGAAATAAAAGTTTCTGTGGACCATGTAAATAAAGGCGAGCTTGCTGAATACAGTAATCGGAGCCATCCTAGCACTCTGCTCATCAATAAGGGGATCATAAGACCCAAATTTATGATAATTTTGACGATGAGCCATAGGTTGATGTTGCTAATAATAATACACTCCCTCCTATGGTTGTGACAATATCGACTATGACTCAAGCCAAGTTTAGGAGTCATGACCCTCATGGTAAAGCCCCGCCATTGATTATAAAGAGGCAGAGGATCCTTACATTTTAAATACAAGAGTGGCCTCAATTATTCCCAATGATGTTCGTGAAACTGACCTGATGGTCTAGAGGCACCTATATGGGATCAAGTCTTCCATTCATATGAGGTTTCCTATCGAAGACGAGTGAGCCATTGTCCTTTAAAATGAGGGAGAGGTCAATGTATGTGAGTAGATAATTAAGGTCAACTTTTGTATTCTAATCCATTCATCTTTAAGGGCTATTCCTTCTTTCATTTGGGTTTCTCCTTCTTAGTTGATGCCAAATTTCTAGAGGACTCTGTTTGGGACTGCCCACCTTTGGAGAGTTGCTTGGGATGTGGATCTCCCAATTGACATCCTTCGAGCTTATTATATCGTGGTAACTATAAGATCCACCCCTGCTATTACTATTTCATGGCTCGTCGTCTTGACCAAAAACTCCTTTACATAAACCAAACTTCAAACCATGATTGGAAATCCCATTAATTCTTTATCTTTAGGGACTGGGAGTTTGGCAAGCGAGAGTTTTCCACTAAAGGTGAGGCAAGGGTGACTTAAAAATGGGATCGCATTTCGGTCACGGACAAAGTAAACCCTGGCCTCAGTGAGGAGACGAAGGAGTCCATTAACCAACTTAGGGGGTGGACTTATTATCTTTGAGAACTTAATGATTTCAGAACTATTGCAATACTCCAGTATGGGGGTACAACCCATGACATCACTACGTAAGAAACTAACCCAACAATGTTGAACTTTATTATCATCTTAAATTACTTCAAAATGGTATGAAAATACTTATCTATTTTGTTTCTTTATACATTGTCCACCTAGTATCTAGGATGAGATTTGGTCAATGGAATCTCCAATGTCAACTAACTTACTTGATCGTTTACAAGGAAAAGCTTCTCTGTAGACTCAGACAAGGCAAAAGTCTATTACGGGTGGCCCCCTTACTAAGGGGGCCAAGAAAAGAAAAAAGTCGCATGTGGGACCTCGATCCCTCTTCCCCCTCAATAAAAGAACAGAAAAAAAGCTCCATCGAGACAGAATCTTGATCCTTTTCTCCCCATAGGAAATGACGTCTCTGTAGCTACGCATCTTTTTCAACTGTGTGTCAATGTTGACTCTCTTCTCGGGAGTTAGCTAAAGGCTTTGGAGGTTATAACCTAAGTTGTCCCAAACTATGACAACTGATATTTTGTTACTCAAGACCCCTCCCAGGTCTTTAGCTTTCCTCTTCACTGGGAAACCTAGGTAAACACCAACATTGTTTTATTTAAAAAAAAAATTTGAAGTCTAATATTATCTCCTACTGACTTTTTTATTTTATTACAGTCTGTCATTGTCCTTTAAAATATCCAACATTCGACAGTGGAGAATGAGGCGAAATCAAAGGCGGCTGAAAATGGAAAAGCTCGGGTTGATGATCTTAAGCATAAGTTGAAGGATCTAAAGGCCGAGTATAAAACTAAGATCTAGGAGATGAGGGACCTCCATAAGTAGAGCCTGCCCAACATGAAGCAGGACAAAGACAAGGTGGAGGCTATTAAGGATGAGTTCAATAAGCATAAGGAGGACAATAGAGAAAGTCCAAGTGGTTGTTGAATAAGATTTAACCGAATTTAATGATTCAAATGGGTCTATGCCATCTAATACATGGAGAAACGAGCCAAAACAGTGTGATGTTGGGTTTCCAATCATTGTGGTGACGTTGTTGTTAACGACCATCTCCTAGCCAAGATTGCTTCCTTATTCAGCTTTATTGAGACTTCAAGTGTAAGTTCTCTACGATATGTCCAAGACGAGGCCAAGAATGCTAAAATAATAGTGGTTGAGGTTGGGATTACCATTACTAACCAGGACGATGTTGATTTAGCAGGGGAAGAATGGATAAACACTGTAATTATCAGTGAAATTCTAGTCAAGCCGACCATCACTAAAACTCTATTGTCCAATGCTTAATTTATACTCTCTATGATCGCGTGTGGTATTCTAAACCCTTATTTTGTAACATCCTTGAACAATATTTTTGTATTGTCTTTTTGTAGCTTCTGCCAATATAATGAATGAGGAATATATTGTACCTTTTGCTAAGTAAATGATTTTTTGGCTAAAGTGTTGTATATTCTAGTTTCCTTTACAATGTTGTTCTTGTTTTACATTTTCACCAAACTTAAATCATGTTCATAGGTATCACCATATTAAAACTAAGTTAAAGATGTCCTAACTTTTAGGGTTTACGTTGAGTGGTGCTTCCGAGTCGAGAGTCATTAAGCACTCTCACACCGTCGAGAGGCGGATTTATTATTCACCATACTTAAATGATGTTTCATGACTAAACCATACTTATATGTTTAAGGGTCTCACCGTACTAAAATGATGTTAGGGACCCCCCACCTCTCAGGGTTTTATCGAGTGGTTCAACTCAATAAGCACTCTCACAACGTTGAAAGAGAGATTTATTATTCATCATACTTAAATGATGTTTCATAATTGCACCATACATAAATGATGCTTCATAATTGTACCATATTTAAATGATTTTAAGGGTCTCACCATATTAAAAATTATGTTAGGTACTTCCTAACTCTCGGGATTTATGTGAATTAGTGCCATCAAGCCGAGACTTGTTTTAAAATTTCACACCATAGAGAGAGAATTATTATTCACCATACTTAAATGATGTTTATCTAACTCTTTGAATCTAAAAAATTGGTATAAAATGAATAAGACAACACTTCGTTATATTTCATAGAAGAACTTATTTTCACACAACTTTCCTTGCATCTACATAAACTGAACAAATTATAAATAGTATTTTTTTCAAATGATCTGCATTCCACGCGTTAGAAAATGGCTATTCTTTAAGGTATTTTAGCTGAAATGTACTTGGGATGAATTCTTCAATGACTCTATAGGGTCCATTCCAATTAGGATGGGGATTTTAACCTTTTAGATGACCTTCTTCAACACTAAGTCTCCCACTATGGTGGGCTATGAATTGACCCTATTTTTGTAGAACTTAACAACTCTTTATTGATAAGGTAATTGCCTAACTTCTGCATCTTCCATTATTTCCTTAATGAGGTCCAAGTCTAACCTTCTTTCCTCTTGATTTGCCTCAGTATCATATGTCTAAAACTGCGGCTGGGTATCCCAATTTCAGTACGAATCACATCCTCTGGTTCATATGTTAGCATGAAAGCCCATTAAGGTTTCTCTCAATCATGATGTACACCCACAGAACATTGTGTAACTCATCAACCCATCTTCCATTAGTTTATTCTATTTTGTCTTGATTCCATCTAATATCATCATGCTGGTCACCTTTCTCTACCCGTTACCTTGCACTTGGCCCGACGCGATGTAGAATTTGTTGATGCTGCCCCTTATATAGTAGGCTTTCGGGGATGTATTCTTGAATTGTTTTCAATTATTTGATATCAACTGATAAACACCAAAAAGTGTTATATTTATACCTCAAATAGACGCATTTCAATTGCTATTTCTCGACAAAATTGGGTCTTTTACGCGTAATTGTCTACTGTGCTGGCTTGGTTGTAGTTGTTATATCAAAAGCTCTAATTCGAGGCAATTTGTAGTTCAAATGTGGCTAAATCACTAATCCCATAACCCTAAGCTAGCCCATACTTGGCCTAAACCTACCCCAAACCTGATGTGTGTTGAGTTTGTACTTTAATTAATTTTTAAATTTGTATTCGAGCCGTTTTAATTTTTAGGATTTCTTTAGAATTTTTAGGATATATTTTATATTTTTATTTAATATAATTTTATTTAGATTTTTATTACTTTTTAGCTTTTATTTTATTTTTTATTAGGATTAGTTTGTAGGAGGTTATTTTTAGTTTTATTAGATTTTACAATTTTTTAGGACTTTAGTTTTTATTTTTCTTAGATTTTTAGTTTTTACTTCTTTTCTTTTATTATTTGAGATTTTTTTTATAGATTAGGATTTTAGTTTTTAGTAGATTTTAATTAATAGTTTTATTAGTTTTATTTTTTAGGTAGTTTTATTTGTTTTTGGTACAAATTAGGCACACACACACAACACTACCCTACACACCCCTACACCAAATTAACACCCTCACCCCTACTCTTTTACCATACACCTCACACACACCTAATCATACCCCAAACATCTTCAACCTCCATCATCCCAATCTTTTTCTCCCTCTTCCACTACCATATCCACCCAAAAACCAACCTTATACCTCCGACAAATCACCTTCCATACCCCAACATCATAACCTGAGACCCACATTTTCCCAAACCAAAACCCATCGACTTGCTTCCATAACCAACCCGTCTGGCGACCTCCATTAAAAATCAGCCTAAAAAATGGCGATCCAACCTCATAAAACCCACATCCCAAAGCTGGTTAGACCGGAGTTGACCGTCGGCAAGCCATTACCCCGTTCTGGTCCAAAAATTTATCATAACTTTAGGAATGTCTGCTCGTACGACCTGCGACCTCATCCCGGTTTCAACTCAAATCGACCTAAAATCCATTCTTACCTCAAACCAGGAATCGCAACCCACCAGCTCCAACCCGTGACTCAAATTTCAAACTCAAAGTGAGTCTAACCCGAGACTATCTAATCGATTTGATCCAAATCATTTGTTTCATGCCTAGCCTTAACCCAATCAATCAATACAATAATATGCAACCCGTTTCCCTTTAAAGCGTGTCACAATCACCAACCCACTAACTCATGCTGATTTAACCCACATGTCCACATCCTTGGTACTACCATAATGACACTTCTGTCCCAACCCTTCCAAAATTCAGCCAATCCCAAATCACAACACTGAATATCTAACATTCTCCAAAAAGAAAAGTCATGTGTGAAACCGTTACCCCATTGTCCCAAAATTACCCTCACCCTTATGCATCTTATAAAAGAAGGCTTATGTAGATGCAAAAAATCTCACCCGTAGGGGGGGTGCCAATTCATCACGATACAAGCATAAAAATAAATTCTAGAGCGACAAAGATTTACGTGGTTCGACCATGAATGGCCTACGTCCATGGGCCTGATGTTGTGTTCCATTAGAGTGATAAGAGAGTTTACATGAATGTGTTTCTCTATCTTCTAAGCCCCCTTTAACAATAGGGGGTGTCCCCTTTATATAAAGTTACGGGTTACATAAGGGTTACAAATATGGATGAGTCCTATCTTTGTGGAGTGTTATTCGACTCATATACTTCTCCTCGGTCTTCTAATTTATCAAGGACTCTAGTCGTCCCTATCTTGTTGGAGCGCCTGCTTCTCGCCATCTTGACTGGGGTGCTCGGCACGTGTCATGCTATTATTTAGGCATATTTTTTGCCCCCTCAATAGCCCCACAGGTCGCAGTTCAGCTGAGTTGATTTGGAGATGAGCTGGGAGCTGGTCCATAATCTCTTTAAGTGTGTGTAGTTGTCGAGGTGAATTGGACTGGCATTCTTTAACTTTTCGTTCAACTTTTAAGCCTTCTTTGGTTGATCTTCTTGCCTTTATAAGTTTTTTAGACCAATGTTTGGCTTGAGTTGAGAGACGTTTAGTTCATATGGGAACCAGACTCGAGAGTGTCGAGCTGCCTACATAACCTCATGGGATTAGGGCAAACGTAGTTCATTGTTCTATTTTATTGCATGGCCCAATTCGTGAGGCCAACCACAGGCCTATTCAGAATTCATTTGTTGAGGCTTTCTCAATCGTGTATCAAGTTTATGCAATCTTCCTGTATTTTGATATCATATGGTCCAACTGGTGAGGTCGACCACAGGCCTATGTGTCTAGTCTTACTTGATCACGTACCTAGTCGGAGTAAGACCTTGCATTAGGTTTTTCATATGGTTAAATTGTAGAGTCCGACCAAGGGCTTATGCACCAAGCCTTGATCGAGCATGTACCTAGTAGGGGTAAAACCCTACATTAGGCTTTTCATATGGTCCAATTGGAGAGGCCGACCATAGGCCTATTCGTCGAGCCTTGATCGAGCACGTACCTAGAAGGGGTAAGACCCTGCATTAGGTTTTTCATATGGTCCAATTAGAGAGGCCAACCACAGGCCTATGCGTCGAGCCTTGCTCGATCATGTACCTAGTATGGGTAAGACCCTGCATTAGGTTTGTCATATGTTCCAATTGAAGAGGCCGACCAAAATTCTGTGTGCCGAGCCTTGCTCGAGCATGTACCTAGTAGGGGTAAGACCCTACATTAGATTTTTCATATGGTCCAATTGGAGAGGATGACCAAAAGCCTATACATCGAGCCTTGCTCGAGCATATACCTATTAGGGGTAAGACCCTGCATTAGGTTTTTCATATGGTCCAATTGGAGAGGCCAACAAAAGGCCTATGTGCCAAGCCTTGCTCGAGCATGTACCTAGTAGGGGTAAGACCCTGCATTTGGTTTTTCATGTGGTCCAATTGGAGAGGCTGACCAAAATCCTATGCGTCGATCCTTTATCGATCATGTACCTAGTAGGGGTAAGACCTTGCATGAGGTTTTTCATATGGTCCAATTGGAGGGGCCGACCAAAATCCTATGCACCGAGCATTGGTCGAGCATGTACCTAGTAGGGGTAATACCCTGCATTAGGTTTTTCATATGGTCCAATTGGAGAGGATGACCAAAAGCCCGTGCGTCGAGCCTTGCTCGAGCATATACCTAGTTAGGGTAAGACCCTGCATTAGGTTTTTCATGTGGTCCAATTGGAGAGGCCGATCAAAAGCCTATGCTCCGAGCCTTGCTCGAGAATGTTCCTAGTATGGGTAAGACCCTGCATTAGGTTTTTCATATGGTCTAATTGGAGAGGCTGACCAAAAGTCTGTGTGTCGAGCCTTGCTCGATCATATACCTAGTAGGGGTAAGACCCTGCATTAGGTTTTTCATGTGGTCCAATTGGAGAGGCCGACCAATAGCCTATGCGTCGAGCCTTGCTCGAGCATGTACCTAGTAGGTGTAAGGCCCTGCATTAGGTTTTTCATATGGTCCAATTGGAGAGGCCGACAAAAAGCCTGTGCGTCGAGTCTTGCTCGAACATGTACCTAGTAGGGGTAGGACCCTGCATTAGGTTTCTCATGTGGTCTAATTGGAGTGGCTGACCAAAAGACTATGCATTGAGCCTTGCTCGAGCATGTACCTAGTAGGGGTAAGACCCCAATTACGTTTGCATTTTTCCATTTTCTAATGCCTTGCATATAAATGTCCCTCTATTTTACCTTTTAGGTTGTTCCGTCACACTTCCTTAGGCCTAAAAGACGATGGCGAATATGCACCTGGTTTAAGGGCCATCCACCCATTCAGGATTTTAATTGACCAACGTAGTTGGCAACCAACCTGAGTTGGATTTTTGCCTAGGGATCCCCCATAAGGCCTTTATTGTTACCCGGGCAACTTGTCGGGCCATTTATGTTTGGAGATGATAAAGACCCGAGGACTTTCTTAACTTAATTGAAACAAGTAAGATACTTATTGTAATTAAATCAAGCTTAGTCCTAATCATCATTTGAAAGGCTAATGCGAGTGTTAACCATGTTGGCATCCATCCTGAGTAGGCCTCCTCTATTTTGCTTTAAATGTTGCGGTGAATACGTGTCATCGTTGACATGGAGATCCCAATCGGGCTGTGAAGAGAAGACTGCCCAACCGTCCATCGAGTTTTTTGATCTATATAACTGAGATGATAAGTGTGACCGATCGTTCCTTGGGGATTTATTGTGTTGTAGAGTGTCGTGTTTATCGTTCATCGAGCTGGATATGATTAAGGGTTGTCTTATTCATATAGCTCCATATAATGTATTGTTCCTTGGGGCACATTTATTCGTCGACCATGCATGGTGGTTCCAGGAGGCCGTGGAAGACTCCATATAGCTCGTGCACCTAAAGAAATTGATATGAGTTCAAATTATCTTCGTGTAGAAATGCGTTGATTCGATATGGCATTTAAGGAACACAGTTCCTATGGATTGGATATCTTAGTGTTGATGACGCGTTGATCACCGTGGGTTGTCTGACGATGTTGTTTGATACATTCAGGGTGGTCTAGTGTTGCTATCAACATGTTCTGTTCATTGACTGTGATTTTGCTGGATATATGATTTCTTACATGTTGGATTCATCCTTGTTGATAAATATAACTGATCATTGCTCTTCATGCTGCTTTATGCGTTATTGGATCTTTGTTCTACAGATCTCCCAACTTCTCATGCGCTGAGGTTGAATTAAATAAGAACTGTATTGCCCACCTGTTCATTGGAGCTTGAGACGTGATCACATAATGTTGACTATCTATCGAAGCTGAGGGTCCGTCGATGCAAAATTGCAATGGACCTGGTAGATGTTATAAAAAATCTGTGCTCGAGCATCTATCGGAGCATTGATAAGATATATGATGCGTGAATGCCCATTGATGAAAAAATTATAGAGGATTTGGTAGATATTGCGGGTGATCCATGCTCGAGCATCCGTCGAGGCAAAAAGGATCGAGCAAGTATTACGAACAATCCATTTGTCGGGATTGAATATAATAATTATCCTTATCAACCATTTGTTGGGGATAAAATGCGACGTGTGAAGTAAATATCTTCGGGACTAAATATATAGAAATATTTTGCTGATCATTTGTTGAGATGAACCTTGAATATGCGTGACCATCCTTCAGGTCAAGAATCATAGAGCCAGATAATCAATACTGAAATTGAAGAAATATCAACGTCCAAGCATACGTCAGTTATCACAAATAATATTGCACAAGCATTTGTTGGGTCCAAAGTGGTGTAACATGCTCGACCATCCGTATGAGCATTAAAGAAATAAGTGGCGCCTGGGTCGTCTGCTAGGGCAAAGTTGTACACGTCCGAGTAGATATAGAGAGCGATCCGTGCTTTATCATCTATTGATGAATTAATAATATTTTCAAGAGGTTAAGATTATGGCCGAGCATTCGTCGGGACTGAATCTTGTATCTGTGGAAGTTAATAAGTTGCTCGACCATTTGTCGAGGCTAATTCAAACATAATTTATCCTTCATTAAAATCTCATGGGGATGGCCCTGCCCGAGCATCCGTCGGGGCTCCGCTAATTACTTAGTAAAAATATTATACGGACCATCCACTGGTATAACCAATAATAGCTAGACGACAATATTGAAAATTAAATGATCGAATAAATTACGTGAAGGCTATACAAGCACGCCCCACTATTTATGTGAACAAAATAAATTTAATAAAGTCGAATAAAAGTTGCAAAATTTATCAAATATGACATAGGAGTTAATTTGGAATTTTTGCAAATAGCTCCAAGCAAATACTCAATTGTGAGTTGGTTTCAAAAAAATGTTTTCACAAAAAATTTGTGTAGTGACTTTTCACAGAAAATTTGTGTAGTGACAATTATGAAGTATGCAGTATAGATAGCCCCCCTGCTAACAAATTTATGCTGATTAAAATCGTAAGCATAATTTGTCAGTAAATAAAATATTATGACACAGAAACGAAGAATGCGCAAATAAATGTGCGTATCCATTAATTGGGGTTGTGCTAAATATAAGGATTATCCTGACCAACATCCATTGGGGTTGAAATGAGACTTGTACTGTAAATATCTTCGGGACTAAATATATAGAAATATTTTGCCGATCATCTATTGAGATGAATTTAGAATGTGACTGACCGTCCTTCAAGTTAAGAATCAGAGAACCCAAGCTTCAGTCAGAGTAATAATACTTTTGCCCAAGAATTTCTTTGGGTCTAAAATGCTATAGTGTGCTCGACTATCCGTCGGAGCATTAATAAAATGAATGGTTCCTAGATAGTCCGTCGGGCAAAGTTGTAAACTACCGAGTAGATATAGCGAGCAATTCGTGCTCGAGCATCTGTCAAAACATCGATGAGATTTCTAAGAACTTAAGATTGTTGCCGAGCATCCGTCGGGACTGAATCATGTACCTATGGAAGTTAATAAATTGTCCGACCATCTGTTGAGGCTAAATCAAATATAAGTTATCATGAGAATGATTTGTTCAACAAAGTATACATGATATGCATTTGCTCTGCCATTTGTTGAGGAAAAAAATTCGTACTAGTGTATGAATGTAATGAATAATACAATGATTTTTATGATAACAATCCCACTGAGATAACCGTGCCCAAGCATCCGTCGGGGCTGAGCTAAATAACCAATAATGTATCCTTGCTAAAATTAAATAGATGTAGTGGGATGACGATATTGAAAATTAAATGATCGAATAAATGATGTGAGTTCTCTATAAATGCGCCCCACTATATATGTGATCAAAATAATTTGTAATAAGGTGGCATAAAAAGTGCCAACTAAAATCGTTGTAATAATTGTAATAAAATCACATGGTCCCCTAAAAAATTTTTTTTAGAGAGAAACGAGAAATGCAAAAATTAGTCAAATATGTCTCAAATGTAAGACATAGGGTTGATTTAGGATTTTTGCAAAATTATCTGGACTCCAAGCAAATGGTCTAATATAGGTTGGTTTCAAAATATCCTCATTCACATTAAGATGTGAAGTATGGGGAGGAACCTCTACTGTGACAAATTTGCAACAATAAAAGTTATGATTACAATTAATAAGAAATTAAGAACTATGAGGTAGATAGATGAATAATGCACAGTAGACAGGGGTATTAGACTTTGGTCAGCCCTGCTCGTGGGTTACTCCCGAAGCTGTACGGGTATCAAGTCATCCTCATCGTGGCTGCCAACCAGCCAGAGGAACTGAAGGACGTGCTCGCTGCTCATTACTACGAGCTTATTACTGCTCGTCCCTACGCCGACCAGATGATGTGTGCTCGTCGTTGCTCGTTCCATCCCCCGACCAGCTGATGGTGGTCCGATGGTGATCTTTCTTGAGCTTGCCGCCCGTTCGCGAGTCTCACGCCTGAAATCTGTGCTCAGAGTGAGTTATGCAAAGCTGAACGATTATCATGTCATCCTTGTCGTGGTCGTCGACCAGCCGGAGGAGAGGTGTTGCTACACATATGAGTTTGCTGCACAGATAAGAGGTGCTTCGCATAGTGGTCGCCGACCTATGGCGACGTGGATGATGGGTCCTCCACCGATCCTGGGTCACCGGAGTTCGTACTCCTTATGCTTGGAGATGATCTAAAGGGATGGACAACATATTGTTGGCTCCTTTGTTATACGGATTGCCCCCTTTCCATTGTTGTGCAACCATAGATAAATTGAGTAGTGGTTGGTGCTGCCTGGCTAGACGACAGTGCTGGATCATAGGCCGAACACGACCTCAGGCTGTAGACCGGTGATGACCGGAAGGGAGAACCAAAAATTGGTTGATTTCTTTACAATTTCACTTTTATCGTGTAGATGGAGATAAAGATTGACGGCTTGATTGTGTGCCTAAAATCTGTTTACCTTTGTGAAAACATATCTCTTGAGATAATATCCTTCGAAAATGTTTGTAAAGATGTGGTCCTCATGCCTCTTGATAATAGAGAAACGTTTTAGACGTTTATCCCTTGCCAAAAAATTAGGGATATGGGAATCAAGATTATGATGTAACCCAGTAAATTTCTCTGTTTACCCAGAAAAATCTAGAGAACGTCCACATCTCTAAGGACTCATAAAAAACTCATTAGTATGAAATTGACTATTATGCAGATTCATAAATGAAAATCCAACACAAGATTTATGAATATAAACAATCAGGGTTGAAGAAAAAGATGCGTGTAGAACAAATAATTTATTTGTACGCAGAGAAGGAAAAACTTAGCTCTTGATGGGGTTTCGTGCGTGTAAGCCATTGCATCGCAACATAAATAATCATCTTATCAACAAGAAGGAAATACTTTTTGTGTCATTTTCCACAGACGACGCCAATTGTAGGTGCAAAAATTCTCACCCATAGGGGGTGCCAATTCATCACGATACAAGCATAAAAATAAATACGAGAGAGACAAAGATTTACGTGGTTCGACAATTAATGTCCTACGTCAACAGGGTTGTTTTCGTGTTCCAGTAGAGTGATAAGAGAGTTTACATGAAGGTGTTTCTCTATCTTCTAAGACCCCTTTCACAATGGGGGGTGTCCCCTTTATATAGAGTTAGGGGTGACATTAGGGTTACACATATGGATGAGTGCTATCTTTGTGGAGTTTGATTTGACCCATATACTGCTCCTCGGTCTTCTAGTTTATCAAGGACTCTAGTCGTCCAAATCTTGTTGGAGCGCCTGTTGCTCGCCATCTTGACCGGGGTGCTCGCCACGTGTCATGCTATTATGTAGGCATATTTTTTGCCCCCACAACTTCATTTCAGAAAAGGGACCGAACAGTGCAAGTGTGTGTGAGAGAGAGAGAAACACATTTTCGTGTAGTTTTTAGAGTAGGATTTATTTTTATTTTCTGTTTTTTTAGTAACTTAAGTGTGAGCTAGATTATATTTGTATGATACAAATTGTGAGTTGAATGACATTTTTTTGTAGTGTTGTAAAACTTGAATTTGTGGGTTACTATTCATGTTAAGTTTGGGAAGTTAAAATCAACTCAAGAAAACTTGATTTATTTATTTATTCTCATTCTATTTTATTTATTTATTCTCATTCTATTTTATTTATTATGCCTCTTATTGTGTCATTATTACATTTTATATGTAATCATACCAAAATGAGAGGCAAAACACCCCATTTAAGGGGTGAAATGGAACCCTTAACTTAATTATTTTTATTTTTGGTTTGTTTATTTATTATGCCCCTTTGAATATTAATATTAAAATTTTACAATTTATATTTACGCCTCGAGAGCGGGTCAATTATTTTCAAGAGAAAATCGTAAATTCAAATTATAATATGTATTCATTAATTAAACTAGAGATAGGCAATTTTTGAATGATATTGTAGTTTGAATTTCTCTACTCTAAAACTTATTTTTAATGATTTAAAATACTTTTTAGTAAATTTTCCCTAACGGGTGATTTGTTAGAAGATGTTTAAATCTAATTTTTGTGAGTATATAAAATTTAAATATCAATCTTCTAAAAGGAATATATGTAACTTTACATTTTCAACGAGAGTTGATTTGTTAATTTATATATGTTTTGGGGTATTTCAATTAGACAAACTAATTGATGAAAATAAATAAGTTAAGTGGTGAAGTTTAATTATTTAAATTATCTCATAATTATTGTCTCCTCATATTTAGCTCACTTTGTCATTTTCTTCATTTATTTGTGTATTTTTAATTTTAGTTCATAATTAGTAGTATAAATATCCCTTCATAATTATTTTAAAAATCATACTTGTTTTCACTTTGCTTTTGTCCACATTAAGGAGCGCGGATTGACCCCTTACTTGTCAAAATATAATATTAGTGTGTTTGTAGGTCCCAAAAGGGATTTTTGATTGACTGTCCTTACTCTACAATGACATATACACAAAATGCGTTATATCAAATGGCACCGTTGTCGACTTTTTAAGCGTTTGACTTTTCTCAAACTTTGTCGATTGACTTTTCACGAAGTGCCGTTATCGACTTTTCGAGTTGAGGAGCGTTTTAAAGACTAGTATATTTGTTCCTTTGTATATATATTTTTCTTTATTTTTCATAGATTGTTTGTATTAGGATATTGAGGTATTGTACATTTATTTGTGCTGCTTTGGACACCAATTATTTCTAATAATTAAATTAAACCACAACAAAAAAAAGAGAAAAGGGAAACGAGACAAGGTAGAGAGAGAGCGCCCTCAGAGTGGAATTTTGAATCCTCTCTACTTTGGGTCCGTAGGACTCCCGGGGATGACTGAACTTAGGCGAACTTCTCCCCGATCGACTCAGCTCGGTCTTCACCCTATGTGTGTAGAAGTTGTAGGAGGTGTATTTCTTTATCACCCGTGCATCTCCTATTAGAGAGTCCATTTATTGTTTAACTATATGCTCTTATGTGACTTTAATTTTTTTCATAGTCTTACTTTGAATGGTTTGATGAATTAATTGGACTTAAGACCTCAACCTAATCATTGAAACGAGAAGGGATTTCATCACCTGACTCAATCACTTAATTTAACTTGCTTGTTAACTCGTGCCATCACATAATTAAAATTAACCAACTGGCAAGCCAAGTAGGAGTGCATTTTCCAAAGGCGACGTGTAAGACTCTCTGATTTTCTCGCCTATAGATTAATACAAATTTGACTACCCAATCACTTAATTGAAGATAAAAATTGGCTACGTATTTAGGATTTTCCTTTGCTTGTATGTTTCTAATTCTAATCCCTTATTAGTCGATTTTTGTGTGCTCCGTTAGTGTGTGTTTCATACCGAGTTCGCTTTTTTCCCTTTTCAAATTTCAAAAAATATTTTTTGATCCTTTTTTTTTTAATTTTCAAAACAAAACCCCAAAAATATTTTCCTTCTTTTTCAAAAAAAATTAAAAAATTAAAAAGCCAAAAATATTTTTGGAGAAACCTTTTTCTCCCCTATCCACCCCGTCATGGCAGAAGAAAATCCTTTATGGAACGACTTTGGCCATTTTCCATATTCGTAGTGCACTTATTATTCCCACGCCGATCACATGTCCGATGAGTGACCGTACCTTCTTTATCCATCCGACCCCACGATGAAACATGTGTATCCATATGGCCCTATTTTGGCACCCACTTCGGCATATTATCCTGACATATCTAATACCGAGTGGTGTGAGCAACCAAGCTACTCGTGTTGGATTAATGACCCTCCCACGCAATACGAATCCCAACCCGATGTTGCGAATCCTCAAGCATTCCAACAGTCATCATGTAAATCATGTGCACCTCATCGCAATCAGTTCCCTCACTATTCACCCAATGATTATCAGCCTTTTGTCCCTCACGGAGATGCTTCTCCCATGTATGACACACTAGACCCCATTCCACAAACTTCATATGAGTATTCTCCATTTTCACATGTCCATAACGAGTTGTGTCCACCTCAACCACCTCCACCACCCATGACTTCACCACCATCATCCACCTCCTCTATCGAAAACCTCTTAGAAAAGTTCATCCACAAGCAAGAGCAAGCCATTCAATAACAAAATCAAGTTATCCAACGGCTTGAGCAACGCCTTAATGAAATTTAGTGTGCGACCGAGTCAAATTCCATACGAAGTCAACACCCAGCTGTCCCCACGTGGAGTGATGATGAGTTGTCTTGTGGCACGAATTTTGAGTGTGATCAACCCTATCCTCCAATGATTCTCGATGTTGCAATCATTCTGTGGTCCGGGCCTCAATTTGACATTTGTGTTGACTTATCTGAAGATAGTGAGACTAATCAAATCCCGGTTTGTCCAACTAAACCTACTATTGAGTTTCATATTCTCCCTCCCGATGAATCCAAAGAAATGCCTGAGTCTAGACCTATTTAGCCCACCGCATGTGTTCCTGAGGAATCAATTCGTCATAGGTTTGCTGCGGCTACGAGTGCTCACCCCTATCCTGATATTGAATCTGAGTTGGTTTCTACCTCTCCGAATATGGATCATGTTCCGCCATGCTTGATTCCATTTGTGTCATATATTAATATTGATTATTCTCTCTCAGATTTGGATGCCTCGTTTGATTTTCCAACCACCTTGGATGGTGACGTAATGGTGGATACGTCTATCACTCACTTATTTATTTCTACACTTCCTCCTTCGAGTGCCCTTGAGGATCACTCCACGCCTCATGAGGAGTGCGTGTCCCCTACTCTTGAGTTGAATCATCTTCCTCCTACATTTTTCCCACCCGATCCATCTTTTATCCCACCTGACCCACCTATTATCCCTTCCACCCCACCACCTGGTTTGGATCTTGATTTTACACCTTTCATATTTCCATCTACATTTTTAGATCCTCACCTGAAACCAACCTCCACCTTCCATGAGAGTAAATGTGGTGCTACTCTCCACTTCTATGACACCTAGCTCGCTACTCTATGCCCTCCACTCTCTGGTGGTGGTGATTTTTTCCATCGACAGCTCCCTAGCATGTCACGACGTGATCATTATCATTGTCCATTTATAGAACGGTCGTGCGTTCTCTTTGAGCCCCACCCCATTCCACTTTTCAAACCTTTTCATCTTCCTCATTAAGTTGAGCATCATTTTTATAGGGCCCTTTTTCCCCTCACTTTTTTCCTCAATAAGGCCCGGGATCGATGCCTCTTCACCTTTGCCTGTCTCACCCTTACTCTAGTACCCACCCACCCATGGTCCACTGATGCTTTGCATCATATGATGCACTTTTCCATACAAGTTCTTTGACCCTCTTTAGCCTCTATCCAACAAGACTGACACTCGAATGTTGTTTGGAGGTGATTATCATCACCCGATTTTTCTGTCTCCCCATGCTTTTCTTGATCTTATCTTTAGGGTGAGTTTCCATCGGTCTAACTGATGATGTTTAAACTTAGCGCTACCGGGAGGTAACCCGTGATTTCTGAGTATGAGTCTTATCCTGTTTGGGGGTGGTGTTTAACATCACCCTATGCTTTCCATGTTTACAGACTTCTACCTACTTTTATCTCATTATTTCTTCAGGTTTATTCTTGGATTCATTAGTTCACTTCATTAGCGTTTGATTATGGTAATCTCTTTCATCCTTTCTGCTTTCAATTTTAAAAATTATTTTACTTAACATCAAGGACGATGTTCCTTTTTGTTTAGGGGTGGGGAATTTTATAAAAATCGTACCTCTTTTGAAAAAAAATCAAAACTTGATTTTAAAATTTTTTGTGCAGTTTCTTTCATCTCACTCATTGATGTGAATTTTTTATTATCCATCCTTTAAGTCTAGGAATCAAGCTAGCGGATTTTTTTTCTATAGATTATGTAATACAAAACAAAGCATGTTGTACCATGAATTTCTAGACTCAACAAAATTTGCACACTTATCACGTCACTACGGTTTAGAGTTGAAGAGTGCTATAAATTCTCAAGAGAGCCATAAGGATAACTAGTAGAGACTTTAACTTGTGAAATTCGTGCCTTTCACCCTTTTATAGTGTGTTACGCAATCTTCGACTCACAAGTTGATTCAACTTCTTTTGGGTGCGCATTAAATCGTTGTATGATCTCATTATTTTTCATTAAATTTTTGGATCGATCACTAAGAATGACATCACTTTCGAGTTGTAAGAAACACGTGTCTTGAAATTTTTCCCAATCCCTAAATGTTCATCCATACACCTACCATTTACCATTCACTTCTTCCATTACCTTCCCATATTATTCCCTATTCACATATATTCCCCACATCATCCATTTATCATCTCCATATCATCCTTCATTTTTGAGAAAAATAGTGTTTCACAAATGTAAAATGTCTTTAGTGTTGAGCGTATAAAAGAGAAAAAAAATAGAAAAAGAAAAAATAGAAGAAAAAGAAGAAAAATAAAAGAAAATTCAAAAAAAAAAAGAAAGAAAAGAAAGAAATGTAAAAGAGAGTTTGTAGTTAGTTTTTATGTAATAAAGACATTTGTGCTTAAAGGGTAAAACATTCTTCTCTCATATCCATCAAACCATCCATCACCATCCTACCTCGTCTTATACCATCCTTCCCATTTCATTTCCCCACATCCATAGCCATCCATATTTTCCCCTAGGTGTTCGGGCAAATGAATTCAGAGTGGTGAATAACTCGATGTTCTCACTATAATGATTAGCATTCTTTTCAGGAGATCATTTTTCTTTTTAAATTTTCGTTCTTTCTTATGTGTGTGTGAGACGTTTGAACTTGATAACAATTACTCACCTCTTCACACACAAGAGCGATACACTTACCCTAATCTCATGAGTTCGTTTGAGAGATATATATCTAGTGAGATTTTGAAGTTGAAGTGCTGATTCCAAAAAGGCAATCTAGGAATTACTCATGTGATACTCGACCCTTTTTGACTGATTCACAAACACACGTTGCGTTCTAGAAGGATGTACCTTTATTATTTACTTAGCTACACTTTTTACACTTCTATCTTGTATTTCTCAAAATATTTAACTTGCGATGGATTGTGCGATTATTTACGTCTAAGATGGGATTAACTTCCTTTTTCAAATAAAGAATTTTGTAGGCATATTCACTACAAACCCTTACGAGACAACACTCATCCTCTAGGGCAACTTAGAGGTCTAACGACTTGTTGCACATGTTAATTGCAATCGCTTGTACCCGCGAAAGTGTCACACTTGTGGTTTCTTATCTTTTATCTTTCTTTCTTTCTATTTTTGCTCGAGGACTAACAATGTTCTGTTTGGGGTGGTGTGATAAGAACCTAAAAGTGTTATATTTATACATCAAATAGACGCATTTTAATTGCTAATTCTCGACAAAATTGGGTCTTATGCGTATAATTATCTACTGTGCAGGTTTGGTTGCAGCTGCGGTTTTAAAAGCTCTAATTTGAGAAAATTTGAAGTTCAAATGTGGCTAAATCACTAATCCCATAACCCTAACCTAGCCCAGACTTGGCCTAAACCTACCCCAAACATGATGTGAGTTGAGTTTGTACTTTTATTAATTTTTAAATTTTTATTTGGGTCGTTTTAATTTTTAGGATTTATTTTAGATTTATTTAGAATTGCTAGGATTTATTTTCTATTTTTATTTATTTATTTTTTATTTAGTATAATTTTATTTTGATTTGTATTAGTTTTAAGGCTTTTTTTAATAGGATTAGTTTGTAGGAGGTTATTTTTAGTTTTATTAGATTTTTAGTTTTCACTTGTTTTCTTTTATTTTATTATTTGAGTTTTTTATAGATTAGGATTTTATTTTTTAGTAGATTTTAATTTTTAGTTTTATTAGTTTTATTTTTTTAGGTAGTGTTATTTGTTTTTGGTACAAATTAGACACACACACACACACACACAAACACACACACCACACTACCCTACACACCCCTACACCAAATTAACACCCTCACCCCCGCTCTTGTTCCATACACTTCACACACAACCAATCATACCCCTACCATCTTCAACCTCCATTACCCCAATCTTCTTCTCATTCCTACACTACCATAGTCACACAACAACCAACCTTATACCTCCGACAAATCACCTTCCATACCCAACATCAAAACCCGAGACCCACATCTTCCCAAACCGAGACCCAGCGACCTGCTGCCATAACCAACCCCGCCGGCGACCTCCATTAAAAATCAGCCTAAAAAACTAGCGATCCAACAACATAAAACACATAGCCCAAACCTGGTTTGACTGGAGTGGACTGTCGGCAAGCCACTACCCCGTTCCGGCCCAAAAAAATATCCGAACTTTTGACCTGTCTTGTCGCACAGCCCATGACCTCAACCCGATTTCAACTTAACTCGACCCAAAATTCAATCCTACCTGAAACCAGGAATCGCAACCCACCAGATCCAACCCGTGAGCCAAATGCAAAACTCAAAGAAAGTCTAACCCGAGACTATCGAACCCTATTTCATCCAAATTGTTGTGTCCCCTGCCTAGCCTTAACCCAATCAGTCAATCCCACAATCTACAACCCATTTCCCTTTAACCCGTGTCACAATCACCAACCCAACAACTCATGTTGATTTAGCCCATAAGTCCATTTCCTTACTACTACCGTACTGACACCTCTGTCCCAACCCTTCCAAAATTCGGTCAAGCCCAAATCACAACACCCAATATCTGACATTCTCTAAAAATAAAAGTCACATGTCAAACCTTTACCCCCTTTTCCCTAAATTATCCCCATCCCTATGCATCTTATAAAAGAAGACTTCATTTCAGAAAAGGGACCGAACATTGCAAGTGTGTGTGTACGGACATAATTTTATAAATGTCCGGGGTAGAATCTAGGAATTTTCTGTTTCCATAGATCACAGTTTTTATGTCTGATGCCGCTACATTCGGCTCGTCAACACGATCATCCACGACGACCTTTATCCGAATCCATGCATCCATCATCTTCATACGTGCATCATGCTACTTCTGACATTCTGCTCAACCATTTCCCATTACTCCACTATGTAATATTGGTAAAATTATTTATTGGAGTTGTTTATTTTTGCATAAATATTTGGGAAATTTTTCAGAAAATGTTTTTTCGAAGTCTGAATTATTTTTATCAAAAGAAGATTTTTTTCTAAGTATAGAAGCGGAGTGCCTCGATCGACGAGATCGTTCAAACAAGTTAGCACTATCGTTCGAGCGAGATCAGCATCTCGCACAAAGTCGTTCGAACGACACGTGTTCTTCATTCGAGCGAGATGCCTATCTCGTTCGAGCGACGTCTTCGCCTCGATTTTCGTATAAATACTAGTGTGCATTTTACACATTTTTCAAGTCTTTTCACAACATGATTTCTGTAAAAAATTGCCCAGAAAACAGACTTCACTTTTTAAGGTTTTACACCTTGTTTATTCACATAAACACTCACATCTATATATGTGAATTGTTAAACCTTCAAGAGGATTGTTTTACTCATATGGAGTAATTTTGTGGAGGAGACGTCTTCTTCTCTACTGCTGCCTACCTGGAGTTCTTGCGGGAGATTCTAGCCGAGACATCGAAATCGACGCCTGAGGATATTTCCTATGTCGCTCTTATTTTCATTGTAATCCGTGTAACCATTTTAACAAATTATAGTGAAAATAAAAAGGTTTTGACCCTTTGGGGGATTTTTCCTCATTTATGTGTTTTGTGTGTGATTAATTATTCTTGCATGGTCATATTGATTTCAATCACACCTAGATGCATGTTTTATGATTTACTTGAAAAACTGAGATTTAATTAAATAATTTCTAATTTGAACGCAAGCGCACTCTTCAAATTGGTATTAGAGCCAATTACACAATTATACTGTGTAATTTTTTGCAACATTTTTCTAAGATATCTTTTTTTTTAAAGAGGAAATGAGTCCAAATATATTAAAACCATGGAGAAAAATAGCCTTTCTCCGGGAACTTACAAGTAAGAAGTAGCAATATCGAAATCAACAATAAATGAGTTGAAAAATCTAGAGGAAGGACCCAAGTATGGTATAACTTTAAAAGATAAAATAATGTCACTCTGAATCTCCTTAATGATAGAATTAGCCTTCATAGGTATATTCTCAAAAGATGCTTTATTCCTGGAACACCAAATCCGCCAACATATGTAGGAGGGAAGAATCTTGCATAAAATAGCTCGAATGTTGTTGCCATGACTATAAATCCACCACCATAAATGTCGATTCCGCAAACTTCTATTGGGAACTCTAATGCCCATTAAGTTATCAAAATGATTCCACACTTCCTTAGCAATTTCACTATATAGGAATAAGTGATCGTCATTTTCCTCTTGAGAGATACATAACAACATCTTCATTTGGAAACCTTAGGTATATGAATTCTCTTAAGGTTGTCATCAATAGGGAGAGCCTTATGAAGAATACGCCACATGAAGAGAGATACTTTAGGAAGAATCCTTGTGTCCCAGATCATGGAAAATGAGAATTAAGTGCAAGACTTTTTTTAAATATAGTCCCAAGCTATTTTGAGAGAAAAACCTTGTTGGATCCAATTTTGTTCTACTGAAAAAACATTGTCATCAATAACATCCCCAATCTTTTGCATACGCTTCCATGTGATACTAGAAAATGCTAGAACACCTATGAAATTTAGATGAGAAAGTTTTGAATATTTGCATTGCATAAAATTGGCCCAAAGGGAATTATTTTGAATGAGTCGAATCCAAATTTTTCATGCATATGCATCACAAATATCAATTAAATTTCTAAGACCGAGACCTCCTTCGTTTTTAAGCTTGGGATATGATGTCCCGTGAAACCCAGTGATGTTTATAAGTATCTTCATTCTTCCGCTAGAAAAAATTCGAGCATATTCATTGAAAATCTTTAAAAAATGATTTTATGGGGGTTAAAGCGGAAACACATGAGATCCCATAGAGTGTAGCATTGTTTTAATAAGAACCATTCTTTCTGCTTGGCTCATAGCAGTAGCACTCCAATTTTTAATCCTGGCAATGGCCTTCGATAATATACCATTAAAGAATTTTTTTTTTCTTCCCACAAACAACGGAAGGCCAAGATACTTTAAAGTACCAGCAGCTTGCTTAAACCCAGTTGTATCCATAATTTTCTTCCGCTGGTGCTGCATACAGTGAGTAGAAAATAACATGCTGCTCTTCTATTTGTTAACTAGTTGCCCCAATTGAGATTCATAGATTGATAAGCATAGAATGATTTTTTAATTGATTTAGCAGAACCATTAATAAACACAATCATGTCATCCGCAAATGATAAAGAAGACACTAGCGGACATCCACTTAGAATGGAAAAATGTTTTATACTGCCTGAATATATGAGATTCTGAATTCCACGATTTAAGATTTCCGCTGCAAGGACAAATAAAACTGGCGAAAGAGGATCCCCTTGGCACACCCCATGACCCGATTTGAAATATTCACAAGTTTTTCCACTAAAAAGAATCGAGTACCAGCAATTTGAGAGAATTCTCCATATCATGTCTATCCAAGTTTATGAGAATCCATAAGCTCGAAGCACTTTGATTATGAATATCCATGAAATACGGTCGCATGCCTTTGTCATATCGAGTTTGACCACCACGTTTGATCCTCTAGAATTTTTGTTGAGTTGGGACATTAATTCTTGGGCGAGAAGAATGTTTTCCGTGATTGATCTTCCCTGAATAAAACCTTCTTGAGAATTGGAGACAATTTTTGGAAGCAAAGAGCCAATACGTTTAGCTAAGATTTTTGAAATAATTTTATTTGAAAAAGTTCAAAGACTAATGGGCCTCAAATCTGGACAATTTTTTGGATTGTCCATTTTGGGAATAAGCACGATGTTAGTGGAAGTCCAACTTTTTGGAATATCATTACCAATAAAGAATGATTGGATGGCATTTACAATATCTTTGGCAATGATATTCTAACAAGTTTGATAGAAAAAACCATTGAAACCTTCCGGCCCCGCTGCACTATCACTATCCATGGCAAATATGACATTTTTTATTTCATCTTCATTCGGGACCAATGCGAGCATTTGATTATCATCTCCACTAATCAACTTTGGAATGTGATCAAAGATATAATTATCCTCATCATACACCGATCGTTTTCCAAAAGATTTTGAAAATAAGAGACAACTTCTTTTTCCACTTCTTCCAAAATATTAACCAAAGTACCATCTCTCTGAATTTGGTGTATAAGAAGTTTGTTTTTCCTTTTTTTAATGACTGAGTGGAAATTTTTTGAATTGGCATCTCCATCCTTAACCCATTTCATCCGAGATTTTTGCTTCCAAAATATATCTTCAATTTTTAACTCATTATAAAAGTTAGCTTTAGCTAGACTCCAGGCTTCCCTATTATGAGAGGAAGGATTAATATCAAACATTGCTTCCTTCAGAATGACATCTTCTTCTTCTTTTGAACTCTAGAAAAAATATTTGAGAAAACATTCGAATTCCACTCTTTGAGCTTACATTTCACATTCCTTAGTTTGGTCACAAATAAAGCCATAGGGGGACCTGAAACATCATACCTCCATGCACTTTCTACAGTTTCAAGGAAAGAGTGATGATAAGCCCATTTGTTTTGAAATCGAAATGGCCTTGGGACCATATCACTTTTGTAGTTTAATTTCACAACAAGAGGAGCATGATCTTAATTTGATCGATTAAGGTTCTCAATAAAAGAAGAGAATTGTTGGTTAAACCACCCGTCATTACCAAAAACACAATTAAGTCGAGCCCAAGTGGTAGCATCACCATCTCTGTTATTGCAGCATGTGAAAGTAGAACCCAAAAAAGGCTCCTCTTGTAATCCAGCATTAATCATAGAGGAGTTAAAGTCAATAATAGTCTGCCTATCAACCAAGTCGCCCCCCATTTTTCCTCCTGATTATCCACAATGTTAATATCACCTCCTACTAACCATGACTCAAAGCCTAGAGTGGCTAATGAGTTAATTTCTTCCTAAAGGAGCTTCCTATCCTCTTTGTGACATTTCGCATATACACAGGAAATTAAATAAGGTATAGGAGATTGAGGAAGTTTAACTGATATTGTTAAAACTTGTTCCATGTATTTAACTATATCAACAATAAAATTAAAGTTCCACAAAATCCATATTTTCCTCCAGCATTAGATAAACCTCCAGAAAACCCAATCTTCCTTTGCAGAGATTTTAAGTTTCCTGCATCAATTTTCGACCCTTGAATTGCAATCATGAAAATTTTTAAATTTATTTATGATCCTCTTAAGTCTTCTAATAGATGAGTTATTTCCATCTTCTCTGATATTCCAAAAAAGCAGGCTAATCATTAAAAGTTGACTTAAGTTGAGTTTGAGATTTCTTAGTAGTAGACCTGGTTGTTATAAAATATACTAAAAGGGAGTTGGATTTTTTCTTTCGTCTTTTGCCTTTTGAGATACTGATGATTGCCTTCTTAGGAGACGAGCTTATATTGTTGGTATCTCAACAAGAGTCTGCCACATTAGAGTTCTTACCCAACCAAGCATACTTCTGTTACAGTTACTTTGAAAAGTCTTTGAGTTCTTCGATTGAGGAGTGCTGCACTTTTATATCGATCAGGTTATTTGTAGTGTTCCATAATGGAAATAAACTTGCATGCGAAAAATTTGATAAGGAAGCCTTCATTGCAGCATCTGATAAAGCAGGAGAATGAACGAATTTAGGTTTAATGATTTTATTGAGCTTTGGCTGATGGATCAATTCACGTTCTTCATTTTTTGTAGCATCCATAAGAGCAACAAATGAATTATGAATAATGATGCCCCCTTCTGAATCACTATTATCAACTTTTTTTTGGATGAGTAGATAGCAGTCCCGATTTTAGAGGAAGACGCTAATCCATGTGGCATTATTTCTTAGACCCCACAAGCCACATCATCTCGTGCTTTTAAATTTTTAGATACCTGTCGACACTTATCCATCTCTTTAATATCACCGTTAGAATCCTCCACATTTTTTGCTTCTAAAGACGGCTGGACTTCTTTAATAACAATACCTGTTAGTGGTTTCCTTTTTTCTTGCCAGTTGGTTGCCATTTTTCGAGCCTTAAATGTCTCTTTTCCTGCAACAGCTTGCGCCTTTTCCTCTACAGTAGTTTGGCGATCATTGGGAGTATGGTTGAGAGAATTAGGGTTAGCAGCAAACCCTTGAGTTCCACACTCTCTTAGTGCATGGCCAATTTTCATGAAAGAACCACAAGACTTTGGGACATTTTCATATTGGATTCTCTGCCAGAATCCTTTATCACCATTAACTATCCAAATTCTGTGAGGTAGAGGCTTTATAACATCAACTTCAATACATAAGTGTGCATGTCTAGGTCTGGTGACAAAGGTCGTTAACTCATCCATTTTCAATGGGTTGCAAATTCTTTGACATATAGCAAAAAGACCATGTTTAGCAAATAGATGAACTAGTAAGTGTGGGAGGTTGACCCAAACTGGGAAAATGGGACAATCATACCCCGGTAAAAAATCTGGAGTCCATTTCATAACTTTCATAGGAGCTTTAAAAATATATAATTGATCACGCGACCATAAGTGCATAAAATCCTCTTCACAGAACAATTTGATTAACATATGTTGGTCATCGAGTAGACCAACTGAAAAGGAGGCTTTGAGTGAAAAACCATGCATAACCTTGCGTATAGTTTCCATTACTAGTCTACCAAAAAGGAATCTTCCAATCAGTGAATATTTGTAGGGAGAGGCTAGATGATCAGTTTCTTCGCTAGAGAATTCAACAGACGGTTCCCCTTTGAAGGAGGTAAATGGTTTAGTGGAAAGGGATAAAGTAGCTGATGATTCTGATAATAGGGATGCAAAACTTTTAGCATTGTTACGATCAAGATCTGATGGTTTAGGTATAGGTGGTGCATTCTCCATATATATATATATATATATATATATATATATATATATATATATATATAGAGAGAGAGAGAGAGAGAGAGAGAGAGAGAGAGAGAGAGAGAGAGAGAGAGAGAGAGAGCAAATTGAGTTCGTAATAATCTTCTAAGATATCAATTTTCTAAAAAAAATTATTTTTTGAGAAAAGGGTGTGTTCAATGGAGAGATTATATAATAAAATGTCAGTTTTTGACGGGACTAATTATACTTACAGGAAAGCCCGCGTGAAATCTGCTTTAAAGTCCATTAATGAAAGAGTCTGGATTTTGGTTTAAAGAGGGTGGACACCTCCCTCCATCACTGTTGAGAACGTGACTAGTTTAAAATCTGTCAATGCTTAGACTAAAGAAGAATTTAAATGATCATGTTTTAATTCAAAGGGGTTAAGTTCTATTTTCGGATCCGTCACACCTGACGAGTTCCGATGCATAATGATGTGCACCACGTCAAAAGAGGCATAGGATGTTTACAACTTACCCATGCAGGAACTAATGCTGTGAAAGAGTCTAAACTGCAAAATTTAACAACTCAATTTGAAACAATCACCATGCTTGAGTTGGAATGTTTTGATGAATTTTATGCTAGACTATCTGATATTGTAAACACTAGCTTTAATCTTGGTGAACACATTCTTAATGCTAGAGTTGTTAGAAAGATTCTAAGATCACTGCCAGAGCATTTTATCCCTAAACTGACTGTGCTAAATTCTATGGGTAATTTAAACACGCTTAAATTGAAGGAAGTTGTAGGATACTTAAAAACATATGAAATTGATATGTTTCCTAAATTTGTCAAGCCTAAAGATAAGGGAATTGCACTTAATGCCCAGGAGAGAAAGAGTGAGGGGTCGACAAGAAAGAGAGTTGAGTCATCTAGAAAAAGGGAGATAGAAACGTCAAATTCTGAGTTTGACTTTGATATAGATGATTTGTCCCTGTTTGATAAAAATTTCAAGAAAATTCTCAAATTTGAGAAAAATGGTAATTTCAAAGATAAAAAGAATTTTGAGAAAAATAAATTTGAAAAGAAAAATGAAAAAGATTTTAAAGACCCTCCTAAGAAAGACGGTGAGAGATGTTATGAGTGCGACGGTAAGGGACATAGAGTTTTTGAGTGTGATACTAGGCTGAACAGACTTTCCAAAGAAAAGGGCAAAGCTATCCTTAATGTTACCCTTAGTGACGATTGTGAGGTCGAGTCGGTGGACTATGGAGACAAGTCACCGCATGAGTGTAACTTCACTGCATTCATGGCTAGTCATGTGAGTACTTCTAGTGATCCTCACAATGATCAGGATACTGGCTCACAGGGACACCTCGACAAGGAGAGCTATGTGAGTGAGGGGGAGGATGATGCAAGTGAGAGGGAGAGTAATCCTCAACGCGCCTACGCTGAGTTATATAATGGTTCATTTAAAACCAAAAAGTGTAACAAAGCTTTAATTATTAGGATCACCGCGTTAGAGGGAGATTTAGAAGAACCGCGCGAGAGGGAGTCCTCCACCTGCACTACCTTGAGAGAGAGAGTCTGCCTGTGTTGAGAAAGAAAGTTTGTTTAGAGAGAGAGAGACTATTTGGAGAGAGAGAGTGGTTTTGATAAAGAGAAAGGGGACTTGACTAAACACGTGGCTTGTCCTATGAGTGATCTCCATTCCTCCCTCTAGACTCGAAAGAAACTTGAAGCCCTTGTTTCCCAGCTTAATCATTATCTTGAGAGAGCACGGGAAGTCAAGGATCAAATCGAGGACAGATCTGGAAAGATGTGAAGGATGCTCCTCGGCCCCACTTTAGGTTTTGGTGATAGGCATGGAATAGGTTATGATGGTGCCTTCACATCCCAAATTACACCTGGACCTGGCCATCGTCAAAAACTACGAAGAAGAGTTCGACTAAGAAAAGCATACCGAGGTCCGCCTAAGACTGTGTTCTTTTGTACGTATTGTAAAAGAAAAGGCCACCTCAGGGAGTTTTGCTATAGTTTGGGTCGAACACGACGTACTACTTCTTCACCACATCGTATTGATGATTTTGCTAGTGAAAACGTCGTATGCGACTGTGTGATACCGATTAAAAAATAACTCGCAAGTTTTCAAGTAACCCTTATTTAATTAGATTCTACTTTTAAATCAAATAAATTCAGCCCTTAAACATGCATCTAAATCAACCCATCAAATATAAAGCATGCGACACAAAAAAATATGCTGAGACACAGAATTCAGGAAAAAACCCCTTTCGGGTAAAACCTTTATTTCACTATGAATATACAAGCCGCAACTTACAATTACATAGAGAAATCTGCAATGGATTAACGCGCAGCCAACCCACAAAGACACGCAGTCTTGAACTCAGCAAGAGAATACATGCAGCACCATCCAAGGACTCGCAGCCCAAACAACGAAAGAAGAACCACAGCTCTCCTCAATGACACGCAGCCATAAAACTTTGTAGAGACTCCCTTAGCAATGACACGCAGCCCTCGGTTGCAAAGATCTCTCCACAAAGGTTTGAACAAACACAAGGTTGTGTTCTTGGGTTACCAAAAAGATTCACAAAGGTTTGGCAATTGTGTGAATCAAAACATGAGTCTTGGGACTCAAAAATATGAAGACTAGAGGTATTTGGACTCTCAAAAACGTCTTCTAAAGTCTTGCAAAACAACTCCCCCGAAGTTGGTATTTATAGGAAAAAAGATGAAGAGTTTCGCTTTTTTAAAACTCTAAAAATCTTATCAGCGTACAGGTACACCGAACCCATTCTGGGGTACACCGAACCGGTTTGGTGGTACCACTCTGGTATGGGGTTAAAAACAGCATTCTTCAAGGAATTTTCTCCAACTTCAAAAGCTCATAACTTCTTCACCGTAGCTCGGATTGAGGTACCGTTTCTTCCAGTATCTTCGTTGCGGTGAGCTCTTCAACTTTCCAGTTGACCAGACCTCCGAACTATGGATGTGAAATTACGAAAATTCCCTTGAACTTCCCGATCAAGCCTTATTTCACTGTTTTTACTTCCCTTGCGTACCACTTGCATTAAGTCCCTAAAATCTTGGAACGTGAAGTCGTTGAGGCAGATGTGGGACACATTAATGGAGATGTTGAATGCTTGATTCCCGGAATTCGGATAGAGGCCGTCATGTGAGATCGTGAGGTGACGTGCCAAATGTAGCGGCGTACGACATACACAAATGTAACAAGTTGGACATGAGAAAGAATGTCCTTACAAATCTCCCCCTATGTCTATGCCGGTACATACATAAAAAATTCGAATTATCAAATACGAAATTGCCTATACAAATCTACCCTCCCATGAACCCAAAACTGGAAAAGGTACAAATGAATAGTCTTCATCGTTTGTTCTTCAAATCTTCAGGAATCTCAAATCTTTTCTCATCAGGGTGTGCAATTCAGAGATCATCAATGTAGTACCTACACACATGAGATAAAGAAAAGAATACCAAGTGACGTATCGAGTGTGAAATGAGATAAACATAGATACCAATATATGATAAGCATACGTCAAATCTCAAAACTCCCCCAAAATTCAAACTCCCCCATAATATGATAATTCTTTCTCCCCCTTTTTATGATGTCCCCAAATAGACAAATAAGAAGAATGAATCAAACAAGCAAAATCGGGGTGACACGGTATACAAAAAAAATACAAACTATTGTTGATTTTTCAAATTTTTCATACAAAGATAGGAGATACAAAAATCACACCATGGATTTAAACTCAAACAACCAAGTCATGGAAATGGAATGAATGGGTGTGAACACATTCGATAGGTAAATCAACTCAATCAATCATATGTGCACGATGCATATGTGTACCCCTAACGAATGAACATCAAAAGTATCCTTAGGTGTAAATTTTTTTTATTGAATTTAGATGACATCGTCTTATGCAAATCAACAAATCAAAGTCAAAGCGATTTCCACACCAATAACGTCCAAAACTATGTAGCGCATTTTCAAGCATTTCAAGGACGTGCAAACCCGTTTTAAATTCTCCAACCAAACTCCCTCATATATATATATATTCTTTTAGAGGTAATCTAAATTCTCAAACTTTGGAGAGTTGGTGCAAAAACCTAAATGGCCCATAATTGGCATGAATTTCTTTTTATTGCCTTTCAATTTTTTCGGGCTCTTTTAACCTCTTTGGACCCCGGATAATAAAATTCCTCCATTTTTTAGGTCCAATTTTAACGGTGTCTTAGTATTCGCAAAGGCAAAATGAACCTTTCGCAGCCCTTCCCCGTTTTCAAACAAAGCACACAAACTCACAAAATGGTTTTTAAATGCACAATTTCCTTATCAAAATTTATCGCGCTTGGTTCATTTTAAAGACAGGATTGAAGTGAAAACACCCAACCAACATGTGATAAGACAATCACAATAATCAAACAAATCCGTGCATGTGTGCATTAAAGGAAACATGAGTCAAACATGTAGGAAGTAACAATTAATTACATCTTAATGACTCCAAACATTATAAAGCACATGGATGAATTGACCTATTGTCTCAAAACACTATCAAAAAGTCACATGAAAATAATGGAATGATGTTGTGACTCGGTCATCCTAAGTGTTCATCCATAAATGGTGCAAACAAAATACAAAAATCCTTTTGGATTTTTTAAAATTTTTTGTCAAAATAAAATCTTTTTGTATTTTTCAAAATTTTTCAAAACAAAAATATATACAAAAATGATACATACTAGCAATAGGAAAACAATGACATCATGAAAATCACCCTATGCTAGTAAACAAGTCAAACCTCAATCATTAGGTGCGGAGGGGTTTTCCAAAGGTGGAGACAACTTATGAAAAACCTCCATCAATTCTTGTGAAGTTTTGACTAAAAACTTAACTTTCTCACCTAAATGTGCAAACTCTCTTATGTAGTCTCCGGGAGCATGTAAAGTATCATGTGTGGATGCATGTGTGCCAGAAACACGTGTAGACGCAAAACGTGACACATACCCCAACTTAAAGCAAAATTCCCTAAGGTGTCCTCTCCTCTTGCAATGTGAGCAAACATAAATAGGCCTAGGAACACCTCTCTCAAAAACTCTAGGACGCACTCTCCTAATGGGAATGGGACGCCTAGGTGGGTTAGGGTGAGACTCACGTGAATCACATACTAAAGTGGGAACCGGCTCGGGTGCTAATTGGGAAGGAGAAGAACCATCATGACTTATTCCTAACTTCTCACCTTTACCCTTAAGAACCACCTTTTCAATCTTCTTAGGTGCGTTCTCAATCTTGACTTTGACCACCCTCGCACGTTCGAGATCACTCTCGAGTTGGGATACACATGTCGTCAGACTAGACAACGTGTCGATCAAATCACACTTCTCCTTTCTCAAAACCTCCTTCTCTTTCTCCAAATCTAAAACCCGATGACCTAAATCCCTATTATACTTCTTTGTTTTCAAGGTCTCGGTGTACAAATCTCTAAAAGATTTTTGGAGCTCACATTCATCTCCACTTTCACTCTCACTTTCTCCCTCACTTGAAGCGCTCAAACCATCACTATCACATTCGTGGGCACTATTGTGGGACAAGGTGGGTGTGCTCACACGACTAGAAAAAGCTACAAACTTCTCACCACTAGTCTCATCACCCTCACTATCACTAAGTGTGGCAGGCATGGCTACTTTCTTTCCTTTCTTTCTAAGCCACGTAGGACACTCAAATGACTTATGTCCCTTACCCCCACATTCAAAACAAGTGACGTTCTCAAAATCTTCCTCACACTCCTCATCGGAGTCATTCTCTTTTTCCCTCTCACCACTTTCTTTGGCCTTTCCTTTCTTTTTATTTTTCTCAAAAAAATTCCTTTTATTGGAAGAATTATTTTTGTTCATGTTGAGAAATTTTTTAAAAATTTTCGCAAACAAGGCCATATCATTAAAATCAAAATCTCCCTCAGAATCGGACTCACAAACTTTTTCTTTCTTTTTCTTAAAATGAGTCTTTAAAGCAATGCCATTATCCTTAGCCTTAATGGTTTTAGGAAACATATCAATCTCATAGGTTTGAAGATCTCCTACAAGTTCTTCCAACTTAAGTGATTTCAAATTTCCCAAAGAGTTCAAAACAGTGACTTTAGGAATAAAGCGTTTTGGGAGAGATCTGAAAATCTTTTTAACGACACGCGTGTTATCAATCACCTCACCTAAATTAAAACATGTGTTAACAATGTCTGACAAACGAGCATAAAAATCATCAAAGCATTCAGACTCAGACATGGTGATAGTTTCAAATTGGGTGGCCAAATTTTGTAATTTTGATTCTTTAGCCGCATTCGTACCCTCATGTGTCAATTTCAAAACATCCCAACCCTCTTTAGACGTGGTGCACGTCATAATTCGGCGAAACTCATCAGGAGAGACAGCTCCAGAAATAGCACTCAGACCACGGGAGTTAAAATTGGACAATTTATAATCATCTTCAGTCCAGGCTGACACGGGTTTTAAAGTGGTGATGTTATTGACAGTGACCGTGGGAGGAGTCCAACCATTTTCGCAAAGCAACCAAACACGCTCGTCAATAGATTTTAAAATCGATTTCATACGAGCTTTCCAGTAGGCATAATTAGACCCATCAAAAATAGGCATCTGATTATATAAGTGCTCCATAAAAAATGCGAATTTTCACAAAACAGATTTTTCAAAAAAAATCAATATCACACGATTTTGCGGAAAAAAGGAATACGCAATAAATTAGCGTAACCTGCTCTGATACCAATTTGAAAACGTCGTATGCGACTGTGTGATACCGATTAAAAAATAACTCGCAAGTTTTCAAGTAACCCTTATTTAATTAGATTCTACTTTTAAATCAAATAAATTCAGCCCTTAAACAGGCATCTAAATCAACCCATCAAATATAAAGCATGCGACACAAAAAAATATACTGAGACACAGAATTCAGGAAAAAAAACCTTTCGGGTAAAACCTTTATTTCACTATGAATATACAAGTCGCAACTTACAATTACATAGAGAAATCTACAATGGATTAACGCGCAGCCAACCCACAAAGACACGCAGTCTTGAACTCAGCAAGAGAATACACGCAGCACCCTCCAAGGACTCGCAGCCCAAACAACGAAAGAAGAACCACAGCTCTCCTCAATGACACGCAGCCATAAAACTTTGTAGAGACTCCCTTAGCAATGACACGCAGCCCTCGGTTGCAAAGATCTCTCCACAAAGGTTTTAACAAACACAAGGTTGTGTTCTTGGGTTACCAAAAAGATTCACAAAGGTTTGGCAATTGTGTGAATCAAAACACGAGTCTTGGGACTCAAAAATATGAAGACTAGAGGTATTTGGACTCTCAAAAACGTCTTCTAAAGTCTTGCAAAACCACTCCCCCGAAGTTGGTATTTATAGAAAAAAAGATGAAGAGTTTCGCTTTTTTAAAACTCTAAAAATCTTATCAGCGTACAGGTACACCGAACCCATTCTGGGGTACACCGAACCGGTTTGGTGGTACCACTCTGGTATGGGGTTAAAAACAGCATTCTTCAAGGAATTTTCTCCAACTTCAAAAGGTCGTAACTTCTTCACCGTAGCTCGGATTGAGGTGCTGTTTCTTCCAGTATCTTCGTTGCGGCGAGCTCTTCAACTTTCCAGTTAACCAGACCTCCGAACTATGGATGTGAAATTACGAAAATGCCCTTGAACTTCCCTATCAAGCCTTATTTCACTGTTTTGACTTCCCTTACGTACCACTTGCATTAAGTCCCTAAAATCTTGGAACGTGAAGTCGTTGAGGCAGATGTGGGACACATTAATGGAGATATTGAATGCTTGATTCCCGGAATTCGGATAGAGGCCGTCATGTGAGATCGTGAGGTGACATGCCAAATGTAGCGTCATACGACATACACAAATGTAACAAGTTGGACATGAGAAAGAATGTCCTTGCAGCTAGTCTGAGAGAGTGTATTGAGTTTTTAGCTACCACACCACAGAGTTTGATGGAGGAATTCCGACGGATGTCTTTGCCGTAAGTGAATGCTTCCCGCATCCCAGCTAAAACCAACAAAAATAAGGGTAAACAAAAGGTTACCACTTCTTGGGTACCTAAGAAAGATGAAAAGGCCCTTATTGTTCATGTCTCTCTCAAAGCACATAATACCTCACATTGGTATTTTGATGGTGAGTGCTCCAGACATATGACAGTTGATGTCTCATTTTTTACCTACCTAGAGGATTATAAGGAAGGTAGAGTCACCTTTGGAGATGGGAGCAAGTCTAGCATTATAGGATGAAGTACAGTAAAGTTGTCAGGATTTCCTAAGATAGAGAATGTTTTGTACGTTAAAGGTTTGAAAGAAAACCTTATCAGCATTAGCGAGCAGTGCGACACTGACTCTGCCATAAAGTTTGATCGGGACGCGTGTAATGTCTATAATCAAGCCGATAAACTTTTAGTGCAAGGGGTGAGGACAGAAGATAATTTCTATGGGACTGTGCCCACATCCTCACTTGTCTGCAATAGCTCCACGATCACTCCTATGGATCTGTGGCACTAACGTCTAGGTCACGTGAACATTAGAGATTTGACATGTTTAGCTAAAATGGACCTAGTACGTGGCTTACCATCTCTCAGAAAGCCAACTGCCACGGTTTGTGGACCCTATCAGTTGGGAAAACAAATCTGTAGCCCCCATAGGAAGTTGCATTCCATTACCAACTCACATGTGCTTGAGTTGATTCACATGGATCTTATGGGTCCTACTTGTACTGAGAGTTTGGGTGGTAAGAGGTATATCCTCGTGATGGTAGATGATTTCTCCAGATATTCGATTGTAGGTTTTCTAAGAGAGAAATTCGATGCTGTAGAGTTTTTAATGACCAAGTGTCGTGTTGTCACACCCTAAACCCAATATCCATACTAATCATTTGTTATTAAAATAATTGGATCATAATCTCGAGCCCATTGGAAAATTTACTTCATTTATCAATATTTTTTTGCACAATGTGCATAATGAACATAATATTATTCTTATACCATAAAATTCAATATCAGAGTCATAATTAAGCGGACATACAATATTGTGATTAACTATGATCAACTCAATCCATACTAAATCAATATATACAATGTGTGAGTATATTAAAATCTTCAGTGTGACAACGATAAAATCCCCATTTTTAAACCCCAGCTCTCTCCAACGGTGCAACTCTCAAAGTTACCGGTCATATGGTATCCTAGCTGGCAGCGTACGAACCTGAAATTGTTAAAATATAAATCGTAAGCATTATGCTTAGTGAGGTACTCCTTCCCTGCAACAGAATAACAATTCTATATCGAATATGTGGATATAAAATCCAAAAAATCCTACCCATTGGCAATAAAAAAATCATGGATCATAAGATCCAAATAATTCTTCCCATTGGCAATAACAAATCATGGATCATAAGATCCAAATAATTCTTCCCATTGGCAATAACAAATCCTGGATCATAAGATCCAAACAAATCCTAGATATTTTAATATCCAAATGAATCTTGAATACCAAAGTATTCAAACCAATCCTGGATCATTAGAGACCCAAACAAATCCTGGATATTTTAATATCCAAACAAATCCTGAATACCGAAGTATTCAAACAAATCCTACTCTTAGAGCTATATTCATATTTATATATGAAAGAAATCATAAGTACACTCACCTCGACAGTTTAACTGGCTTTTCCCTTGCCTATATCCGGTACTTGTTCAATCAACTCTTCTTCCCTTCCTATCATTCTTACAATATTAGTATCATCATAAGAATATCAATAATCCAAAGAATGATTTAAACATAATTCAATCCATAAGCATCACATGATTTCATTCAAATCATTTATCACAAGTGAAGTTCCACCCAAATCCATGTTAATATATTTAACATATCCAAATCATATGCCAAATATAAATTCATTTATTCTTGATAATTCAGTCCTTGTCTTATTAGTATTCCAATAAAAAAGACGATACATCATTTCAAGTCCCCTAGAGCAAGATACGCCAATTTCTTTACCACATAGCAAATCTACCCTATAGGCTCTTTTATCGTTCATTCAACTTCCAGGAATTTCCATAATTTTTCTACATCATAAATTTATATGATATTTAACCCAACATTAGTAAACATATTGAACAATACAAGATTAAAATTTCATAATTTTCAGAGTTCATTTTCTATGTCAATCAAAACATCGAACACATGGCGGGCATACTTTCACCCTTAGGACAGATTTCATACCCGAACTTCAAACTCTCACCAAAGACTCATTTCTTGGTATTTTCCCACGATTTTAGGGTTATGTCATAGATATATGAGTCCAGGTTAATCTCCAATTGGAATCAATCAATTCCAGTAAGTATACAAAAATATATGGAAGTTTGAATAAACAAGGTTCCTAAACAAAATAATTTCAAGGGTTTACACATTCAAGTTTGCTTAAACTTGCATCTATCCGTAAGTACACGTCAAGACATGGAAATTCAGTAAACAAATGATTATTTCAATCATTTAAATAAGTAATACAAAAAAATAAACACGATTTATGGATGGAAATACCTTAGGGGCTTTTACGTAATTTTTCTATGAATTTTTCTTCAATTTCTCCTCACATTTTCTTCCTAAACATCAAAACTCTCTTTCCTTAGGTTAAAACTCTTTCATGGCCGAAATATGCTGAAGGAAGAGCTTAATTCAAGGGTTTAAGTCGGCATAAGGCCACCCCTCTTGGTCCAATCAAAATATAACATGTAGCATTACATAAAACAAAATATCATTTAAGGCTAAATGACTACTTTACCCCCTGTTCGTAAAAAGACAATATCTTCCCACTCGGATGCCCATTCGATGAACCGTTTATTTTGCTATAAACATAACTCATATATCTACAAATATCTAGTTTATACCTCAAGTTCATTGTTATGTCATAAAGGTCAAAACTAGCCTCCAACAAGAACATTCCTACCGAAAACTTTAAAATTTCACATTTGTAACTAATTCGATATTTCAAGCTTTATGAAGGTGGGATTAAACTAAACATAATTACTTAACGTTATATATATAATAATAATAACATAGCATTCATATCACATAAGCTAATCATGATTTAAACATGATTTATCATAATTATATTAGGGTTGTCACAATTCTCGCCCGGTTAGGAAATTTCGTCCCCGAAATTGACATACCTTAGTTGTCCGAATCAAACAAATACGGATAACTAATCTTCATGGTATCCTATCTCTCCCTTGTAGCCTCTTCCATGGAATGACTTCTCCACACAACTTTCACAAGTGGGATTACTTTTGATCTCCATTTTTGTTCCTTCCTATCCACGATAGCAAGTGGTTCTTCCACATAACTCAAGTCTTACTTTAACTCAATAGGTTGTTCCACCAACACATGTGAAGGATCCGCTACATACTTTCTTAACATAGAAACATGGAAAACATCATGTAACCGAGATAACTATGGTGGTAACGCTAACTTGTAGGTAACCATCCCGACTTTCTCAAGGATTTCATAAGTTCCAATGTAGCGTGGACTTAATTTCCCTTTCTTTCCAAACCTCATAACTCCTTTCTATGGAGATATCCGAAGAAACACATAATCCCCTTTCTGGAATTCCAAATCTTTTCGTCGTTTATCGGCATAACTTTTTTGTTTGCTTTGAGATGTTCTCATTCTATCTTGAATAATCTTCACTTTTTCAGTGGTGACTTCAATCAATTTTGGACCCTCTATCTTCCTTTCACCAACTTTACCCCAACATATCGGTGTACGACATCGTATACCGTATAATGCTTCATATGGATCCATACCAATAGTAGACTGAAAACTATTGTTATATGCAAATTCTATCAAAGGCAAATATTCATCCCAATTACCTTTGAAATCAAGCACATAAGCTCTAAGCATATCTTCCAAAATCTGTATTGTCCTTTCAGACTGCCCATCTGTCTGAGCATGAAAAGTCGTACTAAACTTCAAGTTAGTACCCATAGCATACTGCAAGCTACCCCAAAATCTGGATGTAAAAGTAGGGTCCCTATCTGAAATAATCAATACCGGTGCTCCATGCAATCGAATAATTTCATTAACATACAGTCTAGCATACCTATCAACTGTATACGTAGTCTTGACTGCTAGAAAATGAGAAGACTTGTTCAATCTGTCCACCACTACCCAAATCGAATCTGACCCCTTCTGAGATCGAGGAATCCAAACTACAAAATCCATCATTACATGATCCCATTTCCATTCCGGTATTGGCAATGGCTGAGGTAGACCAGTAGGTTTCTGATGCTCCACTTTCACTTGCTGACATATAAGGCACCTAGCAACAAAATCAGCTATTTCCTTCTTCATATTATTCCACCAATAATGCTCCTTTAAATCCCTATACATTTTAGTACTACCGGGATGCATAGTATAAATGGAATTATGAGCCTCGTCTTAAATTTCCTCTTTCAATCCACCCACATTAGGCACACATAATCGTTTCTTATACAATAAAGTGCCATCATTCACAATACAAAAATCTTCAGACTTACCATCTAGGACATCTTTCCGTTTCTTCTCAAGAAAAGGATCTTGGCTTTACAAATCATGAATACGGGTAGCTAACAAAGGCCTCACGCTTACATGAGCAAAGAACCCATCCCCATCGGATAGCTTGAATTTTACTCCCATCAATCTCAACTCCATGATGTGGTAAACTCTAGCACACCGAATACAAGATAACCTGTCCTTAGCCTTTCTACTCGGAGCATCTGCAACTACATTTGCCTTCCCTGGGTGGTAGTTAATTGTATAATCATAATCTTTAACTAACTCCATCCACCGCCTCTGCCTCAAATTCAACTCCTTCTGAGTAAATAAATACTTAAGGCTTTGATGATCAGTAAAAATTTCACATACCTCACCATATAGATAATGATGCCACAATTTCAAAGCAAACACAATAGCATCAAGTTCGAAATCATGTGTAGGATAATTACGTTCGTGTGTACGCAATTGCCTAGAAGCATAAGAAATAACTCTACCATGCTGCATAAAAACACAACCCAACCCCTGGTGTGAAGCATCAGTATAAATAACAAAACCATCTCCACCATGTAGAATAGTAAGAACATGTGCAGTTACCAACCTCTTTTTCAATTCATCAAAATTATTTTCGCAATTAGAATTCCATTCAAACTTAACATCTTTCCGGGTTAATTTAGTCATCGGCAAGGCTATTGAAGAAAGTCCCTTAATAAACCTTCTATAATACCCAACTAAACCCAAAAAACTCCTCACCTCAGTCACATTATTGGGCCTCTCCCAATTTACAATAGCTTCCACCTTCTTGGGATCAACACATATACCATCTTCAGAAATAACATGGCCTAAAAATACAACTTTTGATAGCCAAAATTCACATTTGCTAAACTTAGCATACAATTGCTTATCTTTCAACACATTCAAAATAGTTCGGAGATGCTTTTCATGTTCAACCATATCACGTGAATAAATCAAAATGTCATCAATAAAAACTATCACAAATGAATCAACAAAAGGATGCAGCACCCGGTTCATATGATCCATAAATACAGCTGGAGCATTAGTCACCCCAAAAGGCATCACTAGAAATTCAAAATGACCATACCGAGTACGAAAAGAAGTTTTAGAAATATCACTCTCCTTGACCCTCAACTGATGATAACCCGATCGTAAGTCTATTTTTGAAAACACTTTAGCACCCTGTAACTGATCAAACAAATCATCTATACGAGGTAAAGGGTATTTATTCTTAATTGTAGCTTTATTCAGTTGCCTATAATCAATACACAAACGCATGGTACCATCTTTCTTCTTCATAAATAAAACTGGTGCACCCCATGGAGATACACTAGACTGTATCAACCCCCTATCAAGTAAATTCTGTAACTGAATCTTGAGTTCTTTCAACTCAGCAGGTGCCATTCTATACGGTGCCATAGAAATAGGTGTTGTCCCCGGTGCTAATTCAATACTAAATTCAACTTCTCTTTCTGGAGGTAACCCTGGCAACTCACTAGGAAACACTTCAAGAAAATCCCGTACAACTGGAACATCAACTAATTGTAAAGACCCCTTCCTAGTGTCAAGAACATATGCAATAAAACCCTCACAACCCTTACTCAATAATTTCCTCGTCTGAATAGCAGAAATGATGCAACTGGGAACAATTTTCCTTTCCCCCACAAATTTAAATTCAGGCTCACCATGCATATTAAAAATAACTTCCTTACAGAAACAATCCATAGATGCATGATATTTAGATAACCAATCCATTCCCAGAATTATATCAAAATCAGAAATATCTAATGGAATTAAATCTATAACTGTATCTCTAGACCCCACAGTCAAAACACAATCATGAAAAACATATTCAGCTATAACCATATCCCCCATAGGCATATAAATACCTAACCCTATATCTAAATGAGTACATGGTCTATTCAGGTATACAGCAAAAGCATAGGACACAAAAGAATGTGTGGAACCAGGATTAATTAAAACATAAGCACTTCTATCAGTAACAAAAAGTGTACCTGTCACCACATCTGGAGTAATCTGAGCTTCTTTCATCGTAAAGACTCGTCCACCTGACCTGGAACCACTAGCTTGTCCTCTACCCACACTTTTTGCTCCACTGCCTGGAGGTAACACTCTGCTTGCTGCTTCACTAGGTGCTGTTGGAGTCTCTGCCAACTGCGGACAATTGTTCTTAACATGCCCCACTTGATGACAATGGTAGCATTCCACTCCCTTAAGCTTAGGACACTCAGATTTATAATGCCCTTCTGCTTAACAAAAGAAACATGTAACACCTCCTATTGGGGCCTCATCTCTCCCTGACTTTCTGGATGAACCAAAAGATCCTCCACCCCTGGTATATCTGCCTAATCTCCCCTGACCTCTACCACTATCTCCAGCACCTATCTGAAATTTAAGGGGTTCCATCTTAACACTTCCACCCTCACCTCCCTTGGAGTGAGATGCGTCGAATCTACTCTTCTTAAAACTCTCTCTACTTGCCACCCCTTGGATCATTTGCCTTTCTGCTATCGTGGCTTTGTTTACCGGAGAAGCATAATCTTCTAACTCATAAGTGACCACTCTATTTTGAATAGGCCAAATCAGTCCATCTTGAAACTTACTACATTTATCTTCTTCATCCTGCACATACTTAGTAGAAAATCTAGACAAAGTAGTAAATTTAGAATCATACTCCCTCACAGACATTTTCCCTTGGGTCAAATTTATAAATTCCGTCAGCTTGTCCCTCCTATAAACTTTAGGGAAATACTTAACATACAAAGCTTTAATAAATTCAGCCCAAGTAATAACATCAGTACCTTCCATCCTGGGAACCAAATGGTTGCTAGCTTCCCACCAATATTTGGCCTCTCCTTTCAGCTTAAACACTACTAGATTCACTTTCTTGTTATCTGGAACCTTCATAACTGCAAATATAGTTTCTATATCCCTGACCCACATCTCAGCTTCTGTAGGTTCAACTGACCCTGAATATTCTGTAGGGTTCAACTATAAAAACTTCTCATGCATGGAATCCTTCATTTCCTTCCTTGCCTCTCTCTCAATCCTGGCCACAGTCTTTTATTCTAGATATCTAGCCTGTTGCTTTGCCATTAATGCCAAATTTCTTTCCTGTTGTTCTGCCATCCTCAATATTGCCTGTGCCATTATTTGCGTCTCTATAGGCTGCTCCTGCACTCTATCCCTTCCAGCAACACTTTGCTCTACTTCAGTATTATCTGTACGAGAAACTACTCCCTCTTCTCTAGGTTGTCCATTCCCAGGTTCCATCTGGAATTATCTGTAATACAACAAAGTTCTAACAACCAATAATAACAGTTTATAATACTAAACTATTAGTTAGTACATAAACAATTCATAAATATCAAATATATTCAATACTGCCATCTAACCGTCACACACGTCTAGAATTAACAACCACGCTCTGATACCACTAATTGTCACACCCCAAACCCAATATCCATACTAATAATTTGTTATTAAAATAATTGGATCATAATCTCGAGCACATTGGAAAATATACTTCATTTATCAATATTTTTCTGCACAATGTGCATAATGAACATAATATTATTCTTATACCATAAAATTCAATATCAGAGTCATAATTAAGCGGACATACAATACTGTGATTAACTATGATCAACTCAATCCATACTAAATCAATATATACAATGTGTGAGTATATTAAAATCTTCAGTGTGACAACGATAAACTCCCCATTTTTAAACCCCCAGCTCTCTCCAACGGTGCAACTCTCAAAGTTACCAGTCATATGGTATCCTAGCTGGCAGCATACGAACCTGAAATTGTTAAAATATAAACCGTAAGCATTAAGCTTAGTGAGGTACTCCTTCCCTGCAACAGAATAACAATTCTATATCGAATATGTGGATATAAAATCCGAATAATCCTGCCCATTGGCAATAACAAATCATGGATCATAAGATCCAAATAATTTTGCCCATTGGCAATAACAAATCATGGATCATAAGATCCAAATAATTCTGCCCATTGGCAATAATAAATCCTGGATCATAAGATCCAAACAAATCCTAGATATTTTAATATCCAAATAAATCCTGAATACCGAAGTATTCAAACCAATCCTGGATCATGAGACCCAAACAAATCCTGGATATTTTAATATCCAAACAAATCCTGAATACCGAAGTATTCAAACAAATCCAGCTCTTAGAGCTATATTCATATTTATATATGAAATAAATCATAAGTACACTCACCTCGACAATTTAAATGTCTTTTCCCTTGCCTTTATCTGGTATTTGTTCAATCATCTCTTCTTCCCTTCCTATCATTCTTACAATATTAGTATCATCATAAGAATATCAATAATCCAAAGAATGATTTAAACATAATTAAATCCATAAGCATCACATGATTCCATTCAAATCATTTATCACAAGTGAAGTTCCACCCAAATCCATGTTAATATATTTAACATATCCAAGTCATAGACCAAATATAAATTCATTTATTCTTGATAATTCAGTCCTTGTCTTATTAGTAATCCAATACAAAAGACGATACATCATTTCAAGTCTCCTAGAGCAAGATATGCCCATTTCTTTACCACATAGCAAATCTACCCTATAGGCTCTTTTATCGTTCATTCAACTTCCAGGAATTTCCATAATTTTTCTACATCATAAATTTATATGATATTTTAACCCAACATCAGTAAACATATTGAACAATACAAGATTAAAATTTCATAATTTTCAGAGTTCATTTGCTATGTCAATCAAAACATCGAACACATGGCGGGCATACTTTCACCCTTAGGGCAGATTTCATACCCGAACTTCAAACTCTCACCAAATAATCATTTCTTGGTATTTTCCCACGATTTCAGGGATGTGTCATACATATATGAGTCCAGGTTAATCTTCAATTGGAATCAATCAATTCCAGTAAGTATACAAAAATATATGGAAGTTTGAATAAACAAGGTTCCTAAAGAAAACAATTTCAAGGGTTTACACATTCAAGTTTGCTTAAACATGCATCTATCCATAAGTACACATCAAGACATGGAAATTCAGTAAACAAATGATTATTTAAATCATTTAAATAAGTAATACAAAAAAATAAACAAGATTTATGGATGGAAATACCTTAGGGGCTTTTACGTAATTTTTCTATGAATTTTTCTTCAATTTCTCCTCACACTTTCTTCCTAAACTTCAAAACTCTATTTTCTTAGGTTAAAAATCTTCCATGGCTGAAATATGCTGAAGGAAGAGCTTAATTCAAGGGTTTTAAGTCGGCATAAGGCCACCCCCTCTTGGTCCAATCAAAATATAACATGTAGCATTACATAAAATAAAATATCATTTAAGGCTAAATGACTACTTTACCCCCTGTTCGTAAAAAGAAAATATCTTCCCACTCGGATGCCCGTTCGATGAACCGTTTGTTTTGTTATAAACATGACTCATATATCTACAAATATCTAGTTTACACCTTAAGTTCATTGTTATGTCATAAAGGTCAAAACTGGCCTCCAACAAGAACATTCCTACCGAAAACTTTAAAATTTCACATTTGTAACTAATTCGATATTTCAAGCTTTATGAAGGTGGGATTAAACTAAACATAATTACTTAACGTTATATATATACTCATAACATATTATTCATATCACATAAGCTAATCATGATTTAAACATGATTTATCATAATTATATTTATGGTTGTCACATGTGTCCTACAAAATCAACACAGAGTCACTATTAATAGGATATGTAGTGACAACGACACATAATTTAAGGTAGCAAAGGTAGATCTTTACTGTGAAAGCCTTAGAATCAAACATGAGGTTTCTGCTGTGAAGACTCCTCAGCAAAATGGGATTGTTGAGAGAAAGAACATGACGATTCAGGAAATGGCTAGATCTATGCTTCTAGGTCGTAATGTTGCTAGGAGATTTTGGAAAGATACAGTGTCTACTGCATGCCACACGGTGTATACGGTTTACTTGTGTCCACACACACTTAAGTCACCTTAAGAATTGTGGACTGGAATGAAACTCAACCTTTCATATTTTCGTGTCTTTAGGAGTAAATGCTACATCCTACGGGATATAGAGAGATAAGGAAAGTTTGACTCCTGGAGCGATGAGAGAATATTGCTAGGATATTCATTAAATAGTAGAGCGTACCGGGTTTTTAATCTGAAGAGATCTAAGGTTATGGAGTCAATAAACCTCACTGTGCAAGATGACGAACCTTAGACGTTTATTAATCCTAGCCTTCAAGGTGAGGATGAGAACTTTTCTGGTAGTGATTTACTTGTCCCGCACCCACACCATATGGACCCTACTCTTGTGTTAGGGCACACGCCTTCTTGGGTTCGCAAGAGTCATGATCCATCTGCCATTGTTGGCAATCCCACTTTAGGGGTCAATACTCGTGCTCAACTAGAGAATGTTGTTAGTCATTTTTGCTACATGTCCATAGTCAAGCCCAAGAATCATAAAGAAGCACTCAAGGATGAACATTGGATATATGCCATGCAGGATGAGTTACTTCAGTTTAAAAAGAATAATGTATGGGAACTTGTCCCCCGGCCTAGTGAGACTAGTGTGATAGGTACCAGGTGGATTTTTAAGAAGAAAATGGATGAAAATAGTACCATAATCAGAAATAAGTCTAGGTTGGTTGCTCAAGGCTACACCCAGATAGAGGGTGTAGACTTTGGGGAGACATTTTCTCCTGTTGTGAGGCTTGAGTCCGTTTGCTTACTACTCGACATCGCATGTCATCTGCGCTTCAAGTTATATCAAATGGATGTCAAGAGTGCCTTTATAAATGGCATTCTACAGGAGGAGGTTTACGTGGAAAAACTAAAAGGGTTTGAAGACCCTAAGCACCCGGAGCACATCTACTATCTGAGGAAAGCCTTGTATAGTTTGAAGCAAGCACCCCGTGGTTGGTACGAGAGGCTTACTTCCTATCTCTTAGCCCGTGGATTCAAGAGAGGGGGAGTTGATATGACTTTATTCGTTAGGAGAGATGATGGTGCTATTTTGGTTGCCTAGGTCTATATGGATGACATAGTCTTTGGATCCACGTGCTCCCAGCATGCTTACCACTTTGAGGAGGAGGTGAAAAGTGAGTTTGAGATTAGCATGGTAGGTGAGCTTACATTCTTCCTTGGTCTCTAGGTTCGTCAGCTATAGGATAGGATGTTCATCTTCCAATCCAAGTATGCTAGAGACCTAGTGAAGAAATTTAGTTTAGACTCCGCTAAGCATGCACGTACACCAATGAGTACTTCTATCAATCTTAGTAAGGACACTTCAGGCAAGGACGTAGATCAAACCTTGTATTGGAGTATGATAAGTAGTCTTCTCTACTTGATTGCCATTCATCCCAACATAGCCTTTAGTGTTGGAGTCTGTGCGCGATATTAGGCACCCTCGAAAGAGTCACACTTACTCACTCTAAAACGTATTATCAAATACGTGAGTGGGACTCTCTCATATGGTATTTGGTACTCCTTTGATACCGATGACAATTTGCCTACCTATTCGGATGCCGATTAGGTCGGGGATGTAGATGGTTGTAGGAGAACTTCTGGTGGGTGTTTCTATTTTGGTTCTGCTCTTGTCTCCTAGCTAAGCAAGAAGAAAAACTCCATCTCTTTATCCACTGCGGAGGCTAAGTACATCGCCGTCGGGAGTTGTTGCACACAACTCTTGTGGATGAAGCAGATGCTGGAGGATTATGGGATTTCACAGGACACCATGTCCATTTCCTGTGATAACACAAGCACGATACACATATCCCGTAATCTAGATCATCATTCGCGCATAAAGCACATCAGGATACGCGAGCACTTTATACGACAGTTAGTTGAGGAGAAAGTCGTATCCTTGAGTTTTGTACCCACCGACCGTCAGTTGGTTGATATTTTCACGAAGCCTTTAGATGCCCTTAGATTTGAGAGTCTTAGGAAGTCATTGGGGATTTGCACAGTTGACTGGGGGGTTGGTTCATGTCTAGGATAGGATACATTGTCATGTTCATATCATTTGATTCCTATTGCTAGTTTGTATCATTTGTATTATTATTTTTTTGCTTTTTTATATTTTTTTCAAAAATCCAAAAAGATTTTCCTTATATAAAAATTTTAGAAAACACAAAAAGATTTTTGTATTTTATTCGCACCTTTTATGGGTGAGCATATAAGATAACCGAGTTACAAATTTCATTTCATTTATCCATGTGACTATTTGATAGTGATTTGAGATGTTACATCATTGCATCCATGTGATTTACATTGTTTGGAGTCTTTGAGATGTGAAAAATGATATCTTTCTACATGTTTGGCTCCTTATCTCCTATATTGAACACATGCACGGGTTTATTTGATTATTGTACTTGTCTATCACATATTGACTTGAGTGTTTCCAACTCAATTCTATTTATTTATTTTTATCTAAGAGGGACAGAACCCCCACCCATATAATTAAATACCCAAGATTAGAAAAGCCCTGATTGGGAGGCTAACAGAAATGAAGAAAGCTTAAAAAATGAATAAGGCTTTTTATAAGAAAAGAACTTACAAATAAATGAAAAAAGAAAATATATGAATAAATACTGCCTACTCTAAACATTTTGAAATTCTTCCAGCTTAACTGCTCCTCGAATATAAGATGGAAAAGAATCCATATGAAGAGACCAAAGAGAAAGTTGAGATTAACTACCCAAATTGGCTAAAAAATCAGCAGGTTGATTACCCTCTCGAAAAACATGAACAAAAGAAATGATGAAGTTTTCACTTAGAACCTGAATATCCTCCACAATATCTCTGATTTTCCAAGGACACTGCATCTTGTTATTAAGAACATCAATAATAATCTTTGAATCAGATTCTACAATGATCTCATAATCTTTTAGATCCCAATAGAATCTTAATCCTTCTAAGATAGCCATAGCTTCTACTTCAATGTTGGACTTTACACGAAAAAAATGACAATAGGCCCAAAGCACATCTCCCTTAGCATTTCGCAAAATACCACCCCCGCCACTATTACCTGGATTTTGGATTGAGCTACCATCTGTATTGAGCTTTAACACCTGTGATGGAGGAGGTTGCCACTTTAAAAAATAATACTCCATAATAACCTTAAAATCACCCATAGAGCAGATAAATACATTTTGGGGAGAATGGGGAATCAGTTGAAAAATAGAAGAAGAAAGCGCTTCAACATTTCTGATAACTTTAGCAGTATTTGGAGATGATCCATTGAATCTACACTCATTCCTCTGACACCATATAGCCCAACATATGATAATTGGCATCAATTTTTGGCAAATACCACTAAAATTATTCTGAGCGTAAATCCACCACAATAAACACCTGCTTTTGATATCTGATCTCACATAAGGAACTCCCAACACATTACCAAAATGAGACCAAACTGCATCAGCTATCTCACCTTGAATAAAAACATGGTTAATGCTCTCGGTTTGGGGACTAGAGCAACAGTGACATTTTGAAGGGCCATACCATCCAATGGAGAAAATATTTTCATCCATGGGAAGGAAACCATAAATTAATTTCCAAGAAAAAATAGATAACTTAACTGGGAGGACTTGCTGCCAAGATAACGAATATGTCCACCTGGATATAGATGTGATTTTAATAAGATTCCAGGCTGATTTAATTGAGAACTTTCCATCAACTGTAGCCGTCCAGATACTCTCATCCTTCTTGCTAGTTAATCTGATATTAATTCCCATTATTTTGTATCATATCTCTTGGGGGAAAGCTCTGAGATTTTGTTCACATCCCATCTTTTGTCGACAGTCCACAGGTCTTTGACTTTGATTGGATTAGATGCTACAGTGTAATGGTAAAGGGTCCCAAAATAGCACCACTTGTCCCATAAGGCACTGCATTCTCCCTCTCCAATTCTCCACAGGATACATTCTTTAGCTTCTGATCGAATTTTGCACATTCTCCTCCATGTTTGAGATCCCAAGCAGTCTTTAGCTATGACAGGAAGCACCTTTCTACAGTATTTAGTAGACATAAGATTGCTCCAAAGAGTGTCTTGACTTCTAAAATTCCACCAGAGCTTCATAGAAAAGGCTTTGCTCATATAAAAAATGATTCTAACACCCAAACCCCCTTCATCTGTTGGTTTAGAGATAACATTCCATTTTCACCAGTGATATCTATGGTCACCAAAACTAAAGCTCCAGAAAAAATTAGCAAATAAATTTTCTATAGAGATAATGGTATGTTTAGTAGGCATCAAAGCTGACAAAAGATATAATGGGATAGATGAGAGAACATGTTTGATAAGGATGAGTTTACCTCATTTGGAGAGAATCTTGGATTTCCAACAAGCAATTCTAGATCTTATTTTAGCCACTAAAGGCTCAAAATATCTGTTTCTCTTCCTCCCTGTGTAGATAGGACAACCCAGGTAATAAAAGGGAGGATGACTGCTTTTGAAACCTAAAACATCTGAAATTTTCTTTTTGGCAGCAACTGACAGCTTGTTAGACAAAGCCATAGAACTTTTCAGCTTATTAACCTTCTGATTATGCACAACCAACATCAAATTTTTTAGAGTTTTCAAATCCCCAGAAGAAAATAGAATAATATCATCAGCAAAAGCTAAATGATTAATCTTGGGAGCCCCAATGGGAGTTTTAAACATTTTGAAAGAGGTTTTGGAGTGAAGCTGGTTTAAATTCCTAGAAAAAGCCTCTGCCATGATGATAAAAAGACCCGAGGATAATGGATCCCCCTGCTTGATCCCTCTACCTGATTTAAAAAAACCTTTGTGAACACCATTTATCAAAATTGAGAACCAATTATTTGACAAAACCCTCCATATCATATCTATCCAGGTTTCATTGAATCCCAATTTCCTCATTACTTAGATAAGGAAATACCATGAGACTCTATCATAAGCTTTAGCCATATCCAACTTGATAGCTACATTACCTCTAATTTTTTTATAATTGATCATGTGGAACATTTCTTGAGCAATAAAAATATTATCTGTAATATCTCTTCCTTTAATGAAACCACTCTGATTAGCAGAGATAATTTGAGGAAGAATTTGCCCAAGTCTAGAAGCCAACACTTTAGTAAATATCTTATTAAAGAAATTACATAATCTTATAGGTCTCATATCATGGAGAGTTTGAGGAGATTCAATCTCAGGGACAAGAACAATAGAAGTAGCAGAAACAATTTTGGGAATTTCCAAACCTGAGAAGAATCCTTGCACGGCTTTAACTATATCCCCTCCAATGATATCCCAACTTTTGGTAAAAAAATGGCCAGAAAAACCATCCATACCTGCCACACTGCTCCCATTAAGCTCAATTTTATCTATACAACGAACCATATGCGATAAAACTTGACAAGATTGGAATGCATGTAAAATATCATTTGGTGAGATTGTGTTTTTTTTTAAACGGTGAAGGGCTATGAAAGGTAATTATCTATCCTTTGCGACTACGCCACCGTTTAAATGGACCTAAAAAATTAAGGAATTTTATTATCCGGGGTCCAAAGAGGTTAAAAGAGCCCGAAAAAATTTAAAAGCAATAAAAATCTATACATGCCAAATATGGGTTGTAAGGACACAAATTTTCAATTGAGTCTTTTGTTGTTTTGGCTCAATTTCGGACAAAAACGTTTGAGTCATAGGATAGAGTTCTCGACCATCCTTCAAGCCTATGACATTCTAAAGTTGAGGGCGTAGCAACCAAGAGTGTGAAGCTTCATCAAATGCCGAGTTTATTTTGCCTCGTTTCTACGTCAACAACATTTGTTCCATTTACTCCTAAGGTATGAATGCATTACATATTTATATAGGAGCTTGGAACAATTTGTATTGGGTGTAAGTTTTGTTTAAACTGTTGTTTATTTTTAGAAGGTTTCTTTAAAACTTTAAAATAAAGTTTCTGGGCTAAAACTGAATTTTTAAGCTTTCTGGTTTTTCGTTCGAAGTTGTCGTTCGAACGAGAATTTTTTTCGAACAAGGTTTGCCAACGACTTGCCACTGGAACTTTGTTCGATATTATAGTTCAAACGGGTTGTTTTGTTCGAAAGAGAATGTCGTTCGAACGAGTTTGGCAATGAGATTTCCTATCAAGCCACTGGAACTTCGTTAGAAGAGTCGTTCGAACGAGACTTCATTTGAACGAAAATCTCGTTCGAGCGAGATTTCCAGCGGGAAGTTAAAATGGTAGTTTTGAGCAGTTTTTCCCATGTTTCCACTACTCTTTCCCCACTAACTTTTGACAGACTTAAGATGTGCGGGAACCAACAATTTAGGTTTAACTTTTTCACATACTACAATCTCCAAGAGAGAGTTTGAGAGAAAAATTCTAAGAAGAAAAATTTCGTTTAAGTGTTTTTTTTTTCAAGAAAAAATCTTTAAACACATTTGTTTTCACCCATAGTTTGTTTATTCCAAGCTTCCATATAAATATCTTGCTTGGAGTGTTTGTCACCGAGTTTACTCTACCGAGTTGAAGAGTTTGTTTGGGTTTGCTTCTACGTCCATCAAAGAAGAAGTCTTATTTTGTTGCGGCATCCTCACATGGTGAAAGGCACCATGTGTGGCTGACGGTGGTTCCTACAGTCTCATTGTTGGATTCCAAGGTTCCGTCGGAGTTCGGGATTGTCGACTAGGCAGAGGTAGTTACAAGAAGACGCATCGGGGAAAGGAGTCGAGTCGAGTGTTGTAAGTCAACTTGCTTGTAATTATAAATTTCGTACTTAGTGGACTTAAGGCTAGGGTCGTCCGAGGTTTTTTCCCGTTGTGAGGTTTTCCTTGTACATCGCGTCATAGTGGTTTGTTTATTTTATCTTTCGCAAAATTCACCTTAGATGCATGCTTAGGTAAGAAGATAAAATGGGTTTAAATCACTACTCATGTTTAATTTGGTGTTACATAATAATTTGGGTAAATGTTAATTTGATTCAAGTCATCATTTAATTTGTTAAAATTTGTTTGTGCTAAATTGGTAATATTGAAAATATGACTTAGGCAAATTTCTAGTACTTGGATTGAATTATGTTGTTAAAGTGAAAATTTCTTTTGTTGATTAATTTAATTTCACTTTGAACTTTGTTTAATTTTAATTTGGAGAGAAATTAAAATTAGTTAATTTTTTTAATTGAACCATCTCGTTTTCGCATCTTTAAAAGGAAATTGAAATTACTTTTTGTAAACATTCTAAAAATTGGGGCTCCTATCGTTTTTAAATTGGTATCAGAGCATTGATTCAAAAAAATTATCGTTTTCAAATTGGTATCAGAGCCGGAGTGATAATTTATCGCGTCAAAGATCCGTTTTTCGGCTGTTACAATTTTTGTGCTTTTTGTATTTTTAGGTGGTTCATTTTTTTTACTCACTCTCATTTTTTTGTATCTCTCGATGGAACATCTTAATGATAAGTTGTCCTTTTCTAATGATAATGATGTTTTTGCTATTCGAGAGGAATTTAATGGGCTTAATAAGTGTAATGAAAAATTAAGAGAATTAAATTTGAGATTTGCAAAAAGAATTAAATTTCTTGAAATTGAAAATTGTTGTTTTAAAGCTAAAGTTGAGTTTTTGCAAAACTCCCTGTCTCAAAAAAAATATTTTTCGTGAAAAGCTCATGGACATAAATTACAATTTTAATATTTTAGAAAAGTCCAAGAAAGAGAGTGATTGTCGAGAAAAGACTCTTAAGGACAATTTTGCTCACATTGAGGGGGAGCGTGATAACTTTCTAGGAGTAATTGAAAATTTAAAGAAGGAGTCCCGTAAATTTGAGGAGTCTAATTTATTACTTGAGTCTGAAATTTTAAAAATGAAAAATAATGTACTTGACTCGAGTAGTAGTTGTAATATCTTGTTCAAATACTTCTGTTGTTAAAGCTAAGACCATTATTTGTTTTAGAGGGTCAACTTTATCCAAAGACTTTAGAAAAGGTTGTACCTTAAGTATCATTCCTCGTGTTTTCACATACTTGCATTATGGTAGGAAAGGTCACCTTAGGTCATTTTGTTTTGATCTTAAAAGAAGTCCTTAGAAGTCTATGTCTAGCAGTTCTTTAGTTTCCAAATCCCATTATTTTAAATATACATCTATATGGGTTCGGAAATCATTTTTAGATGCGCTAGATATTAGATTTGTTGATTCTCATTTGCTTTCACATGAAACCTCCCTTGCTAAATTTAAAGGTTGAATGTGTTAGTTTTGTTTGCATACTCTACCATTTTGTTCTTCGTATAATATATCGTTGCTAGGTGTATGCATGTTTAATCATTTTCTAGTCTATGCTCCATGCTTAATCACATGCTAGAATTATGATTCTTGTTTATATTTTGTATTATATTTTTTTCATTTTAGGTTGGATTTAATGAAAAGTATAAAAAGATTTTTGTTTATCAACTGTGTTTTACCCTTTCCGTAATTTATGCTTAATGAAAAATACAAATGATTTTTGTGTGTCTTTTGAGTATATATTTCTTTTTTTGCTTAAAAATTTCAAAAAATCAAAAAGATTTTATTTTGTGTGTATTTTGGTTTTACACACGTTTTGTGGCATATGTTTGTGTTTGAATCCTCATTTCGCTTCCATGTGACTCGAACTTTTGGTTAGAATTTTAATCCTTAAAATGTTCTTTATCATGCTTACATGGAGTAGCTTAAGTTTGACTTGCTTAATGGATTCAATTTTATATGCCTTTACACACATGCACGAGATTTTTGAACCTTAACTTCACATGTTATATGTGAGATTTGTGAGGTGTTCTCCTACCAATATAGTCATCTACTTACCATGACCTAGGAGGACTAGTGCATGTCAAAATCCGTTTCACGTGAGATTTGTGAGATATGAAAGATAATATGTATAAATGTGCACGAGGAAGGGCTCCGAAAGGAAAAATATTATCCTTTGCGAGTAAGTCACCGTTTGGATTGGACCTAAAAGAAATACGTGGTCCAAAGGCCTAAAAGAAAATATGGCATTAAAAGAAAAATAATTTTCCAAGGCCTAATTTGTTTAGTTGATTTATTCATTCAAAAGAATAATATATATGCTTATTGAGGGAGTTTGGATGATATATCAACGGTTTTCACAATGTTCGTTTACCTAGTTGCGCTTTCAATGCCATGACTCTATTAGTTTGTAGAATCATCAACATGTTAGGATTGTATGCATTGTGTTTGTTTGTTCATTAGTTCACTTTATCCTGTCACATAAAGGCTAAATTCTAGTTGATAAAGTTTTGCAATCAAATGCGAACTACGTGAACACGTTTAAGTGATTGGGTTTTAATTCATTGATATCATGTTCACACCCCTTCACTTCAGTTTCCATATAACACATTTATGCTATAAGAGTGTGGAAAAACTTATGTGTTTATATATATATATGTGTTTTGTATCATTTTGGTGTTTATATCTATATATGTGTACTCATGTCTATTTGGTATATATTATGTATACATATATTTGATATTGTTTTTGTTGGTCTTTGCCTTGCTATCTAGTCCACTTATGCTTCAATTCATAATTGGTACCTTGTTTGTTGCGTAGTTTGTTTGATATCATATGCTTAGAATCTTATTTGTCAATTTGGTATCATTTGTTTTCGCATCATAGTTGGTATTCATTTGTATGGATTAGTTATGTTATTGTTGCCCATATACTTTCATGTTCTTATCACTCTAAGCATCATGTTTAAACTAGTTTTATCCTTTGTCTATTCCAGAACAAAAGGGGGGAGAATGATAGGGGGAGAAATGGTATTTAATCCTATTGTAATCGTATCTTAGTTTAGGAGATTTAACTTAGTGGGAGTCGCGACCTTCTTAGGTAGATCATAGTTGATAAAGGGGAGAGTTAATTTAGGGGGAGTATTTAGCTTAATTTCATTTAATATTCTTGATATTCCCTATGCGTTTGATAGTTTTATTAAGTGTGTAAGAATTTTTATAAGTGGCAACTTTCATCGTCGGCAAAGATATTGATCCTTGGGTTATTTGAGTCAAGCTATTGTATTTTTATTTTGAGTGGGATATTTTCATGTCTAGTAGAGCTTGACGGCCCTTTAGGATTTTTGTTGGTTTTTGTCCCGGAATAGCCAAAGGGGGAGATTTGTAAGGACACAAATTTCCAATTGAGTCCTTTGTTGTTTTGCTCAATTCCGGACAAAAATGTTTGTGTCATAGGATAGAGTTCTTGACCATCCTTCAAGCCTATGACATTCTAAAATTGAAGACGTAGCGGCTAAGACTATAAAGCTTCATCAAATGCCGAGTTTATTGTGCCTCGTTTCTACGTCAACAACATTTGTTCCATTTACTCCTAGGTATGAATGCATTACATATTTATATAGGAGCTTGGAACAATTTGTATTGGGTGTAAGTTTTGTTTAAATTGTTGTTTATTTTCAGAAGATTTAGTTAAAACTTTAAAATAAAGTTTCTGGGCTAAAATCGAATTTTTAAGCTTTTGGTTTTTTCGTTCGAAGTTGTCGTTCGAATGAGTTTGTCGTTCGAATGAGGTTTGCCAACGACTTGCCACTGGAACTTCGTTCGATATTGTCGTTCGAATAAGTTATTTTATTCGAACGAGTTTGGCAACGAGATTTCCCATCAGGCCACTGGAACTTTGTTAGAAGTTTCATTCGAACGAAAATCTCGTTTGAACGAGATTTTCGGCGGGAAGTTAAAATGGCAGTTTTGAGCAGTTTTTCCCATGTTTCCACTACTCTTTCCCCACTAACTTTTGACAGACTTAAGATGTACGGGAACCAACATTTTGGGTTCACTTTTTTTACATATTACAATCTCCAAGAGAGAGTTTGAGAGAAAAATTCTAAGAATAAAAAATTCAAGCTTGAGTCTTTTATTTTTCAAGAAAAAATCTTTAAACACTTTTGTTTTCACCCATAGTTTGTTTATTCCAAGCTTCCATATAAATATATTTCTTGGAGTGTTTGGCATCAGGTTTACTCTACCGAGTTGAAGAGTTTGTTTGAGTTTTTTTCTACATCCCTCAAAGAAGAAATCTTGTTTTGCTGCGGCATTCTCACATGGTAAAAGGCACCACGTGTGGTTGACAGTGATTCCTACAGTCTAATTGGTGGATTCCATGGTTTTGGAGGAGTTCGGAATTATCGGCTAGGCAGAGGTAGTTACAAGAAGAAGCATCGGGTCTTGAATGAGTTTAGTCGAGTGTTGTAAGTCATCTTTCTTGTAATTGTAAATTCCGAACTTAGTGGACTTAAGTCTAGGGTCGTCCGAGGTTTTTTTTCCATTGTGGGTTTTTCCTCGTACATCACAGCGTAGTGGTTTGTTTATTTTATCTTTCGCAAAATCACCTTAGATGCATGCTTAGGTGAGAAGATAAAATTGGTTTAAATCACTACTCATGTTTAATTTTGTGCTACATAATAATTTGGGTAAATGTTAATTTGATTCAAGTCATCATTTAATTTTTTTAAAATTGGTTTGGGCTAAATTGGTAATATTGAAATTATGACTTTGGCAAATTTCTAGGACTTGGATTGAATTATGTTGTTAAAGTGAAGAATTCTTTTGTTAATTAATTTAATTTCACTTTGAACTTTGTTTAATTTTAATTTGGAAAGAAATTAAAATTAGTTAATTTGTTTAATTGAACCATATTGCTTCCTCATCTTTAAAAGGAAATTGAAATTACTTTTTGAAAAGATTCTAAAATTTAGGGCTCCCATCGTTTTCAAATTGGTATCAGTGCATTGATTCAGAAAACCTATCGTTTTCATAGGCCACTAGGTTTCACCATCAATTCTCCAAATTTTGAAAATTTATATCATCTCTATTTAAAATATAAATCTGAGGGAGTTTGGTTGGAGAATTTAAATGGGTTTTCACTTCCTTGAATGTCCTAAAAAAGCATTAAATCGTTTTGGACGTTATTGGTGTGGAAATCATTTTGAGCTTTGATTTGCTTATTAGATTGAGTCAATGTCTCATATTTCCATCTTTTTAAACCTAAGTAAGATGTTGAGTTCATTCGTTAGGAGTATCCGATATTCATCATGCATATATGTCAAGGTTATATGCATTGATTTTCCTATCGAATTTGATCACACCCCTACATTTACGCTATCATCGACTTGGTTGTTTTTATGATCTTTCATGGTGTGATTCTTTATTGTATATTATATGTGAAAATTTTGAAAATTTCAAAAATAGAAAGTTTATTACCTCGTGACATTTTCCATATTTATGCTTCTCATATTTGTCTATTTGGGGACATCATAAAAAAAGGGGGAGAATGAATTATGGGGGAGAATTTTTGTTGATTTATCAATTATTTGCTTAAGCTTAATTGATCTTTGATTTTAGCATATCATTATATTTCAAACTGTTGCTTGTCACAGGTATTTGCTTTTCCTCATGTGTGTAGGTACAAAATTGATTATTATTGGATTGCACACCTTGATGAGAAAAGTCTTGAGAGTTTCTGAAGAGCTAAAGATTTTAAGATGTTGAAGTTTGATTGAAGACATGTAATTTAGTATTATCAGTTTGAGGGTTTAATGCGGATATTATATTGTATGTCATTTGTTTTATGGAGATTGCATAATTCGGATTTTTTAATGTATGTACAGGCATAGACATAGGGGGAGATTTGTAAGGACATAATTTTATAAATGTCCGGGGTAAAATCTAGAATTTTTTTTCCCTAGATCACAATTTGTATGTCTGATACTGCTACATTCGGCTCGTCAACACGATCATCCATGACGGCCTTTATCAGAATCCATGCATCCATTATCTTCACACGTGCATCATGCTACACACGACGTGCTGCTAAACCGTTTCCCACTACTCCACTACGTAATATTAGTAAAATGATTTATTGGAGGTGTTTATTTTTGCATAAATATTTGGGAAATTTTTCAAAAAATATTTTTTCGAAGTCTGAATTATTTTTATCAAAGAATAATTTTTTTCTATGTATAGAAGCAGAGTTCCTCGGTCGACGAGCTCATTCAAACGAGTTAGTCCTGTCGTTCGAGTGAGATCAGCATCTCGTTCGAAGTCGTTCAAACGACACGTGTCTTTCATTCGAGCGATATGCCTATCTCGTTCGAGCGTCGCCGCCGCCTTGATTTTTGTATAAATACTAATGTACATTCTACACGTTTTTCAAGTCTTTTCACAACACGATTTCTGCGAAAAACTGCCCAAAAAACAGACTTCACTTTTTAAGGTTTTACACCTTTCACATAAACACTTCCATCTATATATGTGAATTGTTAAACCTTCAAGAGGATTGTTTTACTCATCTAGAGTAATTTGGTGGAGTAGTCGTCTTCTTCTCTACTGTTGAACACCTAGAGTTCTTGCCGAAGATTCCATCCGAAACATCGAAACCGACACTTGAGGGTATTTCGTATGTCGCTCTTATTTTCATTGTAATTCATGTAACCGTTTTTACAAATTATAGTGAAAATAAAAAGGTTTTCCCCCTTTGGGGGATTTTTCCTCATTTGTGTATTTTCTGTGTGATTAATTATTTTTGCATGATCATATTGATTTCAATCACACCTAGATGCATGTTTTAGGATTTACTTGAAAAACTGAGATTTAATTAAATAATTTATAATTTGAACGCAAGCGCACTCTTCTGTGTGAGAGAGAGAAACACATTTCAATGTAGTTTTTAGAGTGGGATTTACTTTTATTTTCTGTTTTTTTAAGTGACTTGAGTGTGAGGTAGATTATATTTATAAAATACAAATAGGGAGTTGAGTGACATTTTTTTGTAGTGTTGTAAAACTCATATTTGGGGGTTCCTATTCATGTCAATTTTAGAAAGTTAATATCAAACTCAAGGAGACTTGGTTTATTTATTTATTCTCATTCTATTTTATTTATTATGCCTCTTATTGTGTCGTTATTACATTTTATATGTAACAATACCAAAATTAGAGGCTAAACACACCATTCAAGGGGTGAAATGGAACCTGTGACAACCCGCCATCCGAAATAGGGGTGGCCAACCCAATACTCCAATATAACAAAATCATAGATGGAATCATTCTTAGCATCACCATAAAAATATAGAGTATCCAGGATAACCACCCAATATTTCAGAAAACGGGTTGCCAATTTTTTTTGAATTTAGAGTAAATAAAGGAAAACAAACAACCCATTTCTTGAAAAGATAGGGGAAAACTCAAGGATGTATATATATACTATAACATAAGTGACAAATAAGAGGACCAAATATGTTATCGGTCCGCTGATACATACAACATTGTTAAACAATTTCAATAAATTTATATAATACATTACATTAATCAAGTACAAAAGCTTGGGCCTCTCGCCCGAGTAAAAAGACCTGATCATGTCTAGAGTGCAAGAATGACAACGTCTATTCCCAAATGCCCCGTAATACCTGCAAAGAATCACGGCTTGCCAAAGACACCGGGATCGGAATTCAAATCAGGCATCCTTGTGGCGGAGTACCTGAGCGGATACAAGATGCATATGCAACAAGAAATGTAAACGGGTCAGGGCCTGGTTCTATATGATTACCAGATGAATAAAGAGTATGACAGTTATGAATAAAATCATTCCATAAAGAATAAAATCTTTCTACACATCTCTAAACATAAACTAAGACAGAAAAGAAAAGCATGAGTAGCATAAATTTAAAAGCTTCCATTTCATTATTATGTTCCTTATCAGGAACTCATAAATTCAACATTTATGCTCTTTACTAGCATTTCGTTTCCTTATCAGGAAAATATAATTATAATTTTAAGCTCATTATGGCTTTTATTTCAATTACATGCCCATCCTGGCATTACCATTCCTTAACGGGAATATTATCAACATTCAAGGCTCTTTGTGGCATTATACTGTGCTCTTTGTGGCACTTCTTTATGCTCTTTATGGCATATCACAAACATCAAGCCCCACTTGATTATGAACTGTTATATTTATATACATATAAAGAATTCTAAGACCGTCCCTCCGAGTTTCCCCACTGGGCGTGCCCCTAAATGACCATCATCTTCTAGGGCCTATCTATATAAGACAACCTGGGCACCTACAACGAAATACGTTGCGAAGCGGCCATATGCCTGCGGGAGAGTCAAGACCACACCCGGAATCTCCTCACCAGCGTAGAAAATATAACATAATCTCTCATATGGCCTATGGACTATATCCACCCTATATTCACTAGCCAGGGGGCATCACCAAGCTCGCGAACTTCCCTTATGATGTCATTTAGAGAGGTGTGTTTAACCAAATCATCATTTATCATATTAATGATTAAGTAAATTATCATTTACCATTTCCAATTCCATTTACATTTTAGCAAATGTATGTTTCGTATCCAATTCCATTTACATTTTAACAAATGTATGTTTCATTTTATTCGAAACCATATCCCTTTACGTTTTGTAAATAGTTCACCTTTTTTATCCTGAGCCATACATATTTTATATCGTCATTACAATCCTCAAAGGATAAATGAACCCCCAATTTATTCTCCCAAGATTCATTAATAGGTATTATAAACCATCAAGACTAACATAGCTCCATTGAGCTTCTAAAGGCTCCCAAACATAATAATACATCTCCTAGTTTTATATTAATTAACTAGAAGAAAAAGTGCCCTAACATCAATAGGCATAACCCCGGAAAAACCCCATATAAACCAATGTTTACTCTAGGGTAGCTTCCCAACTCATCTATATCTCTAGGACTCTAAGTTTACTTCATTCAAGAAGGTTCCTAGGTCATATCCCTATAGAAAAAGGGTTAAAATTGAGTTATAAAACAACTCAAAAACAGCAGAAAAATGAATCGATTCGCCCTAGGGCCGAATCGATTCGCCCAAAAAGCGAATCAGTTCAGACCACAAAACCCACTTTCTGCAATTGACCGAATCGATTTGGCCTTAACCCGAATCGATTCGGGTTATGTAGACCTGGAAACTACCCCTTACCGAATCTATTCGCGATAGGGCCGAATCGATTCGGTCCTGCAAATTTGCCAAGAATGGCTTCGATGGGTTAAGAACCCTAAATTCTCCAAACTTCAAATCTCTTCATTTTCATACACATCCAACAACAAAAATCTACCCCAAACTAATCTACATGATTATTAACCATCAAAACCCACAATTTCTTCAACATAAATCAAGATTAAGGTTTAAATCCCACAAATTCTACATTTAAACCATAATGTCAAATACATAACTAACACACAATTTATTCAACTTAAATCACATATTAGCAAGTAGAAAACTTGCTTTAGGGGTGATATCTCAGATTTATTTGGAGAAGAAGCAATCCCAAATCCTCCAATCTCTCTTCTTTTCTCTATTTTTCTCCCAAGCTCTCATTCTCTCTCTTCTCTCTATGTTTAAGACATAAAATGAGGAAAAAGGAAATAAAGGGGCAAGACTAAAATCGGTTCTTAAGTCTAAGGTCTCCAACTTAAGTGGTTAACACCACATTAAAATGACTCCCAATACGCGTTTAAGTTAAAATCAGGTAAAAGTACCCGAAACCCAAAAATACAATATGGCACTTATTTTGACTGTCTCGCACCTTCCGAGACTAACTACATCCTCTAAACTGGCATCCTGCAAATTTTATAAATTATTTACAGTTCCAATTTTATTTAAACCATAATGTCATTTAAAGTACATGACACTATAAAACATGCAACCTGATGATATTTACTTTCACATACAGTAAATGTGCATCAATCTAGTAAATATTAACTTTCAATTTATTCAATTAATATTTACTCCAGTCCCCACATTTTATATAATTACCTTATGCGGTACAATTAGTATAAAATGAGCCTCCCAGAATCGAGGGTTGTTACATACTCCCCCCCTTATTAGGGAATTTTTCCTTCAAAATTCGAGCATACCCAAATCTCATAAAGGGTAAACTACTCTAAACTAGGATTCTACCATCCTAAACAAACCCCTCGTTATCGTAATCATCCTAAATGGACCCGGACTAAGGTCGACTTTATCGATCTCAACCTACATCATTTGTGCTCTAGCATAGCACAAAGTATTCCTCACTAAGTATCGATTCTACCATCTTAAAATGGAAGGAGATACCCTCACAACTCGGCATAGACCGCTTTACTCCCTCCTCGGGGATATTTATACCAATGCTAATTGGTTTAACCCTTACACTAATCAACTTTTCTTCGCATTGACATATCCCATCATGGCTTATGACTCGAAAGCTAAACCTTTAAAGAAATGTCACGATACCACTCCAAGTCCAAGGAATATATTACCCATTGGTTCCATCCAACGAGTATGCGAATTACTCAACCGACCACGCTAGGCCACTCACGATGCCATGCCTTAGGAAATGATCCATAAGGCCATTCAATAGCCTAATGGTTGTACGGGAATCTCTATCCATATACTTACTGCTCCCATCTTCTATGTATTCTAAGTCGCCCGCTTGAGATATGCTTTTCGGCCCTAAGTCAATTTCCTCCCATACATCCATCCACTTTAGGGTGGTAGGATATACGCCATTTCCATACGGTTCCCATTTCTTCATGGAAACTTTTACCAAAGCTCTGACACGAATATTTAGTCTCGGTCCACCACTATTGTAATGGGCACCTTCTACGGTTCTACCATTTCTCCATCAAGAATGGGGCGTACTCTTCTACGCGTAGTCCATCCATAATGGCCGAAAATGCAATAGTCTGGTCAAACGATCTACAATTTTCTCAAATAGGATCATTACCATAACGGTCCCATCACTTTAATGCAAACGTCTTTGAATATAACCCTCTTCATTTCACCACTACTTTTCTTCATGCGAGTAGATGAAATGGTCAATCATAGACCGGAATGTTCTTGCTACAAAGTCTCCCTAGTCATGCTCGTTTCATTTGGCTTCCCATGCCAACACAAATGTCTCCGACGGGTTTCTTACTCGACGCATCTACTACCCCAATCGCATTTCCTTAGCGAATGAGAATATCCAAATGATAGTTCTTTAAGAACTCCAAACACCAACTCAATTTCTCCCCCGACATACCGCAACCACTCGTTGCTCGTGAGAAAGACTAAATTTCTGCCCAGGAAGTAGTGCCTCCATTTCTTTAAGGCAAATTCCATCGCAATGAATTCTAATTCAAGCGTGGGATAATACTTCCCACAAGTTTAGGCTTGTGAGACGCATAGACCACGGGTCCATGCTCCAGTATTATTACTTCCCAACCTGGCAGAGACTTATTTATTGAATCCGCCCCCGAACTTAACCACATGGACTCGAGAGTAGAAGTCAATTCATCCATTCAACTCCCCGGAAGTTAAGTTATCAACATAACATTCTAATCAAGAAAGGCCTTATCTTCTTCGGCCTCACCTACCAAACCTGTCGACACCCCATAAATCTCGTTCCTAATGACTTAATCCCTCCTAGAGTTAACCCACAACCTATTTGTGGTCAACTCGTTACAGCCATCCTAAACTAACATCTCATACCCTAAAGACCTAATCATCCTAATAATACTAAGGTCGATCTATATATACCTTATCTAAGTCGTAGATATATATAATACTAAGCATATCCCTAGTGTCCAAGACATATCTCAACTTTCGACATTCACTCGGTTTCGTGCGTGGGACGTCTCGCCAAAGAGAAATCCAAACATGGAACCCTCCCGTTACACTACTACCTCGCATCGTCGGTCATTAAGATGTGACAGTCTAAAACACATAATCGGGATCGATAAATTTTAACTTGCAATAATTTCAACAAAATTCTACTTCTACGTCTTACCATAGCATTATTAAAGATTTTAACTAATCAGACATTCACTTTCTGTGAAGTCTTTCAAATACATATCCCCTTATATAAACATGGCCTTCTTATATCCCCTTAGTGAGAGAGAAAACCCTAAGGAGAAGTTAAAGGCACTAGGAACCAATTTGGGGGACAAAAGAAAGAACAAAAGGGGGATTTCATCTTCAACCTTAAGAATCACAATGCCGGATCAGACCCTACGAAACTATAAGTAAAGTGGATAACTTTTTGTAGCATTTAATTGTATTACGATTAATATTTATGTGATGTGGGTATCAAAATTCATTTTTGGGGTAAAGGGGGTACAAAAATGGGTTTTTTGTAAATTAATCTCCTCATTTAGAATTGTGTAGAGATTCATGTTATAATCTAATATTTATGCATACTGGTTAGATGTAAAAACCTAGAAGAATTATGGATGAATTTGAGATAGTAATTTGGTGTTGAGACAGGTTAACAAACAACACATGTTTTTCCCCAATTTAGAGAAACAGTAGAGAACGGAAATTTGATGGGTTATGGGGACTTTATGGGGGTTCCTAATGATGTTCTTGAGGTGTTATTTCAATGTTAAGACCTGGGTTTAACTGTAAAGAGAGTTGGATGATTAAGGTTTTCGTCCATGGCAGAAATAGGGTCTTGGAGAAGACGAAGACCTGTTCGATCGATCGATCGATGGTTGGTGATCGATCGATCGATGGTCGGGGATTTTTGGCAGTTCAACCAATTTTAATATATAAGGGGAATTTAATTAAAATTACTTTCCCATACCTCATTTAATGAGAAATAAATATAGAACATACATTTTAATCAATTATGAGGGAAATTAATTGGAATTTGGAGGGAATTTATGTGTGACACACAATGGTTAATTTTGGGGAGAATATTCCAAAATAATTAAATACGGATCGAGTGGGCGAGTCCGGGTATATGGGTTGAGCGATACCAAGGTGTTAAATTAATTTAGATGTAAAACTAATTAATTTGGAGTCAGGGATTTAGACTCGGGTTTTATTTTATTTCGGGCCACGAGAGCGAGTCCGAATATATTGGCTGGGCGACACCAAAAGTAATCTAATTAATTAAAGTGAAATTAATTAATAATCAGAGTTGGACCATTAACTCATGATAGTTTGTATAGCCTTATGTTACATACTTAGTGCACGGGATAGCCGGGGGTATTTTATATATATATATATATATATATATATATATATATATATATATATATATATATATATATATATATATATATATATATATGGTGTGAGATAGTATATATATAGGGTGTGTGCATTAATATCGGTGGTTAGATATTATTATTATATATATACTCTAGTGCTATCAGGGGAGGTTGCGCGTAGAGTATGAATCCCCTAGCTTGATGAGTAGGGAGAGTATATCCCAGGTCATAGCGTCCATTATATAGGTGAGGGGAATCTCACTTTCAGGGAAGGAATATGACCACCTCCATTATTTATGTTATTTACCAAGTTAGTGAGCAATTCTGACTTGGGGTAACTACGTTGTGTGAATACACCTAGTGGGAAAGCACTTAGAGAATATGCATCCGGTGAGTTATTACTTTGGAGGATGTCCTTTATTAATTATTATTCCAACATATGTGTGAATGTTGTAATATGACTATACGTATATAATGAGATAAATAATTATATATGGGTTAATTAATACGAGCAGTGAATTGTATTATGTGTATAATGGGAGTGAAAGTTATATGAATTTAAGAAGAGAAAATGATTAATTAAGTTAATGTTGATAATGACTTAGAAATCTTAGCTATGGCATCCTCAATTAGGGCAGGGTGGTTGTAAGGGGTTATTCCGATTATCTAGTTATGGGATAAATAACTAAGGAAATTAATTAATGCATTAGTAGTGCACATTAGAGGAGGGGTGAGGATATTCTCAAGGGAGTGCGACACTAACTAAAATATGAAGAGCATGCATACATATTTATTACTGCAAGTTAATCATTTGCTAAATGTTTTCCAAATGTTTTGGGTTCTAACCCTTGCTATAAATATTTTAAAAACCTTAAGTGTCCAGCCACAGGGACGCCAGGCTTGATTAATTCCAGGGATTAGTTTCTGCAGCATATGTAGATGTTGCGGGAGTTTGATAGATGCCTCATTCCTTTTCAATTCTAGTATAGAAATTTCCTATCAGTTACTCGAGCATGTCGCTCACCGCTTTATTTAGTATTTATGTCAGACTTGTTGAGATTGTTATTACCTAATTTACTTTCGTTGGATTTGTGCCGATGGTTTATTCGGTCAGTTTATTTAAATTGAGAATGGTGAATTTTAGTTAATATGATTGTTTAAATTATTTTGTTTCCGCGTGCGTATTTCATTAAATTAATGGAAGATAAAATTTGGGACCAGTCTAATTTTCTCACTTAGGTGGTTAATAATTAAAAGGACGACAGTGATGCTAAGAATGAACCAACTGAGAAACCTATTTTAATTTAATTTAGGATTGATCACCCGGGGTTAATTAGGTGGGGTGTCACAAATGGTATCAGAGCATCAGGTTCTAGTGTGCGGCTTACTACGTTTCAGCGTAGTGTTCAGTTATTATAGAGCCCTATTATTAGGACTGTTGATTCATTTTCTGCTTTTGAGATATCGTATTTCTATTATTAGTTTTTTGTATAAATTTTGTACTTATACGATTCGATCTATTTTCAGATGCCACTGAAGAGACAGCGAACGAAGAGGGTTGAGGTTAGGGATGAGTTAAGGGAGATTCATCAGGAGCCACAGGTACCGCCACCACCATCCCCACCCGAGTTGATCTCCACCACTCAGGTGGTTGTGATAGTGGCCCGGGCAGTTGAGACAATAATGAGGGCTATGGCAGTCCATTTTCCTCAACCCCAGGCACCAACTCCAGTGGCACCAGTAATTCAGGCTCCTATGGGGCCACCGTCTTAGCAGCGTGTTAGGGATACCTTTCAGAAGGGTCACCCACCAGAGTTTTGGGGTAGTATCTATGTGGTAGAGTCCTGTGACTGGAAAAAGAATGTTCAGCACCATCTGCGCATGCTGGAGCATACCGATGTGCATAAGAAGATGCTTTCCACCTTCCATCTGTCAGGGGTAGCCTTACAGGGATGGGAGTTAGTTACCACCACTGAGGAGAGAGATTTGATGACGATATCTGAGTTCTGGGTGTGGTTTGACCGCAAATACTTCCCACCAGTAGTAGAGGAAGAGATGGGGAAGAAGTTTAGTGAGTTAGTTCAGGGTGAACATTCAGTGGGAAATTGTGAGGAAGAGCTCACCCGTTTGGGTAAGTTTGTGCCAAATGAGGTGAGCGACGAGGAGCGAAAGAAGTCCAAATTCATGGATGGCCTAGCCTGGAGGATCAGGAAGCACTTAATGGATAATCCGACATTGGTGACATATACAGATTTCGTTAATACCGCTCTCGTACATTTCCAGGATCATCGCTTCCATGCGAAGGGGAGCATGAGGGTAGGGGAGCCGAGCCAGCAGGGCAAGGCAGTTGTTGGTAGTGACACAAGTGGTGCTCAGCAGTAGACTAGTAGTCAGTAAGGGAATCATGCTAAGAAACTTAGGCCTAGTGGGTTCCGACCGAGAGGACAGGGACTCAGACTGGGCTAGCCGGGCCCAAATCAACAGCAGCAGGTTCCATAGGGCCGTTAGGTCCAAGGAAATAATGGAGGAGGCCAGCAGGGTCAGCCATGTCAGGGCCAACAAGGCCAACGACATGGGGATGGTGAGGGAGTGCCCGTAGAGGGGCAGAGTCAAATAACAGGGTGCCCAATAGGGGAAGTAAGGAAAAATTCCACCAGCAGCACCGGCTCCACCAGTCCCACAACAGCAGGGACAAATGCACTACGGGCGAGTCTACAATGTTCGGGATGTTCCTAATCCTCCAGCACAGCAGGGGCCACCAGCGGTTTAGGGTATGTTTCTCATCCATGGTCATGAGGGTAGTATACTTTTTGATACGGGAGCATCTCATTGATTCATTAAATCTAATTTTTCTAAACGAGTCGGGTTACTAGAGACCGCGGGGAGTCTCCGTATGTGTGTAGACTCGCCAGTAGGCAGCGGGGCATTGATCCACTAGATTTGTCGGGTACTAGACATTTTGATTGGGAGGCTTAGTTTAGCGGTGGACCTGTTAGGGTTAGATATGGAGGGGTACAATATCATCCTAGGTATGGACTGGTTGGCAGGTTATCGGGCGACTATGGATTGCAACGAAAGGACAATCGTGTTCACCATTTCGGGACAAGAGATGTTCCTAATAGCGATGCATATTCCTGAGGGAGGGTTGTGCACACACTTGTATTATATCGAGGAGGAGACCTCACAAGAGGTGGTAGTTCCGTTGGATTCAATTTCGATAGTGAGGGACTTCGAGGATGTGTTCTAGGAAATACCAGGGTTGCCACCCAGCAGGGAAATTAAGTTTGTAATCGATTTAGCACTGTGGATGAGGCCACTTGATCGAGAACCATACCGTATGGCTCCTTCAGAGATGCTTGAGTTGAGAGAGTAGATTCAGCAGCTCCTGAGGCAGGGTTTCATTCGGTGGAGTAGATCGCTGTGGGGTGCACCAGTGTTGTTTGTAAAGAAGCGGGATAGTTCACTCCGATTGTGTGTGGACTATAGGGAGTTGAATAAGGTGACGATATGGAATAAGTATCTGTTGCCTTGGATTGATGATTTATTTGACCAATTGATAGGGGCGTCTTACTTCTATAAGATTGATTTGAGGTCAGGGTATCATCATCTGCGTATTCGAGAGGAGGATGTTCCTAATAATGTTGTCCTGTCATGGTATGGATCTTACGAGTTTAGGGTGATGCCATTCAGGCTTATAAATGCGCTAGCAGTGTTCATGGATCTCATGAATAACATTTTCAGAGAGTATCTCGACCAATTTGTCATCGTGTTCATTGATGACATGTTGATCTACTCGCGCACTGAGGGGGAGCCCTCAAAGCATCTGCGTATGGTCCTACAGACGCTGGGGGATCACCATCTTTATGCCAAATTCAGGAAGTGTGGATTTCGACTGAGGGAGGTTCAGTTTATTGGTCATGTGGTGTCAGGCCGGGGTAATGCTGTGGATCCGAGTAAGGTGTAGACGGTGAGGGAGTGGGAATAGCCCATGACACCGACCGAGGTGCGCAATTTTTGGGGATTGGTAGGCTATTATAGGCGGTTCATTAAGGAATTCTCAAAGATTGTGGGCCCTTTGACGAATATGACTCAGAAAGGGGTGACTTTTATCTTGAGTGATCATTATCAATTAGCTTTTGACGAGCTAAAGGAGAAGTTGACATCTGCACCAATACTTTCTTTGTCGAGGGGAGGACTAGACTTTCGGGTTTACACCGACACATACTTACAGGGACTTGGGGGTGTGCTCCAGCCGGGGGAGAGGTCTATAGCTTATGTGTCCAAAAAGCTAAATCCCCACGAGAGGAATTACCCCACTCACGACCTAGAGATAGCAGCGGTAGTTTTTGCCCTGAGGATATGGAGACATTATCTATTGGGAGAGCAGTTCAACGTATTCACGGATCACAAGTCACTTCAGTATCTCTTCACACTTAAGGATCTGAATATGAGGCAGAGGCGGTGGCTAGAATTTATGAAAGATAACCAGTTTGATATTTAGTGTCATCCTGGTAAGGCTAATGTAATGGTAGACGCATTGAGACGGAGACCGACTGGGGAAATATCAAAAGTCTAGAAAGCAAAGTAGAGAGAGCTTCGATATGAGGATGATGTAGCCAGGGCCTGCATGCCAGCTGTATCCATCACACCGGAGATCATTATGCGAGTTGTGAGGGCTCGGTAGAAGGACCAGGTCTTCCAGGATAGGGTACACCAGTTATTAGCTGAGGGAGCATTGAGTTACTCTATCAGCTCGAAAGGAGGCCTACGCCTAAATGGAAGATTAATTGTTCCAGAGGATGAGGAGTTGAGGCACGTTGTTATAACAGAGTACCATGGTTAGAGATTTACGGTACATCTCGGTGGGGATAAAATTTATCGGGATATGAGAAAACGGTATTGGTGGGAAGGAATTAAACGAGACATATTAGAGTTCGTCTCGAAATGCACCACGTATCAGCTCGTGAAAGTTGACCATCAGACACCTCCAGGGATGCTACAGCCTCTAGAAATTACCATGTGGAAGTGGGAGAGCATCTCCTATACATTCCCGTATGGTGTATAGGCCTCCTATATACCTCTAGGGGTGGAATTTTGGGTTAGTTGTGTCATTTTCGAGTCGCATTGATTTTGATTTGAGTATAAGTTTTGGGTACTCAAAAATCTATACAAGTTGATCGTGTCATGTTTAGGTCATTTCGAGTTATTACCATAAATGGGTTATTGTGTCAAAAATTGCCATTTTTTTAGAATATAAGGGGCATGAGAAGGGTCATAGCGTGTCAAGATTTCAGACTAAGGGTGGAATTTTTTGAGATGGTTCACACTGACTGGACGCATCATCTCTTTCCATTGAGGTCTATGAACATGGTGACGTCGCTTGACAAAATTTTCTTCACAATTTAGGGCCACTCTAATTGGTTTGAATTTCCTTTTGGGGTCCCAAACGGGTTCTACGATCTCCTTGAGAGCAAGGTATCCTTCTTAGACATCGTGGTCCTTGAATGTTCGATTGAATGATCACAATATCCAGCGATGATACCCCTGGATACGATATGAAGCCTTAAGTCTCTTCTCATTAAAGAGTGATATTTCGTCAAAGTGGCTCCAATGGCAGTCTTTTTTGTTGACTTTGATTTCGAGCATGACACGTAGGAAACGTATTTCCATCTCAATAGGTAGGACTGCCTCCATATCATGCACTACAGAATAAGTTGATAGAAATTGCTTTTCGGTGTATATTTTGTCGTTGCTTGAAAAGTCCTTCTAATCAAAACCTCACATACCTACAAATATAACAACTCAAGTGTAGAGGTAAGTAAGGGTATCAATCCACTTTCTAGGAGGTAAAGCAAATGGAACAAATTCAATTGTAATTCACTTTTTATTTTATTTTTGTGCTTTTTCACTTTTCAATTTTTTTTAGCTTTTTCGAATATTAAAACAATAGAGTGAGGTGATGATTTGAACTAAACTAAGTTAAAGTGTGAGATGAAAACTACTAACTAGAAATTTACTAAAATGAAAATTAAAGTCTAAACTAAAAATAAGAGATAAGTGAGGTAAATAATTGTGAGAACAATCAAGGAGTGGGATTACACCACAAATTTTAGTTATTTTAATTAATTAATTTAATTATTTTAATTCTCCCAAATTAATATCAAAACTACAAATCAACTCTCGTTGCAAGTGTAATTTTAATAATAACATTTTAGAATATTAAGTTTAACACCCCACAACTCTAAAAAAAATAGATCTACACTCCTTTTAATTAATCACCCTCTATGATCGATCAATTGAAATTTATGTCAATCTTAGAAAATAAATTTAGAGTTCAAATTCAAGTTATAATACTCCACTAAAGAAACCCCTATCTCTAGTTCGAATCTAAAATGGGTATTATAACTAGAATTTCGCTTTTCTCTCGAAAATCATTTACCCTCTCTCGAGTCATAAATTTAAGGGTGAGGGGTCAAAATTAACATTCAAAGGGATTTTTCAAGTAATTAAAATAGTTAAAATAAAATAACATCAAATAAGGGTTTTACCCCACCCCTTGAAAGTGGTTTTAGCCTAACATGGTATAAAATATGACAAATTAAAAATAGAAGGGTAAGAGGACAAATCTTCAAACAAGTCTCCTTGATTTGCAAAATTGGACTCTAATCCTCCATTGAAATTGAGCCAGATCCATTCAAAATGAGCTTTCCACAATATTCAATTACATACAAATACTCATTTGAATCACTGAACAATTAATTTCTCACAAATATCTAACAAAAATAAAAAGAATAAAATAAAACTATTTATAGCGGATAATTTTCTCTACAATTCTCTCTCTAGAATTTTCCTATCTCTAAAAGCTCTTTCAATCTGGGTCATCATCCTTTTTTAATAGTAGGTTCCATGGAGCTAGGGGTAATTGGGTAATTGGTATAAGTGTGCATGTGGTTTGGGTGTGTCATGTTAATGAGAAGGCCATGATTTTGGATGAAATGGGTTTTTTATGGTTTGAAATGGGTAAGATGGGTGACATGGGTTTTAAGCATGTGGTGTAATTTTATTTTATTTTTATTTTTTTTTGGCTTTGGTTTGTGGTAGGTGAAGGTTACGATTTTTGGACAAGGGGTAAAATGGGTCTTGGGTAGAAGTGGGTGTGTCAGACTCGGGTTGGAGGGGTAAGGGTAGCTGGGTGGAATGGCAAGTCGGAGCCAGGGGCTGTTGGCTGCGGGAAGTCGCCGGAGGCACACTTGGGTGGCGAGGGTGGTGCGCCATGGGTCGGGCGAAGGTGGAAGCTGGGTAGGGGGAAGGGGTTGGCTGCGATCGGGGAAAGGGGAAGGTAGCGGCGCATGGGGCTGCTGGGCGAGGTTTGGGATGATGTCGGCGTCTGGCTGGCGCGCCAGAGGTGGGTTGAGAGAGAGGCACCGGAGTTAGGTGTTGGAGGTGGCTGGGTGGCTGGTGGCAACCGGGTTTGGAAGATTAGAGAATGACGAGAGAGGTTTGTGGTGGTGGTGGGTGAGTAGGAGAGAAAAGTGGAGGTTTGTTGAAAATGGAGGTAGAAGAGAGAGAGAGTATGAGGAGGGAGGTTTGTTGGAGAAGATGAGTGGGGGTTGGTTAGTGTGTAGAAGGGTGTAGGGTGGTAGTATGAGGGTGAGGTATGTGTATGTGGGTATAGGGGGTGTAGTAATAGTTTAGGATGTAGGATAAGTTTGTTAGTGATATTAGGATAAGGGGAGTTTATGTGTGTGTTTAAGTTGGACCCTAAAAATGACACTAACTAATTAAAATTATTAAAACTAAAAAAAAACTAAAAATCTAAAAATAAATAAATTCCTACTCTAAAAATAAAGATTCAATTAAAAAAATAAAAAGAAAAATAAAAAATTAAAATAGAATTCTATTAAACTAAAAATTAAAATCCTAAAAAAATAAAATCTAATAAAATTAAGAAATAAATGAAATCCTAAAAATTTCTAATCCTAATAAAATAAGATAAAATAAAATAAAAACTAAGACTAAAAACTAGTAAAAATTAATAGAAAATAAAATAGAAAAATAGAAAATAAAATCTAAAAATTCTAAAATAAACCTAAAATTAAAGTGATACAAACTAAAAATCTAAAAATTGATAAAAGGGAGCAAACTCAACACACACACGGTTTAGGGTAGGTTTAGGATTGGGGAATTTGGTAATTAGCTCCGTAAAATGCACAATTGCCTTGAAATACAAATTTGAACACCGCAATGTGCATTCGGCCTACAAAATAAACAATTAAGCACATAAGACCCTTATTACCGAGAATTAGCAACTAAACTACGTCTATTCGAGGTATAAAACGTACAGTTTTGGGTGCTTATCACACCACCCCCAAACAGAGCGTTGCTAGTCCTCAAGCAATAAGATAGAGAGAAAGAGAAAGATAAGTAACCAAAAGTGTACCACTTTCATGGTCACTTGCGATTGCACTTAGCATGCGCAATAAGCATTTAAACTTATAGGTTGCCCTATAGGACGAGTTGTGTCTTGTGAGGGTTTGCAGGGAATATACCCACAAAATTCTTATTTTGCAAAAAAATTATTGAAAGGCAGTCAATCTCTTATTAGACATAGAATAATCGCACAATCCATCACATGCGAAAATATTTTCAGAAATACAAGCTAGAAGTGTAAAAAGTTTAGCTAAGTAAATACTCAAGGCACATCCTTCCTAGAACTCAACGTGTGTAGTGTGAATCAATCAAAACGGGTCGAGAATCATAAGAGTAATTCCTAGATTGGCTTTTCGGAATCAACGCTTCAACTTCAAATCTCACTAGATATAGCTCTCTCAAACGAACTCTCGAGATATGGGTTAGTGTATCGCTCTTGTGTGTGAGGAGGTGAGTAAATGTAAGCAAGTTCAAACGTCTCACACACACATAAGAAAGAACGAACAATTGAAAGAGAAAATGATCTCATGAAAGAATTCTAACCACTATAGTGAGAACGTCGAGTTATTCACCACGTTGACTTTTATTTGCCCGAACACCTAGGGGAAATATGGATGTATATGGGTGAGGGGAAATGAAATGGGATGAGAAGGATATGATAGGTAGGATGGATGGGATGAGGTAGGTAGGATAGTGAAATAGGATGGGGTGATGATATGATGGATGGTGGATATGTGATGTAGGATATAATGGTGATATGAATGATGATATATGAATGGATATGATAGAAGAGTGTTCTATACTTGAAGAACAAAATGTCTTTATTACATAAAAATTAACTACAAACTCTCCTTTTCTTTTCTTTTCTCTCTTTTTTTTCTTTTTTTCCCTATAATTTGCTATTTTTCTATTTTTTTTCTTTTCATTTTTTTTTTGTTTTTCTCTCTCTTTTTAAATCAACAATGAAGACATTTACATTTGAAATCACACTCTTTTATTTGAAATGGTGGAAGATATATGAATGGAGTGGGGAATGTATGATGTGGGGAATATGGAAAAAGGGTAGAATATGGTAATGTAATGGGTGAGTGAATGGTAAATGGTAAGTGTATGGATGAAAATCCTAGTTACCGGGACAAATTTCAAGACACGCGTTTCTTACAACTCGAAAGTGATGTCGTTCTCAATGATCAAGCCAAAATTTTATGAAAGATAATGAGATCATACAACAATTAACGTGTGGACCCAAACGAAGTTGAATCAACTTGTGACTCGGAGATTGCGTAAAACTCTCTGAAAGGGTGAAAGGTACGAATCTCACGGGCTAAAGTCTCTACTAGTGATCCTTAAGGTTCTCTTGAGAATTGTAGTACTCCTCAACTCTAAACGTAATGACATGATAAGTGCGCAAATTTTGTTGAGTTTAGAAATTCATGGTGCAAAATGCCTTGTTATGTATTACATAACCTATTAGAAAAAATATTCTCTAGCTTGATTCCTAGACTTTAAAAAGATGGATGATTGAGAATTCACATCAATGAGTGAGATGAAAGAAACTGCGCAAAATTTTAAAAATCAGGTTTAAAAATCAAAAAAAATTCAAAAGAGGCACGATTTTGATAAAATTCCCCACCCCTAAACAAAAAAGGAACATCTTCTTCGATGTTAAGCAAAATGATTTTTAAAATTGAGAGCAAAAGGTAGGAAAGATAGTACCAGATTGAGCCGCTCATGAAGTGGAAAGATATTGCCAAGAATAAACCTGAATGAGTGATAAGAAAAAAAAAGGTGTACAAGTCTATAAAGCATAGGGTGATGTGAAACACCACCCCCAAATAGGATGAGACTAGTACAAGAAATGCGGGATGCCTCTCGGTAGCGCTAAGTTTAATGTCTTCAGCCAGACCGATGAAATCTCACCCTAAGGATAAGATCTATGAAAGCACGGGGCGGCAGAAAAATCGGGTGATGATAATCACCCCCAAACAAGACTGAAGCGTCAGTCTTGCTGGACACAGGCTAAAGTGGTCAATGAACTTGTATGGCAAAGTGCATCACACGATGCAAAGCATCGGTGGACCATGGGTGGTAGGGTATTAAGGTAAGGGTGAGGGTGAAAAGGTATCGGTCTTGGGCATTATTGAACTTAAATGTGAGGGCAACAAGGGCCCTATAAGCATGGTGCTCCAATTGGTGAAGGAGAAAATATGGTGGGGAAAGTGGAATGGGGTGGGGCTCATAGAAATTACACGACCGTTCTATAAATGGGCGATGGTAATGGTCGCGCCGTGACACGCCAGGGAGCTGTTGAGAAGAAAAATCAACACCACAAGAGAGTGGCGTGTATAGAGTAATAAGCTCGGTGTCACGGTGGAGAGTAGCACCACAAATACTCTCGTAGATGGTGGAGGATGGTTTCAGGTGATGATCTAAAAATGTTAATGGAAACTTGAAATGCGTAAAATCAAGATCCAAACCAGGTGGTAGGGTGGAAGGGATAATGGGTGGGTCGGGTGGGATAAACGGTGGAGGAAGATGATCTAACTCAAGAGTGGAAGACACACACTCATTGGGAGGAGTAAATGAATACTCACAAGGGAGTGTGGTTTCTAAAGATGAAGTTGTCAACTTCTCCAAAAAGGTATCATTGGTGAATGTGGTGGGTGGGTAAAACGAGGCACCAAGATTGGAGATAGAGGAATCGCTAGAAATATCAGGCTCAAAGGGAGCCATGCATGGTGGGATATCATCCATATCCGGATAGATAGGAACTATCACGGATTCTATCTCGGGAAATTGGTGAACACTCGTAGCGGGAGCTAACCTAGGATAAATTGGTTCCTCGGGAACACAAGGGTGAAGCTCAATAGGTATAGACTCGGGCATTTTTTTTGGATATTACGGGAGTGGAAAGGTGAATGGTAATGATGGGTTCAGGATGACATGGTGGGATTTGATCAGGCTCACTATCGAAAGGTAAGTCAACACAATTGTCGACTTGGGGCCCGGACCATGGGATGGTCTCAACTTCGAGATTCTCGGGGTGGTAGGGTTGGTCATACTCAAAATTGTTGGCACAAGACGACGTATCATCACCACACTCGATTGCAACGATGGGTGGAAGCATGGGAATGTAATCCGACTCTCGCGCACACTCCAATTCATTTAACCTTTGTTCAAGCCTTTGGAGAGCTTGAGTTTGAATTGCTTGCTCTTGGACAAGTATGAACTTTTGCAAGAGGGTTTCGAGAGTGGATGTGGATGAAGGTGTTGGTGGAATGATTGGTGGTGGCGGTGGGTGAGGTGGACACAGCTCGCTATAATCGGGACTATATGGAGAATACTCATATGAAGTGTGTGGGGTGGGACCAAGTGCATCATACACGAAAGGATTGCTTTCGTGATGGACAAATGGTTGATACTCATGGGGTGTGTAGTGAGGGGATTGACCGTGAGTGGGTGCAAAAGGTTGCCATGATGACTGTTGGAACGTGTGAGGATCCACAACATCGGGTTGGGATTCGTATTGCATGGAAGGGTGATCAGGTCTCCACGAACAACTTGGGTACTCACACAACTCGAGATTAGGTATATCGGGATAATGGGCCGAGGTGGGTTCCGAAACAGTGTCATTTGGTTACACATGTGCCATGGTGGATTCAGATGGATATGTAATGTAAGGGCACTCATGGGACATGTGATCGGCATAATAACAGTGGGTGCACAACAAAGGAGGAGACACGACGAAACTTGACACCGAGGGTGATGGAATAGGAGATGCATGCATGGATGGGTCAAGAGTACCAACGGTACTCGTGAGAGAGGTGAAACCACTAAGTATCTCATAAAGAGACGACTTGGGATCACTCTCACACGTGTCAATGAAAAATGACCAAAGTGGTCCCGTAAAGGACGTTCTTCGTCTATGTGGAGAGAAATATTTTTTTTGGTTTTTTAAATTTTTTCAAAAGGAAAGAAAATATTTTTGGAATTTTCTAAAAAGGGAAGAAAGAAAATATTTTTGGATATTTTTGCTTTTTTTTTATAAAAATGAAAGGAAATTTTTTTGGAGTTTTTTTTGTAAAAATAATAGAAAAATATTTTTGGATTTTTTTTTTTTGGAAGAAAATGGTGGGGAAAGATATGAACTCTTTGATTTGGACGGACTAACTAAAACCCGACTACCGAAAAATAAATTGGAAACACACACAAGTCAAGAAAAATTCCTAACTAGCACATAGCCGATTTTTATCTTTAAATTTAGTGAGAGGGTAGGCAAATTTAAATTAAGTCCATGGGCGATAAAAAATCACGAATATATTTTAGTGATCGACATTGCAAAATGTTCTCCTAGTGGGCTACCTAGTTGATTAATTTTAAATTTAGTGATGGCTAGGGTAGCACACAATGGTAAGCGAGTGAGTCGGGTGATGAAATCCCTTCTCTTGAGTGACCGGGTGTAGGTCTTAGCAATTTAATTCATCACACCATTCGAAAAAAAAATGCAAGAATAAAATCACAAAAGAGCACACAAGAGCACACAAAATTGACTCGCTAACTGGAGGGGCACGAGTGTGTAGAAATGTACCTCCCACGGTTTTTACGACGTGGGGTGCCGAAAATTTTGAGTCGACCGGGGGGAGATCACGCCTATCTCAGTCAGTTTCTAATTAAAGTGCAGTAGCCCCAGAGGGTGTATGGGATCTGTTCGACCCAATCTCTGCAACTCTTATTCATATTACTAATGATTGTTTTGAATCTTTTATTGGCATCTTCAATAGTACCATTGGTTTGAGGTTGATAAGGAGAAGACTTGTGTATCTAAATCCAGTAGTCGTTGACCAACTATGTGACTTTGACTTTGAAACGGAGTCCATTATCTGATACTAACACATGGGGAAACCTGCATCGACATATGATGTTCTTTTTGGTAAATTTGGTAACTTTCTTGGCATTCAACACTTCGTATAACTCGACTTTAACCCATCTAATGAAGTAATAAATGGTGACCGGGATGAATTCATGACCTTTAGAAGATTTGGGAGTAACTTTCCCTATGATATCTATGCCTCAGGTGGAGAAGGGTTAAGGAGAGGTGATGTTGTATCGTTCTCGAGGAGGAAAGCATCGAAAATTAAAAAACTACTTCCATTTGAGGCATCTTTGAACATAAGCAGCATAATCTTAAACCATGGTGGTCCATAGTACTCTTGACAGATGATATTCTTGGAAATCATATGACCGTTTATGTGGGGCCCAAATTCCCCGTTATGGATTTCTGCATCATTCCTTCAATATCAGCCCCTTCTATGCAACACAAATGGGTTTCATTGAAGTTTCTCTTGAAAAGCGCTTTATCATATATGATGCACTGGGAAACCAATTTGTGAAGAGTCGCATGGTATTTTTTGTTTTCATCTTGGATATACCTACCCTTTTTGAGGATGCCCTAAATATCATAGTACCATAACCCACCATATCGGAGTCTTCCTCAGTGACGACAACAATGTGGTAACAGTGGGTCGGATAGCCTTTTTCTGAACCAAGAAAGGGGCAATTGTTATTCTCTCGGGCATATTGACTATTGGGGTTGGGGTTGCAATGGCATTAGCTAGACTATTATTTTTATGAGGCATGTAATGAAAGGTGATATCTTGGAATTTGGAGGCTAACTCTTTTAGGTGGGCGTAAAAGGGTAGGAGTTTCTCAACTTTGACTTTCCACTTTCTGATGATTTAGTCGATAATGAAGGCAGAGTCCCCATAAACATCTAGGTGCTTTATACCTTTCTTAAGGGCAATTTTGGGGCCTACGGTGCATGCATTGTATTCAGTGATGTTGTTGGTGCAAGGGAAGTCCAATTTGATGGCAATGGGGATGTGAGAGTCATCAAGGGAGATTAAGAGTATCCAAATATTATATCCTTTCTTATTGGTAGCTCTATCAAAGAACATTTTCCATCTAAGTTTTTTCTGAGAGGTGCAGAGGACATTTTCATCCAAGAATTTAGAGATCCAGACATCGATTCCTTCCATGGGATAATAGCCAAGGTAGTCAGAGTTAAATCTCCTTTTCATACCTTTATGCGTGATGTGCACAATATCGAATTCGGCTAACAACATCAACTAACAGTCCATTCGATTGCACAAAGAGGATTTTTCTAGTTAGTATTTGAAGGGATTCATTTGGGATACAAGTGTAATGGGAAAGGCAAGCATGTAGTTCCATAACTTTTGTGTGACCCAAATTAAGGCAACACATGCTTTCTCCAAATTAATGTAGTTTACTTCGTACCGGACTAATTTTTTACTAGCAAAATAGATGGCCCTTTCCTTACTGTATTCTTCAATGCATTAGGCTATCAAATCCATTGTTGTGGTATTTGTGATGGTCAAGCATAATAGGAGAGGAAGACCTAGCTACGAAATCATGAGCACCAAAGTTCTGATGAGGTATCATTTAATTTGGACAAAGGCTTATTGTCAGGCCTCATTCCAAACATTAATTAAATTCTTTTGAAGAAGTTTAAAAATGATTCAAAAATAGAAGTCAACTGGCTAATGATCTAAGTGATGTACTATAGCTTACCCAACAATCCTCGAACTTCTTTCTCCATTCATAGTGGTGGCATATAAAATATGGATTTTATCTTGGCAGGGTTTGTTTTGATTCCCTTCTCATTGACCATGAATTCCAAGAGTTTTCCTTTTATGATGTTGAAAACACTTTTATACTGATTTAGCCGCATATGATATTTAGTAGCCGCCCGAACATCTTTCAAAGGGCGGGAATATGACCTTCCTAAGTTTTATACTTAATGATCATGTTGTCCATATAAACTTTAACCTCATTATGAATAAGTTCATGCAGGATGGTGTGGTAGCCTTTATGTAGGTAGCCCCAATGTTCTTGAGTGTGAATGGCATGACAGTATAACAAAAGGTCCCCCATGGGGTGATGAAGGCGTTTTTATTCCTAACAATTAGGGTGAATCTTGATCTGGTTATATCCGACGAATCCATCAACAAGGGATTTGAGGATGTGGTTGGACGTGTTGTCCATGATCATGTCGATATTTTGCAATGGGTAATTATCCTTCAGGGATGCTTTGTTCAAATATCGGTATGGAGACTTTTCCTCCAGATTGGGCACGAGGATAATGTTGGCGATCCATATTGGGTGTTCGACCACACGAACGAAACCCATGTTCAGTTACTTGGCCACTTCCTTTTTGGAGTTAAAAGACCATTCGATAAATATTTTTCCTAACTTTTGTTTGACTAACTTGCATTCTGGGAATGTCGGGATCACATGCTGAGCTATTTTTGGGTCAATGTCACATATGTCATCATAGGACTATGCAAAGACTTCCATAAATTCTTTTAGTAGTTCTTCACATTTTGCATGCTCATGCTCATTAAAGGTGGACCCTATCTTAACCTCGCACTGGTTTCTACTAAACCTAGATTAATAACAAGAGTATCATCATGATTAATTTAAATAGAATTTTTTTTGTTTGTTATTTTCCTTATCGAGATCAGTTAAGAATTGGTCATTTTATCATCATCAAGAGTTTAATTAGAGTTATGAAAATTAATGTAAGGCACAACAAGATACTCAAAATCCTCGTTTATTTAATTTTTAGGAAAAATAAAGTTGAGAACATAATTTAAAGAGGTCTTAATTACATTCATATTAGGAAATAGAAAATAGGAATAGATGAAGAGACTTGAATAGAGAAAATAAGATCTTTAGGTTGAATTTGAGTAGGTTGGGCTATTTTGGCACTCCAATTGAGGAGATGCATGTTAGCAGTCATCATCTTAGCGGATGGGTCTGACGACACAGTATCTGAGTGAATCATGTAGAGACTTAGCCCAAGTGTCTACAAGTTAAAGGGTTTTTTGAGGACACTTTCCTCACAGTCTTTAGTAATTGCCATGGTTTTCTTGGTTAGAGATCGCACTTTATGTTTGCAGTCTTCATTCCAGGAGTTACTTTCTTGAAAGAGATATCTAGCCCCACTTTTTTATTTTTATCAACATGGTCATACCGCAGTTTAGGGAATCCGTAAAAGGCTAAGTATTCACCCTCCTTAATAAATCTTCTATTCAAAGAGTCTTCTGAAATAGTATTTTCATCTTCCAAGATTCTTTTCGATCTCGATTGAGGGAGTTCTTTGAGTTCATCTGGTGAAGACTGATAACCCAAGCGATATGGGGAAAGGCCTCTTTCGGTACTATGTGCTCAAGAATTTCTTCCTGGCATTACCGCAACCCTATTATAGGCAAGAATTTTTTTTGAATATTTGAGTCACATTGACATTGCCATGAAGATTGTGTTCTAGACAGACTCGGCCTTTGAAGTTGTCCCTTATTGGACGGGGAATGAATCAATTCTAAAATCAAAGAAGAGAATGTCATTAGTCCCATGTCGAATTTCCAATACTGTATTACTAGTGCTTTCATTGTTTGCACTTTCGTCGACCTCCAAAATGGTGATTACCTCAACTTTGGCAAAGAACTTCAGTTTTTGATGAAGAAAATGGGATACACCTCGGATGCTATGGAACCAAGGGTAACCAAGGATTAAGTTGAAGCAAACAGATATGTTCATGACTTGAAATTCTGTGAGAGGTTTGATAGGGCCAGCCCCTATTCTGAGTTTTATGAAACCCATTACTTCTTGACGGGTATTGTCATAAGAGTGCACGGTGATAGAGGTAAAAGTGAGATCACCAAATATTAGTCCTAAACTGTTGAAGGTTCTGAGTGGACAAACATTGAGAGCAAATTCATTATTGAGAGCATAAGATCAGGGCTGAACTTTGGTATTTATTCTTGAGAAAATAAGAGAACTATGGAAGAGGTGAGAGATCCAACCATAATTATGACTTCTTTAGAAGTTGTAGAGGGGAAACTGTGGATCCGATGAGGAGATTTATTGGCTCATTTCAGTTTAACTGAGATGACATAAAGAGTCCCCATAGGGAGATATTCTCTTGAGTCTTCTTGAGATGATCAAAGACGTTACTTTCCTCAATAATCATTTTGGCATTGGAAGTTCTTCGACCACACCCTTTCCTTTGTCAATTTTAGTTGCATGAGAAACTTGATCTTTGTAGTACCTCCCTGGTGTGGTAATGTGGTTCACTGAGGCGGGGGAGAATAAGAGCACCATGTCTTTATCTAGCTAGAGTTGAATGAACACTTTATTAATTTCGCCAATAATTCCTCAAAGCATATCATCCTACAAAAGTTGGCAACTGGACTGGCATGTTCATTATTTGACTCATCATCTGAGTTGTCAAAGTCACCCCCATTTAATGGAGACTATGTCTTCTTGCTAAGAGTAACCAATACACTCAATAACCTTAAAAACTTCATCCTATAAATCTTCCCACTCATCTAGAAAATGCAGGAGTGAAGGGACCAACTGTCCCTAATGTTTGAAAGCAGTGAGAAACTCAGAGATACTATATATTTCCTTCACCTGGAAAAATATAACGGCCATGGTCGGTACTACATAATCTAGACTGACTTCCTCAACAAGAACTACCCATTATTTTTATTCATGAGCCCACTTTAGGGATTTCATGAACCATCTGTTGAATTTCTAATAATCAGCGGACATCTTGGTGGGCAGTTTTTGCCTAAACTCTAAGAGTTGGTACAAAAAATTAGTAGATCCATCCCTGCCCCCTCAGATCGAGTGCGGGAGACAATGAAAGACCTTATAAGTAATGATAAATCTTGATTGGTGAAGCATGTATGGTGTAGAAAAAAGGGCAAACCTTGAGAAGTTTAGGTGAGACTATAGGGATTATGAGAGCTTTGTTGGTCATGATTTGAGTGTATGGGTCAAACTATGGGTCACTTTCTAGAAAGATGTCATTTGTGTGTGTTGTAAGTGGGTTGTGAGTGGTATTAGGTTTGGGGTTAGATGGTGGGTAAATGATACCCCGATCAATCAGGCATTGGATAACATTTTTTATGTGAAAGCATTGGTCGATGGTATGACCTGCGGATTGGTGAAAATCATAGTGGGCATCGGCATTGAAAGTTTTAGGGAGTGGATTTGGTAATGGACGAGGTTCTAATGGTTTAATGAGATTTTGAATTAATAGGTCTTGGTAAACTTTAGACAAAGGATCATGGAGCTCAGTGTACTCTTTCCCAACAGGATTAGGGAGACTTTTTGGTGCCCAAAAGGTAATACATTGGGATATGTTATTGATGATTGGGAATGTATCACTAGATGACTTCTCAAAATTTTGGGGGGTGAGCTATACGGTTACCTTCTTCAATTCAGACTCTACATTTATGACACCTTCTTTGATTTCTTCACTAGCCTCTTGGATGGATAAAAAATGCGGGTAGTAGTCTCCTCTTACAGATGCTCGGATATGGGGTAAGAAAACTTTATTCATAAAGACGACTTGTTCCTCCTCCGAGGGCTTATTTTTCATAGTGGTATATTTCTCTCTCCACATTCCGATAAAGTTACTGACTAATTCCTTAGTATTTTTTTAGCAGCTCTAGGTCTCTATGCATGACTAATAACTCTTCGTTATACTTGTATAGAGACATGAATTCTTGGGCCACATCTTCCTAACTATGGATTCTGGATTCTTTAAGAGACAAGAACCATCAAAGAGGACTTTCCTTCAAGGTCTGCTAAAACATTTGGGCTATTATTTCTTTGAAGGCACCAAAAGGGTCATGGCAATGTGACAGCTTCGAAGGTGCACAATTGGGGGACCTCTGCTACCGAACTTCTCAATGTCTAGTATCTTGAACTTCTCTGGGCATCTATCTTTGAGATAAGGAGACATATTGGTGTATTCCATGTAATTCCCAGATATCTTGACTTGATCAAACATTTTTGAAAGCAGTTTGAGGTCTTTCTTGAACTTGTTTAGTTCCTCCTATTTGGGATCCACGGTTACTAGAAGATTATCCCTTATTTGGGCAAGGTTCGAAATCAGGAGTTGAGTAGGAGATGACCTACTTGTAAGTGGGGAACATGGAAAATAAGGGTATTCTTTCAGGACCCAAATATGCTCAAGAACGAGTGGATCCTAGCACAAAGAAAGAGGACCTCGGGGTTTTTTGGAATATGGTATCGGTGTTGCTTCATTTCTTGGACCTAGATTTGAAGGTTGTCAATCATCGTGCTGAGTTGGGTTAAGAAGATCATATTTGGCTACACATTCGATGCTTGGTCGGTGTTTTCCATGAAGAGATCGTAAAGGTAGATCCAAACTCGAACAAATTAGCATAAGAAGTGGTGCATCTTGGGGACGATTTGATAGAAGAGCAAAGACAATAGGGAGCTAAGACAAAATCGGGTGTGCGATCAACCTTGGAGTGAAAACAATTCAAATTTATTTTTGAAAGGCCAAGTGGATTTTTTTTTTGTATTTTTGAGAAAAAGAAGGGAAATTTTTTTTGGTAATTTTGTTTTAGAATGAGAGGGAAAAAGGAGAGAAATGTCAGCATGATTATTATTATTAGTATTATTAGGTTTTCACTTGTATTAAGATTTCTTAAATGCAAGGGAAAATATCAGACAGGACTCGAACCGCGGGAAATAGGGTTTAAAAATGTAAGACACAATTTGACTTGTTTCTAGGCTCATAGACAGGGTCCTGTTTCAAAAAAAGCGAAATAGCGCAAAAATTCAGGTGGAACGTCGACCCATTATTTTAGCAGAGTTTCGCATCGTAACTAGGAAACTAAATATAGTGCCCTATGGTTGATGCCAATATAAGTTTTATCACTTGTTGGTCTAATGGAAGGGTTCTCCCCTTTGGCATGACTTCCATAATATACCGCTTGCTCTAAGGGAAATGTTGCATCAATACATGTGGGGAAGCCATTTGATATACCCGAGTGTACGTTAACTGCATCATGATATACCTTATGGGGACAATACGTGTGAGAGAAAATTTGGTATTGTGGCCATCCCCGATCCTCGCGGTGGGAGGGGATCCTTAGTCCCGTGCATCTCTCTCGGGAGCGCTTCGGCCGACGTCAGTGATGAGGTGAAAAATGTAAAGAGATGGAGTCGCTAGTCTATTTTACCCAAAACGGAAAAAAGAAAAGGGAGACATCCCGAAGGACAGCATCCAAAGACATACTAATACATACGAAACTAAAATGATTCGAAAAGGGTCCAGAGGCTAAGTTATGAAATGGGAAGGTGTTAGGCACCCATTCCGCCCTTACGGTCTCTCATGGGTTGTTGCTATTTTCCTCTATTTACCCGTGATATGTGTGCATGTGTATACGTAGTGGAGATAGGAATCATCGACTTGTATCACGAAAGACATAAAGCGATTCATCCGTAGGAATGTTCCTAAAAACAAATATTAGAAAATAGGATTTATGCGATTATCCTAGCGTCGATCATTATAAGGGAATGATAACGCATGTGGAATAATAAGCCACTAAGAACTAATATATGTATATGTAAATATATAGAATCTAAGAGAGTTAAGTTTAAAGAATATAGAAAAATAGGAAAAAGGTAGGAAAAGGACTCGAGTCTCGGGTTTTACCCCGAGACGCCTACTTAGCCTATAGAGGCATAAAAGTCCACGTAGTTTGTACACAAAATGAGGGGTGGGATTTATCCCCTAAATCCAACCGGGTACTTCTCTTATATGTGTGTGTGTGTGTAAAAAGTGTTTTAATTATGAGAAAAGTGTGAGAATTTCCGTTTGGAATTTATGAGCAAATCCTTTTCTTTTTTTTTTGGTTTTATTTATATGAAAATAAGAGATGTACGATAATACTAAATAAAAAGTATATTAGGATATGTGAGATGAGATAATGAAAGTACTAAGTAACAAAACAAACTAATGCGAACTTAGGAGAATTTAAAGAGAAAATTGAGAAAGTTGAACCTTGTTGAAGATCTTGAGCTTGATCTTGGATATTGGAGATAAGCCCTTGCACTTGGGTGATGATGGAGGTTACTTAATTCACCAAGTTTGATGAAGAAGGTGATGAAAGGTGAAGGTTGGAAAGGGATTTGGATGTGGAAATCATGCTGACTTCGAGAGAGGTTTTCTGAGCTTGTTCAGAGTGATGGATCTTTGATCTTCCTCTTCTTGGAATGAGGTTAGGCCTTCATTTTTATAGGCCCATGACATTGCCGATCGGCATAGCCCTGGTCCTGCCAATTAGCAAGTGTGTTTGGGCACACTGTCAATAGGCAGGTTTTGGGACCTGCCGTTTGGCAATCTCTTTTAGGTTCCTTTGGAAAATCAGTCGTAGATCGCAAACCATTGATCCAAATCGTGCATGGGGTAAACCGTTGGAAAGGTATTTTAGAGACCTTTAAAAGTCCTTTGGACTACTCCTGGGTTCAGGCGATGACTTTAGGTTAAATGTGGCTCGAAAGGGTTCGTCGGCCCTTTGGACAGGGAAACCTCGGACGCAAACGAATTGTTCGTCAGCATGGTAAGTCAGAATCGCACATGGGGTAGACCATTGGAAAGGTTAGGAGATTTACTTCAACATTCCAAAGAGTTTGACCTAATTTGGGGAGTTGACTTTGGTCAACCAGGGCCTGGATGCGTTCGGTGACCTTTCGGAGTAAAACAAATCGTTCGTCCACATCATAAGTCAGAATCGTGCACGGGGATGACCGTTGGAAAGGGGTTTCAGTTCCTTTCAAAGATTCATTTAGTCTCAGTCAAGCTGAAGAGTTGACTCTATTCAAATGGAGCCTGGGAGCATCCGGTGACCTCCTAATCGAGTTTCAGGGGAAAATGGGTCGTTCGTCCGCACCGAAAGTTAGAACTGAGCACGAGATGGATTGTTGGAAAGGGGATTCAGTTACCTTTGAAGATTTATTCAGGCTTGATCGATATGAATAGTTTGACTTTTGGTCAAACGGAGCCTAGGAGTGCCCCATGGCCTTTAGGTCAGTACCCAGGGTATGACTTGGGTTTGCAATGATGAAGGGAGGTTCTAGGGACCTTAGGAGAAGTTAGGGGGTATTAAAATGGGATGTCTATAGATCCCCTTGACGGGTGAGTTTGGAACAAATGATACTCATCGAATAGACACCACATGATGCCTTTGAAAGAGGATGACCTGAGGGTTGAGGTCGATTTTGAGGACCTAAAGATGAGGATGACCGATTCTGTGGGTCGAAGCCAATTTTGAGGGCTTGAAGATGAGGGTGACCGATTATGTGGGTCGAAGCCAATTCTGAGGGATTGAAGATGAAGGTGACCGATTCTGCGGGTCGAAGCCAATTCTGAGGGCTTAAAGATAAGGGTGACCAATTCTGTGGGTCGAAGATAATTCTGAGGGCTTAAGGAGGCATGCTGGGGATGGTCCTAAAAGAAATGATGACCAAAGATTTAGGTCAATTTTGAGGGCCTGTTGTAATGATGGGGGTGACTAATTCCGCGGGTCGAAGCCAATTCTAAGGGCTTTAATTTGAAATGACTAATTCTGAGGGTCAAAGACAATTATATGGGCTTAAGTTGGGGATGACCAATTCTGCGAGTCGAAGCCAATTATGCGGGCTTGAGTTTGAGATGACCAATTCTGCAGGTCGAACCCAATTCTATGGGCTTAAGTTTGAGATGACCAATTCTACGGGCTTAAGTTGAGATGACCAATTCTGTGGGCTTAAGTTGAGATGACCAATTCAGCGGGTCAAAGTCAATTCTGTAGGCTTAAGGTTAGATAACCAATTCTGCGGGTCGACACCAATTCTGTGGGCTTAAGTTGAGATGACAAATTCTGCGGGTCGAAGCCAATTTTGCGGGCTTAAGGTGAGATGACCAATTCTGTGGGTCGAAGCCAATTCTGCGGGCTTAAGGTGAGATGACCAATTCTGCGGGCTTAAGGTGAGATGTTCTTGGGGAACTCTGCCGGGAAAATTACCTCATGATTTTGATTTGAGCTGGGGAGATGATTTCTAGGGGAAATCCTTATGTCCTTTGGAGACTTTACCGGGAGAATAGCCAATCTGATGCTGGGGAAGCGATTAGGTGGTACAGGGTTCGAACGTATTTCTCAGAGAAATTTGAGACCTTTGGGAAATATGATATGATCCTGAAGTTTTGGATATTTTGAAGGTCATATGGGGACGTTGCTGGGGAGAAATTCGCTTGGCTTTTAAGAGTTTCGCTGGGGAAATAGAGGTTCCGCTTGGGGGAGTGCGAAATTTTCTTGGTGAAAATGTTCTAAATCCTTTCCGGGATATTTAGGAATTTTCTAAGCATTTTTCAGGTTTTTCTTGTATTTTTTTGGGAATTTCTGTACTAAAATTTAAGGGAGGTTCCGGTCGGCATGGTGTGGAGGGTGCCATTCGGCAGTGGCACGGACGTTAAGGTTGCCTTAAGAAAGCAAAGGGTCAGTGTCGATCAGTAGGTGGGAGTCAATGCCGATCGACATGACCCTTGGCATCCTATATAAAGGGGCGAATTTCCCTTATTTTTCACAGCTTCTTGCCTTATCTCTTACTGCGATTTTCTTCCGCGAATCATTCTAGCATTCCGATCTCTAAAAATGGACACTTTTGTGAGCACTGAAGTACACCGGGAATGGTTGGCTGTTGATGACTGGGCAAACGTGGAGTGGAGGGCCAGGGCGCCTCTTGCTTTGGGGAGCGAGAATTCTTTTGGCGCATTCGAGCCGGTTACGGATGAGCAGACCATGCTGCGGGAGCCATCATGTCATCGCTCTTCGAGGGTGGTAAACCCTGGTGGTTATGTAAGTAAAATGACTTTTGGCATTCTTTTTTGGTGATTTTCCCTTTTTTCTTGGATTTTAACAAGTTTTTTTTTCTTTTAGCAGTTTGATGTTTCTCTGTTAAATATGCGTGCCCACGGGATGACGGGGCTTAAGGATCTCTAGGAGCATCATCCACCTGTGGTGCGTTGGGTGGTATCCTCAACAGGCTTTGGGAGGTTAACGTCTGTGCTAGATGAGACACCTCATTCGACGGAAGTCTTATGCGCTCTGGGGAGAGGTGGTGGGACACCACCCTCACCTTTTATTTTGGTTTTGGGGAGATGACTGTGACTCCCATAGATGTGCAGCAGCTACTGGGGCTGGATTGCGATGGAGAGAAGATAGAGGTGGTTCGCTCTTTGCGGGTGAGGTCGGAGGCGGTGCTCACGGAGCTTGGTGATGTGGGGAGGACAGTGTCTGGGGACTCCATCAATCTGTCGTTGCTGAAGGATGTTTTATTAGGCAGGGTGATCGATGTCGAGGACGGGATGCAGGTGAGACAGATGTGCCAGTTGTTTATCTTGCTGGTGTTGGGGGGATTTCTGGTGACGTCGAGCAGCGACGTTGTCCACTTATGGTTTTTACCATATTTGAGGATGTTTTCGAACATCCCTTTATATGATTGGGGGAGCCTATCTTTGGCGACCCTTTATTTATCTTTGGATGCATTCAACCGGTGATGTCGACAGTCTTTTACTGGAGCCATGTATCTTCTTGAGGTATTCTTTAATTTTGTGCATTTTCCTTTCTTGCATTTTTATTTTCCTTCTACACCTCTTTTGATTGCGAATTTTTATCTTTGGCAGACGTGGTTCTATGAGGTGTGATCGGGTGTAATACCCACCTGATTTCTTTGAAGGACAAGACTGTTGGGGACTTTTGTCAGTTGCATCGATGGCATAAGGCCAATCGGCAGTCGATGAGGTCTCTCTCTCTAGAGACGGTGCGTCAGGTCTTTAATGGCCTAACCGGTGATAGGGTAAGATTTCTTTCTTCTTCGCTCTAAGACCTTTGTGCGCTCTAATTTTGTATTTGACTCATATCTACTGGGGATTTTTCAGGTGACCTTTTACCCTTGGGGGACAACCATTCACGACACAGGGTTGACTGGAGTAAATGTGCAAATGAGGCATTTACTAGCGCATGAGTTTGGCCACTCTTGGTACCTCAGGGAGAAGGTGGTCCGATAGATTGCTGAGGGGGAGGTGGTGGTGCCACTTGCAAGGCCCCCTATGTCTATAAGGCGGGAGCGGCTGTTGTCGGAGGATACGAGGATCGCGGTGATGATTGGCGAGTCCTACCTGCTATACACCGATACAACTATGACGTATGATTATATGGACTTTTTGATGAGCTGGATGATGGCTCCCAGCATATATGATGCACTGCCCTTAACTCCTGTGGGTTCGAGTCGGCCAGTGGGGTCCTCCTACAGTGGTGGCGGTCCATCGACATCTATAGTGCAAAAATATTTGAGGTTCCCTTTGTGCGGTTGCATACCCCTTCATACAATATTCGGCGGGCTTATGGATGGATGGTGCCTATACTTCATCGTCCTAAAGCAATGGATCCAGAGGAGTTGGGCTTGACAGATGATGTCCTTCGTCCTGAGGTATATCTTTTCTCCTCTTTTCCTTTCCTTCCATTTGGTTTCTTTATATCTTTTCTACTTGATACTGATTTTGACTTTTCTCGCAGCACGTCCGACTGTCCACCACTTAGCTGAGGGATATTAGGGACTGGATATCTTCGAAGACTGCCCATATTCGGGACGCAGTTCCTGTTCCTTCTTGCTTGGTGCAGTTTACCTCATCCGGGGAGGAGTCTGGTTTGGGTAGCAGTGGTACATCATCTCGCCACAGGGGAAAGAGAGTGCGTCGCAGGGGTGGAAGCTCTTAGGAGAGATATGTGAAGATTAGGTGAGAGAGAGAGAGGGAGAATGTGGGTTCAGGCTGAGTCCCGTTGTTTTTATTTTTCTTTCCTACAAGATGATGTAACATAGAGAAATATCTATGTAATGCAATGGATTTTTTATTATCTTCTGTTAATGATGGATGAATGAATGCACATGCTCTTTTTTTACTTTGCTGCTGAGACCGTAAAAGAGAAATATTTTTAGGATTTTGAAAGAAAGTTTTATGAGAATTTATATAAAGATGAGAAAGGGGATTTATGAAACTCTGTTGAGAATATCAATTTATTTTGAGTTTTCTGAATTTTGTTAAAAGAGGAAAAAGGAAAATTTCCAAAGGTAGGGGGTTACCGATCGGTAAGCACCTTTTCCCGCCTATCGGCAGGTCAGTCCAGTCCCATCAATTCAAAACTTTGATTAGTACCCTCTTCAGCCTTTGGTACCTTATGGGGCAGGATTTCTTCTGATTTTTACAGAGGTTATGTCTTTTGTGGGAGTTTTCAAGGATAAAAAGGGGTAAGGATGGAGTGTTTTCCTCACACCTTCACATTCTATCTTTCTTATTCTGTGAGATGGCTCTCCCTGGTAGTGTTAAGTTTGCCAACTGCCTCGAGGCTTTGGAAGCGATGTGCTCCTATAACGTCGACTATGATGCTTTCAACATGCGTCGAGTTTCTTTATGGTGTAATCGGCCCATAAATTGGAACATGATGATGGCGGTAGTACAATTCTGGTACCCCGGAGACCATGTAATCCGCTTTGGCTTGGAAGAAGTCTGTTCGACCTACGAGGAATTTTTGTCCATGTTGGGATCAAATCTCGGTGTTACTACGGCTCTACCTGAGTTTTCCCATTCTCCCCGGGAATTATTGGCTGAGCTTCTTTGTGTGTCGTCCTCGCGGCCAGATCACTGGTGGCTGGAGGTATGATTTCTATTCTGGTAGTGTTACGATCCATGCATTTGCAGGAGGTTGGTGATGCTGGATATGCCAGAGCTGTCGTTATGGTATTGGTTTCAGAATTACTGTTAGTGACCGGAGAGCTGCTGGTTGACCCACAACTTACAACTATTACCTCATGGATGTCCTACCGTCGCAATCCTGCGACGGTGATATTGGAGGAGACTTTGAATGGCTTAGATTCCTGGCGAGAAGGCCATTCTAACTTTCGGAGGGGTAGCCCTGTGATGTTGTTAACGTGGTTGTCTGAAATATTCCGCCTGGTGGCTCCTCCGAAAACACCCTTTGACAACTGTACCCAATTTTTTTTAGAGCCATTTCATCAGTGTTGGCCTGTATATTAAGAGCTGGGAGAACTGGTTCATGGAGTATGGGGCTCTAAATCTGTATTGGTTAGTACCTTGGTGGGGACAGTTGCTGCCTATTTTGGAACTGGGAGAATACCCGTATATGCGGTTGGTTGGTCTCAGACATACCTCTTTTTATTTCCCTTGGCGACTTCTGTGCCAATTTGGCTGGGAGTAGATCGTGCCACCTCGAACACAAGACTTCTTTTCGGTAGAAGATTTGACATAACATCTTCACATGCGGCTTGGATCTTTGTGAGAGATTCGGTGTCCGTCAACCCGTCCCTCTCAGTCTGCTGGGAGAGTTTGGCACATCCCTGAGGATTATATGAAGTGGTTGTGGAGGAGAGTAGTTAGAAGGATGTTAGAAGTGGATACTGGGCAAAGGTGGCTTGCCTTATCTAATACCATGGAGGGAGGTGTGGTAGTTTTTTCGAGGTTGGTTCGATCTTATCGATCCTCGGAGTATCTGCGGCAATCAATTCAGGCAGGGGATGTAATGACCCCATTTTCTTATGCTAATATATAATTGTCTTCTTTCAATTTCGTCACACTAACTATCTAATAATGACATATTATTACATATATGATATTTCGAGTTCTTAATATGACAAAGCCCATTTTTAAATTTAAAGAATCAACGGTAAAATGGATCAAACTGAGATTTTATGGCACATCCTAAGCTAAGTGATAAGTTTTGGGGTAGAAAATGTAATTTTATGAAACTTTAGGGACATGGTTTTAATAAAGAAAGTTTTAGGGACCAAAATGAAAAATAAAAAGGGGCCTTTTCATAAATAAAATATTTCCAGGGACCTATAAGAAATACTGAAAATATACGGTGTGAAATTACCAAAATGCCCTCCAGGTGCGAAATGACCCTTATACCCTTAATACCTTTCCACCTCGTGCTCGACACCTCGTGCTTGATTTTGACACCTCCACCGTACACGTGTCGTCTTAGAGGAGAAGCCAAAACACGTGTCGTCGTTAGAGGAGAAGCTAAAACACGGGTCGCAGTCCAGTGAAATAAGACTGCAAGATGCCTCTGTTACGCGACACGTCAACACTGACTCCCATTGTAAAAGCTTGGTCAGCATGGACACATGTCAATGTCGTGATATCTTTGGAAAACTATAAATAGGGCCTTTGGGGATCAGTTGAAACTCACACCAATTCCTTGAGAATTATAGAAAGAAATAGTGAGAGAAAGTGTGAGAAAGTTTAAGAAGAAGTTCTTAGGGATATTCATCTTAAGGTAATCTTAATGTTATAATGCATCTTTATAGTTTTAATTTATTGTTTTATAGCTTTACATAGTAGTTATGCTGGTAAAATACAATAAAGAATTCATTAATCAAAACTTAAAATTTAGAACAAATCCAAGTGGATTTTATAAACTTTTTTGAAATTATACGCTTTTAAAAATGATTCTTTTTAAAGAAATTGCTCGTTATTATAGAATCCCATTTAAGTAATTCCAAAATCAGGCCCGATGAAGTTCGGTCTAGATGAGATGGTATTTAAGTGGTGCCCCTGTGACCCTCCATCTCTACTGGGAATGAATCCGAAAATGTTCTGTCTAGATGAGATGGTATTTAAGTGGTGCCCCTGTGACCCTCCATCTCTACTAGGAACCGACTGATGAGGAAAGACTATGAATTGAATTCTTCAATTACGATCAGTGAGTTTTAAAAGTTGACAAATGGGGATTCAGTAATCCTTTAAAAGAGGAAGTTATTATTAAAGTATAGTATAAACTGAACCTTAGAACGTGTACTTAAATCTTTATCCGATTAATGTGTGATCGAAGACTCAATACCAGTAAATTTGACCTCCATTTTCGGTGAGTACTCTGACATTCCTTGTGTATTTTGATTATATGATATTATGCAAACTATATATATTTTGTGAACTGCTATTATTCTCAAAATTCATGTGATACCGATGACTGATTCAATTGTGATATGTTTATATTTGTCCATATAAACATACCGATTAAAATGATTATTGAAAAGGATATTGAATATTGAAATTATGATTCGGCCTAAGGGACCTCTTTACTGACTGACCTTCCCAGCTGGGTTATCGTTGGTGTGCCCTAAATAAGGCATTGTGATGAACATGTTCGATTGACCCTCAACTACCGGGGTATAATACGATAGAAAAATACGGTATTAGAGTGTACTTGGCCATCAAAATGATATGATTGAAATAAAAAGATATCACATTTGATTTGTTGCATTCGTCTTATTCTGAGCTATCCAATTGTGATATATGAAATATATATCTATTTACTGCAAGTTCCTATCCATATATGTATATGCCTTCTCTTTTGACTTGAATAGGCATCTATTTTCTGAAAACCATGGAATGTCTGGAGATTGAACCTCATTCGGCTTTTAGCTGATGTTGTATAAATAAACATTTTTCAGGAAACGTTTAGGCTCACGGACAGAACGAAAATGGACTATTTTGAAGATTTATCTTTTAGAGATCTTTTTGTAAAATGTTTATTTTGAGCATGTCTGGCTCTCTTGTAATAAGGTTTAAATTTTCTCTTAAGTTGTAACTCGTTGTTACTTTTAATATATAAGAAGTTTCCTTTGGAAAGCTCTGATGACGTAATTCCTTTACTTTCAGTATTTTACGATTCATAACCATGTGATAATATTTCCGTTGCATTTATTTAAGGAAACAATTAAATTGAAATATTTGTTGCCTTGGTGGCATGTCAAGACACTCGTTCCCTAATACTATTTTGGGTCGGGGTCGTGACAGAGGTGGTATCAGAGCATAGGTTATGAACCCGTAGACTACTGAACATAAGTTTTGAACGTTATAGATTTTAAGTTTCTATACATAGGACACAGGATTAAATATCCGACTTATGTGATAACCCTCCACATGTATTAAAATATATATAATTATTTATATATCATTATTTTTCTATTTGCAATCTTGGGCTAGTATAATACATCTTACATTTGGCCATGACTGTAGAAAATGACCATGGCAAGATCAACTCTAGGAACTAGTGGTTCGAGTATGGAAGGACTGGAAGGTGCATATAAGGTAATTGAAAGTCTAGCAAGAATTGTGGGGCATCAGGTGAACAATGGAGCACCAAGGAATCTTGAACTAAGTAGTTGTACTATTGAACAGTTCAAGAAGTTGAATCCTCCGTCTTTTAAAGGGACTCCTAACCCCACTAAAGCAAAAAATTGGGTGATGCAAATGGAAAAGATGTTCGATGTTCTTAAGTGTACATATGAATAATGGGTTTTATTTGGAACATTCATGTTAGAAGGTGAAGCCAAACATTGGTGGAGAATGACTAAGAGAATGCATGGGGAAAGGAATAATCCCATAGGTTGGAATGACTTCTTAGTGATCTTATACGAGAAATACTTTCCCGAAACGGTGCAAGATCAAAAAGCAGCTGACTTCATGAGTCTTGTTCAAGGAAATATGACGGTTAGTCAATACGAGGCAAAGTTTACTGAGTTATCCCGTTTTGCACCTCGTGTTGTGATAACTGATGTCTTAAGAGCCAAAAAGTTTGAACGTGGGTTAAGGTTGAATATTCGTAGCTGAATTTCCATCCTAAAGTTGACATCATATAATGACGTGGTGGCTAGGGAAACAATAGCTGAGAAGGATAGTGAAGAATATAATCAGGTTAGAGAGGGGAAGAGGAAGTTTGGAGAACAAAGAGGAAGGAACCCCAATAACAAACCCTTTAGGACTATACCTAATATAGGACAACCTTTAGTAAACAGACCCTTTAATGTTGATAAATGCCAATGTTGTGGTAATATTCATAGAGGGCGACCATGTTACCTGAAGACGGGGAGTTGCTTTGGGTGTGGCCAAAAGGGACATAAAATGCGAGATTGTCCTAACAAAGGGAAGGCGGCAACAAAGACTTCTAATGACACTAAGGATTAGGGAAGACAAGGTAGAGTCTTTAATCTTTCCAATGAAAAGGCTTCTAATGCAGTAGTGTCAGGTACACTTTCTATATGTGAACAACCTTTTCAAGTTTGAATAGATCCTGGTTCTACCCATTCATTTGTGTCTATGCATTTTGTTAATCGCTTTCCTAATATTCCTGAATCCTTGAATCATATCATACACGTTTCTACTCCTTCGGGTGAGTTATTGACAGGAACATTAGTATATAAGTCTTGCCCTATAAATGTCAGCAGTCATAAACTATTCGCTGATTTGATAGTTTTAGACATAAGAGGTTTTGAAGTGATTTTGGGGATGGATTGGTTAGCATCATATCATGCTAGGGTGGATTGTTTTGAGAAGAGAGTTATTTTCCAAATTCCTAACCAACTAGAATTCTGTATTGAAGGAACTAGCACCTTATCTCCCATGTGTATTATCTCTGCAATGCAAGCTTGTAGTTTTCTTAAGAAGGGATGTCAAGGATTCCTTGCCAGTGTTATTGATTTGCAAACAAAAGATCTTAGTTTAGAAGATATTCCTATAGCTAGTCTTTTTCGAGATGTTTTTCCAGATGATTTGCCCAGTCTACCTCCTAGTAGAGAAGTAGAATTTACCATTGACCCTGTTCCTGGAACCACACCAATCTCAAAACCACATTATCGCATGGAACCTTTAGAATTAAGGGAATTAAAAGTTCAATTACAAGATCTGTTAGACAAGGGTTTTATTAGACCTAGTATATCCCCTTGGGGTGCTCCAGTGTTATTTGTCAAAAAGAAGGATGGAACGATGAGGTTATGTATAGATTATCGTGAACTAAATAAGATGACCATTAAGAATAAATACCCCTTACCTCGTATAGATGATTTGTTTGACCAACTGCAAGGTGCGCGAGTATTTTCGAAGATTAACCTTAGGTCAGGCTATCACCAATTGAAGATTAAGGAAGAGGATATTTTGAAATCAGCTTTTCGTACTAGATATGGTCACTATGAATTTCTTGTGATGCCATTTTGATTAACTAATGCACCAGCCGCTTTTATGGATATGATGAATAGAGTGTTTAGGAAATATCTGGATCAGTGTGTGGTTGTTTTCATTGATGACATCCTTGTTTATTCCAAAGGTATTGAAGAACATGAGAATCATTTGGAGATAGTATTACAAATCCTTAAGAAAGAGAAATTATATGCAAAATTAAAGAAGTGTGAATTTTGGTTGCCTAGTGTTCCTTTTCTAGGACATGTCATATCCAAGGAGGGAGTGTCGATTGATCCTCAAAAGATCGAGGCTATACTAGATTGGCCAAGACCAACTACTGTGACGGAGATTCTTAGTTTCCTAGGGTTAGCAGGTTATTATCGAAGATTTGTTGAAGGATTTTCTAGTATTTCCAAACCTCTATCTAGGTTAACACAAAAGACGGTGAAATATGAATGGTTTGAGGAAGTTGAGAATAGTTTTTGAGAACTTAAGAATCGATTAGTAACTGCCCCAATTTTGACTATTCCTTCCGGTACAGGAGGATTTGTGATTTATAGTGATGCTTCTAAAAATGGTTTGGGATGTGTTCTATTGCAAAATGTAAAAGTAGTAGCTTATGCCTTGAGACAGTTAAAACCCCATGAGCAAAATTATCAAACCCACGACTTAGAATTAGCAGTGGTAATTTTTCTCTTAAGATTTGGAGACATTATTTGTATGGTGAGACTTGTGAGATTTATATCGATCATAAGAGTTTGAAATATATCTTTACTCAGAAGGAATTGAACATGAGATAAAGGAGGTGGTTAGAATTGATGAAGGATTATGATGTAAATATTCACTATCACCCGGGGAAAGCTAATGTAGTTGCCGACGCTTTGAGTAGAAAGTCTACACCAAATTTAGCATGTCTTATTACCAGTCAGGAAGCTCTATTGAAAAATTTGAGAAGTATGGAAATATATGTACGTATTTATGGCGAAGGAGGAATAATCACAAATTTACAAATACAACCCACGTTGATGGAAATAATTAAAGTTTCACAAGTAAATGACCCACAACTGAAGAAGATTAAAGAAGAGGTTATTGAAGGAAGAGAATTGAATTTGCGATACGAGATGATATATTAAGGTTTGGAAATATAGTGTGTATACCGAGTGATGCCCAACTAAAGAGGCAAATTTTGGAGGAAGGTCATTACTCGAGATTCACAGTTCATCCCGGAAATACCGAGATGTATAGAGATCTCCGAGAAGTGTTTTGGTGTAATAACATGAAAAGGGAGATAGCAGAGTTTGTATCTCAGTGTTTGATCTGTCAACAAGTAAAAGATGAACATTAGAAACCATCAAGATTATTACAACCTTTACCAATCCCTGAGTGGAAATGGGAACATATTACAATGGATTTTGTGACAGGGCTACCAAGGAGTTCCAATGGTAATGATTCCATTTGGGTAATTATTGATAGGTTAACTAAATCTTCTCATTTTCTTGCCATTAAGATTACCCATTCCTTAGAAAAGCTAGCTAAATTGTATATACGGGAAATTATTAAGCTTCATGGAACCCCAGTTTCAATTGTTTCTGATCGTGACCCTAGATTCGTGTCTCGCTTTTGGAGAAGCCTACAAGTAGCCATGGGAACAAAATTGAATTTCTGCACCGCTTTTCATCCTAAAATAGACGGGCAATCGGAGAGAACCATCCAAACCTTAGAGGATATGCTTAGGGCATGTGTACTTGATTTGAAGGGGAATTGGGACGATCATTTACCGTTAGTAGAATTTGCATATAATAATAGCTATCTAGCAAGTATTCAAATGGCTCCGTATGAGGCACTCTATGGTAGAAGGTGTCATTCTCCTTCAAGTTGGGAAGAAGTTGGGGAAAGAAAATTGTTGGGACCAGAATTGATTCAGGTCACAATAGAGAAAGTGAAATTGATATAAGACCGACTTCAAATCGCTCAAAGCCGTCAAAAGAGTTATGTTGACAATCGACACCAACCGTTAGAATTCCAAAGAGGAGACTATGTTTTCTTACGAGTATCATCAACAAAGGGAGTAATCCGATTTGGTAAGAAAGGAATGTTGAGTCCAAGATATATAGGACCTTTTGAAATCCTTGAAAGGATAGGCGTTGTTGTGTATCGAATAGCCTTACCCCCTGAACTCTCTAGTGTGCATAATGTGTTTCATGTTTCAATGATGAAGAAATACATCCCTGATCCAGCACATATATTAAGTTACGATCCTCTTCAAGTTAGAGAAGATTTGACATACATTGAGCATCCAGTGGATATCTTGGACCATAAAGATCAAATATTACGAACCAAGGTTATTCCACTAGTCAAAGTATTATGGCGGAATCATTATGTTGAATAAGCAACATGGGAGAGGGAAGATGAAATAAAAGAGCGATATCCACACCTTTTTGGAAATTAATGTAAGTAAAGTTTGGGGACCAAACTTTTTATAAGGAGGGTAGGATGTAATGACCACATTTTCTTATGCCAATATATAATTGTCTTCTTTCAATTTCGTCACACTTACTATCTAATAATGATATATTATTACATATATGATATTCCAAGTTCTTAATATGACAAAGCCCATTTTTAAATTTGAAGAATCAACGATAAAATGGGTCAAACTGAGATTTTATGCCACATCCTAAGCTAAGTGATAAGTTTTGGGGTAGAAAATGTAATTTTATGAAACTTTAGGGACTTGGTTTTAACAAAGAAAGTTTTAGGGACCAAAATGAAAAATAAAAATGGGCCTTTTCATAAATAAAATATTTTCAGGGACCTATAAGAAATATTGAAAATATATGGTGTGAAATTACCAAAATGCCCTTCAGGTGCGAAATGACCCTTATACCCTTAATACATTTCCACCTCGTACTCGACACCTCGTGCTTGATTTTGACACCTCCACCGTACACGTGTCATCGTTAGAGGAGAAGGCAAAACACGTGTCGTCGTTAGAGGAGAAGCTAAAACACGTGTCGCAGTCCAGTGAAATAAGAATGCAAGATGCCTCCGTTACGCGACACGTCAACATTGACTCCCATTGTAAAGGCTTGGTCAGCATGGACACGTGTCAATGCCGTGATATCTTTGGAAAACTATAAATAGGGCCTTTGGGGATCATTTGAAACTCACACCAATTCCTTGAGAATTATAGAAAGAAATAGTGAGAGAAAGTGTGAGAAAGTTTAAGAAGTAGTTCTTAGGGATATTCATCTTAAGGTAATCTTAATGTTATAATGCATCTTTATAGTTTTAATTTATTGTTTTATAGCTTTACATAGTAGTTATGCTGGTAAAATACAATAAAGAATTCACTAATCAAAACTTAAAATTTAGAACAAATCCAAGTGGATTTTATAAACTTTTTGAAATTATACGCTTTTAAAAATGATTCTTTTTAAAGAAATTGCTCGTTATTATAGAATCCCATTTAAGTAATTCCAAAGTCAGGCCCGGTGAAGTTCTATCTAGATGAGATGGTATTTAAGTGGTGCCCCAGTGACCCTCCATCTCTACTGGGAATGAATCCGGAAATGTTCTGTCTAGATGAGATGGTATTTAAGTGGTGCCCCTGTGACCCTCCATCTCTACTGGGAACCGACTGATGAGGACAGACTACGAATTGAATTCTTCAATTATGATCAGTGAGTTTTAAAAGTTGACAAATGGGGATTCAGTAATCCTTTAAAAGAGGAAGTTATTATTAAAGTATAGTATAAACTGGACCTTAGAACGTGTACTTAAATCTTTATCAGATTAATGTGTGATCGAAGACTCAATACCAGTAAATTTGACCTCCATTTTGGGTGAGTGATCTCACATTCCTTGTGTATTTTGATTATATGATATTATGCAAACTATATATATTTTGTGAACTGCATTTATTCTCAAAATTCATGTGATACCGATGACTGATTCAATTGTGATATGTTTATATTTGTCCATATAAACATACCGATTAAAATGATTATTGAAAAGGATATTGAATATTGAAATTATGATTCGGCCTAAGGGACCTCTTTACTGACTGACCTTCCCAACTGGGTTATCGCTGGTGTGCCCTAAATAAGGCGTTGTGACGAACATGTTCGATTAACCCTCAACTACCGGGGTATAATACGGTAGAAGAATACGGTATTAGAGTGTACTTGGCCATCAAAATGATATGATTGAAATAAAAAGATATCACATTTGATTTGTTGCATTCGTCTTATTCTGAGCTATCCAATTGTGATATATGAAATATATATCTATTTACTGCAAGTTCCTATCCATATTTGTATTTTCCTTCTATTTTGACTTGAATACGTATCTATTTTCTGAAAAACCTGGAATGTCTGGAGATTGAACCTCATTCGTCTTTTAGCTGATGTTGTATAAATAAACATTTTTCAGGAAACGTTTAGGCTCACGGACGGAATGAAAATGGACTATTTTGAAGATTTAGCTTTTAGAGCTCTTTTTGTAAAATGTTTATTTAGAGCATGTCTGCCTCTCTTGTAATAAGGTTTAAATTTTCTCTTAAGTTGTAACTCATTGTTACTTTTAATATATATGAAGTTTCCTTTCGAAAGCTCTGATGACGTAATTTCTTTACTTTCAGTATTTTACGATTCATAACCATGTGATAATATTTTCGTTGCATTTATTTAAGGAAGCAATTAAATTGGAATATTTGTTGCCTTGGTGGCATGTCAAGACACTCGTTCCCTAATACTATTTTGGGTCGAGGTCGTGACAGGGGAAGCTTGGGGACCTCAGGATGTGGACGACGATGATGGAGCAGGCTCCTCTGCTAGCTGTGGGTAGGGCTCTTGGAGAGTTTGTTTTGTAATGGGGAATAAATTTGGGAATTTATTTGGGTTTTTAGAAAGGTGGGGGAAGGGAGTCATCCGTTCCTTTCCTTATGTAATTGCACTGTAATTTCTTATTATTGAAATAAACAAGTTTTTGATCATCCCGTTGTGCCTTTTGATGAAAATTATATTTTGAATTATCTACACCGATCGCTAAGGCATGCATAATCCTTTTCTTCAAGTATATGTTAAAGTGAACTGTCATTCTCGGAGATAAGAAAAGAATAGTTTTTGTGAAAAAGAAGGGGTCGTGCTCATGTAATATGTTTGAGCTGCCTATGTACCTCTGGGGGTTTTTGAAAATTTTCAATTTTTTTGGGAATGATTTTTATAGAGGATCAGGCCCACATAGTTCTGGGTAGAGTGAAATCAAGAGATTTTTTTTAGAATAGAAGGGAGATGAGAAGAGTCATAGCACGCCGAGATTTCGGACTAGGGGTAAAATTTCTTGAGACGGTCTAGGATGAATGGACGAGCCATCTCTTCTCCGTCTAAGTCGATGAGCATGGCGGCACCGCCGGACAAGATCTTCTTCACAATGTATGGGCCTCTCTAATTGTGCTTGAATTTCTCTATGGGGTCCCAGATGGGCTCTGTTATTTCATTGAGGGATAAATCCCCTTCTCGGACACCGTGATCCTTAACTCTCTAATTGAATGAACGTGCTACTCGGCAATGGTACCCTTATATGTGATACAATGCCTTCAGCCTCCTTTCGTCCAAGAGTGATAGCTCGTCGAGGCGGCTTTGATGTCAGTCCTCCTCACTGACCTTGCTTTCAAGCATGAAGCGTAACGAGGGTATTTATAGCTCCACAAGTAGGACTGCTTCCATACCATAGACTAGGGAGTAAGGGTAGCCTCAGTAGAGGTTCGGATTGAGGTTCAGTAGACCTAGAGGGCGTATGGGATTCGATCGTCCCAATCTTGATAACTTTCGATCATCTTATTGATGATGGCTTTGAGGTTCTTGTTAGCGGCTTTGACTGCACCATTAGTTTGAGGTCAGTTTGGAGAAGATTTGTATCTCTGGATCCCATACTTGTTGACCACTTCTGTGACTTCTTCCTCGAAATACAACTCGTTATCTGACACTAGCTCGGGCGGGACCCTATATTGGCAGATGATGTTTTTCTTGATGAATTTGGCCACTTTCTTGACCTTCAGAACTGCATATGACTTATCTTCGACCCATTTGGTGAAGTAATCAATGGCAACCAGGATAAACTCATTCCCGTTAGAGGCCTTGGGTGTAACCTTCCCTATGATGTCAATGCCCCAGGTGGAGAATGGCCAGGGAGAAGTCATGTTGTATAATTCTCGCGGAGGCAAGTGTTGAAGGTTGGAGAACTATTGGCATTTGAAGCATTTTCGGACATAGGCGATGCAATCCTGGATCATGGTAGTCCAATAGTAGCCTTGTCGTATGATCTTCTTGGAAATCAAGTGACCATTAATGTGGAGCCTACATTCCCCGCTGTGGATTTTCTGCATTACCTCTTCCATGTGAGCCCCTGCGATGCAGTGTAGATGGGTTCCATCGAAGTTTCTTTTGAACAGTGCTTTGTGACAGATGATGTACTAGGTGACCAGTCTTCGGAGGGTTTATTGGTATTTATTATTAGAACCCTCAGGATACTTACCATGAATTATGAGGTGCCAAATATCATAATACCAATAATTGGCTAGCTCGGGATCTTCTTTGATGATGAGCTCAATGTGGTAGCAGTAGGTTGGTTTATCTTGCTTTTGGACCAGTAAGGGGGCCATTATTATCCCTTCGATCATGTCGACAATGGAGGATAAGGTATTATGGGCATTGTCTAGGTTATTCTTTGCTCGGGGTAGGTAGTGGAAGGTGATGTCTTGGAATTGGGAGGCTAGTTCTTCTAAGTGGGCATGGAAGGGTTGAAGTTTCTCATCCTTGACCTTACATTTTCTGAGAACTTGACCAATGATGAGGGCATAATCCCCATAGACATCTAGGCATTGAATTCCTTTATTGAGAGAAATTTTGAGGTCTACCGTACATGCCTCGTATTTAGTCGTGTTGTTGGTGCATGGGAAATCCAATTTGATGGCTATGGGAGTGTGGGAGTCATCTGGGGCGATCAAAAGTGTCCCAATGCCATATCCATTTTTGTTGGCCACATCATCAAAGAACATTTGGCATCTAAGGTCTTCTTGAGAAGCATAGAAGATGTTTTCATCTGGGAATTCGGAGATCCAATCATCAGCCTCTTCCATGGGGTAGTCAGCGAGCTAGTCAGAGATGGCTCTTCCTTTCATGGCTTTCTATGTGACGTACACGATATCAAGCTCGTCTAAGAGCATAAACCATTGAGCCATTCGACTCGATAAGGCGGTTTTCTTAAGTAGGTACTTGATGGGGTCCATTTGGGATACAAGCTTAATGGGTAAGGCAAGCATATATTGTCACAACTTTTGGGTGACCCAAACAAGCGCGACGCATGATTTTTCCAAAGTGGTGTAGTTGACTTCATACCCGACCAATTTGCGACTGGCGTAATAGATGGCTCTTTCTTTGCAGAAATGTTCAAGATATTAGGCTAGCAAAGCCCCAGCTACAGTGTCGATTATGGTTAGGTATAGGAGCAAGGGGAAACCAGGTTGTGGTGGCATGAGTACCGGAGGTTGAGTCAGGTATTGTTCGATTTGATCGAAGGCTTCTTGGCATGCCTCATTCCATACTTTGGTTAAATCATTTTGAACTTGCTGATGTATTGCAATTTACCAAGGAAACCTCAGACTTCTTTTTCCATTCGAGGAGGTGGCATCTCAAGTAAGGATTTCAGTTTGTTAGGATCTGCTTCTATCCCCTTCTTACTGACCATGAATCCCTAGAGTTTTCCTTTATAACATCGAAAACATATTTATGTGGATTGAGTCTCATCTGATACTATTGCAGTCTTTCTAAGAACTTTTGGAGAGAGGCAACATGATCTTCTCTAGTTTTGGATTTGATAATCATATCATCCACATAGAACTTGGCTTCTTTGTGAATCATATCGTGCAGGATGTTTGTGGTAGCCCTCTGGTAAGTAGCCCCATCATTCTTGAGACCGAATGGCATAATAGTGTAGCAAAAGGTTCCCGATGGGGTGATGAACGCGGTTTTTCCTTGATGATCTGGGTGAATTTTTATTTGTTTGTATCCAGCAAGCCCATCGAAGAATGACTTGAGATCATGACTAGTTGTGTTGTCCACGATCAGTTGATATTGGGTAGTGGGTAATCATCCTTTGGATAGGCTTTGTTCAAATCCCGGTAGTCTACGCACATCCAAAATTTCCATCCTTATTTCGACACAAACACTATGTTGGCTAGCCACGTTGGATATTCGATCACATGAATGAAACCCACATTAATCTGTTTGACAACCTCTTCTTTGATTTTTTCCAACCATTCGGTGCGGAGATTTCTCAGCTTTTGTTTAATCGGCTTATAATCTGGAAAAGTGGGGATCTCATGCTGAGCAATTTCAGGATCAATGTCAGGCATATCATCATAGGACCATGCAAAGACATCTATGAATTCCTTCAATAATTCTTCAAGATGTGCACGCTCATGCTCGTCAAGGGTAGCCCCTATCCTAATCTCGCGCAGTTGGCTACTTGAACCGAGGTTAATAATAACAGTCTCTTCTTCATTAACTTGAACGCGGTTATGTTGTTTGTTATTAATCTTATTTAGATCAGTTAAGAATTGTTCATTTGTAAAATCATCATCATCAAAAGTTTGATTAGAATCTAAGCAATTAATGTAAGGCACAACAAGATACTAAAAATCTTCATTTATTTCATTGATAGGAAAAATAGCATTGAGAAACTCATCAAAGGAGGTCTCGGTTACATTTGAGCAAGGATAGACAACAGAAGAACAAATGGGGTAAACATTAGGGTTAGGTGGGATTTCCACAGGTAGAACTCGCACAGCATGCCAGTTGAGGAGAGGTGTATCAGCAGCTTTAATGGAGTGGGATGGATCCAGTCATGTAGTGCTCAAATGAACCATGCAGAGTGTCAGCCCTAGTGTCTGCAAGTTGAATGAGTCCTCGGAGTCACTTTCCTCAGTCTCTTCAGTATATTTGATGAACGGTTGTGCATGGTGTTAGGAACTTTCGGCCCATGGGTAGCTATCTTAGAAAAAGATCTCCATTACGGGTTTCATATTTTTATTTGTATGGTCATACCATGGCTCTAAAAAACCGCTAAAGGGTAAGTCCTCTCCGTCTTTGATGAATCGTCCATTCAAGGAGTCACCTGAGATGGTTTGGAGGCAGTATAGTCTTCTCTTTGATCGAGACTGGTGGATCATTGTGATCCCTTGTTCTGTTGGTTGATACCCCAAACCACAAGGAGGGAAAGCTTTCTTCGGTTCAATGGGATCAAGTATTCCTTGTTGTCTTTGTCCTAGTCCCCGTTCGGGCATGAAGTGCATGTTTCTGAACATCTGGATCACATTGACATTTCCATGAGGGTCGTATTCTGGACAAACCCTTTCTTTGAAATCTTCCCCTGCGGGTAGTAGGAGGATCTCAACTTGGAATCATGATAGGAGCATATCATTTTACCCATGATGTATCTCAAGGATTGGATTGCTGGTGCTTGCACCCTCGGCATTATCGCCATCTCCCAAAATGGTTATGACTCATCCATCGGCGATGAACTTCAATTTCTGATGGAGTGAGGAGGACACACCCTTGATATTATGGATCCAAGGTCATCTGAGTAATAGGTTAAAGCAAGCAGGGATGTCAATAAATTGGAATTCAACAACGGGGTTTATAGGGCCAACCCCTATTACAAGTTTTATGGATCCCATCACCTCCCGATGGGTATTATCGTAGGCACGTACAACAGAGGAAGTTGGAGCGAGGTCACTTTCTTTCAGTCCTAAGCATTTGAAGGTTCTTAATTGGCAAACATTCAAGGTGGATCCATTATCGATAAGAGAGAGTGGTACGATCTTCCCCATAACTTCGACGGAGATGTTGAGTTCATGATTGTGGTTTGGCCTAATTCTGAGGATTTCTTCTTCGAAGAAGGATAGTATTCAGGTAGAGGTCAAGGATCCGACTAAATTTACTACTTCTTCTGGTGTGGTAGAAGGAGGAACTATGGGTCCAGTGAGCAACTTGATAAAAGCATTTCTGTGCAGCTGGGAAGACATGAAAAGCCCCCATAGAGTGATGTTAGATTTATTTTTCTTTAGTTGATCGAGGATCTTTCTCTCCTCGGGGGTCATTTCTGTCATAGGAAGGTTTTCAACGCCATTTCCCTTGTCATTGGCTAGTAGTGAGCTTGGGATCTGGTAATGCCTCCCTGATCTGGTCATGTGATTTACTGAAGAAGGGAAGAACATGAACCCTATTTCTTCATCGATTTCGGGTTGCTCTGCTACTTTGTTTATTTCTCCTAGGAGTTCCTCAAATCATATCATCACACACATGTCGGCTATCGGGCCAATTTTCTTAAAAGCTTGTTCTTCATTCGAATCTTTGAATTCTTCTCCCCATCGAGCGACAACAACTCTATCTTCCCATGTAAAGTCAATGCATTCCACAACTTCGATGGCTTCTTCATATAGGTCTTCCCATTATATGGGGATATGTAAGGGTGAGGGGACCAAGTGCCCTTGTAATTTCAGAGCATCAAGTAACTCGGTCATACTACAATTGTTGTTGGTTTTCCTGAATAATTCTGCCATGATCTGGATGACATCATCCAAGATAACTCCATTGGTTGGTACCACCCAACTGTCTGACTTTTGGGCCCATTTTCGTACTTCCAAAAATAACGTGTTGAACCTCTGGCAATCAATGATCATCTGTGAGGGCAATTTCAGCCCGAACTCTAGGAGTTGGTTTAACACTTTTGATAATTCCATACTTTCATCTTCAGAATGGGTACGGACAACGATGCATGCTTTGGTAAGGAGTGATAGTGCCTGATCAATGAGGCTAATAGGGTTTAGGAGGAAATATGGTCAAGTTTGGAATATTTTAGGAGAGTGTGTGGGTGTGATTTGAGTTAAGGGATAAATTCTGGGTCCATTTCTAGGAAGATAGCATTGGTATGATTTGGGAGTCGGTTGAGTAGTGTTTGGCTTAGGATTGGCTGGTGGGGGCAATGGTACCCCGATCAATTAGACCTTGGATTACGTTTTTAAGGTGAAATCATTGGTCGATTGTCTGACCAGCGGTTTGGTGAAAGGCACAATGGGCATCTGCCTTGAAGTTTCTTGGAAGTGGATTGGGCCATGGACGGGGATCCAAGGGCTTGATGAGGTTTTAGCTTACAAGGCTTGATAAACTTTGGAGAGGGGAGCATGGAGCTCGGTGTTTTCTTTGTGAACTAGAACAGGGAAGATTTCTGGTGCCCACGAAGTGGTGGGTTGAGAGATGTTGTTGATGGTTGAGACTACAGCACTGGCAGGTTTTTCATATTTTTTTAGGGTGAATTGTCCGGACACTTTCTTTGGCTCAACCTCTATTTTAGCAAGACCTTCCTCGATTTATAATCATGCGTCTCTGACAGCTCAAAAGTGGGGATAGTATTGTCCTCTATGGTTTCTCGTACATGGGGTAAGAAGTTCTTCTTCACTATATTGATTTGTTCTTCGTCCGATGGCCGATCGGTCATAGTGGCTACCTTTTCCCTCCATTGAGCTATGAAGTTACTGACTGATTCCCCAGAGTTCTGTTTGAGCAGCTCCACATCACGGCGGTTGACCTCAAGCTCTTCGTTATATTTGTACTGCGACATGAATTCTCGGGCTACATCCTCCCAGCTACGAATTCTGGACTCCTCGAGAGACAAAAACCATCGGAGAGCGCTATCCTTCAAAGTTTGCCAAAATAATTGGGCCATCACTTCTTCAGAAGCCCCTAAGAGAGTCATGGAATAGTGATAACTGCGAAGATGAACAATCGGTGGTCCACTTCCGCCGAATTTCTCGATATTCGGCATCTTGAACTTCTCAAGTAACCTCGCCTTTGGATAAGGAGACATGTGGGTGTAGTCCATGTAATTTTTGGAGATTCTGACTTGGTCGAACTTCTTAGTTAGTATCTTAAGATCTTCTTTCACCTTGTTCAACTCGTCCCCTTTTGGATCAATGATCATAGGCTAGTTAGCCCCATGCTGGGCAAGGTTCGGCATAGGAAGTTAGGCAGGCGGCGGACCATTAATCGAAGGGGCACGTGGAGTGTGTTGATACTCTTCAGAAATCCAGATAGGCACAGGTGGACCCACAGCATGAGGAAATAGGCCCCCGAGCTCTTGAGGAACAGGAACCTAGTTTCGTTTCATCTCTCAGACCTCAGTCTAAAGGTTGTCAATCTTGGACACGAGCTGAGCTAAAACTACCGTCAGATCTGGCTGCACAACTGGTACTTGATATGTGTTCTCCATGGAAAGCGGATGGATATCAAAATCGAAAGAAGTAGAAGGGGAACGAACGGAGCTCCGGGGTGATTTGACTGAAGACTGAAGCCAATAAGGAGCCAAGCCAAGGGCGTGCGAGCGACTTGAGAGGGCGTAAAATGGGATTTATTTTTGACAAAAAAAGGATGAAAATATTTTTGACATTTTTTTTTCTTTTTGAGATTGAAAGACAAAATATTTTTGGATTTTTGATAAAGTAAAGAGAAATGTTTTTGGATTTTTGATAAAGAAAGGAGAAATATTTTTGGATTTTTGATAAAGAATGGAGAAATATTTTTGGATTTTTTTATAAAGAAAGGAGAAATGTTTTTGGAAGACGGGTCTCATCATGATTATTATTATTATGTTCTCTCTTGTATTAAATTCTCCTAAATGTAAAATGAAATGTCAGATGGGACCCGAGCCTAGAAAAGTTGGGTTTGTAACATATGCAATGCTATGGTTGGACTTGTAACCAGGCTCACTAGTAGGGTCCCATTTTAAAAGTGCACGAAAATTTGGGCGGCAGGTCGACCTAAAATTTTGACAGAGTTTTGAGTAGAAATCGACAATCTAACATGTGTGCCCTAGGCTTGACAGCTATATGCGGGTATGCAGCTTGGTTGGGTGAATAGGAAAGGGTTCCCCCCTCGGCGTGGCTTCCACGATATACGTATTGCTTTTGAGGGAAATCGATACGTGTGGACAAGCCATTTGATATACCTGAGTGTACATGAATTGCCTCACTATATACCTTATGGGGATGGTACGATGAGAGAAAATTCGATATACTCGGTGTACGTGAATGAGTTCCCTGCGATATACCTCCCATAATGACTCCAGTCAAGAGGTACGATGCGGGGGAACTGTTTGATATACGTCGAAGTTACTTGGCCAATGGAAGGTAGGAGTCATATCGCTTAGGCTAACTGCGTCCTTTCGAACCAGCGCCCATCACAAAGTGACCCTCCAGTTACTGGACAAAATTTGGTCAATCACAATGCTCTTTGGTGATATCGTGTGAATCATGCATGATTATCTTATTAGTATCTTATAAAAGTATCTTTATTGATCATGCCCAACAGGGAGCAAAGTATGAGTACCAATGGTATACCAAGTATGGGTGATGCATGCAACATGGGGATATATGTGATCCTAGGTGCATGTGGTGTGAAGTGTACATGTAGAATTTCTACAAGTGGGTGAATAGACACATAAGAACGAGGTACACATGAATAGTAAAGGGGAACATGCAAATAGGGGGATGTATATAAGAAAATAAAAGACTCGTGTAAATAGAGTCTAGTCCTCAAAATGAAATTCTCCAGCGGAGTCGCCACTGTGGCCATCCCCGATCCTCGAGGCGGAAGAGGATCCTTGGTCTCGAGCAACCCTCTCGAGATCACTTCGGCCGGCATCGATGATGAGGTGAAAAATGTAGAGAGATGGAGTCGCCAGTATATTTTACTCAAAATAGACAAAATAAAAAGGAGCCATCTCGAAGGTCAGCATCCAAAGACATATTGATACATACGAAACCAAAATGATTCGAAAAGGGTCCGGAGGCTAAGTCACGAAATGGGAAGGTGTTAGGAACCCATTCCGCCCTTAAGTTCTCTCATGCGTTGTTGCTATTTTCCTTTATTTCCCCATGATATGTGTGCATGTGTATATGTACTGGAGATAGGAATCATCGACTTGTATCACGGAAGAGATAAAGCGAGTCATCCATATGAATGTTCCTAAAAAGTAATATTAAAAAATCGGATTTATGCGATTATCCTAGCATCGATCATTATAAGGGAATGATAACGTATGTGGAATAATACGCCACTAAGAAAAAATATATCTATATGTAAATATATAGAATCTAAGAGAGTTAAGTTCAAAGAATATAGAAAAATAGGAAAAAAGCAGTAAAAGGACTTGAGTCTCGGGTTTTACCCCGAGATGCCTACGTAGCCTATAGAGGCATCAAAGTCCACGTAGCTCGTATGAAAAATGAGGGGTGGTATTTATCCCATAAATCCAACCAGGGGCTTCTCTTATGTGTGTGTGTGTGTAAAAAATGTTTTAATTATGAGAAAAGTGTGAAAATGTGTGAGAATTCCCGTTTGGAATTTATGAGCAAATCCTCTTTTTCTTATTTTTTGGGTTTTATTTATATGAAAATAAGAGATGTGCAATAATACTAAATAAAAAGTATATTAGGATATGTGAGATGAGAGATGAGAGAATGAAAGTACTAAGTAAGAAAACAAACTAATGCGAACTTAGGAGAATTTAAAGAGGAAATTGAGAAAGTTTTTCCTTCTTGAAGATCTTGAGCTTGATCTTGGATGTTGGAGAGCAGCCCTTGCACTTGGGTGATGATGGAGGATACTTAATTCATGAAGTTTTATGAAGAAGGTAATGAAAGGTGAAGGTTGGAAAGGGATTTGGATGTGGAAATCACGCTGACTTCGAGAGTGGTTTTCTAAGCTTGTTGAGAGTGAAGGATCTCTGATCTTCCTCTTCTTGGAATGAGGTTAGGCCTTCTTTTTTATCGGCCCAGTACATTGATTATCGGCATAGCCCTAGTTTTGCCAATCTGCAGGTCTGTTTGGGCACACTGCCGATAGGCAGGGTTTTGGACCTGCCATTTAGCTGTTTCTTTTAGGTTCCTTCAAAAAATCGGTCATAGAAAATATATTGTTGATCCGAATCGTGCATGGGGAAAACCATTGGAATGTTATTTTAGAGCCTTAGAAAGTCCTTTGGACTTCTCCTGGGTTTGGGAGTTGACTTTGGGTCAAATGTGGCTCGGAAGAGTTCGTTGATCCTTTGGACTGGGAAACCTCGGACGCAAATGGATCGTTCATCCTCATGGTAAGTCAGAAATGCGCTCAGGGTGGACTATTGGAAAGGTTAGGAGATGTACTTCGACATTCCAAAGAGTTTAACCTGGTTTGGGGAGTTGACTTTGGTCAACCGGGGCCTGGAAGCATTTGGTGACCTTTCGAAGTAAAACGGATCGTTCGTTCATACCGTAAGTCAGAATCGTGCATGGGGTAGAGCGTTGTAAAGGGATTTAAGTGTACTTTGAAGATTCTTTCATTCTTGATCGATTTGAAGAGTTGACTTTGGTCAAAAGAAGTCTGGGAGCATCCAGTGACCTCTTGATCGAGTTTCAGGGGAAAACGGGTCATTCGTCCGCACCATAAGTCAGAATTATGCACGGGATAAACCATTGGAAAGGGGATTTAGTGCCCTTCGAATATTTATTCAGTCTCACTCGATCTAAAGAGTTGTACTTTTTGTCAAACGGAGACTGGGAGCGCCTGATGGCCTTTAGGTCAGTCCCCGGGGTATGACTTGGGTTTGCAATGATGAAGGGAGGTGTTAGGGATCTTACGAGAAGTTAGGGGTTATTAAAATGGGTGTCTACAGATATACTCAACTTATGTGAATGAGTTCACTTTTATATACCTCATGTCTTAATTTCGGTCAAGAGGTACGATGCAGGGTCTCTGTAGTTGGGCCCTCTACTTCATCTCTAGAGGTATATTTTGACAGTTTCTTACTTCCAACATTTTATTTTCCTGAATTCACATGCATGTCTAAACTTATATTGTGTTTGTTGCATCTCTCTTGTTCTTTTTATATGGTTACCTTTCATTTGGCCCTTCTTCTATTATAGGTAATATTTTGTCCACTAGGGTTTCAATTCTAGGATTATCACCCTCTAGGAAGATATCAGGCGTTTGTATTTTTTATATTAGGTTGGGATTGTGTCTTTTAGATGATCATGACGGCCCATAGGTTTTTAATTTTGGTTTTGTCTCAGAATATCCAATAGGGGAGATTTGTAAGGATAAATTTCCAATTGGATCAATATATTTGAGTTTTCTTTATTTCGAACAAATCTCCTTGAGTCATAGGATAGAATTTATTTGTGACCTTTCGAGCCTATGACATTAATTTCGAAGACGTAGTGGGGAAGTCAAAGAAGATCACATCCTATGTTGTGTTTCGTGACTTATGTTCGTCATCAACAATCCAAGGATCTCTCAGGTATGAATGCTTATATTATGTTGAGACATGGAAATTTATTATTGGGTCTTAGAATTTTTGTCAATTTGCTTTTTGAATTCATACCATCTAAAGATTTTGTTCTCAGACACCTTTTCGTAGAAAAATCATAACTAATTAGAAAAAAAATACGAAATTGGCTGCCACGCATTTATATCGGAAATATCTAGCTTCTCAATGGTCTAAATTCTGGTTCGAACAAAATACCAAGGTCGTTCGAATGACCTTTCAAGAGAGATACTTTTTTTCTTGCTGAATTTTTATTTCTTATGTCGTCTGAATGCCTCTATTTTCTCGTTCAAACGACCTGGTAGTTTTTCTCCAAAAATGAGCAGCTTTTTGGCAGTTTTTCCCCCATCACTCCCACTACTTTTTCTCAACCTTTTAGTAGTGAGGGAGTGCATTTTTTCAGATGAATTTTTTAACTTCTAAAGAGAGAAACCTTTAAGAAAAGTCCCTTGAGTTCCTATGAATCTTTAATGGTATAATCTTCAAAACAAAAATCAATTTTTACACTTAATTATTTATGATCCACGCTTCTCCATAATATATATTTTGAGATCATTATTTTGGCACCACATTTTATTCTCTACAGTATAGAGATTGTTTCTTGCGGAGGATTCCATACTCGTGGATTTTCTTACGATGAACGTCGTGTGTGTGACGGTAGCTTTTGCCCCATCGATGGACTCCAAAATGTAAGTGGACTCCTCCATTGTCACTAAGCAGAGGTGAAAGGAACAAAGAGCGTCAAGGTGTGAGGGCAAATATTCTTTGTGTAAGTATTAGGTCGTGTCCTTTATAATACCATAGTTAGTGGACTCGTGGATGGGTCGTTCGAGATTTTTCCTGTTGTGGGTTTTCCTCATATATCACGGCATTGTGGTTATTTTTTTTTATCTTGCAAATTCACATATAGATGCATGTTTAGGTTTAGCAAGATAAATTTTGGTTTAACCATAAAAATTTATTTAATTCATGCAATTGGATAATTTAAGTTTACTTTAAGTCATGTCGGAATCATTAATTTGAAAAAATTCATGTTTGGTTTGATTTGCATAATTTAGAACTTGAATTAAAGTTTTGCTTTAGAAGAAGATAACTTAACTTTAGAAAGAAATTATAAATTTTAGCCTTTCGAAACTATCACTCATATTCATATGTTTGGGTTGTTATGTTTATGTTATAAAAATTAAAATTTGAATTTTTCGCCACTTCGAATTGGTTTTTGAGCATTTTCACCCCAACAAGTGGTATCAGAGCTTATTAATTTAATTTAAAGGAAATCTTTCTTTTACAAATTGGTATCAGAGCATATATTCATAGAATTCAGGATTTTCACTTTTGCTAACACTTCTCTATTTTTACTTGCCATCAGGCAAGTATGGCTGAGGTCCTTTTACCTACGGAACCTGTTGTGAGTTCCAGGGCAGTGAATCCCCAGGTAATTCTTTGCACATATCAGTTCATTATTTTTGGGTTTCTTTCCTTTTATTTATGCACAAGAATCTATAAGTCTTTATGACATACTTATAGTTATGGTCCCTCTATCTACGGGACCTATATCTTAGTTCTCAGGTTAGTGTTGGGTCGGTTCCTATCCCTAACCCTTATCTAGCATCTAAAAGGAGACTACCCCAGTATGTTTGCCATACTATATTTTTTTACTTATTTTTTATGTGCAAGGGTTCATTGACACTTGCATGTTTTATTATTTTCAGGTTAGTGTCGCAATTGTTCCGGTCGCTGGGGAACATCTAACCAGCATCTTAGAGGAGATTATCTAGGTAGACACTTTGTACATTGTACCTTTCAAACTTACTTTTCCTATCCAAGAATTTTTGGATACTTACATTTCTCCTTATTTTCACGTTAGTGCTGCAATTGTTTTGATAGTTGTGGAACACCTTGGGGAAGCAGCTGTGAGAGAGGTATTATTCTATCATACCCTTTTTTCCTTTCTACTTTCCCCTTTCTTTCTTACTTTTACTGTGCAAGTGTGCTCGTTATCACACCCTATTTCTTTGTTTTAAGGTTAGTGAGGCAGTCGTTCCTAGTTCTATGAAATGAGTTGAGGGTGTTATGTCGTGCACTCCTCAGGTATTAGAGTGCCATACCTGACTTACTTTTAACTGTTTCTTAGAAAATTTCATTTCTGACTGTAAGAAACCTATTGATGATAACTTTTCCTTTTTTATATTAGGTCGGCATCCAGCTCCCACTAGTACCCTCTTACTTTAGTGGAAATATACTTACCCCTCTAGGCTCGGGGGCAAGCTCGTTGCCTCATATTTATTCTCAGATTAAAGACCTTTAGTTATTTGTATTTCTTTACTTGACTTAACACTTCTATGTTTCTTATTTATTTAGGATCCTATCAGTGAGACTATAGAGGTAGCTGATGAGGAGGAGGATAGTTCCAAGGCCACTCATTCAGTTCGGGCTTCCGATTCTAGTGAGGAGTCCTCTTGCGTCCCTTATGAGATAGAGTCCTATAACATGAGTTATGATGATATTGAGGTGGAGGCTCCTCATACTTTTAAGAGGGACTTGTGGTGTGAAGAGCGGCCCAAGAGGTTTAGGACCCATGAGCGAGAGGTGTTGGAGATGATCCTCGAGCATCATCCAGAGACTTTCACATCTCAAAGTGTGCTCAACATCAATAAACTTACGATATTCAACTTGAAGGCCCTTATTAGTCACATCTAGGACTTCTTTTCCACTCCTCCATATGAGTTGACCAGTGCCACGACTTCCATGTTCTTACACGCTCTTGATAATATACAAAGGGTCTACCATTTTCAGCTGGACTAGCTTGATACTGCAATTTCTCGTCAATTGATAATTCCATTCCATAAGATGCTAATACTTCACGTGTCTCGATAGTCTAGGACTTAGTAGCTCCAGGCTGAGGCCACTCTATATTCGGGGCCAAATTCAATCGCTTCAGGCCAAGTTGGCCAAGCTTGAGGTTGGTGATAGTGTGGATGAGGCCAAGATGGCCGGATTGTATGAGAGGTTTGAACATGAGGTTTGTCTGTCATATGTTGAAATGCGCACAAGGGAGTATGTGTTATTCATTTTGTCTAGATGATAACTCCCTCCTTTTATTTTGATATGTGGACTTTGCTTTGTATTTTTTCATGGTACATGTAAAAGGCTAACTTCGTATTAATGAAAACGACTATTTTTTCTTCATTTTATCTCTATTTACTATGTTGATTTTGGTATCTATATACTATGACCTGTTATATTTTCTGTGAGCATTTTGTCAATTAGAACGACCCCATAATCTGTGGGGTTCTTTTATGATATTTGATCAAGTTATCATTTTAGAGTTGCCCTTCTAATTGTGGGGTATTTTGTTATATATATGTTTCTAGGGGATAACATGGATAGGGGTAACCCCTTCTCCTTCCAATATACTTTGGATAAAATTGCAATAAATGAACTAAGTAAAGAATAACTGTTTCTTTATACTAAAACTTCCCCTGGTATGCGAGGTCCCTGTTCCACACTTCAACTTGGGATCTTTTACTATTTTTTTAAATCACAATCTTAGAGAGGCGTAGACCCCCTTTTTGTTTTTTTCATATAAACTAGCAAGTAGAACTTTTTTTTCTTGAGAGCAGAGGTTAGAACTTATTATCTAGGTTATAAATCTGTAGAAAATTATAATTTTTATTATTATTTAAACGACAATCTCTTGTTGGTCTGTGGAAATATTTAAATTGTTGTGTCTGTAGGGACTTTGCTCACTATACTTTATCTTTCACATGGATGTACCCCCCAATTATAATAAGGAAAGTTCCTTTTGTCATGGATCCTCTTCTAATCTAGTAGAGAGTTTTACTACTCTTTTTAATAAGGAGAAAATAATAATCTGGTGTACCCACCTCACAAAGAAGGTAAATAAATCATTCATAAATTATCAAGTATTGGTCAAAATAATTGGTATTCATTTTCTTGCACTATAGTCCGTATTTGCATTGTTTACAATGATTGTGCTCATGATTCACTTTACAAAAAAAATTCTATGCTTGATCAAGTTGTTTAAACTTTTAAAAGAAAAGAAAATTGGCAAGAACTATCCATAGTATTTCTTTACCCACTCACAGTTGATGGATTGAATCCATCACTCTCAGGTTCAGATATTTGGCAGTAACCTGACTCGCATACTTCACACACCAAAAATGGGCCTTCCCATGTAGGCTTGAATTTAGGCGCTGACATGCTCCTCAGATGGTGAGTGGATGCCCATAAGACCAAGTGCCCTACTTGGAACTCCATAGGCTGAACCAGATTTTCATAAGACCAAGATAGCTATTGAGTGTAGACTTTAAAGTTCTCCTTGGCCTTGTCTCTATGCTCATCCACTACACATGTTAGGGATTTAGTATGAGGCCATTACTTAAATCCACTCTTGCTGAGGGCACTGCTAACTTCGTTAGTAGGATAAATTCGATCCCATAAACAATTGAGAATGGAGTTAACCCCATTGGCTTTCTCTTTGACGCTCTGTTGGACCACAACACCATCGATAATTTTTCGTCCCACTCTCCCAGCTTGTCTTCCTGCATATTCTTCAAGATGTTAATTAATATCTTATTTATGGCGTCTACTTAGACATTCCCCTTTGGATATATGATGGTTTAACTGTTATGCACGATCTTGTATTTATCAGTTAGTAACTTGACACGACTCAAAAAGTGTCTCTAATGTGAGTTCACTCTAGGCTCAAGTGCAAGCCTGTCGCGTTAGTAATAAACCCGATAAGTCGGGATCGTATCCTCAGGGAAATAGGACAACAGAGTTGTGACGATGTTGGATAGATAAATAAATCCTAACTCTGACTCTAAAGGAAAAAGAAAATTGATTTGGTTTGTGGAATGATTACACTAGATGCAATTATGAAATTATGAAAATGTGCAATTATACTAAATACGGCTGAAAACTAATATAAAACATTAAACTATATGATGAGAAAAAGAGGGCGGGAACACAATCCCCCAACCCTAGTGTATTGATGATATAAAATTAATTGTAAATTTAAATGATTAATTAGACCTAGAATTTAGTACTCCCAAGCATTACGTATATGAGATTCAATCTCGCATCATACTTAATATGAGGACGAGTAAATCGGTATGTCACTAGTTACACTCGAATTGTACTCTAAAGCATCCCGATTACTCGGAAGCAAATGAGATCTAAAGATATACAATTGTCGTATTTCTATGTAATACGGTCATAATCAAACCCTGAAATTTAGAGGATTAATTTTGTACACATGCAACTACCACATCAGGTTGGGTTTATGTATCCCGACCTTGAAAATCTAACCGGACATATGAAAATTTGAAAACAACATGATATGAAGGAATGCAAACATTTTTTTTAGTAATGAAGATGAAGAAAGATGAAATTATAAGTGAACAAACAACTAGAACTAAGATTGAAACAGAAATTGGAATACTTGTACTTGAATTGCAACTTGAAAATAACTAAGGTTTGTTGTTCCTCTCCTTCTAAATGAATTACAAAGCTTCCTTTCGGAATTAGAAGCCCCCCCCCCCCCCCCCCCCCCCCAACGTTTAGGAGGAGTTTACTATTTATTAACTATGAAAAACCAGAGTTTGAACCAACTAGGACTCTATTTTTTACAAGTGGATAAATACGAAAATTCGATAACAGAACCGATCCGGGTAACTGGTTCGGTTCAGTTCCATCTTTTTGTAGCCTTTACAGAAAACTCTTCGAACATGGGATCGGTTCGTTATTTGCCAGCTTCGGTTCGGTTCCATCTTTTCTTTCCTTCACAGGAAGTTCATCCAAGGTGGATTCGGTTCATTTTTCCTTTGATTCAGTTCAGTTCGTTTTTCCTTCAATTACAGAAGCTTTGCCCATGAGGGATTCGGTTCGTTATTCCTTCTAGGGTTCGGTTCCCTTCTGGCATTCTTCGCAGAAACCTTGCTTTCTTGTGTTTCCTTGGAGCTTTTGGTATGGAACTTGGTTTATACACCGAACACCTGCAAAATAGATGGCGAACATACGAAACTCCACGTACTCATTAGAAACTTGCCATTATCAAAGATATGATATAATCGGCTTGAATTACATTACGCGCAGCGATAAAACCTTCTAAATTACGGGGATAAATGGGAAGAATTTATGCCTAATCAAACCCCCCTAACTTAGAACGTTGATCGTCCCGAGCAATGTAAAAGAATCACAATAAGGTATAGCTCTTAAAAATGGATAGGATACCTCTTTCGCGGGTACGCGATTGCATTTAGTGTATGCAACAAGCCTTTAAACCTCTAGGTTACCCTAGTAGGACGAGTTGTGTCTCGTGAGGGTTTGCAGAGAATATACCCACAAAATTTGACTCAAGGAAAAATCAAAATACCTAAAAATTGTATAAATCAAACTTTCCCAGAAAATATTCATCATCAAGTCATATTCAATAGTCTCAAATCATAGTGCGTGTGTGCGAAGCCGAAAATATAACCATTAATTTCCACCGATTGATCATTACGTTACTTACTCAAAAATTTGTTTTGAATTCAAATTCTCACGAAATACTCTCACAAACGAATCTCTCGGATTATGGATATTCTCTCGGTATGTGTGATATAAAAAGTAAATATAATGGACGCAAAGTCACGCATACAAGTAAAAAGACGAAAATTTTATAGTGATAGGATCTCATCAACGGATTACGGTTTTTCAAAACAGGAACATTGCCTCTTATTAGCGCATTCAATATCTTTTGGTGTATTAGCTCTCCACGCGGTAACCAATTTCGCAATTTAGACTCGGTTAGGACTTTTTCGGGGTTTAAGGTATATTGGGTAAAATGGAAACGGTAGGGAAGGTTGGAATTGGAAAAGTCATTTATGATGTCCATTTGTGCTTTTTCCGGGCTATTGTTCATTTTTTCTTCTTTTTCTCTATTTTTTTGTTTTTCACTTCTTTTCTTTTCTTGCTATATTTGTTGAGCATATCTATTTTTTTCTTGCCCCTTTTTATGCACTTTCTGGACTATATTACTGAATTTTTTTATTTTTCACAATTCCGGGCTATTTGGGTTTTTTCGGGTTGTCAAACGAAAGGGAAAATCTATTTGGCTCAATTTGGGTTACAAAAGGGGTGATTTTTCGCATCTTTTTCTAGCCAATATTTTTGGGTGACAAACGAGGGCCTACTTCATTGCCCAAAATACCAATTGCGTTACCATATGCGTTTCGAGATGAATTTAAGTTTAGAGATCAATTTTGGCAAGTTTTTCAAAGCAATATCACACGTTTTTCATAACCGATCAAAATGAAAGTATTGAGATACTCGATGACTTTTTAGGCGCTGAAAAGAACTTTGAGTTAACAATTAACTTGGATTGATTTAAAAACTCGCAAAAAATGATAGGCTCGAATCTCACCGGGTTTGTTAATCTCACACTTATTCGTTAAGTCGTCAATTTTCGCTCAATTTCCATCTTTGGTCAATTTCGGCTTTGTGTATGTTGAATTTTACAACTTGAGACTTCAATCCGACTTTTAATGATATTTTTGAAAAATTTGAACTCCAATTTTTATTTATTTTGAACAAAAATATTTTTGGATTTTTCAAAATTTTATGATTTTTTTGGAAATTTCTGGGCATTTTTGAAAATTTGTGAAGTTTTAGAAATACGCACTTGTGACCCCCCTAACTTAGACTTTTGAATTGTCCTCAAGCAAAAAGGACTAAAATCTAACTCAAAGCGAATTAAAAGTGCGGAAGAATAAAACAAGCAAATAAAACAGAAATGCAGCTTTTATAGAAAAAAAGAACAACTGTGTTACATATGGTAAGGGAAAAATACACAAGCAACACTGAGTGAACAACCATGTGAAATACAAACAACAATAAACACAGCAGGAACAGTCATGGGCTTTATTACGGGGGCTGATTGGAGGACCCAGGTGCGCGCGGGTCATAAGGGTCGTAAAAGAAAGCTGGTGGAGGACCGCCAAAGTTGAGCTCATAGAGGTGGGCTTGGATTTGGTGCATCATCATTGTGTCTCTCCAATAAGCCTCTTGGTCTTGGCGATAGGCGGTTTGATCTTGGTTGTATTAGGTGATGAACCCGTCCAAACGGGATTCCACCACTGCCAGTCGGTTATCAAAATCAGCACCCGAGGGCTCGAAATTCGAGTCATCGTCTCCATTGTATTCTTCCTCGTCAGCCCCTTCCATTTTAATGTCTTCTGCCGCCGGCTCTTCGACCGGAATTTCTTCTTCCTCCTCTAAATTGATCGCCTCCCGGGCTGCTCGATTGGCAGCCCTTTGCTGGGCACTCCTCGTGCGAGATGTCTTTCTAATGGGTTTCGGGAGACGGGGGAAAGCTTGGGGTGGCTGGATACCAGCGTCAGCTAAGATGGACATGATGAGGCGGTCATATGGGAGGGGGACCTCACCTTTGTGCCCCCAGGCTGCGAAAATGATATCGCGTAGAGCATCCTGGCTAGGTTGAGCGTGAAATCGGGGTCGAATAGGTGGTACACAAGGGTTGCTTGGCGAGGGCCCATCGCCGAGTCATTGGAAGTTTGAGGCAGATTGGCGCACACGATATGGAACGTGATGCGTGCTTTGTCATTGAGATGACCCACGGGGAAAGTAACCCGTTCCCAATTGTGGTCGGGCGTGAGGCGGTCAATGCACTGCTGTTTGGGAATAGTGGGGGCATTGACTGGGTAGTCGTATACATCCGGGTGGGGAATGCCTTTTTCCGCAATCTTGCGGGCGAGGATGTCTATGGTGAATGGAATAGGGCGGCCGTCAACAAAGGATTGGTACGCAAAGTCGCCCGTGCATACGAGAGTGCCATAGAAAGTCCAGACTTCGTCAGCCCATACGAATGGATGAGGCTCGTGCAAGTATTGCTGCCACCCCTTCTGGAGAAAAAAGGATGTGACGGGGCGGGGGATCTCGTCCCAGTTGACCACCCGCTCAATGTGCAATTGACGGGAAAAACTGAAGAAGCGATCACACCACACTCGCTCCATATGGAAGCGGTATTGCCCATTGTCGTTAGGCAGAACTTTGGTTGACAGATATTTTGGCCGGAGAGCGGGATTGGCCATTAGGAAATCTTAAACTTAGGAGGGGGAGGACTAGGGTTTGTAAAGAGAGAAAGTGTTGGATGTGTGAGGGGAAAATGAGGGATGATATAATATATACAGGTGGTAGGGAGGGGTGTGGGTGGTGAAATTTGGAGGGAAAAGGTGGTGAATGTGTTGGAGGGAAAAGGGGGTGAATGGTGGGAAGAGAGGGGATTGGGGGGTTGAATGGGGTTCTCGGGAAGATGCAAAATCACAGGAACCGAACCGATCCGATTCAGGGGCGATTTGGTTCGGTTCTGCAGATTTTTTATTTTTCAATTTTTCCAAACCGAACCGATTCGGCTGAGGGATTCGGTTTGGTTCTATCTATGACATAACCTCTTATATCAGTTTGTATCTCAGGAATCCCATTCTCCCACTTGTCTAGACTCTTGCACTTATTCTCCCACTTGAATTCCTCGATGCCCTCATGAATAACGTGTCCTTACGTAACTTACCTACAGACTCACCCTAATCTAACGAAGCCTAACTATTATACACAAGGATTCACCCCATAAGCTTCGGGGGTGCGACGACCTCACTGTAGCATCTCACTCTACCCCGTAAATGGGGTCCGACAACCAGACGGTGTCGACTTCTTCCACACACGCCTCTAGATATGGCTTTAGGCATTATCCGTTTACTTTGAATGTATTTCCCCCTTTCAAATCATCTAACTCAACAGCTCCGTGAGGGAAAACATTCTTCACAACGAACGGGCCAGACCATCGTGACTGCAACGTTCCCGGAAAGAGATGAAGCCGAGAGTTATAAAGAAGCACTTTTTCCCAGGAAGAAACTCTTTGCGTCGAATGATGCTATCGTGAGCGAGTTTCATCCTTTCTTTGGTAATTTTAGCATTCTCATACGCATCATTGCGCATCTCTTCTAACTCATTTATTTGAAGCTTGCAAGCTTCACCGGCCTTATCCATGGCATAGTTTAACTCCTTAATTTCCCAATACGCTTTGTGCTCTAGTTCCATGGGAAGATGGAAGGGTTTACCATACACAAAGCAGAAAGGGGACATGCCGAGAGGATTTTTGTATGCAGTACAATAGGCCCATAGCGAATCATTCAATCTAACTGGTCAATCTTTCCGGGTAGGATTGGCTGTCTTTTCGAGAATGTTTTTGATTTCTCGATTTGCTAGTTCGGCCTGCCCATTCCTTTGTGGGTGATAAGTCGTTCCAACCTTCTGAACGACACCATACTTTCTCATGAGCTTCGCAAATGGCCTATTGCAAAAGTGCTTGCTATTATCACTAATTTTCGCTTTCGATGCACCGAAGCGGGAAAGTATGTGTTTCTGCAAGAACTTAATCCCCACTTTGTTGTCATTTGTCTTGGTAGCTATAGCTTCCACCCATTTAGAAACGTAGTCTACTGCGATAAGGATGTATAGGAAACCAAAGGACGGGGGAAAGGGCCCATGAAGTCAATAACCCAACAGTCGAAGATTTCAATAATGAGTATGGGGGTAAGAGGCATCATGTCTCATCGGGTAATAACTCCCATCCATTGGCACCTATTGCAAGATTTATAAGCATCGTTCATATCCCGGAATATTGTGGGCCAATAGAGGCCGCATTGCAGAATTTTAGCGGTCGTCTTTTTCATCGAAAAGTGGCCTCCACAAGCTTCTGAATGACAAAATTGGATGACTTTCGGGATCTCGTCATACGGTACACATCGTCGGATGATTTGGTCAGCGCAATATTTAAAAAGGAAGGGATCGTCATAGATAAACATGCGTGACCAAGTGATAAACCTCTTCTTATCTTGCGGTGTCCAGTCAGGAGGGACGGTTCCTGTGACAAGGTAGTTTACTATATCCGCAAACCAGGGCAAAGAAGAGGCAGCAAAAAGTTGCTCATCCAAAAAGTATTCGTCTATGGGTATGGGATCACTAGGTACGTTGGACGAAAGTCATGATAAGTGGTCGGTAATAATGTTTTCTACTCCTTTCTTATCTTTAATGGAGAGATTAAACTCTTGTAGGAGTAGGATCCACCTTATGATGCGCGGCTTTGCATCTTTCTTTGCAAGTAGGTATTTCAAAGTCGCGTGGTGGGTGAAGCAAGTAATGGGAGAACCGATAAGGTATGACCGAAATTTATCAAGGGCAAAGACTACCGCTAGAAACTCCTTCTCCGTGGTAGAGTAGTTGAGTTATGGTCTGGTAAGAGTTCGGCTAGCGTTGTACATGACATGAGCATGCTTATCTTTTCTTTGGCCCAAAACATCCCCTATCGCATAATCGCTAGCATCACACATAAGTTCGAATGGTAAAGACCAATCCGGAACTTGCATGATGGGAGCGGACACAATCATGGTTTTTAGTTTTTCAAAAGAGCTTCGGCATGCTTCCGTCCACTCGAATGGGGTGTCCTTCATGAGAAGGTTTCTTAAGGGTCTATCGATGGCGCTAAAGTCCTTAATGAACCTTCGATAAAACCCTGCATGGCCCAAGAAAGAGCGCACGTCCTTGAGAAATTTTGGTGGGGGAAGATCAGCTATGACATCTATTTTTGCCCTATCAACTTTTATTCCCTTGGATGATACTATGTGGTCAAGAACTATTCCCTCGGTGACCATGAAATGGCATTTCTCCCAATTCAGCACCAAGTTCTTTTCCACACACCGGGCAAGTACTTGTTCCAGTTTTTCTAGACAAAGGTAGAAAGAAGTGCCAAAAACGCTGAAATCGTCTATGAACACTTCGAGTCCTCTCTCGACCATGTCACTAAATAGACTCAGCATGCACCTTTGAAAGGTCGTGAGTGCATTACACAAGCCGAATGGCATACATTTGTAGGAAAACGAACCAAAAGGTCTAGTGAAAGTTGTTTTCTCTTGGTCAAGTACATCTACCTCAATTTTGTTATATTCGAAATAACCATCAAGGAAGCAATAGTAAGGGTGGAACGCTACTCTCTCAAGCATTTGATCAATAAATGGCTAGGGGAAATGGTCTTTCCTAGTTCCCGCATTGAGTTTTCGATAATCAATGCAAACATGCCACCCGGTGGTGGTACATTGGGGAACTAGCTCTCCCTTAGCATTCTCAATCAGTGTCATGCCCGACTTCTTCGGGACGACTTGAATAGGGCTCACCCACTTGCTATTCGAGATTAGGTAGATAATCCCGGCATCCAATAATTTAATAATTTCGGTTCTCACTACTTCTTTCATATTGGGATTTAGCCTTCATTGCATTTCTCTTGAGGTCCTGACATCCTCTTCGAGATGGATCTTGTGAGTGCAAATCAACGGACTTATCCCCTTTAAATCAGCAATGCACCAACTAAAAGCACTTTGGTGCTTTCTCAGAATTTTCAAACGTTTACCCTCCTGCTCTTCGTATGGGCTAGAGGAGACAACAACAGGAAATGTCTCATCCTCTCCTAGGTATGCATATTTAATATCGGAGGGGATTTTCTTCAATTCGAGGGTTGGAAATTTGTCGCTGGAGGGAACCATGCGTGTATCCCTCGGAGGTAATTCCTCGAATCTAGAAACCCAATTTACATCTCTCGCATCCTTGTCCGACGCTCTCTCATCGAGTAACTCTCTCAACTCCTCAACCTCCCTCTCGAAGTTGGTGTATGTCCCCTCACTATCCTGTCTTGACACTAAGCAGGACCCTAAGGCATCGCCACAATAATTCTCCTCAAAGTACTCCTCTACTATCTCATCTATGAAGCTCACCGCGTGAAGATCATCTTCTTCCCCCGTATGTTGGGCTATGTGGAAGATGTTGGTCTCTAAGGTCGTGTTACCAAAGGTGAGTTGCATTTGCCCATTTCGAGTATTGATGATTGCATTAGCCTTAGCTAAGAACGGGCGCCCAACGATGATGGGAGCATGGTTACTCGAGGTGAAGGAGGGCTCCGTGTCCCAAATGACAAAGTCTATCGGGAAGTAGAAAGTGTCAACTTGGATGATCACATCCTTGACTATGCCTCTTGGGATCTTCACGGTTCGATCCGCTAATTGGCGAGTGACCATTGTGGGCTTGAGGTCGCCCAAATCAAGTTGCCTATAGATGGAGTAAGGGAGGATATTGACACTAGCTCCCAAGTCAAGTAAGGCTTTTTCGATTTTATTTTCTCCAATGATGCAGCAAATGGTGGGTGCACCGAGATCTTTGAATTTAGGCGGGAGATCGTTAAGTAGAATTTAGCTCATGTTATAGGCTAGAAAGAAATTTTTCTTTACCTTCATCTTTCTCTTTACCATCAACAAGTCTTTGATGAATTTTGCATAAGCTGGAATTTTTTTAATGGCATCAAGGAAAGGTAAGTTTAGCTTTACTTTCTTTAGAGCTTCCAGCACGTCATCACGTGGGTTTCCTTTATGGGAAGGAATCAACCTTTGAGGAAATGGTGCTATGGAGGGTGGTTTCACTACTACCTAGGGATCACTAGCATCTTATTTGTCACTCTCATTCAACGGGACATCTTCAGCCTCTTTCGTCCCGGGAAAAATCTCCTTGTCTTTCGTTGTGTCATGTGGGGGAGGTGATAAATCAATGACTCTCCCACTACGAAGAGTGGTCACAGCTTGACATTGCTCCTGATGTTCAGTAGAGGTGGAGCTAACACTAGTTTGACCTTGAGGAGGTATTTGGCCCTAGGCTGGAAACTTGCCCTTCTCTTGGACACTTAACGAGGATTGTATCTTTGACAGACTTGTATTTATGTCGCTAATCAGACGATCATATCTAGTATTGGTTGCAGTCCGACTTGTGATAAATTGATTTATAGTATCCTCGAGAGTTCTCCACGGTGGTGGGATATATGCTCCAAGAGGTGGTGGTGCTTGCACATGTCCTTGCATGTGTGGAGCTTGTTAAAAGTGTTGTGGCAGAGGGGGGCAATATGTGAAGTAGGGTTCATCGCAGCATATTGTTGCCCATAGCTAAAACCAAGATGGTTTTTCCATGAAGGGCTGTAAGAATTCCCACGCGGTGCACCGAAATTACCCTTAAATCCTCCTATACCACTAACTTGCTCTTCAAGCATCACTTTATAGGCGGGTATAGTTGGGCATTCCTCAGTTGAATGTCCCGCCTCACAAATCTCACACACCTTCTCGACGGGTTTTGGTATGGATCCAGTTGATCCTCTTCCATATACCTCACATAGGTCTGGAAATCCTTTCTCAAGGGTATCCAATCGACTGTTCATCATAGAGTTCTTATCTACGTGAAATAGACTGGATGCCGGTGGAGTGGTGGTCAGTTGACGATTTATATTTTGAGCAGTAGGATCAGATGTATCCTAGGATTGGGTAGTCTCGGCAACATACCTCGGGTGAAGCTCAGTATCGTGGGCATCTAAGTCGACAAAGGGACCACTACCCATGGTCTCAACGAGTTGCTTGGAGTTAAGATTCATCCCATTATAGAGAAAGGAAATGATTTGAGCTGAATCAAATCCATGATGGGGGCATGAAGTAACTAACTCATTGAAACGCTCGTAACATTGATGAAATGGCTCATTTTCGGATTGTCTGAACGCTTGAATTTGAGCCTTTATAGAGATTGTTCGATGTGGTGGGAAGAATTTCTTGAGAAATCTAGATTGCAACTCGTTCCAAGATGGGATAGAGCTTGGAGGTAAACACCATAGCCAGGTCTTAGCCTTATATTTTAGCGAGAAGGGGAAGAGTTTGAGGCAGATCACCTCTTGTGTGCAAGTTTGATCATTGAGAGTATCACACACATCCTCAAATTCCCTGATATGGAGGTATGGCTTTTCAGAATCCATACCATGGTAATGAGGTAACATCTGGATCATCACGTTTTTAAAATGAAATTGCCCGGCATTATACGAGAGTATAATGCATCCTTGAGTGACAGTGCGTTCGGGATATAAGATTTCTCTCAGCAGGCGGTATGTAGCCTCTTCCTCACCGACGGCTGCACTACCGTGTTGCGACATCTCTCTCTCTCTTATCGACTTGGTGTCCTCACTTGGTGTGCTCGAAGTGTGCTCGAAGGTGTGTCTGAAGAAGGAAAATGGAGTGTTGTTTGAGATTGAGTGTGATGGTGTGGGAGGTGGAATCCAGAACTGTGGGGCGTTAGGAGTGTGGGGGCTATCAGGGTCGTACTCAACAATTGGATTTTCGTGAATGCTGGTTGGAGTATTATGGGGTGTGGGAGTGAGTTCAGAATTTTGCATCAATAGCTTATGAGAGATGGTGATGAATCTTTTTGGATTTTTTTGAAATTTTTTATGTTTTTTGATTTTTGGAAATTTTTCGTTTAAGTTTTAGATTGACTCGATCTAATCCTACGTCTACCTAATTCCCCGGCAACGGTGCCAAAAACTTGATGCGATTCAGAAAGTGTCTATAATTTGCGTTCACTCTAGGCTCAAGTGCAAGCCTGTCGCGTTAGTAATAAACCCGTTAAGTCGGGATCGTATCCTCAAGGAAATAGGACAACAAAGTTGTGACGATGTTGGATAGATAAGGAAATCCTAACTCTGACTCTAAAGGAAAAAGGAAATTTATTTGGTTTGTGGAATGATTACACTAAATGCAATTATGAAATTATGAAAAAGTGCAATTATACTAAATACGGCCGAAAACTGATTTAAAACTTTAAATTATATGATGAGAAAAACAGGACGGGAACACAATCCCCCAACCTTAGTTTAATGATGATATAAAACTAATCGTAAATTTAAATGATTAATTAAACCCATAATTTAGTACTCCCAAGCATTACGTATATGAGGTTCAAGCCCGCATCATACTTAATCTGAGGACGAGTAAATCGGTATTTCACTAGGTACACTCGAATTGTACTCTAAAGAATCCCGGTTACTTGGAAGCAAACGAGATCTAAAGATATACAATTGTCATATTTCTATGTAATATGGTCATAATCAAACCCTTAAATTTAGAGGATTAATTTTATACACATGCAACTACCACATCAGGTTGGGTTCATGCATCCTGACCTTGAAAATCTAGCCAGACATATGAAAATTTGAAAACAACATGATATGAAGGAATGCAAACATTTTTTTAGTAATGAAGATGAAGAAAGATGAAATTATAAGTGAACAAACAACTAGAACTAAGATTGAAACAGAAATTGGAATACTTGTACTTGAATTGCAACTTAAAAATAACTAGGGTTTGTTGTCCTTCTCCTTCTAAATGAATTTCAAAGCTTCCTTCCAGAATTAGAAGCCACCCCCCACGTTTGGGAGGAAATTACTATTTATTAACTATGAAAAACCAGAGTTTGAACCAACTAGGACTCTATTTTTTACAAGTGGATAAATAGGAAAATTCGATAACAGAACCGATCCGGGTACCTGGTTCGGTTCGGTTCGGTTCCATCTTTTTATAGCCTTTACAGAAAACTCTTTGAACATGGGATCGGTTCGTTATTTGCCAGCTTCGGTTCGGTTCCATCTTTTTGTCCCTTCACAGGAAGTTCATCCAAGGAGGATTCGGTTCATTTTTCCCTTGATTCGGTTCGGTTCGTTTTTCCTTCGATTACAAAAGCTTTGCCTATGAGGGATTCGGTTCGTTATTCCTCCTAGGGTTCGGTTCCCTTCTGGCAGTGTTCGCAAAAACCTTGCTTTCTTGTGTTTCCATGGATCTTTTGTTATGGAACTTGGTTTATACACCGAACACCTGCAAAATAGATGATGAACACACGAAACTCGACGTACTCATTAGAAACTTGCCATTATCAAAGATATGATATAATCCACTTGAATTACATTGCGCGCAACGATAAAACCTTCTAAATTACGGGGATAAATGGGAAGAATTTATGCCTAATCAACACTCACTACTTCCCATTGTCTGTGAGAATCACCTTCGGGATACCAAACCTAGATATGATCTATTCCCTAATTAATTAGGTCACCACCTAAGTAGTCACCCTCATCAAGGGGATTTCTTCTTCCCATTTAGTGTACAACTCTATAGCAACTAAGATGAAAGCTTTGTCGTGATAGGCTGGACTGATATTACCTACTACATCAAATGCCTAACTTTAAAAGGGGTAGGGGCTATTATGTTCTGTAGGCTAACTGAGGGGGCATGCACCATATTACCATATACTTTATATGCCCTACATTTTTCATGTAACTGATAGGATTAGCCTCCATTGTTGTCTAATAATACCATAATGTCATTAATTAATCATACAAATTAGCTCTTCCCATGTAAGAAGCCTCATGGGCCTCCTTTAACACTTTTTCAGTATCCCCCTTGGCTACACGCTTCAACGGTATCTCGTTATACCTTCTTATGTAGAGCTCCATGTCTACTGGGAAAAAGCGAGTTTCTCTCTTTTTTAAATAGATCTTATCAGCCCTCCTACTATCATCTTTCCATATTTCATATATGATACACAGGGTTGCCTCCAATCTTTAAACTATTCCATAAAGTTGGCCTCGGTAGGTTGGTCAAACTGAGCCTCGCACTTTAAGCGGCCCTACTATAGATTAGCAAGTTCAGCTCCCATGGTTGACCAATAGTAGCCCCTGACTAAATCCAAAGATAAAGAGGAATATGTGTATCCCCATAATGCCTCTCGTGCATTAATGTCATCTATTCTTTGGCTTTTTACTCTCCTACACATCTTAAAAAAAATCTTCCAGGGCGCTTGTAGTAAAGTGTTTCCTGGAGAGGGTGGTAATTTGCAGCTCAAATATCTTCATCTTTCCTTCTCATGTCTCTAACTGTGTGAATGTGCTATGGGGCACCTCCAATCATCTGGCTCATCACTTGGATATAAGGACTTTGCTTTAATTGGCACTACCCTTCGAGGTACTGTGATGGTGGCTTCTGATATTTCTATCTCTAGATTTTGTGCTATAGTGTCCAACGCATCAAGATGCTAATTCATTTTTCGTGCATACCTCTCAATTTTCATTTTCAATAATTGACTGAGCATTCTTTGAATAATTGATCGATATGAGTCTAGGTTAGCGTGCTTAAGGGAGAACTCTCTGCTAACTTGCTTCACTACCAAATTAGAGTTCCCTCTAATGCACAACACCTTGATCCCCCTCCTCAATGCTTTTAACAGGCCCAATATGAGAGCCTTATAACTATGCTTCATTATTTCAACACTTGAAATCCATATTAAAAGAGAGTGTGACTTTTTCATTACGATTAAGAGAATGATGTTCGCTCTGCCCATCCCTTGGGAACAGGAATCATCAAACTCCATATTCTATTCTTCCATTTCCTCATCTAAGAAGGCTTGGAAGTTCTCTCCAGAAAATGTTTTTCTAGGAGGCTCAAAATTCTATCTTGGATAGTGATCTAATAGATCTGCTACCGCTTCACTCTTGATAGATTTTGGAGCCATACAATTAAAATCAAATTTAGATAGGATCAGGAACCACCCCACTACTCTTCTTACCAAGACCGTTCGCGCCAGAAAGTACTTGATAGGATCACACTTGGTGATAATAAGTTGTAGACACCACATTCTAGGACCCCTTAAGAATCTCCTTAGGCCCCTAGTACTTCCTCATTCACTATAAAACCTGGGTCCTACTCCGAGTACTAATATGGAGGTCACTAGGTGCTCAGACGCCTTATTTGCTTACCGGTAAACTTTCTCACCTGAGCAAAAGCTCATTGGATCTTTGGAGGGCTCTAAATCCCCTTTTTAATGGTCCACCCCGTGTGCGAATAGAACTTACGGTTCACACGAATGATCCATTTTACCTTAAAAATTGATCTGGAGTCCATCGGGTACTCTTGGGCTCTATTTGACTCCTTTCAACTCTTTATCTAGAATGATCCTTAATGAATCTTCAAAGGTAACTGAATTCCCTTTCCAATACTTTGCCTCGTGCATTAATCGTCCTTACGATACATATGAACGACTCGTTTTACTCCAAAGGGTCACTAGGCACTTTTGGGCCCCATTTAACCTTGATCAACTCTTCGGACCGAGAAAATCTTTTTGAAGCATCGAACGGCCCTATATAACCTTTCTAAAAGTCCATCCAGTGAGCGAATCATCCTTACGATTAGAATGAATGATCGGTTCACCTCATATCCAAAAGACCAATGTGCTCTTTCGAGTCCCGTTTGACCACAGTATATTTCCAACTTGGGAGAGGCCCATGGATTCTTAAAGGGCTCTGAATGCCCTTTCCAACAGCTCATCCCTCCATGATTCAGACTTACGAAATGCATTTTATGACCATTTTTTCAGAAAATATCTAGGAGACTACAGAATGGCAAACCCATTTCCCTGCCTATCGGTAATGTGTCTGGGGTTCTTATCGATAAGGAGGTCAAGGAAAAATTTGATCCGCACCCCCTTGACATTATATACGTAGATCATTATCTCACTTCGAAAGGTAGTAAATAAATATCCCTCTCAGTGATCTCAACAACATTCTCTCAAAGTTAGTGTGGTTTCCATAATGAAACCTCTCCCCCACATTCTATTTCCATCCTTTCCTTATCCGATTTGGCAAATTCCGTTCCCTCTCCTCCTACCACCTTCAGCCACTTGTAAGAGCAACATTTTAACATTCAAGATCAATTTCAAAGATTCAAAAGAAGGTCTATATCTTTCACTCTCTCTAAACTCTCTTATTTTCACACTAGTTACTTAATTCTTATTTTATTATTTCATTTTCATTAGATCGCACATTATAATATCCATCTTTTTTATTAGTAGTATTGCACATACTATATTTTTTATAATAAAAAAACCCAAAAAAACAAGGGGAAAGGGGTTTGCTTGTAAATTCCAAATGCAGATTTTACACTACATTTTCTCACACTAAAACATCCTTTTTCCACGCACACACACACACACACATATAAGAAAAGTCCCTGATTGGATTTATGGGATAAACCCCACATTGTGTTATATGCGAACTACGTGGACTTTGATGCATTTTTAGGCTATGTAGGCATCTCGAGAAAAAATCGAGATTTGAGTTCTTTCCTATTTCTTTTCATATATTATTTTCATATCATATATTTGTTATTCATACTTACGTTTTGTCCCACCCACACCATAATCTTTCTATAAACAATCAGTGACTCGACAAAATGCACACATAATATTTTTATTACTATTTTTGGAACACTCCTGAGGATGACTTCACTCCACCTTTGTACATGATGCGTGTCGAGTAATTCCACTCTCTATTTAAATACACACGCACACACTTAACGGAATTATTAAGGAGAAGAATAACACATGCACATGAGATAACAAAAGGGCGGGATGGGTCCCTAACACCTTCCCATTTTGTAACTTAGTCACTGAATCCTTGAACTAATTAGTTTCAAAAGAATCAAAATATCTTTGATGCCGTTCCCTTGAGGCAGCAACATTTTTTTCCAGTTTTTTTGTGAAAAATAGGCTGGAGACTCTAACTCTACACATTACCCACACATCACTGCAATTGATAACGACCAAAGTGCCCCAAGAAAGGCTCGAGACCACCCAAGTGAACGCGCGCCGACCCGGGGGAGGGATGGCCTCAGTGGAGATTCCACTAAGGACTTCTAGAAGAGGGGTAAACTTGATTTTTCACATGGGTGTTATTAAATTCTACATGTGTACATATGCACCTACTTGTACGTTCCCTTTTTCCTCTATTACTTCTTGTATGTATCTACCTCATGTATTTGTCACTTCTCACTCACTTTTCACTTCACAAACTTATTAATACCCTCCATGTATGCTTCAAAATTTTATGTATCCCTGATCACTTGCACATATCACACGCCACTTGTAGTTGATCCATGCTTAGGCTCACTACCACACACTCAATTGTAGATATTTACATATCACTACCTCACATGTATCCATGCTAGTGTAGTCTTCATGCTCCATGCTAGATTTACTATTCATAACACTCGTACATTCTTCACCTTTAGTATAGTGCTCCTTCTACTCATCATGCCAAATAAAAGACACTCTCTCCATAATATACTAATTAATAATCATGCATTTTCCACTCTATTCACCAAGAGCATGGCTATTGACCAAAATTTTGTCCCGTACTAGGGGGTCACTTTGTGAGGTGTGTTGATCCTATGGGTCACAGTTAGCCTAATAAATATGACTCTCACTTCCATTGTCCGAGTACATTCAACCTATATCGAACGATTCCCCCGACATCATACCGCTTGATCGAACTCACGCAGGAAACGTATTCACATATGTTGAGTATCTCGAATTCAATCTCACACGTATTGTGCCCACGAGGTATATAGTGGGACAATTCACATACACTCAAGTATATCAAATGGCTTGTCCACACGTACCGATTGCCCTCAAAATGAAGAAGTATATCATGGAAGTCATGCTAAAGGGGGGAACCTTACCACTAGCCCAAAAATTCCATAAATCTCATATAGGTGTCAAACTTGGGGCACTCATATTTATTTTGCCGATTACTATACGAAACTCTGCCAAAATGTCGGATCGGCATGCCACCTAAATCTTGGCACTATTTCATCATTTTTCAAAACGAAACCCTACCCATGAGCCCGAAAACAAGTCAAACCATATCTTACATATTTGTTTAACCCAATTTTCCCTAGCTCGGGTCCTCTCCAGCATTTTTGGCATTTAGGTAAACCTAATACAAATGAAAATATAATAATAATAATAATAATAATAATAATAATAATAATAATAATAATAATAATAATAATAATAATAATAAAAATAATAATAATCATGTTGAGATTCTTCTCTCATTTTTTGCCTCCTTTTTTCCTAAAAAAAAATACTAAAAACATTTTTCCTCCTTTTACCAAAAATGCAAAAAACATTTTTTCCTCTTCTTCAAAAATATCAAAAAAATAATTATTTTTCCTCCTTTCAAAAATAGACTTGAAGAATTTTTTTCCTCTCAGGACGATCAGATTCCTGATTCTTGGTTTGGCTCCGTATTGGCTTCTATTGTCACTCAAACTACCCCAAAGTTGCAACAATTCCTCTGTTACTTCATCTAAGTCTAGAATCTACCTTCTCTAGTTCTTCATGGAGAATGTCGAACAAGCACCAAATGTGCAACCTGATCTGATGGTGGTCTTAGTCCAACTCGGTTCCAAGATTGACAACCTTCATACCGAGATCCATGAGATGCAGCGAAACCAGGTCCGAACTCCTAAAGAACTCAAGGTCCTCTTTCCTCGTTCCATGGGTCCACTCGCTCTCAAGCCTGTTTGGGTCCCAGAAGAATGTCAACATACTATGCATGCCCCGCTTACCAATGGTCCGCCGCCAATTCAGCTCCCTATGACAAACATTAACCAGCCAGGGGCTAACCTGCTAGTGCCTGTTCATCCCATGGAGGAAGAACTGATCAAGGTCAAGGAAGACCTCAAACTACTATCGAAGAAATTTGACCAAGCTAGGATATTTGGTAATAACGTGGACTGCACCCATATGTCTCCCTATTCCAAAGCAAGATTGATAGAGAAGTTCAAGATGCCATCCATCGAGAAATTTGAGGGCAGTGGGTCCCCAGTTGTGCATTGAAAGAAAGTGCCCTCTGATGATTCCTATCCCTTTAAGAATTCAGAATCCGTAGTCGGGTAGATTTCACCCATGAATTTATGTAGCAGTACAAGTACATTGAAGAACTAGAGGTTACACATCGTGATCTATATCTTTATAAGAAGAACCCTGGGGAAACCGCCAGTAGCTTCATAGGGAGGTGGAGAGAGAAGGATACTACCATGACTAACCGATCCTTTGAAAAAGAACAAGTCATTATCATAAAGAATAATTCATTTCCCCATATCTGAGAAACTATGGGAGGTCGGTATTATCAACACTTTGGAGATCTCTAGGAAGCGGGTGAAGAAATTAAAGAAAATGCTACCAAGGTAGAAGCCAATAAGAAGAAATCAACTAGACAATTTACTCCTTGAAAGTATGAGAAGCCTTCTAGTGCTACAGTCTCAACCATCAATAATATCTGCCAACCTACTACCTCTTGAGCATAAAAAAGCCTCCTTAATCCCGCTAAAAAGGAATACACTGAGATCTACGCTCACTTATCCAATGTCTACCAGGCCTTGTTAATCCGAAACCTCATCAAACCCTTGGACTCCCATCCATTACCAATCCCACTGCACATAAACTTCAAACCGAAGCCCACTGTGACTTTCACGAATTCGCGGGCCACACTACAGATAATGATTCCATCTCATAAACATGATTCAAGGATTGATTGACTGAGATATCATCACTCCACTAAAATATCCAAAACCCAACACCACTCACAACCCACTTTTAACTCACACAAATGCCATCTTTTTATAAAATGATCCCGAATTCAATCCCCCCGCTCAGATTGTTCCCAGTAAAGCACCCATTATACCCATAATCTCACCCAAACTGCTCAAAGTTTTCCCATATTTCCTCTTACACCCTACCTACTTCACCGACTAAGCTTTGTCACTCCTCATAACGACTTGTATTGTAATTCGTACTCGATCTGAAGGGAAATATATAGAGTTGTCAGTCGTATTTAACCAACTTCTAGAGTGTGGGCTAAAATTTCCCACCAAGATGACCATCGACTATCAAAAGTTTAATGGACTATTCATGACAGCCCAAAAATGGGCTCGAGAATCATATGAACGGGTAGTACCTGCCGAAGAGATCAGTCTAGGCGATGTGGTACAGTTGCTGACATATTTTAACAAACTAGTGAGATCTACCAGATTTCCAAACTACTCATTGCTTTTAAGATTCAATGGTGGTTGGTCCCTTCACTACTGCACTTTCCAGTTGGGTGGGTAGATTTATATGAGGAAGTTTTGAGTTCATTTAATGCATTGATTTCTCTTGGCAAAAAGACATCATCGCCACCAAATGGGGGGATGAATTCAACAACTCGGATGATGAAATGAGTTAGGGAAAAGTCAATTCGATAATCATTATTTGGGAATGATATCCTTAGAAGACCTATTAGGGGAAATCAGTAAAGTAGCCTCTCAATAAGAAATAGATGAAGACACGGGGTTATTATTCCCCACCTCAGTAAACCATATGACCAGATCAGGGAGACATTACAGGGATCTGAAACCTCAGTCATCCGGAACAGATAATGAAAAGGGAGTCACCAAAGAACTTCCTATGCCAGAAATAACCTTTGAAGAGAGAAAAATCCTTGACTAACTAAGGAAGATTCAAGATAACATCACCCTATGGGGCTTTTCATATCCTCCCAATTACACCAGAATGCTATAATCAAAATTATCACCGGGCGCACGATTCCTCCTTTCACCACTCCCAGAAAAGCTATAAACCTGGTTGGAACCTTGACCTCCACTAGACTCATCTCCTTCTCCGAAGAAGAGATATTACAAATGGGCCTTGACCACAATTATTCCCTCAATATCTCCATTGAAGTGATGGGAAAGGAAATCCCACTCTCACTCCTTGATAACAGATCATCCCTTAATGTTTGTCCACTTAGAACCTTAAATTACTTGGGGTTCCACAACAGTGTGTGCTCATAATAATACCCATCGAGAGGTGATAGGATCTATAAAAATCATAATAAGGGATGGCCCTATCAACTCTATCATTTATTCTAAGTTATTGACATACATGCATGCTTCAACCTGCTACTTAGTCGACCATGGCCTGATAGCATCCGATGGGTATCTTCCTCCCTTTATTAGAAGTTAAAATTCTTTGCTAAAGGAAAGGTCATCAGCATTTTGGGGGATGATGATGGTATAGAAAATTCTAGCACCAGCAATCTCATATTAAAAATATAACATGGGAGGAATGACATGATCCTCTATGGATTTAGAGGTTATCCACTTCCCCTTCTAGAAGGGGATAATTTTAAAGATCGAGTCTGTCCAGAACACATCCCTCATGTCAACATTAATATGATACAAGTGTTTAAGAACATGTGTTTCATGCCCGGACTAGGGTTGGGTGATGTCAACAATGGATACTTGAGCCCATAGTCATGATATAGACCTTTCCCCCATATGGCCTAGGTTATCAGCCTTCACTAGTAGAACTTAAGGCACTCCGCTAATGACGATTGAAAAGGGGCTTAAAAGATGGAAAGACTACTTCGAGAGATTCTCTAAATGGAAGATTTATCAAGGAGGGTGAAGACTTCCTTTTCTGTGACTTCCCTGAACCATGGTATGAACACGTCGACAAGAAGATTAAATTGGGGATGGAAATCTTCTTTCAAGACAACTACTCTTGGGTTAAAGACTACTAGAATAAAGTGTAACCTCTCACCCAGAAAGCCGTGGCAATTACCTAGGTCTCCGAGGAAAATGATTTCAAAGACTCATTCAACCTACAGACACTAGGGCTGACTTTTTGTATGATCCGCTCAGGTGCTACACCATATGACCTATCCACCCTGATTCAACCCAACCTTACTATTTACCCTATCTTTTAACCTATTATTTCTTCTCCTTTTTCTAATAACAATGTAATCGAGAGCTCTTTTGACGAGTTTCTCGATGTTGTTTTTCTCTAAAGTTACATAAATGAGGATTTTAAGTATCTTGTCTGCCATACATTAATTGTCTTGATTCTAATCAAACTCTTGATGATGATAACTTTGCAAATAAAACATTTTTAACTGATCTTAATAAGGTTAATAACAAACAACATAACCACATTCAAATTAATGAGGATGAAACTATTGTTATCAATCTCGGTTCTAGTAGCAAACAACACGAGATTAGGATAGGGTTCACCCTTAATGAGCATGATAACGTGAAATTTAAAGATCTGTTAAAAGAATTATGGACGTCTTCATATGGTCCTATAATGACATCCTTAATATCGATCCTAAAATAGCTCAAAATGAGATACCAATATTCCCAGACTGAAAGGCGAACAAATAGAAGCTAAGAAAACTCTGCATTGAATGTTTATTCAAAGTCAAAGAAGAGTTGGTCAAGCATTTGAAGATGGGATTTATCTGTCGGATTGAATATCCCACACGGCTCCTCAAAATTATCCCTGTGCCAAAATCAGGAGGAAAAGTTTGCATATGCGTTGACTACTGAGATTTAAACAAAGCATATCCAAAGAATGATTAATTATTGCCCAACACCAACATGATTGTGGATAACACGGCCAGCCATGGCCTCAAGTCATTCGTCGATGGGTTCATTAGATACAATAAAATCAAGATGCACCCTGAACATCAGGATAAAACCGCATTCGTTACCCACTGGGGAACCTTTTGTTACACGTTTATGCCATTCGGGCTCAAGAATGTTGGGGCTACCTACTAAAGGGCTTCCACAACCATCTTGCATTATTTTATACAAAAGGAGGTCAAAGTCTATGTAAAAGTCATGATTATTAAGTCAAAGATTTGGTAAGGTCACTTCCCTTCCCTCCGTAAGTTCTTAGAACGGCTATGGCAATACCAAAAGTGGCTAAACTAACAAAAATGTGTTTTTGGCATCACGAAAGAAAGCCTTTGGGATTCATGGTTACTGAAAAGGGAATCGAAGCAAACCCTATCAAGATGAAAACCATACTTCAAATGCCACCACCCCGAATGGATAAGGTTCGAGGATTCCTAGGTGAATTTCAATACCTCAATTGATTCATCAGCCAAATGACTTCTATTTGCGAGCCTAGTGTCAAACTCCTCGGGAAGGATGCTACTAAAGACTAGAATAAGGCCTGTTAGGAAGATTCGATAGAATAAAGCAATACCTTACTCAACCTATGGTGTTTATGCATCTAAATCCAAGTCTCCACCTCCACTTGTACTTAACTGTAACATATGTTGTGGTAGAGTATTTATTAGCCTAATATATATAAGAATCCTGCAAGGATATGGCCATTTATTATGCCAGATAGAAATTGGTCGGTTATGAAGTCAACGACAAAAATTGGTCGGTTATGAAGTCAACGACACTACCTTGGAGAAAGCCTGTGTCGCCTTAGTTTAGGTCACTCAAAAGTTACGGCATTGCATTCTTGCTTTTCTCATCAGACTTCTGTCCCGAATGGATTCTATCAAATACCTTTGATAAGCACCCAAAACTGTACAATTTATACCCCGAATGGACGTACTTTTGTTGCTAATTCTCGACAATACGGGTCTTATGTGCTTAAATGTTTGTCATGCAGGCTTAACTGCAGTTGCGGTATCAAAAGCTACATTTAGAGGTCAATTGCAGTTAGAATGGAGCTAATACCATTTTCTCGTACCCTAGTCTACCCTAAACTTGCCCCTAAACCGTCACCCAAGCCCAGTGTGTGTTGTTTGATCCCTTTTTATTTTATTTTAATTTTTTTTACATTTTTATTTAGTGTCGTTTTATTTTTTAGATTTTATTTTAGAATTATTTAGAACTTGTAGGTTTTATTTAATATTTAATATTTTATTTATATTTTATCTTTGTTTTTTATTAGTTTTATTTTATTTTATTAGAATTAGTTTTTTTTGAAATTTCATTTATTAGATTTTATTTTTTTAGGCTTTTAGGCTTTTAGTTTTTAGACTTAAAGATTTCTATTTCTATTTTTATTTTTATTTCTTTGTAGATTTATCTTTTTTTATTTTTGTGTCTTTTATTTTATAGGATTTTATATTTTTAAGTAGTTATTAATAAATTTTTTAGTTATTAATTTTTATTCTTAGTTTTTATTTTAGTTATGTTTAGTTTTTTTTAGAGTTTGTTTAGTGTGTCGTGTCGTGTCTATTTTATTTTACTTTTTATTTTTAGTTTAGTTTAATTTTTAATTTAGATTATTTTTAATTTTTGTTTTAGTTAGATTTTTTTAGGGGTTCAAATTATACACACACATACACCACACACACCCTCAAACTCACACATACCCTACTTCTATACATACTCATCACTACGAAACACACCCTAAGTCACACCACATTACCCTACACCCTCACCACACTCTAACTACCCTCATCCATCTTCAACCTCTCACCACTCTCTCCTCTAAACCCACCTTATACCTCCATAACCCAAACCACTCACCTCTCACCTAACATCCTAAAACCTCCCACCTTACACCACTGTACCCATTACCCATTCCCCTCTTCTAACCAACCCAAACCCAGTGACCTGCTACCGCCCCCCCAACCGGACCTCCGTCGGCAAATCCAAACCGTGGCCACTGCCTATCAGACCCAACCTCCGATCTCTCCCTCTCCGTCGCCCATGATACCCACAGCCCCAGCTTGGGCGGGACGCCACCTATTCCCCCCCTCCGGCGGAAACCTCGATCACCCTCGATCCATCCGCCACCTGCTCCCCCCCTTTGGCGGAAACTACGATCACCCTCGATCCATCCTCCTGCCATACCGGCGACGACCCCCTCAGCAGCAACCGGTGACGTCAACCCCGTCCCTCACCCTCCGTCCATCCTTCTCCGGTGTAACCCCTTTAACCCATACCCATTTCAAAACCAAACCTAAACCCATTTCCTCCATTTACCCAAAACCCATTTCCCATCCAATCTCAAACCCATCTCACCCTATACCCATTTTTCCAAAGCCACCTACGATTCTTCACCTGCATAAACAAAACACAAACAAACCAAATACCCATGTGACTTAAACCCCATGTGCCTAATTAAATCTTTTACCCCTTATACCCATTTTACCCCCAACCCTTTTTTTCATAATCTGATATTTATTCCCCCATTTTCCACTTGTCCCCACACCTCACACAATCCATGCACAATTGTGCATTTTCTCCATATTACCCTCACCCATATATCCTCATACCTCACATCCCTCATGTGCACATCCTTATTTTCCCAATTTAACCCCTTAGCTCCAATTGCATAAAAAAGAAGACCTCAAGGCCATTTCAAGATATCTAGAGCTTTTAGATAGGAATTTTAGAGAGAGAATTGTAGAGACAATTATCTTTTGTAAATAGTTTTTCCTTTTTTTTTATTTTTAGATATTTGTGAGATTAAATATTGTAAGAGAGTTAATTGAGTGAATATTTCAATTTCAAATCATTTGGATGCTCAATTAAGTGGTATATGCTTCAATTTGGAAGAGTAGAGTTCAACTTTCTCAAAGAGATTTGGTTTGCTTGTTCTATTCTCTTCTCTTTTATTTTAGAAGCCTTGCTTATTAATTTGTCATGTTTCATATCATGTTAGGCTAAAACCCCTTTCAAGGGATGGGTGAAACCCTTATTTGATATTATTTTAGTTTAATTAGTTTGATTACCTGAAATTTCCCTTTGAATGTTAAATTTGATCCCTCGCCCTTAGATTTACGCCTCGAGAGAGGGTAAATGATTTTCGAGAGAAAATCGAAATTCTAGTGATAACACCCATTTTAGATTCGAACTAGAGATAGGGGTTTCTTAAGTGGGGTATTATCATTTGAATTTCAACTCTAAAGTTAATTTCTAATATTGACATAAATTCTAATTGATCGATCCTAGCGGGTGATTAATTAAAAGGAGTGTAGATCTAATTTTCTAGAGTTGTGGGGTGTTAAACTTAACTTTCTAAAAAGATTACTATTATAATTACACTTGCAACTAGAGTTGGTTTGTAATTTTGATATTATTTGGGGAGTATTCAAATAATTAAATTAATTAATTAGAATAACTAAAATTTGTGGTGTAATCCCTTTTCTTGATTGTTCTCACTATTATTTATCTCACTTTATCTTTTATTTTAGTGCTAGACTTTATTTTTCATTTTAGTCATTTTCTAGTTAGTTTTCATCTCACATTAGTTTAGTTTAATTTAGACCTCACCTCACCCTATTGTTTTAATATTGAAAAAGCTAAAAAAAAATTAAAAAAGTGAAAAAGCACAAAAAAGAAAATAAAAAGTGAATTACAATTGAATTTGTCTCTAGCTTACTCCCGAGAAAGTGGATTGACATCCTTACTTATCACTTTACACTTGAGTTTATTATATTTTTTAGGTTTTTGAGGATTTTGACTAACTTGGCTTTCATCAACAACGACATACACGCAAAAGTCCCGTTATCAAATGGCGTCGTTTCCATTCTTGGGATTGTGAAGCTCGGAGCGGATTCCATTTTGTGATTCAATTGTATTGCATTTTATTTTTTATTTTTTTTCATTTTTAGTACCATTTTTTTTATTTTTGAAGGCTTGTATTAGGACTTTATTATTTTGCTTGTATTGCGGTGCTTAGAGACACCATTTATTTTCCATTTAAAATTGTAATAATCAAAGACAAGCGTGATAGGGAAACCGGACAAGGTAGAGAGAGGGCGTCCAAAGGAGAGGATTTAGAAGCCTCTCTACCTTGGGTCGGTAGGACTCTCGGGGACGACTGAGATATGCGTGATCTCCCCCCGGTCGACTCAAAATTTTCGGCACCCCATGGCGTAAAAATCGTGGGAATTATATTTCTCAAACCATCGCGCCCCTCATGTTAGGGAGTTCATTATTGTGTGTGCTCTTGTGTGATTTTATTCTCGCATTTATTTTTTGAATGGTGTGATGAATTAAATTACTAAGACCTACACCCGGTCACTCACGAGAAGGAATTCATCACCCGACTCACTCGCTTATCATTGTGTGCTACCCTACCCATCACTAAATTTAAAATCAATCAACTAGGTAGCCCAATAGGAGAATATTTTGCAAAGGCGATCACTCAGATTTTCGGGATTTTTATCGCCCGCGAACTTAATTAAAATTTGACTACCCTTTCACTTAATCTAAAGATAAAATTGGCTATGTACTAGTTAGGAAATTTTCTTGATTTGTGTGTGTCCAATTCATTTTTTTTGGTAGTCGATTTTAGTTAGACCGTCCAAGTTCATGAGTCCATATATTTTCCCCACCTTTTCTTCCAACAAAAAATCCAAAAATATTTTTCTTAATTTATTTTTCCAAAAATCCAAAAATATTTTCTTTCATTTTTATAAAAAAATAAAAAGTCCAAAAATATTTTCTTTCTTTCCTTTTTAGAAAAAAAAAATCCAAAAATATTTTCTTTCCATTATTTTTAGAAAACCCCAAAAATATTTTCTTTCCTTTTGAAAACATTCCAAAAAATCAAAAAAATATATTTCTCTCCACATGGCCGAGGAACGTCCTTTACGGGACTACTTTGGTCATTTTCCATTGACACGTGACACGTGTGAGAGTGATCCCGAGAGGTCTCTTTATGATATTCTTCATGATTTCACATCTCTCACGAGTACCGTTGGTACTCTTAACCCATCTATGCACTCACCTCCTATTCCATCACCCTCGGTGTCAAATGTCACCGTGCCTCCTCCCTTGTTGTGCACCCACTGTTCTTATGCCGATCACATGCCCCATGAGTGTCCATACTTGTCATATCCATCGGAACCCACTATGGAACATGTGTATCCATATGACACTGTCCCGGAATACACCTCGGCATATTCTCCCTATATACCCAATACCGAGTTGTGTGAGTCCTCCAGCTATTCATGGAGGCCTAATCACCCTTCCACGCAATACAAATCACAACCCGATGTTGTGGATCCTCACACGTTCCAACAGTCGTCATGGCAACCTTGTGCACCTGTTCACGATCAGTCCCCTCACTACACACCCACTGAATTTCAACCAATTGTCCATCACGAAAGCGATCCTTTCGTGTATGATGCACTTGCCCCACTCCACACACTTCCTTTGAGTATTCTCCGTATAATCATGATAGCAGCGAGTTGTGTCCCCCTCACCCATCGCCACCACCCGTCACTCCACCACCACCATCATCCACCTCCACTCTCGAAAGCCTCTTGCAAAAGTTCATAATTGAGCAAGAGCAAGCCACTCAAATTCAAACTCAAGCTCTCCAAAGGCTTGAACAAAGGTTAAATGCATTGGAGTGTGAGCGAGAGTCGGATATTCCCAAGGCCCCACCCATCGTTGCCACCGAGTGTGATGATGATGTGTCCTCTCGTGATACGAATTTTGAGTGTGACCAACCCTACCACCTCGAGAATCTCGATGTTGAGACCATTCCATGGTCCGGGTCCCAAGTCGAAAATTGTGTTGACTTACCTTTCGATAGTGAGCCTGATCCAATCCTACCATATCCATATGAATCCCACCTTGCGGTTCCTATTCCCACTCACTCTCCCGTCATATCCAAAAAAATGCCCGAGTCTACACCTATCGAGCTTCACCCTTGTGTTCCCGAGGAACCACTTCATCTTAGGTTAGCTATGGCTACGAGTGTTCACCATTTTCCCGAGATAGAATTTGTGATAGTTCCTAACTATCCAGATATGGATGATATCCCACCATGCATGGCTCCCTTTGAGCCTGATATTTCTAGCGATTCCTATATCTCCAATCTTGGTGCCTCGTTTGATCCACCCACCACATTCACCAATGATACCTTTTTGGAGAAGTTGACAACTTCATCTTTAGAAACCACACTCACTTGTGAGTATTCCTTTACTCCTCCCAATGAGTGTGTGTTTTCCACGCTTGAGTTGGATCATCTCCCTCCACCGTTTATCCCACCCGATACACCATTTATCCCACCCGACCCACCCATTATCCTTTCTACCCCACCACCTGGTTTGGATCTTGATTTTTCCCATTTCAAGTTTCCATCAACATTTTTATATCCTCACCTGAAACCATCCTCCATCTACGAGAGTAATTGTGGTGCTACTCTCCACCGTGACATCGATCTTGTTCCTCCATACACGCCACTCTCTTGTGGTGTTGATTTTTCTCAACAGCTGCCTGGCGTGTCACGGCGCGACCATTATCATTGCCCATTTATATAATGTTCATGTGATTTTTATGAGGCCCATCCCATTCCTATTACCAAACCCTTTTGCCTTCCCATCCAAATTGGGCATCATTCTTATAAGGTCCTTGTTGCCCTCACCTTCCGGCTCAATAAGGCCCGTGACCGATACGTTTCCACCCTCACCTTAGCCCTTTTTCCCACCCGCCCATGGTCCACCGATGCTTTTCATCGTGTGATGCACTTCGCCTTACAAGTGCATTGACCCGTTTTAGCCTCTATCCAACAAGACTGACGCTTCAGTCTTGTTTGGGGGTGATTCTCATCACCCGATTTTCTGCCGCCCTACGCTTTCATAGATCCTATCTTTAGGGTGAGAATGGTTCGGTTTGGCTGAAGACATTAAACTTAGTGCTACCGGGAGGCAGCCCGCGTTTCTGGTATGAGTCTTATCCTGTTTGGGGGTGGCGTTTCACACCACCCAATTTTTTATCATGTTATAGACTTTTACATCTTTTGCTATCTCACTCATTTACTCAGGTTTATTCTTGGCTTCACATATCCACTTCATTAGCGGTTCATTCTGGTAATCTCTTTCCTACCTTATGCTCTCAATTTTTAAAATCCTTTTACTTAACATCGAGGACGATGTTCCTTTTTGTTTGGGGGTGGGGAATTTTAACAAATATACCTCTTTTGAAAATTTTTGATTTTTAAACCTGATTTTTAAAATTTCGTGCAATTTCTTTCATCTCACTCATTGATGTGAATTTTCAATCATCCATCTTTCTAAGTCTAGGAATCAAGCTAGAGAATATTTTTTATAAATGGCACATGTAATAGGTAACAAGGCATTTTGCACCATGAATTTATAGACTCAACAAAATTCGCGCACTTATCACGTCATTACGTTTAGAGTTGAAGAGTACTATAATTCTAAAGAGAACCTTAAGGATCACTAGTAGAGACTTTAGCTTGAGAGATTTGTGCCTTTCACCCCTTTTGAGTGTTTTACGCAATCTCCGAGTCACAAGTTGATTCAACTTCTTTTGGGTCCGCACTTAAATTGTTGTATGATCTCATTATCCTTCATTAAAATTTGGCTTGATCACTGAGAATGACATTTTTTTCGAGTTGTAAGAAACACGTGCCTTGAAATTTGTCCCGAATACTAGATTTTCATCCATACACCTACCACTTCCCCCCATGTCACAATTTCATTCACTCACCCATAATTTTCCCATATATTCCCCTCACCATCCATATATTTTTCCATTACCTATCACCACCATTCATATATCATCCTTCATTTTCAAATAAAAGAGTGTAAATTTCAAATGTAAATGTCTTCATTGTTGATTTAAAAAGTGAGAGAAAAACAAAAAAGAAAAGAAAAAGAGAAAAGAAAAAAAAAAGAAAAATAGCAAATTATAGAAAACAAAAGTGAAAAAAAAAAGAGAAAGAAAAGAAAAGAAAAAGTGAGTTTTAGTTAATTTTTATGTAATAAAGACATTTGTGCCTAAAGTGTATACACTCTTCTTTCGCATCCATTTCACATCCATCTTTTACCCGTCACATATCCATCACTCATCATCCTTCATCCTCCATCCTTCATATCACTATCACCATCTCATTCCATCCATCCTACCTATCATATCCTTCTCATTCCATTTTATTTCCCCTCACCCATATACATCCATATTTCCCCTAGGTGTTCGGGCAAATGAAAGTCAACGTGGTGAATAACTCGACGTTCTCACTATAGTGATTAGCATTCCTTTCATGAGATCAATTTTCTTTCTTATTGTTCGTTCTTTCTTATGTGTGTGTGAGACGTTTGAACTTGCTTACATTTACTCACCTCCTCACACACAAGAGCGATACACTAACCCTAATCTCAAGAGTTCGTTTGAGAGAGATATATCAGTGAGATTTGAAGTTGAAGCATTGATTCCGACAAGGCAATCTAGGAATTACTCTTCTGATACTCGACCTGTTTTGACTGATTCACACTACACACGTTGAGTTCTAGGAAGGATGTGCCTTGTGTATTTACTGAGCTAAACTTTTTACACATTCTAGCTTGTATTTCTGAAAACATTTATCTCATGATGGATTAGGCGATTATTCTATGTCTAATAAGAGATTGACTGCATTTCAATAAATCATTTTCAAATAAGAATTTTGTGGGTATATTCCCTGCAAACCCTCACGAGACATAACTCGTCATGTGGGGCAACCTATAGGTTTAAAGGCTTGTTGCACATGCTAAGTGCAATCGCAAGTGCCCGCAAAAGTGGTACACTTTTGGTTTCTTATCATTCTCTTTCTCTCTATCTTATTGCTCGAGGACTAGCAACGCTCTGTTTGGGGGTGGTGTGATAAGCACCCAAAACTGTACAATTTAAACCCCGAATGGACGTACTTTTGTTGCTAATTCTCGACAATACGGGTCTTATGTGCTTAAATGTTTGTCATGCAGGCTTAACTGCAGTTGCGGTATCAAAAGCTACATTTAGAGGCCAATTGCTGTTAGAATGGAGCTAATACCCTTTTCTCGTACCCTAGCCTACCCTAAACTTGTCCCTAAACCGCCACCCAAGCCCAGTGTGTGTTGGTTTGATCCCTTTTTATTTTATTTTAATTTTTTTTAGATTTTTATTTAGTGTCGTTTTATTTTTTAAATTTTATTTTAGAATTATTTAGAATATGTAGGTTTTATTTACTATTTACTATTTTATTTATATTTTATCTTTGTTTTTTATTAGTTTTATTTTATTTTATTAGAATTAGTTTTTTTTTAGATTTGATTTATTAGATTTGATTTTTTTAGGCTTTTAGTTTTTAGTCTTATAGATTTCTATATTTATTTTTATTTCTTTTTAGATTTATCTTTTTTATTTTTGTGTCTTTTATTTTATAGGATTTTATATTTTTAAATAGTTATTAATTAATTTTTTAGTTATTAGTTTTTATTCTTAGTTTTTATTTTAGTTATGTTTAATTTTTTTTAGAGTTTGTTTAGTGTGTCGTGTCGTGTCTATTTTATTTTACTTTTTATTTTTAGTTTAGTTTAATTTAGATTAATTTTAATTTTAGTTTTAGTTAGATTTTTTAGGGGTTCAAATTATACACATACATACACCACACACACCCTCAAACTCACACATACCCTAATTCTATACACACGCACCACTACCAAACACACCCTAAGTCACACCACATTACCCTACACCCTCACCACACTCTAACTACCCTCACCCATCTTCAACCTCTCACCACTCTCTCTCCTCTAAACCCACATTATACCTCCATAACCCAAACCACTCACCTCTCACCCAACATCCTAAAACCTCCCACCTTACACCACTATACCGATTACCCATTCCCCTCTTCTAACCTACCCAAACCCGTTGACCTACTACCGCCACCCCAACTGGACCTCCGCCGGCGAATCCAAACCGTGGCCACTTCCTATCAGACCCAACCTCCGATCTCTCCCTCTTCGTCGCCCACGAAACCCACATCCCCAGCTCCGGCGGGCCGCCACCTGCTCCCCCCCCCCTCTGGTGGAAACCTCGGTCACCCTCGATCCATCCTCCTGCCATACCAGCGACGACCCCCTCGGCAGCAACCGGCGACGTCAACCCCATCCCTCACCATCCGTCCATCCTTCTCCGGTGCAACCCCTTTAACCCATACCCATTTCAAAACCAAACCTAAACTCATTTCCTCCATTTACCCAAAACCCATTTCCCATCCAATCTCAAACCCATCTCACCCTATACCCATTTTTCCAAAGCCACATACGATTCTTCCCCTACATAAACAAAACACAAACAAAACAAATACCCATGTGACTTAAACCCCATGTGCCTAATCAAATCTTTTACCCCTTATACCCATTTTACCCCCAACCCTTTTTTCCATAATGTGATATTTATTCCCCCATTTCCCACTTGTCCCCACACCTCACACAATCCATACACAATTGTGCATTTTCTCCATATTACCCTCACCCATATATCCTCATACCTCACACCCCTCATGTGCACATCCTTATGTTCCCAATTTAACCCCTTAGCTCCAATTGCATATAAAAGAAGACCTCAAGGCCATTTGAAGAGATCTAGAGCTTTTAGATATGAATTTTAGAGAGAGAATTGTAGAGAAAATTATCCTTTGTAAATAGTTTTTCCTTTTTTCTTATTTTTAGATATTTGTGAGATTAAATATTGTAAGAGAGTTAATTGAGTGAATATTTTAATTTTAAATCATTTGGATGCTCAATTAAGTGGTGTATGCTTCAATTTGGAAGAGTAGAGTTCAACTTTCACAAAGAGATTTGGTTTGCTTGTTCTATTCTCTTCTCTTTTATTTTAGAAGCCTTGATTATTAATTTGTCATGTTTCATATCATGTTAGGCTAAAACCCCTTTCAAGGGGTGGGGTGAAACCCTTATTTGATATTATTTTAGTTTAATTAGTTTGATTACTTGAAATTTCTCTTTGAATGTTAAATTTGATCCCTCACCCTTAGATTCACGCCTCGAGAGAGGGTAAACGATTTTCGAGAGAAAATCGAAATTCTAGTGATAATACCCATTTTAGATTCGAACTAGAGATCGGGGTTGCTTAAGTGCGGTATTATCATTTGAATTTCAACTCTAAATTTAATTTCTAAGATTGACATAAATTCTAATGATCGATCCTAGCGGGTGATTAATTAAAAGGAGTGTAGATATAATTTTCTAGAGTTGTGGGGTGTTAAACTTAAATTTCTAAAAAGATTACTATTCTAATTACACTTGCAACGAGAGTTGGTTTGTAATTTTGATATTAATTTGGGAGTATTCAAATAATTAAATTAATTTATTAGAATAACTAAAATTTGTGGTGTAATCCCATTCCTTGATTGTTCTCACAATTATTTACCTCACTTTATCTTTTATTTTAGTGTTAGACTTTATTTTTCATTTTACTCATTTTCTATTTAGTTTTCATCTCACATTAGTTTAGTTTAATTTAGACCTAACCTCACCCTATTGTTTTAATATTGAAAAAGCTAAAAAAAATTAGAAAAGTGAAAAAACACAAAAAGAAAATAAAAAGTTAATTACAATTGAATTTGTCTCTAGCTTACTCCCTAGAAAGTGGATTGACATCCTTACTTACCACTCAACAATTGAGTTCATTATATTTTGTAGGTATTTGAGGATTTTGACTAACTTGGCTTTCATCAACAACGACATACACACAAAAAGCAAAGTTATCAACCTTATTGAGAAACCCCTTCTATCAAGTCGAATGGACCAGAAATTAATGATACTTGCTAAGTTCGATATTGTGTATGTTACGCAAAATGCCATGAAAGGGAGAGCCATCTTCGAATACCTTGCTGATTACCCCATATAAAACGTCGATGTTTGGATCTTGAAATTCCCGAACGAAGGTATTCTTTACAACTCTCAGTAGGACCTCCGATGGTAAATGTTCTTTGGCAGGGCTGCTAATAAGAAAGGATACGATATTGGGATACTCCTGATCGCCCCTGATGACTCTCACACTCCCATTGCCCTCAAGCTAGATTTTCCCTGCACTAATAATATGACCAAATATGAGGCATGCACTTTAGGTCTCAAAATCTCCCTCAAAAAAAGTATCAAACACATAGATGTTTACGGGGACTCTTCCCTCATCATTGGCCAAGTTCTTAGAAGATGGAAAGTCAAAGATGAAAATCTCTTACCCTTCCACACCCACCTAGAAGAGCTAGACTCTCAGTTCCAATATATCACCTTCCACTCCCTGCCTCATGCAAAGAACAAATTAGTCGATGCTCTTGATATCCTGGCCTCCATAGTCGATATGATCGAGGGAATAACGATGGACCTTATTCTAGACAAAAAGCAAGCTATGTTAACCAACTGCTATAACATTGAGCTTGTCACCAAGGAAGATTAAGATATGACTAGATTTTATAACTATGATATTTGGCGCCTCCTCAAGCATGGTAGGTATCCCCAAGGCACCAACAAGAAATACTGTTCGATCCTTGGCATATAGTCTGCCTAGTTTATTATCTGTGACAAAGCACTATTCAAGAGAAACTTCGATGGAACCCATTTGCACTACATAACAGGGGTTGACATTGAAGAAATAATGCAGAAGATCCACAGTGTGGAATGGCCTCCCCATATGAATGATCAAATGCTTGTTAAGAAAATCATCTTTCAAGGGTACAATTGGGCCACCATGATTCAGGATTGCACTACCTATGTCCTAAGATGCCTCAAATGTTAGCAGTTTTCCAACCTCCAACACTTAACTCCTCGAGAATTCTATAACATGACTTCTCCCTAGTTATTTCCCACCTCAGGCATTGATATCATAGGGAAGATCACACCCAAAGATTCAAATGGGCATGAGTTCATCCTAGTCGCCATTGACTAGTTCTCTAAGTGGGTCGAATCCAGGTCATACATAGTGATGAATGCCAAGAAAGTGGTCGAGTTTATCAGAAATAATGTCATCTATCGATATGGGGTTTCCCACAAGCTAATATCAGATAATGGGTTACACTTCGAAGCCAAGGTCACATAACTTATCGAAGAGTATGGGATTCAAAGACACAAATATTTTCCCTACTGACTCTAAATCGATGGTGCAATCGAAGACGGCAACAAAAACCCCAAAGCCATCATCAGTAAAATAACTAAGAGTTGCAGATATTAGGTCGACTGGATCCCTCTGCCCTCTGAGGCTACCACACTTCAGTTATAGCACCTACTAGGGCTACCCCTTATTCTTTGGTACACGTCATGGAAGTAGCTATACCCATTGAGATAGAAATACCTTCTCTACGCGTTATGCTAAAGAGAAAAAATAGTAAAGAAGATTGGCATCACAACCACTATGATGAACTGTCACTCTTAAATGAAAAGAGATTTAAGGATCTATATCATATATAGGGATTCCATCATCGGATATCATGATCATTAAATCGAAGAGTCAAGGACTTTGGTGTCCAGGAAAGAGACCTTTCCCTTAAATATATCATAAAACTCGTCTGGGACCTAGAGGGAAACTCAAGCCAAACTATAGCAACCCCTACATAGTGAAGAAGATCATGTCAGGCAGTATCTTTATGGTCATAGATCTGGATGGAGAAGAGATGGAAAGTCTAGTCAACCTGGACTATCTCATTAAGTTCTACCCTTCGTCTGAAATCTAGGCGCGTTAAGACTCTTCTCATCACCCTATTATTCTAAAAAATCTCTTCATTTCTCATTACCAAGAACTATGTGGGGATTGATCCTCTCAGAAACCTTTTTCTTTCAAATGGAACTCGTGAGAATTTTCAAAACCCCCTAGAGGTACATAGGCATCCCATATATTTATCTGGGAACGGTCCCCTTCTTTTTTCCAAAATTCTATTATTTTCTAACCTCAGAGAAGATGGTTCATTTTTTATTTACATGATAAAAAGGATTAGGTATGCCTTAGCTATTAGTATAAATAACTCAAATGCAGAACTCATCAAGAGCCACAATAAAATATGATCAAAATTATTTTTTTATTTCAAATAAGGAAATACGATGCCATTACATGAAGTATTAGCGAAGGGAGTTAAAACAAATAGCCCCCTTTCACTGACTCAAAACCAGTCCAAAAAAACCAACCTTATTAAGATACACCAAATTTATTTCAAAACTAGAAAAATACACAAATTCTCCCACCATCACAAAATCTACACAAAAATTCCCCTAAATTACAAAAACTTCAAACAAATATTCCCAGCTTCACAAAACCCTATCCATAACTTCTAGAAGACTCAACCTCATCATCATTAGCCCCTGAAGTTATTTCTCATGTCTGGTTAATATTTTAAATACGCACTATAGAGTTGTACGCCCTGACCAGTCTGGAAAACACCACTACCCCCCTTTCATGATGTCGAAAAGAACAAACCACCTCTGACCGATCTCTTCCGCTAGAATCTTCGCTACTACTTATTTCCACAACCACTTCAGATAGTTCCTGAACATATGCCAGACCCTTCCCACAGATTGAGATGGATGGGTAGATGATTAACGACTCTCCCACAAAGAACCCAACCTCATACATCAGGATTTAGTCAGGTATTCCACAAAAATGAATTATAGTGTACGAGGGGGAACTATTTTCTTTAATCCAACTTGGTTCAAAAGTAGCCAAGGGAAATAAAATGAAGTCTATTACAGGCTAACTAAACGTGTATATTGATACACTCCCAGCTCCAGAACAAGCTACGATTCTCCCTACTATGGCATCAATAAATGAAGCCACCAGTCTCAATGCTCTATAAACCAATTGACCCAGTACTCTACAGATACGCTGAAATTGAAAATGTACCAAGAAAAAAATTTTAGCACACCCGCCAAGGGGTACTCAGAAGGAGCCACCAAGAGGAACCTCTCAGCAAGCCACATGAACAACATCACTTAACTCCCCCTCAGAAAATCAGAGCGACCTTTTGTCCATGCCTCAAGACCATTCAAAGTCTCCGCCATTATACCCATCGCAGGACTACGATGGTAAGAGATCCACGTGGACATCGGTGCCAACTAAGAATCCACTATTAAGTCCCCCATCATCAATAAACCTTAAAGTAAGGCCCAATGAATAAGCTTCGACAAATCCCGCTTCATTATAATCCCTCAAGCACACGGAATGCATCATAACCCGAAGGGAAATCATCCCCTAGTAACCAATGGTCAAGACACTCAATGGGAAATACAAAAAAACTCCACTAACGAGGCCTAGGAAGGACAAGAAAATTCAAGCATAGTTATCGCTACACTGGGATTGATTCCCAACATGGCCGAGAATTATTCATAGGTCAAACAGACCTCATGTAGGCCAGAATGGAAAATATGGTCTCCGGGGTGCTAGAACTGTACCACTATCGCTAGCATATTCCAGTCAATGGCTCAATTACGCCACATAAAGACTCGACGTAGGTTGAAGGCCTCGAAGTATACATTATACAAACACATGGTCTCTAGATCATCAAGGTAGGAGGAAAATTTTGCATGCACTGGAAGGGCCATTTTTAAATAATAAAGCAAGAAGCAATAAGAAGAAAGTGGGTATGGAAGGAAGAATCACATTCATTTCCTCTCCTTTTATACACAAAAGACTTGGCAAAAGACAAACGATCTAAAAATCTGAGCAAATTCAAGCCCTACAAAGTACTATGATTTGCAGGAAAGTGCAATCAAAACCTTAGAGTGATTTGACTCGGATAGGATAGACAAGGGATATGTCAATCGACAACCCCTTTATTGTGGAAAATTCCAACCTTCCTCTTTTGTACAAATAAAAATCTAAAAAAAATCCTTATTTTGAAAACCCCCCAGGTCATTTCTTCTTAAATGTCCAGTTTTACTTATTATTTTCAAAATAAATATTTTCTCTAAGTTAATTTGCTCTCTTTTTCCTTAACCTCCTATTATCTTTGCAGTCTTAGAAGGAAAGTAAAATGCATATAAGACAAGTCATTAAAACAATAATTATAAAATCTTATTCATATATATAGGTACTATCATTGCATGATTACATTTTTGCAGGTAAAAAAAAGAAGAAAAAGAGAAAAATACAAAATAGTGGGACTCAGCCCAAACCCATAATCCCTCACTCTCTCTCTAAAACCCTCAACCTCTGTGGTCGACACGCTTTCCCTAGCAACGAGCGGTGGAACCTCCACTCCCAAAACCTGATCCATCATTCTAAGAGGCAGATGGAACCAAACATGAAGGAATGAAATCCTTAAAGTAAGTAGTCGCAGAAGCCACCCAGTCCTTAATATCCTTCAAACTGGTGGTCGGCACCTGAACATATTGCAAGCAAATCAATGAAAACAAAAGACCAATAGGTCAGTAAAAAGAAAAGAAAGAATCAAAAGAGACAAGAGAAGAAAAATATACCTCAATTTGAAGGACATCATCCGTAAGCCCCATCAAACCCGGCGTCGATGCATTAGGATGGTGCGGCATGCTCAGTGACCCCCACACTAGTTAGACGAAAATTAAAAAAAAGGTGAATAACCTGAATAATAGAAACCTCCTATACCACTGGCGTCGTCGATGACATACCACCACCCATGCTATGGGCAGATCCCAATGCCTGATACTACCCATACTCAAAGCCGTAGGAGGCAGAGGCATATTCACCAAATCATAAATACAAGGGGACATCAACCAGATCATCATGAAATCCAGGTAATCATAACTCACCACCGTGTACATGTAGAGCATATAGGTCTCGCCAACCTTACCTCATATACATCGGGTGCACCGATCGTAGGACCACCACCTCATGTTCCACAATCTTCCTCACCACTCTTTCTCCTAAGTACCAGACGTACCCAAACTCGTGCGTCATCAATCGCCACATCTACGTGTGCATACCCATCACCTCTATATGCTGAGGAGTCATCCCTAAGGGTAAAAGGTCACCTGTAATCCTGAGTAAAAAATAAGTATTCATCTAAGAAAGAAAAATTCCAACAAAAGGCTTAGAAGAAGCACGAAGTAACCTAATCACTCGTCAAGGTGTTCAACCCCTGCTGCACTGCCACTAAGGATAAAGACTGATTCGATCACCTGTTGGAATTACACCATAGTAGCTTTCGACAGAAGTGACCAAAATCTTCATCCTTCAAGACTATTAACCTCACATTGATCCCAATCACCTTATGAAACCACCTCTGTAAAACAGAGGAATCAGCAAAGAAGATACTAAAGAAATGCATGGAAATACATAAAAGAAAAATAAGTCTAAAGTTACCTCCAAAAGGTACGTGGCCCCAGTAAAAGTCAGCCGATAGTACCTACTGAAGGCATCCAAAGCCCACAATTATAAAATTGGACGTCGAAAAACATCCTTAGTAATGTCAGAAACCAGAGATGAATGGCGTCGCCACCAAAAATCTACCAAGCAAAAGAAAAATAAAGGATTGATCCATTTGTGTCACCTTCCACCTATCAGTCTCGTCTACTCTCCTACTCAAAAACACCTCCCGAATAGCATCAATACGGATAGAATCCCAAAAAATATTCCTACCCATATCTCTAGTGCCCCCTTAACTGCCTCTAGCGTCACCCTCACTGTGCGATCCATCTCTATTTGCACACCCTCAAAGTCAATCCTCAGCAACCGTTGAGCATCCATGGGGGTAACAATCATCTCCCCGAAGCCTAGTAAAAGGTTTGCGTAGTGTCCCACCACCTCTTTGTTAAAGAGCACAACACCGTATTAGAACATGACGTCTCATCCAAGGCCTACACCAAACGGCCTAAACCAGTGGAAGAAACCATCCAGTGCACCACCGTTGGGAAATGCTCCCAAACATCCTTCAATCCTATCATCCCTCTAGAATGCAAGCTCGAAGGATCCATTTCAGTCTGCCAAAGAAAAAAAAGAAAAAAAAACTTTCATCAGCATAAAGAATAAAGAGAAAAAGAAGATGGAATACAAAAAGTCACCCTACTTAAATAACCACTAGGGTTCCTTACCCTAGACAAATGGTGGTGTGAAAGCTCGCGCAAAAGGAAGTTCTCTTTAGCTACCAGCTCAATGAGATCAAAGGAATTCTCGTTACCCAAGGCAAGGGGCACCCTAGACCACCACTGTAAGTAGCCCAGTCATCAATGCCTAGCTCCTCCAAATTGTATCCTTCGTTAGAAGAACCCTCAATTTAAAGTATTAAAAGGAAAAAAGACTTAGTAATGGTTTTTAGAAAGAGGAAGCAGAAGATTCAAACACTTGAAGGTGTGAAAAATGAGGAAGGATCGCCTCCTTTTTATAGGAGACTAAGAGGTAGGCCAATAGATAGCCCCCTACACATACCGATCAACACCTGCCTATTCCTCTTCCCAAGGAAGACCGGGAGTCTATAATATTGCCAAATGGAAACCCCTCCAGCATATCGATCGACAGACCCCTGTAAATTTTGGAAAATAATGCTAGAAAAATCCTAAAATTATCCAAAAAATACCAAACAAATATTAGAACATTTCGTTATCAAGAAACCATTTATTGAAAGCACTATAACCTTTACAAACTCTTGAAATACCTAGGAGCATTAATATTATGCTCTTACACCCAGCATAATCCCTAGCCGAATTAATGTTACACACCTACCCTCAACATATCCCACGAACGGAATTAGCAATGCGCCCGCATCCAAGTTTACTACAATTCCCCAGTGGAAGATCAAAATTTCAATACTCCCTCAATAAAATATCGATCTCAAAATTAAATGCTTCTTGAGCAGAACTGCAAGATAATACCTTCATAGTTCCCCGACGGGATCTCCAGGCTAAACTCCTAATCCATCCACCAGTGAAATTTTAAGATACCTCATGGTTTCCCCCAACGAAGTTATCCCCTTGCAAAACAACATAATCCATAGACGCATGTCTCGAGCGTAAGTCCTTCCCCACTAGAATATTAAAACAACACTATCCCAGTGGAACCATAGAAGCATCTGCATCCCCAAGACAATTTAAAATTTTCCTAGGAGAGCAACTCCTTGCGTTATAACTTTAGGTCCCAAAATTTAACTCGACCTGCAGAATTAGTCCTAACAACTTTAGGTTCCTAGAATTGACCTCGACCTGCAGAAATAGTCCCCAAAACTTTAGGTCCTCAAAATTGACCTCGACCCGTAGAATCGGTCTCTACAACATTAGGTCCTCAGAATTAACCTCGACCCATAGAATTGAACCCTATAAATTTAGGTCCTCAAAATTGACCTCGACTTACAAAATCATTCCCCATAACTTTAGGTCCTCATAATTGATCTCGACCCGTAGAATCGGATTCTAGAACGTTATGTCTTCGAAACTAACCTTAACCCACATAATCAATCTCTATAAATTGAGGTCCTCAGAATTGATCTCAACCCGCATAATCATCCTCTATAACTTTAGGTCCTCATAATTGACCTCGACCCGCAGAATCGATCTCTATAACGTTAGGGACAATTGGTCTTTATAACTTTAGGTCCTCATAATTGACCTCAACCAATAGAATCGATCCATATAACTTTAGGTCCTCAGAATTGACCTCAACCCACAGAATTGGTCATTCCCATCACAACCTTAGGTCCTCCGAATTCTCCTCGACCGTCTGAATCGGTCATCCTCATCCCTTTGGCCCGTAGAATTGACCTTAATCACCCTCTTTCCCAATGTCAATGTGGCATATATTCGACGGCCTTAACTTGTTCCAAGATCACTCGTCGAGGGGCTCTATAGACACTACATTCTAGGACCCCCTCAATCATCTCCTTAGGTACCAAACACTTCCTTATTCACCACAAAACTTGGGTCATACTCTGAATCTGATTTGGAGGCCACCGAGAGCGCTTTAGCCCCATTTGACTGCTAGTCAATTTTCTCACCTAAGTGACATCTCATTGGAACTTTGAGGGGATCTTAATACCCTTTCCAATGGTCTTCCCCATGCATGAATCAGACTTATGATTCGAACGAATGATTCGTTTTACCCCTAAAACTGATCATGAGGCCACTAGGCACTCTCAGGCTCTATTTAACTCGTATCAACTTTTCATCTCTAACAAGACTAAATGAATCTTAAAAATCACTGAATACCCTTTCCAACGGTCTTCCCCATGTAAAAAATTGCTTTATGGCACGGGCGAATGACCCGTTTTACTCCGAAGGATCACTGAGCGCTTTTCGGACCGTTTGACCTTAGTCAACTCTTTAAATGGAGAAAAAATCTTCAAAACATCAAAGGTACCTGCATAACCTTTCTAACGGTTCAATTCGTGCCCGAATTAGCCTTATGGTTCGGACGAACGATCCATTTTCCTCTTGTCTAAAAGATCGACAGGTGCTTGCGAGCCCCATTTGACCACAGTCAATTACCAAACCGGGGAGAGGTTTAATGGATTCTTAAAGGGCTCTGAATACCCTTTCCAATGTTTTATCCCATTCACGAATCGTACTTACGAATTACATTTGATGATCATTTTTCTAAAAAATCTGCAAGAGACTGCCGAATGGGAAACCCATTTACCAGCTTATCGACAGCTTTTCTGGGGTAACCTGTTGATAGGAAGGTCAAGAACAATGTCTATTGGCACCCCCTTGTCCCTATATAAGTAGATCATGATCTCACTTAGAAAGTCACCTCAGAGACATCCATCTTAGTGATCTCATCAATATTCTCTCAAAGTCAGCGTGGTTTCGATATTGAAACCTCTCCCGATATTCTATTTCCATCCCTTCCTTACGAAATTTAGTAAAAGTCCATTCCCTCTCTTCCTACCACCTTCATACACTTGCAAGAGTATCCTTTCAACATTCAAGATCAATTTCAAAGCTTGAAAAGAAGGTCTAAATCTTTCACTCTCTCTTTAAACTTTCTTATTTTTGCACTAGTTATAATTAATTCTTATTTTAGCATTTTGTTTTCATTAAATCACACATATTAATATCCAAATTTTTAATTAATAGTATTGCATATACTATATTTTCAATAAAAAAACATGAAAAAGAGGGTTTGTTTGTAAATTCCAAATGGGGAGTTCTCACTACATATTCTCACACTAAAACATCCTCTTTCCACACACACTTATAAGAAAAGTCCCTTGTTGGATTTATGGGATAAACCCCACCCAGTGTTATATGCAAACTACGTGGACTTTGATGCCTTTTTAGGCTACGTAGGCATCCCGAGAAAATTCAAGATTCAACTCCTCTCCTATTTCATTCATATATTATTTTCACATCATATATTTGTAATTTATACTTATGTTTTGTTCCATGCACACCATCATCTTTCTATAAATGATCGGTGACCCAACAAAATGAACACATAATATTTTGTATACTATTTTAGGAACAATTTTGAGGATAACCTCACTCCGTCTTTGTCCATGAAGCGAGTCGAGAATTTCCACTCTCCATTTATATATACACGCACACTTCACGGACTTATTTTGGAAAATAATAAAACATGCCCATGAGAGACCGAAAGGGAGGGATGGGTGCCTGACACCTTCCCATTCCATAAATTAGTCCCGAACCCTTGAACTAATTGGTTTTGCCAACATCAGTATGTCTTTAATATCGTTCTCTCAAGGAGGAAATATTTCTTTTGCCTGTTTTATACAAAATAGGCTAGCGACTCTATTTCTATACATTACCCACACATCACCACAATTGACGACGACCAAAGTGCCCCGAGGAAGGGAACGAGACCACCTGAGTGCATGTCCATCGACCCGGGCCTGGGATGGCTACATTTGTACTATAAAGTCCATTAGTGGTGCCTTAGCTTCTATGAAATAAATACTAAGTCTAGGCAGTGCCTTTACACGCTAATGTACCTTGAATCGGTGCTCCAAATTACCCACAACAAGTGTTATATCGATCTCTCTACCCCTGCTCTTTCTTGGGAAAGTAAGGCTCCTATGTACCTCTTTGTCGAAGTCAAGTAGATCTCCAATGGAGAGCCCACCTCTGGTGATACCATAGTTAAGGGTGATGCTATTATATTTTTTATTTTCTCAAAAGCCTTGTTCAGTGAATATCCCCAAACCCATTTGGCTTTTTCCTTCATCAGTGGAGCGAATGGGTGGGTCTCCTCTTCTAGTGATGGTATAAATCTCCTTAGGTAAGAAACATTCCCTAAGAAACTTTTAATCTACCTCTAGCTCTTTGACGGTGGCATTAGTAGGATGGCCTTTTTATTTTTTTCGTCTACCTGCACCCCCTTCCAGCCTACTTCAAAACCTAGGAACTTTTCGGTTGTTACCCCAAAAGTAAATTTTGAAGGGTTCATTTTCATCTTATACTTGTAGCACATTTAAAACACCCACCTCAAATCTTGGATGTGCCTACTCTCCTTGTTTGACTTCACCACTAGGTCATCCATGTAGAACTCCAATATGTCATGAAATATTGCCATTATGGTACGCCAATACGTGGCACCCGAATTCTTTAGCCCAAAGGGCATGGAAGAATAATGGAAGCTATCTAATAGGGTGCAAAAATAAGTTTTTTTTTATATCCTCCGGATCCATTATAATATGGTTATAGCCTGCATACCCATCCCTAAAACTATACATTTCATGGCCTGCAGTGGCGTCCACCAAGCTATCGATGTTAGTTAGTGGAAATTCATATTTCATACAGTCTTGGATCATATCTCGAAAGTCTACACCAATTATTATCAGGCTCTTATCCTTCTTACCTACAATCATAATACCGAAGAGCCATATTAGGTTTTGTATGGACTTAATGACCGTGTCTCTAATAGCTTTTCCACTTCTGCTTTGATCTTTAGGTCAAGCTCCACTTTGTATGTGCAAGTGGCTTGTCTTACTGGCAGGGCTTTGGTAAGGACGTTAAATTTCTGAGAACTCACCTATGAATCCATCCCAAGCATTTCAGTATATTTCCATGCAAACACATCCTTCAATTCCCTGAGAAAACTAATGATCTCTTTTTTCTACCTTGGATCAATCCATTTCGAGATTATAATGGGTCTTTATTCCCTCTCTTCTAATCCCAAGTTTATTTCTTCTAACTCATGGAAATGCTCCCTTGGACCATCTTGCATACATTCAGGTGATTTTTCAAGTTCTTCCACATGCTCAATGATGTGTGACTCATCTATTACGAAGCATTTTGGTGTTGGGTCGATGCTCTCATCATAAAATGCTATTCGTATAGATCGTTATAAAAGGTATATAAATTTTCTATCTGGAAGAATAAACTTATTTCATGTGTGATATGGTACAACTACTTCCTCACACTTCATCTTCCCTTTCCCTATTTCTTCTTGTTGAATCACTCTTTGACCCAGTTGGTATGGACGGATATTCTTAGTTGAGCATCTCATCCAACAACTTGTGTACCCTATAATTTCCTTGATAAATTCCTTCTTTCTTCATTAAGATGCCGCATCGACCAAATGGGCCTCTTCCACTAAAAATGGTTCCTTTGTCACCTTTACCACTATCTCAATACTGCGAATATTGGCTTTAGCGCTCTGATGATATATCGAGGTCACTATTCCATAAGTGTGCATCCACACCCGCCCAATCAAAAATTGGTAGATGGTATTGGCATTAATGATACAAAACTTAATATGGGAAATGAAATTACCCAGCTTGATCCCACATTCAAATAGCCTAGTGATTGCATGCCAGCACTATCAAAACCAAAAATCACCAGTGACACCGGGACTATCTTCTCTTAGAGATGCCTATCTCATATAATGTGGTGATGGGCATTATATTGATGGACGCTCCTCCATCCATTACCGCTCTAGGAATATTGATCCCATTAATCAAAGTTGTTCCATAGATAGGACGATTATGAAAATAAGGCAACACCCTATCTGCCTCAGAGAAGACCATTTTTTAGGTGTATCTTTCGATCAATCGTCCTATGGGCCCATGCCAGTGAAGAAAGAGATCCCCTCATTGTTGGACTGATTCTAAAATACTCCTTGTGATGACCACACGAGTATTATTATTTACCCCAATTTGGTCAAAAATTCACTTAAACTTTGGGCTTCTCATTATAGTTGCACACTCTGAATCTAACTCCACTTCATATGTTTGTGCATTACATACATACAACTACTAATATTTTCCTCTCTTATCCCGAGAAAGAACTACATCTGCTCTAGCTCCCAAGGAGTTTTCTTTCTCAACCCCCTCATTTTTCTCCTCTTCTCCATCAAGGCTCAACCCCCTCAGTTCTTCACTAATACCTCTCGTAATTCCACCAGTCCTTCAAGTCTTGAGCTTCTTCTTCATTGCATTCCACCACCATGTTGATGGTGCCATAGTGATGGTGGGAGGGGATTTTTATTATCATATATAAGTGGTATCTATAAAGTACCGTTCGTCGCTTGCTCGTCAATAATTCTCTGTAAGTAGAAATAGTCTTTAGTAGCATGTTTCACTCTATGGTGAAGCTCATAATACTTTTAATTTTCCTTCTTTCTTACCGCTGGTACTTCCCCATTAGAGTGGGGTGGACCCTATTCTTCCTCTCGTACCAAAGTGCGGTAGTAGTTCATGGCCTCCGGCATGCTACATGGCTGCGGTGGTGGAACATCGTCGCCAAACATTTTTTTTCTTGGACTACTTCCTTTGAACCCTGGTCCTCCCTTCTTTCCCTTAGATTTCCCATCTACGTAGTTAATAGGTTGTCTTCTATAGACCTGAAATATACCTGAAGTTAGAAGCACTTATGTCCTCCAACTTGATGGTATGGGTTTGATGATCATTGCAATATTGTTGGCTACTCACATGAACTATTTAAACATCCCATCTATGGTCGCATTGACCAAGTTGATCTTGTACTCCTCCGGGATTCCCTCAATGCATATCTGCAATTGTCTTGATTTAGCATCATTTTCATGAACATCCAACGCCCTATCGTGGAATATCTTAATGTAGTGCATCAGTTCCTCGCCTAGTTTTTGTACCTCCTGAGTGAGGGGCCTCAATGTAAATTTGTCTTCCACTATAAAAAATTTCAAGAGGAACTATCTTTGCATCTATTCCCATGTTGGGATGAGTTTAGGTGAAAGGTGAGAGTACCATGTGCATGCCTTCCCGGTGAGATTTTTTTAGAACTCTCTTCACTTAAAATCTTTGTTATTTCCATAAAAACCAAAGTATTCTATGAACCTCATTACATGTTCTCTAGGGTTTTCTCCATTTCTAGTGAAGTTGATGAACTTTGGAGGAACATACCCTGTTGTCAATTTATAAAATACCGCAAGTGCACGGGCTATTATAAAATAACGAGTGTAAGTACGGGTCGAACCCACGAGGATTTATCAATTTTTTCAATAAAAACAAAAAAAAATATTGTGACTGTTCAGCTAGACAAAATAGACTTCGAAATGGGATATAATATTAACTAAGCAAACACAAACAAAAAAATATGACTGCGAGAGATTTAATCAATGAGCGTGAAAACTAGGACGTTGGATCCATTTATCACATTTAACCAATATCATGCATAATTTAAATTTGGCATTCCCAATTTTATAATCCAAATTAAATCGACTCTCGTCGTATTTAATTCAAAAAAATAAATCATTCTAAGTCCAAAATAAAATTTAACGTCTCTAAATTTAGACGACTAAAATCCCCATTCCCTTAAAAGTTCACTTTTTAAATTTTAATGTATACTCTTTAAGCATGGGCTATCAATTAATTTAATAAAAGCATAACCCATCAAAAAGTACTCATACTTAAAATAAAATATTGATTTTTTTTTCAAAACCGAAGGTTTAAAACACACTCTTGTGTCGTTTTAAATGAATACCGAATTTTTTTTAACACATGTCTCACATATCAGGAACAAAGACAAATTTAAATCACATACAATATCAATCACATACGATAAATTTCACCCAGTCCTAGAAAGAAAATTAATCTAGCATAATTGTACACATAATAAAATTTTAAGAATGAATACTCAATTTCATTAAATAAACAAACTTACAATTGATTTGTCACAAATATTCCTGACAAAAATTCTACACACAAAATAATTATTGGCCCTCAATAAGGAAACACAAACTATACCTAAAGCTCTCTCTACAATTCTCTCCCTAAATTGGGTCATATTTATAGGCTTAGGGGTAGGGTATTTTGATGGGTATAAAATACATTTTTAATAGATTCAAATGAGATTTTACAATCCCCAAAATCAATTATTAAACAGGTTTTTTTCATGAAAGTGGAGTTTTAAACACAAAGGGGGATATTTTTCCTTGAAACCCACGAAAGTTATCATCCCAAATCACTTGATTTTCGGGTTAAGAATGGATTGGACGAATCTGGCTAGAAGACCTCTTCTTAGGCTGCGTTTGGCTCGGTTTTTAAGGCCTTAGCCATATTTGATTTTTGTCTAAAAAATATATATTAGGTTATGGGAATCGAACCCAGAACCTCTTGCCAAGCTACCACGCACGCGACCACCAGGCCAACGGCCTTATTTTTTTAATTTTTTTAATACCTGCTTCAATAAGTTATAGCCACAACCAATTTCCGAAATTCTTTTTTTATGTTTTCACCCCAAGATTTTTTCTTCTTTCAATTCTTCCCCCAATCTTCATATCTTCACCAAATGAACTCGGATCTTCACCAAACTTTAGAGGTACTTGTAAAAATATAAAATAACTTATATTAATTCAAATCCAGCCCCCTAAAGTTTAGGAAATTATCAATTTACCCTTATTTGCAATTTAGACCCTGAAATTTATAACTTCTCCATTTTAACTCCAAATTCAACCAAATTTCAGGGAGAATTTTATTTTTCCTAGATCAACATTTAGAAATTATTTTCAGGCCCAATATTATGATTTCACCCCTAGAGTTATTAAAATTATATTTTTAACTCGAATTTTATTCAAACTTGCATTTCTCTTTTATTTTACAAAAAGGACTCTAAAATCTCTGTATTTATAATACTCTATATGTGACAAGCTAATTCGTTCCAATAATGGTGTCATACTCAGACAAATCTAATACAAGCATATCATAGGGAAAAATAATACTCCCAATCTCTATACTAACCCCCCGACATATAAAGAGAATTAAAGACCCACTACCCAACGGTGAGTCTACGCCAGTCATTGTGCTTTTTGTCGTGTCTAACAACCTTACGGCCCGTGCAAAGTAGTGGATACAAATGAGTGTAATTCCCTCGTGTAAAAAAAAATTGCCCCATAGTACCATGGATGGAAAATATACCCTCAACTACGAGCGGCGTCTATGGGAATGTTGCCTGATGGACGATATAAACACACTCGTACTATAACTGTCCCTGCTGAATCAGGGCTACCGGAATGGCAGGCAAAGCTAGGACTGGTGCTACTGCTGGGAGGGTGGAGGGAAAGATAGTTCTCTGGGGTTCCTAGTGAGCACCCTGCTGCTAGGGAATCTTGCCCTTGTCAGGTCAATCATGCTTCCTATGGCCAGTCTTGCCGTAAGAAAAATATCTTCCCATAGAGTTTCCTCCCCTCTGATCCTGTTGGCCTCGTCCCTGCTGGCCATTTCCACCTCTCCCTTGGCCCTTCTACTGCTGGCCATTCTAACCCTGCTAGCCTGCTGGCCATGCCTGAAACCTCGATGACCATTCCTTAATCCACCTGATTTGAACCTCTTTACAGAATCCCCCTGATGGTACTAGCACTACCTCCCTTGGTCCTGCCTTGCTGGCTGGACTCTCCTCCTCGCTTACTTCCCTTAGCATGGAAGCGATGGTCCTGACAGTGTAGTAGAGCTGCATTAAGTACATCTGTGTAGAACTGTAGGGAAAAGTTACCCAGTAGGTGTTGTCGTATCCTCCAAGTCAAGCCATCCATAAACATATGGATCCTCTTCGCTTCAGTAGGTACCTCATCTGGCACAAGGTTAATGAATCTAGTGAATTCCTCCCCATATTCAGCAACGGTCTTCCCCTCTTGGGTTAGGTCCAATAATTTTTGCCTCATCTCAGTCTCAACGGTGGAGGGAAAATCCTTGAGGGTAAATCGCACCCATAAATTTTGAATAGTCATCCTATCTCTCTCCTCCAAGGTAGTAGTGGACTCCCACCAACTTAAAGGTATCTAGTAACTTCCCCTAAACATCCGTGCACTCATACACATGAAGATGTCTATGGATGTCCTTCTTCCACTGGCTCGTAGTAATCACATCGTAACTCCCCTAAAACTACAGGGGATGTGACTTCTGAAAGGCATCCCTAACACGCTCCCAAGCAGAAGGGAACACATGTGTTAGGTATGGAGCCACTGCGTGAGCCTAGGGTGGGTCCTGCTGCACCACCGCTAAAGTTGCATTCACCGCCTGTGCGACTATGGTGGCAACCTCGGCTTCGTTCATTGTCCCCTGAGCCTGAGCTGGTGATGACTTTGGCTGGGCATTTCTGGTTCGTGGTGCACGTTGAGAAGGCATCTGAAATGAGAAAGATTATTATTAGCCTAAAATTATTAACAAATCTCTAATAGCTAAAGACGTAATCATTTAGATCAAGGATGCAACAATCCTAAAATAGAGCTCTATATCAAACAATGCTAAGCTGAAAACATAATAAGCCGCACAGATAAAAAAAGACTTTATAACTTGATGCTATGATACCACCGGTGACACCCTACCCAATTAAATATCGGGTGATCAGTCCTTTATTAAATTAAAATAGAATGTTCACTTGGTTCATTCTTAGCATCACTCTCGAAAAACTTTAATTCGATTAATTACCTAATACTTAATTAAGCTAGTGTAAAAAACATTTACTCCTAACACATCCATTCAGATTCTTTTAATAAGTAAGCCACTTAATTAACTAAGTGAACCTTACAAGAAATAAAATACCAACCACTGAAATAAATAACAAAATAATAAATACTGAGATGAACATCCAAGTTAAAAAGTCTACAATCACCAACAAAAAATACCAAGTTTAATTGAAACTGAAATACTGATGAGAAATACAAAATTTTCTCGAAATAAACATGGTCTGAGAATGGAAACATATGCCTTGAATAGAAAGTTTGAATAAACTGAAAGAAATGATAGACGCGTCTATTCTAAAAGACCTATAACTTCTACAATCGCTGCAGCTCATCAAATAATCCAAGTGTCTAGATCTGGTGTCCTTGTGGTTGGGCACCTATTAGAATATATATATATATATATATATATATATATATATATATATATATGACATGAGAGAAGATGTGTAAGAAACGGGACAGAACCCGAGTAAAAATAGTTTTAAAATACCAAGTGCATAAATGCAATTTATCACATACTATATACAGGTTAGAAATTCATGCTCTCACTTGAGATGCTCACCTCTCAACTAATGTGCATGCCTAATGCATCTTCTAACCCATACTAGCTATGGTACCCAGCCTAACTAGTTCGATACGACACTATCACTACTTACGCTCACCCGTAGTACACCTATATTGCCCATACAATGCATAATTAACACTGTTTATCCCAAATAGTTGATTTACGTTTTCACCA